>JBAIAC010000004.1:165785000-167035000 GCA_037349315.1 Chelydra serpentina
TCTACATTTGTTCTTTTTCTACCTTGTATTTCTGTCACTCATGCTGTCTGAGATCTCTGCCTGATTTCAAACTGTGCTGTTTAGGATTTTATACATTTCTAATTTACCATCTCCATCAACCTACATTTTAAGCATATTGTAAATTAAAATTCTGCTATTCTTGCTTTGCCAACTATATCAGAAATTACTTTGCATGATCTGAGTTCTTGCACCTTTCATCATTTTTCTGTTTACCTCATTTAAATGCTTGGTCCTCGTCCTATTGTATTCAGTGGGGCTTTGTTTTGTTTTATTGTTTTAAGTGGTTTTTTGCTATGAGCAAGCCCTGAGTGTGAAAACAACAAAGAGGAAAGTGTTCAGTCAGGGGCCATGTACTAACTGGGATTTTTCAAAGGAGCCTAAATTCCATGAGATTTGGTTGCCTAGCTCCCTTAGGATGCTTTGAAAATCTGTGATAATGTAGGAAAACAAGAGAAATGAGATAGGGTGCCCTAGTGTCTAGCACACTGCACTGGGACTTAGGAGACCTACGTTCTGCTCTAAATGATATTTGTAAATATGTGGCTATATGCATAAAGTATTCTCCAGCTTTAATTGTTTTAGTTCCCTACCAACTAATTAGGTATAAAGTTTATTTTCAGTCATCTAGAATCCAAGTTCCAAGGCCTCCTTTTTTCCTCTTTTAAAAATTTCTGCTCTGAGACAGTTTCCTATCCATCCACACCCAAAACTCCCATTGAATGCTATTATCAGACTTTTATGTGCTTAACAATGAAAGGATTGGGCCTACAATGTGCTATATTTCTTCCCATCTGTGGAGAAACCAATCATTATGCAAGATGGAGTTCTACAAATACCTGGAAAATACCCACCTCTGCCAGCCTTGCGCCACTCCAACCATGTCCCTCTGCTGGAACTCTTCAGCTGGGACCCAGAGGCAGACCTGATGGCATCATCCTCTCCAGATGAAACACTGATTTCCTCCAAGCCTCTCATCTCCTGATGATCATCACCCGAAAGGTATGGTGCAGCACTCCTGTCCCTACAGCTCCCCTTACTACAGATGCCTCCCTAGCGGGATGGGGTGCACACCTAGATGGCCATGTTGTGCAAGCGATGTGGACTCCACCTGAGGCGCACATGCACATCAACATCTTGGAGCTGCGTGCAGTCCGTCTGGCTTGCCACGTGTTCCTGCCTCTTCTCTGCGGTCAACACACCCAGACACTCTCAGACAATACTGCAGGCGACCATCTGCCTCTAGAACTGGTCTCTGTGCCACAACATCATGCTCCATACGGCGTAACTTCCAGGGATGCAGACCTTCCTGGAGGATGCACTCAGCCAGACCTGGTACCTCAACAATGAGTGGGACATCTATGGCCCCACTGTTACCAGGGGTTTCCAGAACCCCCAATAGGGGCAACTTAAATATTTCATGCCAGAGGGTGTAAGGAATAAATCAACAGGAACACAGCAGTTCTGTCTGATAAGATTCATGCAAGTAAACATACTCTCTCTAAAACTATAGTTTATTAGTTTTAAGCACACACAAACATGAGCAATAGGTTTAGAACATCCCAGATATTTACCTAACATCTGGAATGGTATTGAGTAATTAACAGCAGGTTTGTAGTGGCCAGTCGCTCACCCACTGGGGAGTAAAGGTGTCAGTAAAAAGTCTCTCAAGATGGCTTCAGAGGACTGCCCCCAAGTACACTCTATTAGCTAATCCTTTATAAGTAAGTTCTACCAAACACATAGGTTATAATGACCCCAAATGTATCATCACTTTTCTAACTTTCAATAAACTTTTAATATCAGAGGTGTCTAGACTAAAGATTTTCCAACCACCAAGGTTTTCAATCTCAGTTGTTTACTTGTTTGTCCCCTCCTCACATTCTGATTAGCAGAAACTGTAGCTAGTTTTGACCTTGCTTCTAAAAGCCTGTCTCCAAATTAACCCTTAACTATGTGGTGTTCTATTTCATTACATCAGGGTAGTTGAATGCACATAATATGGTTGCACCACTGTCCTGGTATAATATAAAACTTGCATAATATGGTTGCACCACTGTCTGCTTCATCTGCCTTGCCTGGGGCACCTCTCATTGGGACCTCTTTACCAAGAAGTGCAAACTCACCCTTTTCTGCTTGTGGAGGGCCAGGGGTCGAGATTCCAAGAGTGATGCCTTCTCCTTTCGTGGTCCAGCAGCCTCCAATATGCCTTCCCCCCCATTCCCCTCTTCCCCCAAGTTCTGTGCAAGATCCACTGAGACTGGGCCAGGGTCATTCTGGTAGCCCTGTGCTGGGCCCCAACAGTTCTGCTTTTCCAATCTACGCAGACTGTCTGAAACCTCCTAACCCATGAATACAGCAGGGTTTGAAACCCCAAGATGGGCCCTCCTCTGCTATCGGCCTGGTTTTTGAATGGGGCTTGCATGTAGAAAATGCATGTTCAACAGCTGCTTATGCATAGCAGATGGGCTATGTTATGCTGTGAAGTGGAAGTACTTCACCTCCTGGGTGCAATGCCATCCCGTTCCCCTTCAGGACATCTCTATGCCCATCATTCTATACTACTTCATGGAGCTTAAGAACTCAGGGCTTGTACTTAGCTCGATCTGTGTTCACCTCATGGCACTCAGCACCTTCCTCCCTCCACTGGATGGACACTCAGTGTTTACCCAACCTACCACTACTCAGTTTCTGAAAGGCATTATGAACTGCTTCCTGCCAGTCGTTACGCGTACCCCCTGGGACCTTAATCTTATGCTTCCTGCCCTCACCAGACCTCCCCTCAAACCACTGACCACATGCTCCCTCTCACACCTATCCAGGAAGGTTCTCTTCCTCGTGGCCATCACTTCTGCTCAGTGGGTCAGCGAATTGGCAGCCATGATGGCTGAACCCCCATATGCATCTTCCAAAAGGACAAAGTTTCCCTGCACCATCACCCGAAGTTCCTCCCAAAAATCATCTCCAAATCCCACCTCCACCAGTCGATCCATCTCCCACTCTTCCATCCTAAACTGCATGCCATTCCCTGGAAATTCAGTGAGCACTGGCCTTCTACTTTGACAGGACTCACACCTTCTGCACCTCCCCACACCTCTTTGTGGCCATTGCAGAATGATCAAAGAATGTAGCATATGCAGATGGATCTCTAAATGCATTGAGGAATGCTGTGCATGGTCCAAAGCTGCACTACCCAGCAGGATTACTGCCCACTCCATGATGGTGCACACAACCACCTCTACTTCCCAGGTGGATGTTCCGAGGTATGACAGCTGCCTTGCATTGACCTGGTGCTCCATCCACACCTTCCCAGCACACTACACCATTGACCAGTGGGCAGCCGTGGACACGACCATGGGACATGCCATCCTGCAGCAGGCGTTACCCATCACATTCTCACACCCATCTCCAAGTTGATCACTGCTCCATACTCACCCACATTTGGAATACATATAGGGACCATCACTGGAAGAGGAAGAGGAGGCTACATACCTGTAACTGGAGGTTCTTCGATATGCGTGGTCCCTATTTGTATTCCAATGCCTGCCCACTGTCCCTTCTGCTGCAGACTGTCTATTCGGCGGTGAAAGGGTCACTGAAGTCATATAGCCCCACATGGCCTCTTATAACCTTTGCAGGAGCACAAGGCACATGTGCAGGTCAACAGACACTGCTGCTGAAAACTTCCAGCTCTGGCGCATGGTGTGCATGTGCCCCCACATTTGTAATACAAATAGGGACCACACATCTCAAAGAACCTCCAGTTACAGATAAGTTACCTCTGTGATGGGTTGGTATCACAGAAACCCCCTTGGAGCTGCCACCTGGTGTGCCAAGACTGCTTCTTCCCCTGCTTTCCTGCCTTTTCCAGCTTGGGACTCCAGAATCCTCTCTGTTTTGAGCCAGACCCACTAGTCTGCTGCAAACCCAGACCCAGGTCTGAACCACGTCCCCTAACTGCTGAAGGCTTGCCTGGAAGCAGCTCAGGAAGTGCTCTTGCCTTTGACACCCAGGTGCCCAACTCCCAATGGGGTTCAAACCCTGAATAAATCTGTTTTACCCTTTATAAAGCTTATACAGGGTAAACTCATAAATAGTTCGCCCTCTATTTCATAGATAGAAAGACATGCACAGCTGTTTGCCCCCTCCAGGTACCAACACGTACTCCAGGTAACTTAATATGTAAAAAGTGATTTTAATAAGTACAGAAAGTAGTATTTAAGTGATTACAAGTAGTAACAGACAGAACACCAAGTCTATGTCTAATCAAACTGAATACAGATAAAAACCTCACCAGTTCCAGTAAACTTCCTTTTACAGGCTATAGTCCTCCTAGCGTGCGTCCAGCAATCACTCACACCCCCTATTGTCTTTGTCCTTTGTTCAGTCTCTTTCAAGTGTGTTCTTGGGGGGTGGAGAGGCTCCCTCTTGAGCCAGCTGAAGACAAGATGGAGGGGTCTCCCAGGGGGTTAAATAGACTTTCTCCCCTGGGTGGATACCCTTCCCTTTCCCTGTCTAGCATCCAGTTACCAACTGGAGTTTTGGGGTCACATGGGAAAGTCACATGTCCATGCACCACTCAGTTCCTTAGGAGCCAAGCCCAGCTACATTCCTGGCCAAGCTCAGATGTAGATTGGTGTCTACGACTTCTTTTGTCTTTCAAGAGTTTCTTGACTGGGCTCTCAACCTGCACATTCCTTTCTCCAGACATGATCCCATGCTCTAACAAAGGCTATGTATAAAACCAGCAAATATACAACCAATATTCATAACTTCAACTATCAAAATGATACATGCATACAACCAGGAGGAATAGATTCAGTAGATCATAACTTTTACAGAAATATGTTACATGGCACATGTAGCATAAAACATATTCCAGTTATATCCTATATACATTTATAAGGACCCCCCCTATAAACCCTTATGGGGTACGCCATCACAACCTCCTCTTCCCAACCCCAAATATGGAAATCAGTTAGACCCTGAGCATGTGGGAAAGACCCACTAGGTAGACACCTGGGAAAGAATTCTTCCCATCAGAGCTCTCCTTGTCTAGTGTCCCATCACCAGCCTTTGGAGATATTTGCTGCTAACAGTTGCAAATTAGCTACATGCCATTTTAGGCAGTCTCATCATATCATCCCCTCCATAAACTTATCAACTGCCAACAAGGATGCTATTTGGGGTGGTGATTTTTGCAATATCGAACTTGCAACAGAGACACCAGGAACTGAGATTTTCAATTAGCTCTACATAAACCAGTGAATAGCCTTCAGATGATAAAGACTTTAAGTCACTGTGTGTTAGTATTGGTCTTTAACTAGTGACTAAGAGATTGATCCTGCAAGAGAATGAGCATCTTAGTACTGAGCACGCTCTATTCTCATTGGGCCAGAATGCAATATTACCCTTACACTGAACAGTACCTTACACTACACATACTCCTGTTGATTTCAGTGGGACTACTTGTGGAGAAAGGTTCTACTCAGAGTTGCAGCATGGCTCAGTGGTTAGTTCATTAGTCTAAGACCTGAGAGACTGGGCTTCAAGTTCATGTTTTGCTACAACCTTCTTGTGTGACGTTGGGAAATCATTTAGCCTCTCTGTTTGAGTTCCCTATCTGTAAAATGGGTATAATAATACTTTCCTAGCTCACCAGAGTGTTGTGAGGGTAAGTACATTAAAGATTATGTGTTGCTCAGATAGCATGGTGATGGATAGCAACATAATTACCTTAGACAGTGTGACTAAAGGTATCAACATTTAGTCAATGGGATACAGAGGCTACTCAACAGCTAAAGGTAATGGGCCATGAAAGTGGACATCCAAATCCCATTACCAATCCAAATTCCAAGAGCCACTCTGACCCTCCATTCTAATTTTAACTACATGAGTTTGTGGGGAAAATATTAATCTTGAGATTTACCAAGACACATTTTTGCAAATTAATTTACAGCAAAAGATTTCTGAAAAAGCCAGTTTACTCCTGCTCAACTTGGTTATATTTTATATATTGTTGTTTAACCTAGCCTAACTTAACAGGCTTGAAGCAAATTGATACAGATAAACTGGCTCTTTGTAACATATCTATTGAACAGTACTGTGCATTTTCTAGAAAAGATCAATATTGATTAAATAAATAGTACATTGTAGTCTACTATGTGCAGATTTCTCGGAAATTTTAATGGCATGTGGAAGCAACAAAGTAGTCAATGGTCTCAATGTTACTATATTTCCTAACGTCGCAAATGTACTGAAATTATAAAGGAAAACAAATATATTTTGTTCTGATATCTTTAATTTGAAGGATGAAACAGGCAGGAAAAAAACCTGATTTTGTGTGGAGAGAAAGTAAAACCACACTGTGAGTGTTCAGTCACCGGGAGAAATTTTCATATAGGGCCTGATTCTCCATCCCTGACTCAGCCAAAGGGAGTTTGACAACTAATGGTTATTCAAAGAGACACTGTTAATTCAAATTTAGATTTTTTAAAAAAAATAAGCTGGTATGGAATTTAAGATCAAGAGAAATGTTTCCTTAATTTCTGTTTTAAATAAATAAATGCAGCTACTTTTAAATGGACAAGCAATTCCCCTACAGCATTAGAAGCTCAGACATTGCACTGCTAAGAACATGACAGTGAAACTATCTGGGGTCCTGGTCTTGCAAACACTTCTTCACATGAGTGGATAGCACTTTCATGGATGTCACTGGGAATATTCATATGCTTAAAATTAAGTATGTTAGTGTTTGCAGGATCAAGGCCCTACTTTATTGTATTGCTCCCATTATCAATGCACAAACTGATTGTATGGAAAAGTAAAATTGATTTAATATGTTTTCATTATTCAAGCTAAGAGAAATGCAAAAGGTAAAATAGAGTTCTAAAATTTTCAGACTCAGTGATTAAAGGTTCTATTAGTAACACATTAAAGATATGTAGAAGCGACAAAGAGTCCTGTGGCACGTTATAGACTAACAGACGGATTGGAGCATAAGCATAACGAGGTTAGCTCTATCAGGGAGGGTGAGGCCCTCTTCTAGCAGTTGAGGTGTGAACACCAAGGGAGGAGAAACTGCTTTTGTAGTTGGCTAGCCATTCACAGTCTTTGTTTAGTCCTGAGCTGATGGTGTCAAATTTGCAAATGAACTGAAGCTCAGCAGTTTCTCTTTGAAGTCTGGTCCTGAAGTTTTTTGCTGCAGGATGGCTACCTTTAAATCTGCTATTGTGCGTCCAGGGAGATCAAAGTTTTCTCCTACGGGTTTTTGTATATTGCCATTCCTAATATCTGATTTGTGTCCATTTATCCTTTTGCTTAAGGACTGTCCAGTTTGACCAATGTACATAGCAGGGGGGCATTGCTGGCACATGATGGCATATATTACATTGGTGGATGTACAGGTGAATGAACCGGTGATGGTGTGGCTGATCTGGTTAGGTCCTCTGATGGTGTCCCTGGTGTAGATATGTGGGCAGAGTTGGCATCGAGGTTTGTTGCATGGATTGGTTTCTGAGTTAGAGTTATTATGGTGTGGTGTATAGTTGCTGGTGAGAATATGCTTCAGGTTGGCGGGCTGTCTGTGAGTGAGGACTGGCCTGCCTCCCAAGGCCTGTGACAGTGAGGGATCGTTGTCCAGGATGAGTTGTAGATCACTTAATATCCATTGGGGAGGTTTTAGCTGAGGACTATAAGTGATGGCCAGTGGAGTTCTGTTGGTTTCTTTCTTTGGCTTGTCTTGCAGCAAGAGGCTTCTGGGTACACGTCTGGCCCTGTTAGTCTGTTTCCTTATTTCCTCATGCAGGTATCGTAGTTTTGAGAATGATTGGTGAAGATCTTGTTGGTCTCTGTCTGAGGGGTTGGAGCAAATACGGTTGTACCTGAGTGCTTGACTGTAGACAATGGATCCTGTGGTATGTCCAGGATGGAAGCTGGAGGCATGTAGGTAGGCATAGCGGTCGGTGGGTTTTCGGTATAGTGTGGTGTTAATGTGACCATCACTTATTTGCACCGTGGTGTCTAGGAAGTGGACCTCCCATGTAGACTGGTCCAAGCTGAGGTTGATGGTGGGGTGGAAGCTGTTGAAATTGTGGTGGAATTCTTCCAGAGTTTCCTTCCCATGGGTCCAGATGATGAAGATGTCATCAATGTAGCGTAGGTAGAGAAGGGGCGTGAGTGGACAAGAGCTGAGGAAGCGTTGTTCCAGGTCAGCCATAAAAATGTTGGCATAATGTGGGGCCATGTGGGTGCCCATAGCGGTGCCACTGGTCTGGAGGTATATATTGTCAACAAATTTGAAATAATTGTACATGAGGATAAAGTCACAGAGCTCAGCAACCATTTATGCTGTGGCATCATCAGGGATACTGTTCCTTACAGCTTGTATCCCATCTGTGTGTGGGATGTTTGTGTAGAGAGCCTCTACATCCATGGTGGCTAGGATGGTGTTTTCCAAACAAAGACTATGAATGGCTAGCCAACTACAAAAGCAGTTTCTCCTCCCTTGGTGTTCACTCCTCAACTGCTAGAAGAGGGCCTCATCCTCTCTGATTGAACTAACCTCGTTATCTCTAGCCTGACTTTTCCCTGCATATTTATACCTGCCTCTGGACATTTCCACTGCATGCATCTGACAAAGTGGGTATTCACCCATGAAAGCTTATGCTCCAATCCGTCTGTTAGTCTATAAGGTGCCACAGGACTCTTTGTCGCTTCTACAGATCCAGACTGACACGACTACCCCTCTGATACTTGACATATTAAAGATATGTTTGTTTCCAAGATTATTTTTTAGTTAAAAATGAAAGGCAATCAAACTAAAACTGAAGATTCCTTATGTTTAGAATGCCTTAATTAGATAAATTTTCTAAAACAATTTGAATATGAAAAGTGCTAAGTATTGTTATTTTATCAATATGTTCAAGTAATGACTTCTAAACAAGCCGTTAGAAAAGGCTGCATTTTTTCCTGTTATTTGCAAAGAAACAATTGAAGGAAAAATAAACGGACAGTGACTGCTATCACATAAATGATTAAATAACTTGATCTGGCAATTGCAAGTCAGCTTTAATGGCTACACTCTCATTTTATTGCCATTTCACTAAATACAGTGATAGATTTGTCTCTTTGCACCATGTTATTTAGTTTGATTACTGACTGAAGGCAACCTTTAATGTGTTTTCTTAACAATTTTGATTTAGTAAACTATCTTCCTTAACTAGTATTACAAAGAATATTCCTTGAAGCCTGTAGTTATTTCTTTTTAGCAATAGAATTTTTAAATAATATTTTTGACATGGACAGTCCTATGATAGAAAATAAGAATCGCTGTTTGTATCATTTTGTTGTGAACACCACCTGTATCCTATTTCCATCTCCTTCACTTTCAAGATGTAGATACATATACAATCTACCCTAAGTGTGTCTTTCCTCCAGCTGCATTACTGTTATTTCCCCCCAATCATTCTTCATTTTACATCCTATGTCTAAAGATGCTAGAGTTAAATTCTGAAATATCCTGGCTATTATATCTCATGTCTATCACTAGGTCAGTATAATTATATTATAGGGACAAAGCTGGAATCTATAGATGTGTTCTTCCAATTGCTAACATATATGTTCTTAAGGTCAGGTAGGTAGAATCATTTGTCTATCATGTGTCTCTAGGACTTTTAAGACTAGTTTACATTTATAAAAGCTGTTATGCTGTTCGTGATAATAGCATAACCTTCACTTTTTTAGCTTTTCCTTTCTATACATGATATTCTACCGCTGAGCAATACATCAGTCTGTTTCAATCAGTGGACAGGAACAGGTGGGAGGGTCTCATGATCACTTCTGGAATGTTTTAATGTGATCAGAATGCAATCAAGAGGGTTAACTCCAGATTCTAGCCTCTCCAGCAGGTGCTGTAACTCATTCTCGTAATTATATGCTGTTAGTTCAGGTGCTACTATTCCCTTATGTACTTTGATTTCTTTGCTATAGTATAGAATATAAAAGACTCACTTTTCCATTACCAATTGGTCTTTTTGTCCAAATCTTATCTCCAGGAGAACCTTTAATTGACCAGCGCTGTTTAGTTTGTTAGGAGTGTGTAATACAAATGATATGACATGCTAGCCTCCTCAGGTTCTGTGATTCACCCTCAGTAGGTTTTGGTATTATCAATGCTAACTTTCCCCTGTTTTTGCTAGCTACTTGGTTTATTGAATCACTAGAATGTTGGGACATGCCTGACACATTCAGTAGCACAATGGGCACACTCTCTCAGTGACAGGGCCGTCCCGCAATGTTTTGGCACCTGAGGCAGGGAGCACAAATGACCCTCCCTCCCCCCGCTTGGGCCAAAACTTTGAAAGGTCTCAATTCTGCCTTCTTCCTGTTCTACTCCTCTCATGGTACTGCTTTGCTACCTACCCCAATAAAGGAGAACTAACAACTTAAAATGCCTTGTTCAAAAATTTAAAGTAACACTTAACTTCAAACGCCTGAACAGCAAATGTAACTTTTCTGCATAATAAACATTGAATAATCAAAGTGGTGCTTTCTGTGCCTTCTTGGTTGTAAAGATTTGAACTGCTTCCTGAAGGTCCACAGTCTGGGCCAGCTCATGCTCTAGTGAGATGGTTGCAAGGGCGACCAGCCTCTCCTGTGTCATTGTGGCGCGTAAATGTGTTTTTATTAACTTCAGCTTGGAGAAGCTGCATTCTCCACTGGCACATATATTCCAGAACAACCTTTGGAGTTGATCCTGCTGAAATGTAGCTTGAAAGGGATTTCAGTTCATCACCTAAATCACTTGCATCATGTGTCAACACTGTCTCTAGTGCCCTGCATTGCTGGTGTAGGCCTTCTTCAGGCATAGTGAGGAGTTCTGGAATATCATACAATATCCCAAATATACTGCTGTGTTCCTTGAGCTGCATGAAACGTTCACAACTGACTGTGTTGCACAATCTAGCACCTAGCTAAAGAATTCAACTTTGAATTGTTGTTTGGGGTCTCTTATGGGATTATCCCGTGCCTCGTAATCAAAATGTCTTCTTCTTCGGTGACTCTTGTGAACACAAACTTTCAACTTCCAGTGACAGTGGCCATTTCTTAGTGTCTCTAATGCAAAAGTAGACAGCTGTTCATCTGTGATGAAATGTGTAAAATATATTTGAGGGTTCCCTTCTCCTTATTTTAAAATGTATTCAGGAGTGTTTTAGTACAATGATTCATATGTGAGAAAAACCTTCTTAACAAACAGGGTCCAGGTAGCTATTTACTTACAAAGAAAGCTCTCCTGATATGGCAAAATAGAAAAGAGAAATGAAAAGACCCACTAAAAAGTGTTCATATGAAATCAGCGGTATCCATTTCTTGGGGTATTGGGGCTTTAGGACCTGATAGGCTTTTCATAGATTCATAGATTCTAGGGCTGGAAGGAACCTCGAGAGGTCATCGAGTCCAGCCCCCTGCCCTCATGGCAGGACCAATTACTGTCTAGACCATCCCTGATAGACATTTATCTAACCTACTCTTAAATATCTCCAGAGATGGAGATTCCACAACCTCCCTGGGCAGTTTATTAACCACCCTGACAGTTAGGAACTTTTTTCTAATGTCCAACCTAAACCTCCCTTGCTGCAGTTTAAGCCCATTGCTTCTTGTTCTATCCTCAGAGGCTAAGATGAACAAGTTTTCTTCCTCCTCCTTATGAAACCCTTTTAGATACCTGAAGACCGCTATCATGTCCCCTCTCAGTCTTCTCTTTTCCAAACTAAACAAACCCAATTCCTTCAGCCTTCCTTCATAGGTCATGTTCTCTAGACCCTTAATCATTCTTGTTGCTCTTCTCTGGACCCTCTCCAATTTCTCCACATCTTTCTTGAAATACGGTGCCCAGAACTGGACACAATACTCCAGTTGAGGCCTAACCAGCGCAGAGTAGAGCAGAAGAATGACTTCTCGTGTCTTGCTCACAACACACCTGTAAATGCAGCCCAGAATCATGTTTGCTTTTTTTGCAACAGCATCACACTGTTGACTCATATTTAGCTTGTGGTCCACTATAACCCCTAGATCCCTTTCTGCTGTACTCCTTCCTAGACAGTCTCCTCCCATTCTGTATGTGTGAAACGGATTGTTCCTACCTAAGTGGAGCACTTTGCATTTGTCCTTATTAAACTTCATCCTGTTTACCTCTGACCATTTCTCCAATTTGTCCAGATCATTTTGAATTATGACCCTATCCTCCAAAGCAGTTGCAATCCCTCCCTGTTTGGTATCATCTGCAAACTTAATAAGCGTACTTTCTATGCCAATATCCAAGTCATTGATGAAGATATTGAACAGAGCCGTTCCCAAAACAGACCCTTGCGGAACCCCACTCGTTATACCTTTCCAGCAGGATTTATAACAGGATTTATAACTACTCTCTGAGTATGGTTATCCAGCCAGTTGCGCACCAACCTTATAGTAGCCCCATCTAAGTTGTATTTCCCTAGTTTATTGATAAGAATATCATGCGAGACCGTATCAAGTGCCTTACTAAAGTCTAGGTATACCACATCCACCGCTTCTCCCTTATCCACAAGACTCGTTATCCTATCAAAGAAAGCTATCAGATTGGTTTGACATGATTTGTTCTTTACAAATCCATGCTGGTTATTCCCTATCACCTTACCACTTTCCAAGTGTTATTTTCCCTGGCACAGAAGTTAAACTAACTGGTCTGTAGTTTCCTGGGTTGTTTTTATTTCCCTTTCTATAGATGGGCACTATATTTGCCCTTTTCCAGTCTTCTGGAATCTCTCCTGTCTCCCATGATTTACCAAAGATAATAGCTAGAAGCTCAGATACCTCCTCTATTAGCTCCTTGAGTATTCTAGGATGCATTTCATCAGGTCCTGGTGACTTGCAGGCATCTAACTTATCTAAGTGATTTTTAACTTGTTCTTTTTTTATTTTATCTTCTAAACCTTCCCCCTTCCCATTTGCATTCACTATGTTAGACATTCCCTCAGACTTCTCGGTGAAGACTGAAACAAAGAAGTCATTAAGCATCTGCCATTTCCAAGTTTCCTGTTACTGTTTCTCCCTCCTCACTGAGTAGTGGGCCTACCCTGTCCTTGGTCTTCCTCTTGCTTCTAATGTATTGACAAAAAGTATTCTTGTTTCCCTTTATTCCTGTAGCTAGTTTGAGCTCATTTTGTGCCTTTGCCTTTCTAATCTTGCCCCTGCATTCCCGTGTTGTTTGCCTATATTCATCCTTTGTAATTTGTCCTAGTTTCCATTTTTTATATGACTCCTTTTTATTTTTTTTGATCTGGCAAGATCTCGTGGTTAAGCCAAGGTGGTTTTTTGTAGCTTTATTTGTGACTGAGCAGTTTGTTTGGCAGTAATTGTTCACTGCAGACACTACTGTGATTCTGGAAAGCCTTACAAATGTTACTTTAACAAAAAGACTTGTCATTACTTCAGGTTATTTGGGAACTTGAATGGACTGTGGCAGTGAGCTTTTGCCTGGATACCTCTATTGTGTGGGCTCAAACAAAGTACCTGCCAAATATATTATCTTAACAGTGTTCTATCATCCAAGTACATCCAGCATGATTTCATTGCATTGTATGCTCCCATATTCACTGATTTAAAAAGCCATACTTCTAAAGTACGTCTCCCCATTAAATAGAGAAAGGATGGGGAAAAAATAAATGTGTGGGGGTTTTTTCATGTTTTTTAGAAGGCTGTTGATTGGGAACTTGAGCCAGTAGAATGCAAATGAAACATGAATGAAAACAGTAGGTGGCTAACCTATTTGTACTTAGAGTATTGACTAGTTGACAAGGCCATCAACGGGAAGAAATAATTACATTTAAAAATGAGGGTTGATATCCTGAATCACGAGATAGAAAGTAACTGCATCAAGTTCTACTTTCCCCTCCTTATTGGATAGAAATGGCAACTGAAATCTGTTCTTTTGTGAGAGTGGTAGGGATTTTTAACATAATTATTGGTGCCATTTGAATTATGCTTCCAAATCTTCATTTTAGAAGTTTGGTTCTAGTGCTTGGCAGGGATATTTGTATTTCTGGGTCTGATATTTGGATTTAATGTTGTTGGCTATTTGTATTGATATTTGGAGATGTAATCTTAAAACCAGCATAAAATCCATGAAAATTAAGGACAAGAGATATTTCCAGGCTAGTGTGATGAAAGTAAAACTAACTCAGAAGTGTGTAATATCCTTTTCTACCAAGGTTGTGCCTGAGGTTTGGCCACAGATGAATGCAGGTAGTGGGTTGACAGCACACTAGCATATCTGTGTGCCCTGTGCTCATACAGTGTCGCTTTCTTCCTCTCTCTCCAACAAAACTCAACTGAGTGTAAGTGGGAGTCTGCAGATCATTCCTGTGTAATGATCTTATATCCTCCTGTGTGTTCAGAATGCCTTGGACTCTTCTTTCTCTTCACAGAATTAACACTATGGGCCTGATCCACCTCCCATTTAAGTCAGTATTAGGATTCCCATTAGCTCAAATGGGAGGTGGATAAAGCCCTCATAAGTTAATACGAATTGGATCAGGTCTTATATGATCGTTCCATTCTACCCACTGTTGGCCAGCTAGGACTTTTTCTCCCCCTACAGGGTCATTCACATTCACCCAGTCTCACTTTAGTATACTTTGACCTTGACCATGAAATAGAATCCACACTTCACTGAAGTTAAGGGGTCTACATGGGGTCAGTCATGGTCTGCTATGGACTGAGGCATGGTCATTTTGAGGGCTGCCCACTCCTGTGTCGGGGATTGAACTGGCACAAACTACCTCTCTTTTGTCCCTGTACTAGTGCAGCTGGCCCATTATATTTCCTTTCACTGTATTCTCAGTCATTCCCACTGGAGATGAATCTGTCCCTTTTAACATAGTGAGCTGCTTCTAAGTTTTCATACAGTTAATTCTTTGTTTGCAGTTTTCAAGCATTCATGGCACCTTTTGTGTTTGTATCTACTGTTGTTATTCAGATGCTTTTCCATATAGCTATTACATTTTTGCTGACCCTTCTTTTCTTTCTTCTCTCTCACACTGAGTTGTTGAAATAGTAGTAAAAGTAGTAAATGGCAAGTTTTTTTTAAATATGTCTACTGTACTTGGTTTTTCTTCAGCTACATAACTAGCAATCACTCTATACTAGGTTAACCAGACATCCTGATTTTATAGGGACAGTCCCGATTTTTGGGTCTTTTTCTTATATAGGTTACTATTACCCCCTACCCCCGTCCTGATTTTTCACACTTGCTGTCTGGTCACCATACTCCAGTCTCCAGTCTCTTTAGACAGGTTTAAAGGTCATGTTTGTTTTCTTCAGACTCTGTAATTCCGCCTATATGGAACATTTTGTTGTAGTTATCCTTTTCTTTCAGCATCAATGTAGAAGATTACTACTACAACTTGTTGGTACAAATTCACCCTGCATTATACACATACACACTGATTCAGCCGTGTGCTACTCTTAGTTTCAATAGAAATCAATAGAATTACAGTATATAAAACATGAATGAGGTAGTGAAACAGATCCTTTACCTTACCTAAAGTTGGACTGGGTCTACATAAGAAAATTGTACTGATTTAAGTCAATTTAGAGTCCAAGGCCCCTATCCTATAATTACATACAGCTCAGTTTTACTACCATCAGTAGCTTCATTGATTTCAGAAGGGCTCCCTACTGAAATGCATGGATGTAAGTATTTGCAGAATTGGAGCGTAATTTAATTAAACCAGTGCAACCCCTTCAAGTAGAAACTCTTAAATCAACTTAAGAGCACCTTGCATCTATTTTAGCTTAACTCAGTCCCTTTTTGGCTTAAGATAAATGTGTATATAGAAATATAAAACTGATTTAAGAGTGTCCACTCAAGAGTCTGCACTGATTTCATACCATCAGTTTCTATACCAATGTAGATAAAAACAGTACAATATTTGTGTGTAGACAAGATCCCAGAGACTTTGAGTCTGAGTCTCCACTATCTTGCACCTTGTATAGTTGTTTACATCTGTGCAAAGTGTATGTAATATGCCACCATTATGACTTTGATAGTATTTTACACCTTCTTGACACTCACTCTGAACATGTATAAATTACTACATAAGGTGCAAGGTAGTGGAGAATCAAACCCCTTGATTTTGCTGCTAACAAGCCACATACTTCCAAACACATATACCATCTTATTTTTAGGAATTCTGGGTAGTGTGGTCCAATAGTTAAAATCAGTACTAAATACTACTGTATGCTACTGTATATTTAAAACTACCTCCCTTATGTTACTCTTTATAAGCACACATGTTTAAGTGAAAGCACACTCAAGCCCTATATGTGCACTTATTAATAAATGATGTAATATGACCCCTAATCCTGGGCTGTGTCCAAACAGCACTTACATAAATTTGTGGAGTAGGATGCAGGTAAAAAAAATGGCTTTACAACACATTGACATGACCTCCATCCTGGGGCAAGCTGGGGACTGCAGCTCAGTTCTAGTACAAGTTAGAGCAGCCTCAGGACATCTTCTAACCTACACCAGATTGTCTATATGGACAAAAGTCCATTCTCACAACTAGGCATTATGGGAAACAAATATGTCCACTTTCCCAAGACACATTCCATGGGTGAGGATAAGGGCAGACTAGTTGCTGCTATAGTAGTTTCCACACTACCCAAGGAGTCTTCCTATGATGGGGAAAATACTCACCAGCTACTTAGACCAATAACTTTTTTGGGTGGTAGAGCAGATCTGCCTCTCTGTATTGAGTGGTGTACTCACCCTTCATAAACTGAATTTATTTATATATGTGGTGCACTGCTGTAGCTTACCAGCAATGGATTTAGTTATACTAGAGCAGGCCCCTAGATTCCAAGTTTGCCCTGTAAGACTTGTTATGACATCGTTGCATAATACACAATATTTAATAAATACAAATTAAATAGAAACATACATTGTCTGATTATAGAGAAGCAAAAAAACAAAAACAAATTTTAGGAAAAGTACAAAACTCTAGCCAATCACTAATCTTAGCTGATTTATTCCACTGTACTGAAGTGGTAAATAATTATAATTAAGGAAGTTCCCTTCAAACATAAGTTTCCATAATAACATATTTTTAAAATTCTAGCAATTTTCATAACTGATGTTTATCAGCTCATTCTCATAGTCACTACATAATTTGTTTCTTGGATATGGAATCTGCACCAAAAGGAGCTCCCCCCCCCCCCCCGCATATGTAAGCTTTGCATCGGAATGTTTAGCACCTAATGAACTATGGATTTGAACTTCAAAGTGTTGAGCACTTCAGTTCCATTATCCAACCAAACACTTAAATGTAAACTTAAATATAATCATGTGATCAGTCTCATTGAAGCCAGTGGGATTACTCACAGAAAGAAGCACTATGCCCAGGAGTAAGTTCTGCAGGGTACCCAAAGCCAGCACTGTGTGACCTCAACAAAAGGCTCTGACACAAATCTACTAAACGCAGGAGATTCATAGTTACCAAACTAGCCACAAGCCCAGATTCAGTAAGTTTCATGTTCGTTAGGGAGTTAACTCTTCACTTTAAGAATCTTTGATTTGGTGGAGATTATCTCATAACTTCAATACCCTTCTAAGGTAGTTTGTATTCTGCAGATTTCCGTAGTGATTTTTTATATATTAGAAAAGTCCCTTTTTTGCATTTCCATAATTCATGAAATTATCTGTAATTGTGTAATTAGTGTAAATACATGCAATCACATTTACAACATATGATTACAAAGTTCAATGGCATAATTGTGATGGGTAATGTCATAAAGAAAAATCTATTAAATTTTATGAAAAGGTAGTCTGTGCATATATAGGAGCCTATATGTAAAGCTGAATACTTGTGATGTCTATTAAGTTGTTTATAAAATTTGCCCGAAAAGAACACCAAAAATAGTTATTCCCCATTCAGAAATTATCTGAAATTGTGTTTTTTTTTAATTATGAATTATAGAAGCAACATTATTTGTACCTGAATTGGTTCTGAAACATTTTGTTAAAGTGATACTTTCATTTAACTCTTAAACGTCTGTCATATTACAGACTCAACAAGAAGTCCAGTGGCACCTTAAAGACTAACAGATTTATTTGGGCATAAGCTTTCATGGGTAAAAACACACTTCTTCAGATGCATGGACTGCCAGCCAAATACGTGTTTAGAAGCACATACAGTCAGTGGGTAATTATTTCTGTCCCTACAATTCTGGAATTCCATTTTATCTCTGAAATCTTTACTTGCTCTAAAACTAGAATGAACGTTTTTAGGTGTGTAGGAGTATAAAACAGCTTTTGAATCATAGAAATATAGGGTTGGAAGGAACCTTGAGAAGTTATAAAGTCCAGCCCCCTGTACTGAGGTAGGGCTAAGTAAAGCTAGACCATCCCTCACAGGTGCTCGTCTAACCTGTTCTTAAATCAACAGGTTGATACATCAACAAGAACATGAAATAGGGTGGAGTAAACACAGCAAGTATTCTTTTCTTAAATAAATTATTCATTATACGATGCTCACAATTTTGTTCTATCCTCTGAGACTATATTCCTCAAAGTCAAAGACCATTTATTCTCGAATTAGTACTGCCATCCTGTATCTGATGATACTTTGAATATCTGTCAAATATATAAACAGTACAGTCTGTATCATTTGGGAAAAAATCAGCTTCTCCATGTTTTTAATTTTTTTAACCAATGATATCTTCAGTTACCTTACAGTATTGAATTTTGCTTATCCTAAATACTTGAAAGTGGGAAGTCTGAGTACAGCATATGGAACCGGTTTAATAAAGATGCTCACAACAGCCTCCTCATTAATTTGTATTATTTTTTCTATTCAAATTACCTTACTTGAGTCTATAAACTGGGTTCTGTCAGTGTCACTTTGTTTAAAACAGAAGGCTCACAAAAATACTTGTACATTGTTTATTTTTGAGGTTCAGTTGGACCATGGAATGGGACTATGATGAGCTTCTGGGGAAGATATTCCTCAACTTTATGTTGTGCGTGGTTTAACTAATGGGAATACTTTTGTGATTATTTTTTTATTTCACTCAGGTAAATTGTGTAAATAAAGCACTCGAGGCCAAATTCTGTTCAAAGTGGAACAGGAAGTACCCTCCCCCCCCCCCCCGAAAGTGTGGAACACAAATAGACTCAAGTGGTAAGTGTGATATTTACCCCAAACTAAACTCCCTGATAAATGAGAGAGAATTAATGGGATTTTAAAATCAGTGCAAAATATTCTGAAACTTTAAAAATCCCTCATGACCATTGTCTGACCATACTGAAAGAAGGACAGGTGACACTTGATATGGATTTTAATCAGGCCGCAACTTTATTATATAGATGTCTGGGATTGCCCGGAAGATAAAGTGTACAGTGCAGGCAAATCCATGTTTATTCAAATCATTACCCGGAGCTTCCACCAGCCCCCCTTCATTTTCCATCCAGGTCCCCCCATCCAACCCATGGCTTGGACCTTACCATTCCCTCCCCCCATAGAAGGGTTAAGGTGGTCTATAAGAACGGGAGGGGTTGGCTTCCTGACGTACCAATCATAGGAGTCCCCAACTCCCCACCCCCATTCTGTTCCTTTATCCAGCGCCTCCTTTTAAGTCCTTTACCAGGTCACTAGATGCCTTCCCTATGGAGTACCTGCACTGGACATCCACCCCACACTTACAAAATAAGTTGCGATGTATAGCCTACCCCATTTTCTTCTTACCAGAAAAGGTCCTGACACCTGCTGTGGGGAAGGTGAAAAAAGCTCACTCCACCAAAGCCAATCTGGTGGAGTGGAAAAATTTTTTCCCCAGCCTCCCTAAAAAGGAGTGACCAGCACAATGCCCACAGCAGGTCCTAACCCAACCTGATGTCCGCCACCTTTAGAGGAGGAGGACTGTATCCTGCCTTGCCTGCTGCATGGAGAAAGTGGCTTTAAACTCCCAGGGCTTTCACCTTTATAGCCTTCTGACCTCACATTTCTGGGGTGAGAGTCAGTGCCACAAAACTGACCACCGTTCACCTTTTGTAGTAATTTCTGACCTCCTTCTCTCCCCCCGCCATAAAGCCCTGTTGCCTTCCCTCGGAAAACCCCAGACAACGTTCTCCCCACTTTAGGTGCAGTACGGTCAAACCAAATATAATTGTATTTCAATCCTCTTATTCCATTCCTCCCACACCTTCTGAGTGTTGTCCATTTTTAATCCATGGTTAGGTCACAGTCCAGCAATGAAATCCATTTGGACAGAACTTTCCACCCAAAAAGAAGAAATCCAACAGCAGGAACAAGTCTATAGATTATAAAATTTCTTTGCTATAAGGTAGGTCTAGAGGATCACATTGAAGGGAATAGGAACTGGATGGATGGAAGGATTTTGACATCTAAGTATGTCACTGAATTGTTGACTTGACTGCTTTCCCTGATTTACTTTAGACATAATCCTAAACAGGTTTTAGCCCTTTAACTAATGAGAACTCTGAAAATGAATAGCTCTTCTCATTCTCTAATTTCTATGTTAATGACATCTAATTCATGGAGGAAAAATAACTCATAAATTAAATTCAAGCTGCTCTTTTAATTATTGTGTTAAATTTCTATTCCAAGCATGAACTGTACTACATTATTCCCAGTTACAGCTACGCACCCAGACATATTAACCCTCAAATAATTCTGACAAATAAGGGAGTTACATGTCAGTCCTCATTGTTGTTATCAGCTTTTAGTTGTAAGTAGGAAGAATGTGGGAGAATCCATGTTTGGAATGAAAATATACTACAGAAACTAAAAGAGTATTTTGAATTTAATTTGAGTATCGCTTTTCCTCTGCGTATAAGATTTATTTGGCAAAGACCTAGTAGGTCTCACAGAGTGAATGCATTCTTTAAACTAATGGCAAGCATTAAAAGAAAATACAACAGAAATGAAACACATTCTTTACTCAATATATTATGTTTTCCCCCCATCAGAAAAAATGGTAATTCATATTTGGAAGTCAGATGACTTATAACTCAGTCTGCCATAAACAGTTATTTCATACACTGCTTAAATATGGTATTTTGAATTTTATTATGATTTTATAGTCTTTCTCTTAAAAGCATTCCTTTACCTATCCCCTCATCTGCAGAATTAGGGAATTTTGCTCAGACAAATAAACCCAATGCTCAATAAGATCCTTATTCAGCAAATAACTTAAGTATGTGCTTAATTATAAGCACGAGTAGTCTTGTTGAAGCAAATGAGACTTATGAGTTTAAAGTTAAGCACCATGCTCAAGTAACTTGCTGAAATCATACCTGAGGGCTTGTCTTACTATATACAAAGTCACTCTTAGTGTGTAGTACTAGTGTCACACTGAGAGTTAGTGTGGAATAGTTAGTATGCACTAGCTGTTGCAAGCTTTTTCTCCCATATAAAGAATCCATAGAAACAACGAGCACTTCTTGGATGAAATCCTGACTCTGCTGAAATCAATGGGAGCTTTGGCTTTAACTTCAAAGTGGCTAGGACTTCACCCACTGTGTTTTCACCAACATCCAGAGCAATGGCAATAATATACAGTTTAAAGTGGTTGGGCCAGCATCGTGAACCTTCTTACAAATTGTACCTCCAAAAGTTGAAGAGGATTCCATTCAATAGGAAACTTCCATGGGATGCCCTTCTCCTGTATTTGCTTAGTAGCACTATAATATCAAGGCAAGTCCTGTACTTGATCAGTATGTAACATTACTTTTCTTATACTTGGTTTTTTTAAAAAAGTTATTTATAATCCGATTTACATTTTCCACATTAGATACTAACTTTGTATGTTACACTTGCATAAGATGACAGAGCTGAAACAAATTATATATATTTGACTTCTGCTTCTCTTGACAGTAATAAGCAGCATTTCAATTAGATGTAGCCTAACCATCAGGGGCATATTACTCTAATAGTATTACACTGTCAGAAAAGAAGTATTATTTGCAAGGTACTGAAAAAAAATAATATTAGTATGTCTCCCTAGTCTTAAAATAAGCACTGAGACCACTTGACAGTTAATACTGAGTACATAATTTGTTAGGGACGCTTATCTTGAAAAGTATGTGCACTGTAAAATCTTTATACAATCAAATGTGTGTGTGTGTATGGAATAATATATATATTCTAGCACAAGAGAGTGTGCTAGAATTGGACTCCTTCTTTTGCAGAAAATACTATTTCTAAGGGGGTGGGGATTATAAGACTTTCAGAATCAAAGGAGATGTAAAGGAAAACTGACATTTCATCAGGTTCTGCTATGTGACTATGGAAACTATGAACAAAAGTCATTCCAATGTTGGAAACCACCTTTGTCGCAGGCATTCAGCAAAAAAGACAAGATGCAAGGAATAAGATAATTGGATCACAAACTTACTAATTTTGCTCACCTGGGAACGATACATCAACAACTTGTATTGTGTAAGTCATGATTCCTTCCTTAATCATTTCCATGTGGTAGAGGACTGTTGTTAACCCCCCACTCCTCCACAAATGGTTCCCAATCTGTATCTATATTGGACACCTGGCACAAAAAGGCACTAGCAATTAGCTTGACTTCCTCCTCTCCCTCCCTCCCAACTCTGAACGAGGTTCCCAGATAATTAACGTTTCCCTCCCTAACTTTGGCCAAAAATATATCTGTTCCCTTGTCAGAGAGGTGTAACCCATTGTTCCTGAATAACCAAATATGTTGTTTATGATGGGTAGTTGCTGAGCTTTCCCATTCCAGATGCTTCATACATCCTCTGGTGTTGTCAACCCATGGAGGCCTGGCAACTTCCTGCTTTATTCTTCACTGCAGCATTTCAGATCAGTTTACTGTCACCCTTAAGGAAGGGTACTGGGTATGTCTTACATGTCTTAAAACTCTGTGCCCTGATGACTAAGTCAACAGCCTTACAAAATCCCAAATCATTTTCACACAGGTATACTATAATAAGTTTCCTGGATGTCAAAAAGTGCAAGAGAGGGCATCAGCTGGTCCCACAGCATACCCTCCTGCCCTGCCAACTCAGATTCACCCTGGTACGGAGGCCCAGGTGAAAGGGGGCTCAGGCTAGAGGAACAGGTTGATATACACTTCCCCACGTGTTCATGGTGTACCTGAGCCCCACCAGCCTGTCCAGCTCAGGTGATTCTTTCCCCTGCACTCCCAACCACCCCTCTGAACCCTTGAGGGAGGAGAAGGACTTAAAAAGTCACTATCTTTTTTTCCCACCTTGAGATTGCATTTTTCCAGCAAAAGAAATACAAAATAATTAATTAAAAATAAATATGGCAAAGGAAGATACAACTATTTAGTATAGACACTATTTATTTCTTTTCTACTCTGTTTTCAACTTGACCCGAATCTTACAATGAATGGCAGAAAGGCAGACCCCTGTGCCCACATGGAGCCCCAATAATTTCTCTCAGTGCACATCAAGATCAGGGTATAATTGGCATGGCAAAAAGTGACAAAAAAAACCTCAAGCGCTAATATTGTAAGAAATACAATGTGTTTTTGCACTCCACCTGTTCATCTTTCTAAATTTCTTGCATATAAACTTGACATCATGCAGCCACCTTTATGGATTTTAGATTATCTTGTAATCCAAATATTTGTTTTTCTTGTTTTGGGATAACTTTGTAGTCTTCCTTTTTCTGCAAAAGAGGAGTAATCTTTAAGAGTTTCAGATTAACATCCTGAGTTGATGATATCAACGCTGTCCACTACCATTCCACTTCCAATCATGTATGCTTATTAATAACATCATTGAAAACTTGACTTTCAAGCAGCAAGTTCATAAGTGATGAACCTGAATAATGCCAGAAAATGAAGTCACACTAAATGCTGCAGTTCTCAGCTGTGAGTAGCCTGTTTAATTGGAGATTTAATTAGAAATTTGTTATTTCAGAGAAATGACAACTCTGACTGAAGCTTAAACAATTGTTTATAACTACAAAACAGCGCTTAAGAGAAAAATTGTGAGAAGAGTATAGAAGTCAAAAGGATTCTTAATTTATTTCAGAAGGATTATAAGGAAAGAAAAATGATGACTGAACTAATATTTTATTATGAAGGTGAGTACATTCTCCAGAATGATAGTAGCAATATAATATAAGATCTATGTAGAAATACATCACTAATTTTGCCTTGGAGAATTGATGTGGCCTAAATATTGCTAACTATATTGTGAAGGTAAAAGAGAAAGTTTCTGCAAAGTTTCAAAAGGATTTTGCTACATGTATAAATTTAAATTACTGATGAAAAAATAAAAAGTAATCTGGGTCAGAGGTAATATTGCTGTGATGAAACATACATGATTTTTTACATATTTGGTAAGAGTAATGGACCAGGATCTCAGCTGTTCTAAATTTATATCAGCTGAGGATCTGGTCTGTTATATTTGTTGATTTATGTGGGCAATGTAAGATTTATTTTGTATCCTTAACAAATCATTTGCTTCCTTTAAAGTGCCTGAGTTCCTTAAAAGTTATGTTTGGTAAGTACACTGTAATCAAATAGGAACTTTTGTTTATTTTTGATTATTAACTAAGTTTTTCTTTTGAAACTCCATATAGATGTTCCTTTAAAAGATTATTGAAACCTGCTGGCAGATAAATTCATTGAAGCCTGTGTTATCATTGTCTACGTTCCACCTACAGATAGATAGAGAACTCCAATCTCTAGTGAATAAGTCTGACACATTTTATGAAAACCAAATTCCTTTATAATACTACTGCAAATGTGTCACTGAAATTCTGAAAGGCTTTGTTTAAAATAAGTTCAGCTTCCAAAATATAGTGCAGATAGAATTTCTACTGAGTTCAGAAGGATAGTAAGTTTCCAATTGCATTACCTCATTTTAAAGACCAGGAATCTCTCAAACCCGCAGTATCTTTCAAAATGGGAGACACTTTCTAAGAGAGAACATGGTATGTATTTTCTGATTTTTTTTCTTTCCATGGGGCTTCAACAAGTGAAAAGAGGTGGGTGTTGTAAAGGAGAGAGACCAAATAAATTCAGGAATTATTATTATTTATTTGTATTGTGGTAGCACCTAGGAGCCCAAGTCACAGAGCAAGGCCTACTGTTCTAGGCACTGTACTTCCTTACATTTAATTTTACATACTACAGTGTAAAGCGTTGACTAAAAAAAATCTCCAGCATATAAAAGCAATAGAGGACATTATTTTAGAAAAAAAAGAGAAAAAATCCATATGAGTCAACCTCTACACCATACAGTGATATCTGAGATATATTACGGCAGGTACTTAGAACAGAAAATACTGTTGATATCTCAGATACTGATGTGAAGTAATTGTTGGTGAAGATTGTGTTTTTCATGGTGATCGCCGTATATATTTTGACCAAGATAGACTTGCTTCACATTTGTATTCCTCTAAGATAGTATCCCTGAGACCTATAGATGACCGTATATGTTTGGCCTGCCACACCACTTCTGTTTAGCTCTAAATGCAGAGTCTTTGATTCCCAACTAAATTCCCATCATTCATTGCCTTCAAACTATCTTAACATATTTAATAAAGACCCTAACACTTTATCAAGCATGTTCTGTGTATCTATGTGGCAGCAGGTAGATGATAATCTGTGCTGCAGGAAATATTTCAAGATAATTCCAGGTCTCATTTTGAGGTAGTTCTTTTTGCTCTCTCCTTTTCAGGGTTCTGTAGCTGAACAAACATTAAATTAGTTCAGAAGTAGGATTTTTTTCATATATATATATTTTAAATATCCCTATTCTTTAGGCAAGTATCTCAGTTTCTAATAGGTATAGAAAATATGACTGATTCTAATGGGAAAAAAATCTTATTTCGTTAATCATATAATTCATTCATACAACTGAGTTTTCAGCAAGTTTTTCCTTAAACTCCAGAATAATTCTTATTTATAATCCTAGAAATAGTATTAATTTTAAAATTAATTTTAGAGAGTAAGGCAATTTTACAATATATCCACAGTTTGGTAGATCATAGAATCTCAGAGTTGGAAGGGACCTTAGGAGGTCATCTAGTCCAACCCCCTAATCAAAGCAGGACCAATCCCCAATTTTTGCCCCAGATCCCTAAATGGCCCCCTCAAGGATTGAACTCACAACCCTGGGTTTAGCAGGCCAATGCTCAAACCACTGAGCTATCCCTCCCCCGATGTGGACACTTACCCCCAGATGTGGACACTTCCTGAGTTATCTTCATTAAAGTATGACATGGGGCACTTAGGTGTAGTTATGATTAGAAAAGTGGCTGTATAGATAGCACTTTCTTAGTCAATAAATCAGTTCACTTTGTGTATTCTGAGTTGTATCCAGTTACATTACTGATTACTTGTCAACATGATGGCAGATGAAATTTAGCATGGTCAAGTACAAGGTGATCCACTCTGGAACAGAGAATTTCAATGACTCACACAAAATGATAAATTTTAAATTACTGTAACCACTCAGGGAAAAGGAGCCTTCACGGCATTATAGACTTTTCAATACAAATAAAATTACAAAAAAAGAAAACCCCAACCCTGTTCAATGGACATTCCATGGTAAAAAAAAAAAAGCAACGGATATGCCAGGTTCTATCTAAAAAACAAACAAACCCAGAGAATCATACTAAATCTAAAACCCTAAACCAAAAGTGCTTTCTGGTGACTCCAAATGTCCCCTCTAGAAAGTTTCTAGTGCATAGAGACTTGATCTATCAATATTGCTATTGAAAACAGATAGCCCTTCTTTCTTGTCATTGTTATTCTGAAACACCGTAAACCGCTAAGCAAAGTTATCTCCATCCATTTCTACAGAGAACATGTAAAAGATGGACACTGACATTCAAAGACCTATCTCTGAAAATACTGACATTTCCTTACCCCCACCCCTTGATGGTGGTTAAACATTTTGAATGAAGTAGCTTGTTTACAGAAACTACTTGAGAATGCTAGACAAAATTTTAATTAAAGCTATAAAGTAATGGATCAATTATCTGCATTGTTTGAACCCTGCAGTGATAGTCATGTGGTTCATGTGCAAAAGTTTTTAAGGACTAATGAACCTTTGCAATGGAGAGCATATTTGCTTTGGGAGCTGGTATGACTGGTGAATATTATAAGATGAATCAACCAAGAGTTTGTGACTTCAAATTTTATTAAATCCCTCTGAGTTGTGCATTTGAAATTGTAGTACCTAATTTGTATCTCATTTATGTCTCTGTAAATTGGTCCGTTTTCACACCTGTGTGTATGAGATCAGAATTTGGTCATTTTCTTGTCTTCTGGAAAATATTTTGCCTCTTAGCACTCAAAGAAATAAATCTTTTTACTGATTTTCACAACCTTGTTTGCATTCTAGAGACTTCTGATGCCCTGGCCTGAGTCACGGGCTTGGGGAAGGAAAGTGATTGCTGCTCACAGCTGATGAGAATTATCTCATTTTATTGCTGGGACAATTTTCAAGAAGGATATTGTAACAGTTTTATTGAAAGACTGACATATAGCAAATCCCACACATGCCTCTACAAGGGACAGGGAAAAGTTTCAGGCATAAAGGTGTGACTCCTTTGATAATAGACTTTCTCAGATGTTTTTGCTACACCCTGTAATAATCTGCAAATGGTTAGATTACAGTGCATTTAAAAACTTGTTTCTATCCCATTCTTTAGTGTAAATGAAATTCAACTCTCACAGTATAAACATATTTTCTGCTTCCATTGCTTCTCTGTTATCTGTTATTGCAGGAAACATCAGTGAATTGTGGCACCAAATTGTACTCTGATATACACTATGATGAGTCGGGAGTAACTCTGAGAATAAATTGGCCCATGGACTTCAAAGCCTAACAAAAGGTTAGATTTTAACAATGCAGTCTGGACCTTGGTTGCTATTATAATATCAATGTGAAATGAATGGTAATATAATTGTAACTGATGTACACCATAACATTAAGAATAATGTTGTTGGAATCTGCCTTTTAACTTTTACTTCTCCTGATTTTTGTGTCTCTGTGTGTGATTGTGTAATTGCACAATTTTATGCCCTGATCCTATAGTGGATTCAGTGTAGGCACAGCAATATTTGCAGAATCAGGACTATAATATTGCATTGACTCGGTACCTTGCATTTAATACTGCTAAACCTGCTCTTTTTGACTGTTTATAAAGCTTTCATAAAGATACTCTTCTTTCTCTTTGCCTTTAGTACTCTTTCTTGACAGGGAAGTGTACTTTATAGAGAGGATATTTTAAGCTAATCAGAACATGATGTACTTTCCCTTTTTTTCCTTTTCCTGGTTGTATTAATATTTGCTTAATTTTTAAAATAAATACATAATGTAAAGAGGTTTTTTTTAAAAAACCCTAAAATATTTCATAACTTTAAAAATTACTATCTAACTAGTCACTTGATATACATGTAAGGGGTCTAGCAAAAAGGGAAGTGTTATGAGAAAGTGAATCACAATATATTGGAAAAATCAGAAAATTACACTCTTGCATAATACATACAGAAAGAGAGTCATCAAAGATGAAACCTTGTAAGGTCAAGTTTTAAGGTGTGTGACAAGGAATGAGGCAAGGAACTGCAAGAAGACAAAAGAAAGTCTAATGTCTTAGGGCTGGTCTACACTAACCCCCCAATTCGAACTAAGATACGCAACTTCAGCTACGTGAATAACGTAGCTGAAGTCGAACTATCTTAGTTCGAATGAAAAAGCACTTACCCGGGGTCCACACACGGCGCGCAGGCTCCCCCGTCGACTCCGCCTACTCCGTTCGTCGAGCTGGATTACCAGCATCGACGGCGGAGCACTTCCTGGTTCGATTTATTGCGTCTAGACAAGACGCGATAAATCGAACCCAGAAGATCGATCCCGCGCCTCCGACAGGACGCGTAAGTATAGACGTACCCTAAGGCAATTAAATTAAGAACTGAATTCTATCCCTGCCTCTGCCATACTGCTCTTATGTGGGTGTCATGCTCCCCAGAGGTAACCAGGGTTGTGGGGCATCTTACTGCCATCTGCCCTTAGCCTGAGGGAACCTTGTCTGTGCCTGTGAGCATTTATTTCTGTTACAACCCTGCTCACAGGCAGCAGAAGTACTCCCTTCTCAGCCACAACAGGTTCTGCTGTCCCTTATGAATGAATATTAGTGAAAGGCATTCTACAACCCCTGAGTCCTCCGAGCATCTCTCTGGAGCGTCCAGTACCTATTCCACTATACACTCTCAGAATTCACATATCTGCTGCTTCCGAAGGAATAGTACACACTAGTTCATCAGTTTCACCTCAGGACAGAGCTCCACTTAACACACAGGACTTAGATAAGTTTATAGTGAAACTACGAATGTTTGTTTAAAAAAGAATAGAGATTTGAGAAGAAGCAAATAACATTAATGGAAACAAATGGTTACATATAAAGAAATCAAAACATGCTTTCCAGAGCATATACATAACTAACAAGTTGCCCTCTTGTCTAATAAGGTACTGTTTACCCGAAGTCTTTCTCACAGCACTTTTCAATCAGGATGGCTGAGACCCTCCTTTCGTGAGATCTAGCCCACTGGTAGCTTATCTCCTCCAATGAAGGATGGGAGGGTGTTTTTCTGCAGCCCTAGATATAATAGACCAGTCCTTTGTTCTTTACCTGTAAACAGGGTTCTATCCCCACTGTTCACTTCGGCCTGTTAATTTTTTCTCTTGAAGTCCACACAGTCTTTACTAGCATTTGACTCAGTATGCAAACCAGCTTCCATTATAAGATACAGAATGGTCAACTAGGGAGATAAGGATTTCCCACCTCCTGTCTGGTAGAACTGGTCATGAGGCATGAGACCTCTTGATGACCTGCCATTAACCACAAGATCTTAATAACCTAATTTCCAATATATACACACATCACTTTACATATTATTTGCACATACGTTTCACAAAGATTATGATGACCGATGTTACACAGGCTCTCGGTAGAAACATTACATGACACTCTTTGGTGAACTAAAATGTAAATACCAGATCGAGAGCATCCCTGTAACACTTATGCACCCCTGTGCGCTCTGCCAGTTGGCATCTGGAGGTTTTGGTGTCACACTTGGTAAATCACATAAACTGAAATGTTGACAGGTGTGTTTCTTGGTTTCTGGGTACCTAACATGGGACACTTGGGACAAGATTTGCAGAAGTGCTGAGCACTGCATCTGCCACTGAGGTAAATGTGTGCTCTGTTCTGAACATATAAAGTGAAACGAAATGCTAAGTGCTCTGAAAAATCAGGTCCTACATAAATCAAGGACCTCAAACTGGACACCCAAAACTAGTGGACACTTTTCACCTTAATTTAAAATTTAAAAATAAACAGGGGTATTATTAAAATGCATTGTTTGTGAAGCACTAGAACACTATAGTGATGAGTGCCATAGAAAAGCCCGTGAAGAAATTAGTACTTCTGTCTTCAGAACAGGGTATGAATAGTGAGCAGTAAATAAGAACAGGGCTACAAATCAAACAACAAAGATAAGATAAAATAAAATCTTGACTAGCTGCTCATTGAGTGAGTGCCATTTATCCTGTGCGCCGAATGAGGCAGGGGTTTTGTGGGTAAAAAACACTGTGTGACCATGTAATTAAAGACTATCATAATGCATTCACACATGAGGGCTAAATTAAGGTGGAATAGGCAATCTTAATTCTGGCATTTCCTAACTTTTTAGTGCTTAACTATGCAACATTAATGTTCTTTTAACATGTTTGTCTGTCTACCTTTTAAGGCGTGTGGTAAGGAATAGTAGGGACTGGGACATCCAGCCAACCTCTATTACAAGTCATAATGCTTTAAGGTCCCAGAAGTTCTGGAACATATGACGGTCTACAAAATGGCACAGGCAGATGCTAGGAGAGAGGAAGTGGTCCTAGAATAATAGTTAATGTCTGCGGAAAACCTGGATTGCTATTTATTTAAGGTCCTGGGACCAGGAGCCTTGTACTGCAGGGTGGAACAAGGCTCTGCTGTTTCTCAGTCAAACAGGACAAGGTCTGGGAAAGAGGGGACTATATAAGCTGCCTCTTCATTCAAAAGGGAGAAACTTCCCTTTTGCGAAACTTCAATGGTAAGTATGCATAAAAACGCATCTGTCAGATTCAATGCACTATTGAATTATTTTACAGAAAAATCCTCTAAGATAAGAACAGATGATCATATTTTATGATTGCAAATGTAGTAAGATGAGGCCCTGAAACATAAACCCTTGTATCAGAGGCTCAGTATGAGGCCTAAGGCCTGAGCTAAAGTAATGGGCAAGACTTTGCTAACATAAAGCAAAGTTAAGCTATGAGCCAGAGGCAGGCCCTGCTCACAGAAGTTGGCAAGGAAAGGGCTGATGTTGCAAAAGTACACAAACCTAAAAGGTACCAGAACACTTGTACATTCCACACAGATAACAAGGAACAGGATGGCCCATCCTAAAGACAGCGGCAAAAGGGTAATGTGATGGATAGAGTTGTTTTGTTCGAACCAACATGTACAAGGTGGGAGGTGGCACCTTACTACGTAGAAGGGGTTGTACCTGGTTACGTAGAGGGGTTGCACCTCAGTACGTCAGGAGTGATGTGTAACTTGTTTGTACCTGTGTATAAGAATTCACCCCCGAGGAGTTGTCTTTGTCTGGCCTAGGGGGCAGTGGAAAGTCCCGCCACTGACTGAGCCAGTCCATTGCCAGGGGGCACATATTTCATAGTATGTCTGGTAGTGTCTACGGGAAACTATTACTGTGCTTCGTTTGACAATAAACCTGGCCGACGTGCCTTCGTACCTTACTAGAGTCTGTAGTTTTTGGGGGTTCTCTCGAGTCTGCTGTGTTAGCTATCTGCGCAGAGCTGGGGCAGCACACAGAGGGAACACGCACGCAGCCGACTGATATCAACATTGAACAGAGCAGAGCACCACACCGGTAGCCGTCTGACAACAGCAAACATTACCTTTTTCATTTAATAATTATTGTGTTTTCTTTTTAAAAATCAAAAAATGTATAGAGCCGATATGTATAAACTTAGTCAAGCTGCAAACATAATGTGGGCAGATTACAAGTATCTGGGTTGTTTTGGTTTTTTTGTTTGTTTTGTATAACTATTATGGGATATTTCCTGTATTATAATTGTGATTAATGATTATTTTCCAGTCAGTAACAAACATTTTTTTAAAATTCTTTGACCACATAGGTAGTTGAGATGATTACTGCATGGAAGTTACTTATTTGTAAAAATTGCATTTATGTCCCATTGTGTTCATGACTTTCAATAAATATTTATTCTGCATCCAACCAAAAAAATTTTCATCATCTAAGGAAAATATAAAGTGTCTTTGGATAATCAGACAGTTGAGAATAAAGTACATCCAGTCAAACTGTATTAGGAAAGAAAACACTTTGGGTAAGCTAAAAGCAAGATCTTTTGCTAATATTTTTAAAGTTCAAATTTAGCAACAAATGTTGCCTGAAGACCCCAAGGGCAGCTACTTTTGGTGCCAATTACAACTTTGTCAGTGTTTTCCCCTTTTCAATATATTCATTTTTTCTTAAATTTCATTTAGGAAAGTTGTGCTTGCTTAGGGAGTTTTCCAGTTCTTCTGTTGGAGTCAGTCATAATTTTGGATAAAAGCTCATTCTTTTTTTTTTTTAATTTCCTCCCCACTGTAAACCATACCTCCATTTTGTATTTTAACATGTATAGTGAATTTTCTCTACTGTTGTGCTTCAAATTCTCCATACAAATGACCTATCCACCTTGTTCATGATCATAAACCACACACCTCTTAGATTATATCTGCAAATGAATTTTGCATGTACTAAGAATAATATTGATAATAAAGGGATTAATATGAAGGTCCAACAGAGCATCTTAAAACACTCAACAAATCTAAATAAATTCCTTTAGGCTACAAAAGCAAGATGAAATTAGACAATGTCAATTAGAGAAAAATAGCCTCTAGAAAGAATACTTTTAAAGAGGAAGGATTTCAAAGGCACGAAGGGCAGTTGAGGGACTAATTCCCAATTGGTACTTCGCTCCCATTTGTGCCCTTGAAAATTTTATGCAAAAGACTAAAGTATAGGCCTCTGGTACTGCTAGGCGACAGCTCCCACTACTTCACCCCTTTCCCTTCCACCACATATGTTAGTGCTTATCAGAAATGACAAAATATTTAGAAAAGGGGTCTATATCCTCTTTCAAAAAGAGAAAGTCGAACAGAAGCTAACTGTCATGTCAAAGAAAATTGCTAATTCACTAAGTTATCTCATTCTCTAGACATTCTGATTTTATATATATATATATATATAATCAGAATGTATATGTATATACGTGTGTGTGTGTGTGTGTGTGTGTATATATATGGCATTGTTCATTATAAAATACACAGAAAAAATAGAAATCTTTTCTTTTTAACTTCCAATAAATTTTGAGAAATTACCTCAAGGGTAGCATGCCCATCACTTTCTCGAAATCAGGCCTCTTTAAGGAGGCCCAAGTTAGGCATTTAAAAAATTAAGGTAACCAAAATCACTAGTCATTTTTGAAAATCATGGTCAAAGCTGTTAAAGGACTTCTGAGATCCTTATATCAATAACTATCGCTTTATACTTAATATCAAAACCAACCTGCCAACCAAAAACTAAAAAAAAAGCCTATCAAAGATGCAAGTATTGGTACATAACTAGTTAGTGCACATATACACAATTAGCCTGCTAGCCAAGAGGGAGTGACAAATCCTTTTAATCTTACTAACATTCCTACAACTCTGAACTAGAAAATTAATGGCGTGAGAACCTGGAAGAACAGTAAAGACCAACTTGCCTAATGTTTTTCCTCAAGCTTACCCAGAAACCAAGTAATGCCAGTACTGAACAGAAGGCAGCCTTGCCAAACTCCTGTGAAACTAATAAACTAAGTTGTATATCTGCCAAAGTCAAGCATAGCTTTTGGTTCCGTTATATATCTTTTCTATCTGTTTGGCCAGAACCGATGTCAGTGTGTTGTGGTCAAGATCCCTACTGACACAGCAGTGGGTCGTCTGCCGCTGCTAGGGCCCCAGGCCGGGACGCAGTGGAGGGGGTGGGCCTGTGTCCCCCTTGCCACCCAATTCGTGGATGGCAGTCTCCACAGGCCCTTGAAGGCCTGGGCTTGCTCATTATAAAACTGTTTTGCTCAGCCCCTGCCTGAGGGCCTGACCTATTGACTCCGTTGCCCCACCCTGATCCAGGGCCCAGGCGTACAATGTGTGTTTCAGTTACCGCAAAGGCCGCCGAGAGAGAGAGACCCCTGCGGCCAGACTAATTCCCCCAACTATCCCCTGTGGGTAGTGAGCCGGTGTGGCTCCCTGCCGCACTGGAGTGGGTCGAGCCCCGGCTGACCCCCTTACACTGCCTTGTACTTTCCTTACTCTAATGAGAGCTACTACAACTATGAAAGTCAGCTTAATGCATGTTACATATCTTGCCTGAAATATTGCATTTTAAAACCAGATGGATTTTCTTTTAATCAGAATAAAAGCTTCTACAGTCTGACGTGATATTATTATAGGGCAGAAGCAGAATTCTAGGGGGTAAATCCTCTGCTTGTGAAAATGGCTGGTGTTCATTGGACTAGAATGGAGCAGCACCCATTAACACCAGTAGAGAAGTTGATTCCAGAACAGGAAACTATTACCATGTGGAACTAGATGTCATTGACAGGATTGCAGGATAACATGCAAAAAAAGAGAAGTAGATTCTTTGAGCTTTTAAGGTGCTTATGTATTCTCTCCTCCCTCTTCCCCCCACCCCCCCAGGAGGGGGACAGTGTGTTTGTATTAAGTAGGAATAGTGTTCTCATTATTGTATGCAGTGTTGTTGTAGACATTAGTCAGTTAGATGTGATAGTCCCCAAATAATTGTATTATAACAAAGATTTTTCCCCCACCAAATTCCGATATTCTCTTTACTGTACAGTGCAACTGTGCTGGTATCCTGGCTGTTCACTTATGGTAACCGAGAGGAAACTCCTTACTCACTTTCTACTTTACCTCTCTTCTCAATAGAAATAGAAGTGGAAAATATAGTAATGATGCTATCATTCACAGATGGTTGAGGTGAGGATGGCACTGGCGACTCAGCTGAGAATAGTTATTGTAAACAAAGTGTATGACTGTACTGACACAAATCTGAACCTACTTTCAGTCCTATTTTGATAACCATGGCTATTGTAGTAACCAGCCTTTATCATCTTATTGCCTCATTACATAGCTAAATAAACATATATATTGTTTACATGTCATCAGTAAGTGAGTAAATACGTCAAAGGAAATATTAGTTCAGATTACAAGTAGAAATAAAGGTGATCTCTAAATACAAGCGGATCCTGAAACTGGAGTTCTACCAACTTTTCATAACTAAACCTATAATAAGGTAAAACTTGATTAGCTCTATTTCTAATTAGAAACTTTACATTCTCTATGTTGAAGATTCACAGGCCTGCCCGTCTCTCTCCACTCACTTCTGTATCTCATCCTGTCTGTATGGCAGCTCCTTCTAGATGTTCTGCTTTCAGCTTAATCTTAACATAGCCAAAAATAACTCCCTGAAGTATCCTCCCAAACTCTCTTCACTCACCCATTCTTTGTCATTGCTGACAACACTACCATCCTGCCTGTCACTTATGACTGTAACCTTGAGTTCATCGCTTTCTCTCTCTCTCTCTCTTTCTCTCTCTCTCACCACATCAAGGTATGTCCATTTTTTATGCTTTTTCCTCTACAACCAAATCGTTTTCAGTCTTCCTGACATGCATATCACCTTCCTACATATTTAAAGAAAATCAAAACACCACATTTCTAAAAGTATGTGATTTCATTGGAAAAAAATTACGGATATCAATGGGAGTTAGGCACATAAATGATTTTTATGGATCTTTAAGGATCTGGTCCTAAATGTAAAAATGGAGTTACTTCACCAAGTATTGGTAGAATGTATTGGACTGAATGGATAGTCAGCTTCCTGATAATCAAATTCGTAGTCATGATTTTTTTCCACAAAAGAAAATAAATTGATTAAACTATTTTTTGGTTTTTTTATAATTTTTTTCTACAATTTTTGGTCAAAAATACTGAAAAACAATAATGTTCAAGAACCAAAAATTTTAAACCAAGTAGGGAAAACATATCCAGTTTTATTTAAAAATTTTGCTCAACTGCCTCCCCCCGCCCACCCTTATTATTCAGTTTTAGGTTCCCATCACCAAAACAAAGGGTTTTTTTCATTTTTGAGTAGTTTTGTTTTTTGGTGAAACTCACCCTTCCTCCCCCAAAATCAAAATTGGAGATTCCCCATGGAATTTTTCATTGTGATGAAGCAATTTTTAATCTAATTGAAAAATTGCAACCAGCTGTAATTTAAATATGTTTGTGACAATGAACATTATGAGTGTTCCACATTGTACTCCTGACATGAAAAATGTGATTGAACTGACTTGTTGAAGGTGTACCATCAAAAGTCTGTTCAACAATGTAATATATATGCAATATATAAATATTATAGCTAAAAAAAATTGTATATTATGGATTCTTTTTAGGATTGGTCAATACTTTATTTGGAAATTTTTGCACACAGAAATTTTCATAACTATAGTGCAGGTTTTAGTTGGGGGGAAAATCCCAAACCACCAAAAACCACCTGTTTTTTTGTTGTTTGGTTTTTTTACCACGTTGATTTGAGTTACCAAAAGTATGGAGAAAAGTCTGTTTTCAACTTTATATTTTTTTTTGATGAAAAATCTTAAGAGTACTGAAATGTCATTGACATTTTTCACTGAGAATATAATAATTTCCACGCCTGTTCTAGTTTCTTTCCATAAGTAAAAAAAAACTAAAAGGGAAAAAAGTTTTACGGTTTGGTTTTGAAAATTCAGGTATGTATAACTAATGAATGGTTTTACTCATAAAAAGATTAAACTTCTTTCAATAACAAACTTGGTCAATTTTTGTACTGAAAACAAAATAAACACGAGTAAAAAAAGATCTTTCACCTATAAATCACTAATCAAGAGATTGAAGCCACAGTAAAATGGCAATTCCTCCTCCCTTTGATTATTTGTTATTTCACTCTTTGTTTCTATGCTTGTTCGTAGGCCAATATTACCTCAAAGTGAAGTGGTTTCCTGGGGTGGTTTAATTTAGATCAACACTAATCACTGTATAGAGATAAAAAATCACTTGAAATAAGCCATCTTCAGGAAGAGCATTATATCTACTAACAAAAGCTAAGGCAGGGCCTCAAAAATATTTATTATGGAGTATAATTTGGGTCCCAGGATGAGGGAATTTAAATCAGTGTTCTCTGCGTCCCTCGACAATTTGAATTCCTACCTTAATGTAATCTGGGTACATGACTATTAAGGTGTTTTTCCTATGTCTTTCATTTTTCTTTGCTGATAGCAGGGAACATATATTCCCTCTGTAAGTTCAAAAACATAACCTCTCCTTCATATTACTTTGTGTCTGCACCAGCTTGATATGTGTTATACCTGAACTCTGCCTTGTTTTTGTGAAGTGTTGAAAACAAAAAATCAGAATCCAGTGCCAGAGGAAAAAAGTTATTTTCCAACTCACAAATCCTCTACCTTCTTCATTGTCCTCCCACTCCCCCAACCCTCCAAACACATCATGTAAAAGAAATTAGACATGTCAGTTTTTGAGGTGGTATGAGAATGTGGAATCAAAGTTATCCAGTGTGAAAATAAAATCATATATTCCACTGTTGCAGTTTATGATGGTGGTCTTGCCAGAGTGCTTTAATGAAGCTGGTGTCTATGGCCAATCTTCTTGTATAATACAGAGAGGGCTGAAATAAGGAGGGAAGAAGAGGAACTAGTTTTCACCATGTAGGAATGGGAAGGCTTGAACTTCAGAATTGTTTTGGATTTCTCCCCGGCAAAGGAGCATCCTGTTCTCATTGTTTTGAGTTCTGAAGAGGTCAGTGCAATCAGTATCTCAGTTTGAATGAGGAAATTATGTGATCTATTGGTTTTCTGGACTTGCAAAGAGGTCAAACTAAATATTACAAAAGGAATTGTGTGTTGATGATGTATACAGTTCAATTTTTTTTTCTGTGTATGTGCACAAAATTATCAATTGTAATATACTGGTAGAAAAACTGTAGCTTTTTCAAAAAGAAAAAAAATAAGAATGAGTGTTTTGTTTGGCGAAGGAGGAAATGATAATTTGTTTAAACTGAATTCTTGCAGACCAGCTCAAGGGGAGGAACATCCTTTCTTGTAGCTGAAAAGCATAAAATGTCCACCTCTGCTAAATTCAGCTTACACCAGTGCTAGCAATGTCCGGAGCCTCACTGTACACAGTTCTCTGAATCTTTTGGCAGTTGCAGCACCATTTTGATTAGATATGCTGTGAGCCTCTCTAGAATTGACATGATGCTGAAAATGGCTACTGGGATTAGAGAGGCCCAGTCCAGCAAAGTACTTAAGCAGGTACCTAAAATTAACCACATGCTTTGCTGAAGAAGGCCAAAGGCTTCCAACATTGCTAACAGTGGTGTGGCTGAACTAGCATAAGCTACAGTGGGAATATTGTGGTATTTCAGCTAATGTAGATGAGACTTAGGTTTGAGTTTACACTTGCATTTCCTGGGAAATCTCTCTGTCTCACTTCCACCTAGAATGTTTACCCTTGTGCATATAACCTCCTGCACAGAGAAGGCTTAGGGTATGTCTACACTGCAATTAAACACCCACTGCTGGCCCATGCCAACTTACTAGGGCTTGCAGGGCTGTTTGATTGCAGTTTAGAGGTATGGGCTCTAGGAGCCCTGGCTCTAGTACCATGCAAGGTGGGAGGGTCCCAGAGCTCAGACTGCAGCCCTACACATCAATCTACCCTTCAATTAAACCTCCTCTTAGCCCAAGCCCCCTGATCCCGAGTCAGCTGGCACAGTCCAGCCTTGGGAGTCTAGCAGGGTAGACATAGCTTTAGATGACTTGATAGTAAAAATGCCTTAGCCCTGTCTACATTAGTGCTCCCTCTGTTACCACTAGCACTGCACTAATTTTAGTACAATAGTGGGAGATTTCCTGAAAGGTTCTAGTGTACACAACGTTTTAGTCTCCACTAGGAACTGCTTTGTGAGACTACATATATTACTTTTGTAAGCAGAGTCAGGATGAGCTCTACCCTGACATCTGGTGGTGAGTTGTGGAAAGGGATGTCAGGGGCTAATCTTGTTTGCATGGACACACCCACCCTGCAAAGCATGATGGACCGCTTGCCCAAATGGTCACCTTGACTGCTGTGGGAGCCCCAGTTTCTCTGTTATTGGGGCAGGAAGAATAAAGTGTTGTTACCCTGATTATGTGAATCAAGGACAGTGGGCTTTTGTTATGATGAAGGGACTCGCCCTTAGCTAAGCAGCACTTGCTAGGCGAGGGACATGGATTCCAAAACCCAGTGAATTGAGAGAGGTTGGGGACAGGTATTTGTATCTGGTGGCATGGGCCTCTTCTGAGGATCCTAAATGTCAATTACACCTCTTCTCTCTCTCCACTGTGGAATATCAGAGCTAATTTTGAGTTCCTTAGGAGTCTAATCACAGGCTGCTGAGTTGGAATTACTCTGGACTAAGTGTGCAATGAGCACGAAGGCTCCCCTAACTACAAGCTGAAATCACTAAAAAGCTGAAATTGTTATGAGCTGAAATCACTGAGCACTGTGTTAAGTAGTGGGGGGAGCCAGAAGATATATTGCTGGGTGGCTGACGGGGCGGAGCTGCTGGCGGAGCAGGACAGTTGGCGGGACAGCCGGAGCGGCTTGCAGGCTGGCTGACGGAGCGGAGCTGCTGGCGGAGCGGGACAGTTGGCGGGACAGCCGGAGCGGCTTGCGGGACGGCTGAGCGGAGTGACTCGTGGGATGGCTGGCAGAGCAGAGCAGAGCAGAGCCGAGCGAAGCCCCACGAAGGGATGGGGCAGTCAGCTTCGAGCCACGTAAGGTGCCCCTTACCTCTCCCCTCCCCATTTCTACCCAGACTGGAGGGGGTGTAACACTCTGCAGATGAACTTTTGAACTCTGGGGCTGGACTTTTGGGTTGTTGGACTTTTGGGACTTTGGGTGATTTTGGGGGTTGCTGGACTCAAGAACCAAAGGGAAAGGACATGGCCAATTTGCTGGGGTGGGTCGTTGCTCACAGTTTGGTTTACAAATCCTAGATGTGGTGTTTCCCCAGCAAAAGGCCGCATTGTTTCTCTCTGTCATTAAAAGGTTTTTCTACACTCAGACTCTGTGCTTGTGAGAGGGGAAGTACTGCCTCTTAGAGGCGCCCAGGGGGGGTGATATATATTTGTCCCAGGTCACTGGGTGGGGGCTCGAGCCGGTTTTGCATTGTGTTATTGGAATGGAACCCCTAGATACGGAACCCGGCCCTTGTTGCTGCCGACTCTGACTGGCAGAAGGGTTACACTTTGCTTTTGTAGTCTTGTTTCCTGACGATTACGATATTTATTTGTATTATGGTAGTAATCTAAAGGCTCCATTTTACTAGATACTGTGCAGATACATAGCAAGAAGGTATGTAGATTTTTTGCAGAAGGTACCTGAACTGCTCTACTATTGTCTTGTCCTTCTTTATCCATAGACACATCTTCATTATGTTTAATTGTTACACAGCATTTCTCTTTTAGAGTATTATTTTATGACTTTTAAACTATATACTTCTTATTGCTTGGCTGATTAACCCATTATTTTGCAGTTTAGAGAGGTTATTATCTAATTCCAGGGGGCTGACATCTACTGTGTTTTTAACAGATGGGAGACAATAGGATGTAGAAAACAAATATAGACACACTACATGATAGTCTCTTTATCACCTTTTAAAGCTGGGTGCTCCTGCTTCAATGGACAAATTGGAATCAAAAGCTAGTCTTCCCATGGTGAACACTTAATGAAGCACTCTTGAGATGAAAAGAAGCAGCACTCCGAGCATATTTCCTTTTCAATTTGAAAGAAAAGTCTTCATTTTAATCAAAATATTCAGTGCAATTGTAACGGTAATTATAATTTATGTATGTTTTCTTTATTCTTTGAAGAAAAATAAACTGAAGTCAGTTTTTCCTCACCCTTTGATACTTTGATACTTTGATAATTTTCTTCCAAAGTAGCAATCAGGGTCTGATCCCAGTGAAGCCTGTGTAAACAGAGTGGATATCATTGGGGTTACTCCAAATCTAGACATGTATCTGAGATCAGAATCTGGTCTTAAGTATTTTCAGTGACTGGAGCAAATAGGGTAAATCTATGAACCCAAATATTGTCATAGTTTGTGCAAATGAAAGATAACAAACACAGTGTCTATGTGTCAGTGAATACTCGCCAACTCAGTCTTGTCCATGCAGAGATCTGCATCAAATGCACGAAATATCCACAGACAACCTGGTGTAAAGTTGGGAAGAGAGCCTATTGACAGACATGAATCAAATCTTTACATGCTACACAGGGAAAAGCTTGTCAGATATCAAGATCGGAATAGCTTAAAGCTCTACATTTGCATATTGTACATAAAAACAGATTAAGCAACAAAGAGTCCTACAGATCCAGACTAACACGGCTACCCCTCTGATACTTAAAAAGAGATTAGGCATCTAACAACCTAATTTTTAAGACCAAATGCCTATTCTCACACAAATATGGATGCTTATACAATTGTGAGGGTACATTCTTGGAACTCATTTTGAAATTTTAGTTCTTTGTCCCCAGCACTCTTAAGGCTCTACAGCTTTTTGTTTTGTTTTTGTTTTGTTTTGTTGGCCTCTGTTTTCTCCCTAGCAGACACATTTCTTCCACCTGGCAAATCTAGCAAGTTGTCCTTTCAAATATGTTAGTGTGGCCACATTCTGAATTTTCCTAATGGAGCCTCTCTTTGACCATACCCAACCAATCAATAACACTGCTCTACAGCCAAAATGCTTCTGAAATAAATGTAGTCAAACGTTACTAATTCTGGGTCACTGAGAATGAAAATGATGCTTAAAATTGTTGATTGGCTCTAGTTTTCAAGACATGCTATTGGGTCAGTATATACGACCCTTGACTTGGGAATTGCGGAGGATAAGTGAGTTATAAAGGGAAGGGATCTCAGTTTAAACCGGAAATGACTAAAATACATCTTTGACTGGATCTATGAATAAATCTATGACTGGGTTTGGACAGTACTTGCTTTTTAGGCCAAACAATGAATGATGCAATCTGAAGCTGGTATTGCATCATACATGATATGAATTGCATCATGTTATTCCAAGAAGTCATGGATGATGAAATCATAACGAAGCTTACATCACTCTGCTGAACAAATTGCCCTATATCAGCTCTAGAAATCATACAGTGTCGTGCTCTCTTATTTGTCAGTGTTTGATTTTGCAAAGGGACACATTTCTGTTTAGCCAAAGTGAGCAGAGATGCCTCGTACTTGTGTGAACAGTGCAGATAACTTCTGCTGTGTTTGTGGTGAAGTGACTTTTGCATCACAAAAGCGCAGTATAACCACTATGGTTAAGAAAGCCTATCACCTTTATTTTGGCTGCAAAATTGGAGATCAGGACAAGAGGTGGACCCCACACATATGCTGCAACACTTGTGCAACAAATATTTGCCAGTCGTTGAACAGGAAAAGGAAATCTATGCCTTTTGCAGTGCCAATGATTTGGAGAGAACCAACAGATCATACCAGCAATTGTTACTTCTTCATGGTGCCTCCAGTTGGGAAAGGTGTATCAAAGAAGAAAAAGTGGACTGTGCATTATCCAAACATTCCATCAGCAATACGCCCAGTACCGCACGGAGAAGGACTGCCGGTTCCTGATGCACCAGAATCATTCTCACTTGAGTCAGACAAGGAAGAGGATGAAACTTCTGGTCCTGAACCATCAATGTCACAGGACCCACATTTTCTCCCATCCTCCTCCTCTGAACCACACCTCATAACACAAGGTGAACTGAATGACCTTGTCGGGGATTTGGAACTACTCAAGAGTAAGGCAGAGCTTTGGGGCTCCAGACTACAGCAGTGGAATCTCCTGGCAGGTGATGTTAGGGTTTCCCTGTTCCGTGGCCGTCCAAAGGATCTTGTCCCATTCTTCTTCATGGAAGGTGATCTTGTAGCCTGCAACAACATCGATGGTGTGATGGCAGCCCTCAACATCGTTCACGATCCAGATGAGTGGAGACTGTTCATTGATTCATCGAAGACAAGTCTTAAAGCTGTTTTACTGCATAATGGCAATGTTTTGACATCAATTCCAGTTGGTCATGCAGTTCATATGAAGGAAACCTATGACAACATGAAACAACTTTTGAGGTGCATAAACTATGACCAACATCAGTGGCAGCTTTGTGGCTATTTGAAGGTTGTTGCTCTCTTGCTTGGTCTGCAGACTGGATACACAAAGTACTGCTGTTTTCTCTGCGAATGGGATAGTCGTGCAAGAGATTCCCACTACATCAAGAAAGATTGGCCACTCTGACAGTCATTGGAGCCTGGGAGGAAAAGTGTTCAGCATCCACCACTTGTTGAATCAAGGAAGATTTTGTTACCACCCTTACACATCAAGCTGGGTCTGATGAAGAACTTTGTTAAGGCCATTGACAAAACACAAGGAGCTGTCAAGTACCTCTGTGGAAAGTTTCCAAGGTTAAGTGAAGCTAAGATAAAGGAAGGTGTCTTTGTTGGTCCTGAGATTCGTGAACTTCTTCGAGATGATGCATTTGACCATGCACTGAGAGGCAAGGAAAAAAAGGCATGGAAAGCCTTCCAGTTAGTGGCAATCAATTTTCTCGGAAACAACCAGGCACACAACTACAGGTTGTTGGTGGAAAACCTCCTCAAGGCATACAAAAGCCTTGGTTGCAACATGTCACTAAAGATACATTTTTTGTGCACTCATCTAGATTTTTTTCCCACCGAACTGCGGAGCAGTGAGCGACGAGCACGGCCAGCGATTTCACCAGGAGATTGCAATAATGGAGAAACGCTCTCAGGGCAAATGGAGCCCATCAATGCTTGCAGACTATTGCTGGACAGTGACAAGAGATGCTCCATTTAATGAATACAAGTGACAAGCCAAGAAGCGCCGAGTAGACACTGAATAGGACTAAACTATGGACATAATAGTTTTTTGCCTTTTGTTTCATAATACATTTTATTTCTATAACCCCTTTGCTGATTTTTAAAGTGTTACATAAACAGGACAGGTGAAATAGTATCATGTAAAGCAACCATAAACACATGAAAAGACCTAGGTTTACAATTTATGCTTAAAACTCTACTATCTACACAATATACATTGACATAAAATGTAAAAGCTTAAATATCTTAGAAACAGTAACCAATCAGTTGTTTTAATTGTCATATTTGAGTTCAGCATATCAAAATACATACTAAATAGCACATTTTATCTCTGAAGCAGACCACTTCTCAAAAATTGTAGACCAGTGTTATAGGCCCTGAAATGGATCTATTCCCATATGTAAAATGGGAATAGATGCACATGCTGGATTGGGGTCTTATTTTGCCTTCTTCTCTCCTTGTGGCAAAATCAAATCCCCTTCCTTTTTGGGCTCAGTTCAGAGAAGAGGAGAAAGAAAGACATACGCAGCTGGCTCCCAACCCAGACACTCACTTCAAAAGCTGTTTCATCCCCTACCTCTTCTTCTCAGTCAAGTGTTGCTCTTTCATATAGATTTCAGTTGGCTGCTCAAGTGCAATGCACTCATTGATGAATGACAACAACAGCAGCAAGAGTCTTGCTAGATATGAGTCTAATAGATGCCAGGTTGAGGCCCCTTTGAAATTGTGGTCTTTTAACTCCTAGAGAATGCAGAGGAAATGATGCAGAATTCTATAGCATGGTTAAAATTTAAAATAGCCTATAGTAAGGATTTCATTCTTTATTAAATTAGATAATTTTAGATTAATTCTATATCACTTTTTAATGTCTACATAACCCTATTGGTTTCATCCTTGTTCATTTCCATAGGACTTTTTCATAAGAGCTTCTAATTTTTTTTCAAACATCAAAAAGAAAGTATTTCTTTTATATCTCATCCATTTGTTATTTTTTCACTTGGTGCTCTCCAATACTCCCTGTACTTGTCTGCCTGGTTTGGTTCAGTCTCCTTTGTTATAGGCAGGAATTGATAGCAAAATTCAAGAGGGGATAATATATCTTTTTTCAAGGATGGTTTCTTGTTGTACTTTCTGTTGACAGGACTCCACAATGTTTCAGTGACAGACTGTTTGTTTTTTACATATACATCATTTGATCATGTAAAAACTGTCAAAAGGAAGTGGTTCAATAACTTAATAATGAATTTTTAGCAATTTGTGATTTGATTTCACATAAATCATCTTGCCATAAAGTTTCCAGTTGTATCCTGTATAGACAAACATGCATATAGCCAGCAAATATGCATATGGACAGCTTTACTCAAGCAAGTAACCCCACTGAAGTCAAAAAGACTTCATATGAGTGAAGTTTCTTATGTGTGCCTGTAGCGGGGCGGTCTGGTCCCCAGCCACCCCAGAGAGAGAGGAGCCTCCCCGGACACCCAAGTGGGCGGAGCCAGAGAATCCTGGCCCCGCCCCTCAAGGGTCAGGGGGCGGCACAGGAAGTATAAAAGCCGGCCCTCAGACCGCAGTTGGGCGGCAGCCACCAGAGAGGCCGGATGCCAGTGGTGCAGCTCCCCGCTGGGAGACCCCGGCGACCAGCAGCCGACCACTTGCCCGCTACCACGAGGAGCCACGAGGCCTGCCGCCCGCCTGCTACCCTGACGAGCCGCCAGGCCTGCCGCCAGCCTGCTACCCCGAGGAGCTGCCAGGCCTGCTGCCCGCCCGCAACGCTGAGGTGCCGATGGTCTGCGACCTCGTGGAGGACGCCCCCTGGTCCAGGTACCCGGAGAGGGGGGAGCTGGAAGTAGCCCGGGGGCAGCCAACTCTAGTCTGGCTGCAGCACGGCCAGAGCCAAGGTCAGTGTGTTGTGGCCAGGATCCCCACTGACTCTGCAGTGGGTTTTTCTGCCGCTGCTAGGGCCCCGGGCTGGGACGCAGTGGAGTGGGTGGGCCTGCGTCCCCCCTGCCACCCAACGTGTGGGTGGCAGTCTCCCCCTCCCCCAGGTTCTCCAGAGCCAGGACCTGGGCCTGCCACCACCTTATTGATTGCTCAGCTCCTGCTTTAGGGCCTGAGCCTTGAACTGCTTATTGCCCCGCCCTGACCAAGGGCCACGGCTCCCTGACTTGTTGATTGCTCAGCTCCTGCCTGAGGGCCTGAGCCCTGAACTATTTACCGCCCGCCCTGACCAAGGGCCTTGGCTTAGGGAACTACTATTGCTCAGCCCCTGCCTGAGGGCCTGAGCCCTGACTGTGTACTGCCCCGCCCTGACCAAGGGCCAGGGCTTACTGCCTCATTGTTTGCTCAGCCCCTGCCCAAGGGCCTGAGCCCCGAACTGTTTATTGCCCGCCCTGACCAAGGGCCAGGGCCTATTGATCTACTGTTCGCTCAGCCCCTGCTTGAGGGTCTGACCCCTAACTGTTGGTGCCCCGCCCTGTCCAAGGGTCGGGGCTCACTAGTAACTGTCTGTTTGCCCGGCCCCTCCAGGAGGGCCTGAACGGCTGATTCTGCAGCACCGGACTGCGCTAATTCCCCCAAAACCTGACGGTATAGCAGGGCGGTCTGGTCCCCAGCCGCCCCAGAGAGGGCCTGAAACCCCTACAGTGCCAGTGTTTATCGGATCACTTGCATTCTATGCATATTGTTTTTTAGTTAGTCACGGAATATTAGATATCAGAGGGGTAGCTGTGTTAGTCTGGATCTGTAGAAGCTACAAAGAGTCCTGTGGCACCTTATAGACTAACAGACGTATTGGAGCATAAACTTTCGTGGGTGAATACCCACTTCGTCGGATGCAACTATGAATATTAGTTGTTGCACTTTATCTTTTTCAGACAAAAACGTTTAATTCTGTTTATGAAGAATCTGGCAATATGCTATCAGTTCTACTAGTAAGATAACCACATTTTACTATGTCTGCTTTTAGTGTTTGGTTGCAGATCTGCAACATTCCTGTTCCTACTTTACTAGTAGACTTTACCAGTGGCTTAATCCTCACACCTCAGAGCGAGTCCAGGGACTATCCCTGACCTGGGACTTAGGCACCTATGTTCTCTAGGATTCACAGCCGTGAGCCCTCTCCTGGAAGTTAGGTGCCTATGCCCTTTCTAGCAAAAAACGGTGATAGTGATGACACCATTACCCCATAAACCTTTAGTCCAGTGGCTCTAAGTGGATCTAAGTACGTCGACTTCAGCTACGTTATTCTCATAGCTGAAGTTGCATATCTTAGATCGATCCCCCTGCCCCAGTGTAGACCAGGCCTAAGGCTCGCGAGCGTCAAGTGGCTCTTTGATGTGTCACCGGCAGCTCTTATTAAAACACTGTGATTTGATTATTAATTAACCAATTGGATGTTTTTACTATGTTATTAACCAATTGTAGTTAGTTGTAGTTGTTAATTGTTGGTTAACATTTTAAAATTATATACCTGTGCATACCCCACACTGGACAAGAGAGGGTTAACCCCACACTATGGGTGGTGGAAGTCCCGCACCTTTGAGCATTCTGGGCATGCTCCAACTGCTGCCTCAGTATAAAAGGGAGCAACCCAGTTCATTCTAGGCTGACCACCAGAGGGGAAGGACTTTGGTGGAGGCTCCAGCCGAAGAGCCTTTTCCTGCGGGAGCTGGAGAGCTTGAGAGCTGGACTGGAGTTCTGCAGCAAACAGCGCCTCAGGGAATCACCTGTGCTGAGGAGCCTAGAGACCCCAATGCCCCATGGACAGCATCACCTGGAAGCATGGTAGGAAGTGACCCAGGGATGGTGCATGAGTGGTACCTACCACCCGAGTGAGGTCAGTGAGTTTTGGTGGTATTCCCCACTGACCCAGTGGCAGACCACTCCGCCACGGTTAGGATCCTGGGTCGGGGCCCGGTGAAGTCAGGTGGGCCTGGACCCCCCTACCTAGGCTGCCACCCCGCTGAAGGTGGCCCCTCCCTCCTTCCCCCCCCACAAGGGAACTGGCCATTGAGCTGCACTGCTCTGTGTCTAGGGGCTGCTATATGGACTCTAGCTATTGAGTAACACTGTCCCTGTACCCTAGGGACATCATACTGATTCTGGCCATTAGGCTACACTGCCCTTCCCCTGAAGGCAGTTATACTGACCATGGCCACTAGGCCATACTACCCTGAACCTGAGGGCAGTTATACCAACTCTTTCCACTAGATCATACTGCCCTGTACCTGAGGGTGGTTATAGTGACTCTGGCTGCTAGGCCGTGATACCCTGGACACAAGGGCCGCTGTAACTGCACTCTACCCTGAATGCAAGGGCCACTATACTTGACTCTGGCCATTGGGCCACATCACCCTGACCTCAAGGGCCATCATACCATCTTCGGCCTTTGGGCCATACCACTTTCAGCCTAAAGACTGTCAAGGCAACTGTAACTGCAGTGGTATCACAATCCTGGCCCTCTCCCAAATGGGGACAAGGTGTGCATACCCTGCAACAACATATAAATAAAAACAAAATGTTTCCCCTGTCATTCTGTTTAAATATGAATAGTACTATAGTAAATGGAAATAATGAATTCACACTGCTGTGTCTCTTTTGGGGAATGCTGATCACTAATTTGGCTCCTGAACCACTGCAGTGTGAGTATCACGAAGGAGAGTGCCCTTCCCCTGAGGTCTTCTGGGATTGATCTTTGTCAGTCTCTCCTGTTGAAGCTGTTCCAACTAAAATATATATTCTTTGGAAGAGAGATTTGTACTTAGGTCTCCCAACCTCCAGGTGAGTGCCCTAACTACTGGTCAGTAGGATCATTTTCACTTTTTTGACCCAATTAATAATTATTTATACAAAGTGGAACAGCTTCAAAAGGATATACGTGAGAGCTCTGCCCCCCAATTCCCCAGTGGTTTGGGCACTATCCTGAGCAGTGGGAGGTAAGGTTTAAAATCCCTGCTCCACATCACGCAGAAGATGGGATTTGAACCCACATGTGAGTGAGTGCTCTAGCCACCGGGTTAAAGAGTCTTCAACAGGGGGAAAAAACCCTCTGGTTTGCAAAGTTAAGGTTGCTTGGTGCTAAGTTGTGGCCCTGTAGAACAGAGTTGCCCATACAACCTTAACTGTGCTCTTTTTCAGCAATTCCCAATATATCCTGTTAACACATAGTTGCTGAAATGTAGAAGCTCTTCACCTCCTTTTACAATTCATTACCTCTCACGCACAGAGCTGTTGAGGTGCACTGGTAATTGGGGGCTGCAGAGTTGGTTGGGGGGTACTAGCAGAGGTGGGGTGCAGTGGGGTTGGGGTCCATTGTCAGAACCGAAGGTTCAGGGAGGTTGGGTTGAGGGTTGGAGTGCACTAGCAGAGCTGGGAGTGCAGGGGACTGTGCTGCAAGAAGGTTTGGGTGCACAGGCAGAACCATGAGTGCAAGGAGGGTTTGGGGTGCACAGGCAGTGTATGTGTGTGGGGGGGTGTTGTCATGCATTGCTCATCTGATCCCCCAGACTCTTGACTTCCTTACCATCCATTCCATGTATCCACCTCCCCTTGCTGCAGTCACAAACCCTTTCCCCCTACTACTCCACCCCTTAACACCATCCCCCTTCCAACAACAACAGGTCTATGATTCATCCAGTCATTAGTACCTCTGAGTTTAACAATACAATCCAGCAAAATAAACCATTTGGGGGCAGGTTTAACCTCAGTTGTATTCAAAGTTTTGGAACAAATTCTGAAAGAAAGTAATTAAGGACATAGAGGTAAATGGTAATTGGGATAAAATATAACATGGCATTACAAAAGGTAGATTGTGCCAGACCAACCTGTTCTCTTTCTTTGAGAAGATAACTGTTTGTTTGTTTTTTGACAAAGGAGCAATAGATTTAATCTGCCTGGATTTCAGTAAGGCATTTGATACAGTTCTACATAGGAAATTGTTAGTTACATTGGAGAAAATTGGGATTAATATGAGAATTGAAAGGTGGATAAGGAACTGGTTAAAGGGGAGACTACAAGGGGTAATACAGAAAGTTGAACTCTCAGGCTGGAGGGAGGTTACTAATGGATCAATATTGGGACCAATCTTATTTAACATTTTTATTAATGACTTTGGCACAAAAAGTGGGAGTGTGCTAATAAAATTTGCTGATGAGACAAAGTTGTGAGGTATAGCTAATATGGAGGAGGACCAGAATATCATACAAGAAGGGGGCTTACTGTGGCGGGCCACATGCCAAAGGTTGCTCATCCCCTCCTGCACCCAAACCTGTTCCTGTTCTGATCCTGGCTCCTACCTTATCCTTACGTTTGATCCTGTTCACACTGTGCTTCTTCCTTGCATCTCCTCCTGCCCTTACACCTCACCTCCAATTGTTAGTGACCAGTCCTGGTCTCTGACTCTGGCTTGACCCTTGGCTCTTGCATCTGGCATCTAACCTTGGCTCTGACTCTTCAGCTTCGATTCCTGGTTCTGCCAGTGATCAGTTGACTCTGATCCTTGGCTTCATTCCCCAACCTGTATTCCTGCTGTCCCCAATAGATCTGACTGCCTACATCCTGCTCCATAACACTGAGAAAGTTTGATCTTTAAACGGATGTGATGCAACCTTAACTATAGTGGCACTTCTACATCACTATAACAAAGGGGTGCTACCTTCTCCTCTGGCTATATTTCATCTATGCAACCTGGGTCAGGCCCTGCAGCTGGTGGTTTGGTGGGGGGGATATCAAGGATCCTAGTTCAGCAGTAGCAGCAGCAGCAGAGAATACTAAGTGCTGTAACCTCACACAGCACTGCAGGGATTTTACCAGTTCAATAAATAAATAAATAAATAATAATAAACGACCCACAAGCAGAGAGGGATGTGGAGAATAATAATGAGGCTACAGGGGTTCCAAGAGATCTGGAGAGGTCTGGGCGGAAAGCAACACTTACACTTAATTTGCTGTGGGAAAGACAATTAGTACTGCCACCTACTCTCCCTGTAGTGACAGCATTAATAGCTTGAGTACAAGAGAAGAAAAGATGCCTAATCAACAAGTGTAAACTTTTAAAAATGCTTTTTAATTAGCACTGTTTTATAGACATACTTTCCCAATGACACTTTATGGAGTAGTGCAGTTATCTGATTCGTAAAGAGGCATGGAGTCTCAATGTGTGTGCACTGAGATGTATCGTGGCTTGGGGGGGGGGAAATCCCTCTTTAAAAAATCAAATCACTGTTTTTATTCAAGCAGTACAGGTCTGCTCATTGTGTTTTTAATGCTGCAGTTGATGCTGGTCTCTTCTGGCTCTTATAACTTTTACCTTCCATAAATTCTATTAAATGTTCATAGTTTAGTATTTGCTTAAACTCATTCCAGTTGCCAGATTCCTAGGGAGGGATCTAGTTTGCTCACATGTACTTGGCATTTGAAAATTGAGCCATAATTCATTCTTTCTCACTAAGTTTTAAATGTCATATTTTGTGCTGCTGCGGTAGAAAGAGAAATGTACAATTTTCTTCTCCCTCCTCCTGGCTGGTGTCTCACTTATTAATGTGTGACAAAAAAAATCAATCAGATTGTTGTATAAGGCCCATTAATGTTGATCTCACCTTCTACAGACTATGGAAAGTTCACAGAAGAGCTATGTGAGAAATGGGTTGGGCTAATCATTTTCCCCCTCTAAAAATTGCTAGGCAAATTTAAATACTCACACATTGACTTTCTTGGAATGTATGTAGGCTGTTCTGTACCTTTGAGATACCTTAATCATTATCAATGTGTGTAAAAATTTTTGCAGGCTGCTATGCAGAAATGTTTCAAAACATTCAAAGTGACATTTACTGCTATTACGACTGGTCTGCAGTAACTTACATGTGGTTTCAAGTATCAGAGGGGTAGCCGTGTTAGTCTGGATTTGTAGAAACGACAAAGGGTCCTGTGGCACTTTATAGACTAACAGAGGTATTGGAGCATAAGCTTTCGTGGGTGAATATCCGAAGAAGTGGGTATTCACTCACGAAAGCTTATGCTCCAATACCTCTGTTAGTCTATAAGGTGCCACAGGACCCTTTGTCGCTTTTACATGTGGTTTGAAACTTCTTACACGTCTATTGATGCAGTACTATCTGTAGCAAGAGAGCAATAGTTTATTACCACTTTCAGAACATTAAACTAAGGGCACTTAAGTTGAATAACAGCCTTCATCTTTTGAGACTAATTGCAAAAATTATTTTGCCCTGATAGCCATATTTCCACTGTGAGAGATTTGCAGTGACATAGCCAGAAGGATGTGAATTCCTCCCCTACTTTCTCTGTGCTTTAACTCTTTCTAGGTTACATGTCACAACAACCATTCAACCAGCCAGGGAGTTCAAGGAAAGGTTTCCTTCTGAATTTATCAATGCTGCAAATTTTTCAGAGAGTCACTGTTTAATGACCAAGGCAATCCATCTACCTTCTCTCAGCAAAGTTTTGAATGATCTTTTAACCAAGTCTCAAAGTTTATACTCAATTTTCATTTTCTTTACTGTCTGGAATATTATCAGTTGTTCCCCCCTCCTCTACATCCATTTTTATTTTGGCTTTCATCACACTGTCCTTTTCTGGTTCTATTCTCATCTCTCCACATATCAGTTCAGTGTCTCCTTAGGCTGGTCCTTTCACCATTGGAATTCCTTGGCTTGCTCCTCATCTCTGTCTACAAGTTCTCAGTGGGTGACTTCATTAAATCTACATGAGCTAATGATCAGTTCTACCCCCATGACTCTCAAACTTGCTTCTCTTATGTTTGTGGTTCAGTCTCATATCTCTCATTGTCTTTAAGTTATCTCTGCTCCTGTGGCCTGCGGCTAAGGACAACATAGCCCAAAATAGACTTCCTACTCTTTCCTGTGAACCCTTCTCAACTATTTCCATTCTTAGCTATGGTGGAAACCACCACCCACCTTCTTGTCTCTCAGGAATGAAATATAGGGGTTATCTTCTACTCTTCTCTCCTTTCCCCACCATATTACCCCTTCTTTTTTCTCTTGATGAGCAAATAACTTATCTATGCTGTAGTCTCCCATTGGGTCATTTTGACATTAACCTCAGCTCCCTCCAGCCCACTAAAATTTTTGCTGCCACATCTGTATTTTTCACCCACCACTTTGACCATGTCACTCCTCTCTTTGATCTACGTCACTGTCTCCCCTATTGCTCTGCCCCTCACATTCAATTTTTTTGTCTTCATCTTCGAGGGCTTACATCACGGTCAGCCTGCCTGCCTACATACCTGACCTGTTCTCTTTTTGCATGCCCTTCCACCACCACCCATCTCTGTTCCACCAGTGATGTATGCCAGCATCTTTAAGAGCTGCCAGAGAAAGTCATTAGAAGTACACAATAAGAAATTATATTGGTCCTATAAAACCCAAGACCTATGCTACATATTCTTGATCATTATGTACTGGCACATTATCTATTAACTAGCTATATATATATATCTAGTTAATATATATATATACACACACACGCACAGATTAACAACTCTCTCATAAGTTTCCACATCCTCTTTGTGTGTGTCTCTCTCTTTCTCACACACAACACCCTTCCATCCCTTACCATTCACCTTCCTGTCCATTTTCAAAATCCTTCCTAAAATCTTACATATGCAGTCCTGCTTATGAGAAAGGGAATGAAAGGTAGTGCATGCGTATACACACACCCAGCAACAACCAGGTAAGATCATCTTCACCTTTCTTTACTGAGTAACTATGCTATCTTATTGTCAATCTTGTCTGTTTACGACTCTTACTTGTATCATATTGGATTAGTTTGCACAGCATAGGCTGTATCTTTGCTTATTTTCTGAGGATTTGAAAATAAATCAATAAGAATATTAACTTTTTAAATCATTAAATTACTTTTGTAATTCTGCTGAAGATTCCTGGTAAACCCAGGCATAAGGGGTACTTGGAGTTCCGCTGAATGTGCTAGATATGTTCTAATATTGCTTGGAACATTTAAAATGAATATCAGTGTAACACCAGAGCATGCCCAGCAATTGTGGAAAAAGACCCAGTGACAAAGAGATTAATCTATGGTTGCTGTGAGCTGGAGTATAAGGGAAACACTATCCCTTAATCTTATATGTGGAAGTGCTAGATGGACTGCTGTTCTGATCTTCTTGGCTGGGGAGCCGGCTGTCTTCAACACCCACAACTAATGTACATACATGATCACTTGGCCATCAGTAGGCATCATAACCATCTGTTAGGATGGCATTATTCCTGCTCACAAGCTGATATGCCTGTTTAATTAAACCACAGGTGCCAACTGAGTCACTTGGCAGCCTTTGACTTCACAAGTGCCTCTTCTTCTGCAGGAAGCAATACCACATTAACCACCACCTCTCCATGGCTCGTTACCTCAGTCACACCTGTTCATGCTTGAGTGCCAAAAATGTACAGGGAAAAGCCCACTAGTGAGCACTTGAGTAACCAATAATGAGCACATGCAAGGTGTCAAAATGAATAATATATTACATAAGACAGCTGCCTAAATGCACTTTGTGAGAGAAAACTCATGACAAAGAGGGATGCCAGAAGACCCGATTAAGTCAATGGAGTCAAGACCATGGAGTGTGAAATAGAATTTAATTTGTGCACTTACCTTGAAATGTGAGGAAACAGCAGTCTTGAATGACTTGCCCTGCTATTGGACCAATGTGTGATTTAAATAATGTGTGATCAGCTTCTTATACTGATTTTTTTCCAAATTATGCTTCTATTTGGGGTACTTTGTCTCTGCAACCTTTTTGATATTTTTTGCATTGTGACGGACAGAAGGACTTTTCTTACAGATTTTAAGAAAACAAAATACTTTCTCTTGCGAATAGAGAAATACCTGAACCCCACATCTGCAAATACCATGAACATTTTGGGAAATTCACATCCTGGTCTAGGTTGCCACACCATCTCTGGTGTACATTTTCACCAGCTGAGGAAATGGCCTCTGGACTGGAACTGTGCAGCCAGCCAGTCTCAATCTTTATAATGAGTTAAATTAAAACCCCAGATCTGAGCATTTGTCCAGATGTGAATAGGTTTGGATGGGGATTCAAATGGCATTGTTCGGGCTCATTTTTTAGTTTTGAATGTTTTGGCTACACATACATTCAGTACCAGGCCTGTACTTTTGTATCTGACCAAAACAAACTAAAATCAAACAGTACAATTTGGTTACAGAATTTGAAAATACAATAAAAAATTCTACTTGGTCCAAATTAACGTAAAAGTTATGGGAAATTTGGAAGAAAGGAGATAAATAGCTAAATGCAAGAATTAAATGCAAACGACCTATGGTAACAGACTAGTTTTATTTATGCTTTACATATACTAGTTCAATGGCCTTAGTCCTGTAAGGCGATGCCACCGTGACCTGATCCTGGAAAGTATTTAAAGTTAAGCATATGATTAAGTGAAGCAGGTCACAGTACTCAGCACCTTGCAGGATCAAACCCAGTGAGTGTAGATGCAGCAGCCCACCCCTGACTTGTTCTGCTCTCCCTCAATGACCATTTCCACTGAAGCCTATTTCAGCTGTCCCAATGGCATGCAGTTGCTGCACAAGCGCTTCTGCATATTAGTTCCATTCATATGTCCCCCTTTACAGGAAGGCTCAAGCAAGGTCGAGGCTGTACAGAATCTTTGCTTGAAGGTACATTTCATCCTTAATGAGTGCTTTAAACAATCGAGAGGAAGATGAATATAAAACAGAACATGAATTTGATAGTGTCTCATTAATGCTTTGTGGAATTTCCTTTTGTATTTGGTTGCAACAGTAAACTGAAAATGTGAATTCCATATATAATGTGTACTGTAGATATCTAGGTAACTTTTTACTTGACTTCTCTACTGTATGTTCAATCAACGGTAAAATGATTACATGTATTGGGTTACAACACCCCCCCCCCAAACACACACACATATATGCATAAAGTGAAACTGCACATATAATTATTGTACTTTCTTTAGTAAAATAACTAGTATATTGGAGAAAATCTTCAGCTATAACCCAAAGCACAAGTCAGGGGAGAAAAGAAGAAAAAAGTGATTTAAAGCTCAGCATTGCACTCCTCAGATGTTGGGCCTGTTGTGTAGTGCTAGGTCCCCAGTGTAAATTACAGCCAATCCGGATGTTAAAATTGCTCAAGCCATTTTCCTTGGGTTTTGTTTTTGTTTTTTACGGAGGGTGCTGATAGGAGCAACATCAACTTTAAGTCAATGAGTTTTTATTGCATGACTGTATGTATGGAGATCTGATAATATTTGCTAAAGTTCTTGCTTGTTGCTAAAAGGTGCTGTGCAAGATGAAGAACAATTTTATTTTCTGATATTTAATTATTGTGATTTGATTTTGCCCCATTTTAAAAATGGTACTGATATCTAGTTATGATAGTGGGCCTTGGCTTCTAAGGACTGGTAAAGAACTGTAAGCATGACTAGTATACCTACTCTTCTGTTCATTGCATTTATGATGTCAGAAAAAGCACCAGCAAATCAGATTTAATGACCCTCTACCAACATGTGTCAGCACTTTTTATGCTCCGTGGATAATCCCTCTTGGGCCAGAAACTCTGTCTTGTTTTCTAGAGAAGGAAAAATCTTCCTTCTGTACCTGTGGAAGATTTTGGAATTTGTATAGGCTGTTAACTGTATTTTAAAATATGAGCTTCTGCTCTCAGGGAAACTGAAAGCTTAATAATGTGTCTTAGTCGGTAGCCAGATACTGCAGTCTGGTTAGGGATCACTAGGAGTGGGACTACTGAGAAATGTGTTGAGGAAGCAATTACTGTCAACAGCTAGTTTAGAGACTGTTTTTCAACCTTTTCAGGTTTGCAACCCCTTATTCAATATATATAAAAATAATGATCCGCTTATATTTGCTTTAAAAAAGTGTGTGTGTGTGTGTGTTTGTGTGTGTGTGTATTATATATAAATATAAAATAACAATAATAAGCCTATATAATTTGTGTGTGTTTCGAAAGACTGACAGATAATACTTGACCTTGAAGGAGAAGGGTGTGCAGGAAGTGGAGAGCAAGATTTTCTTTGTTTTAAGATTATGATAACATTTTCAATCCTTCACAACCCCCTCTGATTGCCTTTCATGTCACCCCTTCTCTTCCCTCCCACTTCCCGGGGACTGTTACCTACTGGATGTGAAACACAAGTCTGGACTGATGTAAGGCAGCTGAATGTCATTATTGACCAGATAATCATGCCAGGTGATCTTATTACCTGGAAAGAGCAGGTTAAGCTACACTGTTAAAAAGAAACTTGTCTCCAATCAGTAAAAGAATGAGAATGAGATGTTGAGTGCCCGCAACTCTAACTGATGTCAATGGAAGCAGGTTCAGCACCTTTGAAAATCAGGCCTACAAAGACGTGGTTGGGGACTTGCCTAGACCATAGAAGCTGTGTAAATAGGAGAGTTTTTCTCCAACCTGTTTGTTTCTTTTACTTGCTTGAACCATTTGTGTGTGTATGAAGATTGCAAATTGAGACAGTGATCACTGAAAATGTTTTCTTGCGGCCCTAAAACCAAAACAAATTCAAACTCTGTCAAGAGTGTTCCTTTTAAACCACTGTGACCTATGGGTGTTCAGCAGCGCTGAGCCTTGGGTCGTCCACAGCTGCGGAGTTATTTTTTTGTGTGTGGTAACAGATCCATTATTGCCATGTGTATTGGGTATATAAGAAATCACACAATAAATGCTCTCTCTCATGGCAGGAAAAAGAAGACAAACTAAGAGGTTCTCTTTAATAGATGTCCTAAATTACTTTAAAATAACTTTGGACTCCAGTATCTGCTACACTATGCAGATGCTTTTACATCCACTTAGATACTGACTGCCACCATCAATGTTCATCGAATAATTTTATAAACAGCCACCTATGGGAAGACAACTGGTGTTGAAACAAATGGAATCATGATATAGAACACAATGTAATACAATAATGCAACATACTGTAGACTTTAAGCAGTAATCACACATCACAAGTAAACTATCTCTGTGAATCTGTTACATTTGATAAACACTTTATTAAGAATGTTAACAATCAATTCAGAATTAACTCCAAGCTACAGTAACAAGATTCATGTAATTGAGGCTTGCTGCTCAACTAGTACTTTTTAAATGAATGTTGGCACCCTCTATAGAATATGCATATATGCATTGCTGACTTTGTCATTTTACTCTGAAATAGCCCTGTCCCATAAATCAAGTTCAGGCTCTCCACAGGGCCCATATTTGAGATATATGACATAATACAAATTTTGCACAATTGCAACTGAAGCAAATTGACATCCAGAAGATGAAGCTGCACAGTGAGTCAATTGGCAGCTTGTGACTGATCCATCAAGCCAAATGCTTATGGAAATTAGACATAAAGTGCCTGTTTTGTCATACTGAAATAATATCCAACATTGCTTAGCACCCAAGCCTATGATTAAGTGCATTGTGTATGTATGCATTGGCTATTACATGTGGAGAGAATCTGGTGCATGTTCTTTATTACTAGACCATTTTTTTAAAAAAAAAACCTGTATTCCTGAGGAAAAAAATGAAATTTAAAAATAAAACCGCCCTTTTGTTGGCCAACCCTCAACCTGGGCTTGGCCATAGTCTCTTTGAGTCTCTTGCCCCGGGTCCCCTGGGTAATTATTGGGATTACAGGGTAATCTCTCTGTTCCTGGCAGAAATTCAGCTCACTTCTGAGGTCCTTTCTCAGTCCAATTACGTCTAGTACCTGGTAGCATTCCCCTGGTCCTGCCACATGTTGCTAGCTGGGAGCAACCCACCAATGCCCCTCATGTCTGTCCCCAAACATGGTAGGAGGAAAGGAAAGGCTAGCCACTGCGTCAGGCTGGGCTCTCCTTGCTAATGGAGCTCATTAGCATTCCTCAGCAGCCTCTCCTCCTGTGCAAATTTTCCCCTTTCTCTGTTGCAAGTTTCACCTTTTTTAAGCTCCCCTTCTCCAGGTGGCGTGTGTTCTGGAGGTGTGCCTAATTAGTGCTGCCTGAGTGCAGGAATGTTCATTAGCCTTTCTATCAGTGGGATGGTAGCAAATCCCATGACACACCCCCAAATTATCATTTTATGTTGGGGGTATACGCTTTCATCTCCTACTTAAATGAGGCTTAACTTTGAATTAATTGGGCTAACTTCCCATGCCCTGTTCTATGCTCCTTTTAAAGATAGACTGTTTGTGATATGTTCATGTAGCTAGTCTATTCCTCTAAAATGAATTCTATTTGAGCTTTTAGAGTGTGGTTATGGGAAATGACAGCTATTTCTCCTAAAGCTGCTGAGTCCTTAGGGTTTGTCAACTAAAGGTGGGAAGTCAAAGTGCATAAGTTAAAACATGTTAAGTCACCATGTGGATGCTCTCATTCAGGAGTAAAGTGGTCTTAGTTCCCTGTAGCTTAATCCTCCTTGGACTGTCTCCGTGTAGACATAACCTCAGTAATCTTTTCAAGTGTCTTTAGGACAAGGATTGTGAGGATCCTTTGGCTTTATTTTGAACCATAAGAGTGATATTACTTGGAGTTAGGGGCTTGGGACTGAACAGCTCTGAGCACCCACTTCTCCAGTTTATTGGCTGGGATGATGGACACAATTCTTTCATTCCTCTTGTACACTGTGCTATGTCTTTCACATTTATTTAGATATGGATCCTACAACGTCTTCCCAACCTATCGTCCTATTCACCATACTGAGCAGGGCTGGTACACCAAACCCCTTTCCCATAACATTCAAGGATCTGGGGCAGAGGCAAGGCTAGTGTGCAGACCAAGAATCAGCTTAAGAGATGTGGAAGACCTTGCACCAGCCCTTCCAAGTTGGGTGACTTTTCACCTTTATGGCATTTATCCCAAGGTACTCCTAGGCAACTGTTAGGTTGCAAATTGACAATAATTGGGTTGCTTAGAATTTTGACCTGCAATTTTTGTATTAAGTATGGTTGGACCTTATTGAATATCTAACTATGCAAGGTTAAAATTAAATTTAAAAGGTTATACAATTGAAACACATTTGTACTTGGAGATGCTGAATGTTTGTAGCTTTTTTTTTTTTAAGTCTGCAGCTTTAGGCTGGATCTATGTAGTTTCTTGCTGTGCTATGCTAATTATATTGCTGCAGAAGTCCTGAAAGGGGGTTCCAAAGAGGATGGATCTAGACTGTTCTCAGTGGTAGAAGATGACAGAACAAGGAGTAATGGTCTCAAATTGCAGAGGAGGCGGTTTAGGTTGGATATTAGGAAAAACTTTTTCACTAGTAGGGTGGTGAAGCACTGGAATGGGTTACCTAGGGAGGTGGTGGAATCTCCTTCCTTAGAGGTTTTTAAGGTCAGGCTTGACAAAGCCCTGGCTGGGATGATTTAGTTGGGGTTGGTTTGAGCAGGGGGTTGGACTAGATGACCTCCTGAGGTCCCTTCCAACCCTGAGATTCTATGATTCTATGAAGTCAAGAAGAGGAGCTTGTACCCAGATCCACAAAGAGATTTTGGTGGCTAAACCCAAGATCCCTATTTGGATCTGGGTTTTACAACCTTTCATTTATAATTTACACTAATGATTTCACTAGTAGAGGATAAAGTGTGGCTTGCAGGAGAGATTCAGTGCACAGGATGGCTTAAATGGGCACACGTGTAAGATGAAAGGTATTTCTGTGGCAGCCAGGATAAATCATGTGCTGGATTCTGTGACTGTAGAAAGGCAGTAAATAGGGGTAAAATGAATTGTTATAGTTACCCCTATTCTTTGGCTTCAATGAAGGAAGGGTGAAATAACTGTCTGTACCTTTACGTTCCAGGAATAGCTACAGCATATTAAATAACTGTGAAATGATTAAAAGCAGCAGGGGGAGCTGAGAGGGAAAGAACTAATTGTTTGTTGATTTTTGAGAGGTAAATGCCTCTTTTAGGGGATACCAGCTGATACTGAGTTGGTGTAAGATCACTCAAACCAAGCTAAGGTTGGTTGATGACTGGGCATCCCAATTCTAGCAGTGGAATTTTCCATTTGCTCGAGCAAGCTGCTCAGACTGAACTGCCTTAGGGGTACCCTTTGTGATATGCTGAAGCATTTTCCTTGGAAATAGAGTTCCCAGGTGACCTTTAGGTATACTTTAGAAATCCAGGCATATTTTCAATACTTGTATATCACTGTGTCACTGTCAGTCTCCTTGAGTTTGTGTCACTAATAAATTTAACCTTTTTGTACAAAGATATCTGCATCTGACATTTTTCTTTTTACTCTTTCCAAGAATGTCTACATTGTCACAGATGTACATAAATGTATTAGGATTCTTTAAAAAAAATCTCTATTGGTTATTGTTTTTCTAAATACAATAGAAAGGAACACAGCCAGGAATACATATGTGATGTTTAAGCTTTCTGATCATCTAAGTTAAAACATTAGATTATTGTCATAATATTCATTAGTTTCCATGTGTGATCCATATACACAGTAAATCCCAAAGTATATATTTAAAACTACTTGTATACAGGAAATCTGGGTGGAGCATGAGAAAAGAACCCTTTTGATAAATGAAATAATGTCACAATCTCATTCTATTCACTGACTCGCCACAATACAACCAATTATCCCTCTCTTGGGCCAAACTTAATTATGAGTCCTGCAAAATTTACTAATTATTCTATCTAGCATCCTGGCTTAAAGTCAACACTGCATTTGATCTACCCTCTACTGATCTCTATGCCATTGTAATCCGTCTTCAGCATGTCCATAATTTTGTTCGGATATTCTTAATGTTCTGAATTTCCTATGCAACTGGAAAAACTGGAATGTAATGGGGATACATTACCAAAGCTTAGGTTTTTATAGCATGTGCACCTACTTCCACTTAGCTTTCCACATTCTAAGTAGACATTAAGTCTACTTTAATTTGCAATTAAAAATGTCACTTACTTTACATTTTCAATAAGGCAGAGATCAGTAAATGCTGTCTTTTCTGCCCACTGTATTGCTGATCCAAAATTGGGAGGTGCTTTTAAAATATTTGACCCCAAAACTTGAATATATGACTTGCAAATGTTTGAGTCTGTGTCAGTACTCAAGAAAGAGACCAGCATCAACACCCCCACATTTCTGAATCATTTACTGGGCCTCCTGAGCTTTGGGCTCAGTTCCTGGCTCTGCCACAGATTTCTTCTGATCTTGGGCAAGTCACATAATCTGTGTTTCAGCTTCCCCATCTGTAAAATGTGGATAAGATACTTCATTTGTCCACCATTTTTTTATTGTATTTATTTAGATTCTACACTCTTCAGAGCAAAGACTATGTCTTGTTATGTGCCATGGAGGCCTGGTCACAACTGGGGTCTCTGGATGCTATGGTATTATTAAAAAATAGATAAACAATAAGGCATTCCTAGAGCATCATTCATCGAAGGAATTGCTTGAGTGTAATTGGTCATACTTTGGAGATACCAAAATACATTTTGTGCACCAAATAAAAATGACTAAAGTGATTCTCAGATTGATAATAAATAAAACAAATAGGCCTAATGAGGTACACAATCTAAACAAATTGAATGCCCATTTCTGTCTTCCACATGACCTTGCATGTCACATCCATTCTGCTCAGCTGTAAAAAATACTTTCTCTCTGCTTTTATAATAAATGTATTGAGGCACTGTGCCTCAAAGCGAAAACCTAAAAATGGATTATGCTAATCTTAATCTAAAATTGACAGGAACACAGATTCAGATATGCATTTTATTTTATCTGTAAAACTGTTAGGATGATAATTGTTGCTTCACAGAGTACAACTTATTACCATGGAATAGATCAGCTAATTTAATCAAATACTTCTTTTTTAGAAAAATATATTTTTTTAAAATGTTGCTCCTCCCGTGAATTGATGAAGATGGCACAAATTTACACTTACATTTTACTGTTTGAATTTTTGTTCTAGTAACCAACCAGTCATACATAAAAACAATTTGGCAGCTGGATCCATAAGATGTGATCCTACACAGGGAAGTCTGTGATTGGACATATTTGCCTACATGTAGGTACCGGGGCTCCATGCAGGTACAGGAATGTGCCAACAAGCTTCTCAGTGCAGGGGCCTTCAATATTAGTCAAGCTCTATTTATGTGGATTCAAAACAAAACCTTTTTGGTACTGGTTGTTACTATACATAAATTAGTAAATGTAAGAACACATGCCTTGGGGCCTCTCTAACTAACACACTGCTGCCAATGGTCCCCAGGAATTGCCATAATAGCCAGGATTCGCCAAAATCTAAAAAAGGAATAAAAACTCATTATTCTGGATTGCTGCTGTTCTTCCTTTGAACTCTGACCAAACCCATATGCTGAGAACTGGGACTGGAAAGTGGTGTAGAACCACTGGCCCAGGTGACAAGTTGCTCTAGCTTTATGGCCTCTTTGCACCAGTGGAGCATCCCAAAAAAGCTGTAGCAGTCACAACAATTATACCCAAGAAAACATAGTTGGTTGAGGATGTTTCAGGTTTCCTAATTTTGGTAGTGGCTTTAATATACCCTTTTTTTAGAAATTAGATAATTGTGGTTTTGTTCTTTTTTGTTAGAGGAATGAACTTACCCTGCTCTTTTTCATTTTCCATATTTTCCTTCTCCAAAAAAACAAGAAGAAAAATTATTTCCCACTGATGTCCAGCAAAACACAGGAAATAGCTTTTTTAAAACCTCTTTTGCCAATGTAACAACACAGAGACATAAGCACTACAAGAGTTTAACCTGAATATTAAAGGAAAACTTCCTGACAGAGAGATCAGTTAGATTTGGAGATTGGGTAAGTAATGGAAGCTTCATGATTGAGATGTCTTAAAACTAAATTGGACAAGGCATGGGAGAATATACTAGAGGAATGATCCTGTAGTGTCAGGAACAGGGAGTGGGGCTGGTTGACATAATGGATATTTTTGATCCCTAAGATTTTAGAGAGATGAATTAAGTTTTTCTGACCGGCTTTTATCCGGAAATGACCATGTGTTCTTTCCTTCTCTCTTTACATCTTGCAGGAAGTACGGTCAAAGTGGCCTTGTTATCTAGAAAATATTGAAGCAACATTTCAGATTTCTCTAGAGTATTCTAGAGGATAGTTTCAATAACTGAAATCAAGAAAAGGGGAGATAGAGGAAAATAAGTGGGCTGTAGATTTGTTTACAATTAAAAACAAAACAAAGAAATTCAAAAATTACTCTGTGTTGATCTACCATTAAGAGCCAGCTTTATATGCTACACTCTCTACTTTATTAGTTTCCAGTGGACAAAGAAAGCATCACACGTTTATTTGTAAAAAAGATGAATAGCAAGCTAAATTGCATCTGTATCTTAGCAGTTTTAAAGAGTACCAACTGGTTGGGTTCAATTGTCAGGACTGATTTCTTTTTTCCTCCAGCTCTCTCATGTTTTGAATTTGTATTTCTTAGTACTAAAGCCACATTGATTGATTGATCCACTTTCTCCATCTCCCAAAGCCATTGAAAAGGAGAGAATATCAGCCAAAAGATTCAGATTCAGGAAAGATACTCCAGACAACTAAATTTAAGCAACTTGGTGAAAGCTGATTGGATCAAAGATTTTGTTTTGTTTTTCTGAAGGTTGCAAACATTTGCTGAATTGTATTCAGAAAAAAGATTTTGTGCAGAATTCATTTCTTCATTATTTGTTTTATATCTTCCTACTGTTCTATGATACATTTTATTTTAGGTTATAGAAAGGAAAACATACCAAGAGTTGCTGATCCAAAATGATCTAGCACCCTGATTAGGACAAGTAATGACTGTACCTCATAAAGCTGTCTTCTTCAGGAAGGCTTAGATAAGCCCAGAAATATATTGGTAACTATCTGAAACTTCTGAGCTTTTTCCACCAACTTACAATACCTGAACCCACAATTGTTTGTACAGTGTCAGGAAATCAGTAGGCTCCAAGCATGGTTGCCTGGCAACCTGATGAGTTCAGCTGAGCCCAATAAGCTATAAGCAACTGTGCTCCTTGATTAGACAGAAGAACCAGCAGATCATGTCGTCTATGCAAGCAGTTATGTCAGACGCTTTTTATCCAGTTCTGTCTTCATTTTGCACTTGTTCCTGCTTCAGCCCTAGTGGTTAGCTTCCTCCGAACCTCCTGGCTCTGACCATCAGCGTGTTACCTGACTATGACTCCAATTCCATCATCCAGCTCTTCTCTGACCACTAGGCCTGACTTCTGGTCTGACCATGAGATTGCACTACCTACACGCCAGTGCGTGAAAGTTTGAGCAGCCCACTAAAAGATAATAAGGGACATTGGCCCAAGACTTGGAGATCTTCCAAAGGGCCCAGAAGGGAGCCCAACTTTATTGGATGTTGTTTGAGCCTGCAGCTCCTGCAGGGCCCTGATTGTGACACTGCATGACCAGAATTTGGTCCTTCAAGCCTAGGGAGTGGCTCCTATTCTACCAACTCTCACATCAATATTCCACAAGCTCAAGGTTCCATGGCTTCCTTAATCAATGCTGTCTCCTTCGTATTATAGCCACAGATGTATCCCACGGGTCAGTCCCAAATGACATTAGTAATTAGTCTGCTCACTGGAGAGGCCCTGAAATGGACATTTTCACTTCTGGAGGCATCTAGTCCTCTCCTCGACATTTCTAGAACTTTGTACAGGGAATGGCAGGGATCTTTGATGTCCCTAATTGAGAATGTATAAAAGAAGCAGCTCTCCACTCCACGTTCTTCAGCATGGTCCCCGGTTCATTTTTAGATATCCAGATTAATTTTGATGTCTGGCCTCAAATACCCACTGGAATGAGATCGTACAGTGACTCTATCAGCAGTGAACTAGCATAGGTGGAACTTCCACCTGTTCCAGAAACTTTAATTGATCTTTGCATTAGAACTGATGGCCAGCTAATGTAATAAATCCAAGAAAGACATTAATTACCCTACCCCTGACAGTCAGAATTCTTCCAACTCCTCCAGCCCCAGTTGCCCTACCAGACCCCAAATCAATGCAAACTGACAAAGTCCACTCCCACCTCTTTGCCAATTAAAAGAGCCATCCTTAGGCATTAGGTTTATGCGTGAGTTGTGGAATGCCTGGACATGTTACACCACAGTGACCAGCTAAGGACCAGCATAGCCCTGGGTTGGGAAGCACCAAGTACGGGTGGCTTGGTTTGGGGCCATGTCGTACTTCTCCTCACATCAAATCGGGCTGCCACCTATTTGCCAAAATCCTGGCAGCCTCTATTCCACACACTGCCCCTCTTGGTCTCCGGCATTCTGCTATATCCAACATCAACTTAAAAGTATTGGTCAACTTTGGTACCTCCAATTTAATCCACCAAGATTTTAAGGGACATTGGATCCCCATCCTCCACAAGGACTTCCCTGAGCTTGTTGAAGCTACTGACAGGTAATCCATTTCTTTAGGCACCCTCACACATCAAACAGTCCCCTTGGAGGTCATTATCCTTAGCAAATAATCTTACAATTTGGGGTTATCCACGCTCCTCATTCACTGGTTGTTGTTGGTGATCCCTGGCTTATCACTCATGACCACCAAATCCGTGGCGATCATGGTCTTTGGCACCATGTGGAACAGAAGACTAATGAGCATGCCTTCCCAGCTCCAGCCAATGACGTTCTAGCTCTGCAGGATGCTACATCCTCTAAGAGATCCAGAGTTGCAAAACACAGGTTAATCAGTTAAGCAGTGACTGAAATTCTGGTAAAATACCAGCAATATGCCAAGGCATTAGACACAGAGAAGGCAATAATTCTGCCACCTCGTTGCTAAAGGTAGTACAAACTACATTTTATTTTCTTTAAACCTTACTAGAGATGCAACTTGATCTTCATTTTATTAATTTTTACACAAAAATAATTCTTAAAAATCTCACTCATTAATAGGGGTGCTGGAACAATTTGTACAGTGGAGGTGCTGAGAGCCATTGAACCAAACTGTATACCTGGTCTATGATGGAAACCACTTCAAGCCAGGGGGTCTGGCAGCACCCCCAACACCCGTAGTTCCAGCACCTATGCTCACTATTTGTAACAATTTCAAACTCAAAGAGGAACAATATGTCATTCTACTCCTGAACTACAGTTCCCAGTATACCATAGGGCTAGAGTTCATATCCTCTTCCCAGTAAATTCATATTCTCTTCCCAGCAATAAAATCTCCAGCTTCTAGGCATGTATTTCTGTTGCAGGCAGGTATTTCCTGCTGTATGGAGGACACCCAGTGAAGGCAAACCTCTCAATAGCCATCCTGTGGTATAATCCAGTACATAGACTCAGCTTCAATGCCACCATCATAAATTATTGTTTCACAATCAATAAATTGTATTGTCCCATAACATAATTTCTCACAAATATTTAATTTTTGCAGAGATGCATTTATTTATAACTTTTTTAGTAATCAACTATAAAATTGTAAGTTTTCTTTTTAAACACTTCTCTTTCCCAATATGATGTCTGTGTTAGGGTCACAATCTGCCTGTTTTGGCTAATCCCGGGTCACAACAAAAAGAGAAAAATAAATAAATAAAAGTGTGCGTGTGTGCGCACAGACTACCTCACAACCCAGCACTAACATAGTTTGTGTTTCCTGTACAGTTTAGCTCTGACCCAGTCTAGGCAACAATTGGACACTTTCAATATAAAGAGCTAAATATTATAGTGGAAGCAATGTGAAACTATATCATTCCAGTGGGAGCATTGGAGGCATTCTGCCTACAAGAGCATGGTTCATTCTTAAACACTATACATTCTTTATACTCTAGCTATGGGGCTAATGGAGGTGGGAAGGGAACCTAAACATTTGCATTGTCTTTGTCATAGGGGTTTTTTATATTCCATGTTTTTAATACTTCAATATGTTTTTTTTTTTTAAATTACTTACTTTTGAAACTGTACGTTCCTCAACACATTGATGTGCCTCCTTGCTCCTTGGCATTATCACCTGGAATGATTACTTTTGAAAATGAAAATGGGGGTGGGGGGGTGGGTGAGCGATTTCCATAACATAATGTCATATTGGTTTTTTTTTGAACTCTTGACTCGATATCTGACACTTCTGGTGAGTAATCCAGCCTGTAAATAACAGTGGGCCATTGAGCACTATAAACAGGCTAATCTGTTCATGAATTCAAGGTGATCCTGCATTGTTTCTTTGGCAGTGAAGGACAAATGGTTAGCTTCTGTCTCTTTCTCTCTCTTTTATTATGGTTATTAATGGCCACGATAGCGTTAGCGTTCACTGATGAGGCTGAAAGGTTAATGCAGTCACATCTGAAAAAATAGGCTTAGTGTAAACTGAGCATGAAAAATATTTCTGCAGTGAACTGATTCCACAAACTCCTTTCATAAAACCATACATCAGAATGTAGACATTAACTTCTATACCAAATTAGCATGAACCATGTTCTACAAAAACTAATTGATAAATTTTACTTGAATTGACATCCAGACAACAGAGAGCCTTGCTGGAAATTGTTGGCAGACTCGTATCCAAATGACCTTCAGTGTAAGACAGAGGTACTCCAAATATGATGTGAATTTATTACCGTCTTCAGCACTTACTCAAAGAGACATAGTGAACAATGAAGTCAAAAGAAATAAGACTATCCATCATCCCCACATGGGCGGGTGGGAAAATGAGTGGTGTTGTAGCTGTACTTCAGTGGTTCTATATTCTGCAAATAGGTAAATGTGGAGATGACATAAAATTAAAAGAATGGGTTACTGGGTTAACAAACAGGCAAGTGACTGATTTTTTTGCTTCAAGATTCATAATCCTATTTCAATGTATGTCTTCCATTTATGGGACCTGATCCTGCCAATACTTATGCCTATGCTTAGCTTTACCCATAAATTGACCCACTGAGTTAAATTGGAAGATTCAAGTGTGCCAAGCTAAGCACGTGTAGCAGTGTTTGTTGAATCTGGACCTTAGGGTACATCTATACTTACCTCTCGCGTCGGAGGCGCGGGATCGATGTTCTGGGTTCGATTTATCGCGTCTTGTCTAGACGCGATAAATCGAACCAGGAAGTGCTTCGCTGTCGACGCTGGTAATCCAGCTCGACGAGCGGAGTAGGCGGAGTCGACGGGGGAGCCTGCGCGCCGCGTCTGGACCACAGGTAAGTTCGAACTAAGGTACTTCGACTTCAGCTACGTTATTAACGTAGCTGAAGTTGCGTATCTTAGTTCGACAGGGAGGGTTAGTGTAGACCTAGCCTTAGTTTGCAGACAGGAATGTTCCAGTGTCTGTCTGTGCCATACAAATAAGAACAGTAGGAAAGCACAGTGAATGAGTAAAGCATGTTCCTTCTTACCCAGGAAAATTGATTCAGGTTGTGCCATTTTCAGTTCTTGTTACAAACCTTGCCATGAAAACAGGGCATTGGGATTAAAATAAAGGCTTTGCTGATGTAGCAAAGTACAGAATCAGAATGCTTCACCTTCTTAAATATTCTAGAATTCTCAGACTCTCCTTTTTCCTCAGCTGAGTCTGCTTATCTTAATGAGATTGAGCTGTATCCAACTTTTGTCCATCTTCTTTCAGAGTAGTTTCACTTTTGACTAACCAAGCATTCTCTGGCTCACTTGCTGGTTGCTGCTCAGTTTTCATCCACAGTCCACGTGGGGAATTTTCCTCAAGTTTTGAAAGAATTAATTGCTTAGCTATGCATGTGTTTTCATTTTAAGAGGATTATTCAAGGAGCCTAAGAAAATTCATGCAATAGTTAACATTGCTTATCACAATTGGGTAGCAAGGCAGCATCGATTTATTAATATTTACAACTCAGTCAACCATCTCCGGGAAAGGCCTGTGAAGGAAATTTCTGCTTCATCTTAAAGGGTACATCCTGAATTCAGAAGCAAGAACCCAATTGCATCTGAATCTCTCTGGCCCATCTCTCCTCATCACTACTACTATTATAATTCTTTGTATGTACTTTTCTCTCTTCACTCTTTAAGGTCTATTTGGCAGTACATTGTTTATTATGTTGGGGCAGATTCTGCAATCATTATTTATTTGAAGTAACTCCCACATTGCTAGTACCTTTTACTTCTAGAGGTTTTTCAGTAAGTACCACTCAACTTGAGTAAGAGTTGCAGAATCTGGTCCATAGCTAATAAACAAAATCAACTACACAGAACCAAAAAGTGTGTTTATTCAAAGGAGTTTGTATACTACTATTAAAATTGTGCTTATTTACTTATATCAGAAAAAGTCTAATGTGGGCCTATTCTGTTGATATTAAAAAATAGGAAAATATTGCAAATATTATTAACAAGCTGGTTTGGCTTGCAGTAATTTAAATACCTCTAAATAGAGAATGTCAGGTCACCTGCCTGTACTGCTAGTTACCTGAATGAGACTCTCCATGTGTATTGAGCAATCGATGGTTAAGCTATAGAAACTCTAATTGGCCTGATGTAGTTTGGGCAGCTCTCAAATGTCAGACTTCTACCACTGCATTCTCTTTAACATGGTTTTAAGGATGTCTTTGGCTATCATAACATTACAGGTATCTTCTTTCTGACTCATCTCTAGATAAAAGAGCTTTCTTTAAAGCCTCTTAAATACAAACATTCTCTTTAAATATAGAGACATCTGGTAGCAGACTATGAATATGAAAGATATAGATCAGACAAGCCTGAATGTTGCCTCAGGGCTCTTTTTAGTCACATATTAGGGTGTGACTTTCAAAAGGACTTCATGAAGTTAAACCCTCAAATTCCACTGAATTTTAAGGAGTGGGGCACCTTACTCCTTTAGACCCCTTCGAAAATCATAGCATTAATGTGGCATAATGGCAAAATCTCAACATAATTCAACTGGCAAATATGAAAACCTGTGTTCTGTTAACACTTCCTCCCTGGGTTAGTGAGGACCCGTTTAGTTGCCTCTCTTCTCATGTTCACATATAGATGAGGGCTCTTCCTGGAAATAGCAGGCACTCTCATCTGAGCCTGGTCAAGAACAGTTTCGGGTCTGTACTGCCAGGAAGTGGCATCTTTCAGACGAAATAGTGTGGTTCTGGAGTCATGCCATTAAAGGTCTCCTGGCATTTTTCATAAGAATGGGTATGCCCTGGCCAAATTCCAACTCATCTTACAGTATTATTCCTTCCTTAAATTCCTCTGCATTTTCAATGGAATAATGTATTCTGCTTCACTTAATATCATATCTGCCTTATTATAGAGCAGCTCTGGGCTATTAATCTGATGCCATGCTGCTTTACTTATATGTCTGCATTTCAGCGATGGGTGAAATGATTGCTGTATAATATGTAGAAGCCATTTCATGGACAAGTACTTTAGGTTATTTGAACCTCTTTTGCTTTTAAAAGTACTTACTGGCCCTTCTGTGGCACTGCAATGGGGGGAAAATTTCAGCATTTCACATACCCTTGACCTTCAGACCAGCTCCTTGTGCTCACTTTTTTTTCTGGAGAGGACAGAGAACCATTTTCTTTGAGATCATCAGTGAGTAATGTATCCAGCCTAAACTTTGAAAATCCAATAATTCTTCGATTAAACAAAACCTATATTTATTTGCATAATAAAGAGGAGTAGACCAAAAAACCCAACTTTTAAACTCACAAGCTTAATGTGGAATTTATGATAAAATCCTGAAAGCTGACACTTAAAAAATAAGCTGTATAGAAAAGTAGACGTTAAAAAAAAAAGTATTTTTCCCAGCTACCATAATGTACAACTCTTCCCTCTCTCTGTCTTTGCAACATTTGGAAAATGATGTTTCGCAGAGTACAACCCAGTTCATTGCATAGCTCCCTAGCTTCTGGAGTAAAGATTTCTCTGATTAAAGCGCATGCATTATTTGGAAGACCCCATGTGTCCTTCACTTGCCAGTTTGACAAAATGCCCCACCCTGATAAGAGTCCCATGGCAGGCAGCATAGTCGAGTGGATAGAGTCTTGGACTAGGAGTTGAGTGATATGGGGGCCCTATGCCTGGCTCTGCAGCTGACCAGTTGTGTGACCTTGGTTAAATCACTTCATCTTTCTGTTTCCTTTCTCATCCTTTGAGCGTCTTGTCTATTTAGACTGTAAGCTGGTTGGGACAGGGACTGTGTCTATCCATTTATAGACAGATATAGTTATATAGTTATAGACCGTGTCTATGCATTTATAGACAGTTATAGATATATAGTTATAGATCAGTTGCAATTTCTAGGTCCTACCTTAATCCAAGTAACAAATAAGAACACTAACAAAGCGACCAATAACAGCACTTTGCTGTTGCAAACGATTTGAACCCAGAGCAATAATTTTAATGTTGTAATACAACTTTTCTTTCCATAAATGCATATACTTTGAGTGCTTCCCAGAAATTGATATTTAAGCACAACTGGTAGCTCTGCTCATGGTTTAGAGAGGACTTGTGTGCTACAGGCATCCTCCAAAAACAAGATAGCACATTTGAAAAAAATTGTTTGGTATATTAATACATATTTGAGTAAACCATGGTAATACTATTCTGTGCACATTCTAATATAGCATAATTGAGATCACTTAATTGATCATAACGGTCTTTGTTATTTGGTTCAGAACAGCAGCAAATGCCTACCTATTGCTAGCCCTTGTTCTAAATTTTTAAAATACTAAGGCACCCAAGCTTATCATTAGACTGGGGAACCCCACTCATGTGACTAACGTAACTCTTCAAGATGATTTGTTCAATCGTACCTCTGCATCCTCATGAAAATCCCCTGGCTTCAATAGATTTCTGAGCAAATGCTTTAAAGGGACAGATAACACATCTAAAATATAACAGGTTATATCTTATAAAAAGTTGTGTAAGTTTGGAAAAAGATCATAAATCTACAAACAAGAAATATAGGAGCCTAAGTCTAACATGTAAGTGCCATTGAGATCCTGAAAACTCCTGCTTAGCTGCCACATAGCTCTGTCAGTACCTAAAGTCGCGAGGTGCCTACATTTCTCCCAGTATGCATGAATAATGCTGCCTCAGTCTAGGTGCCCAGGCACCTATTTCACACCTAAGCCCCAGCAGGATCCTCAAACTAGGCGTTCCCCTGCCTATCTCACCTGCAGGGAATGATCTAGTAGGCATGCTCAGTGCACACACCTAACTCCACACAAAACAACCAGAGGAGGAAGTGGCGGTACTGTGGGCCACTTTCATTTTCTTCTGTTGAAACTGTTCCACTGTGCCAAAATAATTACATATGCATTGAGTCAGAGACAGTGTGAGAGACTTTGTAGACCAGTGGCTAGGGTACCCCCGTGGGAGGTAAGAGACCTAGATTCCCTGCTCCAATGACTCTTTATTCATACACAGTGGAACAGCTGCCCTAGAGGTCACTCTCGTGGGAGGAGGAGGAGATATGCATTCAAATCACTTCTCCACATTAGGCAGAGGGGGGGAATTTAAACAGGTCTCCCACATCCCAGGTGAGTGCTCTAAACACTGGGCTACAAGTTATAAGGAGAGCTTATAATGCCATCTTCTTGGTTTTTGTTTGTTTTGTGCAAGAAAGGACTTAGGTGCCTAACACCAGGAGAGGGTTCACAGCTGTGAATCCTGAGTAGAGATAGGTGCCTCCCTCTTGCCCAGACTTATATGGATTATTTCCTCTGAACAGTGGGGTTTAGGCCTGCTGGCAGGGCAGCTCCCTGCTTCTCATGCTGGCTTTTGTGAATCCCCTTCTTAGGTGCTTCACTCTCTCTATGCATTGTATGAGGAGCCTAACTCAGGATTCCCTTGGGTGACAAGGTGCCTAAATATTGGGTGCTGCAATGCTGAGTTTTGCAATGCCTAAGTTCCTTTGTGGATATAGTCCAAGAGACATGAAAGTACTGTTTCTGTGATGACATATTTGATATTGGAAAAAATAATCCCAACTATACATACAATATGATGGGGGCTAATTTAGCTACAACTAATCAGGAAAAACATCTTGGAGTCATTATGGAGAGTTCTCTGAAGATGTCCACACAGTGTGCAGCAACAGTCAAAAAAGCAAACAGGATGTTAGGAATCATTAAAAAAGGGATAGAGACGAAGACAGAGAATATCTTCTTGCCCTTATATAAATCCATGGTACGCCCACATCTTTAATACTGCATACAGATGTGGTCTCCTCATCTCAAAAAAGATATACTGGCATTAGAAAAGGTTCAGAGAAGGGCAACTAAAATGACTAGGGGTTTGGAATGATCCCATATGAGGAGAGATTAGAGAGGCTAGGACTTTTCAGCTTGGAAAAGAGGAGACTAAGGGTGGATATGATAGAGGTATATACAATCATGAATGGTGTGGAGAAAGTGAATAAGGAAAAGTTATTTACTTGTTCCCATAATATAAGAACTAGGGGCCACCAAATGAAATTAATGGGCAGCAGGTTTAAAACAAATACAAGGAAGTTCTTCTTCACACAGTGCACAGTCAACCTGTGGAACTCCTTGGCTAAGGAGGTTGTGAAGACTAGGACTATAACAGGGGTTAAAAGAGAACTGGATAAATTCATGGAGGTTACGTCCATTAATGGCTATTAGCGAGGATGGGTAAGGAATGGTGTCCCTAGCCTCTGTTTGTCAGAGGGTAGTGATGGATGGCAGGAGAGAGATCACTTGATCATTACCTGTTAGGTTCATTCCCTGGGGGGAACCTGGCATTGGCCACTGTCGGTAGACAGGATACAGGGCTGGATGGACCTTTGATCTGACCCAATACGGCCATTCTTATGTTCTTATTATTTTAGCATATCTATCCAAGATTTTAATAAAACGATTTGCATGCTTGGGGCTTACAAATTTACAAACAGTCAGTCTAATTCTTGATATTCTGGTCTTTTTCACTAGTACGGGATTTAGACTTGTGACCTGGGGCACATCTGTCTTCCTGTAGGCATTTCCATTGGGTTTGTTTGATAAATACTCTGGACCCTTTAAAGATGAAGGTTTCTAACCATCAGAGGAGCGAAGTTCTGGAACAGCCTTCCAAGGGACGGAGTGGAGGCAAAAGACCTATCTGGCTTCAAGATTAAGCTAGATAAGTTTATGGAGGGGATGGTTTGACAGGATAGCAGGATCTTAGTCAAAGGTCAATTAATTGCCATCAGTGGTAAATAGGACCAATGGTCAGTGATGGGATGTTAGAAGTTACTACAGAGAACTTTTTCCTGGGTGTCTGGCTGGTGAATCTTGCCCACATGCTCAGGGTTCAGCTGATCGCCATATTTGGGGTCGGGAAGGAATTTCCCTCCAGGGTAGATTGGCAGAGGCCGTGGAGTTTTTTCACCTTCCTCTGCAGCATGGGGCATGGGTCACTTACTGGAGGATTCTCTTCATCTTGAAATCTTTAAACCATGATTTGAGGACTTCAATAGCTGAGACATAGGTGAGAGGATTATTCCAGGAGTGGGTGGGTGAGATTCTGTGGCCTGCATTGTGAAGGAGGTCAGACTAGATGATCATAATGGTCCCTTCTCACCTTAAAGTCTATGAGGTCATGTATAAAGGTGAGCTCAAAAATGTTGACCATGTATATATTCAGAATTGAACTTTAAATTGTATAAAAACGGATTTAGTTAAATTGTCCACACTATGTTTTGCATCAATCTTAATTCAGTGTAGCCCTTTCTTATATCAATTTAGCTTGTCATTTTTTTTAATGTGGCTTGCACTGGCTTAACTACATTGGCTTCAAATCACACCTTTAATTAAACTTCTGTAACTTTGGTTAGAGAGGCCTGTCAGAAATTTGCCAAGTGGCTTGCTTTCTCTATTGTGAATGTACATTTGGATCCTTTCCTTCTTGTTATGGATGCCATGAATTATTTTAACTGCTGTTTCTCTGGCAGGATAATTTTAAATGAGACAACAAGCTTAATATGAGTGTAACTGAGACACGGTTTATAAAAGAAAAGATAATTGAAAGCTTTCAGAAACACCTCTTCTATCTTCGCTTGATATACCAGGGCTATTGGAGGTAAAATATGTTTTATTGACTTTCATAGTATGATTATGTTATCTAAGATAGCTCTACAGTTGATAAACTGGAAGTGATACAGTTTTGATAAATATGCAGTTCATTTTTCAAATACTGTGACTTAGCAACTTTCCAAATAAGTACATTGATTTTTATGACATCATGCAATTTGAAAAATCACATCCTTAGCTTGAAAGAAATATTGATACCTTTGAAGCACTGAGGTGGGGATTTCAAACTGTTGTCATCTATACATCCAATGTCCATCTCAAACCCCAAGATTACTACTGCAAATTAATGGATTCCATGCCTGCTACAAGCACCTCCAGCAGAACATTTCATGATAGGGGAAAGCAGAGAAAGCCCATTCTTTCCTTAGAGCACCCCCTTTATTGCTAGCCAAAGATACAAGATAAAATTTCTCCAGAGTGGCTGTCTGATTTCACTTCTTCACCCATCACTTTGGTGAAATGATACTCAGATAAATTCAAAGTCAAGATGATTCAGATATATGAGGTATGATTTTTGAAAGTGCCTAAGTCACAGTGAATTTCAGTAGGACTTAGGCCATGTCTACACTACGAACTTTGGTCAATACAAGTTATGTCTGTGTGAAGTCACCAGAGTTAAGATATTGCTCATATGCATGTTTACTTAGTTGCTTGCATCAGTGCTGCGCATACTCATGAAGGGGGCTTGTGTCAATGCAAAGGGCACTGCATCATATGTAGGTATCCCAGTATGCCATGAGCTACCATCCAAAGCAATGCCTTTTGGGAAATTTTCTAAATGTGTTCTAGAATAGAAATGACTTGTCCCGGGATCACTGGGAGTACAGGGTCAAGTTACCAGCATGCAGCTTTCTCCATCCTATAATGACACCTATATCCCATCATGTTCACACCTGTTTTAAAAAAATCCACAAACCCACCAGGCACATTTCAATGTCCACCATCTCTGAAAGAAACACAGATCCTCCATAACTCTGTGCTGTTCTCATGAATGTTACTAATACAGGATGCATGATTCTCTGCTATTTGCAGGACCACAGGAAGTATTGCAATAACAGGGTATCTGGCATTGTCTGCAAGAACACTTTGCTGAAGGAAATAGTGTGAAAGAAAAATAATTCAAGGTTGTCAGTGGTGTTCACATAGCAGCTGCAGATGATGGAGCACCACTTCTGGGACTGAGAAAAATGCAGTGACTGAGTTGCATAGTAATGCAGGCTTGGGATGATGAGCAGTGTCTGCATAACTTCCATATGTGAAAAGCCACCATGTTCCTGAATCTGTGTGCTGAGTTCGCCCCAGCCCTCCACTGTGGGACCCCAGACTGAGAGCTGCATTGACAGTGGAGAAGTGAGTGGCGATCTCACTCTGAAAGCTTGCCACGCCAGATTGTTTCTGGTGATAGGAAATCATTTTGGTGTTGGGAAAATCCACAGTTGGGGCTGTTGTCATGCAAGTGTGCAGGACCATTTATCATCTCTTGCTATACTGTGATTCTCTGCCCTGTGCAGTATATAGGGGACTGATCTGCATCAATGAGATTCCCAAACTTCAGTGGAACAATAGACAGCATGCATATCCCTATTTTGTCACCAGCCCACCTTGACATGGAGTGTATCAACAGAAAGGGCTAATTATTTATGATTATGCAAGCACTGGTGGATCACAGGGACTCTTCACTGACATTAGCGTGGGCTGGTCAGGCAAGGTGCATGACAGTTGCATCTTTAAGAACACAAGACAGTTCAGCAAGCTTTAAGCAGGGATATTCTTTCCTGACTGGTGATATTGAAATGACACTAGTTTAGGGACCCAGCTATCCCTTGCTACCCTGGCTCAGGAAACTGTACTCTGGCCATCTCAAAGCACCAAGGAAGGATTCAGCTGCTGGCTCGGGAGGTGCAGAAAGACTGTTGATTGCGTGTTCAGTAGATTGAAGGGGAGCTGGCACTGTTTACTTACTAGATTGGATCTCAGTAGGAAAAATATGCCAATAGTTATAGCTACCTGTTGTTGTATATGGCACAATATCTGTGAGGCAAAGGGGTAAAAAAAAAAAAAATCTATCATCAGGGTTGAGGTTAAACAGCTGTCTGCTGACTCTAAACAGCCAGACACAAGGTTCAGTAGAAGAGCTCTATGTGGAGCTATGTGGCTGAGGGAAGGTTTGAAAGAACAATGTAATAATCATACAAAGTAATGTTCTGTGCTGATCTGTTCTCTGGGCATAGCGCTTTGGGTGCTGCTAGGAATTGTGTAGCGCCCTCTGTACATTGATAAGTATAATAAGGTGTTTTTTTCTGAACCTATGAATTATGCAATGCTTGCTGTATATTCACAAGTGCCAAGTGCGAACCAATAAATGTAATTTTATTCTCCAAAAAATAGAAATATATGGAGTGGCAACAACAGTGCAGAAAAACAATGTGGAAAGAAACATAGGAAATGTAATACAAACTTTTAATATAAATTAAAGGAGCGTGACTTTGAAACTGGAAAGGCAGCAAACATTTCTGTGATTTTTTGTGACTATACATGAACCACCAACGGTTCTCACAGGTCAGTGTATGTGAAGCTGTGGTTTTCCTTGCTGTCCCTTGGCATGGAGTGGTAGGCATAAGGATGCAGCCCATGATGCCATGTGGTATGTTGGGCAGCTCTAGGGAGCAGTGACAGTGGAATTCTTCAAGGACTACAAAGGGAGGGTGGCCTGGGATTTTTGGACTTCTAGGTCAACCAGAGTCAGCAGCATTTGTGTTTTTCTGTCTGAGAAGACTGATTATGTCCTGGTGCATCTCCAGCTCCTTGTCCTTGGCTCCTGAACCTTTCTCCTGTCTTCTCTTTCTTTATCCACGCTATTGGTCATATTGGCCCTTTGTTCACAGTTTGATGCAGCACTGACTTTCAGGATCTTGCTGAACATGTCCTCCATCATCCTCTTCTTTCTCCTCATCATCATACCTCCCACACACACCTAACCAAACAGGGTAATGAAAAGCAGGTGTCAACTCTCCCTCAAGTTATAGTACATCTTCCTCTTTCACATGAATAAAACAATGAAAAGTTTGTACCTGTGTTTTGTTAACTTGAGGATGGGCCAGGCACCATTTCTAAATGTAAATGCTCTAAGGAAAAATATATCCACACACTTACCCAGGGTCCCTTCCCCTTCATTGGGCTCACCCATTCTCATCTGGTAGGACTGGCTAGACTGTGGCAGATAGGTCAAATAGGTTCTGGCTTGCAGCCTGGCTCCCCTTACTCCCCCCCCCCTTCCCCGCATTCTCCTTCTCCTCCTTGTCTTCGTCATTCTCCTTGCTGTTCATGCCAGGGGTCTCTTCGTCTTGGGCTCCTCTGAGGTATCCAGATTGGTCTTCAGGGTACTGGAGGATTTTCCATCATGTGGTTCCATTGTTGGCCTACCTAACCTAGTGGTATGTCTTGCAAAAAATGCCCTTTTCTGAAAATGTTACCATGGCCTCAATTCATCATGGTATTTAAGCTATGCTGAGTCCCCAAGAGGAACATAGGAACATAAGGAGCTATACTGCACCAAACCCAAAGGTTCCTCTAGCCCAGTATCCGACAGTGGCTGTGCCAGAGGATTCAGAGAAAGATGCAAGAACCCTGCAGTAAACAGATGTGGGTAGTCGCCCCCCCCCCCCCCCCCCCCCCGCCCTTCAGTCCTCAAGCTGATCTTTAAGAGTTAGAGATTGGCTTACATCCTGAAGTCAATGGACTACTTTTGCTCAGATTTGTGTGTGTGCTTAAGTACCTTGCTGAACTGGGGGCTATATAACCCTGTTTTACCTTAGACTAATGAACCACAAATTGACTAGTGAGTTGCTCCTGCTTCACCCTTACACCCAATGTTGTGGCTTCAATACCCCCAGGCAGATCAGTGTAAAAAAACCCCAAAAACCTAAACATCATTATTCAATATAAGTCAGAATACAACATGTTTCTATCAGAACACAGAGACAGCTTCTCAGCTTGGGTAGATCAGCATTGCTCCATTGAAGTCAATGGAGCAGCACATTTTTATACCAGCTGAGGATTGGCCCCACCACTTCTAGTACAGTGGTTGACATTAAAAAAGAAATATTTACCTTATGGTAATATAAATATTTTGCCAACGCATTCATTATAAGAATAGGAAATATAATGCTAAAAATATGTATTACAGGAAAATTAGTGTTGCTTTTTGCAGTTATCAACAGTGGTGTTTTTAAATCCAGTTTGACAAAAGGGAAAGTTAATAGCTGAAATCTAAGCAAAAATTGGAAAAACATTGAATCAGACACAAATGCAGGACATCATATCCCATGCGCCATTAACATACAGCAAATACTAGTGTTTTATAGCCTGTGCATCTGCATATGACTGTTGAACTCTAGCATGCCAAGAGTCTGTCTTATGCCATTTAGAATTTGACTTTAGCAATACAGTACATTAAACAAACACTAGCAGAAAAATGATAGCTGTTATAAAGCTTTTGAGCAACTGTTCAGCTTTATGTTCTTGGGACACTTACAGAAAATTGCTTCTAATCTCCCTCTCAAGGAAAGAAAATAAAACATTCAAAGATATGGATACACACCACCATTATTCTGTTTTCTGTGCTTGGACAAAAGTTTTTGAAAAAATTGTTTAACTGAAAAGCAGTGATCTGTTTTACCATTTTTAAAAATAAACATGGTCATTTGCATGAGGCTTATGATTAGGAATAAAATGTTTGCTTTCATGTGTTGTCCCCATTTGACCTCATTTAAATAACTTGAAATGCTTCTAGGCTAACAAAAAACTGTGTGTGGAGTGGGAGAAAGGAAGAGAGTTGTTTAGTTTAATTTTTAGCATGTTGCATCATGGGTGATATGATATGACTCCATGATGCAGAACATAGACTGATATCTCGACAATGTGTCAGAAATAATTTTAAAAATCAGGTCAAGATCTGGATATTTTTTAGCCCACCCCTAAGCATCAGCCATTTTATAACAGCTTTTGTCTTTTTGTTCTAACACTTGCAGAAACTAAAAGTAGAGAAAATTTGGATATATAACTTGTATTTCTATTTAAATAGTCTGAGTAAATCTGGTGTGTTTGTTAGGTACAAAAGATATGGCTGAATCCAATATATTAAATGAATCCTAGGTTTGTAAAATAAAAACTTAATTCAGTAATAAGAAGCCTCTTTGTCATAGGCAAAGATAGCACTCTGGGAGCCTTAAGTATTATTATTGAATCACATTTAAACTGTCATTTTTGTCTTACATTTGTAATATAATTGTCTTATAATTGCAATCTATAATGTAATTGATGGTTTACAAGAGTTTACTGTACACTGTGGCTTACAGAGTTTCTTAGTGCACAAATTAATCTTTATTTTTCTTCCTTTACTGAAATGCTCAAGCCTGAAAATCAAGATGAGATGCAAAAGCTTTAATTAAAATTCTCCATTGTGCCATAATGAAAGTTTACTAAGAACAAAAATGAAAACAATGGATGAAGTGTCCTATTAAAAGGATTGTTGGAGAAACGTGTCATCTAAAGGCTCTTTAAGAAATGTGTAATCCTTTTGAAAACAGCTGTTTTGCTGAGCTGTTATATGATGCTAGGATTTCCATTTTATTCAAATTCATTAAAATGCAAATAAGTTTTCCAATGAAATGAGGTAGTGTATGACCAATGTAATGGAAGGCCAGTGAGTGAAGGCCAAGTTGTAAAATGGTATTGCTGAAATGGTGATTGCAGAGAGCGATGGGCTGTCCCAGTTTGAAAATGCTGAAATTAGATAAAATTTTGATGAACATGGGGGATGCGGGGGGGTAGTAATTTACTGGTAGTTTTTTTGTTTCTTTTGTTTTTACTTTTTGCATCCGATAAGCTTCATAGTACAGCTCATTTACTGAAGCAAATATGTATGTTACTATCATGGAAATAAAGGGACTGTACATCCCAAGGAATGTTAAAAATGCTGCACCCAGTCCATTCATACACCTGCTTCACTGGTCACAGCTTATATGTATTTAAGTATACTTTACCACAACCTCAAATATGTCAGTGCACAGCCTTTCTTAATTTTTATCATTTTATGATGAACACACACTCATTTTGATTTAAAACCTCCAGTGTTACAAATAAAACATAAAGGATAAAATTCTGGCCCCATTGAAATCAAGGGCTAAACTCTCCATGACGTCACTGAAGCCAGGATTTCACTCCGGAATTATAGCATAAATTAATTCATAAAAGATACCTCCAAACATGGAAGTATAACACACACATCATTTGGGTGTTTTCCTAACCCACAAACTCCAGTCCTGAATAAGGAATGCATCCCTATTCAGGACAGCACTTAAGCACATGCTTAACTTTAAGCTAGTGTTTAATCCCCATAGGCCTGAAGCATTCCCTTACATTTAAGCATGTACTTAAGAGTTTTTCTGAATTGAGGCCTAAATATTCAATTTCTTGTAATGAATGGGTAGCATGGACTGCCAGTCCATATCTGCTCTAAAAGAGTAGCCTAGAAAACACTTGCTTTTCCCTTCCAACTGAATTTAAGATGGACTCTGACAGACAATATTTCGAAGTCTAGAAATATACCCCCATGCAGAGGGTAGAGTTGCCAACCCCCCAGGATTGGCCTGGAGTCTCCAGGAATTAAAGAAGAATCTTTAATTAAAGATTGTCATGCAAATAAAGCTTTAGGAATACATCCAACCAAAATTGGCAAACCTAGCAGAGAGTCACCACAAAGATTTAAGTGGGACTTTAAGAAGTGCATAGACCTAGTGCTCAGGTGCATAGGCCTGGTGCCAGCACTCTTCACAGGGATGAATTCCACTTATAAAATATTCCTAATACATTTAAAAATAAGATGAACAGTTTTGCATGTGTGTTTAAATATTTATTTTAAAGTTTTGTGCTATCACGCCACTGCACAAAGCTTTTTTACTGCAAAAAATGGTGTAATTTCTCCATGAAAATGCTGACGTTTCACCTGGGATAAGCCTGTTAAGACATTGTCTGCTATGTATATCTATATTCCCGGGTGGAAATAACAATATGTCTACTTTGAACAAATCCATGTCAAAAATTGTGAAGTTGAAATAGTTAATTTCACACCGCTCTAATGCTTTCATCACTTACACCCATGAATAACCAATCAGTTTTACACACATTTGACCATGCCACTTCATACCTGAATAGGAGCAATCCAAGTGTGTATATACTATATCTCTTTCTGCGGGAAAAATCTAAAAGAAATCTTTCCATGTTTCAATCAACATGGTAAATTACAACTAGCTTATACGTTTTTAGGTTCCTGAATCGCAAAAGTATTTGAACCTTGAAAGGAAATAATATGGGTCAACAACTTTGCTTTATATGTTTTTGAGAGGGACAGACTTAGGGATATTGGGCAAAATCCTAGCCCCATTGAAGTTGGTGACAAATCTCACATTGAATACAGTGAATTCGGAAGTTTGCGTATTGACTAGCAAATGTATATTCTCTTTGGGGAGGGCCTAGTTTGAGGACTCTAATGGAACTTCAGGCCCCATTGCTGCTAGGGTTGCCAACGTTCTGATTGCAGAAAACTGAACACGCTTGCCCCACCCCTTCTCCAGGACCCCACCCATGCTTACTCCATTCCCCCCTTCCTCCCTCGCTCTCCCTTAACCTCACTCATTTTCACTGGGCTGGGGCAAGGGGTTGGGGTGCGGGAGTGGGTGAGAGCTCCAGCTGGGGGCATAGGCTCTGGGATGGGGATGGGGATGAGGGATTTAAGATGCAGGAGGAGGCTCTGGAATAGGGAGGTGGGGTCAAGGGGTTCGGAGTATGGGAGGGGGCTTCACATTGAGGTAGGGGCATGGAGTGCAGGAGGGAGTAAGAGCTCCAACTGGGGGTATGGGCTGTGGGATGGGGTCAGGGATGAGGGGTTTGGGGTGCCGGAGGGGGCTCCGGGCAGGGGGTTGAGATGTGGGAGTGGTGTAGGCTCTGAGAGGAAGTTTGGGTGTGGGAGGGGTCTCAGGGATGGGGAAGGGAGTTGGGGTGCAGGAAGGGGTGAGGGCTCTGGCTAGGGGCACGGGCTCTGGGTACGGAGAAACATCTGACTGCGCCTCTGCATAGGGGCCGCAGGGACATGCCGGTTGATTCTGGGAGCCTGCCTGCCTTAGCCCCGCTGACCAGACTTTTAATGGCCTGGTCAGCAGTGCTGACTGGAACCGCCAGGGTCCCTTTCAACCAGGCATTCCTGTTGAAAACTGGATTCCTGGCAACCCTACTTGCTTCCCCTCTGCACAGGGATGGATTTTACCCAAACTGCTCAAGACCTTCTTCCTTTCCCACTGTAAGGAAAGGTATATTTAATACATCAGGATCTAAATTCTGGTGCCTTCACTCAGTTTTCAATCAAGTCAATGGCAGCTTTGCTAAGTAAAGATTGACTAAAAATTAAGAAACACTATAGAAAATTATCTTTTATATTGTGATAACTCTTAGAAATGCCAATCAGTATTTGTCCCATAGTGCTTTTTGTTATACAAACATATAGTCCCTGACTGCATGTGTTTTATTGTTCCTCATTTAACATTTGAACAATTTTATCTAGCTGCTTATTTCACATACTGTATTTTTTATCTTTGAGCTATACAACCCTGATTTGTATTCTCTGTTTGGAGTATGCTTTTATGTACTCTGCAGTGGCATGCCAGCCATTTATACTCTTAGTTTTCTTTCTAATTCCCTTAACATTGGTACATGGAAGTCACTGGTACTATTTCAAACCACAGGCCCTTATGGTCTCTTACAGTGACATCATTGGCAGGGTCCATAGGATGAAGAATTGACCTTTGATCATATACTAAATTAGTAAACAAGTCTTTCCTCTTGCAGAGCAAAGTCATAATCCAAATACATATACAATCATAGAGACAGGGGTGGAAACAATGGATGCTTCTTTTGTTAATGAAATTTAACCTCAAGAGATTGGAGCACATCAAAAGATGAATGTTAATCAGAAAAGAAAGGCGGGAGGCTGTTTGTTGCAACTCTCTTAACTGTGTTTTTGTATCTTTCCCTGCTTCTTACATCCCTCTGTCCTTATTCTTATTAATTTTACTCTAATTTAATAGAAATGAAATGTGATTAATCCTGAATTAATATGTAAGCCACTGGTCAGATTGTGTTACTGCCCCCCCACATTTGATCCACAGAAGGTTGGGGTCTGCTACAGTGCTACTTAGCGCCTATAGCTGAAACTGTAGCCCCTTCATGCTTCTAAATCTCAGGGTCCCTGGTTTAATCCCTGGTGTGTCAGCCAAAATGGGGCCCTTACAAATACTTAATTTCACTCTGATCAGTAATTGCTCTAGACCAGCATTGTCCAATACGTTTGCCACTAACCACATGTGGCCAATTGGCTATTGAATTGTGGCTAATGCATGTGGCTTTTTTATAATATGGCTTAATGTGGCTTTTTAAAAATGTGGCTAATAAGAAAAAATCAAAACCACAAGTGTGGCTAGCAGTGTGGCTAGCATCAAATTTCTATTGGACACTGCAGCTCTAGACTTAATGGGCAAAACCTTAATTTCTGCTCTGTCATCTGACATAAGAAGCCCTGAGCAACAGCAGGACTGGAGTCAAAAGAGCATTAGATTTGAGGACCAGCTAATATTCTGGCTACAATGCTATAAAGATAAAACAGAATATGATTGATCAAGATAAGCATATGGACAAGTGCTTGCAGGGATGCAGCCTTAATTTGTAAAAGAGAATGAAATTCCATGTGGAGATGGGGGGGAGGGGAAGCAAAGAGGAAGGTGAAGGTAGAGAGGCAATAAACCAGCAGTTTTAAATTTCCCACTCCCATGAATGTGCTGTGCTGGTGAGTGTGAGTCTTTCAACCACTTTTAAGTGATTTTCTAAGGTAAAAGCTGAACTGGAAAACCATGTTCCAAATTATTTTCTTCTTTATAAAAAAGTAATATTTATTATTTAATATTGCTTGCTGGTGACAAACTTCTGCTGAAATGCCATCAGGCTTATAGAAAGAAAAAGGTCCTAATAGCCCAGATAACTTGATAAAAAATATCAAGAAATCTCCTACAAATAGAAGTTAGTCATAACACTTTCCCCATTTTCTCATTATTCCAATAGGAAGTACTTTTCACAGTGGAAGGACACATTACATACACTCCCCTAAACTGCTTTTTATAAAGCTTATAAAAATGCAGTGTAAAACTAATGAGCCATCTTTTAATAGCTTGAAGTCCTTAATAGGGTGAGTATTAGTAAGATATTGGTGAACTTCTTGAGTGGTTGAAGGCTCTCTGCTTAATGCATTGAAAGTTTGAGTCAATAGCATGCTAATGCACACCCTGTTTGCCATCTTCTTGTCTATCGTCCCTGCCCCACTGATTATTCTAGAGTGAACAGTCTAGTTTCAAATGACTCATGTGGAAACATATTGTACAACCTAAATCAGTCCTTGACTTTCTTGTAATGGAACACCTCTGTGTCATGATTCTTCATGTAATATATGCTTCTTAAGAAACTTTTCACCCTTCTTATATTTGAGCCTTGGTATCTCTGCTATGTCTAAATCAAGTCAAGCAGAAATTAGATCTATCATAAACATACAGATAATGGTAGCATAAACCTCCTTTACCTGTAAGGGGTTAATCAGCTCAATTCACCTAGTTGGCACCTGACCAAAAGGACCAATAAAGAAAGAAGATACTTTCAAATCTGTGGAGGGAAGTTTTGTTTGTGCTCGTTGTGTTGTTCTCTCTCGGGACAAAGAGAGAGACCAAGCAGGTAACCAACTCCTACTGGAATAATACATCTACAATTACAGAAATTCTCTCAGGTTAGTCTAGGCTAAGCTCAGGAAGGCTAGGATAATGTAAGTTGAGGTCCAAAAGAAACTAGAATTAGCCAGATTGGAAGCTGAAGAGAGACAAAAAGAACAGGAAATACAGATGGCCTTAAAGTGCTTGTAGTTGGAGGCAGAAACAATGAGGGAGGAGGCTGCCCACAAGAGAGCTATGGAGGAGAAGGAAAGAGAGAGGTAGCATGTTGAGAAGGAGAGGGGAAAAAGAGAGGAAGCATGAACTGGAGGTGATGGAGTGGAAAAGACAGAACCCTTCAGCAGCTGGTTCCCCTTCCCCAAAAAGCCACAAATGGGAGCGACTCTGTCCATAGTATGATGAATCCAGTGATATTGCTGAATATTTCATCACCTTTGAGAGACTGTGCATCCTCCATGCAATCCCTGAAGATCACAAGATGATCACATTGATAGCAAAATAGACTGGAAGAGCTCTGGACATATTCAACAAGATGCCTATTGAGGATGCTTCTGACTATGGTAAATTTAAGGATTTGGTTTTAAAACACTTTCAAATTACACCTGAAAATTTAGAGCCCTTAAGAGAGGGGCTGGACTAAGTAATTTGTCTTATGTAAACCAGATGAAGGATCTGTTAGATAAATGGGTCAAAGGAAGGGGTGCAACTAGCTTTGAAGGAATGTGTGATTTGGTGGTACAGGAGTAGTTCCTGACTATGACCAATAAGGATTTAAAACAGTGTTTATGGGATTAGAAAATGGACTCAGCAGAAAGTCTTGCTTCTTATGCTGATCAATATGAGCAGTCCCAGACCACCAGAAAGGCAGGGCAAATCAGAACAAAATGGGTGGAGGTAGCAGAGAGGAACAACCCTGGTCGCAGTTTGGGCAGATACCAGAAGGGACACCCCGAGACCACACCATACCACTGGGGGCAGCCCAAGGCACCACCTACACCCCAAGGAAAACCCCAGACACCTTATCATTCCACCACACCATTCTCCAGCAACCCACCTCGTCCGACTGACCAGTCAGCTGGGCGATGTTTTAAACATAACGAGCTGGGACATATAAAGGCCAACTGTCCCAAGAACCCCAACAGATTACAGTTTGTTGCACCGGGGTCACACCAAAGGTCCTCGGGCCCAGATGCCTTCCAGATACCATCAGCATGAAGGGAAACTGTGAGTGTGGGTGGGAAGAATGTTATCGCATGGAGCGACACTGGAGCACAGGTGTCAGCTGTCCAGCAATCCTTAGTGGACCCCAAATTCATAAACCCAGAGGCTCAAGTGACAATTCAACCCTTCAAGTCTAACTCTTTTGACTTGCCTACAGCCAATTTGCCTGGCCAGTACAAATGCTGGTCAGGAATGTGGACTTTTGCAATCTATGATGATTATCCCATTCCCATGCTGCTGGGGGAAGACTTGACCAACCATGTGAAGCTAGCCAGGAGGGTGGGAATGGTCACCCGCAGCCAGGCTCAGCAAGCCTTCACACCTAGCCCTGTTCCTGAGCCTTCCACAAGGGCCCAGTCTGTGTTACCAGAGACCCAGATTGAGGTGGTGGAACTGGACCCCATGCCAATATCTGCGACAGCAGTAGTGGATCCGGTCGCAGAGACTCATCTAGAGCCAGTCCCAGAATTGGAACTGGTGAAGCAACCAGCACCAGAACCATTGCCACCATTGAATCCAGTGCTTGCAACCCTGTCTACAACTCCAACACCAGAGGGCACCACTGAGCCTGCACTGGCAGCAACAGATAAACCTATGCAAGAGGCTCAGCCAGAGCCTAAAATACAACATAGTGCACCAGCGGAGAGTGGTTCACAGTCAGCGGAAACAGTCCCATCACCTACATCGCTTCCAGAGGGACCAAGCCCAAGTCTACAATCCAATGAAGAACTGATGTCTCCAGCATCAAGGGAACAGTTCCAGGCCGAGCAGGAAACAGATGAAAGCCTCCAGGGAGCTTATATGGTGGCACGGAGCAACCCACGACCTCTCAGCTCTTCTAATCAATCCTGGTTTGTTGTAGAAAGAGGACTTATATACAAGGAAACACTTTCTGGTGGGCACCAGGAAGATTGGCATCCTCAGAGAGAGTTGGTAGTTCCAACTAAGTACCGGGTAAAGCTCTTGAGCTTAGCGCACGATCATCCTAGTGGCCATGCTGGGGTAAACAGGACCAAAAACTGTTTGGGGAAGTCCTTCCACTGGGAGAGAATGGGCAACGACGTTTCTACCTATGTCCGGTCTTGTGAGGTGTTCCAAAGAGTGGGAAAACCCCAAGACCAGGTCAAAGCCCCTCTCCAGCCACTCCCCATAATTGAGGTTCCATTTCATTGAGTAGCTGTGGATATTCTGGGTCCTTTCCTGAAAAAGACACTTAGGGCTGGTCTACACTAACCCCCCAATTCGAACTAAGTTACGCAACTTCAGCTACGTGAATAACGTAGCTGAAGTCGAACTATCTTATTTTGAATGAAAACGTACTTACCCGGGGTCCACACGCGGCGCGCAGGCTCCCCCGTCGACTCCGCCTACTCCGTTCGTCGAGCTGGATTACCAGCATCGACGGGGGAGCACTTCCTGGTTCGATTTATCGTGTCTAGACAAGACGCGATAAATCGAACCCAGAACATCGATCCGACGCCTCCGATCCAGCCGGTAAGTGTAGACCTACCCCCAGAGGAAAGCAGTACATACTGACTTTCATGGATTTTGCCACCCGATGGCAGGAAGCAGTAGCTCTAAGCAACACCAGGGCTAAAAGTGTGTGCCAGGCATTAACAGACATTTTTGCCAGGGTAGGTTGCCCCTCCAACATCCTTACAGATTCGGGAACTAATTTCCTGGCAGGGACCATGAAAATCCTTTGGGAAGCTCATGGTGTGAACCACTTGGTCGCCACCCCTTACCACCATCAAACAAAGGGCCTGGTAGAGAAGTTTAATGGAACTTTGGGGGCCCTGATACGTAAATTAATAAATGAGCACTCCAATGACTGGGACCTAGTGTTGCAGCAATTGCTCTTTGCCTACAGGCTGTACCACATCCCAGTTTAGGGCTTTCACCATTTGAACTTGTGTATGGCCGCGAGGTTAAGGGCCCACTACAGTTGGTAAAGCAGAAATGGGAGGGGTTTATGCCTTCTCCAGGCACTAACATTCTGGACTTTGTAAACAACCTACAAAATACCCTCTGAACCTTTAATTCCCTTTCTAGAGAAAACCTAAAAGATGCTCAGGAAGAGCAAAAGGCCTGGTATGATAAACATGCCAGAGAGTGTTCCTTCAAAGGGGACCAGGTCATGGTTTTGAAGGCGCTCCAGGCCCATAAGATGGAAGTGTCGTGGGAAGGGCCATTTACGATCCAAGAATGCCTGGGAGTAGTTTAGTATCTCATAGCATCCCCCACCTCAAACCTACAGCCTAAAGTGTACCATGTTAATTCTCTAAAGCCCTTTTATTCCAGAGAATTAAAGGTCTGTCAGTTTACAGCCCAGGGAGGAGATGACGCTGAGTGGCCTGAAGGTGTCTACTATGAAGGAAAAAGTGACGGTGGTGTGGAAGAGGTGAACCTCTCAATGACCGTCTGACATATGCAGCGACAGTAGCTCCAGGAGCTGTGCACTAGCTTCGCGCTGATGTTCTCAGCCACCCCAGGATGGACCAAACGGGCATACCACTCCAATGACACAGGTAATGCTCTCCCAATTAGAGCCCAACCTTACCGGGTGGCTCCTCAAGCCAAAACTGCTATAAAACAGAAGATCCAGGACATGCTACAGATGGGTGTAATCCACCCCTTTAACAGTGGATGGGGTTCTCCAGTGGTTCTAGTTCCCAAACCGGATGGGGAAATATGCTTTTGCGTGGACTACCATAAGCTAAATGCTGTGACTCGCCCAGACAACTATCCAATGCCATGCTCAGATGAGCTATTGGAGAAACTGGGACATGCCCAGTTCATCACTACCTTAGACTTAACCAAGGGGTACTGGCAAGTACCTCTAGATGAATCCACCAAGGAAAGGTCAGCCTTCATCACCCATGTAGGGCTGTATACATTTAATGTACTCCCTTTCAGGCTGCGAAATGCACCCGCCACCTTCCAGAAACTTGTAAATAGGCAACTGCAGATTCTCCCAATCCTGCTAGGAGACTATCTTGATGATGTGGCCATATTTTCTGATTCATGGACAGAACACCTGGAGCATCTACAAAAAGTCTTCGAGCGCATAAGGGAGTGTGGGCTAACTGTTAAGGCTAAAAAGTGTCAAATAGGCCTATTCAGAGTGACTTACCTTGGACACCAGGTTGGTCAAGGAATTATCAACCACCTACAGGCCAAAGTGAATGCTATCCAAAAGTGGCCTGTCCCAAAGTCAAAGAAACAGGTCCATTCCTTCTTAGGCTTGGCCAGATATTACAGGCGATTTGTACCACACTACAGCCAAATTGCTGCCCCACTGACAGACCTGACCGAAAAGAAACAGCCAAATGCAGTTCAGTGGACTGAAGAGTGTCAGAAGGCCTTTAACCAGCTTAAAGTGACACTCATGTCTGACCCTGTGCTAAGGGTCCCAGACTTCGACAAACCTTTCCTAGTAACCACAGGTGTGTCAGAGCATGGGGTGGGAGCAGTTTTAATGCAGGAAGGATCGGATCAAGAATTATATCCTGTCGTGTTTCTCAGTAAAAAAACTGTCTGAGAGGGAAAGCCACTGGTCAATCACTGAAAAGGAATGTTATGACATTGTGTATGCTCTGGAAAAGCTACGCCCATACATTTGGGGATGGTGTTTCCACCTGCAAACCAACCCTGCAGCACTGAAGTGGCTTCATTCCGTCAAGGAAAATAACAAAAAACTTCTTTGGTGGAGTTTAGCTCTCCAAGATTTAGATTTTGAAATACAACACATTTCAGGAGCTTCTAACTAAGTGGCTGATGCACTCTCCCGTGAAAGTTTCCCAGAATCAACTGGTTAAAATCATCCTTGAAATGTGGGAAATATTGTTAGTTTTTAATATAATCAGTAGTATATCTAAAGGTGCATGTGTCTTATTAACTCTGTTTTCTCCTAGAGCTCCAAGAAGAAATCACAGCCATTGTGGAACAGGCTGTCCAGTACCATCTGTGATTTGGGGGGACGTGTCATAAACATACAGCTAAGAGTAGCATAAAATCCCTCCTTTACCTGTAAGGGGTTAATCAGTTCAATGAACCTAGTTGGCACCTGTCAGGGTTCCCGCCACACTCTGAACTCTGGGTACAGATGTGGGGACCTCCATGAAAGACCCCCTAAGCCTTAACCTTATATTCCACCTTTTAACCTTATATTCCACCATCTTAGGTTAAAAACTTCCACAAGGCACAAATTCCTTCCCTTGTCCTTGGACAGTATTGCTGCCACCACCAAGTGATTTAGACAAAGATTCAGGAAAAGGACCACTTGGAGTTCCTATTTCCCCAAGTCCCTTCATCCCCTTTCTTGGGGAGGCTGGAGAATAATATCCCAGCCAAAAGGTTAACAAAGTGAGCACAGACCAAATCCCTGGTTCTTAGGACACTTAAAATCAATCAAGTTCTTAAAAGAAGAATTTTTTTTTTAAGTAAAGGAATCACACCTGCAAAATCAGGATGGAAGATAACTTTGCAGGGTAATAAAAAGATTTAGAACACTGAAGATTCCCTCTAGGCTCAACTTCAAAGTTACAAAAACAGGAATAAACCTCCCTCTTAGCATAGGGAAAATTCACAAGCTAAAACAGAAGATAATCTAACGCATTTCCTTGCTATTAGTTACAATGTCTGTAATTGTAGATGTATTATTCCAGTAGGAGTTGGTTACCTGCTTGGTCTCTCTCTTTGTCCCGTGAGAGAACAACCCAAAGAGCACAAACAAAACTTCCCCCCACAGATTTGAAAGTATCTTCTTTCCTTATTGGTCCTTTTTGTCAGGTGCCAACTAGGTTAATTAACCCCTTACCGGTAAAGGAAGGATTTTATGCTACCCTTAGCTGTATGTTTATGACAACATCTGAGTTCTGATCAAAGAGATCTGGCAATTCTGCTACTACTTTTCCCTGTCAGATATCTATCAAATTGTATGCAGCTTAAAAACTCCCTCTTTGACCAACAGTGCCTGATTTTCTACTTGGTTGACATTATTCAAGCACCAGGTGCAGATTTTTGATAAGTGTCGTACTGTAAGCCTATATAATCAGCACTCTCTCGTAAAGCGATGATCTCAAACAGCTGGAGGAGGGAATTAAAAAAAATCTAAACTAAAAGATTGTGTTAGAGTGGAATAGAGGAACAAATAACCTTAATTACCTTCTATTTAGCAGTACTTCATAAAACATTTGTTTCTCTTCTAGAAAGCATATATAGGCAAAGACTTTAGAAAATGGACCTTAAAGTTAGCTGGTACCTAAAAGGTAATTACATTTTCAATGCTAAGCATCCATTGGAGTCAATATGAATTTACATGTCTAACTTTAGGCACCCATTTATTTTATTTTTTTTTAAATGTTATTTAGACCTCAACTAAATGACCCATTGTCAGAACTCAAAATGGAGATTTTCTCATGTTTTTTTACAAAAAGTATGACTTCAAAATAATATTTTTGTCAGCTAAAATAGTGCAACTTCATGTTATGTGCTTACCTGGCAGGATAACCCCCCCCCCCCTTTTTCTACCCACACTAAAGTTGAATAGTACCTTGCTCTGTGAATACATAATAATCTTATTTTCACACATTGAAGTACTTGTGGGAACAGTTACTACTCACTATGAGTAAGAGTATGGGAATCTGGATCAGAATTCATTAAGTCCTAGCCAATGATCTTAGAAAAGTTGTGTACTATTGTTTACCTCAAAGAACATCTAAGTCAATAGTAGCCATACCATAGTGTTATAACTGCAGCACTAGTGATAAGTTATAGTTAAAGCATTTCCACGACAGCCTTGTGTTTTCCATCACTCATAACTTTCTGAATGTTTCACCTGTTGGTAGGGTGACCAGACAGCAAGTGTGAAAAATCGGGACAGGGGATGGGGGTAATAGGTGCCTATGTAAGAAAAAGCACCAAAAATCAGGACTGTCCCTATAAAATCAGGACATCTGGTCACCATATCTGTTGGGTTGAAATTTTCCAGGTAAATTGCATATTTATGTGTGTATAAGATTTTGAGCAAATGAGTTTCAGCCATTTTTGAATAAAAATTGAAAATGTACTATCCTCCTGGTTTAAAAATAAAAGAAAATCTTGCATCCATTTTTGAACAGCTCTCATGCCCACCATGACAAATTGTATAAAATAGCAAATAATTCCCCCCCCCCCACGAAGACAACATTGTAGTCCAAGGTAAATAATATCAGAAATGCTGAAAGTTCATGTGTAACTAGTAATACCTTGATTAAATTGTAGCCACTGTATTAAACTATTATTATTATGTTTTACTCTGTTTGCAGTATATTAAAAAGATGCATCTTCTGTAAAGACCTTTCTCTTGGGAGATTACAGTTTAAAAACCATTACACAGAAAGGCAGGTGTGTGCTTCATGAGAGAGGATTTTTGTGACACAGGAAGAGTTTCTGCATATTGCTGTGGGACAAGAACTAATGGATAATGAAAAATATTAGTAATTTTGTTAGGAATTATTGTCTTGTGTATATAATGTCTATGCAATGGAAATGTATTCCAAATGAAATATTCCATATATGATGAATCCTGTATTACCTAAGTAGAGAAAATAGCACTGGTACAAAGCACAATATGTTTGTGTATTGCTTTTCAGTAGTTTATAGACTACAGTCTGCTTACCACAATATTTTTACCCACCAACTAAAGAATTAATTGTCTCTGGGTTTATGGTATTTGTGTTTAAATATAAAGCCAGGTTTTTGAATGGAAGTGTCTGGGGGACAAAAAGTGTATGGTATATAGTTGTAATTAGTTTGCACGAGTGCTTAATTGGTCTGGAGACAGAGTTCAGAAGAACTGTGAAGAAGAACAGCTTTAGAACTGCCAGTTTTGCTGAAGGAGGCACCTTCTGACCTGGTTAAGTTACAGTTCAGAATGCATCAGTCTACAATACTTAGAAAATTGTTTCTCGTTGTTTAATAAAAAAACAGAATTTTCTGTAGGCAGCTCAGGATGGTACTTTGTGATTTTTCATTAGACTGCACAAGAACCTGTAGTGGATATACTTTTCACTCGGGGTAAAATTCACCCAGCACAATATCTATGTCCCATTGAAGCATTCAAAATTATAGTGCTCAAGTGGAGCAGTAGGCCTTGTCCTGGTCCTCTGGGTATAGGGTTGAATTTCACCTTGCTGAGTCCTCAGGCTTTCAAAATAACAGTTATGTGCATAACAGTAATAAACTTATTTTTCTAAACACCACAATGATAGCAGGCTTTCCAGAGGCTGATGTGCTGAATGCATGTGTTTCCTCATTCTGAAAATTTAGCATAGATATTTTAAATTATATCAATTTACTATGAATATTACAGTATGTTATTTTCCCATAGAGGATACTTAAAAAGAAATGGTGCATAAATGGTTTGCCTTGTAGCTTCAGAGATTATTTATTAATGATCCATTTATCTTCTATGGAAAAGAACTCCAGTATGTTCAGAATAATAATTCGTAAATTCAAAAATAGGTTATTAGAGATATAGAAGTATTTTTTGAAAATGATACTCTAAAGTTTCCTTAAGTTTCTTTGTTGTCCTTGGGAGATACTATGGACAATTTATGTATTAAACTGATGCTGTCCCCATCAGTCACCATACGAAGAACATTATATTAGCATCAATATTTTAAATTATATCAAACTTTCAGAATGCAGAAACACGTGCATTCAGCACATCAGCTTCATGTGCCAGAACTTTTTGCCTTGAATTCAATCAGATGCCCTTCAGGTGGGAAACTGGGAACAAAGAACTCAAGAACTATTAAAAGAGAAGGCCTGAGAAATAGAGGAGTAGTACAATCTCTAGAGAGGCAGTGTGTATAACTTGATCCCCAGAGAATGGGCAGTATGAGGGCTGAGTTGGGCCTACCTTAGGGTATGTCTACACTACGAGACTACTTCGATTGTTGTGTAACCGAACTTGGTAACCCGATATTGCCAGGTCGATTGTTCGAATCCACATCAGGGATCTTAATTCGAATTTCCGAGTCCACAGTAAGGGGGCAAGCGTCGCCATTTCAAGCGGTGCACTGTGGGTAGCTATCCCACAGTTCCCGCAGTCCCAACTGCCCACTGGAATTCTGGGTGTAGCCCCCAGTGCCTTGTGGGACCGAAATTGTGTCAAGGGTCGTTATACGTAAATTTTGTCACTCGACCTGGACTTCCGCCTTCCCTACGTGAAAGCTCCAGCGGGTAATGAATTCGCGCCCTTTTCCTGTGGCTGATAGCTCGGTCGCCACAGGACAGTGAGCATGGAGCCCTCCGCGATTATCGCTGATGTTCTGTCCGTTGCCAACTCCTCGCACCTTATAGCGCACCTTTTCCAGACTCAGATGCAGAGAAATCGGGAGAGGAGGCAGCGGAAGCTCCGGGAGTACTTGAACTCTGAGAGGGGCATGGACCTCTCGCAAGGCGCTGGACCCCGGCCCCTAGACATCATGGTGGCAATGGGTCACGTTGATCCTGTGGAACGGAGATTCTGGGCAAGGGAAACAAGCACTGACTGGTGGGACCGCATAGTGGTGCAGGTCTGGGATGAGTCCCAGTGGCTGCGAAACTTTCGGATGCGTAAGGGCACTTTCATGGAACTTTGTGAGTTGCTGTCCCCTGCCCTGAAGCGCCAGGACACCCGGATGCGAGCAGCCCTGACTATCCAGAAGCGAGTGGCCATAGCCCTGTGGAAGCTTGCAACCCCTGACAGCTACCGGTCAGTAGCGAACCAATTTGGAGTGGGAAAGTCTACCGTGGGGGTTGCTGTGATGCAGGTAGCCCATGCTATCGTTGACCTGCTGCTCCCCAAAGTAGTGACCCTTGGAGACGTGCAGGCGATCATAGATGGCTTCGCTGCGATGGGATTCCCAAACTGCGGTGGGGCCATAGATGGGACACACATCCCTATCCTGGGACCGGAGCACCAGGGCAGCCAGTACATTAACCGAAAGGGCTATTTTTCTATGGTACTGCAAGCATTAGTGGACCACAAACGACGTTTTACGAACATCAATGTTGGGTGGCCAGGCAAGGTTCATGATGCTCGAGTTTTCAAAAACTCTGGTCTGTTTAGACGGCTGCAACAGGGGGTTTATTTCCCGGACCGCAAAATCACTGTTGGGGATGTGGAGATGCCAACAGTGATCCTAGGGGACCCTGCCTACCCGCTAATGCCATGGCTCATGAAGCCATACACGGGAGCCCTGGACACTGAAAAGGAGCTCTTCAATTACCGCCTGAGCAAGTGCAGAATGGTGGTGGAGTGTGCCTTTGGCCGACTCAAAGGCAGATGGCGAAGCTTACTGACTCGCTCCGACCTCAGCCCTAAAAATATCCCCATTGTGATTGCAGCGTGCTGTGTGCTCCACAATCTCTGTGAGATCAAGGGGGAGACGTTTATGGTGGGCTGGGAGGTTGAGGCAAATAACCTGGCAGCAGATTACGCTCAGCCAGACACCAGGGCAATTAGAAGATCACAGCGGGACACGCTGCGCATCCGGGAAGCTTTGAAAGCTCGCTTCCAGACAGAGCAGGGTAACCAGTGACTGTTACACTTCCGTAAACAGATACTGAACCTTCCCCTGTTTCTTTACACAGATTCCGTTGCCCATCCTCTCCCATTACCAACCCCCTTCCCCCTCCTTCGATCAACACTTTAAAGGCACAACAAAGGGAAAAAAATTTTATTTGGACCGTTTCCAGTACAGGTTTGTCGGTTACGGTTTTAACCGTGGACGCATACCGCGGTTGGGGAGCGGGTGGAGTGTGGGAAAATACCCTTCAAAGGGGAATGACATGATCCTGCCCACAGAGCAGTCCTAAGTGCTGGACTGCTTGTTTAAAGGAACCATTACCCTCTCCTAATCGCATGTGTGTGTGGTGGGGTCTCTGTGACTTTTTCGTTGTGAATATCGGCTACGGATCCCCCGGTGCATTGATCTATCCAGCAGGCTATTGCCAGCCGCTAAAGCTCAGCAGCCACCCTCCCCCAGCAGACAGCGAACCACCCAACCACCAACCCCACGTAGAGAACCTGGAAACCTACACACAGAATGAAAGGTGTGCTTACTGCATGCTATTTTTACTGTGCCTGTCACTTCATCTGTTACCCTGTCTGCACCCTCGGTTGTGCTTCTGTCCTCTGCACTTACAAACCCCGTTAAACAATAACCAGAGAAACAAACGGTCCCATTTAAGACACTCTGGGAAACATCAGTGAACAAAAAAACCAGTTTTATTAAACAGAACATTAACTTAACATGGAACCTGGGAAGGGAGGTGTTGAGGGGTGCGGCTGGAGGGAGGGGAAGGAAAAATCTAAAGTTTTGGCAATGACAGCCTTCTGCTACTGGAGCAGTCTGCAGGGGTGGGGTGAATATTTCCACGCACCCTGCCTCCCCTTGTCCTAGTGACTTTTGGAGAGTAAACCACTGGACTTTGTGGCGGGGAAGGGCGGTTGGAAAGAACATATAGAGGTGCTCTTTCCTCCTGTCTTCTGTCCTGGAGAACATCCACCAGGCGCCGGAGCGTGTCGGTTTGCTCCCTCATTAGTCCCAGCATTTTTTGGGTCGCCTGCTGATCCTCCTGCCGCCACCTGTCCTCGCGCGCTTCAGCCCTCTGCTCCCGTTCCCTGGCTGCTCGCTCGTACCGTGCGACGTCCTCTCTCCGCTGTGCCGCCTCCCTCTGTGACAACATCATTAATTCAGAGAACATGTCGTCCCGGGTTCTTTTTTTGCGCCGCCTTATCTGGAGTAGCCCATGGGAGGGAGAAGCACGGGTAGGGCGGGAGACACTCGCAGCTGCGGGATGAGGGAAAGGGAGTGAATTCCTCAGAAAGATACTTTTTCCAGAACAATGACCATACTCTTTCACCGTGAATAGGATCAAACACAGTGCCTATCACATGTAAACGTACAACAAGGTCAAATACTATGCCTTAAGGCTGAGTGTCTGGGGTCCCAGTATACGGATCCCAGAAGCCTTGCCGTACAGTGAAAATCACCTCTCTGAAGACCATGGTAAGGTGATGAGTAAGGACTGCTGAGAGATTGCTTCACAGCAGTGCTCTACTCCCATGTCTCACTCACTGTTCCTGGCGGCGGGCAGGAACTGCTGCTGGCCAAACCGCTAATCTACAGCGGCTTTCCTAACCCCCCCCCACTCCGCGTGGTCGCTCCCGGGACCGTAAAGTGCCCGCGAACCGCTCATCAGGAACGGCTCGCCTACCCTTCCCCCCCTCCGCGTGGCCGCTCCCGGGAACCAAAAATGCCTGCGAATCGCTCAGCATGAACGGCTCGCCTACCCTTTCCCCCCCCCTTCCCGTGGGCGCTCCCGGGAACCAATATTACCCGAGACCCGCTGTGTCTTAACGGCTCGCGTACCCTTTCCCCGGCCTCACGTGGCCGGTCCCCGGCATTGTTCCCACCCGCGCACCGCTAAGTAGTAATGGTTTGGCTCCCGACTCCCTACCACCACGCGTTAACGGAAACAACCGGGTGTCTTTCTTTAAAAGGGAAAAGGAAGCATTCACTATACTAATTATACCACTCATTCAAACCAGGACCCCATGACTGATATCACTCTGATGAGGATTACAGAGACCGAGAAATACTGCATGCTACGTCAATGCAAGCAAACCCCGCGGCCGTACGCTGCCATGCTATGCAAGGCAATGATACCAGAGTACCTGCTGCTTGCATGGCGCGGGAAAGTATCCTACCATGGAGGAGACAATAAGGCCGCTCTCCCAGTGAACGTGCTAAACAAGCTCTCACTGTACCTCCAGGAGAGCTTCGCGGAGCTCTCAGATGGGGATTACTCCTCTATCCCCATACATATTGACAGACTTTTCGAATAATTTCACGGGAAAGCGACTCCAAGGTGAAGCGCATAAGGCCAATTAAGCCACAGTTACACAGTGCAAACACACCATACCTATTGTATTGCAAATAAATGTCTAACACACTGACCTGATGATCCTTCGCCTGATTCCTGGTCAGGAATGCTGCCTTGGGAGTGTTCGTAGGGCAGCTCAGTCAGGGTGAGGAATAGTTCCTGGCTGTCGGGGAAATGACGAGTGAGACCGCTGTCTAGTGCCTCGTCCTCCTCCCCTTCTTCCTCTTCTTCGCCGTCCGCGAAAACCTCCTCCGACGTGGCCGTAGAATGGACACCGTCGTCGGAGTCCACGGACAGTGGTGGGGTAGTTGTTGCAGCACCACCGAGCATGGCATGCAGTGCCTCGTAAAATCGGCAAGTGTGTGGCTGCGACCCGGAGCGTCCGTTGGACTCCTTGGTCTTTTGGTACGCCTGCCGCAGCTCCTTGATTTTAACGCGGCACTGCGTAGCATCCCGGCTGTATCCTCTCTCCGTCATAGCCTGGGAAATTTTTTCGTAAATCTTTGCATTCCGTCTTTTGGAACGGAGCTCGGCTAGGATTGATTCGTCGCCCCACACAGCGATCAGATCCAAAACTTCACGATCACTCCATGCTGGAGCCCTCTTTCTATTCTGCGATGGCATTGAAACCACTGCTGTAGAGCTCTGCATCGTTGCCAGTGCTGCTGAGCTCGCCACGATGTCCAAAGAGGAAATGGGATTCAAAATGGCCACACAGGAAAAGGGATTCAAATTTTCCCGGGGATTTCTCTGAGTGGCAGGTCAGAGCATCCGAGTACAGATTACTGCCCTGAGCGTCCACTGAGTGGTGCACTGTGGGATAGCTCCCGGAGCTATTAGCGTCGAATTCCGTCCACAGTACCTCGCTTTCGGCATGGCCATTTCGAATTTGGCGCCACTCCCCTCGTCAGGGTGGAGTACAGAAATCGATTCAAAGAGCCCTTCATGTCGAAATAAACTGCTTCTTAATGTGGACGGGTGAGGGATTAAATCGAGTTAACGCTGCTAAATTCGACATAAAGTCCTAGTGTAGACCTGGCCTTAGTGTCGAAAGAAATGCTAAGCCTAGGCAAGATTATATTTATGTAGATGTTTTGTTGTTTTAAACCTTTTTGCTCTGATTGCAATATATCTATGGATAAATAAATAATACTTTGTTTTGCAGAAACTGGTCAGTGTCATTGCCTTTACCCACTATTTACAGATCCCAAAGGAAGTGTATAGAAGGGGCCAAAGAGAGTTGGACCTGCTGAGGAACTCTGGCTGGTAAACAGTGGTACTGTAACCAGGAGACTCAGTATTGTAGGTCATGGGTTTCAACTTTGAAAGAAATGCAGGAGTTTTCTAATGCAGGACTGTCACATGTCAGGGTGCTCATGAAGAGATTGAGAGATCAAGGGTATATCTAACCTTGGAACTCTGATGTTGTACATCCATTCTGCACTCACTTTCCACAGGCTGAAATGATTACAGAGAGGAGAATTAGACCCTTTATGTTTGGTGTGAGGTATATATATTTTTATGGAAGTGACTAACTTCCATCAACAGCTCCCCTTTGAAAATAAATATATTGAAAGTGCTTGTTCTAACAATATGTTCATGAAATTATTGAGCTTAATCTATCATTGTTCTGATGTTGAATTATATTTGTTATTTCAGGTCAAGTTTTTTCTCTCCTACCACTGTAACCTAAACAGCTTACAATGTTTTCAGATTGCCTTTTTCAAGGCCACTGTAGTGGTATCTCTCCGCCCTGTACACGGGAGCTCTGTTTCCCCTGTTCACTACTGTTTGACCTTCATATAATGTAGTTCAATACAGATTAGAATTGGCCTGGGGACTTTATTTTACTTCTACTCAGTTTTCTTTGTAAAATAATTTTGTTTTGGTTGGGAGAGTAAATCCCTTAGAATTGATTTTATCACAGTTAACTTTTTGTTCGAGATAGCAAGACTCACTCACCTTGCAGGATGTTAAAGCAAGACATAGGGCAGGAGAACATTTGAATCCTATTTATTCACTTATAGTTGAAATTCATCTTGCTGCAAAGGACTAATACAAGCCCAAGCACCAGCAAAATCCCTTTTAATCCCTCAAAATGGATCTTAAAACAGACTTAAGTGGCACATAGATTTTGTGTTAGCCCTATGCACCAAAGTAAATTTTATCTATAAGTGAATAAACATGGCAAGAGTTTTAGCACTGTAATGTGTACAAGAAGCTACATATCAACTCAAAGACAAAGTACCTTGATGTTTAATGTATATTTTTGATACAAGGCCAGTTCTTATAAATAATTATTTAAAAGAGTGTGTCAATCCCATTGTATAATCTATCATATCTTTTCAGCCTGCAGTCATAGTGCCTTGGGCTGTGATCTTGATATGTCTGTCTGCTGGAGATTAAAACTACAGAACTCTCTGTGTGAGCCTCATCTGTTCCCAGCTTCACATCACAGTGCATGATTTCCAGTGAAAGGAAGACAGCACTTGCTGTTCTTGGCACACCCAGTAGATCACGGGCTGACATTTTTTCCATTTAGTTCAATAAGAATTTATTGGCAGCACAAGCTATATAAATTTGCCAAAGTACAAGAAAAAGAAAGACCACTCAGACCTGTCAGAGGTAGGTATGACCCACCAAGGATAAGTTTACATACTGTGTTTGGGTTTGATCTCCTGAAGTCATGTCTTGTTATTGACCATTCACAATCCAGTGGAAGGTTGCTACATAATGTAAAGTTATTGTGCACAAGATGTACACATCTGCTTCCCAACTTTACACACACAAACCAGCTCTCCAGTTCTTTGACGTGTGTGCATCCTCAGCCGCTCTGCTTCTGATACTATCAGATGACTTTGAAGAATACATCCTCCACAACCTTAAAGGTGTGGTGTGTTTGTTTGGACTGGCAGAATAAAGGAGTAATGTCTCCTTTAAGGATATTCCCCTGCTCCTTCAATGTTTGGGGTGGGTGAAAAGCATCACTTGTGCAAGTGGCCTGGTCAGTGGAGGTCAGGTAAACTATTGGCCCCTGTGCAGCTAGGGGAAGTGTGGCAGGGCCCTTCTTGCTCCTGACTCTGCTCAAGTCTACAAGCAGCTCAGAGACCGTTATGGTGTAAACCACCCTGTGCAGTTTATTTACAAGGTTGGTTCCCACTACACTTACATACTATACATCCTTACTCCTATGTTCTTAGAGAGCGCACAGCTCCTGAAGCAAGCAGGGAAGAGCAATCTCTATCTGCTTCCTTCCTCTTCCTCTTTGTGTTCTCTGATTAATTGCTTAATTAGCCTTCCAGCTTTCCTTCACCCATCAATTAAACACAGCTCTTCTTAATAAGGTCTGTTCTGCAGTAATTAATTGGAGCTGCAGTGACCAGATTCCTGGCCTCGCTGCTATTGCCCAGCATTCTGTTACAGGAAGGTAGTGTTTATGCTAAGAAGTTCGGCTGATTACTTGGATCAGAGATCTCATTGAGATTGGATGTGAATGCACCCTTCAGTTAACATATCAGTCAGGATAAATTAGTCACAAGCCCCCACCTTGGGTACATAGCCTGTTTTTGTCTTAAACCTAGGAGTTTTCAACTGAATGTGAAGAGAGGCTTTGCTGTGTATTGTTTCTGTTAGGAGTAGGGAAGAGGAGGAGGCAGAACACAGAAACAGAGAGAGAGGAAGCGGCAAAAAGCAAGAAAGCCAAGCAGTGCAGTGTGCTCACTGTAACCCCAGAAAAAGCTAGAAAGGGAAATTTTAAGTCTCGTGTTGGCTAAAGAGGGTTGGGGATATGAGATATGATATTGCGCCTTTTGTTCTTGGTTTCTCTTCAATTGAGAGAAGCAGGACTTTGTACATTGTATAAGACTGACTGAAAGGAAAAAAATAGAGTCCATCAATTTATGCTCCCAACTGGAATATCCCCAGAGCCCTGAACTTTGACTAGCCTCTCAGGTAAGAAATGGGCAGCAGTATATAAACCTTGTCCCTCCAGCTGAAGCCCCCTTTCATGCCCTGATTATCAAGAAGAAAGTTTCCAAGGAATCTGCCTTAGTTCCATGCTGGTGTGGGGTCCTCCTATGTAGGGTTGGAGATCACCAAGGGCATCAGTGTGACCAGCAGGGTCCAGCATGATTGACTGGAAATTCCCCCAGGGTCTGGTTTCCTAAAGAACTGGGATTTGAATGCACTAAAGAAGCTGGGGAATGCCGCTCCTAATGTTTGGTACAGCTAGGAGGCAATTCCCCTTCCCCAGCCTGTTAGCCCTCAGATGAGAAGAGAGTGGTGGAATCTCAGCAATGAGATAGATACCAGCTGTGGAGGGGTTGAGACTGATGGCAGCCCTCAACTTGGTGGAAATGATTAAGGAAGGCTCATGATCTGCACTGTACAAGTTATTGCTGGATAGTTCCCAGATGACTTAAGTTAGTACAGTTGCAGCCCAATTAAACTACGTACCTTGCATCTTGTCTGCTTTCCTGGGTGTCCAGGATAATGGACCTTTGCCCTATTTCCCCCCTACCCTCCCACCGCCAACCACCCCCCTGTTTTTTTTCTTAGGATTCCTCCCTCAATTTTGTCTTCATGTAGCTGTTGCTGATGGCCCTTCCCCTCTTGTTGCTTATAGAACAGGAATTTCCCATCAGAGTTTGGAGGATTCTCCTTTTAAAAAAAAAAAAAAAAAAAAAAAAAAGGCTATCCAGATCTTCCCCTCTCCCACCAAGAGCTATATGAAAAATTAGGGTTGTTGTCCTGTAAACTGACCACCCTTTCTTTCTCATCCTGACTCTCACTCCTGTGCAAAGTAAGTCAGAAAAAAAATGATTTCAGCTGCGCTGTAATGTGATAGTGATTCAGAGACTGATGATTTGTAAAAATAAATGTAAAGGTTTTAAAGTTCCTGCAAAGTGTATTTGCTAGTTTATCTACTACCTTCCATGCAGCTCATAATTATACGTATTTTACAATTTTCTCTGCTTTATCAGTCGAATTGTGAGAGTATGAAGAATTATCCTATATTTTTGACAACACCTCTTTCCATAAGTAGAGCTTGATGCTAAAGCAAAGGGATATTATGTGCTTGATATTGTCAAGGCATTAATTCAGACTCCCACTCAAGACCAGTTCTTTGCAGATAATCATGCTTGTGCTTTTTTGGTTCTAATTTGGCTTCAGATTTCTTTTGTGACACTCAGATTTGGACATGTCAGCCTTGATGTGGTCCTTTAAAATGATGTATGATAACATTGTAAGTAAAGAGCATTTGCATGGTACTTGTCCATAAAAAAAATAGTTTGAGAGATAAATTAGTTCAATATCAGAGGGGTAGCTGTGTTTGTTGCTTCTACAGATCCAGACTAAGAGTCCTGTGGCACCTTATAGACTAACAGACGTATTGGAGCATAAGCTTCAGATGCATCTGAAGAAGTGGGTATTCACCCAGGAAAGCTTATGCTTCAATACGTCTGTTAGCAGTGGCGTAGCCAGTTTAGAGTACAGGGGGAGTGGAGCTAAAAAAAAGGTGCCGGGAGCAAAAAAAATATGCTCCACTCTGGCTGCAGAATAGGAGCAAAAAGTGTTGGAGCAAAAAAAGGCGCCGGGAGCAAACAAAAATGCTCTGCTCTGGCTGGCTGCAGCGTAGGAGCAAAAGGCGTCAGAGCACAAAAAAGGCGCCGCTTCTGCTCTGTGGGTGAGTGGCCGCTCCCCCTGCTCCCCTCGGCTATGCTATTGTCTGTTAGTCTATAAGATGCCACAGGATTCTTTGTCGCTTATTAGTTCAATAGAATTAATAAATTACACAGATTTCTTATTAGTATCCATGGAATTCATGAATCAGTATCTGATAAATCTTTCTCTCAATTATATTTTCAGCAGGAAGATACCTCAAAGTGAATCTTTTACTTACACACACACTCAGATTACAATAACTTGAATGCATAGGGATGATATGAAGTTTCTGCTCATTTTCAGCAATGCCTAATAAATTATTTTAACAAATGCATGGACAGTAAAATCCTTGAAGATGTCCAATGACATCCGAGTTATTCCAATGTCTTACAGGGAGGTCCACTCTAGTTTTGTCAGACTACAAAAAGCAATACAAATCAATGTTCAAATTTTCCAGGGATAAGAGTCAGGAAGAGTCAAGAGTCTGGACTGTTGGTTTATCCATTCTGTATATAAATTGTCTTGAGATGCAAGTTAATGTGACAGATTCTCTCTGGTCACAGTTTGCTTCTGTGGCTGTGGAATCAGTAAAATATCTGAGAGCAGTTATGTAGAGTGGACTTCATTCTTACACTGCTACCCAAGCCTCGATCTTTCCCAGGAAATATGACTCTGCCTAGCCTACAATCAAAGGAAGGAAGCCTGTGAGTATGAAAAAAAGTTACCTTTTTCCAATGTCCTAGGGCAGGTGCTTGACTAAATAACCCCTATTCATCAGGGGAGAAAATTAAATGGGCTGTGCAGTCAGGACAATATTATTTTGGGGCCTCCTCCAGTGATATTCTTAGTAGTTAAATTGTCATATATAGTAATAAGGCTATCTGGAGTCAGATTCCATCCCTGGGGAAAGGTGAAGCAGCTGGTATATAATGCTACAAATTAGTGTAGTGGGAACTGATCTAGGCATCATTTAAGTCCCACTTACATCTTCAAGATAAGACTTATGTGAGACTTATGTAGCACACAGACTTCGTGTGTAGGGCTGGCTGGAACACAATTCTGTTTCACAAAAGAAAATTCAAGGTTTTGAAATGTATTTTCATTTTGATGCAGAACAAAAACATGACCTTTCAAAAGATCACAAGAAATACAAGAAAAAGAGAGCCCTGCCTTAGAATAGTCAGTAGCCTGTAGGTTGGGCCACAGGTGTGTGGTGTGGGGGACTAAGGTTCAAGTCACTGAGCTGACTCAGGTACCCCAGAGCACAGACTTGAGCCTTGTTTTCCACATTGCAGCTCAGTGTACCAACCTCTTGGATCCCCCACAGCCATGCCAGTCCCCTTGTCACTAGACTATTGGCTATTCAGAATGGGGTGTCCCTATCATAGAAATTCCATTTTGGACCTGAGATAATTTTCATGGAAAATCGATACATTTCCACAACACAGTTTGGTTTTCATGGAAAAAAGTGTCATCAAAAATTCTTTGATCAGCTCTTCTTGTGTATGCCCATCTGTACAATAGTGATTTGCACTCTATTAAATAATCAAGCACATAATAGCCATTCACCTGCTTTTTTATGTAAAAAAATCAGGCAATAATGACATTTACTGTTACTGGTCATGGTCTGACTAGTATATGATATAAGCTTGAGTATATCTAACAAACATAGCAATGCTGTGGTGTCAGGTAAGCAAAAGGGTTGTACCATGGAATACTGATTTCAAAAATGTCATTCATTATCTTTGCCAGCAGTGTCACTAGCACTTTTTTCACTTTTCATGGTAGATCAGTGATTTTACTGATGTCCCTAGATGGTAAAGCGACAACTTTACCATCTGATACTAGATGATAAAGTTGTCTACATCTGTATATACTTTTGTGCCTTAATTGGAGAGGGTATGACAAGCATAAACTTTACTGGCATGCCACTAGGAGAATAATGGAAACATTTGCCTAATAGGGTTACAGGAGGCTATGAGAAAATAATTGTAGAATCAATGAAGCATGAATATAGACCAATTAACAAAATTGGAACTATTCAGCTTCTAAGCACATATTTAGGCACCTAAATGTAATATTTTCAAAATCACATACCTAACTTCAGTGCTCCTAAATCACTTAGGCATTTGTGAAAATGTGATCTTCATGCTCCAAGCACAACTTTTTGACAAAAAAGTTCCTATTTGGCATTTTTCAGGATGAAAATAATTGTCATAATCAGAAATTGATACTGCACTAATATCACTGTAGAACAATAACATAACTATACCACTTAGTCTGATTTTTCTTTTTCAGAATTTTCATCTGTAGTAACAGCATTGGCTACAACCATGTTTTTTTCTGAACAGCATGAATATAAGTGTGTACATCAGCTAGTATGTGTATCATTAGCTCCTCTTAATATAACAGTTCTTCTTGTTTCAAATAAGTGTTGTTGATGCCATTAGGTAGTTGGTAGGATTTCCTAGAGACTAATTCTGCATACACTTACACTTTCATGTTGTCCCGTTGACTCTTATGGTTCTATGTATAGGACTAAATATATAGAAGCAAAGAAGAATCTTCCAGGATATAGTCTAAAATATAAAAATCCTGGTAAGGAAAGTCCCTAAAATTGGACATTGCTTCCATAATGGGGATATTGCAAGCAGAGCAGCCTTGTACACTGTAGTAGCATGGAGACAGCAAGTGGACAACAGTATTTGCAATTTTCAAACAACAAACACAGCAATTCTGTGACCATAGCAGCATGTAAAAAGTAAATGAAATAAGAAAGATGAAATGAGAGCATGAGTGCAGCAGTTCCAATTTTGTTAATTAGTCTCTATTCATGCTTCAGTGATGCTGCAATTATGCTACCTCATCCTCCCGTAGCCCTATTGTGCAAATGCTGCCATTACGCTCCTAGTAGCACATAAAATGGTGCATGATATGCGCTACCTACAGAGATGTCATTACAATTGTGTCAATTTAACAGTATGCTTTTTAAAATTTATAATTATTTGCCTGCACAGAGAAGCTATTTGTGAACCTATTACCAGTCTTTTTGAAGTTAACTTGGTAATTTCCTTTGTATTATTTTAAACACCTACCACTAAAGTTCATATTATTGCAAACATCTAGTTATAATGCTTTATTATAACAAAGACAGCCTCTCTGTTCATTTAATAATATAACTTTTAGTATAGATTTTAATTTTAGTTATGGTATTTTTAATGCTTTCCAATTAAATCATATTGCAGTAGAACTCTGAAAACAACAAAAGAACCAGGAAGCATCAGAAAATATACAGCCCTGTGCAGTGCAAAGTAGTAAGACACGTTATGCATTTTGATCTTACTGTATTAAGGCGCCAATGCTCTTTCCACTGCAATGGCAAAGCTTTCATTGACTCCAGTAGTTAAGAATCATGCCCTAAATGCTTTAAGCTACTTATTTTCCAAAGAGCTTTTATATATATTTAAAAATTGCACTTCAGATATATAAGAATATGTAATTTGGAACGACACCTTAAAATTGAGATCTTATCCAGTGGGAGCTGAATCCAGGTTCTTTGGATCAAAATGTATGTGTCTCTACTGTTTGAATTAAAAGGCCAGTGCAATTAGCATGAGGTCAGTGGCAGACTCACAAACATCTTATGTGGTCAATCCACCTCTCTCCCATGCCTGTTGTAGTAGCCACTATATTTTTTTTAAGTGGAAAGATTTATAACCATAACAATAGCCCCTCCATCTCTTGGAATATCAAGGAATGTAACAAAAATATCAATTTCAATCAATGCCTTCCTGCAAAGCACTCTTTTTGGACTGTAAAAAGATATATATAGTTAACCCAACTTTCTATTTTCTGTATGTGTCAGTTTATTGTGTGAATGGAAGCACTGGAGAAAAAGGAAGGGGTATTTGTGGTGGCCAGTGTAAATGGACTAACAAAATGCAAACAAGAGTATCAAATGCAATTTGAATCCCCACCATAAATTAGGTTCCAGCCCAGGGAAATCAGAAACTATTTAATGAAAACCAGCTCAAAGGAGCACCTGGAGTTGTTCCTAAGTTGGCACTCCAAGGAAGAGGTCAGAGAAAGGAAGAGGAAATCTATAAATTCAGACTGTTCACCTGTGCTGAAAGTGAACCATGATGAGGATAGGTGACTCTCGAGAAAGAAACAAAGAAAAATGTCAGACATGATAAACAGGAAGAGGGGACCCAATCAATATTATATAATGGCTTATTGGACTGAAAAAGGAAAGGAGAGCAAGAAGAAAAGGAAAGGAGGAAGATTCTGGAAGTGATCAAATTGACTGTGGAAGTATCCAACATCATCAGTTTGGCTCCCAGTTATATGAAGAAAATAAGGGACGAGTCTCCAAAGGAGTATGTGTATATTCATCAGGAGAGAGCCATGTTTCAAAGGAAGATGGGGGACAGCACATGAAATGAAAACATCATTGATCAAGGTACATTTCTTAGAGATGAATTGGGAATTCTAGAGAGAACAGGAAAAAAAGAAGAAGAGAAGGATGCAAGGGTTGGGCGGGAAATGGCAGAAGGACACTGCAACAGATAGATCAGTATATTTGGGAGACAGAGAGGAGTGTGCTGGTATGAAGAATGTGCAGATTTGGGAAATATATTGTCAAAGATGAGCAAAGCAGCAGAGTTAGAACTGAGCTAAGGGCTGGTCCACACTAACCCCCCAGTTCGAACTAAGATACGCAACTTCAGCTACGTGAATAACGTAGCTGAAGTCGAAGTATCTTAGTTTGAACTACAAGGTACTCACTGCGGGTCCACACGCGGCAGGCAGGCTCCCTCGTCGACTCTGCGTACTCCTCTCACGGAGCAGGAGTACCGGCGTCAACTGCGAGCACTTCCGGGATCGATTTATCGCGTCTAGACAAGACGCGATAAATCGATCCCAGAAGATCGATTGCTTACCGCCGAACCCAGAGGTAAGTATAGACGTACCCTAAGACAGTATGAGAATGAGGAGGAAAATAAAATCTGATATTGCATTTTTTCTCCTGTCTTTCTCAGTGTAACTGGAAAAAGCGCAGAAAGGGGATTGAATTAAAAAACAAAATAGTTCTTGCTTTAGGAAGAAGAGGTCTGCAGTAACAGATGCCTTATCCAAAGTTCCAACACCTGTGTTTTGATTTCTTTTGGATTACACAAGCATCATCAATGTAAAGATATTTCTGATAAATTAAGTTGTGTGTGAACAGAAGCTGTTTCTTGTGATGGACTAGCACTTAATGTAGGTAGCCTGGGTACAGAAGGTTCAAGTCTCATCAGCATTTAGGTGCATTTATTTAATGTGAAGAAGAATTGTGTATGAACTATTTTTCCTGTCTCAGCTGAATCCTGTTTCCAAACCATGCCAAAATAAGAGACTTTTATTTTGCAGCTGGATCACTGATTATCAGTAAAAGATATATAACTGCACACAGGTGTTTCAGTTTGTAACTATTACCTAGCCAGGGAAAGAGGAGTCAGCCATGGAAGCCCCAGAAAGATAGGTCCACCCACTGGACCTTTTAGAGAGTATAATCTGTCAACATCATTCAGACTCTGTTGTAAATGAGACATTCAGCTCTATCTGCACTAAGCAGTCTTTTTTCTTTTGGTAATAATGCTTCTATTGCTGAAGATGCACTCAAAGTAAATGCCAGATGCCCAATAAGTCAGGTTGAGAATCGTAATTTTTGTCAGACCAGTCAACAGCTGGCATCAGTGAAGGATCTTCATTGATACCCACAGAAATTTCATCATGGAAATACCTTTCCACTAAATAGTTTAGAACATTCTGAAGAGAATATCTCTTTTCACTCCTTTACATAACAAGTAAATAGTCAAAGGACAAAGGTGGGAAGTTATGAGTAAAAGTCATGAACAGCAGGGAATTGCATCAAAATATCACCTTTAACGAGCAGGAGAGATTTGGGTTAGGAAACTCAAAAATTAACACAATCTTCCAAATTAAAAGCTCTACAACCCTGACCTGAACTAACATATTAAAGAAACACAGCTTTCTACAAGGCAGATGATGTAAGCTTGAGTATCTATGTGAGTCCTTGAGTGCATAGCAAGAATCAGGGATGCAACAATGTTCCCCAATTTTTGTGAAACAAATGTTTGGAAAATGTCCTTTTTCATCAAAAATTTTGAAATGCAATATTTTTCAACCATCTGTAGACCTACCAGTATTTACATTTTTGGGTGAGTGATCTATATCATTAGATACTGATCACTGTGGCCTACTTATCACTTTTTCTAGACACTCCAAAAAGAGTAATAGCATGCCTACACTCAGGTGGAGCATATAGGCAAAGAAAAAAAAAAATCTAGGAAATCTGACAAAAAAAAGTTCAAAAAATGGTATTACATTTTAAGGCATTATCATTTAAAAAATTGAAAAAATTAGAAATGTAGACTTCACGAAGTATTTTTCACCTCAAACATAAACATGTGCTGTGAGACACTGGTGGATAAATTATTGAAACAAATAGGTGTATAATCCAAAAAAGAAACATTTAAAAACATAACGTATATATATTCAGATGAATGACCAGTTCAGTAATATAATTTTATCCTGACAAATATCCAATAACACAGTTCTAATCCATACTAAGTGTGCGCTTTGTTGGTTGAATATATTTCCTATAATACTTGTTTCCACAATTTTTCAGAACTACCATAAAAAGGTCAGTCCCCAGGAACAGTAAATTTATTGCTAAAATTAAAGTTCCAGGTTTGAAGGAATCAGGATTCATCTCTTTGCATAGCAATACCAATAAATTAATAGTGTTCTAAGTGAAAAAACACGTTAAAATGGATTTATGGTTTCATTACTGCAGCAATTTTCATTGATCTTTCTTAAAAAGGCAGTTGACATCATATATAATGAGAATTATGTGCTATCCAAAGTATAGAGTTTTGACTTTGTGTTGATCTTAACTCTATAACTCTGTTTTCAAGGCCAAAAAAAAAAAAAAAGAGCAATAATTAAAGGAAAGCATACATTTTCATCCATTTGTGCTAGAAAAGGGCAGCTGCCAATGATTAGAAAATCATAGGAGTTTGTAGTACAGATCCTTGAGTTCAGCATCTCTAAGGATTAGATCTCACCTGACTTTGATACCATCAATGCCACAGATCTGGTGTTTGCACTCAATTAGCTTTTGAAAATCAGATGGCTGGTGCCCTTGATATGTTTGTGTATTTGGCTCAAATCAGCAAAGAATTGTGAAAAATCACTTGCCGATGGAGACATGCCCAGCTGGATGGATTGTTCTCACTGATCCATAAAGGGGTTTTTATTCCACATGTGTAGAGTCTGGGAAATTTTCCAGATTTCTTTGAAAAACTGTCAGGTGCTCATCAACATCAGCTCTATTCAATATTCAAAAATACAAGCACAATCCCAATAGCTTTCCCCCTGTAGCAACTGTGCTAGCAACATGTCTGAACTGGAAGTAACTATTCTGTGCATTTGCAGATAGGCAGGGATAGTGTGTGTTTCTGTGGAAGTCTAAGTAACTTGCACTGTTGTGTTTTCCTACTATAAATTAGGTTTTGTATGAATAAGACTCTCAAAATAGTGAAGATAATTACCATGGTATAAATTACCTAGGGATGTCGTGGATCTTCTGTTGCTTGAAGTCTTTAACTCAAGATTGGATGTCTTTCTAAAAGATATACTCCGGATCCACCAGAAGTTAAGGGCTTGATTAAACAATTACTGAAATTCTATGGCTTGTTTTATGCAAGATTTCAGACTAGGTGATCATAACGGTTTCTTCTTTAAAATCTATGAAAATGTGTGTATTAACAATAACAATATGAGTCAGGTATTATATAATGTTCTGGATTTCAAAGGTAAGATAATACAATACCTTGAAGAGTAAATCTTACACAATGGGCTATATTGTCTCTTTACCATTAGCTCTGTATACTGAGCACTCTGTTGTTATGTTAGCCCCAGGAGAATAACAGTGTTTGGGGTGTTACAACTCCTTCTCTGTTGACTTTGAACTATTTCAGATCACTATTGTACTGCCCTATGCCAGCTCAGCTCTGCTGGCTGGCACGTTGGGAATGGAACCAAATTCCCATCTATTCCCTATCTTTCTATGCCCATCCCCTGCCCAGTTGTGCAGGGGAAAAGAGTACGAGGCATACAGCCATAGGCATGCCTGCTCTCCCCAACATGCCTTGCAGCAAAGAGGCAGGGAGTGGGAAGGTAGTTTGTGATCCCTTATTTCCCAGGATTACTTCATAGGGTTGGCCCATTGTTCTCCCTAATTTTAGTGCACTAATTGAATGTGTTTAAGATTATTTAAGGAATATTGAAAGAGCAGTTTTAATGTTGAGAAGTTGAAGTTGTTTCTAGATGTAACTACCAGAATTTAGCTGAAGCCCAGAAAGGTTGTTTCAACTCATTTTCCCTAGAATGATACATAGAGTCTTGAGCTGAATAAGATAGAATAGAATCCACCAGAGAGTTTGTGAATAAAAAAATATTTAGCATTTTATAGTGCTTTATATGCCCATAGCACTATACAGACTCTAATTAATAAGGTATTTTCTTGTGCCATTGAGGGAAGAGATGTATGTAATTAAAATAACTAACTAAAATTACCTATATTAAATGACAGTCCAGTGTATTAAAAATAAAGAATAAATTAACACATATTGCTTGTAAATTAAAATTTACTAAAGAAGGCAAATGTGAATTTGATGATCTGAGTATTGATTCTTAGAAATGTTATTAGAGGAAATGTTATCCACATTGTTACATAAAGCTTTGTAAAGACCAGAAGTAATTTTTTAAATGTTCCAGACAGAGTAGAACAACAATTTCATATCTAATTATCAAAATTGATTACATAAAGGAGATCTAATTAAGTTAATTTCAATACAGAATTACTACCTAGAGATAATTTTGAGCAGAGATACTAAAATATGTTTAGTTTTTATTTAAAAAATGATATTCACAAAAAGGCACCTTTTTGACACTCTCGGTGATTTTGGCATAAGTTAAAAAGACATATAATCAGATTAAGCCCAGTCCACCAACACACCACCAATTCCCAACAAATCTTACTACTACCACCATTACTCGGGTTCATTTAGTTATACTTTTCTTTCACTATATGATAACGCAGAATAATGATGCCTTGAAAATGCTCTACTGTCTGGGGCAGTGACCCAGACTGCTCACAATATCAGGAAGTGTTGAGTGTTTTTATAAGAAGCTAGTAGAAGATTTTTCCACCCAGATTACAGAGTTGCTCGCAGACACTACTTAACCCCAAGGCTGAAATAGTTTCCCAGACCCCAGGGTACCCTTGCTGCCTGGAGTAGGACCAAAAGCCCTTCTGGTAGCCCCATATAGATGACATCTGTTTTTAATATGTGTTCACTGAGCATGGCTTGTCTGATATATCTTAGCAAATCTGCCTTTTTATAGCAGTCTAAGAGATGTCAGTTCTAGGGGAAATATAGTAGAGTTGGGCAGTCCACAGTTGCTTGCATATAAAAAAAATCCCCAGAATGTGGTGTTTTATTGCAGCACAAAAGGATGCAATATGACTGTATGAAGGTCCTTGTTCGGGGTTTGGTTGGTAGGGTAACATCACCTAGTGATTGAGTCTTAGGTCCATGACTTGCAGGGGGTTTGTTCGTAGGGAAGCCCGGGCTGTCCCAGTCCATCGGACTCCAACCCAGGGCCCTCTGATGGCTTTCAGTGATTTGACGGCCAGGGCTGATTAAGGCTGCCCTCCCTGTACCATTTTCTATCTCCCTCCCTGTGATTGTTCCAAAGTCACTGAATGGGTGAATGGTGCCCACTCACCACAGAGCACATGCTGGTGGCTGTGTATAGCATGGTAACTCTCTTCCTCTTTTGGGCAGCAACTGCCTTCTCCTACAATATGGCCCACTCAGTCCTGGTGCATTTGCCTGCTGGGGTAGTCCAAACAAAACCAAGGGGATTAACCAAGTCCAGGGTTTGTATGAGGGGGAGAGGGGAATGTTTCCCTCTCAGGCTTTCCCTAGAGTAGGTCCTCCCCATCCCTTACGGAAGAATCTTTTGACAGTCATTGTGGGGAGAGATTCTGCCTTTCCCTCGGCTGGTGCTGCAAGTAGCAGATCTGCTCTTTCCCCTGGTTTGCACCAAAGGAGCTTCTACCCTGCCTTTTAACTCCCCCTCCAGTTGGTGCATTTCCTACAGGTGTGGTGGGGTGGGGCTGGCTGAGCCCAGCGTAGTTCCTTAATTTCTTGTTGCGCAGTTTTGGATTTGTACACCCGGTCACAGACTGCAATGGAATTTATTTTTAGACTAACTGTACTGCTTGCATGCACTCGCTATACCTGGTTGTTTTGAAATGAAACTTCTGCCTTATTTACTGAAGTTCCATAGACGTGAACTCCCTTCTTGACCTGATGTACGAGACCTTCATCCTCTTTTCTCTCATATCCCATCCTATGACACATTATTTCAATCAAGCCCAGATTTCCCTTCAGTGAAAAAGTATTACAAACCAAGGAAGAACTTTGTGTAGTTTTCATGATGTGTCTTGCTATGCAAAACCACCTCCATTCCCAACAGCGGTTACCATTACTCATCATGTGTGGCTTAATTCTGATCTCTCACTGTTGCAAATGAAGAGAAACTCCATTGAAATTAGCATAAAATGGTGAAAGGAAGAAGAGGAGAATTGGGCACTTGTGTCCTTAATTCAGGGCAGAGCCCTCACACCCTTCATTGTGGGAGTGTTCTTTACTAGAGCTGTTTCAACCTTGGAATTTTCAGTTCATTGGAATTTGTGGCTGTCATAAGATACACAAACCCCACTCTGGGCCCAAAGGGATTAAAAGGCAATATTGGGACCAGGTAGCTCTGCCCTTGCTGATCTGCCGTGCATGCTCCCACTGTAAGAACTGATTAAATGGAGCTCAGAAGCCCAGGCAAAGGGTGGTAGACAGGCTGCAGGAGAGATGACTCCTTCCCAGGAAGTTATATGGAAGGTTGAGTCTCAGAGGGGAGCAGAGCAGTTAAGGCTCCTAGGCAGAGCTTTCTCTAACTGCCACTCCTTTCGAGAACCTGCAAGGGGTGCTTTTTATTAAGTGAGTGACTGATTGGACAATAGGGGTCATGACCCAAACTGAAGTGATCTATAGATAAGAAGTGGCCCAGGGCAGCAGACCTGGATTTGCTTCAGGGAAGACCCTACCGGTGTGGTTTGCCACAGAGGCTGGGCTGGAAACAAGTGAAGAGGGAGGGCGTAGGTCCCCCTACCCACACCCCATTAAGGTCTGAAGCCTTCCGAACACCCTATCACATTGACATTTCAAAATTTGGTTTCATTCAGATATGGAACCAAACCAGGAATTTAAAACAAAAAGAAAATGGGAAACCCAACATGAAATATAGTTCCCGGGACCCTAGTGAGCGCTGAGTAAAATTTTCCTGATTCTAATTCATTTCAATGCTGCTCATCAGTGAATAGCAGTCCACAGTGCGAGGCTCACCCAGAAGCAGGGACACTGGAAGCCATAGGGTCACTGTCCCCGGGCAATCTACATGGTAGCACTGCCCTAGACCTGCTGACCCTAGAAGTCCAGGCTCCCCACCAGCCCATTGGGTAAACTAACAGAAAGCGATCAGAGCAACATTTCAGTTGGGACCCTGCCTTTGGTTCAGTGAAAGTTTGTCAAACCCAATACATTGTGTGAAAAGTTCTGGGTTTCACAAACGGACATTTTCTTGATGAAACCCCATTTTGTCAGAAAATTCCCAACCAGACCTACTCCTTATTCATACAGTAGAACCTAAAAGATACACACAGCAGAGCTATAGACTGACCCTTTAACCCAAGTGAACACCATGTGAAACTGGAAGTAACCAATCAGGCAGCAGCAGAGACCAGGAAAAAAACAAAATGTAGGGGTCTCAGTCTACGGCGGGGTGGTGGGGCACCAGCCCGCCTCGCTGTGCTCATTGATTAAGTTGGGGAATCCTTGGTCTCGGGCCCGAACACCTCCGGTCGGGTCCTGTAAGCGGTAGAGGCTAAGCCCTGGCTCTGAGTCAGGGCGGGCAGAAAGCAAGTGAATAGTCAGGGCTCAGGCCCTCAAGCAGGGGCTGAGCACAGAGTTCAATAGGCCCAGGCCCTGGTCAGGGCGGGGCAGCGAGTAAATAGTCAAAGGCTCAGCTCCTCAGGCAGGGGCTGAGCAATCAATGAGTCAAGGAGCCCTGGCCCTTGGTCAGGGCAGGGCAACATATAGTTCAGGGCTCAGGCCCTCAAGCAGGGGCTGAGCAAATACTGAGTCAGGAAGCCCTGGCCCTTGGTCAGGGCGGGGCAGCAAAGTAGTTCAAGGCTCAGGCCCTCAAGCAGGGGCTGAGCACTCAATGTAGGTGGTGGCAAGCCCAGGTCCTGGCTCTGGAGAACCTGGGAGAGGGGGAGACTGCCACCCACACGTTGGGTGGCAGGGCGGACACAGGCCCACCCACTCCACTGCGTCCCGGCCCGGGGCCCTAACAGCGGCAAAGGATCCGCCGCTGTGTCAGTGGGGATCCTGGCCGCAACACACTGACATGGGTTCTGGCCACGGTGCAGCCAGACTGGGGTCGGCTGCCCCCGGGCCACTTCCTAACTCCCCCTCGGGCGGTACCTGAGTCCAGGGGGTGTCTTCGGCGGGTTCCAGCCTCATGGGCTCCTCGTCCGACTCGCGGTCACTCGGCAGGTCCGGCAACTCCTCTGGGAAGTGGCCGCTTGGCGGGCCCGGCCAGTCTGGGCGGGTACCTGGGACCACAGGGGTCTCCCAGTCGCGAGCTAAGCCAGCTGCGTCTGGTCTCCCCGGTGGCTGCTCCTCCAGTGAGCTCCGCAGGCCCGCCTTTATACTTCCGGGTCGCTCTGGTCTACTTCCAGGTCGCGGCCTGTCTCTTGGCGGGGCGGGCCCAGAGCCTCCTGGCCCCACCCACTCTGGCCACTGGGCTGGTGCTTCACTCTGCGGGGTGGTGGGGCGCCAGCCCGCCTCGCTACAAAAACAAATATTGTACTGTGCCTATATTGCATCTTAACGGTAGGCACATCTGGGCTGTCTGTTCCCACCCCAATGCAGCCGGAGCCAGCAGAGCAGGAGCAGCACTGGGGTCTGCACTGCTTTCACCCTTCCCTCCCTGCCAGGAGGGAGACACACTGTTTTTACCTGCCTCCCCTGGCCGGAAGGGGGACACATGGTGTTGTCACACACACACACACCCTGTCAGGAGGGGGATAAGCTTGCAAATTTATGCGGGTGCTGAATAGGGAGCTCAGCTGCTGCTGAAACCTGGCCTGGAGTGTCAGCTGCTGGATCTAGAGTTCGAACTGCACTTTATTCAGAGTTATGAACATTTCAGAGTTATGGACCACCTCCATTCCCGAGGTGTCCATAACTCTGAGGTTCTACTCTATAAATAGTCTCTTGCCTTCAGTGGAACTTCTCATGTAGGTAAGGATTCCTCTTGCAAGTAAAAGATGCAGAATCAAGCTCTCCTATCATAAGGTCTTCTGACCCTGTTATTTATTTATCTATATACCAACACTTATGGGAAACTATTTTTTTCCTATTAGAACATAGTAACATTTCAGAACTAAGTGTAATGTATGTCTAGTGTTCATTATAGTCACATTAGGAGGTCTTTGCTGATACAATAAACTATTGTATACTGTATTAATGTCACCAACCTGTCTACTGTTTGTGACTGCCACCCAAGTTTTTCTAAAGTGCAAATTGTTAACCATGAGAATTGTAATCCAACAGTTAAGACTTGTAGGTTTACAAAGTCTCTTAGTTATTTTTGTCCAACTATCTCATTATTGTTGAAATTAACTGTATTATTACTGTGACTACAGTTCAAGCCCACCTTCTTCAGTGTTAAATTGGACTAGTTCATGTATTGTTTATTATTTAAAGAAAACACACTCAGTTTAAACTATAGCAGTTCTTACAGAATTTATACTCCTTCTTTGAACATGAGAAGACAGTTCTGAATCCACCTTTTTTCTCACAGATAATATTCAGTTGGTACTCTTTTTGAATGCTATAATATATTTGTCTTTCATCCAACTACCTTAGAATATCTTTTTTATATAAAATTTTCTTTCATTTTGTGGGAATCTGGAATAGTTTGTCTTAGAATCTGACATGGTTTGATGTACGGTAACTTGATATAAGGAGCTATTGCAACTTAACAACATTAGGCTGTATTGCAATTGTTCTTCCTAAGTGTTGTCATGCTCTACTCCATAAATCAGCCCCATTTAAATTCTGTGAAGAAGCAGTAATTTGTCTTGCTGAAAAACGATCTCACATTGGCTTATATTTTCTGGCATTAGCCATACATTCATCTGATGCATGTCAAAACTGGTCCCTAAGTGTTTTGCAAACTATCTACAATAGTTAAGATGCAAAATCACAGCACTGGATGAATAATCTTTGGATGACAATGGAGCTAGCCCCTAGGGAAATCAGTATTAAAATATATTTTAAACTGCTTTATGATACTAATATTAGAACTGCATATTCTTATTCACAATTCTTCTAAAAAGAGTGATTGTTGTAAGTGGGCAACCTACAGTAAACAATGATTTGAAAAGATAGACATGAAAATAAAATCCTAGCAGTTACTGAATCTGCAGGTGTAAGCATCTGATTTAGGAGTATTCCTTTAGATTAAGCCATAAGTATTCTGAAATTTTCCTCTTAAATGTAATTTACCTAGCCAAAGAACCATTATCTCCTATATGTTTGATCAAATAGATTGCATGTTATGTATATGTGACACCAAACACGCTCCACTGCTCACTGTAAGGAGTTTGCTGCATTCTTCCTTTAGAACTTTGTAAAGGTACAACTAGCATACCTTGGATGCAGCTGTAATTTAACACTGTATCATACACACCTTATTCTCCACCTTGACCACTGACCTTCTCTCTCAGTCATGTACATTCCACTTTTCTTAGCTGATATTTCTAAAGTAAAATACAAGGAGAAAAATCCAGAAAAAGAATAAAAACCAACTTTAAAAAGCCTTTGAAAATATTTTTTAAGCAACTAACATGAAAGAGAATTTAAAGCAGCTCCCCAACATACCCACACCTTGTTACCCTTGTTTTGCACACTGATTGAATGTCATCAATAGAGTGGTCCACTTAAACCAGTGGCAAATTTAGGTCTGGATTTTGCACCCTGTGTTTTCAATCTTCATTTCCCCCCACACAGTGACCCTCTCTGAAAACTTTCCGAAGTCCCTACTAATACCAGACTTTAAACTGAACATTCACATTCGTGATGTTTGAGTTTGAAATTAGGCAAAACAAGATCACTCATCTGTGCCACAATATAAATTTTCATCACAATGTGATTTGCGATGGATCTGAGCTGCCAAGATTAGACCAGGATCCAGATCTTGAACACCCAAAAGTTTGGAAGCATTTTTAGAACTTGAATCTGACGCATTGTAGGGATAGGTGCCAAGTGCAAAATTCATCTGTTGGTTCAGATTCTATATTTTCTAAAACTCAGTTGGGTACAGATCTGCAATTTTGTTCTGGGCCCACCCTTCTCAAAGTTTGATTCTTCTTATTTGAATATAATTTATCTCTTATGTTGTGGTTTATCATTAATGTCTAACAGTCAAAACACTTCAAAAGCATGATTATAACTATAGATGCACAGAAAGTAAGGAGAGATGAGACAAAGAGTGGATCGTTGGTGTGAGATACCTCTATATGATTGTGGACAAGTTTGTGCTTCCCTGGTATAATTTCTGGATGACACAAAGCCATCAGGTGCACTGAAGTCAGATATAAGAATACTATGCTGTTACATCTGTAAAATTACCTTTCTGAATAAGGTTGTGAGTGTATTTACTTTATATATTTAATTAGATGTATAAAAGAATAACAGAAAAGGCACTTATCTTCAAATTCTAGGCTCTTCTAACACAAGCTACAAAGGACAAATAATAAAGACAGCAGCTGACAACTAACCCCACCTGTCCCCAGGAATCATCCCTCCCCCTGCAATACTTTCTACCCTGATACAATGCAAGCATCAACCTGCATCACGTAAGTGGACAGTCTTTCCAGCATGCCCTGAGGTAAAGGAGTATTACTTGCCATTCCTTCTTTTTAAAGCTTCTGATCATGCACAGTTGTGAATGTGGTGATATTCTTTACTGCCTCAGAACAAATGTAAACAGTTGGGGATTTATTTAGTAAAGATAGATTTTATTGTTAAGAAAATGCTTTTTAAAAAGTGGCAATAGACTGTTCCTTGACTTAAAGCAAACATTGATATGATTTTTCTTAACTGAAGGTTATAAAAACACTTCCATAAGAGATGATGGAACAGTAATGTTCTGCATGTGTTGGTAAATATCTTGGAACTCCAGTGAATTGACTGGAATTAAAGATAGCCACACTGATTATAAACAACGTAACTCCTAAATGCACCAAATAATATATATTGTCAGCTGTTTCAGGGCTTCTTTCACTATCCTATTCTGAACCATTCTGTTTACAGTTATCCATTAGCCACAATATGAGGAAAAACAATGCAATAGAGTGACTATAACTATTTTGCGCTGTATCTAGAATGTAAAGTAGCCAAATAATAATACAATTTAATAGGAAACAAATGTACAGATTGTCTATAAACTGTGTTAAATTCCTTCTATTGTAAGTTTATGTGAATTTATTACAAACATTAGAGGGAGCAGTTTCCATAGAAAAAGCCTTCTGAAAATGTCTATAAAATCTCTGCAGAATGGATGTAGATTGGAGCAGTGTCTGTGGAAGAACAATGCTTACAAGATCTAGGTTTCCAGTACTGCAAAAAGAATGACCACAGAGCACCTGAAGTGGGGGGAATGTTGTCTGGGCTTGCCAAAGGATGGCAGCAGTGCTTTATGGTGCCGGGGGGAGGGACACAAGATCAGAAACTGCTGCAAATGGTGACCAGTAGTCAGCTTTGCGGCACTGACTCACCCCCAAGGAATGTGTGGTCAGAAGGCTATAAAGGAGCAAGCCCTGGACACTGGTATCCCTTTCTCCACACAGCAGGGAAGGCATCAAGTAACCACATAAATGTCCTGGTAAATGACTTAAAAGGAGGTGCTGGATAAAGGAACAGAAATGGGGAGGGAGGTTGGTACAGCAGGGACCCAACTCCACCCACCCCCCATGTGTATAGCCCACCTTAACCCTCCTATGAGGGGGGTGGATGGTAAGGCCCAAGCCCTGGATTGGCTGGGGGACCTACATGGAAAATGAAGGGGGTCTGGTAGAAGCCCTGGGTAATGATTTGAATAAACATGGATTTGCCTGCACTATACGCTTTATCTGCTGGATAGTCCCAGACATCTGCGGCCTGATTAAAATCCATATCAAGTGTCTCCCGTCCTTCTTTCGGTATAGCCAGAAAAAGGCATAGGTGGATCCTACCATCCACATGGTTTTCTCTGAAGGATAAGAGCTTAAACAGAGATTTAAATCTGATCCACCATTGGAATAACGTAGTGATGAATGAGGGCCTTAGGGTTTGGTTTTAGTTTTGCATTACTTGCTCCATTGACTTCATTAAAGTTGCTCCTGATTTACATCAGTGTAAATGAGAGGAGAACCAGGACCTAAGGGTATGTCTACACGTCAATTAAGCACCCACAGCTGACCTGTGTCAGTTGATTCAAGCTAACAGACTCAGGGCTTGTCTTCACTACCCGCCGGATCGGCAGGTAGCAATCGATCTATCGGGGATCAATTTTTTGCGTCTCGTTAAGACGCGATTAATTGATCCCCGATCGCGCTCCCCGTCGGCTCCGGAAATCCACGTCATCGAAAGGCGGAAGCGGAGTTGACGGGGGAGCGGCAGCGATCGACTCGCCGCCGTCCTCATGGCCAGGTAAGTCGATTACGATACGCCGACTTCAGCTACGTTATTCACGTAGCTGAAGCTGCGTATCGTAGATCGACTCCCCTCCCCTAGTGTAGCCCTGGGCTCAGGCTAATGAGCTGTTTAATTCTGGTGCAGACATTTTGGGTTTGGGATGGATGCTGAGCTCTGGGACCCTCCCCCGGTGGAGTGTCCCTGAACTCAGGCTCCAGTCTGATCCAAAAAGTCTTCACCACAATTAAATAGCCCCACTAGCCCCGTGAGCATGATTCAGCTGACACAGGCCAGCCACAGGTTTTTAATTAAATTAATTGCAGTGTAGATATAGATTCTGTAGCACTTTATACAGATTCTATAGAATCATGTTTCCTTTTGGCAGGGATGTGCTTTCCCAGATTCATTTTCTTCCATAGGGATCTTTTGATCCATTCTTTGATTGCTTTATTCTAGGCATGTTCTTCTAAAATGGGGTATGTCTATACTACAGTGGCCACAGCAACATAACTATGGCACTGCAGTTGTGCTGAAATGTAGACACTTCCTACACTGACAAAATATTTTTTTCTCGTCATTGTAGGTAATCCACCTCTCCAAAGTGCATCTTCAGTGGGGTTTAGATTAACCTAACTACATCGCACAGAGTGCAAAATTTTTCACTGTCGTAAGTGATGTAGCTAGGTTGACCTAAATTTTAGGTGTAGACCAGGCCATAGTAAGCAATGACTCCATCTGGAGAAGATGTGAAACAAGAATCTGTTAGTATATACATGGGATAGTAGGTATAAGTTCAGTTTTTGAAAAATAACTGAATTGAGTATGGAAGACAGAGGTTAATGTTGTTCTTTAAATAGAAAATGTATTTTGTGTTCCAAGTAAAAGCTCTATTATGGATATTGTTAATGACGAGCTTTGAATTGATATTTACTGAAAAGTGAAGAAATGTAACAGTTATGCTTTTTTCAACAGGAGTCCAAGGTTATGTCTTAGCTTTAATGGGAGTGACTTTAGGGGAAGTTAAATAAATATTTTATTATTCTGGTGAAGTCAAAAACATTTTGCAATAAAAAATGAAAGTCCCTAACCTAATACAGAAATTGAACAAGGACTATCTGGACTCTGAAGAACAATAAGAGTCAGAACATTTCTATCTACCTGATTTCACTTGACTGTTTGTTTTGCTTATTACCAGGAAATTAGTTAAGATTATAAATTGATAACTGGAGTTCATGTTTGTCACTATTCTCTCTTTCATCTTCTTTGGATTTGATTACTCTTTAGCGTGAGAAACATTCTTATTCTTATAATGCTTAGCTTTTAATAGCAATTTCTATTTGAAGATCTCGAGTGTTTTACAAGGAAGATATGTATCATTGTCTTCATTTTACAGTGGTTTTTTTCATGAAGCTTTCTATTTTTAAAAGTTGCTTAAAGCACAATTTAAAGATTTCTTCCTAGAAGGATGACAGTAAGGAAGAGGAGCAGAAGGCTGAACAGACTGCCAGCCAGAGATGGAATTCATTTCAATAAGATGTGCAAAACCTCCCAGGACCCATATATAGTTAAGGAGGAGAAAATCCAAATAATTATTATAATTTATATTCTTGAGGATAGAAACTGAAAACATTTCTTGAGGAAACAAACACATTGAGACCAGATATATGGATAGGGATAGGTAAATTCAGCTAATCAATCTTCTTACACAAAAACAAAATCATTAGAAGAAGCTTTCAATCTGACCTCTGTGATCTTTAGCTAGAGTAAATCTTTATAAATATGTGGGCTCATGCCTAAGCAAACATATGTATTGCAATCCTCAATAAACTGAAAACCCATCTTTCTCACCTTGTTTTCCTATATCCTCTTTTGAATTGGGCAGAAAGGATATCATCTAGAAGGATTTTTTAATTACACTATAAAACGGGACACACTAAACATAACAAATCTTGCCATTTCATCCTCATTAAATGTTAATAATATTCTAATTTGTTTAAAGCACAGGTCTAAAAGGAAATAATACTTTGCCAAGCAGATGAAATTTGTCGTTTTGTCCAGCGAGCCTCTATATCCACAAATCTATCTATGAGAAATGGAGAGGAAAATACTCTTTTTGATACTGGCACATCCTCTGAGGGGACTTCAGTTAAGAAAAGTATGGCCTTTCATGGGGTTTTGAGAGTTAATTCTTTGGCTCCTGTAGGCAAACTTACACAAAATGGCCAGAAGAGGACTACCTCCCTCCTAACTTTTAGCCCAATGTTTAGGGTATTCACCTAGGACATGGGAGAGCCATGGTTAAAGTCCCCCCTCCAGCTGAGGGGAAAAAGGTATTTGAAGAAGGATCTGGCACATCTCAAGCATGGGCCCTAGCTGCTGAACTATGGGGTATTCTGATGTGGGGCTTCCTCAGTCTTTTCTGCTGAAGCTGTATAAATAATGTTAAATAGTTATTAGAGCAGGGGGGTCAGGTCCTGGGTCTGTGGCCCCCCAGGTGGGTGTCAAAACCTGGCTCTAAAGTCATTCTCATATGTGCTCTCTCTGTTCTAGAGGGGGAATTCTGTGTTGCCTAGTGATTGTAAAGAAGGGACAATACACAGTGCAAGGCTTTTTCCAGGCAGGTTTTGGAATAGTTGATGGAAAACAGGCTGTAAAAGACAATTGGATACCAATACATTTCAAATTACATTTTATGTGATCCTGATGGGTAGTTATGTGGACTGGTGCATTTTCACTAGTTCGAGTGTGGTCTCAAACTCACACTATATAGTAGTTAATTGAATCTTGTGCTAGTTAGGACATTAGGCAGCTTAGCATATTATGTCATACAGTATTTGAGCAGAAACAGTAGATCTTCAAAATTAAAACCTCTCCACTTTGGGATTTAAAAGAGAGTACTGGCTGTACCTCATAGATCAACCCACACCTCCTCCATCCAGAGGGAGAGGAACAACCACAACCCCCTTAAGAGTTCATATCCTTTTCTCCACTCTCCAAACTGCCCTGTTTGATGGCTGTTGTAGGGCCATGCCTTGCCTTCTCCCCTGTTCTTTTGGATAGGTAGCAATACAAGCCTTGTGCTCAGCCTCTGAACAGAGACTTCTAAAATGTAGCAGATGTCAGGGAGTGTCCCTGTGTCGTCCCTTCATTGTACATCTGTAAAGGGGTTGTGTAAAATCTGGAACTTAAATTAAGACCCTAATATCCTTCCAAAGAACCAATGGCAGTGTACTCCCTCACTCTATTAACTTACTCTGTTTTTTACTTTTGGGTCCCAAGGGACAAAGCAACAAAAAGGGGAATGGTATACTTGCAGAATCTATATTCTAGAATCTTGCAGACTATATTCAGTAGAGATATTATCTGGCACAAGCTAGCATTTTCAGCAGGATGGTCTCTCTGTTGGACAACTGTTAAAGATTACTTTGTGCCCAAAGGAAACAGACAACAAGAGAACAATGTTCTCCGTCTCCCTTTGAAGACCTCTGGGAGTTTGACAGAGGAAAGAGAGATTGATAGATTGAGGGAGGGAGGGAGCTTTCATCTTGCAAATACTAAGAAATGGATTTCTCTGCTTAGTGATTCAGCATTCTTAATTACTTGAGTGCTGCTCTACACTTTGTAGATGAAGGAAAATGAACTTCTAGTGCTGCCGCTTGTATCAGGCATGTCCTCAGTTAAGCATCAACAATCCAGAGGAATAGTGAGACTCAGAACTTTGTCTGAAGGAAACTGAAGGTAACATGGAGTCCCATAGGGAAAAAAGTTAACATCCTGCACTCCAGGAAAGAAATCCTGGCCCCACTGAAGTCAATGAGAGTTTTTGCCATTGACTTCACTAGAACCAGGATTTCACCCAAGAGGTTTATCCCTCAACCACTCATGCATTTTTGAAGAAATACATCAAGTACCTTTTGTGATCAAATGCAGAAATTCCTCTTATTGAATAAGCTGAATAATATTTGCTAATGAAAAAATACAGTAGGAATATTTACAAATCAAATGAAGTAAACATAACCTTGAATAATGACTTTTGAAATTATGTTTACTAACCTCCAAGGCATATGGGAGCAGCTCTCAAAGGATGGACACTACGGATACGCAACACACATTTGTCAGACAAGAAGAAAAAAAAGGAAATGAAGTCCAGTAGCTTAAGTTATAAAATACATTACATAAGGCTTCATTTCCCAGCATTATACAGTACGTCCTCAGTGCCTTTGTTTAAATTTTATTTTAAAATTTCAAGGGGTTGTATCTAAGAACAATTAATTAAAAAATGAGAGATCTGAAAGCTCTCAATGTTTGTCTGGTTTTGACATCAAAAGTCATGCTCTCACAACACTACTCAAAGTCCAGAAAAAAATTTCCATAGGAAAAGGATGTTGATATGAGGGATTTCAGAATCCCTTTTTTAAACGATATACTGTATTGTAGTCAGAACATAACAGATATACTAATGTAAGTGGAAAAAGGGATTCTTATGAGAGAGAAGGCACAATTCCAGAAAGGAAACTGAAGCATAAAAACCAAATTACAGTAGACTACATATGACAAAAAGCAGACATCAGACAACCACTTTGCATTGCAATATAGTGACAGAAATGGCAATACATTGGAGTTGCACAGAGAAAATGAAGATTTGTGTTTGTTTTAAAGAAGCGGGGAAATAATGTTAATCAGAACATTTCTTGATTTCATATGAATACTTTCTAAAACATGTTTCTTGTTTCTCCTGTATGAAGAAAAAGGAGCTAATGAGTGCAATAATAATAATAAACTACCCTTTCTTCAATGCTACTCAAGGGCTTCATTCTGCCACTGTGATTCATGCTGCACAGTACCATACTCCAGTAGTCCTATTTGTGGAATAAGTTACATTGGATTAATTAAAGTATTTTCCTTTTTATGACTAGCTGTGTATTAATTAGCAATCATGTGCAATATACAGTGCAATAGAAAAGGAATGGTAAAAGCTACAATTTACTTAGACTGTAAATTCTTTGAAGCGGGGACTGTCTTTTTGTTCTGTCTTGGGCCCTTGGTCCATGACTGAGATTCCTTTATGCTACTGCAAAACAAAATATTAATAATAATAATGTTTATAATTTTTGAATGAAAACTTATTTATAATATGGCCTCTTACAACAATCCAAATGTTCTTGCAACCAACTAGTGTTTTTTTGTTTTGTTTTTAAATAAAATGAAAACATAAATATTAACCTGTTGTTTTTTCATCTTGGTCTTTCTTTTTTAACTAGTCATCCTTATTTTTCAGTTTTTGGCTCCTCCCTCATTTCATGGTTGCTCTTTAGGTTTGGTCGTTGGCATTTTCCTTGGTCTTCATACAAGTTTACTGATTCAGTCATCATTATTCTCCTATAGTTCAGATTTTATCATCATAAGCTGCCTTTTACTTCTTAATATTTTGTTGCACATTGTAATTTTATTTGTCTGTGTTCTGTTTCATCTTCCATGATGATTTTTCTTTGATCACTGTCATCACTGTCCTCCTTCTCTGTGTCCAGTCATCATCTTCTTTATGCCCACTCATCCTCCTCCTTCCATTTGTTCATGTTCTGTACAGTCCCTGAATAGCAGAGGCATGAGCCACCACCAATAAGTCCCTGTGCCAATGATAGAATCAAAACCATGGGGTCTACAAATCATTTCCTCCACTACTTTTGCTTTGAGTGTTCTTTCAGAAGTAGTGTTCCCTACACATAAGCTCTACAGCCAAAATGCTTCTGAAATAAATGTAGTCAAACTTTACTAATTCTGGGTCACTGAGAACGAAAATGATGCTTAAAATTGTTGATTGGCTCTAGTTTTCAAGACATGCTATTGGGTCAGTATATACGACCCTTGACTTGGGAATGGCAGAGGATAAGTGAGTTATAAAGGGAAGGGATCTCAATTTAAACCAGAAATGACTAAAATACATCTTTGACTGGATCTATGAATAAATCTATGACTGGGTTTGGACAGTACTTGCTTTTTAGGCCAAACAATGAATGATGCAATCTGAAGCTGGTATTGCATCACACATGATATGAATTGCATCATCTTATTCCTAGAAGTCACGGATGATGCAATCATAACAAAGCTTACATCACTCCGCTGAACAAATTGCCCTATATCAGCTCTAGAATTCATACAGTGTCGTGCTCTCTTACTTGTCAGTGTTTGATTTTGCAAAGGGACACATTTCTGTTTAGCCAAAGTGAGCAGAGATGCCTCGTACTTGTGTGAACAGTGCAGATAACTTCTGCTATGTTTGTGGTGAAGTGACTTTTGCATCACAAAAGCGCAGTATAACCACTATGGTTAAGAAAGCCTATCACCTTTCTTTTGGCTGCAAAATTGGAGATCAGGACAAGAGGTGGGCCGCACACATATGCTGCAACACTTGTGCAACAAATCTTCGCCAGTGGTTGAGCAGGAAAAGGAAATCTATGCCTTTTGCAGTGAGAGCCAACAGATCATCCCAGCAATTGTTACTTCTGCATGGTGCCTCCAGTTGGGAAAGGTGTGTCAAAGAAGAAAAAGTGGACTGTGCATTATCCAAACATTCCATCAGCTATACGCCCAGTACCCCACAGAGAAGGACTGCTGGTTCCTCATGCACCAGAATCATTCTCACTTGAGTCAGAAGAGGAAGAGGATGAAACTTCTGGTCCTGAACCATCAATGTCACAGGACCCACATTTTCTCCCATCCTCCTCCTCTGAACCACACCTAATAACACAAGGTGAACTGAATGACCTTGTCAGGGATTTGGAACTACCCAAGAGTAAGGCAGAGCTTTTGGGCTCCAGACTACAGCAGTGGAATCTCCTGGCAGGTAATGTTAGGGTTTCCATGTTCCGTGACCGTCAAAAGGATCTTGTCCCATTCTTCTTCATGGAAGGTGATCTTGTAGCCTGCAACAACATCGATGGTGTGATGGCAGCCCTCAACATCGTTCACGATCCAGATGAGTGGAGACTGTTCATTGATTCATCAAAGACGAGTCTTAAAGCTGTTTTACTGCATAATGGCAATGTTTTGCCATCAATTCCAGTTGGTCATGCAGTCCATATGAAGGAAACCTATGACAACATGAAACAACTTTTGAGGTGCATAAACTATGACCAACATCAGTGGCAGCTTTGTGGCTATTTGAAGGTTGTTGCTCTCTTGCTTGGTCTGCAGACTGGATACACAAAGTACAGCTGTTTTCTCTGCAAATGGGATAGTCGTGCAAGAGATTCCCATTACATCAAGAAAGATTGGCCACTCCAACAGTCATTGGAGCCTGGGAGGAAGAGTGTTCAGCATCCACCACTTGTTGAATCAAGGAAGATTTTGTTACCACCCTTACACATCAAGCTGGGTCTGATGAAGAACTTTGTCAAGGCCATTGACAAAACACAAGCAGCTTTCAAGTACCTCTGTGGAAAATTTGCAAGGTTAAGTGAAGCTAGGATAAAGGAAGGTGTCTTTGTTGGTCCTCAGATTCGTGAACTTCTTCGAGATGATGCATTTGACCATGCACTGCGTGGCAAGGAAAAAAAGGCATGGAAAGCCTTCCAGTTAGTGGCAATAAATTTTCTCGGAAACAAGGCAGACAACTACAGGTTGTTGGTGGAAAACCTCCTCAAGGCATACAAAAGCCTTGGTTGCAACATGTCACTAACGATACATTTTTTGCACTGTCATCTAGATTTTTTCCACCGAACTGCGGAGCAGTGAGCGACGAGTATGGCAAGCGATTTCACCAGGACATTGCAACAATGGAGAAACGCTATCAGGGCAAATGGAGCCCATCAATGCTTGCAAACTATTGCTGGACAGTGACAAGAGATGCTCCATTTAATGAATACAAGAGACAAGCCAAGAAGCGCCAAGTAGCCACTGAATAGGACTAAACTATATACATCATAGTTTTTTGCCTTTTGTTTCATAATAAATTTTATTTCTATAACCCCTTTGCTGATTTTTAAAGTGTTACATAAACAGGACAGGTGAAATAGTATCATGTAAAGCAACCATAAACACATGAAAAGACCTAGGTTTACAATTTACGATTAAAACTCTACTATCTACACAATATACATAGACATAAAATGTAAAAACTTAAATATCTTAGAAACAGTAGCCAATCAGTTGTTTTAATTGTCATATTTGAATTCAGCACATCAAAATACATACTAAATAGCACATTTTATCTCTGAAGCAGACGACTTCTCAAAAATTGTAGACCAGTGGGATATGCTATTCTCTGGCAGTGTTGACTATCTCAAGGGATAGAAAAGAGATCTTTCCAAAAGCATGATGATTCTATTTTTCATCTAGTTGAGATTTCTTTCTAATTTCCCCCAAACCTAGTTACCTTTCTTTGATTTATAGATCAAAAGGAGCCTGGAAATGGAAAATTATCACAAGTGGTATCCAGCACAAAAAGGGCATATTTGAATAAGAATCCCATAACCTCTTGCAGAGCCCCTTATCATTATAACAAACCAGGGAACTGTGCTCCCATTGGCAGGGTGCCCACCCCATTTATGTAACACAGGATCAGCTCATCTAATTCTCCCCACGGTCAGCTAATTTTTAACAGCAATGAATGGCTTCTTGGCACCAGACACCACTACCAGGTAGCACTCTGGGTGCCGGGAGATGACGTTGAAATACTCTACCATCTGCGTGAACACATCAGAACAAGAGATCAACCTGATCAGCTGTTGAGGGGTTACTTGCTAGGGGAATGGTTACTAGTGTGATCTTAAAGTATGTTAAAAAAATCCCCCTCTTCCACTCAGATCTCCCACCCCTAATTCTAGTGAGATTCCTACCACCTCTCCAGGGTGAATGGGTGAGTTCAGAATCAGATCCATCTGATGAGGCTGCCCACAAGAAGGTGAGTAGTTTTGATCTAGACCCCAGCCCTGCAGGGACCAGGCTGAGACCCAACCAACTAAATTCAGTAGTTCTAGGCTGATTCCCTGCCATCTGGACTACAGAGCAGAACAAGACTCTTAAGGGGGTGAAAAGGGTAGTCTCAATGGTGATGTATAGCACAACATGAGAGCAAGGACATTTTATCAACTTTTATGATTTAACTCTATGAGTTTCTGAGCTCAGGGTGAGGCTAGATATGAGAGAGGGCATGGAAGTGTCGCAGCTCAGGATGGGGATGGGAGAAAGTCAGTGATGCTGGCTAAGAACATCCTATTGGCACCATCCAATAAACCCAATGTGTGGACTCCAGAAACCCATGCTGCTTTAGCAGAGGGATTTAGAGGCCAGCTGTGGAAAAAGCAGCAAAGCAGGCAGAGAATGAAAAGCCAACATGTCCATTTAGCATTAGTTTTATCCTTGTACCAGTCTCTGTGTGAAAGATATGGCAATTTCCTGCAGTATCCTTGAAAAACTCCTCATTGGTTTTTGTGTATCTATGGGGGTATTAAATAAACTTTTAAAGTACAATTAAAAAGAAGTATTAACCTGTTGGGGTTTTTTGACTGGGCTTTTTCTTGGTTTTGTTTGTTTGTTTGTTGTTGGTTTTTTTTTACTTTTCATCCTCTTTTTCTGCTTTTGGCTCCGTGTGATGGATGGACAGGCCCTAAAGGGTTTAAGGCCTAAGAGGCCAATGATGGTACCTTGCTTCATCCGGAGAGAGAGCCAAGCTTAACTTATCATGAGGCCCACTTGGTCAGGAACAGGCTTGCTAGTATAAAGCGAGGAAGTTGAGAGGAGGAGGGAGGGAATCTTCAGTCATTGCCTGGGAGCAAAGAGGTGGTAATGCGGGGAGGATATTAAGCCTTGAGGCCCTGTCCCTGAAAGAAGGGTTAACCCAGATAAGTTATGGGGAAGAAAGCATGAGAGAGGCTGGGTAGGAAGAAGCCTAGGGAAATAGCAGCAAGGAGTGGGACTGTGCAGACTGGCTGCTAGTTGTAGTGTCTCTGGGCTGGAACCCAGCATAGGAGGGGCCTGAGTTCCCCTAACAGACACTGGGAAAGTGGAACAGAAGATCATCTGAGGTGGCACCTGGACAGTTTTCTGGTGGGATTTTGTTACCTTGGAAGAGGAGGACTATACAGTGACCTGGTCTGAGGGCTGAATCACAAATAGGAAGTACCCAGAGTCACTAGGGGAGAGAGGCGCCACAGCAGAAACAACTGACTGAAGGGGAGCCAAACAAAGTGAAAGCTAATACTCAGGCCCAGTCACAAGGAGGTGCACCTGCTGTGAGTGGACCCCTTTATTCTCCATTGTTGTTTTTTTATGTTTGCCAATTGGATTGGACACTGCATAGACACCATGCAGTCTCTGCACTGAAGAGTTTCTAATCTAATTAGACCACAGGAGCACAGGCGCCAACTTCCGGTGGCGCCGGTGGGGGCTGACGCCTGGCGTCAGGGGCGGGGTCCCGCCCCGATGCCGGGCGATGTGGCGGGGCCCCGCCCCCGATACCGACGCAATGTCACCCAGCGTTGGGGGTGGGGCCCCGCAATGTCTCCCGGTGCTGAGGTGAGCTTGCCGCGGGTCCCGGGACTGGCGGGGAGCTGGGCGCGGGCCCCGGGGATGGCGGGGAGCTACCAGTGGGTGCTCTGCACCCATCAATTTTTCCCTGTGGGTGCTCCAGCCCCGGAGCACCCACGGAGTCGGCGCCTATTCACAGGAGGTTATCCCTGGTTTACAGGTGGGAGAATTGAGGCCCAGGTGGATGAAGTGACTTACCCAATGCCACAAAATGAGTTTGTGGCAGAGCTAGGAATTTAAACCAGCCCTACTGAGTGTCAGTCCTTTGATCACAAACCCATCCTTTCACCTGGCCAATTCAGAAAGTTCCATCCCAGTCATTTAAATAGATCAGCTGCAGCTTCTTTCACTAAAGCTCCCTCCCATGACAAGCTCCCTACAGTGTGCTGCCCTGTCCTGATTCTGTGCATGTTTGGGTCTGGTCTCACTGGGGCAGGAACTTTCTTGAAATTTGATCCAGGTCACCTCCCGTACAGAACAACATATACTGTGATCCCACAAGAACAGACAGGAACTGGAATCTTCCCTCTCCTTGCTTCTTTCCTGTTGTCTAGGTATACTGAATCCTGCCTTGGGTAGGGGGAGGGATGGGCTAGAGTACCTTTTGGGATTCCTCCCAGCCCTATACGTCTATGATTCTATAATTCTAATATATTGACTCAGTATGCCTACCCTACCTTGATACAACACTTTATACAACAGAACTAGGAAATAAATGTCTTATGAACAGCCACAAACTCAAAGATATCTATTTATACATCTTTACGTACAAGAACATTCGTCTTTTTGCAGTGCTTCCAAAACTGTATGTTGCTATGGGAAATGGAGGGTAAAAGCAAAATATCGTGAAGCTTTTAAATGAGATGTACTGAAGTGTTCTGTAAATGACAAAATATTTGCTATTGAAAATATGCATTTCATCTGTTATGAAGATACAATTAATTTTAAACATTTTAAAATATTCCAGCCTAGTCTGTTTCTAGATCACTATAATCATAATCCTAAAGTAACTTATGTTTTACTGAATTTCATAGTTGAGGAAACCACATAACATTAATATATCTTGTGCACAAAGTAGTACAGCATTTTAAAGAAAACCAAACACCTACTCAGGTTTCAGACTCATGGATACTAAGGTTTGTACCTCATTATTTATTGTCTATTTAATGCTAGGAGAAAGAGCATGAAGTTGTCAAATTTAAGCATGCTCTTTCTGTACTGGAGGGGATATGTATTATACTTTCAGGTGCCTTAAAGAAAAAAAAATGTTGCTGCATTTAAAGTATTGCAAGGAGGTTAAGTTATTTAAGTAGGCTTACAGGTATGTTCATATAGCATAGTGAAAATCACCAATAAAAGACTTGTAACAATCTGGAATAATGATCAGCCCAATTATTATAATCCTCATACTGGTGAATTTAGGCTTTCATAAAAAAGTCTACAATATTTAAAATTAAATACTTTGTGTAGTGGGCAAAACTGAAAGTGAAGGAGGATGGCTCCCCAATGCTGCAGGCAGTTCTATACCATTCCACTCCATGAAGGCTGCTCTAATCTGTTCCATCTGGTTGGAACCCCAAGGCCACAGTACACCAGCTGGAGTTCACTGAAACACAGCACACTCTAGCCATGCCATCAATGCAATTAGGTCTATGCAAATGACTGATTTTTCAATTCACTGACCAAACCAATTTTTTAAATCATTTAGAGTCAAATACATTTAGTTTGCCCTGAAATAAAAGATTTTGGTTTGGTTTTAAAGGGCTTTTTGACCTTTTAAAAATACAATGGAAGCCAAATTAGAAATGAAAAGCCGTTTCAAATTGGAAAAATGGAAATTTTTCTTCCAAAAATGTCTGAATAAAATGTTTCATTTTTTTCTGATTTGTTTTCTTTTTGACCAAAACAAATTGGTGAAATCAACTTAAATTCGTGAAAAATAGTCTGAAAAATTTTGTTCAGCTTGAAATGCACTCTATGCTGGGATTTGAAAAGACACAGCACAGGATTTGACTATACATCTCTCAGGAAATCCCCCATGTCAGGGAAGTCCTTAGGTATCTAAGTCAGCTTTTTGGACATTGGGGTTCTGGACCATGTACTGAAGATCAGGCCATTTATTTTCAAATCTGTTCCCCAGTTTGTTGGGAAGTAATATTTACCTTTGAACATTCAAATTGGTGACCAAAACCAATGAATCTTCAAATTAAAATATAAAGAGGAAATCCAGAAATCCATGAAAACACTAAGGAGGTAACCAAAAACACTGAACTGTTAATATATTTAGAGATTCACCATGATGGTCAAAAAGATAGAGAAAGGCACAGTCAGCCACTGAGATGTGAGTAAAACATTACCAACCCCCCCTGTCATGTTGCCTCATGCATACTTTGTTAGAACTGTGGGCTAAGACATATCCACTCACCATTATTAATAAAACACTGCAGACTGTTGATATGGTTCCTTTTGAAGTTTAAATGCTTTAATTTTTCCACTTTGCTATTCCAGCTTAGTCCTCTGCCTTCGAAGTCAGTTGGTATTCAGCATGTGCAGGCATAGGATTAAAGGAAGACAGATGTGTAGAAAATTGAATGATGATTTCTCTTAAAGATGGCAGTCTTTTCTAGTTGTCTATCAGTAGTATTTGCTTTTTAAAAACTATAAAGGCAAATAGAACACATCTGACAGGAACTTGTTGCAGTGGGTAATATAGCATACAAGAAATTCTAGAGACGTCTCCAAGAATGGAGCTATGGGCTGGTCTCCACTACCGGTGAGATCAACGCTGCTGCAGGGATCGATTTAGCAGGTCTAGTGAAGACCCAACAAATCGATGGCAGAGCACTCTCTGGTCAACCCCAGTACTCCAGTTCTCCAAGGAGAGTAAGGGAAGTTGAGTGGAGAGAGTCTCTCGTCAATGCAGTGCAGTGAAGACACTGGGGTTATTCACGTAACTGGAGTAGCGTAACTTAGGTTGACTTACCCCAGTAGTGAAGACAAGCCCTATGTCTCATTGGTAGGATTCTGCATATGATATGCCTCAGGTTTAAAATGTTTGTTTTAGACAATTTCAGTTACTTGGGATCCAGCCATTTGTATGCATATTACATGTCTGAAATATCAGGTCAATTTTAAATCAGGATGCTAAGGCATTCAGAGAATTTCTATTAAGTCCAATTATCCGTGAGTATAATCTAAAGCAGCAGTCATGCTGGTAAAATCAGAGAAAATTATATTCTATGTAATTCTCAGATCCAGATCCTATAACTAACTGATTTAGAAATATTGTGTTCTTAGTTTTCAAAGACTGGGGGTAACCTTGAATTTATATGGTATGCCCAGGGCAATTATAAGGAATACATACTTTTTTTATAAAAATCCCCTTGAAATATTCACCAGAGAGAATATCTTTAAGTGTAGATTGTATTTAAATATTCCTGCTCCTTGATTAAATTCTAGACTTACTTTGATAACACTGATTGTTTTAGAATCATGTTTTCTGTCCACTAATAAGACTCTCCCAAAATGAATCTGTTCGTAAGGTCACCATATGACATAATATAATGTCAGGATTGTAAAAACACATACTTCTACTGACAGTTGTTCAGACTTATCTTCCCTTGGCAAGTGGGAAACATTTAGTTTCACTGTTGTGCATAAAATAGCACAGTATTTTAATAGACTCAACACCACTTCAGCACGTGCATTTAAAATAAATATCTGTGTAACTGTCATTTTGAATGTTACTATAATTACAGAGAAATATCCTTGGACAATTTTTAGCATTTAAGGAAATATACAAACAAGAGAGGATTTAGATATCACAATTTTTATTTTCTAGCTACGTTTTAGAGCGTTTAAGATGATGTGCAAACTTTTTCTTACACTTAAACTCAAATTTATTAATACAATAAATTAATAAACTATTATAAATAAATAATTTATTAATACAATAAATTGTCTCTATACCATTGACTCCATTCCGCAGTGCTGCCACTAATGAATCCTGTTTATTGCAAAGAAAATCCCTGTTGTTCCCTTGTCCAGATGTCTGTCTACTTCCGTCCTTCTTTCTTTACAACCTTAGCCAGTGAGCCCCTTGGAGCAGGATACATTCCTTTTTGAATATCCAGGAAAAAAGTATCACTTTGACAGCTATTGTGTTAATAATAAAAAAAAAATTAGTAGTAGGAACAATGTGTTGTAATTTCTAAAGTACAGCAGTTACAATGTTTGAAAATCATCAGTTCATCACTATTAGCAGGATTGAGTGCTTTTAACAGAATTGCAACATAGAGCATTGAAAATTCATGAGCTGAGCCCCACAAAATCCTAAGATTTGCTTAAAAACTTTGAAGTTTAAAAATCTATTTGTTTTAAATTCCCTTCTGTGTAGAGCCTTTAATGTTCATCTTTTCAAGCTATTTTCTATAACCATCCCACTAAAGCTGAAATTCTCACATTGTTATGTGGTTTCAGGAGCTGGGGCTTTCAGAAAAACAGAAAATATCACAAAACCAGTGATAAAATTGCCACAATTGGCAACACTGTTAATTGTGTACATCAACTCCTGTTGAATTAAGTGGTACAATGAGGCCAGGCAAGCAGAATTATTTCATTATGAATCATGAAACCGTTCAGAATTCATCTGGTTTTAGGTTTCAGTATTAACTCAAAACTGAGTTCAGGTTAGCTGAAAGTACAAATAGACCTAAAGAAGTACTTTGCATATGAATACTCTCTTGAGCTTCGTGAAGTTGGGTGGGGTTCAGAATCCAAACTGGAGCCAGATTAAAATGTCATGGTATCAGAGAATCCATCTCTAAATAATAGACTTAACACAGACCTTTGATCCAAAAGTCATGAACTTTGGAGCCAGATGTTATGGCTGTTGTACGTATCCCTCAAAAGTTCACACACTTTTGAAATGAGGATTGGAAGCCAATTTGATAACTGGGAGGTGGGGATTTGAATAGGTCTCTGATTAGAATCTCCAGTTTCTTGGGATGACATTAAGGCATTGGTCTTGGTAAGCAATACTGGTTCAGCAGCTATAGCTTGCTGGGCTGAACCAAAGCACAGACTTGTGTGATGCTATTGTCATAGTGTTCCTAATTTGCTAGTCTGATGTTAAAGAACTAGCCTCTATGAGATAATTGGATCAAAACAATTTAAGCTGCTGCGAATAATCCTTTGATAATATAAAATCATCCAAGAAAAAGTAAACATATTTGAAAACGTTTAGAATTTTTTTTCTTTTGGTACATCATTACATTTAAATAGTTTTCCTTTGTTGTATCGCAGTTGCATAAAATAAATATAAATACAGCAATTCTGAAAAAGGTTCATGCAAACAAGCTGGGTAAGATGACAGCAAATTTAAAAGTAACATTTCATTGAATTATCATGTAACCCTTTCATTATTGCTACCTGGTATTAGCAGCTATCATATTATTAGCATACCATTGAAATCAATGGTTTGAGAGTCATTCATATTGTCAGTCATCAGAGTGGCAAGTGCATTCTCTTTGGTACACATGGAATGTTTGTTTGCAGTCAGAGTTAGTCTCCCACATATAGAAACTATCTAAACATTCCATAATTAAAATTCCTCATTGGTTGTGTAAAAACATATTTTCCCAACTTCCAAATGATTAAAAATAGCATTTTTATCATGGATGTTATCTTCCCTTGCATTCATTCTTCCTCATTCCTTGGATGAAGCAAGGTTTGTCTGAGTTCTGTAAGTTTCTGCAAAAGTGGGATTATAATTCTTCTCATCACTATGTACATGCTGTTTGTATTCTACCCCTTATTCCTTGTCTAGAGCTGGTAAAAAAAAATCAGAATTTCTACCCATGGAAAATTCTGATATTTTTACTTTTTTTTCGCACAAATAAGGTGTAGAGTCTAAATATCAACATTTTTCACAGAACAACATCCTGAACAATTTTGATTCAGAAAAATTGTTGACTTTCAAACCGGGAAGAATTGGTAGGGAAAGTAGAAGTTGGTGGTAACCTGGGTAGCAGTGACCATGAAATGGTCGACTTCAGGATCCTGACAAAAGGAAGAAAGGAGAGCAGCAGAATACAGACCCTGGACTTCAGAAAAGCAGATTTTGACTCCCCCAAGGACCTGATGGGCAGGATGCCATGGGAGGCTAATATGAGGGGGAAAGGAGTCCATGAGAGCTGGCTGTATTTGAAAGAAGCCTTATTGAGGGCGCAGGAACAAACCATCCCGATGTGCAGAAAGAATAGCAAATATGGCAGGTGACCAGGTTGTCTTAACAGAGAAATCTTCAGTGAGCTTAAACACAAAAAGGAATCTTACAAGAAGTAGAAACTTGGACAGATGACTAGGGAGGAGTGTAAAAATATTGCTCGAGCATGCCAGGGGTGTAATGAGGAAGGCCAAAGCACAATTGGAGTTGCAGCTAGCAAGGGACTGAAGGGTAACAAGAAAGGTTTCTACCGGTATGTTAGCAACAAGAAAAGGGTCAGGGAAAGTGTGGGACCCTTATTGAAAGGGGGAGGCAACCTAGTCACAGATGATGTTGAAAAAGCGGAAGTACTCAGTGCTTTTTTTGCCTTGGTCTTCACAGACAAGGTCAGCTACCAGACTGCTGCACTGGGCAGCACAGTATGGGAAGGAGGTGAGCAGTCCTCAATGGTAAAAGAACAGGTTAAGGATTATTTAGAAAATCTGACATGCACAAGTCCATAGGGCCGAATGCAATGCATCCAAGGGTGCTGAGGACGTTGGCTGATGTGATTATAGAGCCATTATCTTTGAGAACTTGTGGTGATTGGGGGAGGTCCCGAATGATTGGAAAAAAGGAAAATATAGTGCCCATATTTTAAAAAGGGATGAAGGAGAATCTGGGGAACTACAGACTGATCAGCCACTCCCCAGTCCCTGGAAAAATCATGGAGCAGGTCCTCAAGGATCCATTTTGAAGCACTCGGAGGAGAGGAAGTTGATGAGGAACAGTCAACATGGATTCACCAAGGGCAAGTCATTCGTGAACAACCTGATTGCCTTCTATGATGAGATAACTGGCTCTGTGGATATGGGGAAAGCAGTGGATGTGATATATCTTGACTTTAGCAAAGCTTTTGATACAGTCTTCAACACTATTCTTGCCAGCAAGTTAAAAAAAGTATGGATTGGATGAATGGACTATAAGGTGGATAGAATCTGGCTAGATCGTCGGGCTCAATGGGTAGTGATCAATGGCTCGATGTCTAGTTGTCAGCTGGTATCAAGCAGAGTGTTCCAGCGGTCTGTCCTGGGGTCAGTTTTGTTCAGCATATTAATTAACGATCTGGATGATGGGATGGATTGCACCCTCAGCAATTTCACAGATGACACTAAGCTGTGGGGAGAGGTAGATACGCTGGAGGGTAGGGACAGGGTCCAGAGTGACCTAGACGAATTGGAGGACTGGTCCAAAAGAAATCTGATTGAGGTTCAACAAGGACAAGTGCAGAATCCTCCATTTAGGACGGAAGAATCCCATGCTCCACTACAGGCTGGAGACCGACTAGATAAGCGGCAGTTCTGCAGAAAAGGACTTGGGGATTACAGTGGACGAAAAGCTGGATATGAGTCAACAGTGTGCCCTTGTTGCCAAGAAGGCTAATTGCATATTGGGCTGCATTAGTAGGAACATTGCCAGCAGATTGAGGGAAGTGATTATTTCCCTCTATTTGACCCTGGTAAGGCCACGTATTGTGTCCAGTTTGGGGCCCTCTACTACAGAAAGTATGTGGACAAATTGGATAGAGTCCAGTGAAGGGCAACAAAAATTATTAGGGGCTGAGGCACATGACTTAGACTGAGGGAACTGGGCTTGTTTAGTCTTCAGAAGAGAAGAGTGAGGGATTTCATAGCAGCCTTCATCTACCTGAAGGCAGGTTCCAAACAGGCTGGAGCTCGGCTGTTCTCAGTGGTGGCAGATGACAGAACAAGGAGCAATGGTCTCAAGTTGTAGTGAGGGAGGTCTAAGTTGGATATTAGGGAACACTATTTCACTAGGTGGGTGGTGAAGCACTGGAATGGGTTACCTAGGGACGTGGTGGAATCTCCATCCTTAGAGGCTTTTAAGGCCGGGCTTGACAAAGCCTTGGCTAGGATGATTTAGTTGGTGTTGGTCCTGCTTTGATCAGGGGGTTGGACTAGATGACTTCCTGAGGTCTCTTTCAACCCATACGTTGCATGATTCTATGATGATTCTATGAATATCAAAGAATCTTGTTTCAGCTTGGTTTGGCACTGAACTACAATTGCCTGAGCTAAGGCGACATCATGAGAATTGTAGCTCAGGTGCCTTATGTTTCCATTCTCTTCTATAGGCCAGTCTCCCTGTATGGACTGCATCTCCCATTGTGTGACACACCCATGGGGCTTTTCTAATGCACCATGTTGGTTACACTATTGGGGAGCAAATACAATTCCCATTAAGTCCTGCAGCAGAGCACATGGACATAGTTCAGTGGCCAACTGACTACAGCTGGTCAGGAGTTTTCTAAAAAACATTTCCTGAATGAACAATGGCAATTCATTAAAACAGAATTTTTTCTCAGAAACATATAATTTTGTCAGGAAGGTGTCAAAGTTCCAGAATAGCCATGGTTAAGGTACTCACCAGGGATATGGATAACCCATATTTATGTCCCCTCTCTGCCTGAGGGGGAACAGGGCCTAGAACCTATGTCTCCCAGGTGCTTGGTTCTCTCTGGCCCACTAAATAGTTGTGTGTTAGTCTCTCAATTTCTCATGTTGGGGCTATTCCATTTTATATAAATAAACAAACATTCCGTGGGCCAGAGAGAATCAAGCAAGAGTGGGATTCCAAACAATCTGTATTCTTGTCATTTCATTGCCACTTTAGCTCATCAATACCTTTATTTTGATTTTTCTCTTCCATTTGTTTGTCTCTCTCTTCATGTGATTGAAACATCTGTATCTAATGTAGAATAAAGCTGGTTGTTAATTTTTCAACAAACTGTTTTTTTGTCAAAAAATGTCAGTTTATCAATCCTGAAACTGTTCACAAACCTGGATCAGGTTTGATGAATTTCCTGACTCTAAATGAATTAGGGAATAAAGTTCTGAAATTGTCAATGTTTCAATTCAACCTTTTCAAAATGAAAAAATTAATTTTCCTGTTTAATGCAACTTTTCATTTTGAAAGGTAAGCTAATCATATTGGAAAGGAAGTTTAAAAAAGAAAGTTAGAATTGATATATTTCACAATTATCAAAACATTTCAATTAACCCAAAATGGGGGGAAAATGTTTATTTGGTTCACAAATATTTTTGAGATTTTGACTTTTCATCCTGATCTGAGATGGGGTATGGGAGGGGAATTCAAATTCTCAAATAGTTTCAAGACAGGAAAACTGTGGTTTGCTTAGTTATGGTATAAAGCTCTATATTTAATGAGGAAGTGGTGTACAAAAGAGTTAGAAAACTGAAGCGAGAATGCTTCAGTTATAAAGATAGGGGAAGAAGTTAAAGAAAGTAGAGAAGGGGCTTCTCAAAAGATATGAATACTTTCTTGCATTTGAAGCAAAATATAATCCAGCAGAAATATCTGTGGGTTATTTAGAGCCACAGGAATACTGCTGATTTAAAAGTTAGAGTACTTGAAGAGAGTAAATAAATTGTGTAAAATTGAAGAGCTCAAAGATCATTCTTCCCCTCCCCAAGAAAAATCAATCTAGATTGTTCATAATTCAGATCCCTGTAAGCAACTGAATTTCATAAAAAAGGTGTACAAGTTAATTTGTCCTTGGGTTCTGAACAGCCACCGCATATTCATCATCATGTTTGGCTATCTGAACAAGAAGAGTGGGTTTTTTGCATATCAAACGCTGAATTTTCAGTGGAATTCTGCATTATTTCAGTCTGGAATGTGAATGGACAATGACTTTCTTTGCAAAATTAAGTCTATATCTTAACATTTCAGCAAGGAGCAATTGTTTAGTAAATAGGAATCGGCTTATGAATATTCAATTCCTCACTGCAACAATGGTTTGTGCCCAAATGACAAAGCACTGACTCCTTGCTGCCATTATGCTGGCCTGTTGCCATTATGTATTCTCATGGTAACTTTCCTAATGGAAGTAGGGCAGGGGATTGACATTCCATTAGTGATGAAAGGAACAAGTGTTCATGAACTACCACCGATTTGAACAGTCAGTTTCTAATTCACTACCTCCCCACTTAGAATCTCAAGGGAATACAAACAAAAATGTAACTGAAGTTAGTCCAAGTGAATTACATTTCTAATTGTAATATTCTCTAAATATATATCTGTGCAGAGTAGACCACCAGAACCTCTTTATACAAATAACAGCACACATATAATGAACTAATTAAATATGAAATCAAATCACGAGTGAGACTGGAATCCACTTATCCAGCTACTTGATAAGTGCTTTACCAATACATCTACTGCACTGAAGATGTTTATATTAAATTAAGCTGACATGGACTCTGTCATATTGTGCCTAACCTTTGAGCTTCTCATAATTAAGTTAGATTTAGCCTTGAGAAGATCATTAGCCGAACACATGCCACAATTGTCAACTATGATATTTTCTACATAAAATGGAGATGTACAGCAGTTTAAATGAACAGCTCTACAGAAATGGCCCAATTTTACTCCCATGGAAGTCCATGGCAAAACTTTCACTGACATCAGGGGGAACAAACCTGGACCATATGTTCAATTTCTGATGCTACTAGTATTCCAGTGGTGCAATGCAACCCTTAAAGCTAACACAGTGTCGTCAGCAGGATTATATCAGCAAACGAGGCTCCTGGGGTCGTGATGAGCTGGTTTAATGGTTGCTAAACCTGTCTCCTTTCAGCCAGCATAGGAGATGTGCACGGGGTTTCACTGAACCCCTTTAAATTCCTCAGTAGGCACAACCTTAGTCTTCAAGACCAGATTGGCACAGTGGCCGTTAGAAGCAATAATGTGGCTCCTTAGCCACAATACAAGATTGGGACCTCAGTCTCTAATTTCCAATATTAGTACTTTGAAATTATTGATAAAGAATTACACCAACTTGATATGAGTTGCAGAGGGTGCCTTCAACCCAAAGTAAGTGAGGCTTAAATAGCAGTATGACAATAGTTTCTCTTTATTATAATGTTAATAAATAAGAGGCATTCTTATTCATTGTATGCCTACTTTGAAACTTGAATTAATTTTTCTAGTGATAAATATGGAACTTCTGCTATAAATAATACTCAAACATAAGAACATAAGAATGGCTATACTGGGTCAGACCAAAGGTCCATCCAGACCTGTATCCTGTCTACCGACAGTGGCCAATGCGTGCCCCAGAGGGAGTGAACCTAACAGGTAATGATCAAGTGATCTCTCTCCTGCCATCCATCTCCACCCTCTGATGAAAAGAGGCTAGGGACACCATTTCTTACCCATCCTGGCTAATAGCCATTAACGGACTTAACCTCTAAATATTTATCTAGTTCTCTTTTAAACCCTATTATATTTCTAGCCTTCACAACCTCCTCAGGAAAGGAGTTCCACAGATTAACTATGTCATGGAATGTTCATGAATATCAAAACATGAAATTGAAGACCGGAGCAGCAGAATAGTGGTGGTGTTGGGGTGTGTGTGCGGGAGATGAGGCCCAGCCAAGGACCAAGAGAAACAGTGTTAGCACATTCCTCCACAATCTCTTATTGCAATTTCCTGCAATATCCTTGGGAGACCTTATTGAATTAAGTTTAAGTGTGGGGTCAATTATGTTACAATGCAAAGTTTAAGTATTATTGTGGGCTGCTCAGGAGGGAGAGAGGTGTAGGTCTGTGCCCAAGACAGGTGACAGCTGAGAGGCAGAAATCTTTTAGTAGGTGCCCTCAGGGGGCCACCAAAGGGAAATGCAGGTGCAGGTACCCTGAAATTGTAACATGCTTGATAAGTGATTTCAAGCCAGTAATGGTGAATGAATCTAATTGCCAAACAGTGGAGCAACCATAACAGGGTCATCTTGTATGGCCTGGCTGGTCAAATTGGAAAAGCCAGTCTCAGGCAAAAGGAAGACTTTATATTCTGTAACAAAACAAACAAACAAACCAAATGCAACAACCAAGGAGTAAATTGGTAATTGGCATACACAAGAAAGATAGGGCTTTGAGAAAAGGCTAGAGGAGTCATTCTCTGGAAGGCAAAAGGAGACCAGGCTGGGTCCTAAGAGCACTTTGGCTACTAAAATAATACAAATTGGGTCTTTCCTGTTCCTGTAATTCAAGAAAGAAGTCCCTCTACTTTACTGTGTAGTGAAGCATAAAATGAGTGTGGCTAAATGTGCTGTTTGTTCTGAAATCATTTTCTCTAATGCTTTGTTCCATTTACTAATAGGCTTGCCTGTTTTAAGAGGGCTGTTGGGTAGAACAGCCTGGAAAATGGAATTTCCTTCTGCAGAAATCTTCAGTTTTTTGGAAAAGAAATTCATTCTGAATTTGGACAAAAAGTCAGAATGGAAAATTTTCGCAGGAGGAAAAATTCCATTTTGGTAGAACTGAAACAGAATGCTTTGGACTGTTCCTAGCTGCCTGACTCCCAGGGCTACCTGACTCCCTCTGCAGTTACCAAAGCGGTCATCAAATGACATTAATATGCAGCTGGTTTAAAATTTACAAAAGGAAGTATTTCTTCACACAACACACAGTCAGCCTGTGAAACTCTTTGCCATAGGACAGGCATCAGCAACCTTCGGCACGCGGCTTACCAGGGTAAGCCCCCTGGCAGGCCGGGCTGGTTTGTTTACTTGCTGTGTTTGCCAGTTTGGCTGATCGCAGCTCCCACTGGCCGCAGTTCACCGTCCCCGGCCAATGGGGGCTGCGGGACGTGGAGGCCAGCACATCCCCCGGCCCGCGCCGCTTCCCACAGTCCCCATTGGCCTGGGACGGTGAACCGCAGCCAGTGGGAGTCATGATCGGCTGAACCAGCGGATGCGGCAAGTAAACAAACCATCCCGGCCTGCCAGGGGGCTTACCCTGGCGAGCCTCATGTTGAAGGTTGCCGATGCCTGCCATAGGATGTTATGAAGACCAAGAATATAACAGGGTTCAAAAAAGAACTAGATAAATTCATGGAGGATAGGTCCATTTGTGGCTATTAGCCAGGATGGGCAGGAATGCAAAACCATGCTCTGAAGTGTCTCTAGCCTCTGTTTGACAGAAGCTGGCAATGGGTGACAGGGGATTTATCACTTGATGATTACCTGTTCTGTTCATTCCCTCTGTGGCACCTGTCATTGGCCACTGTCAGAAGATAGGATACTGGGCTAGATAGACAATTGGTCTGACCCAATATGGTCACTCTTTTGTTCAGTCAACTCCTAGGGAGCTCGACAGCACACAGTCATGAATTCAGTTGAGAGACTGGTTAGAATGTTTCTGAACAATGGAAGGGAGAGACGCAGCCTGACAAATTTGTATTATAGGGTAGAATATATTATAGAAGTTCTCAGATTAAATAATATCAAGTCTGGGATATTAGACTCTTGGGTAAATAGTACAAATAATAGAAACTATCTCTAGTGTCTGTTTCTTAATCATTGTAATGGTTTTAAGATTACTTTCCGCTCTGCAATGGTTTTCAGTGATGTTGCAATATGTATTTTTGCTTCCTCCCCCCCCCCCCCATCTGAATGTTATTTGCTTACTATTTTGATGAAATAACTTTTTTCTACCTTTTTCCTGCTTTGGTATATTTTTCTGTAACTGTATTATTATTTTTCTCCATCTCAAGAGATGGGAGTTTTAATAACTTTTGTTGTAGCTCTTTTGATGCAGCGTTATTCTTCTTTATTTCTTTCTAGGAAGACAAATATTTTCATATATTATACTTAGAAGTAGCTGTGACTGATTTTAATTTTTTTATAAGTGTGTTCCCACTATATGATATATCTCTGCACAGCCTTAAGTTTGGAAGATTGGATTCCTCACCTTCCTTCTCACAGCAGTGACTGGTCTCTTCATGTTGTTTGGGGTTTTTTTAAACAATTTCTCTGTACTTGGGTTTTGAATTTTACAGTGTGTATCTCTGAAAATGTCTGATTGGCACCTACAGTTTATAAAGCCAAAAAGCTAATTTTTATGTAACAGATTTTTAGAACATAATTTTAAAAGAACAAACTTTCATCTTAATTCTGGGTTCCCACAACACTGAGAGGAAGAAATTGAAAGACTTACGCATTAAGGGGTAATGAAAGGAATAAAACATTTTCTGTGATCATAATGTCTTTTGAGATGTGTATAATGGGACACCAGTTTTCAATAGTATGTGGGACAAAAGTAGATAAAGACAGAGGAAATGGATTTAGACCAAAAAAAAAAGTGGGAAGTGCAAGTTTCTATGCAGTATATCAGCTTTGTTTGAGGAATGAATAATAAGAGATCTCTGTGTTTATAAATCATTTCCACCCTGTGGACCAAATGCCGAGCTCACTTATATGGATGCAGTAGAACAAAGGTAATCGAAACAAAAGTGATTTTGTGCTCCCATAGATTAAGATCCTTACAAACATCAAAGATGGGGGGAAATGTACCTGTGGCTATTGCAAAATGGCAGCTTCTGTGCATGCATATTGACATTTGTACATACAGTTGGCCTCTCTGTCTGCAAATGATGGATTTTGCATGTGCAAACAAAAGCAAGTATATAAGAGGCAAATCTTAACACTCTTCCCCACCATGTTGCCAGAGTGGGCTTTGTCCACCCTGGAATTGGTGAAGTTTTGATAGGCAGGGAGAAGCCTTGTTTCTGTGAATCCATCTCCACAAAGATTTCTTTTGTAAAAGGAAGTTTTTGTTTTGGGGGAGAGAGCTAGGGCAAATAAGGAAGCCAGCTGAAAATGTAGCTTCAAGAGTAAGATATTTTTTGCTGTATCTAATCTCAGGCCACAAGTAAAGGGACTGTGACAACTTAAATTATAATTCTGTCTGAATTATTTAATATTTGCTATTGTTGCTAATGATACCTAATATTACTACAAATGAAAGAAACTAAGAGATAATACTTCCCTCTTCTCATTTTTATTAGAATGTTATATGTCTTGGTATGCATGCATGCATTTGTCAGAGTGTGTGAATATATAATATTCATTATTTTTCATTCTCTTTCTTATTAGTTTTAGAATCAAAATTAATATATTTGAAATTGTCTCCTTGAGCTGTATATACAGAATTATAACAAAGTCCCTATCTTTATAAGAGCAATAAATATTTCTGAGTATGGAATTTGTAGAGTCGGGGAGGTTACAGTCGACATATCACTATAAGTGTCATGCCTAGACACTTTCATTATTCATAATTCCTACAGTGTCTGCCTTGGTCCATATCCCCAGCACTAGCAGTCAATGCTACATTTCTCAAAAGCTCCCTGCCTCCTCATACTCGTGCTCTATAGAGCAGCATAACAGAGTTCAAGCAAAGTGAAAAGTCTCTCTATGTTAATGTGCCTGGTTGATTTTTTTTCACCCTTAAATGGAGTGCTATTCCACTCTCCCAAAGCTATGCTTTGAGAAATGGTAACACAAAAATTGACTAGGGGCATGCATAGGGACTAAGCAGAAAGTTATTTAATCAGGAAATGCAGCAGCTACTTTTATACAAACAAAAGTAATAGAGAGTTCCACTGGTGGTTTGTTACAATGACTTAGCTACTTGTCTAAACAACTGAGCAAAAAGATAGTCATAAAAATTATGAATGAAGGAACCTGTGTGAATTTAGGGTGAAATCCTGTGTTTTATACAACTTGGAATTAGCATTAGGGATTACGTGATATGAGTAAAGGAAGGATTCATTCTGACTGCAGAAAGATAAGTGATAATGAAAGATCTAATATTTTTGCCCTGTTTTGGTTTCAGAAGTTTCCCAGACTGGCTCAGTTCCTTTGCAGATACATTTAGAGGAGAAAATGATGCTGAAAATCTCTGTGGAATTCTTGTGAATAATGAAATAGAGGTGACTTGGATTATCACTGAATTCTATGCACTTTTTCAATGCATTTTCATAACTGTAAATAGTGCTATGTTTATAAAAATAGTGATATGTTTATTATTGTATATTAGGAATATTAAATATTCAGTTTTTTAAAGTTACCTTTAGAGAGCAGCTTATCAGCAGAGAGCCAGATTCTCTACCCTAATACATCCCTTTACCACCATTCCATACAACAGGGTCCTGCCTGGGAGTTGGAGGGAGAGTAATTGGAGTTCCTTGTGGGTGGCATAATGTGGCAATTCCTAGCTGCATAAAGGTCTCTATGGGGTTGTTAGCAGTAGGAATGAGAGAGATTCTGAGACTGATCTAATTTATACCTGGGGCTGAACTGGCCTGTGCCCTGGGTTGGGGAAACCACAATGGTTCTTTAAACAATCTTTGCTTCTCTACTCTACCGCCCTGGCTCCTAAACCAGGAGCAGCTCAGCCAGATGTGAGGTTTGCGGCCAGTCATTTTCTATAGTAAAATATTGTGTCAGAGAAGTAATTAAGTTTTCTTTACTTGTTATTTTGTTTTACATAAAGAAGTGGAAAATGCTAATTCTAACAGGAAACACAGTTGCTAGTGATTTTAAATATGATTATTTGGATGTGTGAAAATGTTGGAAAATATTGGTCGGGAATTGGCAATTCTTCTCCATTGCAAAATTGCATAACTCAGGAATGTTTTCATTAAGTGCCTTGTTTTGATCAAAATATACTGCATTTCAAACGTTTGCATGTTTCTTTCCGAATATTGCTCTCTAGCAATGTCATTTCCAAGGGTACAATTTGAGAAATATTTTCGATCTTTCTCAGAAATGGGGCATTGCAAAAATTGTCATGTTTTAGATTTAAAAACAATGAAATTGTTGTTCATGAATTTTCAACAAATTTCTACTTTCACTACTTCTCCCAGCTAGAGAAAATTCTACTAATATTCTTGTCACTACCTAAATGTAATTTACTTTAGCCATGTCTGTGCCTCTTTTTCATGCATTAAATTTTATTTTAAAAAAAAGTAACTGAGCTTATCAACTAAAACATTCATGGAAAGCTAATGGTAAGCTCATACTCTCAAATCAAATACAAAGGAAAGCAAATTTAAGTACACTTTTCAGGTTATGCAGTCATAGAATAGAAATAATACAATTGTTTATTACTTTGTAGTGCCTAGGAGATGTACAAACACAGAACAAAAAAGATGATCTCCGCCCCTAAAAGCTTACAGCCATGTGACTTGCATTACTAGTCTCAAGCCACACAGTTCACACTTCAGATTTCAAACTTTCAAATCTCATCTTTGGGATGAGGCACATAACTCACTTATTAATGGCGCCAACCCAAATGCATGCCAATGAGATATTTGTCACAAAACACCATTATATATTTCATATTTATGTTTACTGAGAACTCTCATTCAATTTTTGGAAATCTTTTTTATTTCTTTCTGATAACTTCCTGCTGCTGCAGGATTTGCAGGTGGCTAATGCAAGCATTTATTTCTTAATTCCATTTCAACACTGTCAAGAAAGTGATCTTTAAATGATCCTTCATTTTTATTCTAATTTTACCAAGACAAGTATCTAAACATGTTTCTGTTTCAGTTAAAGCGAAACCTAGAAAAGTAGTCTGCTGCCATGACCAACCCATGAAGAAATGTGTGATTTCTCCGCAGCATTTCTCTGACCCAAAGTGGGGGTGGGGGGGTCTATTGTAGAGAGGTTGTGGTATTGCCATCTGTACTTCTGCGCTGCTGCTTGCGATAGTGCTGCCTGAAGCTGGGTGTTGGGAGAGCGGTTGCTGCTGGCCAGGCACCCAGCTCTGAAGACAGTGCCGCTGACAGCAGCAGCACAGAAGGAAGGATGGGTATACCATGCCACGCTTATTTTTGCGCTGCCGCTCTTAGCAGCACTGCCTTCAGAGCCGGGTGCCTGGCCAGCAACCACCGCTCTCCACTTTGCCTTCAGAACTGGGCAGCCGGTGACCAGATTCCATGAGGGAGGTCAGATTTCACAGTGTGTGATGTGATTTCAAGGCTGAAAATTTCATAGCCCCCTAAAAATAACATGCTTACACCGCCTTCTTTTAATACGAATCAATTCACCATCAAAACAATGTATGCCACTAAAGATTACACACAATTAATTTGTCATCTTAAACACATGGAATGCATCTCTATAATGTCTGATACATGCTAGATATATTGGGTGAAATCCTGGCCCTAGTAAAGTCATTAGGTGTTTTGTAATTGACTTCAACAGGGACAGGATTTCATCCATCCATTTTTTAAAAAATCATAACAAATGGCAGGAGTGATACAACACTTAGAGAGATTGTAATAATTTAGCTCCCTTAGTATCTATTTTGTTCTATAATGTCTGCCACTGTATTTCCTGTGGAGAGCAAGTAAGTAATAATGAAAAGTTCATTTCAACTGAGAATAAGACATCAGTTTTCAGAAAAGCAATCTTTGCTATATTATTTCTTAGAATGAATACAAAAATCAGATAATTCCAACAATTATTCTCCTATAACATTCTCACATTGGTACTCTCCACTTGTATAAATGTTATCTGGCTAACATTTAAATTTTGAGCGGATGTCTCGAAATGATGCAAAGAAATTTTAGCAATCTTTGCACTTCAGTGCACCTAAGGGTTTCAAACAAGCCATGTGAGATGGAAGGCTGTTCCAAAGTGGCTTTCCTGTGTGACAATGAAAAGCACATTTTTTCATTCCGCAGTTTATTATAGATTCATCATCTTTTTCCCCTACCCACACCACATTGCCAATGGCTTTTGAAGTGTCCTAAAAGGAGCATTGACTAGACATGTTGCAGGTTCAGGGAAATGTAAGTGGAAGGATCTCCCTGGCTCATCACTAACGATGTGATAGTTTATGAAACTTTGTATATTTTTGTTGCTGTTGCTAGAAATGTTATATAGTGAGTGTCTGTGTGTAACTATGTACATTTTGTTACCACAACAAAAGGGTGGACCCTGTGAGGAGGAATAGACTAAGATCCTTGTATGAAGGTTGCTAGTCACGTTGATATATACAAACAATGCAGAAGGGCACAGTATAAGAAGATGAATTAAAATGAATAGTTTAGAGAGTTTCTCTGTCATATTCTCCCTGGCTAAAAGCTGTCCCCGGGAACTAGCAAAGGAAAATATGTAGGGGTTTGCTGGGTTCAAGATGACTCCTCCCAAAACAAACAAAAAGGTGACTAATGGGAATTAGGGCATAGGGCTCTATTCCAGTACCCCTGTCCCTGAGGACAGGCCACCTGGAGGTCAGACATCTCTCCGTTCAATGTTGGGGGTCTTTCAGTTAAATTGTTGTAAGTGTAGACTGTAGTAAAATTCCTATGCTGTTATGTTTTAGCAGTATTGAGGGGGACAGGTATAGAACATGGGAACCTGCATGAGCTGTCCCTTCTAGCTGTTTAAATCTCTGGAACGTAGGATTTCTGTTTGTTTTTTGTTCTGGCCTTTTGCATGATCTGAAGTTTGCATTTACATTGGACTGCACCACTCCATAGGTTTCATTTAAAAATACAATCACTATTTTATATAGTTTGCTTTGTTCAATTGTTGACACAAACTACTACAAAATGGAGCCAACAACTAACTAAAGCTACATCCACACTACAAGCTAGGGGTGCGATTCCCAACTTATATAGACATACTTACACTACCTCTCGTCTGAGCTAGCATGCACACACACCAAAAAAAAGTAAGATAGCCATGGTAGCTTGGGAAGTGGCAGAGTTAGCGCAAGCTAGCAGCCATAAGTACAAACCCACTGGAACCCTATGGATATAAATTTAGGGTGGCTAGCCTGTGCTGCAACTTTCCATGCTACCATGGCTACCCCACTATTTTTTCAAGTGCTAGCTTTGATGAGAGCTAATGCAAGTATGTGTACATGAGTTAGGAATCACACTCCAGTTCCAAGTGTATACCTTAAACAGTCAACCACCAAATGAATAGGATGATGCCAAATGGATCAAAGAACAAATGCAAATAAAAATGATGATACACTTGTTCACAAAAAGGGGGAGAAATAGAAGAGATCAGATAAGTGGAGTATCAGCAACTCATGGAAGACCATAGGGTTATGCTGGATGCAACGTTAAAAGTTATGGGACATTGTCAGAGAATGGGCAGTACAATGACAGATGGCATAGATTGGGCTGTGGGGAGGATGGGGGAGGATACTTAAAGTTAGAAGTGTAGTGGCTTCACAACAAGATAATGGCATTATTTACCCTCTTACTTGCATATGTCTAAGGCAGGGATCGGCAACCTTTGGCATGCGGCCTGCCAGGGTAAGCCCCCTGGAGGGCCAGACCGGTTTGTTTACCTGCCACATCCGCAGGTTCGGCTGATAGCAGCTCCCACTGGCTGCGGTTTGCTTCTCCAGGCCAATGGGGGCTGCAGGAAGCAGTGGTCAGCACATCCCTTGGCCTGCACTGCTTCCCACAGCCCTTATTGGCCTGGAGCGGCGAACCGCGGGTAGTCGGAGCTGCGATCAGCCAAACCTGCAGATGCGGAAGGTAAACAAACTGGCCCAACCCGCCAGGGGGCTTACCCTGGTGGGCTGCGTGCCAGAGGTTGTCAATCCCTGGTCTAAGGACTATTGTTGATAACAGAAGAAGGAAAAAGAAAACAAAGCTGTGTAAACTGTCATATCCTCTGTTTATCCGGCTAGCAAGATTTATATTAAGTGTGATTATACTGAGAAAAGTAAATGTGAAGGATGGGACTGAAATTATTATTAATTCTAGTAGAGTTGAGGTTATAGCCCCATTGTGCTAGGTGCTGTACAAGCACATGTACCCTGAAAAGCTTACAATCTACATCGACAAGACAGACAAAGCAAGGGAGAAAGAGGTTATCAGCAAATTATATTAAGTTACTTGACCAAGGTTACGTAGTAAATCTGAGACAGCACTCAGAGTTTAATGAAGATCTCCTGATTCACAGGACAGTATTTTAACCCCCAAACCTGCCTACTTCTCTAAATTACAATTTAGATGTGTGATGGGATTTTCACCCCACAATTGAACATAAGAATGGCCGTACTGGGTCAGACCAAAGGTCCATCTGGCCCAGTATCCTGTCCTCTGACAGTGGCCAAAGCCAGGTGCCCCAGAGGGAATGAACAGAACAGGTAATCATCAAGTGATCCATCCCATGTCACCAATTCCCAGATGTTGGCAAACAGAGGCTAGGGACACCATCCCTGCCCACCCTGGCTAACAGCCATTGATGGACCTATCCTCCATGAATTTATCTAGGTCTTTTTTGAACCCTGTTATAGTCTTGGCCTTCACTTGCCCAGAAAGGTTTAATTTTGGCTAAGAAGGGGGACAATTAACCAGACAGGTACAGCTGAGGGGAATCAGGTGCCTTAAGTAATCCCCTGACTGAATGAGGGAGCCTAGCTGAAGAGCAATATGCTGAGCTGGGTTTATAAAGGAAGGAAGCTGATAGCAATGAGAGGGCTGCAGGGAAGTAGGCTGCAATCACTCCCTAACAGAAGGGAGGTGCATCTAGGGCTACAGTGGTAAGTAGCCTACAGTTACTCCCAGGCAGGAGGGAGTTGTGAGACTGATAGGCCCAAAGAGTGGGGGAGAGCTAGAAGATAAGGTAAGGGAAAGTGTCAGGGAAAGGCAGCATGGTCCTGGAGGGAAGAGGTTTAGCTGCTGGTTAGAGGGACCCTGAGCTGGAACCCAGAGTAGAGGGTGGTCCTGGGTTCCCCTGCTAGCCCCTGGAGGAGGCCCACCACAGGGCAGTGAATGGGAAAACTGCTAGTGAGGAAACACTTTGATACCCCGAAAGGGGAAAATACATATAGTGACCTGGCTGGAGGGCCAAGTCATGAAGAAGAAGCACCTGGAGTCACTGAGACCGAGAGCAGCAGCCGGGCATGCAGCAAGCAGCAAAATGGGGCCTTGGACCTGGAAGGAGCTAATCCCCAGCATGACCAGGAGGACCAAAAATAACACTTTTTCTAGGAGAAATGGCAAAGGATTTATTTATTTGACAGTCACTAGAATGATTTTCTGAGATACTTTCACTCTTCTCCCTGCTGAACAATTTTGATTCCACAAGATTTGAAATGTGACTAAATGATATATTTGCATAACAGCTTACAGTATCTACTGTAAGTTAAATATGTTTCGCTGTCTTTAGAGTTCTTACTTCCATAAATGTAATGCATAAGTGAAATATGTGAGTTTGGGACTATAATTCAGAGTGTGATAGAAGCATTGACACTGTGTTAAATACTTTCAGATACTACATGAGATTTATCATTTTGGGTTGAAACTACTCACAATTCAGCAGAAATTAAAACCATTCTGCTTCCACATCTGCTTGTAAATGACAACCATATTGTTCCTTATTTGAAAAGTACTTTTGTGATTCAAGCAGCTCACATCACACTTCCTGCCTGGAATGTCTTTCCCTGATCTCATTCTCCTTCAAATATTTCCTCAACACACACTGCTTTCAGTCAGCCCAGTGGTGGGCAACTTGCGGCCCATGGGCTGCATGCCGCCAATGAGGATAATCTGCTGGCAGGCTCAGAGACAGTTTGTTTACATTGACAGTCCACAGGCAAGGCTGCCCACAGCTCCCAGTGGCTGCAGTTTGCCGTTCCCAGCCAACGGGAGCTGCGGGCAGCCAATGGACAGCCAGCAGGTTACCCTGACGGGCCACAGGTTGCCCACCACTGAGTCAGCCTCCCATTATTGACCCTCATCCCCGCCTTCATTTTAGTCTTCCACAGGATGATGTTCAAATTAAAAAAAAACAACAAGATTCAAATAGGGCTTAGATATTTATATGGATAACAGAAGTGTCCAGAGTCATAAAAGTTAATGCGACCAAATATTTTGAAAGAGTTGTATAAAACCTCATTGTAGTGAAGTGAGACTCACTGGCACAGCACCTCCCACTGGTCATCTCAGGAATTAGCTCTCCAGCGTACAGAGCACCTCCTGCTGGCTGATGTCCCGCCTGCCTTAGACCCCCATGTCCCTCCCAGACGCCGGTGCCCCTTTACCTTGGGGTGCTGCCCTCTGGCAGAGCCCCCACACTCTGGGTCTCCCCTCCCAGGGGAACCCCCAACCCTTTAACCCCATCCTTGCCTCAGTAGCTACTGCCAGTCATCATCTAGCCCCCTCTCACTGGGGCAGACTGCAGTCTGCAATGGCCACTCATGATTGGCAATGGGGTAGAACCTGCTGCCTTTGCCTATCCCTGGGCTGCCCCGCTGCAGCCCTAGTACCTTTTATAGGCCTTCAACAAGGCCTGCAGCCTGGGGAAAGAGTTCTCTGTAGTAATTCAGAGCCCTCCTCTTGTAGTGTCCTGTCTCCAGCTATTGGAGATTTGCTCATAACAGATGTGGATAAGTGATGTGCCCTTATAGGCAACCTCATCATACCATCGTCTTCATAAACTTTTCAGGCTCAGTCTTGAAACATGTTATGTTTTTTGCCCCCACTCACACTGCTCTGCTCAAGACTATGACCCTGCTCACTGCTTTCAAATTCACTGTTTGGCCAATTTTGTATCCTAAGTATTCAGAACAAATCTTCAATTTCAGACTTGGCTTGACATAAGTAATTGAACATGGTGAGGCTTTATTTTTGGGGACACGGGAAGACAAAAAGTGCCTAAACATGTTCTAATATAAGAATAATTCATATCCCTTCCAGTGGCTAAGACTTTTTATCATTGCTCTGAAAGTGAGGACATCATTGTAAAATAAGCTGGCAGAAGAGTTTGGATTTCACCCAAACCAATATATTTTAAAAGTGGTGTCACCCATTCTAACAGTAAAAGTCCAATCTATTTCAAGTCTGCATCAGATTTGAAATACTCATTTTTGTCTTTTTATGAACATTCACTGAGTAGATGACTTCTTCAAACACGGTCCCAATAATTGATGTATCTTATATATTATGTGATTCCAAGTAGAAATGTTGCAGATGGATAAAGGATGCAGATGGGTAAAGGGGTAGTTTCTTTTCTTCAGGCATGCCTTGAGAAAACGCAGGTTCCTATATTTTAATGCTAGATCCAAGACCCTGTATGCTAAAACAGACAAATTCCACACATCAATATTTTGTGGTTCACTTGAGTTTACTCATTTTGGACAAAACACTGATATATTAGTACAAATATATTACACAAAATTAAATTTAAATTGTAAGCTCTTTGGGAGAAGGATTGTCTATTATGTGTATGCACAGCACCTAGCACTTTGGGGCTCCATCTCATCTGATCCATCTAGCTACTTCCATAGGAGCCGACTTCCGTCGGCTCCGCTGGATGCGTCGGGGGCGGGGCCCCGCAACGTCGCCCAGCATCGGGGGCAGAGCCCTGCAACGTCACCTGGCGTCCGGGGCAAAAGTAAGTGCTCCGGTAATGGGCACGGGGCTGGTGGGGACCTGCCGGTGGGTGCTGAGCACCCACCAATTTTTCCCCATGGGTGCTCCAGCCCCAGAGCACCCACAGAGTCAGCACCTATGGCTACTTCTATAGTAAAAAATTGTAACATTTCATATTTGTCCAGCCCTCAAATGTCCTTTAGGTTACATATTTTACTTTTGAAAACTATCATAACTGAAAAATTGAAAACTATTTTTATTAATGTCCATACATTTTTTTGAAGAAAATTATTTCTACAGGAAAGGGTAGTTAGATCCTTAGTTGATGGAAACTGCTGTGGCTAAATTGATAGCTATTCTGACTTCTACTGGCTGATGATCTGGCCCAGCTTCTTTATCAAAATAAGAGATAAAAATACACGTATAACATTAGATGAAATACATGGACATATTTAAAAAAAAATCTGTCATGACATTCATATTTACATAGTTACAATGCTTATAACTAATTGGCCAGAATTGTCTTTTGTATCAAATGTTTCATCTGAACTGTCAGATATATTGTATTTGCAAGATTTGGAGAGTTAATTTTAACAATATAAAGTTGAAAAGTGACTAGATGGCTTTGGTGAGGGGAAATTACATAACGGGACTTTCATTCATAGGTCACTAGTTACAATCTATCGCGTGTGAGTAATGATGAAAAGTTACCATTTGAAGTCCAGATCATGCAATGGGATCCACCTAGAGATACATTGAAATCAGTGAGATTCCCCACTGCAGCGCAGTCTCTACACCCATCAGGCCCTCAGATGGTAACTTAAGATATGGGGTAGTGATCTGCTTTAATGGATACATTTGTGAGCTTGGAGCCTGTCTGTTCAGAAGTGTACCGCATATGAGACGAGTGATCTTCGTCCTGTTCCTAACGGATACATGTCCATGTCTCACAAATTGGCACTAGTTTGTTTCTTTCCTGGCAGCCTTTGCAAAGATGTCAAAGATTAAATAAGTATTAAAGCTGAACTAACTTAATTGATGGTGGTCTCTCCAAAACGGGGTTGTATCATGTTGGCAAGATAATGTAGGGAAGCTTGAACTGCTTAGGTAGATTAGATAAAGAAAAGGCATACAGGGCTAAGAGTCTTAATCTACCATTTCTTACAAACATTAAACATATTTTCTCCTCTTCCTGGGTCCATCCTAAAAGAATGAATAAAATGGTATTATACTAGACATGGACAAATACTGAGACCCCACAGACCACCTCACCCCACCCTTGCAACTGTACAGAGGTTGTTTTAAGATAAAGGGAGGGAAACAAGTGTGCACATTTGAGTACTTGCTGCTTGTTATCTAGGAGATTTATCCTTAGACTTCAATTAATCTCTGTATCGCCGTGCAAGACTAGAGATTTCATGTAAAGAAAAAGTTTGCTCACTGAGCAAATTATGTTGAGTGCTGCATAAATGTATTTAAAAAAAACATGCTTGTTCTTTTTAGATTTGTTTGGGGGGGGGCAGGGGAGATGTGTCCAAATATCACGTTTTCTGGTATCTGTTCCTCAGAGCTCATGCTGTAGTGGGAAATATGGTGAGTTTTGATTTTTCTGAAAAGCAGAAAACTGAACATTGAGTAACTTTGTTTCCAAGCATGCAACAAAACCAGGAGATATTCTGTATTTATGTTTTGGTTTTTTTTCCCTCTGTCCATAGCAGTGTGGATTCAGATCAAAACACCTCTGAATCACTAATACTATGTTTTTTATATTCATAATGAATCATCAACTGGATCATCACTAGACAATCATCAACAAATAAAAGCTTTACTCCATCACGGCATTCCAAAGCATTTATGAACTTGTGCAGAAAACTAATAAATAACACTATTGGAATTATCTAATCATTTTTGCCATGTATATTTGCTATTTTTTCTCAAACTGTGTATGTCCCATTGGGAAGGCATAATGATTTGCCTTTCCCTTTTTGCACAATGGTCTCTCTGATATTTTAATAATCCATTATTCTGGGGAACACTAGACCACTCCCCTTGTAAAAAAGTGCCATTTCAAGATTTCTCTAATCTGATTCAAACCATTTCATGGGCGGAGCATATCTCAGGAAAGAGGAGTTAAAAAGGGAATTAGGGGATCACATGGCCCCTGTTAGTAGAGTTCATGGGCCTCATTTTCAGTTACTCTGCCATTTGAGGGGGAAAGAGCAGAGGTAGCTTTAACCCTCTTTATGCTCCCTAGAAGATTAAAAGAAATGTAAAGATAATATTTCAGCCACTAGAGAGCTAAATCAAAGATGATCTTATTTGTGTTCTGCCATATCAAGTGACAAAATCAAATAATTATGGAACATCTGGGACTTTAAAAAATATTTCTTTAACGTGTTCTCTTTTAATGAGATATAATTACCTGAATCTTTGGCAACTCCTAAAGAGATGAAAACAAAACAACTGACATACCTACTCTATTTTGAGTTTCTGGTCAGGTCTTAATATAGATAAATTTTCTTCCAAAATGAGAAAAAATCTTGGAAATCAGAGCAAAATCCCTCTTATTTAACTCGTGTGAATAATCTCAATTACTTCAGCAGAACATCTTTGACACCTGTCTTCATGACACGTACTGCCACATCTTCCTCCACAGCAGCTGTAAAATCACAACTTTCTTTCCCTACAGCTAAAACTCTCACCCAGGCACTCCTTATTTCTCATCATGGTTATTTTAAACACCTTCTCAAAGATGTCCCTGAAACCTATCTATCTACCTTCTCCTCACCTCAAGTCCTCTAAAATCCTTACAAAGTGCAGATGCTAAAATCATTTTCCTTACTTGTTCTGATTATTTCACCTGCCTCTTTTAATCCCTGTACTGGTTTCCTCTCTTCTCCTGTACTGACTTCTTATCCTTGACTTCAAGGATCTGTATAATTCTGCTCCACTTTACTTACCCACCTTTGTTTCTTCTTTCCATTGCCTTCATGCCCTTTGTCCCACCAGTGAGTCCAGCTTTATATATAATTTGTTCCTTCTCCCAAAATATCTCTAGGGTGTGATTGCAACTCAAGCCAATTTACCTAAGCTAGCTTTAATCTAGCTAACTGAGGTACTGGAGCAGCGAAGTCACAGAAGCACACATTTCAGCATGGACTAGTCCTGTGACTAATTGCCATGGGTAGTACCATGGGTTCTGGGTAGGTGTGTACAGTCATAGGCACCAACTTCCGGTGGCGCCGGTGGGGGCTGACGCCCGGTGTCAGGGGCGGGGTCCCGCCCCCGACGCCGGGCGATGTGGCGGGACCCCGCCCCCAATGCCGGGCCCCGCCCCCGACGCTGGGCAACGTTGCGGGGCCCCGCCCCCGACGCCGACGCAATGTCGCCCAGCGTTGGGGGCAGGGCCCTGCAATGTCTCCCGGTGGTGAGGTGAGTTTGCCGTGGGTCCCGGGGCTGGCAGGGAGCTGGAAGCGGGCCCTGGGCATGGCGGGGAGCTGCCGGTGGGTGCTCTGCACCCACCAATTTTTTCTCGTGGGTACTCCAGCCCCGGAGCACCCACGGAGTCGGCGCCTATGTGTACAGTCCATGCTGAGCACACACTCCTATGACTACACTGCTCCAGTACATATGTTAGTTAGATTAAAGCTATGTTGGCTATGTCTACTGAAACTGCAGTCATACCCTGTGATTGCCGCATAGATATACCCTATGCTTTTCTCTTCACTGATCCTTTCACTTGCAGTGCCCTTCTTGTCCCTAATCCACATGGCCATTGCCCTCTCTGCATTCAAGTTGATCTTGAAGACTGACATCTACCATGAGGAAACTTGATGACTAATGATGGCAAAGATGAGAGGCCACTGGAGATAATGTCTATATTTAACATTATTTCAACAACAGTGGTGAAAGTGCTTTAACAAAACATGACCAACCATTGCCCAATCTAATATGATACAATAGCCCTTTTTCGTATACTCTGTTTTGTCTGCTTTAGATTGTAACATCTTTTGAGCAGGGACCACAATTTCTTTCTTGTCTGTTCAGTTCCTAACATATCGGGTGAAACAAATAATAAATTAATAATATTAAGAATTTTCCTGAATTTAACTATTTTTTTCATAAATAGGAGCTGCATCAAAATTACCATTTCATAGGTGTATGATTTGTAAAAGAAAATACAACACACAGACATAACTACTATGGGAGCACTGGAATATTAGATTTCTTGTTAATATCGGTCACTCATACAGAGTGGCAGCAGTGCTCTTTTTTCTAACTTCATGAGAGTTCTATCCTAATTCCTGATTTCAAAGCTCCAAATAAATTATGAAATAGATGACATTTAGCTGACTAGGTTTAAATATTCATTGATACTGGGAGAAGCGGTCTTTCTTAATGAAGTTACTGTTCAGTGCCCCATACTCATCCTATTTCTTGCACCTTATATTCAGAAGTTTATTTCTTATGATATTTTGTGGGGTTGGCATGTCTCAAATCCCACAAGACAATGAAACATGATCTGAACACTGATGCTATTGCATATAAAACAATGCAATAATAATTAAACTTGAATTTAAAACCAGATGCTTTACAGACAATGTCATATGAAATACCGAGGCTTGGTCTACAGCTAAAACTTAGGTCAACCTACCTATATTGATCAGGGCTGTGAAAAAATTCATGCCTGATGAGACGTAGCTAAGCCAACCTAACCCCCACTGTAGATGCAGTTAGGTTGATAGAAGAATTATTCCATCGACCTAGCTACCACATCTCGAGGAGGTGGATTTACTATAGTGGTAGAAATCCCCTTTATGTCTCTAGTAATTCTCTACACTACAGCAGCATAACTTGCAACACTACAGCTGTGTGGACGGAGCGCTTGCAGCGTAGACATACGCTCTGTAATGCATTTGAAATGATAAAAAATAATCCTTCTTAGGCATCAAAATGACAGGCTAGAATCATTATTCAAGTAGAATTAATAATATGACACTTAAGTAGCACTTTGCAAATATTAATTAATCCTATCAACATTTAACATAATCTCAGTTACCACTACAGCAAAGCTTTAATTTCCTTTTGAACTCATGGGAAATGTTGTTTGGTTGTCACTGGTTTTAAACTGTGTGCCAATTACCATGGCAAATGTCTGACAGCATTACAAGTAGGGGCTGGTTAAGGTAATGATTGGTGAGCATATATCATCTTTCTATCATTAAACTGTGCATAGAATGGTCAGCTGTAAAATCTTCTCAATTGCCTAAAGACCAGATTTTGACACCCTTACTGATCCCAGTGCAATAATTAATAGAAAAAGGTATCGGAACATAAGTAGGGTGTCAGTAACTAGCCCTTGGATAATTAAATAATGCTACTCGGGGCTTTTGTTGGGAATACTGTAAATCCTGAGGGTATCTTATTGATTTGTATGAGGAAAATTGGTTAGGGAAGTGACCTTGACACATCTGTGACTTTAACAAGTTCATGGGGAGAAACCATTTAAGAAGAAAATGTACATTTTGTTATCCCTTTGGCACACCGATTGAAACACTGTTAAGACCACTTTCTGTATTGCCTACCACTAAACTAGAGTAAAAAGATACAAGGAGAGACAGAGTTTTAAGCTGCTAGTTGCCTCGAAGATGTTTCTGCCAAGGGGAGGGTTGGTATATGTGAAAAGAAAGTAGAAGAGGGATGGATAAGTCACATGAACAAACAATGTCCTAGAATCTTTGTCCTAGAATCTTTGCAGATATCTACAAATATGTTTGGTAATTTACTTGATGCATTTTGGGAGAGTCCTAAGTTCAAAGCTGCATTCTTTTTTACATAAGGTTTAATTATTATGGTTTCTCCCAATGTACTCTTCTTTAACATACTCTGGCTTCTGCACATTATCAGCATAAGAACCTATGATGTAGAGAGCAGACAGAAAGTGCATAGCTCAGAAGTGAGTTTAGATTCCCCATAAATCAGAGGTGTTTAGATCCACAGTTTTGGTGCGGGACTGTCACTTTAAATAATAATTTGATATTTTAAAATAAGAAAATAAATGCAAAATACTGTCCAAAAATATATTCATTCATAAGTAAAGACACATAGGTATGTAGCTGGCTGTGTTGAGAAAAATCAACTTTTAAAACAGATTGAACAGCTTCCCAAATGCTTTGTGTAGCAAGTCAATTTTCAACTACCTCTCTATAGGTAAGAAATGAGAAATTTTGAGGCCAATTGAACACTAAATTCTCCAAATATATCACAATTATAGAAACATCTGGGCTAAATAACTTAGTGCAAATCCACCACGAACATTCATAGTATTAAACAGTCCTAAAAAATTCTCATTTCTCTCTGAATAGATATGTTTAAGATGTATAAAATATATAGTGCATTAAAAACACTTCATATGTAAAGGCCCTAAAGGAGCTACTGTAATCTCTTAGGTAAATAATATGCATTTAACTATATGAATGCTTTTCCATTAGGCTTCTAGGAAACAGATGTATATTAAAACAGCCCTGTGGAGCAGTTGATTTAATCCATTATTATCTACAGATATTTCTGTTTAAGCCTGGATTTTGAGTATTGAGAATATATTAAGTAAATGAGACAACATTACAATGCGATGTTATCAGATATTGGAACTGTATACATTTCTGTAACCATTTGGCTTTCTGCCTGTTTTGCCTCAGAACTGAGCATTATGTTATCTTCCCCAACTGTGGAAAAAATAATCATAGCATCTTAACAATAGTCTCAATATGTGAAGAGTAAGAGAATGAAGATATAGGTTCATATCCTTGGCTCATGTAAATAGTCATAGTTCCACTGAATTAAAGAGAATTATGCTTATTTACACCATTGACTTCAGTGAGAGCTGCATCTATGGCTTTGAAGGCAGATTTGGCCCCAGTTTCTTGACATTAGAAAATACCAGAAATGTTTTTAGGAACATATACTTTACAGTTTTCTCTGTGCAAATATTGTAGGATGAGGGGAGTAAAATATATTAGTCGATTTAAAATCCAAGTGAATACAGGACCTGATGTGTAGTTACTATTGAGACTATTGTGCCTATAAATGTGTGAGAACTGTCTTAAAGTAAAATATAATTGTTTTGAAATCTGACTGCAAACACTAAATGCATGTTACCCAGATCTTTGCATAATCACTTACACTAGGGCAAAATGAGTACCGAACAGTAGTGTTATGATTTATACCAACTTTGCCCTGATATAAATGACCACACAAGGTTCAAGGCACTGGAGAAGCAGGCCTGAATACTTGTTTTATAGGGCTCGTTGTTAGAGTTGATCAAAAAAATAATAAAAGGAACAATATACTATTGGGAAATGTGGTTTTACTAAAATCTAAACATTTCAAAGGTACATATCCATTTCAACAAAATCTTGGGAGGGAGGGAAATGTTAAAATGATTTGAAATCAAAATGGAGCATTTCATTCTGACTTTGTTTCATTTCATTCCAATTTTAATGTTTCATTTTAACTTTTATTTTTAAAATTTGTAAATGTGTAAGTTGTTAATAATATACAAAATATTTAATATTTATATTATAATATTTTGACATTGCCAGCATTAAATGTTTTGTTGAGGTTATTTTAATGTTTCTGAATTGAAATATTTTGTAATTTCTGTTTTGCAAAATATTTCAAAATGTTAATTTTTGTTACTGATTTCCATCTAACTCTCCTCATGGCAGGAGATGCGGGAAAGTTAACTTTTATTCTAAAGACCACTGCAAGAGCCATTTGGTTTAGACACCTTTTAAAGAAGACTGCAGCTGAGATTCATTTATAGAATATAATGGATGCTTCCATCTTCATCCAGAGAGCTCCAGGGAAGCCTTGGCTTTTTCAATCTAAAGATTCCACATTGGTAAAAAAAAAAGAAAAAAAAAGAAAAGAAGAGGATCTCTTGGAGCTTACAGATTGGCAGGTAAATAACTGGAAAATGCTCCTACTCTTCCATATTTTTCCTACCAAACCTAATAGCATTATGTGTAATAGGATGGGAAGATTGGGTTAGATGACAGAAAGGGGTAGATATTTAGTAAAAAGGTAGAAATAAAAGGCCGTGTCTGTTAGTAATAAGATCTTTTGCAATGCATTGTAAAAATGTGCATGAATGGTTATTCTCATTCCTAAATGTATATGATTTGTCTATTTGGCACAAAATGGATAGGATTTAGCAAATTGTAGTTCGGTGTGGCTTTCAGATAGAAGCAGAAGGAACAGTGTAAGCTAGTAGATAGGACACTGGAGTGGGAATTAAGAGCTTGTCTACATGAGGACATCCAGGAAAATTAAGATGAGTTAACTAAATATGTGAATTTGAAGTGAATAAATTAAACTGCATTAAATCCCTGAGTAAATACTGTTGTTCAGAATTAAAGTGGCATTACATTGTTTTAGTTTAATTCGCTTTGAAAGGGAATTAAACTTGACTAAATTAAGGCCACTTTAATTCTAAATGAGAGTGTTCAAGCAAGGGTTTAATAGGTTTAACTAATCCACTTAAAATGCCCACCTTTATTTAATTCTGGAATTTGATGTGAATTAGTTAAATCATATAATCATGTTAACTACCATGCACTCTTCCAGTATATTCTATATAATGTATGTAACCCAAGGAATACCTTAACCTCCATCATTAGCGTGCCCAGCAAAGACCATAGTTGCATAGCAGAACCGGTTTAGCTACCTTTCTACTAGAGATGAGCAAAAGAAAATTGATTTTTCAGTTCATTGGCAATTTCAAAAACAAAACAAAACCAAAATCCCACAACCTTCATTTCAGGTCAGACCAAAAATTACAATGTTCAGTTATTCAAAAAGTAAATAAAGCAATAAAATAAATCATTGCAGGTCACATGGAACAGTTTGTTTCAGTAAAATTTAATTTTTTTGTTTTGATTTCAAGAATTTTTGAATTTTTTTGAGTTTTCTAAAAATAAAATGAAAGGAAATTTTGAATCATTTCATACCAAAAAAAATTAAATGTTTTGTTTCAAAGTTGTCAAAACTGGATGTTTTGATTTTTTTAAAATTTATTTTATTTTTGAAAATGAAAAAAATCAGCAAAATTAACGTCTTCAAGAAACATTTCCCTGTTGCTGAATATGCATTTTTGACTTAAATGTACAAAAATGTTCTCAGTTTACTCACTATATTTGCATTTTCAATGATATTCCAAATACTGCCACTCCTGATGCTAAGAAAGCTGCTGTTTTCTAATTTGCTTAACCTAGCACCAGTGAGTACTCTCATGTGATAACGACAATGGGACAGTCAAGTTCATAAAATTAACTGGAAAAGTTTAAATTCTTAAAAGATGGTATTGGTACTACAGAAATTGCTTTAAAGGTAATTATGCAAAACTAAACAAAGTGACAGACAATCCAGACTTTCTGCTTTACTCTACAGTTCAGCTCAGCACAGTAATATACTTTCTGTGAAACCACATTTAAGTCAATGGGTCTGCACAAGGTGTAAAGCAGCACAAAAATGTGGTCTCAAGTAATACAATAAGCACTTAGAGAAACGCAATCATAAATTGCAGTCAGAATTATTCTTTCTTTTCAGGTTGCATTTCCTGCTCTTAAACTGAGAGCAGAATTACACCCACCATTTTAACAAGTGGAATCTTACTGTAATCAATGAGGTAACACAGGAGAACTGTAACTGAGAGCAGAATTTGTCTCAATTGTGCAGTGAAATAGGCAGTGAAAAGAAGATGCCAGATCTTGAGGAAAAACCTGTCTGCCTAATTTATTGGAGAAATTGGTTAAGACCATTTCATCCCTTTGAAAATAATGTTAGTGTATTACTGCTAATGCGGTCAAGGTACGTGCTGTCATAGATCACTGTCACCAAGCAGACATAAGCAGGGTCTGAATGAACTGAATGAGTTCTCCCCTGACAGCTAGCTGGGAGAGGGCGAGACTTCAGGAACAAACTGTATTTGTATGAATACACCTACTCTGCTTAGATATTCAGCAGATAGAGTGATGTTGCTCAAAGTAATCAACTTTGGCTTGTGTTGGGTTACAAATCACTTTAGTATTGAATGCAGCAGTAGTGAAATGCTGTTATCAATGTGTTGCCATTATTGTATGAATGAAGGGGAGCAGAATTGTTTTGAACTGGTCCCAAATGAGGGGGTCACCCTCAGCTGAAAGGACCTTGTTAAGCCCAGGGCTCGTATCATAAATATAAAGGGAAGGGTAAAAACCTTTATCTATGCAGTAATATAAAATCCCTCCTGGCCAGAGGTACAGAATCATTTACCCGTAAGTGATTAAGAAGCTCAAATAACCTAGCTGACACCTAACCAGAAGGACCAATGGGGAAAGAAGATACTTTCAAATCGTAGGGGGAGGAGGGAAAGTTTTGTTTGTGCTTTTTGTTGGGTTCTCTCTGGGACAGAGAGGGACCAGGGCAGGAAAAACCATCTCCTAAAATCATACCTGAAACGAGCCTCTAAGATTACAAAAATTGTAAGTAAAGCCAGGAAAGGCATTAGATTATCTTTTGTTTTAGCTTGTGAATTTTCCCAGTGCTAAGAGGGAGTTTTATTCCTGTTTTTTGTAACTTTGAAGCTAAGCGTAGAGGGGAATCCTCTGTGTTTTACATCTTTTTATTTGCCCTGTAAAGTTATCTTCCATCCTGATTTTACAGGTGTGATTCTTTTACTTTTTAAAAAAAATAAAATTCATCTTTTAAGAACCTGATTAATTTTCAGTGTCCTAAAGACCCAGAGGTTTGATCTGTGCTCACTTTGTAATCAATTGGTCAGTATATTATTCTCAAGCCTCCCCAGGAAAGGGGGTGAAGAGGCTTGGGGGATATTTTGGGGGAGATAGGGCTGTAAGTGGCCCCTCCCTGAACATTTGTTTAAATCACTTGGTGCTGGCAGCAATACCATCCAAGGACAAAGAAAGGAATCTGTGCCTTGGGGAAGTTTTAACCAAAGCTGGTAGAAATAAGTTTAGGGGGTCTTTCATGCGGGTCCCCACATCTGTATCCCAGAGTTCAGAGTGGGGAGGGAACCCTGACAGTTCGAATGCCAGACCCCTGTGAAAGTAAGAGGAGTGGAGACGGGTGTCCCATTCAGGAGGTATGGAGTCTCCCTAAGGGTTCCCGGTCTGGTTTAACCTGTTCCTCCCCACTGTTCAAAGAAAGAGCCAAATAGGCTTCATTAGGAGCCTCTGTTGTTTTAAATGTTCAGTCAGAGCTGAAATTACTTGAGATGGGCCAGTGTTTCTGCCCAGTCTGAAAGGAGCTGAAAATTAAGAGACCGATGTGCAGAAGTCACAGTAGAGAGGCAGATGGCAGCAGAAGGTGACTGACAATCAGCTGGCAAATGAGTGGCTGGTGAGGCAGTAAGAAGAATGAGCAGCTGGTGAGGCGGCGAAGAGCAGTGGCTGGTGGGGCGGCCAGGTGGTGAAGAGCAACAGCTGGCAGGGTGGCCAGCCAAAGCAAGTGCTCAGATGGAGGAGCAAGCAAGGTGCCTTAGGCTTGGTCCACACTAACCCCCCAGTTCGAACTAAGATATGCAACTTCAGCTACGTGAATAACATAGCTGAAGTCAAAGTATCTTAGTTTGAACTAAAAGGTACTTACCGCGGGTCCACCGTGGCAGGCAGGCTCCCCCGTCGACTCCGCCTACTCCTCTCGTGGAGCAGGATTACTGGCATCGACGGCGAGCACTTCCGGGATCGATTTATCGCGTCCCAGAAGATTGATTGCTTGCCGCCGAACCAGCCGGTAAGTATGGACGTACCCTTATTCTCTGGGTGGGAGGTGAACCCACACAGATGCACCTCTGAACCCTGATCCTCTCTGACCAAGAACAACCACTGTGAGTGGGGCATGGTGAGGGAGCAGAGAGGGGAACAGAAAAGGAACTGTTGGTTGTAGAACTCAAGAACATGAGGCAGAAGACACTGCCCCATGCACTCTGGGGTGGGTGTCCTGCTCACAGTTTTATGATTATGAATCCTGCTTGTGGCATTTTCCCTAATTAATGTTGGGTGACTTTCCTCCTTTAATTAAAAGTTTATTTTTTACACTAAGACTCTGCGCTTGTGATTGGGGAAGTTTTGCCTCTCAGAGGTGCCCACAGGTGGTGAGTAATTTTCACAGGTTACTGGGTGGGGGTTTGAGCCGGTTCTGTGTCATATTAATGGAAAGGAACCCCTAGATATTGAACCCGGCCCTGGTTGCTGCTGGCTCCACCTGGCAGAAGGGTTAAACACTGATCAGGTGTTCCAGTCTGTTAAATCTGCACAACTGTAATTAGAAAAATATAAAAATACAGTGTATAACAACATGGGAATTGCTTTTTACATAGCAAATAATCCTGCATACATTATATTGCAGTCCACCACACAAATGTAAATGTGGTCTCTCAAACACTCTGGGCTCTATCCAGTACCTAGAACTCTGGGCTTCTGCAGGTTTACTCATAGTTTAGGGTCTCTCATGGGAGTATCCCAGGAAGCTTCCACCAATGCAGGGTATATGGACACCTAGCTGTAAATTAAAGCTGTTCCACCCAGGAATAGGAAAAGTACAAACACCACCTGTTTTTCTCAGAGCGTGAATACCCTGTCTTCAGGGCAGTGGTGAAATTTGCACCTTACTGCACCAGCTGGGGGTGAATCAAGCTCTCTGAATTTTGTATGGCAGCTTTCAGAAAATCTCAAAGAACTAGGTTTAGGCCTGGCTTGACATGAGTAATTGGATATGGGGAAAGCTTTATTCCGGTGGAAAGCATAGTCTTGTGTTTAAGGTACTGGTCTAGGATTCAGAATCACTTGCTTCAGCTCCTGGTTCTGACACAGATTACCTTTGTGATTCTTAGTAAGTCACCTACTCAGCCCTCTATCTGTAAAATGGGACTGATAACTACAACAATAATACTTCCCCACTTGTACCTTTTTGTCTATTTTGAATTACAGCACTTTGTCTCAGAGACTCTTTCCTGCCAGGTGTTTGTTATGGTGCTCAGAACCATGGGATCCCAATCTCAGCTGGGGCATGTAGGCACTACCATATTACAAATAATATTAATATAAAATTCCCCACAATATTTTTTTAAAGATGCCATTTCTTACCTGTCTTAGGTTGTGCATTGGTCCCATGTATTAATGCAGTATAAAAGAAGTGTAGATTCCCTGGTTGAACAATGTATAATGGTTGGAGGTGGTTTAAACTCTACTTTATGGGTAGTTATGTTTCACAGGTTTTTAGTATTTATACATGGCACTTTCAAAATAGAACCAAAAAATAAATGTTACATATGTTGGGTGAGATTTGTGAAGCCAATGAGGAAAGAGAGCAGTATAGCTCACAATTGAAATGAAGAGGTGGTGTGTGGGTACATGACCTAGTCAGCTTTGAAAATCTCCACCCATGGAGCTCACTAATTCTCACATTGCTAATACAAAAGTCTACTTCTCATCAAATATTTAATAGAATAAGGATTTAATATCAGAGATATGCTAAGATTTCATAGGATACTAATAAATTACAGAGACATGATTTTTGAAAGACATGACGTATTATGAATAAGTGACACAAATGATCAAAGTATCTTTTAGCATAAGGTATTCTAGAAATTGTAAAATCTTTTTTGTACACTCATAAACTCACAACATTCAGTAATCTGCAATGGGGCTCCAACTAATTAATGTGTATTAGCAAGGTTATGCTGTATATGCAAGTGAACTAAAGAATTAACATTCTGTTGTATCCTCTGACCCAAAGGTTAAGAAAGCAATTCTCACAGGGTTACCAAAAACAAAAGGCGATTTTGATCTAGCCCTAGTACACTACATAGAATATTCACTTGCAAAGTGCAAGTTTTTTTAAACCAGCCATCATACATCTTGAGAAACCATTTGGAAGCAAGAGATTAATTTAAGAATGCTCTCTTTTTAATTTTTATTATTTTTATGGATTCAGTCTTAAGAACGATTTAGAAAATAATGAAAAGTAAGTTATCTAAAAAGTCTGGAGATAGGTTGAACAGATATCCCGATTCTATAGGGACAGTCCTGATATTCGGGGCTTTGTCTTATATAGGCACCTATTACCCACTACCCTCTTTCCTGATTTTTCACACTTGCTATCAGGTCACCCTAGCTGGAAAAGTCATGCTATTTTGAGAAACTCAGAAAGAGTTAACATCTCTACTAGCTTTTGCTGCGAAGGTTGGATTCAGCCCCACTGAAATCAGCGAGAGTTTTCAATTTCTATTGATTTCAATGGGAACAAGTTAGTTCCTAAATAACAAAGCATTATAACACAGAAAGAGGCCTGCGGGGGTGGGGGCAGAGGGGGAAAGGGGCTTGGGCTTGGGCTGCAGGGCTGTAAAATTGCAGTGTAGGATTTTGAGTTCTGGGTTTTACAGTTTTACAGCCCTGCAGCCCAAGCCCTGTGAGCTTGAGTCAGCCGACCTGGGTCTGCGGCAGGTGTGCAATTGCAGTGTCCTCATATGCTTAGAGGTATTGAAAATATCCGTACTAAACATTAACTCAACTTCCTCAGGGTAAAAAACCTGGCCCACTAATTCTGGGCACCTTCCCAGGCCCTGACTTCTTTTGAGACTTGTCCCAGGAACTTTTTTATTAAATGCTGGCCATTATGACAGTGTCTGAACTGTATGAATTTAGATGGCGTATATGGAACAGAGAAGCAAAAATGTAAATATGACCCTGTCACTGTCCAATATTAAACAGTTTTAGACCAGGCTCAGTATTTGTTATACAAAGGCCTCATCTTGCTTAGTATCATGGCAAATATGCCATTAACATTAATTTAAACTTTCATTAAATATACAGAAAAGAAGGAAAAATAGTTAAAGCACTTTAAATGCAAAGTACTACATGGGATTTTTCATTTTAACAACATCCCTTGTTCCCTTTCCTTTTAGATAAAGATTAGAAAAGAAAACTAGTTTCTTGTATGACAGTCTTTCAGATGGCATTAAAGATGGTAATTGTCCTTTTGGGGAAAAAGAGAAAAAGCTAGTTGAGATGAGCAGGAGCTGTTGATGTTACTATAGTTCAAGTACAATCCCATTTCCTAAAAGAGAAAACAAGAGAAACATACACAAGACAAAAGGAAAAAGGGATCTGCTATTTCTGTGTCTGGTGTTGACTATCACTTGCAACCTCACTGTTGGAAAAACACAGGTGTGGAACACACGCTTACCAGCCACTTTCAGACCTGGCAAACTTGTACCATCATAGGATTGCTTAGGGAATTGCTTTTTGCTCTGTTTATGGTTACAGGCTCACAGCACTGTGGCAAAATATACTGTCCTAGGCAACTAATCTAGACCAGGGATCGGCAACCTTTGGCATGTGGCCCGCCAGGGTAAGCCCCCTGGCGGACCGGGCCGCTTTGATTACCTGCCGCATCAGCAGGTTTGGCCGATCGCGGCTCCCACTGGCCGTGGTTCACCGTCCAGGCCAATGGGGGCTGCGGGAAGTGGTGTGGGTCAAGGGATGTGCTGTCCGCCGCTTCCCGCAGCCCCCAGTGGCCTTGAGCAGTGAACCACAGCCAGCGGGAGCCACAATCAGCCGAGCCTGTGGACGCAGCAGGTAAACTGACCTGGCCCTCCAGGAGCTTACCCTGGAAGGCCGTGTGCTAAAGGTTGCCGATCCCTGATCTAGACTCTCATTAAACAAAAGGAGGGGGGGAAGAAGGCTTATGAGGAAAATTCTAGAGATTTGTGTTCAGATGTTGAGAACTTTGGACCCACAAGCCTCTCATAAAAGCAGGGCCGGCTCTAGGCACTAGCAAAACAAGCTGGTGCTTGGGGCGGCACATTTCTAGGGGCGGCATTCTGGTGAGGGCCATGCCACCCCTAGAAATGTGCCCCGGCCGCCCCAGCTGACCTCCGCTCTGCGCCGCTGCCACGCCGCCGCTCGGCTTCTCCACCTCCCTCCCAGGCTTGAAACCCTGGGAGGGAGGGGGAAAACCAGAGCAGCGGCGGCAGCAGAGCGGAGGTGAACTAGGGTGGGTGGGGGGTCACAGGAAGCAATGGGGTGGGGGAAATGCAGCACCTGCGGGGGAGGAGGGGGCGGCTAACATTTTTTTTGCTTGAGGCGGCAAAAATCCTAGAGCCGGCCCTGCATAAAAGGAACATTCAGATCATGATCCTTCTGCCATTGTCTTAAATAGCAAAGCTCCCTGGCTGCAGTAGGAGCAGGAGCTGGAGCACTCTCCTCTTGCAGTAATTAGGATTTCAGTGGGAATTCCTCGTATGAAGGACTTTCTGGAACAGGCCCTTTAACTCTTCATATTATTATACTGTTCCTCAGACAAAAAAATTGAAACCAGTCAATTCTCCTGACCTTGAAGCTGCAACTATAAACAAAACTATCTTTCAATTCTCTTAACATATTGTGACATAAAATAACCCGACTCAGTGTCCAAGAAAATAGTTCTCATTTGCCCAGAGAAGTTAGAAAGGCATGCACCAGGAGATTTTCTCTTGTGGAATTTACATCTTGTTGAAGGATCATAATTATTAAGCCATGTTTCTCCGGGTAAAATTTTTCCCTTGGGAAAACACAGTACATAAATTGTAGACTGATATTTTGAGTGAAAGAGTATAACTCCTTTAATTAAAGGTCAAGTGCTACCAGGAAAATAAGATTTAAACTTTTCAAATCATTAAGCATTATGCTTGACAGCAGCAATAGTGTTCTTTACAATGAATAGAAAGAGAATATCCCATGTAAGTAGATCTAATGTGACTTTTAAAGAACTGTTCGGTCTCTAACTAGAACTGTATAGCTTATCAAGAGTTTAATAACTCAGTTCATATTAGCTATGCCTTATATCAACCATATGATATTTCAGGGGCTTGATTCTTTGATTTCATCAAATGTCCTTTGCTGCTGATGGTAAATGTCAACATTTCACAGGGTTCCTTTACAAAGATAATTCAAAGGGGCAAGTCCTGTCCAACCCTCATGGGAAAAAGTGAGGTGTTCTCTGTAAACAATTATTCTGGCAGGGCTCCTCATCAGGAACTTGATCACATCTGTCTTTAAAGACTGAAAAATAAACTGTGGGGGATATTAGTAGTAAACCTCAAGCTATTTTCTTACATACAAACTGTCACAGCCCATGGGCTGGCTGCCCTTTCAGACTCATTTTTGGTCCTCTAGTGCATCCCCTTCAAGTGGCGGCTCTGTGCCCTTATTTCCCTTTTTGGGTGGCATCCTGCAATCCAACTATTTTCTGATGGGTGTCCGGGTTACCCCTCCTAGATGTACACCATGCTACCTAGCATGTTCACCTGGTATTTTTTGTAGTGAGAGCACTTCAATCTCCCTGGACACTCAATAACAGACTTAAAAGTGGCCAGTCTTCAACAAAAAACTTCAAAAACAGACTTCAATGAGAAACTGCAGAACTGGAATTAATTTGCAAACTTGACACCATCAAATTAGGCCTGAATAAAGATTGGGAGGGGCTGGGTCACTACAAAAAGTAATTTCCTTTCTGTTAATATTCACCCCTTCTTGTCAACTATTGGGAATGGGCCACATCCACCCTAATTGAATTGGCCTTGTTAGCACTGACCCCCCACTTGGTAAGGCGACTCCCATCTTTTCACGTGCTGTATATTTATACTGCTTACTGTAGTTTCACTCCATGCATCTGATGAACTGGGTTTTAGCCCACGAAAGTTTATGCCCAAATAAATTGGTTAGTCTCTAAGGTGCCACAAGGACTCTTCATTGTTTTTGCTGATACAGACTAATATGGCTACCCCTGTGAAAAGAATGATTGATTTTTCTTAAATTGTACAGTACCCCTCCATCAGGTCCCTCTTGGGGGGCAGGGAGGCCAGACTCTGTCTGCACCTCCCCCCACTTCCCAGCCAGCTCCAAACGGGGGGTGGGGGTGCGGGGCAGGGAGGCCAGACTCTGCCTGTGCCTTCCCCCACATCCCCAGCCAGCTCCAAACTGAGACCTCTCCAGCCCCTCCTTTGCCTTTGTCTCCTTCCCAGGCCAGCAGGTCACCTGATCCCTTTGTTCTTTAACACCTTCAGCTCGCACCTTTGCAGAGAAGGGACCCAGGCCATTAGTTGCCAGGAGACAGAGTGTCGGTCATTCTCTGTCATCACACTGGCCCTCTCCGGCTCTGCAACAATCACCCCTTATTCCCACCACCTAGAGACTTAAGAAATGCATACGGGAAACTGAGGCACACACAGTATTCAGAGGAAACATTAAGAACAGTCCCATTCCGTCACACGTCCCAATTTGTCTCACGAACAAAGGGTATGTCAACACTACGAGAATAGTTCGATTTATCTTAAACCGAACTTGTGAAACCGATTTTACAAAGTCGATCATGCGAATCCACACCAAGGACATTAATTCGAGTTTGTGAGTCCACACTAAACGGGCAAGCATCGACATTGCAAGTGGTGCACTGTGGGTAGCTATCCCACAGTTCCCGCAGACCCCGCTGCCCATTGGAATTCTGGGTCTAGCCCCCAGTGCCTTCTGGGGCCAAAAATGTGTCAAGGGTGGTTTTGGGAACATGTCGTCATTCGACCCACACTCCCGCCCTCCCTACGTGAAAGCGCTGGCAGGCAATTACATCGCACCCTATTCTGGTGATTGCCAGCGCAGATGCCACAGGACAGCGAGCATGGAGCCCTCCACGATTATCGCTGCTGTTCTGTCCGTTGTCAACACCTCGCGCCTTATCATCCACCTTTTCCAGAGGCAGATGCAGATAAATCGGGCGAGTAGGCAACGGAAGCTCCGCGAGGACATGAACTCTGAGAGGGGCACAGACCTCTCGCAAAGCACGGGACCCCGGCCCCTAGACATCGTGGTGGCAATGGGTCACGTTGATCCTGTGGAACGGCGATTCTGGGCCAGGGAAACAAGCACTGACTGGTGGGACCGCATAGTGCTGCAGGTCTGGGATGAATCCCAGTGGCTGAGAAACTTTCGTATGCGTAAGGGCACTTTCCTGGAAATTTGTGAGTTGCTGTCCCCTGCCCTCAAGCGCCGGATGCGAGCTGCCCTGACTATCCAGAAGTGAGTGGCTATAGCCCTCTGGAAGCTTGCAACGCCAGACAGCTACCGGTCAATCGCGAATCAATTTGGAGTGGGCAAGTCTACCGTGGGGGTTGCTGTGATGCAGGTAGCCCATGCAATCGTTGACCTGGTGCTCTCAAAGGTAGTGACCCTTGGAGACGTGCAGGTGATCATAGATGGCTTTTCTGCTATGGGATTTCCAAACTGTGGCGGGGCTATTGATGGGACACACATCCCCATCCTTGGACCGGCCCACCAGGGCAGCCAGTACATTAACCGTAAGGGCTATTTTTTTATGGTGCTGCAAGCACTGGTGGACCATAAAGGACGTTTTACAAACATCAACGTTGGATGGCCGGGCAAGGTTCATGACACTTGTGTGTTCAGAAACTCTGGTCTGTTCAGACGGCTGCAGGAAGGTATTTACTTCCTGGACCGCAAAATAAGTGTTGGGGATGTGGAGATGCCTGTAGTGATCCTTGGGGATCCAGCCTACCCGCTAATGCCCTGGCTCATGAAGCCATACACGGGCGCCCTGGACACTGAAAAGGAGCTCTTCAACTACCGGCTGAGCAAGTGCAGGATGGTGGTGGAGTGTGCCTTTGGCCGTCTGAAGGGGAGATGGCGAAGCTTACTTACTCGCTCCAATCTCAGCCAAACAAATATCCCCATTGTGATTGCAGCTTGCTGTGTGCTCCACAATCTCTGTGAAAGCAAGGGGGAGACGTTTATGGTGAGGTGAGGTATCTATCACATGTGCACTCAGTACAAGGTCGAATATTATGTCTTTGTATTAAGTGCTAGGGGTCCTGGTGTTCAGATCACACATGCGGACCTGGACACTGGAAAACTGCTCTCTGGAGTCGTTGCCTTTGGACTGCTGTGACCTAACTTCACAGCAGTGCGGTACTCCCATGTTTCAAGCACAGTTCAAGCACTAGTGGTGGCCAGTTCCTGATGCCGGCAAAACCGCTCGGATACAACGGCTCACCTACACGGTTACTCACCCCCACCCCCTCCGCGGGGCCGGTACCGGGAACTCTCCCTGCCCGCGACCTGCAGGGTTCTAACGGCTCGCCTACCTTCCCCACCCCCTCCGTGTGGCCGGTCCAGGGAACTCTCCCTGCCTGCGCACCGCAAAGTTTCAGCGGTTAGCCTCACAGCTACCACCCCCCCACTTGTCTGCAAACCGCCGGTTGTCATTCTTTAAAGGAAAAATCAAGAAGTCACTATACTAACAAAAACACCCATTCAAACCAGGGCACCATGACTGATATCACTCTGATGAGGATTTCGGAGACAGAGAAAGACCGCATGCTGAGTGAATGCCAGCAAACCCCGGGGCCATATGCCGCCATGCTATGCAAGGCAATGATACCAGACTACCTGCAGCTTGCATGGCGCGGAAAAGTATCCTACCATGGAGGAGATAGTAAGGCTGCTCTCCCTGGGAACCTGATGCAAAAGCTTTCACTGTACCTACAGGAGAGTTTCGCAGATATCTCCGATGGAGATTTCTCCTCTATCCCCATACATATTGACAGACTTTTCGAGTAGTTGCCTTGGAAAAGATTGAAAACTGAAGCTCCTATTGCAAAGCAAGCAATAAAAACACATTGATAACAAACCAATGCCTATTCTATTCAAAATAAATGTTTAAAACACCGACCTGATGATCCTTCGCCTGGGTCCTGGTCCAGGCTGGTGCTTTGGGAGGGTTCGTAGGGGATCTTGGTGAGGGTGATGAACGAACAGATCCTGGCTGTCAGGGAAATCAGCGGTGAAAGCGCTGTCGACTGCCTTGTCCTCCTCCTCTCCTTCCTCTTCTTCACCGTCCGCGAAAATTTCGTACGACGTGGCCGTAGATAAGACCCCGTCGTCAAAGTCCACGGACACTGGTGGTGTAGTGGTGGCAGCACCACTGAGCATAGCATGCAGTGCATCGTAAAAATGGCATGTGTGTGGCTGCGATCCGGAGCGTCCATTGTACTCTTTGGTTTTTTGGTATGCCTGTCGCAGCTCCTTGATTTTCACGCGGCTCTGCGTTGCATCCCGGACTTATCCTCTCTCCGCCATTGCCTTGGAAATCTTCTCATAAATTTTCGCATTCCGTCTTTTGGATCGCAGCTCCGAAAGCACGGACTCATCGCCCCACACAGCAATCAGGTCCAAGACTTCCCGGTCAGTCCAAGCTGGTGCTCTCTTCCTATTCTGCGATGTCATGGTCACCACGGCTGCAGAGCTCTGCATCGTTGCCAGTGCTGCTGAGCTCGCCACGATGTCCAAACAGGAAATGAGATTCAAACTGGCCAGACAGGAAAAGGAATTCAAATTTTCCCAGGGCTTTTCCTGAGTGGCTGGTCAGAGCATCCGAGCTCGGATTGCTGTCCAGAGCGTCCACTCAGTGGTGCACTGTGGGATAGCTCCAGGAGCTATTAGCATCAAATTCCGTCCACAGTAACACGAATTCGACATGGCCATGTCGAATTTGGCGCTGCTCCCCTCGTCGGGGAGGAGTACAGAAATTGAATTAAAGAGCCATTTATGTCGAAATAAATAGCTTCGTAATGTGGACTGGTGCAGGGTTAAATCGAGTTAATGCTGCTAAATTCGACATAAAGTCCTAGTGTAGACCAGGCCAAAATGCCAGCTTTGAATAGTATGCATAAAAACTGATGATGAGATAATGAACTTGCAAAGAAAATGTAAACTTATAAAGGGAAGAATAGTAGTAACAGCGCTATAGCACAGCTATAGACAATGAGGAAAACACAGATTTTGAATCCAGTCTGAAGAGGGTGGCACTCTGGGTGATTGCTCATAATTTAACTGGAAATCATAAAGAAAGAGTTTTTTTGTTTGTTTTTGTTTTGTTTTCTTATCAGTAATATTACTGTAAGCCGGGAATCGGCAACCTTTGGCAAAACCCCACCACTAAAATAATCAATGATTTGGGTTTATAGGGCTTATTTTTTTCTGATTTGGATGGTGAAAGCAAAACCCCACCACTAAAATAATCGGCAACCTTTGGCATGCAGAGCATCAGGGAAATCTGCTGACGGGCTGGGAAGGTTTGTTTACCGGCAGTGTCCACAGGTTCAGCCAATCTCAGCTCCCACTGGCCGTTCCAGGCCAATCGGACGCTGCAGGTAAACAAACCGTCCCGGCCCACCAGCGGATTTCCCTGACGGGCTGCGTGCCAAAGGTGCTGATCCCTGCTCTAAGTTTATGGGCTTCAAAAGAACTTACTACCACCAGCTAATCAGAAGGATAAATCATAGGAGAAGCCTATCCAAAATATACTTGCATATCAATGCAAAGTGTTAATCCCTATAAGCCCAAACCACTGATTATTTTAGTGGTGGGGTTTTGGTTTCACCATCCAAATCAGAAAAAAATAAGCAGAGTTGTCTCCAACTATACTGCACCTTTAAAGCAACTAGCCATAAGTTGTTTGTCTGGGACATTTCTAAATGAGGCACTTTATCAATGGTATTTATATGGTGCTAATCAATCTTAGCTAGAGTAGCTTGTGGATTGTGGAGTGATGCTGTAGATTAGTTTCTGGATTGCAAAGAGAGTGAACCAAGATAAATATATCTGAAAAAAAGTTTTAACTTATCCAGTCTGCATGTGAAGTAGCATTAGGAGAGCAGATAACCAAGATAAATAAACTGGAGCTCACAGGAAAAATAGCAGACATATACTGAAGCTGGGTAAAAAAGGGTATAATGCAAAGCAAAACCATAAAGCCTCTCTTAAAATCTAGGGTTGTCGATTAATCAGTTAACTCATGCGATTAACCAAAAAAATTGTGATTAAAAAAATTAATCGCAATTAATCACAGTTTTAATCACACTGTTAAACAAAAGAATATCAATTGAAATTTATTAAATATTTTGGATGTTTTTCTACATGTTCAAATATATTGATTTAAATTACAACACAGAATACAAAGTGTACAGTGCTCACTTTATATTATTTTTATTACAAATATTTAAACTCTAAAAATGATAAACAAAACAAATAGTATTTTTTCATTCACCTCATAGAAGTACTATAGTGCAATTTCTTTATTGTGAAAGTGCAACTTACAAATGTAGAATTTTTTTATGTATCTGCACTGAAAAACAAAACAATGTAAAACTTTAGAGCCTACAAGCCCACTGAGTTCTACTTCTTGTTCAGCCAATCACTGAGACAAACACATTTGTTTACATTTACAGGAGATAATGCTCCCACTTCTTATTTACAATGTCACCAGAAAGTGAGAACAGGCATTCACATGGCCCTTTTGTAGTCGACATTGCAAGGTATTTACATGCCAGATATGCTAACACTGCATGCCTCTGCAAGTTTCAGCCACCATTCCAGAGAACATGCTTCTATGCTAATGACTCTCGTTAAGAAAATAATGCACTAATTAAATTTGTGACTGAACATCTTGGGGGAGAATAGTATGTTTCCTGCTCTCTTTTATCCACATTCTGCCAGATATTTCATGTTATAAGAGTCTCGGATGATGACCCAGCACATGTTGTTCATTTTAAGAACACTTGCAGATTTGACAAAATGCAAAGACGTTACTAACGTGAGATTTCTAAAGATAGCTACAGCACTTGACCCCATGTTTAAGAATCTGAAGTGCCTTCCAAAATCTGAGAGGGATGAGGTGTGGAGCATGCTTTCAGAAGTCTTAAAAGAGCAACACTCTGATGTGGAAATTACAGAACCCGAACCACCAGAAAAGAAAATCAACCAACCTTCTGCTGGTGGTATCGAACTCAGATGATGAAAGTGAACATGTGTCGGTCTGCACTGCTTTGGATCCTTATCCAGCAGAACCCCTCATTACCATGGACGTATGTCCTTTGGGATGGAAGTTGAAGCATGAAGGGATATATGAATCTTTAACTCATCTGGCACATAAATATCTTGCAACGCCGGCTACAACAGTGCCATGTGAATACCTGTTCTCACTTTCAGGTGACATTGTAAACAATAAGCGGGCAGCATTATCTCCTGCAAATGTAAACTTGTTTGTCTGAGAGATTGACTGAACATAAAGTAGGATCGAGTGGACTTGTAGGCTCTAAAATTTTACATTGTTTTATTTTTGAATGCAGGTCTTTTTTATATAATACTGCATTTGTAAGTTCAATTTTCATGATGAAGAGTTTGTATTACAGTACTTGTATGAGGTGAATTGAAAAATACTATTTCTTTTGTTTTTATAGCACAAATATTTGTAATCAAAAATAAATATAAAGTGAGCACTGTACACTTTGTTTTGTGCTTTAATTGAAATCAATATATTTGAAAATATAGACAACATCCAAAATATTTAAATAAATTGTATTCTATTATTGTTTAACAGTGTGATTAATTGCACAACAGCCCTACTAAAAACCTATCATTAAAATACATTCTGATTTCGATGTGCCAATGAGTATAAAATCCCAAGGCAGGAGGAAAGCAAGACCAGGAGGTTAGCCAGGGATCAGCTTACTCAGGCAAGAAAGATATGTGGCAGGATGGTGTACCAACACCTTTTTCAAGCTGCCATCTTGTGCTTCAGAATCTAATCTTTCTTTAAAAAAACAAAACAAAAAACTCCCTGACTATTAAGGTTGCAAAGAAACCTTCAAAATGTGACCCAAATGTTATGCAGTAATGTCTGTTCAAGGCCAGTTCTACATTACAGACCTATGTCACTTACGGGGTATGAAAAAGCTCTCCCATCAGCATAGGAATATTTTCACAAAAGTGAAGCAACTAAAGTTTGTTTTGTCTCAGTGAGTTGTTATTTTATATGGCCAATTTAAATGTCAACATTGCTTACTGTTTTACTGATGACCAAAGCATAAAATAAAGGCTAGGGAGGATCAAATTATTAACATCTTCACAATCCACCGTAAATGGCAAATAATTTTGGTGTCTCAGAGAGGTGAAGGTTGTTAGATTATCACTCCGCCCCCCCCCCCCAATACCACCCCCTAAGGACAGTGAAACTATACATCCTCTAAAGTATAGTATCAATTTTAAGATGTTCATAGATATAAACAATCAGAGTCAGGTCAGGCAGCTCTCCCCTAGTGTTTTATGTGACAATATTTCTATTCTCCTCTCGCTTACATGTAAATAAGCATGTTTAATGAGTTAATTCTTCCGTGTGAGCTTACTTGCACTCGCTAGAATGCTGACATGCCGTATGATATTCTATCAATTGGTGGGATCTAAGTAGATAGTAATTTTACAAAGAGTGAGTCTGAGGAAAGGACTTAAGTCACCCTTGTCTGTTTTATTTTATTTTATTGTTGTTATATATGCTATACTTTGATATAGTTTTGTGACTTCTTAATGTGGCATGGTGCTTTTCAGTGTGGATGCAGCATTCTAGTTCCTTTTTACTGATGATGTCCCAGGAAGTGTGTTGTTTTCTTTGCCCAGGGAAGTGTTATTCTAGCATCTAAAGTTGCTTGAGTTTTAATTGTCACATCCAAGGAGAATTTCAGAGTGAAAAGAGAGATGAAAATAGTGACATGCTTTGTTCTCTGCTTGTTGTCTGTGAAGGGGGAGAGAAGAATTATAGAATGATAGAAAGAAACCCAGTGTTTTAGGAACGTGGCTGAACCTGTAGTAACTTAGGAGTTGTAAAGAAGTCCAAATGATTGTATCCAGTCTGGTTACACTGGACTGAAAAGGGAGAGAACAATGTACAGTATTACTTCCTGAAAACTGTTGTGTGTATTTTTTTTCATATTCAACTATTATTACCAAGTATTAAACAAATACTTATGGATAAGATTATAGAAGGAAGAAACCTGATGGTCCAGAAGTGCTTTAGTGTACAGAAAATTCTATTATATAAGTTCTGCTACCTCCCTCATCTTTATAGTGTCCGAGCATCTTCCTGTCGTGCATTAAGCAATGAGATTAATATCTGTCATGGGTAGTTCATTATCTCTCTTCTCTTCTCCCAAGAAGGAGAATCATGTGTGCAGTATAACATGGTTTTGGTAGGGTTTAATGGTAGGGGATTTTGTTGATTTTCTTTTTTTAATGTACCCACTGCTATATGTTTATGTGAGAAAAGGCAGGTCAAAGAATTAAACTTTGCCCTTGGCACACTAGGTGGTTTACGATGGTCCTTAGTTCCTTCAGAAGCTCATTCCAGCCCTCAAGAAAGTGCTGTTTCCTGCATAGATGAGCTCTACCCTTATAATTTCTTTTTAATGTTCAAATGAAGTAATATTGCATTTGCCTATCTATCCAACATGGCCCAATCTCCATAGTATCTCAGTGCCTTCTGAAAGAAAGAAAGAAAGAAAGAAAGAAAGAAAGAAAGAAAGAAACCCCAAACAACACAAAAACAGAGATCTCTCTTTTCCTTCCCTATCAGTAAGAATCAGACTTCAGTTTTTGCTCGCTCTCTCTCTCTGCAAAGTTATCAGATGATAGATATTATAACAACGGTCAATTGTGGGAACATTTTTCATTTTATATAATGTGTATCTATAAAATAACAAAATGCTTCCTTAATTAAGTTGTTAATTTCACAACTAAGAATGAAACAATAACAGATTTGTTTTATTTTCCATTACCTATCTTTATCACCAGCTATTTTCATTCAGTAGCTTTAGAATTATGCAAGATGCCACAATACATTTTTTTTAAATGTAAAAATATAGCATAACTTAATCTCTCCCAACAAACATACAGTATGACCAGATCATAGTCCCATGGTCTGTGTGTGAAACAGAGATCCTCCCCAGACAGATCCTCCCCACTTGCATATGGAAGGTGGGCTCAATTATCTCCACAGCACCACCTCGCCTCGCCAATCCCCCAATCTGGAAATGAGGGAGTGAATGCCGTGTGTCCAAAATCCTCACTGGGAGAGTGCAGGGAAGTAAATAAGAGAGGAAGAGGTCAAGACCCACATATGGGGGCAAGTCCCAGAGTTCCTAGTTCCCACACCCCAAAAACCCAACCCTTCTCACAGCTCTTACCACAGGATAATCTGTCCTGGTGTCAATGGAGTGGCAGTTGGGCTTTTTTCTTTCTTTTACTGCCCAATAATTGAAAAGCAAAACTGCACAATAATGAAACAGCCTATTTCTCAAAGAATGAAATAAATTATACCTATTTCTTATATAATACTTTTCATCAACAGATTTCAAAGTGCTTCACAATCCTTAATGTATTTATCCTCACTACACACATGTGGGGTAGGGAAGCTTTATTATCCCCATTTTTCTGATGGGAAACTAAGGCATAGAGAGGATAAGTGACTTGCCCTGTGTTACACAGGACGTCCATAGGAGAAGAGGGAATTGAAGTTGGGTCTCTTGCATGCTTAGCCATTATGCCACTGGACCATGCTTCCTCATAGAAGTTGCCACCCTGAGCACTGACACTGAAAAGCTTAGCTGTGCTCGAGTTGTATGCACAAAGTAAGGTTTACAAATTTACTCAGCAAGAGAAAAGTTTGTATTTTATTTTTTATATCTGTATAATTCAAAAGTAGCTAAAGATTTATTTTTCTCAGACTTAATTTTAAAAAAAATCGCCAAAAGGCTGAGATCAGGCCTGGTAATGTTTAGACCACTGTAGGGGTTTCAGGCCCTCTCTGGGGAGGCTGGGGACCAGACCGCCCCGGTATACCGTCAAGTTTTGGGGGAATTAGCGCAGTCTGGTGCTGCAGAGTCAGCCGTTCAGGCCCTCCTGGAGAGGGCCGGGCAAACAGACCGTTCCTCGTGAGCCCAGGCCCTTGGACAGGGCGGGGCACAAACAGTTAGGGCTCAGACCCTCAAGCAGGGGCTGAGCAAGCAATAGCTCACTAGGCCCTGGCCCTTGGTCAGGGCGGGGCAATGAACAATTCAGGGCTCAGGCCCTCAGGCGGGACTGAGCACACAGTGAGTCACTAAGCCCCGGCCCTTGGTCAGGGCGGAGCAATAAACAGTTCAGGGCTCAGGCCCTCAGGCAGGGGCTGAGCAATCAACAAGTCAGTAAACCCTGGCCCTTGGTCAGGGTGGGGCAACAAGCAGTTCACAGCTCAGGCCCTTAAGCAGGGGCTGAGCAATCACTATAGGTGGTGTCAGGCCCAGGTCCTGGCTCTGGAGAACCTGGGAGAGGGGGAGACTGCCACCCACACGTTGGGTGGCAGGGGGGACGCAGGCCCACCCACTCCACTGCGTCCCAGCCCGGGGCCCTATCAGCGGCAGAAAAACCCGCTGCAGAGTTAGTGGGGACCCTGGCCACAACACACTGACCTTGGCTCTGGCAGTGCTGCAGCCAGACTAGAGTCGGCTGCCCCCCGGGCTACTTCCAGCTCCCCCCTCTCCGGGTACCTGGACCAGGGGGCGTCCTCCACGAGCTCGCAGACCATCGGCACCTCAGCGTCACGGGCGGGCGGCAGGCCTGGCGGCTCCTCGGGGTAGCGGGCTGGCGGCAGGCCTGGCGGCTCCTCGGGGAAGCAGGCGGGCGGCAGGCCTGGCGGCTCCTCGGGGAAGCAGGCGGGCGGCAGGCCTGGCGGCTCCTCGGGGTAGTGGGCAAGCGGAAGGCTTGGGTGGCCCGGCCAGTCCCTGGTCGGCTGCTGGTCGCCGGGGTCTCCCAGCGGGGAGCTGCGCCACTGGCGTCCGGCCTCTCTGGTGGCTGCCGCCCAACTGCGGTCTGAGGGCCGGCTTTTATACTTCCTATGCCGCCCCCTGACCCTTGAGGGGCGGGGCCAGGATTCTCCGGCTCCGCCCACTTGGGTGTCTGGGGAGGCTCCTCTCTCTCTGTGGCGGCTGGGGACCAGACCGCCTCGCTACAACCACAAATAATTGCTGAGAAAGTTATGAAGATGTAAAAATAGAAGCTTATAATGAAAGGCTCCATCTAACAATTGATATAGTTTTTGTTGTTATTGTACTGGGATTATATTGCAACAATATTTAATGATGTGTTCAATCCAGAACACCAGATCTGAACTCTTTCAAATGCTGAGAAGAAATTATGGGCTTCTTCCCATCTTTAAAAATATGTATGTATAATGTTTGTTTACTATTAGCTTGTTAGATCTTATCAAGGTCTATATTTAATTGTTCTTAGACGCCAGGGACTAATACCATTTGCATACATTTCAGCTATCCCCAGCTTTTGTAAAATAATTTATTTTATTTACTCTCACTTCTAAAGCTTTCAGTGTGCAGGGTATTTACAATTAAACTGACTGTACTGCACAGATAGGTATGGTTTCCAACCTGTATTTGTATGTTAGGAGATTATATATATATATATATATATATATATATATAACAAAGATTTCCATGTCTCTCATACTTCATTATCAACCACTGGATGGCAATGCACACTGTTCATTCTCCTTGAAAGGCAATCATTGTTAAAGTCACGCTTCATGTATCTAAAGTCATGTATCTAAAAATTTAGAGCTGCCTGTTTCCCTGAAGCATAGTGACAATCCTGTAATGAGCTCCAGGCTGGTGGACACCTTCCCTTACATGAGGTAGCGTCTCCCAATTCAGATTTTATTGCAAGCCCTAGGTGAGCCCAAGCACATTTTGTGACAGATATTTGTTGAGGCCTGTGTGCTCATTTTGCTTCTGACTGTGAAAAGAGATTTTCCAAATGAAGTTTTCACCATCAAATACACTATTTAATTTCTTTGATAATGTAAGATGTAATGGGTAACTGTGTGTGGGGTAAGGTAATATAACTATAAACAATATTTAGGAAAGGAATCAAAACTGTAAAAGAAAAATGATAGTGACCACATATAGATTTTACAAGTACAAGGTTTAGTTGGTTTTAAAAATGTTATTCAAGTTATAGTTAACATTATGATTACCCAAGCATATAGACATTTTATAAAGACCTATGCACAAGTTACAAATATAGTAATACTTACATTTTAATGATATTAAAAGGTCATTTTTGGTCACTCACTTATGTCAAGCATTTCTTAAGCCTGTGGCCTAGTATGGCTAAGCGAAAATCTTACATACCTCAGCCTGTAGACCAGTGGTGGGCAACCTGTGGCCTGCAGGCCACATGTGGCCCATCAGTCTAATCCACTGGCGGGCCGCGAGACAGTTTGTTTACGTTGACTGTGCAGAGGCACAACCGCCCGCAGCTCCCAGTGGCCGCAGTTCGCCGTTCCTGGCAGCTCCCATTTTCCGGGAATGGTGAACTGCGGGTGGTCGTGCCTGTGGACAACCAATGCCCACCGCAGCTGTAGGCCCTGCATTTCAGCCCTACTTACTTAGATACATAACACATAATTATCCCTTCTAACTACTTATCAGTCTTACATTTCTATAATCCTACAACTTAACTCTATTTAGCATACCATCACACAATAAATGAACAATAAACTAAAATAATTGGCTCCACTTTTGACCTTAAGGGTACATCTGCACTGCAATAAAAGACCTGCAGCATGGCAGTGGCTGGCAGGGGTAGCTTACTTGGGCTCACAATGCTCAGGCTTTGGGGCTAAAAATAGCAGTATATATGTTCAGCCTTTGGCTGTGAGGGAGTGTGTCTCAGAGCCTGGGATCCAGCCTGAGCTGGAAAGTTTGTACTGCTTTTAGTCCCTTTTCAGCTCAAGCCAATTGACCTGGTCTCTAAGACTAGGTGCTGTAATTTATGGACCATGTGAAATCCAGCTAAAAATAGCTGTTAAGAACCAGAGTAAGAAGAGATTGTACTTTATAATGAATACTCCAATGGCTAATAGAGGACTTCATGGAAATTTCTGGGTCAGCTACTCAGGAAAAAAGAAGGAAGTCAAAAATCGAAGAAGTTAATGTCATTTTCTTCAAAATAAATGGTACACAACAAGGAAATCTGGATGGGCTGCCAACAGAAAAATGAAAGGACAAAGACAAGTGGAATTCACAATGGATTTGGATGTCTCTGTGGTATTTTCATCAAGATACAGTGGCGATCACAGAAGAGACCTGAAAAAAGGCACTGCAAAACAACATCCTGATCTTTAGAAGTGCTAAGGAATTTCTATAAAGTTTTATTAGTTGGTGCTAAAATTTGTGTTTTACATATTATGTATATGAAATTAAGAATAAATCAATTAGAAAAAGTTTTTGTGCATGTTCTCTAATTAGCAAATTGACATCTACTTAAAACAGATCAATACCTTTATGAGGGTGATCTCCTGTTGCTTAGATATTCATGTCTGTTGTAAAATTATTCTGGCAATGTTGGCTGTAGGGATAAACAATGTCGTTAGTCATTCCAATGTCTGCTTCATATTTGTTAGTTTGGGAGTTCCCAGAAAAATTACCTGGTTATCAAAAGGATAAATATGTTAAATATTCCAGGTATGGATGCCTAAAGCTTGCCTTCAAAGTTCCTATTTATGCATTTAAATTGCCTCTGGTTTACAAAAGTGCTTATTTCTTGGTGGTTCCCTTTGATTTCAGTGGGTATCTATGATCTTAAAGACTAACCTTCAGAGGAAGGATGGCCTAATGGATAGAGCACTAGTGTAGGACTTAGAGGAACTGAATTCAATTTCCAGTTCTGCCACAGCTGTCCTCCATGATGTTTGGACAAATCGCTTATACTTGCTGTACTTCAGTTCCCCTTCTATCAAAGTGAGACAATAGTACGTCCATATCTGACAGAGATGCTTTGAGGATGAATACCTTAAAGATTGTGAGGTTCTCAGGGAGGGAGGCCATAAAAGTAACTAAGAGAGAGACATAATTTTAGACAACCATTTTTGAAATATGTGGCCCATGTTTTCATTTAACGTCTATTATAATTATACTACTGGTTTGTTTTCTTTCCACCAGAAATGATGAATGCATCCAAGAACCAATATCGGCTTTAGAGTGTGAACACAGGAAAAAGAGCTCTCATTTGAATCCAAGGGAAAATTTTGGCCTGACTTGTTTTCAGGGACAAAATGCTGTGCAATAATGCACAGAGTTTAATTTTTTTTTTAATTATGCCAGACTAAAACTTTTTTTTATAAAAAATGGTATGCTCTCTCCAGAGCAAATCACAAATAGGATTCCACTACAGACAGGCTCAGTGGGAAGCTGCCAACTTCACTCTATGCCCTAGAGAGTTGAAAGAGCAAGAAAATGAAATTGCTCCAGGCTGATTTGCAGATGGGCTATTTATTTTACAAAACTAATAAGCATTGAAATCCAATTTTCAAGAAAGGATCACGTGAATGAAGCCAGAGATAAGTGGTACAGCAGCATTTTTAAATTCTAGCGTTCCCCAAATTCAAGACATTCATTTTGAACTGACTTCCTTTAAGATGCATTGTGAGCAACATGCAACCAGTTCCTGGACGCTGACAAAGGTTAAAAGAAGGAGAGATAATGAGGAATCTGAAAATGTTGCACATGAAGTATGATAGAAGCAATTAAATACAAAACTTTTCAGCCCTTATGCTTAGGATCACAAATCTTGGGGAACTAGTTCCCCACTGAATAGTATCTAGTTTAAAGTATCCATCCTGACATTCGGGGTATGTCTACATAGCAATGTAAGCCTAGGGTTAGTGGGACTTGAGTCAGGTGACTTGTGTCAAGGAACCCTGGGCTTGAGCATCTACACTGCATTTTAACCTTAGGTTAAGGGTTTTCTGACCCATGCTCAAACCTAGGGGTCTGGTATCCACGCTGCAGTGCACAGACCCAAGTCAAAGTAACCTTATCCCAGAGTGCCTAGCGTCCCCTCCCCAGTGTCAACACTCTAGCCCTACGAATGTGTTTCACTGTGGGAAAACTCTACTATCCACCCTGTTTCCTAATTGTGACAGTGTTATTGACGGCACTCAGGTGCCCATAAGGAGCACATGAGTACATAGTACTTCCATATCTGATAGAGATGCTTTGAGATTGTGAAGTGCTCAGGGAGGGAGGCCATAAAAGTAATTAAGAGAGAGACATAATTTTAGACAACCATTTCTGAAAAATGTGGCCCATGTTTTCATTTAACTTCTATTATAGTTATACTACTGATATAACTATCATGTCCATGTGCACCGGTTCTGAGGATAATTAGGATGTCAGTCTCCAGGGCTGTCAAACTATTACAATGAAACTTTTCAATTCTCAATTTTTAAACATAGGATGTTCAATGAAGGTGGGTTGTTGGTTTGTTTATTTCTGTCTGTTTATTTTGAAGTTTCACATAAAATGTAGCTTTCAGAGGGGAAAAACATGCACACCCCAGCCTGGCTCCTGCTGGCTGAAGAGCAGTGAAGAGTATCCCCAGGGTTTGGGGTGCAGTGTGCTCCAGCATCCCCTGAGGATGCCTTATCTTGTTATAGGGCCAAAGGCTGGAGTCCTGGTTTCTGTCTTTGCCCAGATATGTCTTATTTCCTCACCAGTCACATGAATAAGGCAAGCAGGATTTGATCCTATGTATTATCTTTATGGGTTGAGAACTATCTCTGATAGCTCACTTTGCTGGGCTAAAGAAAACCTTGCATTGCTCTAAATAGTATTATTACTTTAGTCTTTGCTGTCCAATATTTTTACTTCTTAGTACTTGACCAAAGCGTTTGGGGGAAGGTGGAGGGTTGGTTCAAATGTATTAAATAGAAATTTAGAATGGATATAAAAATTGGTATTTTTTTTAAATTAAGTATCGAACCTAGAGTTACCCAAATGGGAATGGAAAAGTCATGTAACAGAGTCACTCAGCCCCCACTTCCTGGTCCTCCTCCTATCTGCTTCAAAAGTGCCATCCTGGCTTGGTGTGGATAATGTCAACTGTATTTTATACCTGAAAATTAATCCAGCTCTGAGCAGGATTAGCTGCCACTGAAGCATCAGAATGCCAACCAGATGTTCCTACTCAGCTGGAAAAATGCCATCAAAATCTTTTAAATTCATATTTTTTCATTTAAGCAGGGTTCCTTTTTTGCTTCAGTCTAAGGCAATATGTCCTGGGGATCCCTTATCCCTGCCCCTGCTGCACCCAGAGAGGCAGGGATCCGGGATAAGGTAGCCCTAAGAGGCTGAGGGGAGGTTTTCAGGCTGGCTCCCACTCACTACTCTGACTGTGCACACAGCCTGGGTGCCCCTGCACATGCTGCCTCATGGAGGGCAGGGAGGGCCAGAGATCAGAGCATGGACCAAGTGGCTGCCCTGCAGGGACAGGGAGCAGCTGGGATGCCTGGGATCATCCCTCCCTCCCAGTTGTGCTGATCTGGGAACTCTGCCTCTGCCTCTCTCCCTCCCTGCAAGGCAGCTGCTTGGTCCCCACTGCATTTTGTGGACCTTGTTCCCAAGCCCCCCAACCCCACCCTGGGGATGCATGTGCAGGGGTGGGGTGGGGCTGGGTGGTGCACAGTGAGGGAAGGTAAGTGGGAGCCAGCCCCCAAACTTCCCTGCAGCAAAGAGGAGCCAGAGTCGCTGCCACAGGAGGCTGCGGGGAAATTTGGGGGGCTGGTTTCCCGTTGCTGCCCTGAGAGTGCACGCAGCCTGGGTGCTTCTGCACATGCAGCCCAAGGGAGGGCGAAGGAGGGGCCTGGGAGCAAGGGCCAGAGAGAAGAGCGGAGCCCAAGCAGTTGCATTGCAGGAAGGAGGGATGGCAGAGCTCCCAGTTCAGCATGGCCAGGGGAGGGAAGACCCCCCAACATCCCAGTGGCTGGGAGCCACCACCCCTGGCAACATTGTTCCCTGATGCAGGCAAGCACTGCACAGCAATGAGGAGGAAGAGGAGCTGAAGCTGCCATCGGAGGAGCAGGAAGGGGGAGCATATTTGACCAGGCAGTAATGGTGCTTCCAGAGGCTGTGCTGGCTGCTTCCAGTGCTGCTCCTCTGGGACAGGAATTCTGTGATACATCCAGAGGACTTCTGGGACCTGAGTCAAGCCTGGGCCGTGTGCACGCAGGAAAGAAAGAGTGATGGAGGCAGGAGCACGCAGGAAAGAAAGAGTGATGGAGGCAGGAGCACATGAGGGCGAGCATACTCTTAACCAATTTTTGGTACCTATACAGTACACTGTGCAGCTCATAAGTCTCAGCCTTCTGTAGATATGTGGGGGAAAGAACAAAACCAAAACCAGTTCTACAGAGAACAGCGTCATGAGCCCGAGACCATCTTGAGGTGTGAATGAGGGCAAGAAATGCAGAAGAGAACTGAAACTGGTTGCTTCTGTCCTATGCTCTTTGCTGTATTCAAACTTGTCACAGAGATAAAGGGAAATGGCTTGAGAAAAAGGAATATATTTGTGTATCACACAGTCCCAAGCACTGACAGACAGTAAGACAGAATTGAGGAGACAGAACAAAGTGCGGAGAAAATTGATGTGAGATGGATGCACCCGACAAATACACGTAAGGCTAATGTTTTTTTGAAGTTCCTTGGAGAGCTAGAAAAATCAATGATCAGGGTTATTTGATGTTTCAGAATCGTTGTATGATCAACTTGCAAGCAACCTATGGTACATACACATTATACATCTGGGCACAGTGAGTAAGCTGAAGGGATGATGGCTATAGTACAGCATGCTCCCTCCCTGTAAGAAGACCAATTCCTCTGAGTGCTATAATGCGATGCCAAGATGTACACTCTCACCGTGGCTACTCTAACCATTATTCACAGTGAAAGGCTATACACAACAAAGTGAACTGCTCACAAGCCTGTCAATCAAACTATTTAAGATAGGACTAGAGTCTGATGTATACCACACCTCTGGAAAAATGAAAAACAGGAGGTGGTCAGCCAGAAACTTTGACCTTTTGGACACTCGGGTTTGGTCTACACTACTGCTTAAGTCAATGAAACTTATGCCGCTCAGGGGTGTGAAAACGACACTTCCCTGAGCAATGTAAGTTACAGCAAGTTAAAACGGTGTCCACATCATGCGATGCTGACATAACGTCCATCTCTCATCGAGGTGGACTAATTATGCTAATGGGAGAGCACTTTCCCATCAGCATAGCACATCTTCACCAGACGCGATACAGTTGTAGCATGGCAGAGTAGACTTGCCCCCAGTCTAATTCTAGGTTCAGGGGGAAGGGGAACCTCTGGTGAATGCCTCTATCCACCACTTTTCAAGCTTCTGAATTTGGAGTTCAGGACAGAAAAGAGGTTTGGCTTCCAGACAGAAGGTGTATATGCCTTGGTTTGTATAAAGGGCTCACTCAAGTCTTCCAAGCTTGCTAGGTGAATTTTGTGAGGATGCGTTGGTACAAAATTTCCTGCCGATTGGTAATTTGCACTCTGGGAATTATAAACTATTATACATCCAACATGAGGCTGCAGTTTTCACCAGCATTGTATCAGAGGGTAGGTTCCATAGATTTTTCACCTATTTGCATGTACAGTATGAATGAATTTGGGACATAATAGTAAAAATATCAAAGGCAGAGATAAAACTGCTTTGTTAACACACCATGGTGGTAGTAGGAAATACAGGTCTTACTTTTTACTTAAAAAAAATGCTGCCAATAAAAACTTTAAAAGAATGAACAATTATAGTGAGAACAGACATTGGTGAAAATACCAGCCTTCAGATTTCTAAGCCTTTGGTCCCCTCAAATTCTGTACTCAGCTCTCCTTAGTTCTGTTATCATTTTAAGTATGGAAAATAAGTTTTACTGTACTAGGGATATAAAAAGTAGCAAGGAAGAGTTATCTCTGGTATTAAGGCAGTCTCGTAAATGATTCAAAGATATTGTGTTGAGTATAACCTTTACCTCAAATCCAACTGTGACCTTCACTTCACTTCTCTCAATAGTTAACGGATATGATAATGGCTTTACTGAAGGACAGGATATCATTCTGGGGCTGCACTTTGAACACTTCAGGTATTCATTTATTTTAGTGCACGTGGGTCAACCATATGTAAAACCACTTTGTGTGTCATCCCTGGCTAGATAATCTTAATGAGTGTGTGTCTGACTCCTGGACCTCTCCCTTATTAAGTCAACTAATTTCTTATCTATACTCTAGAGAAAGATAGCAAACTGTCCAGGAATAATAATCTGACACAAGTGGGAAATGGATCAAATAATTTTGAAACACTTGTGGCCAATAGGAAAATTTAATATAATATAAAGAAGATTAGCTTAATAATGGGGAGATACATCATGTCACCAGAATGGATTATAAGTCTCTTGGGCATGGACTATGTATCTCTTCCTGTACCATGTGAAGTACCAAGTATGTTCTTTGGGGCAGGCTACTTCATTTACTATGTAGTTAGGGTACCAACTCCTGTGTTAAGGCACAATCCAACTCCACTGAAGCCAATACAAAGGCTCTCATTGGTTTTAATGAAAGCTGGATCAGGCCCATGACCAGTTTGTGCTGTTACTCTGGACCCCTCCAGGCTCTCCTGTGAGCCTGACTGAGATTAGTGCCTTCTGCTCCTGTCATACAGAAAGAAAATCTCTGTAGCATGCTACAGTAGGCCAGGAAGGAATGAATGACAGATTTATATAAAGCGGATGAGTTTTATTGATAATAAACCAATCTAATAGCTTTCTTTGACAGGATAACGCAGTCATCAGCAACCTTAGGCACATGGCTCTCCAGGGTAGGCTCCCTGGCGGGTCGGGCCAGTTTGTTTACTTGCCACATCCACCGGTTCGGCTGATCGCGGCGCCCACTGGCCACGGTTCGCTGTCCCCGGCCAATGCAGGAAACAGCGCGCTGGCCGCCACTTCCTGCATCCCCCATTGGCTAGGGAAATACAGCATAGATGGAGCTACTATAAGATGGGTGCATAACTGGTTGGAAAACGGTTCCCAGAGAGAAGTTATTAGTGGTTCACAGTCAAGCTGGAAGGGCATATTGAGTGGGGTCCAAAAGGGATCAGTTCTGGGTCTGATTCTGTTCAATATCTTCATCAATGATTTAGATAATGGCATAGAGAGTACACATATAAAGTTTGCAGATAATACCAAGCTGGAAGGAGTTCAAGTGCTTTGGAGGATAGAATTATAATTCAAAATGATCTGGACAAACTGGAGAAATGGTCTGAAGTAAATATGATGAAATTCAATAAGGACAAATGCAAAGTACTCCACCTAGGAAGGAACAATCAGTTGCACACATATAAAATGGGAAATAACTGCTTAGGAAGAAGTACTGCAGAAAGGGATCTGGGGGTCATACGCTAAATATGAGTGAACAGTGTAACACTGTCGTAAAAAAAGCAATAATTCCTGAATGTATTAGCAGGAGTGTTGTAAGCAAGACACAAGAAGTAATCCTTCTGCTCTACTCTGGGCACCACATTTCAGGAAAGATGTGGACAAATTGGAGAAAGCCCAGAGAAGAGCAACAAAAATGATTAAAGGTCTACAAAACATGACCTACGAGGGAAGATTGAAATACTGGATTTTTTTAGTCTGGCGATGAGATGGCTGAGGGTGGACATAACAGTTTTCAAGTACATAAAAGTTCGTTACAAGAAGGAGGGAGAAAAATTCTTCCCCTTCACCTCTGAGGATAGGACAAGAAGCAATAGGCTTAAATTGGAGGAAGGGATGGTTGGGTTGGACTTTAGGAAAAACTTCCTAACTGTCAGGGTGGATAAGCACTGGAATAAATTACCTACGGAATCTCCATCACTGCCACTGGAGCTTTTTAAGGAGAGGTTAGACAAACATCTCTCAGGGATAGTTTACATAATACTTTGTCCTGCCATGAGTGCAGGGGACTGGACTAGATGACCTCTCAAGGTCCCTTCCAGTTCTATGGTTCTATAATCAAGGAAGAAAGCAAATCTAGACAACAAAGCTTTATGTAAGACTCTTTTGTTACAGAGCTACAGAAAAATAAACAATGCAAATCTCTTGTGCCAGGAATAAACTGTTTAAACTGGCTTCAGGTCTTCCCTAAACTCCTGCTTCCCAGACCCCAAATTAAGGTTATCCCTTTGGTTAATTAGTTTCTCTTATAGGGTTTTTGCTGTTGTTTTCTTTGCTACACTAGACTCTTTTCTCCAGGCTCTTTCTCACTAAAGGCAGGTTTTGTGTGGAAAAGCTCATGTGGTCTGATTGACTATCTCCCAGCACTTTTTGCCATCATTTACACCAGTGCAAAGGGTGTGAAAAGTGCTACCTTTCAGATATGTTAATATTTTCCACCTCCTCCGCACCCTAGGCGAAACTTCCTTGCACCAGCCCTGCGCCCCCCACCACCACAATGCTGCCCCCCGTAATGCCACCCCCCCACCAGAGGGTGCTCAGCCCCCCACCCACCACCCGCGGGCGCTTGAGCAGGAAGCTGGGGGCAGGGGGTGGCTTGCTGGGGCTACCCCCCGGCTCCCTGATCAGGCTGGCAGGGAGCTGGCAGGGGCGCCCCCTCTTTCCCTGCCGCCGAAGCTGCCCCAGCTTACCTGCGGGGGGTCCCTTCTGCCAAAGCCATGGGACCAGTTGACCTCCCGCAGACAAGCGGCTTCGGCGGCAGGGCGAAGGTGCTGCTAATAATACCCTCCGCCGAAACTGCTTCCGCTTGCCTGTGGGAGGTCCGCGGCTTCGGCGGAGGGTATTATTAGCAGCACTTCTGCCCTGCCGCTGAAGCCGCTTGTCTGCAGGAGGTCCGCTGGTCCCGCGGCTTTGGCGGAAGGGACCCCCCGCAGGTAAGCTGGGGTGGCTTCGGTGGCGGGGGAGGACGGGGTGCCCCTGCCAGCAGTGCGCCCCATTACGGCCCTGCCGTGGTGAGCCGGCCTCTGAGCTGGGAGGGTGGGAGGCAGCCGCGGCCAGCCGCCCCCCCGGCGCCCTAGACGACCGCCTATGGTTGCCTAGTGCGCGCGCCGGCCCTGTGCACTGGTATAAATGACTACACAATGTGCAGGGGAATGAATTGGGCCCAGGGAGGGAGAAGCTGATGAATCATCCTAATTGTTCTGTCACTGCTAACATGAAACATCTGAAAGAGGCTCTTCCACTAATACTTACTGAACTCAGGAAACAATCATTTATATCCTTGGTCTTTGATCTTGAGACACTTGTGGGCAATAGGTTAGCAATATATTAGCTACCCTTTTTTCTTAATGGAACAGCTGATTCAGGTGATTTTTTTTTTCTGAGTGGTGTCTGACTGGAAGCTTGAATGGCAAATACATTTTATAACAGTTGCAGATGCATGCATTTTCTCCTTGCTCTGTTTACTTAGCCACTGGGAGTGCCCAGTGGTCCATTTCCAGTGAGAAGTGGTGAACAACAAGTTAGGTGTTTACTTTCCAGTGGATATCTTGTTGTCCATCACCTTCCCCCCCCCCCCAAAAAAAGTGGCATATTAAGTTTCATAGTGGAATAGTTTATCAATACAACAAGTTTCTGATACTTCACTTAGGCTCATGCAAGGACATTTTCAATCAACATCTGATGCTGCTATGTGAATCAGTAATTCTTTGTGCAAGTTGAGGTTCATGATCACAAGAGCTGGATATGGTCAACATTTAAAGGTGTTACATGTTTGACTACACTTTTCAGTCCACCTGTTTCTATTTGGCTGGCCCTTCTGAGTTACCTCTGAGAAAGAATACACTGTAGTGGTTGCAAAATAAAGTATACGCTTCTTTGTTATATTATTAACCCTTTATTTGGTCATTTTACCTCAGCTCCTACATTATTCTACTGTCCTCACAGAGTATAGTTGTCACAGGCCAGGTGACAGGCAATCAGGCTCAGTTTTGCCTCTGAGGTAGCAATTAACCCCTTGCTGATTCTGATCTGGGGACTTAATTACAGCTACTCATCTCAGCTGTGAAAGGGAAAAACCCCACTGAGAGGAAAGAGAACTTAGTTAAGGAGGAGATATAGTTGGAAGGGCCCGGTGAAGGCAAGCTGGAGACAATCACAGACAGCAACTTAGGCTCCTGTGGGATGTGCTGTGATAGCGTCTGTAAGAAATAAAGTGCTCTTGGGAGAAGCTACTAGAGTCTCTTTGGCAGGGAGGCATCAGGGTAACGGTAGAAGGGATTCTGAGGGAAAGAAGTCCTGGGGCTAGCGATCAGCTAAAGGAGCAAACAAGGAACTCTGCAGTGTCTGGGAGCAAGGAATTTCAGTGTAGCCTGAGTGGGGCAGAAAGATCTTCTGTTTGGATGTTGGTGTGGAATCTTTAATTGGACTTTCCTTACTCTGGAAGGGGGACAGAGCTGGAAAGAGCTGAACTGCCCAGAGGTCTATGCCGTTCAAGGGATAGCCAGAAATAAGCCATTGCAGAGCTAAAGAAGTAATCAACAGGGTAGGTTGGAGATGAATACCCCTGCAACACTATGCTTTGATAAAAGGGTGCTACAGTGGTGACTACAACAATCAGACCTCTATTTACATAGGCTACCCACCTGAGTATGTGGGATGGATACCCAACCAACAGTTCTTTGCCTTTCCCAAACCCTAGCTACCCAAGGGTATATGCTTATTAGCTGTTAAAAGTGAAAAGCTCCCAAAGGCAGGGACTAAAATCTCTTTGGCTTTTTCTACAGTACTGAGTTTTTTTCCCTCTCTAGATTATTTAAATAAACAAACTACAGTGAAACAGGATGGGCTCTCTGATTAAGCTATTGTTTCCATTATTCTCCGCTTCACATTTGGATCAGAGAGAGTGCTATTTCCCAGCTGTTTGCAGGTCCTTGTATGAAATATTTTCACACTACACCTATCTGTGTGTCTCAAGTACTTCTTGTATTTTAAATACATCATTGTCCTGGATTGTCTTGTGTTATGAGCTTTACATTTTATACTTGTGTATAGGAAGGTCAATATTTATGTATCCATAACAGATTTTAGAGTAAGTTAGTGAGCCATCAGCAGGTTTCTGTGCAAGGATGGTCATACATAGTGTTAAACTAAAGTTATCTTCACATAAAACAAGCTTTTAGAAATCACAAGTGGGTGGAAAAATCTAGTGTAATTTAAGAATAGATTGTCTCAATTGCCAACTGAATTTAAGTGTTTTTACAATTGTTTTGAGTTTTTCTTAGGAGTGGGAGCTACTTAACATCAATACTCTGTGACTAACCATGCAGAATAAGGTATATGAGCCATAAAACATTATTATTTTCAAGTAAATAAGTTTGATATCTTTTATTCTCAGTAACAAACTAGACTGAAATATATTTTTTCCTAGTAACTTCCAAGAAAACTTTGTACAATCGAGCTTCCAAAGTCTTAAAGTATTTTATAAGAAGGGATCAGATAAAATGGAACAAGTTACCTTCTTTTACTTTCCCCATTTTCAAATGCTTTCCATATCAGCTAAAATATTCCACACACGATCAGTGCACACATTCAAAGCAAGCTGTTATTTTACAGCCAACTCCAGCTGACTCTAATAGGTTTTGGATCAGGCTCTTCATCTTCAGTAGTTGGGTCCAGATACAAGTTGTATGACCTGAAACTTTATAACAACACTTTCATGTGTACCCTGAAGTATTTAATTAAAGTTTTAAATTAATCATTAGTTGAATGTTGGACCTCCTGCAGCTGAAATATTTGATTAAGAATTAGTCTGTGTATAAACCTACACTAGTAAACCTGCATTACACTTTTAATAAAAGCAAACTCTACAAGCATCACATTCAGGCCCAGCACGTGACATGAAATTCTATTTCCAGATTAGTCCCCTGGGAGAATAACATGAGGGGGAAAGGAGTCGAGGAAAGCTGGCTGTATTTTAAAGAATCCTTATTGAGGTTGCAGGAACAAACCATCCCGATGTGTAGAAAGAAAAGTAAATATGGCAGGTGACCAGCTTGGCTTAACAGTGAAATCCTTGCTCGTCTTAAACACAAAAAAGCAGCTTACAAGAAGTGGAAGATTGGACAAATGACCAGGGAGGAGTATAAAAGTATTGTTCAGGCATGCAGGAGTGAAATTAGGAAGGCCAAATCACACTTGGAGTTGCAGCTAGCTGGAGATGTTAGGAGTAACAAGAAGGGTTTCTTCAGGTATGTTAGCAACAAGAAGAAAGTCAAGGAACGTGTGGGCCCCTTGCTGAATGAGGGAGGGAACCTTGTGACAGAGGATGTGGAGAAAGCTAGTGTACTCAATGCTTTTTTTGCCTCTGTCTTCACAGACAAGGGCAGCTCCCAGATGGCTGCACTCCGCAGCACGGTATGGGGAGGAGGTGACCAGCCCTCTGTGGAGAAAGAAGTAGTTCGGGACTATTTAGAAAAGCTGGACGAACACAAGTCCATGGGGCCGGATGCACTGCATCCGAGGGTGCTAAAGGAGTTGGCCGATGTGATTGCAGAGCCATTGGCCATTATCTTTGACAAATCATGGCAATCGGGGGAGGTCCCGGATGACTGGAAAAAAGCGAATGTAGTGCCCATCTTTAAAAAAGGGAAGAAGGAACATCCGGAGAACTACAGGCCAGTCAGTCTCACCTCAATCCCTGGAAAAATCATGGAACAGGTCCTCAAGGAATCAATTTTGAACCACTTAAAGGAGGGGAAAGTGATCAGAAACAGTCAGCATGGATTCACCAAGGGCAAGTCATGCCTGACTAACCTAATTGCCTTCTATGATGAGATAACTGGCTCTGTGGATGAGGGGAAAGCAGTGGATGTGCTATTTCTTGACTTTAGCAAAGCTTTTGATACAGTCTCGCACAGCGTTCTTGCCAGCAAGTTAAAGAAGTATGGGCTGGATGAATGGACGGTAAGGTGGATAGAAAACTGGCTGGATGGTCGTGCTCAACGGGTAGTGATCAATGGCTCCATGTCTAGTTGGCAGCCGGTATCAAGTGGAGTGCCCCAAGGGTCGGTGCTGGGGCCGGTTTTGTTCAATATCTTCATCAACGACCTGGAGGATGGTGTGGACTGCACCCTTAGCAAGTTTGCAGATGACACTAAACTGGGAGGAGTGGTTGATACGCTGGAGGGTAGGGATAGGATACAGAGGGACCTAGACAAATTAGAGGATTGGGCCAAAAGAAATCTGATGAGGTTCAACAAGGACAAGTGCAGAGTCCTGCACTTAGGACGGAAGAATCCCATGCACTGCTACAGACTAGGGACCGAATGGCTGGGCAGCAGTTCTGCAGAAAAGGACCTAGGGGTTACAGTGGACGAAAAGCTGAATATGAGTCAACAGTGTGCCCTTGTTGCCAAGAAGGCTAACGGCATTTTGGGCTGTATAAGTAGGGGCATTTCCAGCAGATCGAGGGACGTGATTATTCCCCTCTATTCGACACTGGTGAGGCCTCATTTGGAGTACTGTGTCCAGTTTTGGGCCCCACACTACAAGAAGGATGTGGATAAATTGGAAAGAGTCCAACGGAGGGCAACAAAAATGATTAGGGGGCTGGAGCACATGACTTATGAGGAGAGGCTGAGGGAACTGAGATTGTTTAGCCTGCAGAAGAGAAGAGTGAGGGGGGATTTGATAGCTGCTTTCAACTACCTAAAAGGGGGTTCCAAAGAGGATGGATCTAGACTGTTCTCAGTGGTAGAAGATGACAGAACAAGGAGTAATGGTCTCAAGTTGCAGAGGGGGAGGTTTAGGTTGGATATTAGGAAAAACTTTTTCACTAGTAGGGTGGTGAAGCACTGGAATGGGTTACCTAGGGAGGTGGTGGAGTCTCCTTCCTTGGAGGTTTTTAAGGTCAGGCTTGACAAAGCCCTGGCTGGGATGATCTAGTTGGGGTTGGTCCTGCTTTGAGCAGGGGGTTGGACTAGATGGCCTCCTGAGGTCCCTTCCAACCCTGAGATTCTATGATTCTATGATTATCTCTATTTATCAAGTCTCCATTTCCATTTAGTTAAATATATTCCTATCCAATCTGGGTATATGTTAATTCTTCCAAAATCAGATTCTGACTCCAAAGAGAGTCTTCCCCCCTTCTGCCTCCAAAGAGAGTCTTCCCCCACCCATACATCTTCTGCAATGGAATAATTAATTGTTTCTAATCAATAGACCAGGGTGGTCAAACTTATGGACCCACTGAGCTGCATATGATGATCTTCAGAAGTTCAAGAGCTGCAAGACACTCACAACCTGCCCCACAGGGTGGTACTTGCTGGGGCGTGGGTCTTCTGCCCCAATGTCTCCCTGCAGGGCTAAAGCCCCTAGACCCCCCACCCCGCCACAGGACAGAAGACCCGAGCTCTCACTCCCTCCCTTACCCACCCCCCCCCAGTCTGTTAGGTGGAGAATGGGGTGGGCAGCTCTGCAAGCCACACTTTAACTGTAAAAGACCTGCAGGTGGCTCACAAGCTGTAGTCTGGCCACACCTGCAATAGACAGTACTTTGTTTTTACATTACTGTTATGATCCTATACAAGTACTGTATCTCTGGCTGGGCCAATTCCTCTTTGACTTACTATGGGTGACAAATTCTGTTGCTAAATGTACACTACCCATAATATATAAACGTTACGGAGGGAAAGGTATGCAAATTAGTATTCTTAAATTGAATCACTTGCATATTTTAGCATGTGTGCTAATCTTATTGGGAAAGTACTGCTAAACTGAGACACACAAGGGGCAACAAAAAGAAGACTCTCATTTTCAGAGGGCATAGTTTGGCAAAATATGTAAGAATTTGTCCACTCCAGCACTGATCCTGCTCCAGTGAAGTTAGTGGGGTTTCACTAGTGATTTCAATGGAAGCAGGGTCAAACCCGAAGTGTAAGATTCACAAGGAGGACTTAAGTACTGCAGTGGTCAGTATTACAGTACTAATATTTGGGTGCCTGCTGCCAGTGGAATTCCTAAACTAGGATCCCTATACAATCCATGGAGAGCGTTATGCAAAAAGATTAATATACCTTAATCCCTTTGGCATTAAAGAAAACCCAGTGAACATCAATTTTGAAAAAGAGCATATTTTCAGGCATCTTTGGAAGAATACAAAAGTTTAGATTGGGGTGGGATAAAAACTGAAACCTGAAAAAACGATTGAAATTTTCTCAGTCCCCTTCCCTCCCCCATAAAATGTGTGCAACTGATTCTCCCTGACAGATACATCCTGTCAGCAAAACTGTTCAATAAAAATATTTTCTTGTGTTCAATGTGTGGAAGAGAGGAAGGCTGGTCTTGTGGTCAAATCCTGGCTCTTTCTTAGACTTTGTGACCATGGGCAACTCATTTAATCTCTGTACATTAGAGATACTTCCTTTCTCCCACCATTTGTGTTCCTTGTCCAATTGGATTGTAGCTTTTTGAGGCTGTGGACTGTCTCTTTAATATGTGGTACAGTGTCTAGCACAGTGGGGGCCATGATTTTGGTGGAGTCTCTATTGTTTTTGTTTATATTTACAATAGTATCTAATGGTTTGACAGTAATGATCACAGCCTAAGGAGTTCAAATAAGAGTCTCCTCTTTAAAGAAATTATGAAGAGCTGATGTTACCGAAGGTTCATATGCACCCTTAAGTAAAGACTGTTCTTCTCTTTAAGTGATCCCACAGCTGTTATCAGTAGACATGTTTTGTATTTTATTCTAAAGGGGAGTGTGCTGCTGGAAGATACTTTTCCATTGGTCTTCATAGTGTGGCTGAGCCAGATGTGTCAACCTTCAGCACTGATCCAGTCTCTTGGGATTTTCCTGAAGGACGACTGCATTGAAGGATTAGGGGTATCAGGTTTTGGGGTGGTCTTACATAGTCCTTGCCTATGACACTATTAAGAAAGTTGTGTTGTGAAATAGGTTGGCTGGCAGAACACTCGCTATACGAAGGATATCTATCATTTTGATATCTTTCATATTGATACAGGTAACCAGAGCTCAGATAAGCACTTCTAATACTATAAATAAGTAGGCTCCTAAAGTATAAACTGTATGTTACTGGTGGTTATTAGATGATAGCTGCTCTCCAGTGTGAAAAAGTAGGCAGCATTGGATTGCATGGAAAGATCAGAAGATTAGGCCTCCTCTGAACCAGTGCTAACAATCCAGGAAACTGCTACAGGCACCTCTAAAGATCACCAAAAATTGGCTGGTTGATGTGAGGGGCAACTCCCATGAAGGGTAGCAGTGATAGATGGATGCAAGCTTTTCCTTTCTGCCCCCCAATCACAACAAATATCTCTCAATTTCTCTCATAAAGGCTAATTGCTATAAGGGATAGTGTTGAATTTGCTTGTTTCTGTCTTGTAGGTTGTGGTTATTTTTGGATCTTGAGTAATCACAAATATTTGTGGGGGAGGGAAGATTTCAAGACTGACCCAATTGCATGGGTTGTGTTGTACAGTATTTAGAACATGATGAATGAGTACAGGTTTTGCAGATCAAATTAATGTGGGGTTCTATGGGAACTGAACATGTCAAAAATACCTCAGCAAGGGTTACATTACCCTTGGCAATATTAAGCTAACTGTGAGTGGCAACGAGAGGGTCTCAAAAGCCCACACAAGCAGGAGGAAGATGGAATAAATTGTTTTGCTGCAGATTAGGTATCAACTGAACTTCTACAGCAGTGGTGGTTAGATCTGTGGGATAGTCCAAGCACTAGCTGTGAGCTTTGTTTCCCTGTGCAATATCCAGCATAGGTTAGGTCTCACATTTGCACAAGTCCGCCAAGTGGTCCGGTTATGCTCTGGGTAGTTAATGTGCACAGGAGGTTAATATAAAGACAGGTATAGGCAGTCTGTTCTGGCAGTAATGAAAGTGGGGGAGGTGACATCTAGCCAGAACTACTCTTTTGTTACCTTATTTACTTATTTAAGTTACAGACTGTGTTTTGGCAAAATTGCCATACATTTTATGGTTGTCTGTTCTTATTGGCCCAGGGTCTTTGCAATATGTCTATTCTACTGGTGGTAATTTTAAGAGAAGCTTGAGGCTTTTGATCAAATACCTAGTATTTACTTTGTTTCAAACTTGAAATGTCTGAAAGCTTTAGGCAGAGATTTTTCAAAGGCACCAGTGATGTTTAGGCGCCTAACTTCCTTTGGTTTACAATAAGTCAGGTTCATAATTTCCACTTGCAACCTTGAAAACCACCCTGTAATTATTTGGTCATAGGAAAGTCATTTGATGAAATAAGGGGAAGCTTTAGTTATATGGCCAACTGACTGACTGTGGAGAATTACTGTAATATATAATATCTGTAAATACTTTGGAATCAACCTTAATGAAAAGGTGGGTTAGTATCCCATATACCTCCTCTGCGGTAGAGTAGGGGGATAGGCATGCTACGTTGCTGAGGGAGGATTTCTCCCTAAGGGTTGAAGTAGTACATTGGGTGTAAATGTCTAGCAGGGCTCCAGGATAGCAAACACAGACTCAGGGTGTGGCCCAGTGATTTTCCAGCTGGAAACACTGACAAGATTAGCATGGCTGGCTAAACTGTACACTTAACTGTACAGCTTTAGTGTGGGAGTCAGAAGATGGCAGTCTTCACTCATTGTTAAAAATGTTGCCTCTCTAACCCTAAAGAGACCTTGTGAAAACTGAAGGATAACATACATATACATTTTAGTCTGTACCTTAAATGCCAAATTTTAATTTGGACTACATGTTGAAAATGCAGTAATTACAGTTTTACCTTTTATTTTCCCCTGAAACTAGTCATGAAAGCACAATGGCTGTTAATATGCAAACAAGAAATAAATAGACTAATTTGAACCAAACACCGATGCCAACTAAATCCCTAGTTCTGCAAGGATTTATGTATGTGCTTAACTTAAGCATCTAAGTAGTCCCCTTATAGGACTACTTACATGCTTATCATTAAACACACAAGTCTTCTGCAGGGTTGTGTTAACTTAAAACGGTACTTCTTCAGAGGTATGTCACTTTACACCAGGTGCATATCTGGCCCAATATGTCTAAGTAGTTTTATGGTCCTCATTTTATCAAATTTCATACCAAATAGTGCCACATTTCCATGCATTCAAGAAATGAGAAAACATGCCCTATCTGTATGCTTTAACAAAATATAACTGAAGATGTTAATAGTACTTAGCATTAGTATTGTTTGTATGAAACCAAAAGAGAGGTGGTTTTCTGTAAGGAAAATTATAATTTCATAAAACCATATTTGCTTGTTAGCAATATCAGCTTAATAAATCTCATAACATTAGGTATTATCTTTCCAAGGAAAGCTGTGGTGCCTTTGTTATGTGAACATGTGTTTTGTATTTATTGAGTTCTCTTGTTAGCCATCTTGTAAACAAAGCATCCATTTATCATGCAAATCTTCTTATAACATAATCTGTTTGAAGTACTGTATATACTCATTCATTAGCCCATTCATTTATAAGCCAAACCCCCAAGATGGATAGGTAAAAATAGAAAAAACTGTATGACCCTTTCATAAACTGACCCTATATTTCAGGGGTTGGCAAACTTTGGCTCCTGGCCCATCAGGGTAAGCTGCTAGTGGGCATGGACATTTTGTTTACCTGGAGCATCCACAGGCACAGAGCCGCTCAGCTCCCAGTGGCTGTGATTTGCCATTCCCAGCCAATGGAAGCTGCAGGAAGCAGTGTGGGCTGAGGGACGTGCAGGCTGTCACTTCCCGCAGCTTCCATTGGCTGGGAATGGCAAACCATGGCCACAGGGAGCTGAGGGGCTCCATGCCTGCAAACGCTTCAGGAAAACAAAATGGCAATATATTAGATATTCAGTTCAATAATTCAATAGAGCTTAAAATCATACAATTTTGGTGTAGATCCTTTGATAGCCCCCCTCTTTGACGCTTCACTTTTTTACCAAAAAAAAAAAGGCTTATTAATGAGTGATCATTGTACGTTTTATGCATGTGAGTCATGAAAATGGCATAAACTGTTTTTATGACTTAGTTAAAAGCACACTTGTGTCTAACTCTAAAGGTCAGCAGTTCATATCTTACAACAAAGCCATTTCTGATATCTGCATTTAAGAGAAGGGTGTTGCTGTGATGTTTGAAATCCCCAGTCTCTAAATTATATTTGAGTTAAGGTTCCTTCTGACTTGCATTGGTAACTGCAGCTGACGTTCAAATGTGGTGGATTCTCTACTTCATGCATAAGGCACATCGCACCTACTCAAGAGCTTCTAACACCATCTGAAGAGAGAGGGAAGGCCCCATCATGATAACAAATACTTGGGGAAGCTATTATGAAGGAAGACATTCAAATTACCCAAACCTTGTGGAGAATGATTCAGACAAGCATCCAAACTCTTGTGGAGAAGATAATTAGGTAGTATAAATTAGTATAATTCCATTGACTTCAAAGGAGCTTCCAGCTGAAGACTATTTCCCAGACACCTGAATTCTGAACCTTTTTCAATTTTTCCCATCATTGCCCTAACATTTTCTCTCATTAAAACAGATTTTAATGTCCAAGACCTCAATGTTGATAAATGCAAAGTAATGCACATTGGAAAACAGAATCCCAACTATATATATATAAAATGACGGGGTCTAAAGTAGCTGTTGCCACTCAAGAAAGATGTTGGAGTCATAGTGGATAGTTATCTGATCACTGCTCTACAGCCAAAATGCTTCTGAAATAAACGTAGTCAAACTTTACTAATTCTGGGTCACTGAGAACGAAAATGATGCTTAAAATTGTTCATTGGCTCTAGTTTTCAAGACATGCTATTGGGTCAGTATATACGACCCTTTACTTGGGAATGGCGGGGGATAAGTGAGTTATAAAGGGAAGGGATCTCAATTTAAACCAGAAATAACTAAAATACATCTTTGACTGGATCTATGAATAAATCTATGACTGGGTTTGGACAGTACTTGCTTTTTAGGCAAAACAATGAATGATGCAATCTGAAGCTGGTATTGCGTCATACATGATATGAATTGCATCATGTTATTCCTAGAAGTCATGGATGATGCAATCATAACGAAGCTTACATCACTCTGCTGAACAAATTGCCCTATATCAGCTCTAGAAATCATACAGTGTCTGCTCTCTTATTTGTCAGTGTTTGATTTTGCAAAGGGACACATTTCTGTTTAGCCAAAGTGAGCAGAGATGCCTCGTACTTGTGTGAACAGTGCAGATAACTTCTGCTATGTTTGTGGTGAAGTGACTTTTGCATCACAAAAGCGCAGTATAACCACTATCGTTAAGAAAGCCTATCACCTTTCTTTCGGCTGCAAAATTGGAGATCAGGACAAGAGGTGGGCCCCACACATATGCTGCAACACTTGTGCAACAAATCTTCGCCAGTGGTTGAACAGGAAAAGGAAATCTATGCCTTTTGCAGTGCCAATGATTTGGAGAGAGCCAACAGATCATCCCAGCAATTGTTACTTCTGCATGGTGCCTCCAGTTGGGAAAGGTGTGTCAAAGAAGAAAAAGTGGACTGTGCATTATCCAAACATTCCATCAGCTATACGCCCAGTACCCCACGGAGAAGGACTGCCGGTTCCTGATGCACCAGAATCATTCTCACTTGAGTCAGAAGAGGAAGAGGAAGAGGAAGAAACGTCTGGTCCTGAACCATCAATGTCACAGGACCCACATTTTCTCTCATCCTCCTCCTCTGAACCACACCTCATAACACAAGGTGAACTGAATGACCTTGTCAGGGATTTGGAACTACCCAAGAGTAAGGCAGAGCTTTTGGGCTCCAGACTACAGCAGTGGAATCTCCTGGCAGGTGAGGTTAGGGTTTCCATGTTCCGTGACTGTCAAAAGGATCTTGTCCCATTCTTCTTCATGGAAGGTGATCTTGTAACCTGCAACAACATCGATGGTGTGATGGCAGCCCTCAACATCGTTCACGATCCAGATGAGTGGAGACTGTTCATTGATTCATTGAAGACGAGTCTTAAATCTGTTTTACTGCATAATGGCAATGTTTTGCCATCAATTCCAGTTGGTCATGCAGTCCATATGAAGGAAACCTATGACAACATGAAACAACTTTTGAGGTGCATAAACTATGACCAACATCAGCGGCAGCTTTGTGGAGATTTGAAGGTTGTTGCTCTCTTGCTTGGTCTGCAGACTGGATACACAAGGTACAGCTGTTTTCTCTGCGAATGGGATAGTCGTGCAAGAGATTCCCACTACATCAAGAAAGATTGGCCACTCTGACAGTCATTGGAGCCTGGGAGGAAGAGTGTTCAGCATCCACCACTTGTTGAATCAAAGAAGATTTTGTTATCACCCTTACACATCAAGCTGGGTCTGATGAAGAACTTTGTCAATGCCATTGACAAAACACAAGCAGCTTTCAAGTACCTCCGTGGAAAATTTCCAAGGTTAAGTGAAGCTAAGATGAAGGAAGGTGTCTTTGTTGGTCCTGAGATTTGCGAACTTCTTCGAGATGATGCGTTTGACCATGCACTGCGTGGCAAGGAAAAAAAGGCATGGAAAGCCTTCCAGTTAGTGGCAATAAATTTTCTCAGAAACAACAAAGCAGACAACTACAGGTTGCTGGTGGAAAACCTCCTCAAGGCATACAAAAGCCTTGGTTGCAACATGTCACAAAAGATACATTTTTTGCACTCTCATCTAGATTTTTTTCCACCCAACTGCAGAGCAGTGGGCGACGAGCACAGCGAGCGATTTCACCACGACATTGCAACAATGGAGAAACGCTATCAGGGCAAATGGAGCCCATCAATGCTTGCAGACTATTGCTGGACAGTGACAAGAGATGCTCCATTTAATGAATACAAGAGACAAGCTAATAAGCGCCGAGTAGACACTGAATAGGACTAAACTATGTACATAATAGTTTTTTGCCTTTTGTTTCATAATAAATTTTATTTCTATAACCCCTTTGCTGATTTTTAAAGTGTTACATAAACAGGACAGGTGAAATAGTATCATGTAAAGCAACCATAAACATATGAAAAGACCTAGGTTTACAATTTATGATTAAAACTCTACTATCTACACAATATACATAGACATAAAATGTAAAAACTCAAATATCTTAGAAACAGTAGCCAATCAGTTGTTTTAATTGTCATATTTGAATTCAGCACATCAAAATACATACTAAATAGCACATTTTATCTCTGAAGCAGACGACTTCTCAAAAATTGTAGACCAGTGAAACATCCACTCAATGTATAGCGGCAGTCAAAAAAGTGAACAGAATGTTCACTTATAGTTTATATATTATACAATATAGTATATTGTACCAATATGGAAACGAAACAAAAATTCAGTTACATAGGCATAACATTACCATATTTTCATTAGTATGTCTCTTCTGGAACTGGGCAAACAAATTAACAAAAGACCCTTAAGGTATTTGTTGTGAATTGTCTAGAAATGATTTTTTCTTTAATTTCTCAAATTGTCACTGAATAATTTCTGGAAGTAGTTTTTGAATGATAGCATGTTAATCAGATTATTTTGAGTTTTTGACTTTAGAGATCCAGGTATTCTGATTGGATACCTCCATCAAACATATTTCTTGTTGCATGAGTTTAGTTTTTTTTAAATTGATCATCTAATCCATTTAGGAAAAATCTGAAATTCACTTTCTGCAAATATATTGCTGTATCTATATGTGAGCACTGCTTGCACGATCAGTCCTATCAGTAGACTCAGAATAATTTAAAGAGCAAATGCACATCACCATGCAAAGAAATTTGGGTACCTATGAATGCAGAAACGGAGAAGGAAGTATTATAACATTCGAAATGTTATTGTTCAACAGTCATCTGATGGGCACATTGTTAAAATAGTCTTTCATTTATAGAAAAAATAAAATATGGCCAAATGCTCCATTCCTTCATAAAGCAAATCCCCCATTGTTAGCTTTATTTAAATAGATGACTAGATATCATGTTGATAAAGACAGCATTAAAACCTGATAGATCACAAGGTCTGATTCACCAGTTTGTTGCTCTAGTTTTATGCTGGCGTAACTCCATTCATCTGAATATTTTGTTTGTGTTCTGTTCTGTAGTGTGCATTTACCAGTACTAAATACATATGCTTATAATTCACTTTCTTCCTAACTGGAACTCCCAGGCATTCTGAAACTACATCTTCTTACTGCTGTCCATATTCTAAACTCACCTGGATTAGAGAGGATGCTAAGGTGCATTCTGCACTGCTCTGCTTGGGTATAACTCTGAGAGGAGTCTGCAAAGACCTCTACACCACTTATATGAAAGGGAACAATTTGGCTAATAGTGTGCAGCAATACCTACTTTTTCCAGTTACTTGCTTTTCTAAGAGCTGGGCCCAACGTACTACTTGTTTAAACATAGATTAAATTTACTCAGACGGAAACTCTGCATTGTCATTTTTGTTAGATGACTAGATGCTTGGATATCATGATGAGTATGGTATTATAACCTAGAGAGAGATGGGCCAAATCAGACACTCCTCATTCAGAATGAATTCTCCATTAGTCCCATATACTTGTTTTCAATATAAGGTATATGGGCTGCATGGACCCCATATGTACGGTTGGGGCAGACTTTGAGTCCTATTCAAGGGGGACAATAAGCAGAGCTATAAGCAATCTGTTGCTAACCCTATAGCCAATTGCTTGCCTACTGTTGTATTTTATTAAGATTGTTTTAAGATATGAACTAAACAAGCTTAGCCAAATAGGCTAAAGACGAAGCAATAAAATACAGACAGGAAAGTTAATGTTATTAGTGCTTCTAGGAAGCAGTACTCACATTCTGTTTACCTTACACAAATATGTTCCAAAATATGCATTCAAAATCAGCCATATTTACAGCATGAAATATGTTTACAAGCTACAAGTCACCCATGATGAAAATGTATCAATCAACCTTTCTACCTTGATTTTTCTGGTAGCTTTCCTTATCTGTGTTTTTTGGATATTACATTCCAAGACAGCTGCCCTTGAAAGTACTTCCCGTGCTTATATAAGGGCAGAACATTCATGTATCTTGTCTGACAAGTTTCATATTTTTCCCATGCCAAAGCTGACTTCAGCTTTGCGAAGTTTAATGGAATATTTAGCATGGATGATGAGAATTGTGGGAAGAGCATAATACATTCAGCTAACAACTTCACAAGACCTATATATATTTTTAATACTGTGAACACAATACCTACTCATGCATGTGAAAGGGAGGGCATAACATGTGTTGTGGCTAACAAATCTGATTAAAACTCTACCATCCAAACAGGTTATTAGTTAGCAAATTAGTTAGGTAGCCAGCAAATGTAGGGACAGGGAATACAATTGGCTGACTCAAATACATTTTTTTTTAAATCTCCTTCTGACTTATTTTGAAGCTTTAAATTAAAAAAAAATTATGTTGAAAAGTACTTTTAACCTTTACCCTTTAATTGAGTTTTTGTTGCAAAGAGCAAAACATAAAAATTAGGCTCATATTGAAAGATTTGGGTAGGAAATGTTGTCTCCAACTGAGCTCTCATCTTTGTCTTGTAGCCTGACAGCTTCAATAGACGTCCAGGATTATACAATAGTGGGCGAAATGCCTCTTTGTCTCTCTCTCTCAAAAAAAGTGGATCCCTGAGGCACTGGGATTGCAAATGATGCTGTTCTGTGTGTCCCAGTCAATAGAGCTGCCCAGTAGATGCTCTGTGCTTTAATGGTGTAGTTTTATGATGTGCTTTTCATATTAATATGAAAACTCAGGTCACATTTTTGTCTGTAGACATTTAAGACTATAAAAGAATGAAATGGCCAGGCAGCTCTTCCTTGGATCATTCAGTTTGACCATTCATTATTGATGATTCTTAGCTCATCTCCTTGTACAGCAACTTCACTTTCTTTTAAGAAAAAAATTAAGCCTTTTGGTTACCTTAGGTGTTAGTTATTCTGATAAGATTCAATTCATGTCTTAAAAGACTATTACTATGGTATTCACTGGTGTTTATTCACTCAATATACTTCCAAAATATCAACGTGCTAGCTGAAAAACCTCTCTCATATATGGTTGATTCAAACTGATGCTAAACCATGCACTGAAATTTCAAAATCTAAAATGAAATTAGATAACCCTTGCAACAGATTTTAAAAGTTTCTCTGAACTCTTTCCCAAACAGTCACATGAAAGACTGCACCACATATATGTATGTATTTTAACACACAAAGATGCATCTTTAACAACAACAACTGCAAAATATTATTTAGTCTGTTTTATCCTTATATTAAAACTTTGTCATCAAATCATTATAGCATTTTATAATGAGGCACTAGTTCTCAAACATTCATGAGAGAAAGAATATTCAGATGTATAAGTTGATTTAATAACCCATGAAATTCAAAGTTGCATTACTTTTGACATTACATCTCTGTTCATGTTGTGCAGAAATAGTATCACAGTGCAGAAGCTCTCCAGTTCTGAAACTTTCCAAGCCTTAATGATAGAAACTCAGACAGCTTTGTTAACCAAAGCATAGGAAATGTGAATAAGACCTCGTCTACACTACAAACTTATGTCAACAGAAGCCACCTTAAGTTGACCTAATCATGTATATGTCTACAGCAGTGATTCTCAAGCTGTGGGTCAGGACCCCAAGGTGGGTTATGATTCCATTTTAATGGGGTCACCAAGGCTGGAGTTAGACTTGCTGGGGTCTGAGGCTGAAGCCCAATCCCACTGCCCGGGTCCAAAACCTGAGCCCAGTAGCTTCAGATCTGGGTGGCAGGGCTCAGACAGGCCCTCCCGCCTGGGGCTGAAGTCCTTGGGCTTTGCCCCACCCTGATTCTGGTTCTGCCCCACACACATGCCGCTTCTACAATGAGCTGGATTCGATTCTCGGCAGTGACCTCACCGTACCTCTAAATGCATTGTGGACACCTCCCAGGAGTCTGAGTCCTGGGCCACCTCGGCAACAATGAGGAGGACATTCAGGAAGTGGAGGAGGGGAAGGGGAGAAAGGCAAGCAGTGGATCCATTCTCCCCTGAGTGCCAGGAGCTGTTTTTAACCCCAGAGCTCAGCCAATCACAGGGCAGCATGGTGGCCAAACATGATGTTGGGAAAGGCACCTCTGGTGAGTACACATTTCTAATGAAACTGTAGAGGTTACATGCACTTATTTTATGTTTAATATGAACAAAAAATGAGGTGCAGTGGTATCTGCTTCCTGGTGGCTACTCCAGCTACACAGAGGGTGCTCCCTGGGAAAGACTGTCTATATGCCCAGGGATGGCCCACGAATCCTCCATGGAGATCTCTAGGAAGATTTCATGGAGGTACTCTGCAATCATTTGCAGAAGGTTCCAGGGGATGACTGCCTTATTTCTTCCACCACGGTAGGAAACTTTCCCACGCCATTCCAGTCTTAACTCTGCTGGCATCATTGCTGCACAGAGCATACCAGCATAAGGACCACGTCTGTACCAAGACTCTTGCAGCATCTGCTCCCTAGCCACCATTGTTACCCTCAGGAGACTGATATCACATAAGGTCAACTAGGGGAAACGGTGGAAGTTTTCAGTACTTGCACTGCAAAAATAGAGCATGTGATCCACTCCCCATGATGAATTCTGGGTTCCTCAACCATACTTTCCCAATCGAATACCAGCAGCGTTAAGGGAAGGGGAGTGGGGAGGGAGTGGGCTTCCTGTATTTCTCTCCCTTCCCACCCATAGGCACCAGGGAAATAGACAGCAAATAAGGGTGGCTTAACGCTGGTCTTAAAGTGATTTCCATGTTGCTAGAGGCCGGGGGCATTGTCCAATGAGCTGACAATAGTTGCTTTGTGCTTTGCATGCCTTTCAAAGCAAACCTTGGCCTTCGGCACATCCTCCCCACCGGGAGACAGACTTTTGTAGATTATAAGGTGGAAAAACAGGCTGCAGGATAACATGTTCAATGAGATAATGAATGCCTCTGGGATAGCTAAAATGGTGCTCAGAGCCCAGAGGATTTCACTGTCAGAGAAACTGGACGTGGACATGGAGCGCAGGCAAGCATCCCAGGAGCATGCCATTCAGGAAGAGCAGTTGTGGATTATGAAGGCCCAATCAGACCTGTTGAGGCATCTGGTTGAGCTTGAAGAAATGCAGCTTGAGGCTAGATTTCCTCTGCATCCCCTGCAGAACTGCTTGCAAATATTGAACTGTTCCCAATCCCCCTCCTCCAAATGTTCCAGCAGGTGTGTATGTGGGCGGGGGGGGGAGGGGATTGAGTATCCCTTACACTTAACACTGGGGATGAACACTTAAAAGAACAAAAGGTGCCCATTCCAAGAACTTTGGTCAAGACTACTGTGCTTTCAAAGACAAGCTGACTTGTCTTGTCCCCACCCCCCAACCCATGTTATCAGACCATTTACCGCAGGTTAACTTATGTTCCTGTTCTTTGTGTGTGTACAATGTGTACTAATGGCCCTGCACACTTGGATCACAATAGCTCCGATGGCAGATTTACCAACTCTAAATTGTTTCCCCACTGACTGGTAGCAGTCTGGCATCACAGGCTTCCACAGAACAATCACCACTTGCTTTTCCACTGTCAGAGCAGGTCTGATTTTAGTGTTGCTGAGCTTCAGGGCTGCAGAAAGCTCTGCATGAAGAACTTACGCAGTCAAAAGTTCTGCAGCCACTGCTCATCGTCCCATAACTGCATAACACTGTGATACCACCAGTCAGTGGGACTGCCATTGGCAACCAGGAATTGTTTCATTCTGTGGCCTGCAGCAGGGCGGCTTGAAGGGCATCACTATGTTCCACACGGCTGCTCCTGTCTCTGCTCTGGAAATACTGAATGATAAGAAACAAGGTGTTTGTAATGCTTACAGCAAAAGTGCACAGCTGAGCAGGCTCCATGCTTCTCGGGCTATGGCCTATGTGTGTCTAAGTCCAGCTTTTGGAAAAAAGGAGCAAAACTCAGTTGTTTGCTGTTGATTGGGAGGGAAGGAGAAAACTGCATCACGGCAAGTTGAAGCCATGTTCCCATTCCCCCCATAAGGCATTGCAAGACCTTCTCAAAACCCCCTGTGGGTAGTTGCACTGTGGAATAGCTACCCAGCATGCACTACTCTGTGCATGATGTAAGCACTGCTAATGATGGCACATTCCACTGACACAATGGGCATGGTATGGACATACACAACTGACTTAATTAATGCAGAGGCTGGATGTTGACATATGTTTGTAGTGTAGACATGCGCTAAGTGTGAATATGTAGTAGGTAGACAACCCAGGTAATATAGAAAATTCAGAATGCTTTCAAGGAAGCTTTCCTATTTTATAGCATCAAAGCCTAATTTACAAAGCAAAGCATTGGAATAAATGGAGTACAGAGAGCTTTGACATTTAAGAGGGTTCTTTCAAATGATAGTTCTATGAAAAAAATCACTCCGAATTCTTAAGCACTATAACAACAGCAACTCCTAGAAATGATACATGTCTTCAGAGAAGAATGGGGATCCATATTTCTAGGACAATAATCTAAGAAGCAATTATGATTTTTATTTGCATAATCTTAGTGCTTTCATTAATGAGAAGTGACATATTTGATAAAGGAATTGTATGCCTCTTTTCTTTTGCTAAAAATCTTATTTTCCTGAAAAGACTACTTTAATTTTTCATGATGTATGACTTTAAGATCATATTTTGCTAGGAATGCTTGGAGCAATGATTTCAATTAATGAGCTCAGTTGTACTTTAAGAAAAACTGTTAGATTCAAATATAAGGTGTTGGAATGCACAATTCACCCTCAAGGTGAATATTGTATAATATATTTCAATAATTCCCTGTTAAAGAAAAGTTTCCAACATGAAATGTAGCTGGAAGCATTATTATATTGTTGAAATTAATCTTCAATATATTTCAATTTTAAGGGACAAGGAGACATCTGATCACATTGATATTCTTGTTCCTTCTGAAATTGTTAAGATAATGAGCCTGAACTAATAAAGATCCTATTTAACATTATGGTAATACTGTCTGCATTGCAAGTGAGTTAATGGTTGCTATTTATAAACATGTACATATGGTTCTCAGTATTGCCATACTATTAAAACAATAAGCAAGATGCATAAGCTGTGATACAGAAATCTGAATAGGCTTTAAGATGTATTTACATGCCTGTGTAATAGTAATGATGATATTGACCAGAATTATGAGTTGTAATTTTTTTAAAGAATATTATTGACAATCCATTCTAGGTAATGTCACATCAACCCTTTAAACATATTGTAAATAGTAATAGCATCATTAGCTTGCTGAACAAGATCACTTAGTGTGTGGAAGGGTAAGTGAACCTAGGCAAGGAAGTAGTGGGAAACCTATGGAAGAAAGGGCACTTCACTGCCTAGGTCCCCTGAACAGAGTATGAGAAAGTGACTGTGTAAAGCGGGGAGGAATCATCACTCCCTAGATCTGCTGTATGGAGCCCAGAGAAAGTAAATGTCTGCTCTGCCACTGTCCTGCCGTTAGCACCTCTGGAGAAGAAGTTCCCTCTCTGAAAACTTAGGAGGTTCACAGTAGGTAAGGCTCTCCTTCTGCACAATTTGGAGAGTCAGCCGAAGCGGGGCGGGGGATGCTGCTTGTTCTTTATTCTACCAGCTTTTGAACATGAAGGTAAAAGTTAAGGCTGAGGAGAAATATTATATGGGTAAAACTCCTATTGTCTTCAGTGGGAGCAGAGTTAAACCAATGCTTTTGGAAATCCTACCCAAACCTCCTTGCAAGAATGTTGCTTTTATGCTGCAGGGGCAGCTGGCAAACTCCAGGCTGAAGGGTTGATCAACGTCTGTCGTCATCATTCCTATATTTGAAAGGGAAGGACTGAACTTGGCCTCTGCGCATTTCTTATATAACATCACTGTGATTCCAGTAAGGAGAGGAAGGATTCCTAATGGTTAGGTCATTAGCCTAGGACTTGGGTGTCTTGGATTTAAGTTCCTGCTTCACTGAAAATAGGTATTATAGTACCTAGCAAGGGTGTCAAGTATAAATACATTAACAATTGTGAAGTGATTAGCTACTATGGTAATGGAGGCCATATAAATATCTGAGATAATGTAATATCCCTGGGTTATCTGGACTGAACTTGGGACCTCTGGAGCTTAGTGCATGAGCCTCTACTGCATGAGCTAAAAGAGTCTCTCTCTCTCTCTCTCTCTCTCTCGCTCATCTCAGTGCCACTAGATGGGACAGAACACCACACCCAGGAGGTATGTGGGTTACAAGAACACTATGTCTATGACCAACATTTGGTAGAAACTGTTATATGAAGGACAAAATTATCTTGTATGAGTCAGAATATGTCATAAAGTTCTAAGCCAGAAGGGACCACTAGATCTAGTCTGATCTTCTGTATATCATAGGCTGCCAGCATCCACACACTAACCCCAACAACAAAATTAGACATAAGTGATAAGACCATATGAGACTAGATTTATGTACCACAGGCAAAGAATAAGAGGGATGGAGAGGCACCAGTGATCAAGGCCCCTGCAATGGCTGGGAAATGATTAAGTGAGGGAGACCCAGAAAATCCTGGGAAGTGACCTACACCCCCACACTGCAAAGGAAGTCAACTCCCCCCGCCCAGTCACGGCCAATCTGATGTGGGGGAAAATTCCTTCCCAACCCATTGTATGGTCATCAATTAGGTTCTGAACACATAATCAAGAGCCAGACAGCTAAGCACCTAAGAGAGAGAGAAAATCCCTGGTGCCACTAAGAGCCCTGGCCCCCACCCTGCCCAGTGTCCCATCCCTAGTTGTGACCATCCCTGATGTTTCAGAGGAAGTAGTAAGAGAATCTCCCAGAATATATGGGGGGTGGTTGGAAGGGAAATCCCTTCTTGGCCCCTGCTGGTGGCCAGCTGAAACTCTGAAGCATGAACTTTAGGAACATAAGATTTAAACCAGAAGTAAGCCCTAGAGCTAGTGAGCCCTGCCCTTTCACACTAGCCCTGCTAGTGATCACATGCAACACCACCATATAATCACATTGATAAACTTATTTAGCTCTCTCTTAAAACTAATTATGTTTGCCCCAATGGTTTCTAATGGGAGGCTGTTCCAAAACCTCACCCCTCTGGTGGATAGAAATTTTCTAATTTGCTGTCTGAATTTGTTCGTGGCCAGTTTATATCCATTTGTTCTTGTGCCAATGTTGTCATCCAGCTTAAATAGCTCTTCATTCTTCCTGGTATTTATCTCCCCCCCCCCACCTCAATGTACCTACAGAAGGCAATCATATCCCCTCTCAGCCTCTTTTTGTGAGACTTAAGCCAAGCTCTTCCGGTCTCCTCTGATAAGATAGGTCTTCCATTCCCCTGATCATTCTAATAACTCTTCTCAGCATCTGTTCCAATTTGACTTCATTTTTCTTCAACACAGATGACCAGAATTGTATACAGTATTTCAAATGAGGACTTATCATGGCATTAATGTAGATTTCTAGTGCATATACTGCATGATTCCACTGATGCCATAGTCATTTCTGAATATGCAATAGAGATTTATGCTGCAGCTAAGATGCCAACTGGAAAGGAAAATTTCAGCAGATGTGTACTTTTGAGAGGAGACCAAATGTCCAGTGAAATCAGAATTGAGACCACTTGATACATTTTAGAGCAGCATTACCCAACCCAAACCTGACTTATGCTCTCTCCATTAGCTTCTCACAGAAACCAAATTCTCGATTTTGGTCCGTATCTTCAAGGATCAATGGTTCAGTCTTAGGATACCCCAAAGAGTGGCTAAAGATACAGGATGAGGACTGTGGTTCACAACTCCATTTTTCGGGGGACACAATGGAACTTTCTACTATAAAAAATAAAGCTTAATCTGTGTGGGAGACATAGCTATCTCCTGAGCCAGTCCAAGACAGTGTAAGTAAAGGCCATTAAACCACACAGATTGTCTGTTTTGAGTGCAATATGTACAACTTCAACCTGCCTTCTCCAGTATAAAAACATAGCAATGTGTATATTTAACATAAAGACACACACTCTATGGGCACCCGCATGGCCCCACAATATGCCAACATTTTTATGGCTGACCTGGAACAACGCTTCCTCAGCTCTCGTCCACTCATGCCCCTTCTCTGTCTATGCTACATTGATGACATCTTCATCATCTGGACCCATGGGAAAGAAACTCTGGAAGGATTCCACCATGATTTCAACAGCTTCCACCCCACCATCAACCTCAGCCTGGACCAGTCTACACGGGAAGTCCACTTCCTAGACACCACAGTGCAAATAAGTGATGGTCACATTAACACCACCCTATACCGAAAACCCACCGACCGCTATGCCTACCTACATGCCTCCAGCTTCAATCCCGGGCACACCACATGATCCATTGTCTACAGCCAAGCACTCAGGTACAACCTTATTTGCTCCAACCCCTCAGACAGAGATCAACACCTACAAGATCTTCACCAAGCATTCTCAAAACTATGATACCTGCATGAGGAAATAAGGAAACAGAGCAACAGGGCCAGACGTGTACCCAGAAGCCTCTTGCTGCAAGACAAGCCGAAGAAAGAAACCAACAGAACTCCACTGGCCATCACTTACAGTCCTCAGCTAAAACCTCTCCAACGGATCATCAGTGATCTACATCCCATCCTGGACAATGACCCCTCACTTTCACAGGCCTTGGGAGGCAGGCCAGTCCTCATCCACAAACAACCCACCAACCTGAAGCATATTCTCACCAGCAACTACACACTGCACTATAATAACTCTAACTCAGGAACCAAGCCATGAAAGAAACCTCGATGCCAACTTTGCCCACATATCTACACCAGGGACACCATCACAGGACCTAACCAGATCATCCACACCATCACTGGTTCATTCACCTGCACATCCATCAATGTAATATACGCCATAATGTGCCAGCAATGCCCCTCTGCTATGTACATCGGGCAAACTGGACAGTCCTTACGCAAAAGGATAAATGGACACAAATCAGACATAAGGAATGGCAATATACAAAATCCTGTAGGAGAACACTTCAATCTCCCTGGACACACAATAGCAGATTTAAAGGTAGCCATCCTGCAGCAAAAAAAACTTCAGGACCAGACTGCAAAGAGAAACTGTAGAGCTTCAGTTCATTTGCAATTTGACACCATCAGCTCAGGATTAAACAAAGACTATGAATGGCTAGCCAACTACAAAAGCAGTTTCTCCTCCCTTGGTGTTCACACCTCAACTGCTAGAAGAGGGCCTCGCCCTCCCTGATTGAACTAACCTTGTTATCTCTAGCCTGACTCTTCCTTGCATATTTATATCTGCCCCTGGACATTTCCACTGCTTGCATCCGAAGAAGTGGGTATTCACCCATGAAAGCTTATGCTCCAATACCTCTGCTAGTCTATAAGGTGCCACAGGACCCTTTGTCACTTCTACAGATCCAGACTAACACAAAATGAAAACGGCTACCCCTCTGATACTTGACACAAAATGAAAACACTACAAAAAAACTACACTGAAGATATATTTTTTTCCCCCAGAAAGAAAATCAACCACATTTGGGAGATGCTAAACATTGCTTAATGTAGTACTAGAAGGCACTCAGATACTGGTGGTCAAGGATATATAGGGTGACCAGACGTCCCGATAAAATCGGGACCATCCCGATTTCTGACCATGTGTCCTGCATCCCAACCAATGGTCGGTCGGGACGCCTTTTGTCCCGATTTTCAGTTTTCTTCCATTTTTTGGGGGGGTGGGAAGTCCCGATTTTCGGGTCTTCTCATCTGGTCACCTTAAGGATATATAAGAACTTAGAATAAACTCACCATCAAATTTTCCAGAGTAACTCTTTTCTTCAGAGTACTCTATGCAATACAGGAATTGGGTAGCACTGAATATTTTTGCAGTATTACTTTTTTTGGGTGGGAGAAGGGATAGGATATTCCCCATTGAAAGCTACACTGTCAATGATACTAGTAGTTGCATAGATAAGTTGGGGGGAATAGCCTCTATTCACTCTAGTTTCTTATGAGAAAACACTGTCTACTACACTTTGATATATTATAAGGGTGATAATAGAAAAAATATGCCTGTATAAGTAGTTCCTCTCACTGAAAATTCAATGCACTAAAAGTGCTAATTTAAAACTAAGCTTAGATACTTGCAAATATATTATATAGCTTTTTTCATGCAATTCAGTTCACAGCATTTTAATGCTCGTACTGAAGCGGCTGAAAAAGTGTGTGCTAGCTAATACCCAGGGTTCTTCAAGAACTTGGACTTGCTTACACATGAAGACATGTTGAAGAAACTGAAAACAATTGTATGGAGATTGCTTTAGTTTGCATTCAAATTTGTCTCCCAGCTTGTGACCAGGAGGGATTAAGTGTTACACTTAATGACTATTATGATGCTCTGTGAAATTCTGTCATGAAATCTGTTCTATTTTAACTAGTTCTCATGAAGGTATAGATAATCTTCACAGTTGTTATAGTAAAAGTTTGGGGAAAAAATGTGACTTCACACTTTTCCATTAGAGGAAATTTTTTATAACCTTTTGGAAAAATGATTTATGGTTGAATATAATGTTAATGATTTTTAAAGGAATTTTGTTTCATAGACGTGGTGTTTAGAATATCACTTTTTGATCTGTAGACCTTTTCCATCATGTTCTGTTCATCACAATCACCCTATTTCCCAGATGATCTCAGAAAAAATAATTTACATTGGCAAGTTGTTCAGGAGTATCACATGACAAATATATAATTTGTCATTAAAGTTGGGCTATTTGTGATATCACTGGTCACAAGAGATGAGCACAGTCCATGGAAATCAGTGGTATGTTGATTTATAGATTCTGAATATCTGGCCTTATATTGGCTCTGAAAGCCAAAAGAAAGACAATTAAGATAATTTGTCTGATTCTATTATTTCATTGACTGTGTTGGTGTTACTCCAGGTTTCCACAAGTGTACGTATGATTAAATTACATTGGATGTAATTCTGAACTTTCCAGAAAGTTCAGGAAATTCGGTGAAATATTATGCGACTCACTAACACATAAATTGGCTTTTTTTTTAAATGTATTTCTCTTCTTCCTTTTGTGAAAAAGATTGGATAGGACAGGGGAAGGTGAATGTTCAGAGAATGTAGACCGTTATTGCCCACTACACTAAATTTACTCTACTGTGGTGAAGCAACAAGGGCAGGGGGAGAGATAAATACAGAGGGACAACCGCATATAGACTGTATATGAAAGGGTTAGAACTCAAAAGGAACTTCCTCGTTAAGCCACCCTACCCCTCTAAACTACTACACGATAGCCACCTATAATATGTAATCTTGGAAGAGTTTTATATAGTGAGCACGTCTAATAAACATGCTTTATACCTCCTAGCAAATGTTTTCATTATGTCACTGTTAGATGTGATTTTCAGAAATCTGATTGTAAAGTCTGAGTTCAGTTTTCATGTCTAATTCTACATTTGAGTTCTGAAACCATCTTTGGGCATCTAATAAATGTGCAGGTGCTAATGTAGGTTTCTAAGTTTAAGAATTGCTTCACTTCTCCTTGGGCTGTTTCTCATATTTACCTTGAAAGGGTAAATCTTACTTTCAGTTATATTTGTCACAGTTATCTCATCATATCAAAATATAAGCCTGGATGATAGCCTAAGACTGGCACTCTCTTTGCCAGTACTAGGTAAGCAATTCTATTGTACTCAATGGGAAGGAAACATGGAGGTAAGTGTTTCATCTGTCATTTTTCTGTCTGTTACACATAGATACTGTACTCTGAGCCAGATTCATTCTATAACAGTCCCCTGGAACCATGGGTAGCTGGCTTAAGGTAGACTAGCTTGAAGGTCACTCTAACTTGTGCTAGTGATTGGACCGGCTCCAGGATGGCCTTGGATTGAGGAAATATAAATGTGACATAAGGCCACTTTTGCTATTCCTGTCCCACTTTTTTACACCCAGCTTTATTCTGTGGTACTAGAGAATCTGGCACACATCTTTTTTTCTTTCAAATTCCACGGGAACATAAACACGCTACAGGCCGAGAGGCTGCAAAACAATATTAAAACAAATGGGCCAAAGTACGGTGATGTAACTTTGGCCAGTAAACCCCTCAGGGCAAGGACTATATCTTCCTACGTTTGTACAGAGCTTAGCAGAATGGAGATTTGATATGGATTGCAGTAGTTAACCAGTACCATAAATAATAACAATAACAAGAGTAGGGTTATAACATGTTGGGACATTATGGGCTGCCCTAAAAATACTTTTATTTTAGTTTGCTTCTCTCTTTTCCCCAATTACAGCAGAAAAATTATCGATCAGATTTTCCAGGGAAATACCAATCCGCTCCCAAAATCTGTACATCTGTTTATTGAAATGCTAAGTACATATTAATTTCCTCAAGCCAATAGCTGCAGAAGCAGCAGTTGCAAATATACCACTGAGTACAGAGGCTGAAATTTTTCAGCTAATGACACTATCAAGGAGATAAGAATTTTAAAAAAAGACAGAAATGTGTTTAATTGGCTCACAATATTCTCTTGATAGTGTTTGGGAATCTGCCCCAGACTCTGCTTTTAATCACAATTTCTGCAGTAATAATGGAAGGAGTTACTGCCCCCCTGTTGCATCTGCTGCTGCTAAGATAATTCTCATTTCTGCATCTAGACATAGCCAGTGTTCTGCCTCTTGATTTTTTTTAATTAAATACAGTAAATCTAGAACACTAAAAATGTTATTCCAAAAAGACCCAGAGTCAGATCCTCAGCTGGTGTAGAGTGGCATAGTTTACTGAAGTGAAAGCAGTGGAGACTGCTTACACCAGCTGAGAATCTGTCCCTAAAGCTACAAGCTTTTTTTAAAAAGAAGCTTGACAAAGCTATCCTAGTAAACATCCACTGAATGCAAATGTATACATTTTGCTTACATTAAGGTTTACTTTGCAGATTCCTCTGTAGTATATAAATGTACTTGAATGTCTTCAATACAATGCAATAATCTCAAAGATCCATTTGGATAGCCCCCCGCTTTGATTCTTTTATTAATTATGGACAGATCTGTACCATTTACTAACTTCCCAAACCAGGCATGTGCATAAAAGCAAAAATCTGGGACAAAAGCTTTTGTATACCATATTTAATAATGCTGCCGTTTAAACTTCCATTTTAGATATCTAAAGTTAAAGTCATTTTTACATGCGTAAGTGTCAGCTTTTCTTTGCATATACTTGAGTCTGACTCAGGAATAACTAAGTTATTTTATACTCCCATCATTGCGGCACTTGAACACAAAGTTCAGGCACATATGAATAACCTTGTCTCCCTAGGGGGTTGTTGATTTTTTTCCTCTGCAGTGTCAGCGACATTTTCTTCTCACACTTCATAGGTGCCGACTCCGTGGGGGTCCGGGGCTGAAGCACCTGCGGGGAAAAATTGGTGGGTGCTGAGCACCCACTGGCAGCTCCCCGCCAGCCCCACCCCCACCCCCACGCCCAACTCACCTTCCGGGAGGCACCTCCTGCCAAAAAGCCACGGCTTTTTTTAGCCCAGCCGAAAATCTGAAACTTTCTTTAGCTCTCAGCTGTGCGGCGGGCGGGGAGGCTGGGGGGAGAGACTCCGTGACCACGCTCACTTCGCTTGCGCACCCCTCTCCGCCCCCTATCGGGTCTCTTGGCTTCCGCTGTCGCTATGGAGCTGGGGCACGAAGAGCAGTGGGTGCTGGAGGAGCTGATGCAGGAAAGCACCTGTGAGGAGCTGGCCGCGGCGGAAAGGTACCGCCCGGGGGAGGGATCCGCCACAGCGCACGTTGTTCGAAATAGGAGCGGAGCTCAGAGCCAGCTGCCTTCTCAGCCTCCCCAGATCTCTCCATCCTCTAGCTGCGGGGCCCGAGCCCTCCTTTCCGCCCTGTGTCCCGCTTGTCGCTGGCCCCTTGCTCCGGGGATCCCTGTGCCAAGGGCCCCTACATCGGGGGGCTGGCCCCGCCCTGGAGGTTCTCATTCCCAGTCCGGGGAATGGCTCGGAAAGCAACTGCGATTGTAGCCTGATCTTTTTTCACTGTGGCTGGTGGCCATGTGAGGTCGGTGGGCCCAACCTGCAGTTCTCTGGTAGGAACTAAGGAGTGTTGTGTCCTGGAACCAGCTTACAGGCTGCGACTCTGTACTGAGGATAAGGGTGGCTACTGGCTGCAAGCCGCATTGCAGAGCTCCCCAGTCTGTCTTTGGGGTGGGTGGGAAGGCATCTCTTTCAAACAAAAGGAAAACCTCCTGGGAACAGATTGAATTTGGAGTTTCTAGACTAGCGGTTCTCAAACTTCATTGCACTGCAACACCCTTCTGACAACAAAAAATACTATGTGACCCCAGAAGGGGGGACCAAAATTGGAGCCCGCTGCCTGGGGTGGGGGCAAAGCCTGAGCCCTACTGCTCTGGGTGGGGGTCCAAAGCCAAAGCCCAAGGACTTCAGCCGCAGGTAGGGGGCTTGTAAAGTGAGCCCTGCAGCTGCACAGTGCTGAAGCCCTCAGGCTCTGGATTCAGGCCCAGCCCAGCAAGTCTGAGCCAGCCCAGGTGACCCCATTAAAATGGGTTTGTTTCCCATTTTGGAGTCCTGACCCATAGTTTGAGAACTGCTGGCCGCTCCTCATGCAGGCTGGGCTCCACAGGCCACGCTAGGCGCTGCACAGGCAGGGGGCAGCGCTCTCCCTCCGCCCGGCCAGCGATCACATCTGGAGCGGCTGGGGCTGGGCTCCCAGCCGGGGGCGGGATGGGATGCCGGGTGGCTGCCGGCCCTGCCTCGGCCCTGCTGCCTCGGCCCGGCCACTTGAACGACCTCGCTCTGCCCGCCTGGGCCGCGGCCGTCTCACGCCGCACCTCCCTTGGGCCCGGGTGTGGGGGCCGGCGGGGAGCTGCTGGTGGGTGCTCAGCACCCACCAATTTTTCCCAGGGCGAAGAGGAAGAGGAAGGGGAAGGGTGGGGAGTTGAGGAATGGGCGGGGCCGGGGGTGGAGTTGGAGCGGGGCCGGGGTGCGAGCACCCACCGGCGCCGATGAAAGTCGACACCTATGCTCAGGTATGCAGGCTCCAGGGTCCTCAGAGAGGCAGAATGCCTTTTTTAGAGTTCACTTCCTGGGGTGTAGTATACTCTTCATGCCTCATGCCTCAATACCCTCTCTATTCCTTTGAGACCGATGTGTGTCACTGGGATCTCATTGAGGGAGTAGTCTGCAGTCTTGACAAACCCTTGCATATGGCATGTCAAGTGTGGAGAATCCTTGGATTCTCTAGTCTTTCCTGCATAAGGAAAGATAAGGGCTTGTCATCATATGGCCCAAATTGAGAGTATGGAAAAGGACCAACCTTTACTCAATACGATTTCTCTGCTGAAGTGATCTGTTTCAAACAGTTCATCTTTAATTCCAAGCAGAATGGACATCTGTTTATCTAGCTGGGGTACATATATAGCAGTCATTAGATTAAAGACTGTAAGGCACTCAGATGCAGTATCTGTGCTCATAAGATCACTGTGAGGTAGGCAAGTACTAGTATCTCTATTTTACAGGTGGAAAAATTGACGTAGAGACACATTAAGGGTATGAATGCACTGCAGGTGGGAGGTGTAATTCCAAACTCTGGTAGAGGTGCACACACTAGCTCTGCTCGAGCTAGCATGCTAAAAATAGTAGTGGCTTGGGGTAGCAACCCAAGGACAATCCCATCCAAGATCCTAGGTATGTGATGAAGCACACTGCTACTTTTAGCTCTCTAGCTCAAGCAGAGCTAATGTGTACTTCTACCTGAGATGGGAATTACAGATAAACTGCAGCTGGGAGATGTACCCTGAGTGATTTGCCCACAGTCACATTGTAGTATAGCAAAGAATTGGGCCCGGGTCTCCTGAGTTGGAGGTTAGTGCCCTAACCACTAAACATCCACTCTAAATTCCCCATTCAGCTTGTCTCAAAACTTGGCCTCTCTCTGGACCTCTTTCTTTCCTTCACTCTTACAATTTCCTTTGTACTAACAATTTCCCGGCTTTTATCTTGATACAAAAAGTTCCACATGCTAAAATAAATCTATTTTTTGTATAGTAATGACTGCAATATTCAGGTGTTTGTTTCACGTTTCTCTTCAAAACCCCGTGTGGCCCTTTTCTGGGTTTTAATGTTTAATTTTAGTGTATTATGTTTTGGTATATATTATAACCACCGTTGGGGTCAAATTACATTTACTTACTCATATGCTGAAAATATTTGGAGCCTTAATGGTCCTTGAGGAAAAGAGAATGATACAAAATAAGACATTCTGGGCTTGAAAACTTAATTTGATACCTTCTATCAAATTATTCATGCTGTCCAATTAATCAAAATTCTGAAAATTCTCTCAGATAAGTGGGAAAAGAAATTCTAAATTCTTTCATTTGATATTAGAACAAAAACTATATTTTACTTTCTGGAATATTCTATGTAGCAATGCAGCCACAGTTTACAATTTTAAATCACTGGAGATCAAAGGAAACATATAAAATGAAAATAAATACTATCTATGACTTACGCTTTTGTAATGTGGGAGTTCTAAAGTATATTGAATAGGGAGTGGGAGCCATAAATCTTGACAAAGTTACTGGTCACATAGCTATTATAGCACACATCATCTTATTCTAATGATTTGTCTGAGCCAATACCTGTTGTTTTTACAACACTATTTTAAAACATGATTTGAAGTTTGATTCAGCTCCTTCAATGCGTTACACGTGTGCTCAAATTTACAGACTGTCATTAGTCCCACTGAAGCCAATGGGACTACTCACAGTTTGTGAAGTGAAGCATATGTGAGTCTTTTGCAGAAACAAGTCTAGAGTTTGGCCCAGATAACTCTCAGTATTCATGTTATGGGCCTGATCAAAAGCTCACTGAGTTCAGTGGACTCCAGTTTAGGCCATATGACATTAATTCCGTATCAGGATCTACTAGCATCCTAAGCTCCGGCATCCATATAATGTATGTGTACACAGCAATAAAAGACCTGTGGCATGGCTCAGACTTGTGGGGCTCAGCCTGCAGGGCTAAAAATTGCAGTTTAGATATTTTGGGTATGGGCTGGAGCCCAGATTCTGAGACTTTCCCACTTGCAGATTCTCAGAACCTGAGCTCCAGCCCACCAAGCCTGAGGGTATACACTGCAATTTTTAGCCCTACAGCACAGGCTCTGAGACTCTGTGCCAAGGTTTTCTAATTGCAATACAGACATACCACTAGAGACCCCTTGACTTGAAACTGAATCTTCATGGACACAGCAGTGCATACTAGCAAAATACAAAGCAGTACCAAGACTCGTTTTAGAAACCTGTTTAGCTGTACCCATGCTTGACATGAGTTCCTGAACTTAATACTGAAGGATAAAAACCTGGCCTTTATTGAAGTAAAGGGAACAAAATATATTTAGAAATGAGTAAATACTGGGTTTTTTAGTTTGTTGGCAATTCTGAAAAACTGGAAATCCCCCCCCTCAAAAAAAAATGAATGATTCAAAAAGTCAAAATAAATTTGGGGTCTAACGATGTTTCGTTTGACCTGAAATGAAATGTTATGATTTTGAGTGTGTTAATGGTTCTGAATCTTTAAACTTGAAAGGAATTTCAGATAAATTGTCAAAATGCTTAGCTTTTTCTGTTTGGATTGTCAAACCTGAAACTGATTTTTTGGAATTTTTTTTCTTTTATTTAAACAATTTGAAACAAACAAAAATTAAATTAATGTTTTGGTGCCACCAAAAATTTTGGCAAAAAAATTTATCTCAGTTCTACTCCCTTTGACTTCAGTGAGGTCTGGATTTTGCCATAGGCCATTATAAAAGGTTCCTTGGTAATATTTTAACATATTCCTATGCAAGAAACTGCAGAAGACCAATTATTTTTCAGCTTTAGTAGCAGTTCCTAATCAGTCTAGTTGAATAAGGATAGTTCTTTCTAAATTTTCTTTCTCTTATTCATAGTTTAAGAAAACAATTTGTGGGCATACTAGCATCTTCATATGTAATTTTCTACGCAATTGATGAAATATTAGAAATTCTGATACTGTCATGGAAAACTCTACACAGCTCGGCAGGTAGAAATTCATTCCTTTTAAAACTCCTACCTTTCTGCTCAAATATGAATGATTAATTGGCATTATAATTGGCGTGGGCAAGATCACTTCCATTCATATTCAATAGGTTTTTATCACTGTGTTAGAACCACAAACTATGACAGTAAGTAGCATGCTAGTTTTTCCTCATTTATTCTTTGTAGATTTTCAATGAATTGCCATCAATGACAGCAATGTTAAGAAATTATAATTGTTAGCTATTACTGAACCTAGTGATTTAATTCATTTTCCTGTGAATGGAAGAAAATAATCATTTTTTTCCTTGGGCCCATACTTCAGCTACTCTCATCAAGGTTGCATTATCACAGCAGTGCATTTTTAAATATCAAAGTTTAAAGTATTTTGTTCTAGAATAATGATGATGATACTTTGCACTTACGGAGTGTCGTCTATTTAAATATTTTTACAGCATATTAAAAAAACATGACCTTGTTGTACCTATATACTGCATAGGTGTAATGTGTAAAGTTAAAATGGCTGAGGATATGTCTACACTCCAACTAGACACCAACATCTGGCATGTTGCAGCTGGTCGGGTTCGCAGGGCTCAGGCTAAGGGGCTGTTTAATTGTGGAGCCTGGGCTTTAGTACCTGTGAGGTGAGAGGGTCCCAGAGTTCGAGCTGTATCTCAAGCCCAAATAACTACACAGCCCTTTAGCCCGAGCTCAAGTCAGCAGGGGCCAGCTGTGAGTATTTAATTGCAGGTTAAACTGAGAGCTTAAACATTGGACCATTAACAGACCCTGAATCTTCTCAACAAAAAGAGCTCTGAGCTCTGCCTGTAGCTGTTGCTATAATTTCACACTGACTCTACAGACATTCTAGGCTTCAGAGTGACACATGTAGATGATAATCCTGGAATCTTATTATATTGATACATGCTATATCACAGCAGGGAACATCATGCTAAGTAATAATGCATCAATCTCTGACCATTTCAAAGAAACAGTGGACTTGATTTCCTTTGCAGTTATGCTCATTTTACACTGTTTTAATTTAATTGATTTCAGGGGAGTTATTCCTGCTCTACAATGGTATGCGTGAAAGGAGAAGAGTCCCACAATTTAATAATAAATCGAGATTAGACCATCCCACTGGTCTGGCTAGTATACAGTCATATTGCAGGGTATGAGTGATGTTATGTACTCTTTTCAGCTAGACCTAGGCAGGAAACTGTTTTCCTTTTGACAAATAATTTTCTTCAAATTTGGGAGAGTTCTTCACCCCCATGAATAAAAATGGTTTTTAACATTGGAAAACAAAATTTCAATTTGATGGACGAATAGGATTTTTTTGGTCTGGTTTTACTGAAATTTTTTGCTCAATCAACTGAAATTTCACCTGAAACGTTCAGGTTTTGTTTAATGAAAACCAAACCCCTTTTTGTTTTCTGGGTATTCAATGAAATCCTGAAAACTATCAAAAAGACATTTTTATAGAATTTTCCATTTCCACAAAATAACTACTTTCTGTTGAGAAAACCTTGAAACATTTCCAAACATAACCAGCTCTCCTCTCAGCCTCCAGAATGTACAGATGGCAGTTTTCAGAAGCATTTCTCAAGGCTGATCACAGAGCAGCAAAATAGGTTCGAAAGAGGCTTTTAAGTTATGGCACCGCAGTTCCTGATCCACATGAATTACCACATGAAGTTATCAAATGAATTCCACAACAAAATATTTTGGAATGTTTTTGTTGTGTACCATGAAGCAATGCACTATGGCAGCTCAAAGTCCCAAGCGCTTTCTTCACCAATGAGAGAGATGGGCGGGGAGGAAACAAAAATACAAATATGACAAACTTAGGGTTAATATTAGTTTTCTGCTGGTGATGAGGCACAAAGAGGCACTTCAACAAGGATGTTGCAAATTTGAAAAGGATTCAGAAAAGAATTACAAGAATCACTTGAGGTCTGGAAATCATGTTTTATAGTAAGAGATTTAAGAAGCTCAATCTATTTTGTTGAAGAGAATGCTCAGAGCTGCCTTGATTTCTGATAGTAGATGGCTCTTTAATCTAGAAAACAAAGGCCTAATAAGATCCAGTGTCTGGAAGCTGAAGCTAGGCAACTTCAGACTAGAAATAAGATGCTGCACATTTTTAACAATGAGCATAATTAACTCCTGAAGCACCTAAGGGTGTAGAGTGGATTCTCCATCAACTTCAGGTATTTAAGTCAAGACTGGATATCTTTATCAAAGATATGCTGTAGTTCAAAGAGAAGTTAGTCCCCTGGGCTACATAAAATCCCTAGTATGCTCTTTTAATGCATACCAACAAAGTGTACACAGACTAGTTAGTGTGCTTTAGAAATCATACCCCCCATATATGCATGGCCACACCATATGGACAAAGACTTTAGACTAGATGAACATAAAGTTCCCTTCTGACCTTAAAATCTATTAAATCAAAATTATCTCCAAATGACTAAAAGAACATTAAGGTTGCAAAGTCAAGCACTCCAAAGTTAGAAAATGCCAGAATAAAGAATGCCTATGCAGCCTTAATTCAGCATCCTCCTGTATATGCTGTTTAGACAGTCTATAATTACATGATCACAATTTTTTTTTTTTTTTTTTCAGAGGACCCTTACCGCATTTAGGGCACAGGCTGCACCGTGCTAAGGGAATTAGGGATATTTAGTGAATATAGGAGTCCTTTATTTCAGAAGTTAGAGGCCTGACACAGGCACCTAGCATGAAAAATTTCAACTTGAATGGTTTAGGCAGTCAAAATTATAAGCAACTGGAAATGGGCTCTTGTACTAGCTTAGCCTATAATAATAATCAAAAAGGGCTGAAAGGTTGTGGTTAAATATTGGTAGATGAGAAGCTAGAAGAAGATGCTGTGTGGATTTAAGAGCTATCCTGTTTTCTTTGTTTCATGTAGTTTCCTTTGTTTTATGTAGCTTGTCTCGAGTTGATAAGATGTTAAAGTGCAGGAACAAAATGTGACCAGGTACTTTGCTGTTCTGTGTCTAGTTGAACAAGAACTTTTGTTTAAGGTGCTTGAGGGTACAGAGTTCTAAAAGATGGAAAATAACTGGGAGCTTACAAGACCCTATTCGGTATTGTTTACATAAGTAATGAGTGAAAGGGTTTTCCATGCAACAGATACATTTCTATGATGACTGCTAGATAGAGGCTATTATGCTATGTTGAGAATAAAAATGTTTGTGCCTAGATAGTATGAATTTTCCATGCGCAGAAGGCAATACCTGGAAGCCAATGAACCTCTTGCTGTGTAGTATACGCTGTTCTAGTTTTATCATTATTATATAATAGAAACTATTTTTTCTGTTGTTTAGAACTTAACAATATTTTATGCTGTTTCTGAGGAAGAAAAAGTTTCCTACCATTACAAATTTAGACAACTATTGCACAAGAAAATTGATTGAATACTGATCCACCAGAAAATGTGCTGTTAAAATTATTTGTAATGAAGACTAACCCATCATTTCTAGAAACTTCAATTATTTTCAGGTAACTATTATAGCTGGCTCTGTGGTTTAAATTATTTTGCATCTAATGTTTGAGTGCATCATTTTTCTTCAGAAAATAGTTAAAACCCCTATTAGAAGATGAACCATGCCTTTCATAAATAAATGAAAATCTGAAATGTTGCTAGATAGTTTATAATGCTTAACCTGTTAGATGAAATGTCAGTGACCTTCACAGATGGGCTATTTTTCTGCACTTCAGATCAAAATCAAAATGTCAAATACTGGAGTAGTGTGTGCTATCAGAGGCACACACATTAACTTAACTTAATTAAGAAGTTAAACTGATTTATTGATAAACTATAGCTATCTTAGCATATTTCATATTGTAATATTGCTTATGTGAATAATTATTTGTTTTCCAATCACATTTTTCTAAGCTATTTTTAAATTGTAGTGTTCTTTGAAAATAGATGTTCTCTTAATTACCCTGGGATGGGAACAAAGGAGAAAGTGAACTGAAAGCAAAATAGCATGCTCCAGTTACTCAAGTTCCAGATTACAAATACAGAGAATACCTACTGTTAAGGTAAAAAAGTTATTGTTTTTGTTTTTGTTTTTAAATTGAATGCATTGTGTGTGTATGTTATGTTCTGGGGCACATTCTCAAGTGATGTCTTTGTAGCTCTAGTGATTTTTTTAAAAACAGCTGAGAATCCACCCATATTGTTAGTTTATTTAGACTTACCCCAGAAGGAGGCTCCTTTAGGTACACAAGAAGTTACATAACACTATTGTGACCTTGCGCTCCATATGATTTTATGAAAATATGCTAATGAGTGTGAATATAATGTAACTGGAATATGCTTCATGCAAAAGGTATCTTGTAAGGTATCATTAGAAAGCTTATAATCTACTGAGTGTGATATTCCTATTTGTATAAATGTATCATACTTGTATCTGAAACTATAAATATGAAATATAATTCTGAGGTCCTATTGTAATTATGCAAAGTGTGGGCCATTAATGGTGGTTTGGAATCTTGATGGCTCTCATTGACCAGGACAATTGACGGTGGATGGCTCTGTTTACTTGCAAGATTTCCTGTGAGTCAGGCCCAGAAGAATGAAGGCTTGGGGGTCTCACAGGACATGTGACCATGTCACCTGGTACTGGAATCCATCTTAAAAGTAGGGCTCTTCCATTTAGAAGGAGGGGTGGGGACTCAGAGAGACAAAAGATTCCCGCCTTATGCCAAAGCTATAAAAGGGGGTGGAACAGAACAAAGGGCGCGGCAGTCATAAGAAATCCCCTAGCTACCACCTGAGCTAACAAGAACTGTACCAGGGGGAAGGATTGTGCCCAGACTAGGAAGGAGTCCAGTCTGTGAAAGAAGCTTATTGGAACATCTCTGAGGGTGAGATTGTATCTGTATTCAGTTTCTTGGTGTATTAGGCTTAGACTTGAGTGTTTTATTTTATTTGGTAACTTACTTTGTTCTGTCCGTTATTACTTGGAACCACTTAAATCTTCCTTTTTATATTTAATAAAAACAAATTTGCTCATAAATTAACCCAGTGCAAGTAATTAATTCCTGGGGGAGCAAACAGCTGTGCATATCTCTCTATGAGTGTTACAGAGGGCGGACAATTTATGAGTTTACTCTGTATAAGTTTTATACAGAGTAAAACAGATTTATTTGGGGTTTGGATGCCATTGGGAACTGGGTAGCTGAGTGCTAGAGACAGGGGCACTTTCTAAGCCATTTTCAGTTAAGTCTGCAGATTTCGGGCACGTGGTCCAGGCCCTGGGTCTGTGCTGGAGCAGACTGGCGTGTCTGGCTCAACAAGGATGCGTTCTGAAGTCCCAAGCTGCCAGGAAAAACAGGTTCAGAGGTAGTCTCAGCACATCAGGTGGCAGTCCGAAGGGGGTTTCTGTGACCCAACCCGTCAAAACTATTTTAAACTCTGGTAGTTTCCATCCTTTTTTGTCTCACCCACATCCCCAATCAGCCACACTGAAATCCTGCAGGAAGTATACTGTCAGAGATTTGTTGCATTGTAAATTAACTGAGACAACTGTCCTAAACTGTAAGTAGTGTAGCTGTAACCATTTTGCTCTGTGTGGCTCATGAACTCATCTCTCTCTCTCTCTCCAACAGAAGTCGGTCCAATAAAAGATATTACCTCACCCACCTTGTCTCTCTAAATTGTACAGATAGGCACACTACCTGCCATGTATCTGGGGACTGAGTGTAACCCAGGATGGATCAATATACTTTAGTCTTTCATATAAAAAGGAACACTTATTTGATTTAAAATCGGGCATTTCGTGAAATTGACACTCAGGGTTTCCATCTCCTCTTTCCTTTTATACTCTTACCAGCTTTACTTTCACATTCACCCTTCTCCCCCTCATTCAGAATTACTGACCCATTCCAACTCCTCCTCCAAATCCACATGTAACATCTGCAGCATCCGTTGATATCTGATGCAATCCTGCCCCTCAGCCAATGCTTATTATTTAGGCTGAGAGATTCATGGATACCAAAACCAGAAGGACCCCCAGGATCATCTAGTCCAGTGGTCCCCAACCTTTCTGTTGCAATAGCATATTCATGTTCCCAGAAGAGTGTGGCGGGCACCAAACAACCAGCCGCCAAAATGCCGCCGAGAAGCGCTGTCATTGAGAAGCGTTGCCGCCAAAATGCCGCCGAGAAGCAGCGTCATTGAGAAGAGTTGCCGCCAAAATGCCGCCGAGAAGCAGCGTCATCGAGAAGTGTCACCGCCAAAATGCCACCGAGAAGCGGCGTCATCGAGAAGCATTGCCGCCGAAATGCTGCCGAGAAGCGGTGGCATTTCGGCGGCAACACTTCTTGGTGTTGCCGCTTCTCGGAGGTATTTTGGCGGCTGTTTGTCTGGTGGAAGCGCTCCCTTTTCAGTAGGCGGGCACACATAAATGCCCTGGTGGGCGCCATGACACCCACGGGCACCACTTTGGGGACCACTGATCTAGTCTGACCTTCTGTATAAAAGAGGACAGAGAACATCCCTAAGATAGTTCTTAGAGCACATCTTTTAGAAAAAACATGAATCCACCAAAACCCTCGGTAAGCTCCTCCAATGGTTAATTACTCTCACTGTAAAAACGTATGCCTTATTTCTTGTCTAGTGTGTGTTATTTCAAGCCAGAACACAAGACTTGGTGCTCATCCCTACTGGAGCCCCTAGACTGTGGTTGTGCTTCTCCCCCCACCTGAGCCCCTAGACGGTGTGGATTCTTACCCCTACCTGAACCCCTGGACTGTGTATTTTCTGGCTGCCTTAGCTCACAAGCTGAGGCAAAAGCCTGCTCCCTGCTCTGACCCGCCCAAAGGACTAGAGCCCCAGACAATGGGTGATTGCTGGATGCCTTGGCCAGAAGACTTAGGCTACAGCCTGCTCTCTACTCAGTCCCGCCCAATGGGCTAGAGCCAGACTGTTAAGTACTGCCAGCCCCAGCTGAGGGGCTGCGAGCTAAAGACTACTCAGCGCTCTGCCCCTCCCAAGGGAGGGGACAAGAGCACCACACTATTATTGTTTGTTTGCCTCTGTTAGACGGGCACAGAACTATAGACTAATGACGGTTCGGCACCGCCAGCGAGCCCTGAGCCCGGGGGTTACCGCCCGATACAACAAGGCAGAGTGGCCTTCCTCCCCGCTGGAGAGCAAGGGACCACTACATTGCCACTTATGATCCATCTCTGTGCCTCTCCTCATTCACTTGCATGTCAAGATCAATACTTTAAAGCCTTTAACAATGTTGGTCATGGCTGCAGTCAATATCAGCTGCAGTCGAAGGGTGTCTGACATTGTGCGTGAAATTTACAGGCAATCATGCTTTTGTCAGCGTCAGCCCTCTAGTATATAACACATTCCCCACTGAAATCCATCTCCGTCTGTCCTTCCATGTTTTCAGAGAAAACTTTTATGCTTCATATTTTTTTTGGTGGGTTAGTATATTTTTATAATGTATTTGTATTGCTGCAAGGCCAAATTTGGTAGGCCCTTTTCACATAAACCTATTTAACAATGATCCTCAAAGCATATGTTATGCTGTATTATCATAGTGAGCCTTTCCTCAGTTCTTAAATGCTTTTCCCACAGTATTATTTTCAGTCCACAAATTCACTACTTGTGAGAGACGAGCCCAGTATCCGTTACATGATTACAATGCCTGTCCAGACAGTCAAGTATCAAACCACGTAACTTTAAAATAAGGCAGTTCACAATTAAAGCTCTGGTAGTTTTCCTCATACTGACAACTGTGCACATATACCAAAATCCATTTTAAGTACTGAATTAGAGCAGTGGAGCTAGTGTGGATATATACAAAGGGTCTCTTGATCCTTTTCTGTGATGTTATGATATAATGGCTAATCTGAAGCAGGGAAGAAGTGATTTGAGGCAGGATTAAACGCATCTAAGGTTAACAGGGAAGATGCATCTAGAAACACGTTACATAGAATTCAACAAGAACACAGGCTGGGTCTGGAATCTTTCTCAGACCTTGATACTTGATATTACATTACTAATCCTGACAGGTTGATACTGCATTACTGATTATCTCTCTAGCAATATCATTTTCCAGTTCAGGTACTTCATTTCTCTCATACAATAGAATTGGTGTTTGAGACTCCAAAGTTTTTGAAAAATTGTGTGGAGTTAGAGAAGATGTTTTGTAGTAACTGGGAAAGTGTTTGAGGAATGATCAAAAGATCAGAAGTAAAAAAATTTTAATCTATATAATGAAATAATAGAAATTTAACAGTGTCTATATTCTGTCTTGGAAACAATGCAGTATGTGACGCTTCATGAGATCATCCAGTGGATGACCTCTACTACAAACTGTTACAGATAACTTTGCTAGCACTGTGCATGGTACTGGTATCTACTTTCTATGTTGATGGAATCATGAGACTGCTATAGAGATAGGGTCACCAAAACTGTGAACCAGAATGACAGTTTGCCAGGAACGGAAGTTTTTAATCTTGCTTTTCATTAATAGCAGCTACCTGAAAGTGTAGAGTAAGCCCCCACATGTAATGCTCCCCCTTGACCTGGCCTAGTAGCTTGACTGCAAAGATGAAATGTTGCATTCTGGAATTGATAGCCTCTACATTCAATGTTTTGCCTCCACGTGAAATAGAAATATGGGTAGCTATTGTCTGCAACAGGGAAGTCACTGGGCTTTTGCTTCTCACCGCCCAACATGTGAGCAGTTTGTAACTGCCAAAAAGTGAGTATTTTGAATCTGCAACATTGTAGTATAAGTGTATCTTGTAGAATATAAGACACTAACCCAGGCAACGGCAACCTTCGGCATGCAGCTCGCAGGGTAAGGCCCCAGCGGGCTGGGCCAGTTTGTTTACTTGCCGCATCCACTGGTTTGGCCGATCGTGGCTCCCACTGGCTGCGGTTTGCTGTCCCCGGACAATGGCGGCTGCGGGAAGTGGTGGCCCGCGCACCGCATCCCGCGTTGGCCAGGGACGGTGAACCGTGGCCAGTGGGAACCACGATCGGCCGAACCGTCGGATGTGGCAAGTAAACAAACTGGTACGGCCCGCCGGGGGCGTACCCTGGCGAGGCGGGTGCCGATGCCTGCGCTAACCTCTTTCTAGTGGGATTGTTCAGTTATGAATTATATATTACTTTTCTGTCCTCCATCTCTTGTCCTTCCTGCACTGTCACACTGATAAATTAGGGTTTAATTCTGTCACCCGTACTCACTTGAATAGGCCCATTTTAAATTAATAACTAATCAGGAACCATCCATCAATAAGAAGTTGATGGACCTATGCCAGTTTGCACCAGCTGAAGATTTGGCCCATTATCTTTGTTAATAAACCTGATGAAATGTTCAGCCGTTCAGGCTCTATCAGTTTAGTCCCACATTTCACAGTTTTAAAAAGTAGTGTCACATATCACCCCTTGCAAAGATTTCTCAATTTCGTTAACTGCCTACAATTCATTGAAAAGATTTTTATAATTAATATTGACTGACAATCTTTGATATAGCATTGCAATTCTGAGCAACAGGAAACAATGAGCAATTTCAGCCTGTGTAATCTGTTGTGTATTGGGGTTATACAACTGCTACAGTGTCTGTAATAAATGTTATTACTGTGTGTGTTGGGAAAATCCAGCTAAACTGTACATATCTGGATAATGTGTTATGTGTATTTGGGGGAATGTTTTAAATGTATCCCAGACTCCATTACTGCTGCCTATGGTCTGTTTTTATCAGAATGCTGCTTTTTCAAATTTCAATCTTTGTTCTTCAGCAGGATAATTTAATAAGTAAGTTGTTTTCAAGCCTCTCTCTTTTAATGTGTGTGTTTTCATTTCCTTTTCAAGGATGAAGTTTTGGGGGAAGGAAGAAAATGCATTTCACACAACTAAAATAACATTCTTCTCTCACTGAATATTAATGAAACTATGGCATGCAAAGGTGTCAAGATGAAAATGTGGTTATAATAATATAAAATAGGAATTTGCAAATAGAATTTATGTAAATATTACATAAATTAATCTCTCAAGGTAAAACTTTGATTTCATGCATAAATGGCAACATTAATACGTCAAAATAGAAACTTCACAAGATTTGTCATTCAAACATATAGTAGCATATTCATATGCTCCGGGAATGATGTACAGTCATTCTTAATTGAATAAATGCTTTTTAATAAACAGAGACCAAGTAAACAAGATGATTGTTGATCTTTGCTTGACTGAGTTACTGAAAGTAAAGCTGATAACGATTTGTCTAAATTATCCCCCGAAGGTACTTAACTGCAATGTTTGCCCATTGGTACATCATATTTCTCAGTGTCCTGGGAATTCTTATGGATATGGATGTATAGCTACAGCTAAATGTATACTTATTATATGAGGACTATCATGGTAAATTAAAAAAAAATTAGACTATATATCAAGCACATCCAAACTGAATCATGTGTTTTGTTACTAATATTGTACAGTAACTCCCCGCTTAACGTCCTCTCGCTTAATGTTGTTTCGATCTTATGTCCCTGCTCCATTACAGAACATGCTTGTTTAAAGTTGTGCAATGCTGCGCTATAACGTCCTTTGGCTGCCTGCTTTGTCCACAGCTGACAGCCCCCCTATCAGCTCCCCTACGCTCTTCCCTCCCAGCGCCTCCCACTCACCAGTGGACCCCGCAGATCAGCGCCTCCCCCCGCCTCCTGCCCATGGCAATCAGCTGGTTTGCGGCGTTCAGGAGGGGTGGGGAGGAGCGAGGATTTGGCTAGAACTCTATGCCAGGCCTTCTTCGAGTCTATAATAAGCACTGAGTCTAGCTGAAAAAAATCTGTCTAAATGTTTGTCGAGATGGGGGGTGGGTATTTTTTTTTTAAACTGTTCAGAATTCCCCCCTTGTTCATTGGCCTGCTCAGAATTCACCCCCTTGTTTCTTGGCCAGGGTAGGGTTTACTGGGGGAAAAGAGGGGGTGTTTGAGGAGTTAGATGCATGATGGGAATTGATTATAGGGAAATTATGTGTAGGTCTGGGAAAGATGGATGGTTCTAAGGGGAAAAGTGAATGAATTGGTTGGGTTGGGAGAAGGAGAAAGTCAGAGAAGACCTTCAAAAAGCTTGGGGAAAAAAGAACTTCTGGGAAGTTTATTCAAATAGCAATGCCTCTGGGTTCATTCATGAGAAGTAACTAGATTCATGAATGGTGAGGGAGGGGGGGAAGGGAAGGTGCCTAAGTTAGGGAGATTGCTATTTGAGCTCAGTGTGCATTGTACTTTTTCCCCAGTGCATGGTATTTCTATGCCTTAACCAGATGAAGGCATAATCACTTATGGTGTCCCAAATACTTTAAAATTAATTTTCTATCAACATTTGTCTGTCAAACCAGATAACCAGAACAGTGAAATATACATGCAAGCAGAATATGAGCACAGCCAAAGCAAATTTAAAAACTAAAGCAAATGCTGAAAACATTATCTGTGTATATTTGTCCAGCTCTAAGTATTAAATCTCTGGTTGCATTTGACAAAAATGTGCTGAGTGGGTATCAATGGACTTTGGTTAATTCTAGTGGAAGCTGAGTTGCCTCCTTGTTAGGGTGAAATACTGGCTGTGATTTTTTTCTGGGGCTCTAAAAGAAAACAAAATTAATAAGACACATGCATTTCCGAATATACTAATAACTGTATAAAGACTACCAATATTTTTCACATTGCAAGGACAATTTTAACCAGTTGGTTCTTTGTAGTAGACACCTTTAGGCCCCCCAGCGTCATTTCCTTCCTGGGCTGTAAACAGAGAAACCTTTAATTTTTTGGGGGTGGGGAGAAAGGCTTTAGAGAATTAACATGGTACACTTTAGGCTTGAGAGTTGAGGTGGGGAATGCTATGAGATAGTTAACAGCTCCCAGGCGTTCTTGGACTGTAAATGGCCCTTCCCATGATGCTTCCATCTTATGGGCCTGGAGCGCCTTCAAGACCATGACCTGGTCCCCTACTTTAAAGGAACGCTCTTTGGCATGTTTATTATACCAGGCCTTTTGCTCTTTCTGAGCCTTTTTTAGGTTTTCTTTAGCAAGGGCTAAAGAGTTTCGGAGGGTGTTTTGTAGATTGCTTACAAAGTACAGAATGTTAGTTCCCGAAGAAGGCGTAAACCCCTCCCATTGCTGTTTTACCAACTGTAATGGCCCTTTAACCTCGTGGCCATACACAAGTTTAAATGGTGAAAACCCTAAACTGGGATGTGGTACAGCCCTGTAGGCAAAGAGCAACTGCTGTAACACTAGGTTCCAATCGTTGGAGTGCTGATTTACGAATTTACGTATTATGGCTTCCAAAGTTCCATTAAACTTTTCCACCGGGCCATTTGTTTGATGGTGGTAAGGGGTGGCAACCAAGTGGTTCACCCCACGAGCTTTCCACAGGCTTTTTATGCTCCCTGCCAAGAAATTAGTTTCCGAATCGGTAAGGATGTCGGCGGGCCAACCTACCCTGGCAAACATCTTTGTTAATGCCTGGCATACACTTTTAGCCCCGGTGTTGCTCAGAGCTACTGCTTTTGGCCATCGGGTAGCAAAATTCATGAAAGTTAGTATGTACTGTTTTTTTCTGGGTGTCTTTTTTGGGAAAGGACCCAGAATATTTACAGCTACCCGCTGAAATGGAACTTCAATTATGGGGAGTGGCTGGAGAGGGGCTTTGACCTGGTCTTGGGGTTTTTCCACTTTTTGGCACACCTCACAAGACCAGACATAGGTAGAAACATCCTTGCCCATTCCCTCCCAGTGGAATGACCTCCCCAAACGGTCTTTGGTTCTGTTCACCCCAGCATGACCACTAGGATGATCGTGGGCTAAGCTCAAGAGCTTTACCCGGTACTTAGTTGGAACTACCAACTGTCTTGGAGGACGCCAGTCTTCCTGGTGTCCACCAGAAAGAGTCTCCTTATATAGAAGTCCTTTTTTAATAACAAATCGATTAGAAGAGCTGAGAGGCAGTGGGTTGCTCCGTCCCACTGTCCAAGCTCTTTGGAGGCTTTTATCTGTTTCCTGCTCAGCTTGGAACTGTTTCCTCGATGCTGGAGACATCAGTTCCTTACTGGGTTGTGGACTTGGGCTGGGTCCCTCGGGAAGCGATGTAGGTGATGGGGTTGTTTTTGTTGACTGTGAATCGCTTTCCGCTGGTGCACAATGTGGTAATTCAGGCTCTGGCTGAGCCTCTTGTATGGAGTTATCTGCTGCTGCTGCCATTGCAGGCTTGGTGGTGCCCTCTGATGTTGGCACTGTAGATGGGGTTGTAAGCGCTGGACTCAGTGCTGGCAATGGTTCTGGTGATGGTTGCTTCACCAGTTCCGGTTCCGAGACTGGCTTGGGTCGGGTTTCTGCGACTGGATCTACAACGGCTGTTGCAGTTGTTGGCAGGGTATCCGGTTCCACCACCTCTATCTGGGCCTCTGGTAGTACAGACAGGGTTCTGGTGGAAGTCTTAGGAACAGAGCTAGGTGTGACAGCTTGCTTAGCCTGGCTGCGGGTGACCATTCCCACCCTCTTGGCTAGCTTCACACAATTGGTCAAGTCTTCCCCCAGCAACATGGGAATGGGATAATTATCATAGACTGCAAAAGTCCAATTTCCTGCCAGCACTTGTACTGGACAGGCAACACGGCTGTAGGTAAATCAAAAGAGTTGCACTTGAAGGATTGAATCATCACTTGTGCCTTTGGGTTGATTAAGCTGTGGTCCACTAAGGATTGGTGGGTAGCCGACACTTGTGCTCCAGTGTCCCTCCACGCTGTAACCTTCTTCCTGCCCACACTCACCGTTTCCCTTCGCTCCAAGGGTAGTTGGGAGGCATCTGGGCCTGAGGCCCTTTGGTGTGACCCCGGTGCAATGAACTGTACTCTGTTGGGGTTTTTGGGACAGTTGGCCTTTACATGCCCCAATTTGTTACATTTAAAACATCGCCCAGCTGACTGGTCAGTGGGGCGAGGTGGGTTGCTGGATGCAATAAGGGGTCTGGGTTTTTCCTTGTGGGGCCTTGGGCTGCCCCTGGTGATGTGGTGTGGTCTTGGGTTTTCCTTTTTGTTATCTCCCCAAACTATGACCAGGGTTGTTCCTCTCTGCTTCCTGCACCTCTTGTGTGCCAAATTTCCTTGCACCTCTGCTGATCTGGGACTGTTCGTATTGATCAGCATAAGCAGCAAGATTGTCTGCTGAGTTCATTTTTTTATCCCATAAACACTGTTTTATATTATTCTTGGACATATTCAGGAATTGTTCCTGAGCCATCAAATTACACACTCCTTCAAAGCTAGTAACACCCCTTCCGCTGACCCATTTATTTATCAGATCCTTTATCTGGTTTACATAAGCTACATTACTTAGTCCAGGCCCTCGGATAAGGGTTTGAAATTTTACTTTGTAAGTTTTAGGTGTAACTTGAAATTGTTTTAAAACCAAATGCTTGAATTTCTCATAGTCAGAAGCCTCAGCAATAGGCATCTTATTGAATATGTTCAGAGCCCTTCCAGTCAACTTTGCTACCAATGTGGTTATTTTGTGAGCATTAGGAATGTTATGGAGTGTGCATAGTCTTTTAAAGGTGAGAAAATATTCAGCAATATTACGGGATTTATCATACTTTGGACATAGTCGCTTCCATTTGTGGATTGTGGGGGAAGGATTGTTTGTGTTATTTGGTAGATTCCGCTCCATCCGGGCCTTCTCCATGTCCATGGCATGCTTTCTTTCTCTTTCCTTCTCCTCCATAGCATGTTTCCTCTCCTCCTCAGCATGCTTCCTCTTTTTTTTTCTTCTTTTGAACATGCTTTCTTTCTCTTTTCCTTTCATCAATTTTGATCTGTCTAAGTTGTAGCAGTTTCGCATGTTTTTTTATTTTTTTCATTGGTTTGCAGTCTAGCTAGCTCCAGTTTAATAGCTGTTTTACTGGCAGTTATTTTAGCCTTTTTGTGTTTAATCTGTTTTAACCCGAGAGAGTTAGGAAAAAAAAACTTGCTTGGGTTTTCCCTGTAGGGGGTTAACTACCTGCTTTTATATGTAGATACTCTAGATCCTAGCAGCTTAACCCCTTCCCCCTCCCTGCTTCGAAGCAGCTACAGGGAAGAGCCAGAGAGAAGAAAAAAAAATTCTAAACTCCCTGTGTCTGGTTCAAAAAAAATCTCTGGTTCAATATCTCCCACCGCTCTGCCACCATGTCAAGGGTTCCCTTCCCACTCTGAACTCTAGGGTAAAGACGTGGGAACCCGCATGAAGAGCTCCTAAGCTTGTTTTTACCAGCTTAGGTTAAAACCCCCAAGGTACAAAATTCCCTGCACCCTGAGAAATGCTTTTCTCACTGCAACCATTAAGTGCTTTAAACAGGAATTTGGGAAAGGAACCACTTGAAGGTCCCCTTCCCCCCAAAATACCCTCTCAAGCCCATACACCCCCTTTTCTGGGAAGCTTTAAAATAATCTCCTAACCCAATTGGTTACACAGTGATCTAAAAACCCACCCCTGGGGTTTTAGAACCATAGAAAACAGTCAGCTTTTTAAAAGAAGGATTTTATTAAAACAAAGAAGGTAACATCATCTCTGTAAAATCAGGATGGTAACTATTTTACAGGGTACTTAATTTTCAGACTTAGAGGGATTCCCCCTCTGGACAAAACCTTAAAGTTACAGAAAAACCAGGAATAACCCCTCCCTCTAACACAGGGAAAGCTTACCAAGCAAAACAAACAGAAACCTACTTGCTATGCTGACTAAACTTACTTTAGAAAAGTGAGGTTTGGTGAGAAGATGACTGGTTGAGAAGATTGATTTTCTGCAGGTACTTCTGGTCTCCCAAGATCACTCTGATCCAGACAAAGAGCCACACATAAAGCCTTCCCCCCTCCCAAGATTTGAAAGTGTCTTGTCCCCACATTGGTCAGATGCCAGCCAGGTTAGGTGTTAGTTTGGCTACCTGCATTTTTTAACCCTTTACTGGTAAGAGGATTTTATAGCACTGCATTAGACCCTCTCCCCCTTTCCTTTATATTTATGAGGCCTGGTCTACACTAGGACTTTATGTCGAATTTAGCAGTGTTAACTCGATTTAACCCTGCACCCATCCACATTACAAAGCTATTTATTTCGATATAAATGGCTCTTTAATTCGATTTCTGTACTCCTCCCCGACGAGGGGAGTAGCGCTAAATTCGACATGGCCATGTGAAATTCGTGTTACTGTGGACGGAATTCGACGCTAATATCTCCGGAAGCTATCCCACAGTGCACCACTCAGTGGACGCTCTGGACAGTAATCTGTGCTTGGATGCTCTGACCTGCCACTCAGGTAAAGCCCCGGGAAAATTTGAATTCCTTTTCCTGTCTGGCCAGTTTGAATCTCATTTCCTGTTTGGACATCGTGGCGAGCTCAGCAGCACTGGCAACGATGCAGAGCTCTCCAGCAGAGGTGACCATGCAATTGCAGAATAGAAAGAGGGCCCCAGCATGGACTGATCGGGAAGTCTTGGACCTGATGCTGTGTGAGGCGATGAGTCCGTGCTTTCGGAGCTGCGATCGAAAAGACGGAATGTGAAGATCTGCGAGAAGATCTCAAAAGCCATGACGGAGAGAGGATACACCCGGGATGCAACGCAGTGCCGCATGAAAATCAAGAAGCTGCGACAGGCGTACCAAAAGGCCAAAGAGTCCAACGGACGCTCCAGATCGCAGCCACACACATGCCGTTTTTACGATGCACTGCATGCTATGCTCAGAGGTGCTGCCACCACTACACCACCAGTGTCCGTGGACTCCGACAATGGGGTCTTATCTATGGCCACGTCGTCTGAAGTTTTTGCGGACGGTGAAGAAGAGGAAGGAGAGGAGGAGGACGAGGCAGTCGACAGCGCTTTCACCGCTGATTTCCCCGACAGCCAGGATCTGTTCATCACCCTCACCGAGTTCCCCTACAAACCCTCCCAAAGCAGCAGCCCGGACCAGGACCCAGGCAAAGGATCATCAGGTCGGTGTTTTAAACATTTATTTTGAATAGAATAGGCATTGGTTTGTTATCAATGTATTTTTATTGCTTACTTTGCAATAGGCGCTTTAGTTTTCAATCTTTTCCAAGGCAACTAGTCGAAAAGTCTGTCAATATGTATGGGGATAGAGGAGAAATCCCCATCGGAGATCTCCGCAAAACTCTCCTGTAGGTACAGTGAAAGCTTTTGCATCAGGTTCCCAGGGAGAGTGGCCTTACTGTCTCCTCCATGGTAGGATACTTTTCCGTGCCATGCAAGCTGCAGGTACTCTGGTATCATTGCCTTGCATAGCATGGCGGCATACAGCCCCGGGGTTTGCTGGCATTCACGCAGCATGCGGTCTTTGTCTGTCTCCGTAATCCTCATCACATTGATATCAGTCATCGTGCCCTGTTTTGAATGGGTGGTTTTGTTAGTAACCAAGTAATTAATAACTAACCAAGTTAGTAATCAAGTGATTTCTTGATTTTTCCTTTAAAGAACGACAACCGGCCGTTTCCAGACACGCGCGGGGGTGGGAGCTGTGAGGCTAACCATTGAAACTTTGTAGTGCACAGGCAGGGAGAGTTCCCTGTACCGGCCCCGCGGAGGGGGTGGGCTGGGGGTGTTAACGGGTAGGCGAGCCGTTGTAGCCGAGCGGTTTTGCCGGCATCAGGAACTGGCCACCACTAGGAACTGTGCTTGGAACATGGGAGTACAGCACTGCTGTGAGGTTAGCTCACAGCAGTCCAAAGGCAACGGCTTACCATGGTCTCCTGAGAGCCGTTTTCCAGTGTCCAGCTCCGCTTGTGTGATCTGAATACCAGGACCCCTTGCACTTAATACAAAGACATAATATTCAACCTTGTACTGAGTGCACATGTGAGAAATAGTGTGCATGGTCTTGTTCACAGGGAAAGAGTATAGGCATTGTTCGGGAAAATGTATCTTTCTGAGGAATTCACTCCCTTTCTCCCATCCCACAGTTGCGAGTGTCTCCCTCCCTACCCGTGGATCGCCCTCCCAGAGGCTTGCGTAGATCAGGCAGCGCAAAAAAAGAACCCGTGACGACATGTTTTCAGAACTGATGGTCTGTTCCCGAAATGATGCGGCACAGCGGAGAGAGGATGTCTCAAGGTCCGAGCGAGCAGTCAGCGAATGGGAGCAGAGGGCTGAAGCTCGCGAGGACAGGTGGCGAGTGGAAGACCAGCAGACGACTCAAACGCGGCTTGTTGACGTTTTGCAGGAACGGAGGAAAGGGCACCTCTGTATGTTATTTCCAACCGTTCTCCCCCGCCACAAAGTCCAACTCCCCCATCACCCAAAGTCAGTAGAACGAGGGGAGGCAGGGGCCGCGGAAAAAATCACTCCACCCCTAAAGACTGCTCCAGTAGCAGAAGGCTCTCCTTTCCAAAAATGTAGATTGGTCCTGTCCTTCCCTCCAAACGCACCCCACCCCAGTCCCCGTCCAAGTTTCATGTTAAAATTTTGCTCTCCTTAATTAAAAATTGTGTTGTGAAAATTGCTGTTTCCTTGACTATCTTTCAAAGGGCTGTTCGATTTTGGGGGAGGGGAGGGGTGGTTTGTACTTTGAGACGATAGGCGCCGATAACAGGGTGGAGACAGGGGAAAAGGTACAACGTTAACGATCCTCATTCACACCTGTGTGACCATCTTGTTTATCACTTCAAAAGCTTTTTCTTCCCCTGCTGTCATGTTTCCTCTCAACTAATGTATAAATGTCTGTCTGAAGTATATTTCATTCCATGCATCCGATGAAGTGGGTATTAACCCACGAAAGCTTATGCTGAAATAAATTTGTTAGTCTCTAAGGTGCTACAAGTTTTTCTTTCTTATTTTCATTTAACAAAAAGTCACACTCACATTGCATTCACTAGGCACACTTGTCATTCCGGGAGGGAGTTTTCCTGTTCTCTAGGGGGGGAGGGGCTGTCACTTTCTGGAGGGGGAGGGTGGCTGCAGATCGTCGGCGGCAGGCAATACCCTGCATGACAGACCCATGCAGCAGGGAATCAGTGGCCGCAATCCCCAGCCAAGAAGTCACACAGGCCCCCCCTCACAGAGTTGCGAACAGGAGGGGGTTGCAGGCTCCGTTGAAACAAGCAATCCACCACTGCAGACTGCTCAGGGAGCATGAGCCTGTCATTCCCCAAGTTGGGAAGCCTCCTTTCCATCACTCCACCCGCTCCCCAACCGCAGTAGGCGTCCCCGGTTAAACCCTTAACCCACAAATCATTGCTAAAGAAGACGGTGCTAATAAACAATGTTTCCTTTATTATACTTTTAAAGCGGGGACTGAAGGGGGGGAAAGGGTGCTGGTAAGGAGAGGATAGACAACAGTAACTGGGTAAAGGAAGCGGGGCTGGTTCAGCTTCAGTTTTAACAAGCGAAACAGTCACTGGTTACCCTGCTCGCTCTGGAAGCTAGCTTTCAAAGCTTCCCGGATGCGCAGCGCGTCCCGCTGTGATCTTCTAATCACCCGGGTGTCCGGCCGTGCATAACCAGCAGCCAGGTGATTGGCCTCAGCCTTCCACCCCGCCATAAACGTCTCCCCCTTGCTCTCGCAGAGATTGTGGTTCTTTCAGCATAATGAATCAGGAAAGTATGTGATCCAGTTGGCTGTGGTAGAGTTTCTGTTGGTACTTTTAATTGTTTTCACGAGCTACAATACTTAACAAAACACAATCCAAGAAGAAATGAGTCCTTTATATTGGTTCCTTGACAAGTAATGTATATTACTGCAATGCTATATGGAAGGCATCGGCAACCTTCGGCACGCAGCTCGCCAGGGTAAGCCCCCTTGTGGGCCGGGCTGGTTTGTTTACTTGCCGCGTCCACTGGTTTGGCCGATTGTGGCTCCCATTTGCTGCGGTTCACCATCCTCAGCCAATGCGGGAAGCAGCGCGCTGGCCACCACTTCCCACAGCCCCCATTGGCTGAGGAAGGCAAACCACAGCCAATGGGAGCCGCGATCAGCCGAACCGGCAGATGTGGCAAGTAAACAAACCAGCCCGGCCCGCCAGGGGTCTTACCCTGGCGAGCAGTGTGCCGAAGGTTGCTGATGCCTGCTGTATGGTCAATCTGACCACAAGCATTGCCAAAGACCAAAACTTAAAAGAAAGAAAAATCTTACAAAACCTTTTACTGCCATTCACAATTTGAAATAAAAGTAGATGAGAGATGTGTCACAATGTTAATGATGCAGAGGAATCTTTTAAGATATATCTAGATAGATAGATAGATATAGATAGATATATCAATATAGATATAGATAGATATATAAATTCCTATGTACTATCGAACTTAGTGCTAGTGAAAAAGGGCTTTTGATATACACTTCCCATAAAACAGCACGTTTCATTCCAAAAAAAGATGAAATTATTTGGCTTTAGAAAGTTGCTGATTAAAGTTTTTTGTATAGCAATTTGGGATTCATACATACTAAGGCCCTGATTCTGCAAATATTCTTGTATACAAATTATTTTACTTGAGTGCTTAATTGTTTTATAGGACTGGTGTCTTTAAGTGCAAACTAAGGAGTATCAAATTCCTTCAATCTCGACCCAAGGGAAAATTGAGATCATTGAATGCATTTTTAAAAGGATAAACTAATTTTCTTTAAAGAAAACTTTTGATAGTGCAGTTCTTTACAAGGTTATTACTTACTGTGCTAATGCATGAGGCAAAGAGCAGACACCTCCATGAGAAATCAAGCATATGCCATATGTTCTCTCCAAATGGGAAATTGTAATGACTGTCTGAATTTCTTGCATAAATTTGGTCTCACCTACTCTAAGTATTCTTGATGCAAAACAAAAATATGTTCGGAAATCACTTGTTCCGCAGTCTAACATTAAACACACTGCAAGCTCAGTACGGTATTAATATGTTTAAGGAAGGATCTTTTTCTAGATGTATGGTACAAGATTTTTTTTAAGTATAACTTTGCTCAGTATTATTAATTTTCAGATGTCTTCAGAGGACAAAGCAATTATAATAATAGATGGTGTAATTACATGTTCATTGACTATATAATAAGATTGCAGCTCAGATAAATTTGAGCAATATACAGGGGAGGGGTTGGATTTCTTTGTTTGTTGGTTGGTTTATTTGTTTGTTTACTTATGAAGTGTCTGCAATGGAGTTGCTTTTATGACAAAAAATCTGTCTCATTTGAGGCTTTGACATGTATAGAATAGTCAGATGTGAATTCCTCGTAAACTATATGTAGTAAAATGTTTTACCATATGTCATTTGACAGGTAATTTTAATTAGACTTGAAAATAATGTCAGGTTTGATCTATGAGTTTGAAATATGATAGTGTGTATATAATATATTCCTAAACTGCACAAATCTCCAAGTTCACCATTTAATTGTCACTTGACAGGTTTCATTAATTTCAATATTTTTTGATGTAATAAAGGATAAAATCAAATACTTAGTTGTTCACTGGAACATTTGGGAACAGGAAGGCAATCAACCTTGTCCTCCAAAACTATAAACATTTATGTAGGTAAATAAAAACTATTTGAAGGGTAAACTAGAACATCCAAAGAACAAAATATGGAAACTGATCGATGCATATTGAAGCTGACGGAAAGCCTTTCCTTTGTTTAAGTCCAAAAGTATCATAGTTTACAGTACTGTATATGCATATCTTTTAGTACCACAAAACAATGCTTCAATCTGTATTTAGTTCAAAATGTCTAATGCACAATATCAATATATTAGACCTCATTTTAAAAAAAAATAGTAGGCAACCAGAGATAAATTAGCTTTCTAGTTTGGCATTTGTGGATATTATCTAGCTAATGTACAAAGGGAAAACAACGTTTGCATAGGGGTGGTTCTTTTTTTCAGTTCCACAAGAATGCTAGTAGTGAGGGGTGCTTGGTGTTGTGGTAAATAATACAAATGCATTCCTGAACCCTCTCACATAAGCTCTGAATCAAGGAGGGATCAGCAGTAGAGTTAGTTGGAAAAATTCCAACCAAAACATTTGGAATTTTCCAGTTGAACAAATCAGTACTTTTTGTGGAGATGGCCAGACTTAGTCAAAGTTTTGATTAAGTCCAGGCTGGTTTCAAAACCCTGCCTAGTTTCCTACCATTTCACTTGCCTGCTCCTCAGCAGTGCAGCTTCCAAGATCTGTGACCTTCATGTAGCCAGCAATGCACAGTGCCTCAATGACTGGGGGCCTAGGGTTTTCTGGATCTGTAGCTCCAGGACATCCAGACAAGCAGTCTCTCTCAGGGGTTCTGAATCAGAATGAAAATATATTTTGAAATATTTAAGTCCTCCATGAAATTGAGTTACTTTTTCTCGCACCGGTCTAATCAGTGGTCAAGTGAAACCTTAAAATCCATGTGCTGATGCTTTAAGAATATTCACCCCAAATAATAAACACCTGAAATTCTAAGTCTGGCTTCTGAGAACTACCACTTCTTCTGTATTGTATGCAATGATGTAAATTGCAAATTGCCCTGTTGTGTATAGTTATGTAATTGTGTACACAATTATATTCCCCTTGTTCCTCGTAAGCCTAATTCTTCAAGGAATCTCAAGCCAAAATTCAACTATTTTTTCTGCACTGATTTTCCAGAAACTGTTCCACACAAGCAATAACAAATGTAGAGTATTTAAACTCTGAACTTTAAATTGCACTAACAGCTCTCAGTCATGCTCAGAGAGAACTCACACAAGCTTAATATTAACGTATGTAAATTTAATACAGACTTATCTTGTGAATCCCTAATTCATGTTGCTGAGTATTTACTCATATAAGTAACACTTAACTTTAATGACTGATTACAAATAAGTGCTCACCAGGATGAGTAAGGTTTGAACACTCTGCTTTACAGTGGACACATTTTAAAGGTTTTCTTTTTAGTATTTTGTTTCTATGCAAAATATTAATGGTTCTAATTATATTTTCTATTTTAAGTATAAAGAATGTCTGGCGAAAGTTAGCTTAACTGTTCATCAAAAAGTAAAAGGCAAATGTTTTACCATGGCAAATGTACAAACAAAAGGAGAACTTGAGGACCAGATCTTCAAAGATGAGGATTTGCACGGACCCAACTTGTGTATGTACGTTCCATAGAATGCATGTAAGATGGATGCATACAAAACTATACTGTAAAAGAGATTGACTATAAATAGCAGCTGAAATGCATACATCCCATATTACAGGGCAAAGATCAGCAGTGGCTGATATAATCCCAGTTTAAAATAACTTGCTAATAATCAAACCGGTTTCCACGTCAATTAATGAGATTTTAGGAGTGATGGAATCTCACCACCTACTGTTCCATCCATGGTTCTTATAATATACTGATGTATATGTATATACTTATTTTAAATTACATACTCCTCCCCTCCCAACAAAGCTACCTTAAGGTAATGACTGAGTTCACTCTTCTGTCTGTACTCAGAAGCATCCATCTACCAACACTTTAACAGCAATAATGGACATGCTTCCCTGCACTCAGCGCCGATTTACACAGAAACACAGATGCATATAACCATCTCCTCACTGCTGCTGTCCCATGTTCTGAGCTTTTGGTAAGGAAATAAAACACTATGGCATAAAACAGTTGCATCTGTCAGTCCTCCTATGTCATAATACTGAAGATGTCTTCCTTTTCAGACTCATGTGTATTACCTGGGTATAGTGATAAGGGGGATAGATATCCTAGGACACAGTCAATAGGGTCAGTCAAACTTTTAAAATTGCCTGATAAAGCAAGAAATAACTCAATGGAAAAGATGGATTGCCTTATTTTGTCAATACTGGAAGCATGAAAGTGGATGCTTTCTGTAGAAAAATAGACCCAGAGTTAAGAGGATGAAACTCCTTCCTTGGTTACAGAACTTTCCACCTTTTTACCCTTTCACTTTTCAATTTAAAGAAAAACGCTTTGAGCTCAAATTACTGAAATAGTTCAAGTTAAGAAGTTTTGTTGCTAGAACAGCAAATTTAGGTTTTTTTCTTTTACTAAAATGAACTTGGTTAAGGTAGGCTTAGCAGTCTGGTCTCCAAATATCTTGTCAAGCTGTACAAATCCATTACATGTCCTTAGCAAAAAGGAAACCATTAATTCATTTTCTTGTTCCCATCCCTTAGTACCAAAGCCTGTGAGGTATTGAGATATAGTAGGAGCATTTCCAGCAGATCGAGGGAAGTGACTATTCCCCTCTATTTGGCACTGGTGAGGCAACACCTGGAGTAGTGTGTCTAGTTTTGTTCCCCCCACTACAGAAGGGATGTGGACAAATTGGAGAGAGTCCAGCGGAGGGCAATGAAAATGATTAGGGGGCGGGGGCACATGACTTATGAGGAGAGGCTGAGGGAACTGGGGTTATTTAGTCTGCAGAAGAGAAGAGTGAGGGGGGATTTGATAGCAGCCTTCAATTACCTGAAGGCAGGTTCCAAAGAGGATGGAGCTAGGCTGTTCTCAGTGGTGGCAGATGACAGAACAAGAAGCAATGATCTCAAGTTGCAGTGGGGGAGGTCTAGGCTGGATATTAGGAAACACTATTTCACTAGGAGGGTGGTAAAGCACTAAAATGGGTTACCCAGGGAGTGGTGGAATCTCCACCCTTAGAGGTTTTTAAGGCCCGGCTTGACAAAGCCTTGGCTGGGATGATTCAATTGGTGTTGGAACTGCTTGTTGGCAGTGTTTATGTGCGGGTTTGCATGTTTTTATTTATTTTATTCCCCCACTCTGAGAGGGAGAGAGATAATACTCTGGCTTGACTAACAACCATAGGCATTATGATCTCAGCCTCAAAATTGCTTCTTTTCCTCCGGTAACCCCAAATCCTGGTTTGAAATCATTCATGTACTTGACTGGCTCCCCTCCCAGGAACCTAACCTATCACAAGGATCTATAAAGTCAGGAGATAAAAAGGAACTCAGTGTCAAGTGAGAGGTGCATTGGCAGTCTGGGTTAGAACAATGAGAGGAGCCCATGCATAGCACTCAAAAAAGATTGAGGGAAAGGATATCACACGTGTAAGGTTGCATGCCAGTAGATGTCAATGAAAATGGTATAGGGAGCTTGAAAATAGCAGTTTTATTGTCTGTAACATCTGACATCTAATTTTTTTCTAATACAGATAACTCAGATTCAGTGATGAAAATCCCAAATTGAATCAATGGGAGTTTTACCTAAATAAGGTTTGTAGAACAAGGCTAATTAGCAACTCAAGGGGGTAACCTGAACATGTAGTTCTTGTCATTAAAAAGTACCTTTTTAAAGCCTATGTTTTCTTGATAGGGTGGATTTTAAAAAAATCCTTATAAAAGAGCTTTACAGTCTTTCACAAACTAATTGTAATGAAGACTACTAGAAAATAAAGAAGGAAGGTTCAATAAACAAATTACTGCACCACAACTAAGGCGGGGCAGAGTTTGTCTGGGGCTTACTCGGCAAGGACAGCTCTGCTTTATGGTGTGGCCGGGGAAGAGGAAGAAGGCCAGAAACTGCTGTAAAAAAAGTGCTCAGTAGTCAGCTTTGCAGAAATCACTCCCCTCCCCAGGAATGTACATAAAGGTACAAAACCTAGGTGGGGCAAGTCTCTATTTACAAGCAGTGAGGAAGCCAGCACCCACCCTCCCTCCCCTTGTGGAGGCAAATGACAGGCTGGGTTAGGACATGCTGTGGGCATTACACTAGTTGCTCCTTTTAAAGGGGGGCCGGGAAGGAATTTTTCCCGCACCACCAGAATTGGCTTCAGTGAAGTGAGGTTTTTTCACCTTCCCCACAGCGGGTGTTAGGATGGACCTTTTCTGGTGAGAAGTCAAGGGTAGTAGGACATATGTCGCAACTTATTTTGTAAGGTCGGTCAGATGTCCAGTGCAAGTACTCCATAGGGAAGGCATTCAGTGATCAGATAAATGGCCTGGTAAGGGACTTTAAAAAGAGGTGTTGGTTAGAGGAATAGAACAGGAGGAGGGGTTGGGGCTCCTATGAATGGTATGGCAGTGAGACACTGCCCCCTTTCTTATAGCCCACCTTAACCCTTCTATAAGGATGGGTGGATGGTAAGGTCCCAGAAATGGGTTGGCAGGGGAACCTGAATGGAAAAAAGGGGGAGGGCTGACGGAAGCCCCCCATGTAGTTATTGAATGAACATGGTGTTACCAGCACTGACCACTTTTATGTGCTGGGTAATCCCAGACATCTAATAATAAAGTTGTGGCCTGATTAAAATCACATCTAGTGTCTTCTGAACTTCTTTTGGTGTACCAGGACGAGTTTTCTATCTAACAAGTGGGATGCACGTTCCCTGAAGTACTTTCACAGGTAACAATAACTTCTGTCCACTGAAAAGATAAGATTCAGATTTTCGCAATTTTTTTGGTTTGTTGTTTAGAGGCGCCTGCATCACTCTAATATCTCAAAAATTGCAACCAGTGGCATAAGTGTTTGGAAAAAATACATCCACAAAACTGTGACATCTTGGGAATTCAATCTGACCAGTCTACTTGGTTTTATTTTTGTTTTAAGTCAAAATTATGAGACTTCAAACATGTTATTTAAAGATAATTAGGAATTAAAAAGGGGGAAGTGACAAATAAATTAATTAAAACTGCCTAGTGAAACCAAATTAGAGAAAGCAAGTTAGACCTAATCCCTGACTTAATTGATATGAAGGCTAGCCTGTGCCAAAAATAGGGAATATCATGAAGATTCTGTGATGAGTAGTAGGGATATTTCTGTTGACAATCTGTCTTATGTGGAGGATTCTCATCATATGATGGTGATGGGATGGTGATGGGTGGAAGCACAAAGACTGAGATAGTATGAGGGGGAGAAGCTAGAACTTTTTCACCATCAACATTCCGAGTTTTAACCTTAAGAATATATATTTAAAATATTATTTAGAACCCTCTCAAATCATGCTGCACAAAACCTCCAGAAATTTTTACTTTCACAAATTAGCATTGTTGAAGTAGAGGGGTCTGCGGGTATCAGCACAATATTTGGCTTAGCATGTTGTGAATTGTTCTTAAATATTACAAAATTTTGATATTTATGTAAAGCTTTGATAAAATGGTAAACATTTAAAACCTCCTGATTCAGGAAACTATAATGAGGCATGGCATGTGTGTCTGAACTTGCAGCATCAAGGCCTAAATTCAATTAAAATTTTCACAACATAGTTTTTCCTGTGTCTGTTTAGTTTTCTTATACATCTATTTTAAGAGGAAATGTAGGGGGGGAAAGCATTTAAGGATTCTAACAAAATGCCAGCCACACAATAAATTAAATTGTAGAGAAGTCTGCTTCCCCCATATGTTGTTCTTTGTACTGTATGTCCTTTGCTGGTTTTCATTTGATTTAGTATTCCCATTAATTCAATGTACCACTTTCCTGTCTATCTTGTTAATACTGCAGCTCTGGGAAAGAAAAGAAACATACCTTTTAGCTATAATGAATGTGAGACAGAAACAATAACTCTTCCCTCTCTCCTTTTCACATGTGTATTTCTTGCCATTAGCTAAAATTAGATGGCAGATGTATTATTAATGACAAATCTTGGCAGTTTCCTGGTGGCAAAGTGGCCACCGATGTTCAGGGGCAACTTTCAGAAGTGGCACTTATCCCCACATGCACTGAGACCTGGTGGGTAGTGAGATTAGTAACATACCATCTATTAACCCAGTTATGCTCCTTTTTAGGGGTGTTGTGCCATTAGAAGCGAACCTCTTTCCCTCTTTATATTTAAGATATGCTAGCATTAGCATTGTGGTTGTTCTTGTCCATGTGCACTGAGCCTCCATTTGTCCCTATGCATTATTCCTCTAAACGAACGAACTAACTAAATTAAAAGGCCACCTTTCAAAATTTGCCTAAATGTATATTCTTTAGGAAACAGAGTAGCCTGTTCTAAATGATTAGCTGGACCTCTCACAAGCCCTAGTAGGGAGGGAGTATAAAGCCAGCTTTCCATGAGTGCTGATAAAAGGCATTGGTGGATAAGTAGATGTGCCCAGATCTACAATGGGACTTGGGTGTTTTGGCACCCAATGGAATCCACAAACTATGTGATAGTCACATAGACTCCATATACAATGCATCTTGGGGAGAAAAGCCCCAAGAATGATATTCACTAAAGCCAGCATGCTAAGAGAGCAGACTTAGTTAGCCAATAGCAGGTGCTGATGAGGACTGTGTCCTAAGCCCCAATCCTGTTAGGGAGTTAGGCACCTGAATCAAGGCTGAAAGAGGGAGGTGCGTATCTCTGCTTGGGATCCACAGCCAGGAATTTTCTCCTGGAGTCAAGGACCGAAGCTTTTTCTTACAAGAACAGTGGTAGTGTATGCCTAACTCCACACACAATGGCCTGGGAGGGGGGTGAGCATAACTTTAGTGCAGAGGTTAAGGCAGTCATCCATGACATGGAAGGCACTGTTTCCATTCTGTGCTCTGACTGATGAGAAGGGATCTGCACAGGGTTTTCCACCTTTCAGCTGAGTGCCTTAATGGAACACAGTAGGTATTGTATTCAGCCTATGGAATTCTCGGACAAAAGAGCTCATAGTGGAAAATATTCTCTGGATGTTTAAAGAGATTGATTATAATATGCTAATATTTATAGCTTATCCTCACAACTTGCCATGAGGTACAGAGGTACGAGTATCCATAGGAACCGGGAGATGTTGCGGGGCCCCGCCCCCGACGCCGGGTGACAGCACCCACGGGCGGGGCGGGAAGTCAGCCCCTGTGCGAGTATCCCCATTTTACAGATGGTGATGGACAAAGAGGGATTTGTGTGACTTGCCCAAGGTCACACAGGAAGTCTGCAGTAGATCTCGAATTGAACCCAAAGTCCTAGGCTATCCATTAGATTATCTTATCTAGTTGTGCAAAAAATGTCCAGCAGTGTGTTCAAGTAAAAGTCACAGTTTGTACTTCATCTCTGTTTGTCTTAGTAGTCAGGAAAGACTGCCCTACCTCACCCCACTCCATATCTGTACATCACAGCACAAATTTGCTGCCTGAGAAATCCAGAAGTAGGCAACGAGAAGGCTAAAGCTGGAAACCCAACAGTCTGATTCAGTATGGCATGTTCAAGGGAGTAGCTAGTACTGCAGCTACACTACTGCATATCTGAGTCACAATGTTAATTTATAAAGTTTTTATTTCAATAGTATATTTTATTACATATAGTTATATTATAAACATGGAGGATCCTGGCTGCCCATTTTGCAACCTTTAGTATTCTAACTTGTGTCCTATACATTAAATAACTATCGGTTGGCTCCAATCAAAGGATCATGTTGTAACATTGATTTTTTTTAAAGCAGAATTCTTTAGTAGGAAGTTCTCTTCAGACTGGTAGTACAATAGGGGGCAAAGCTAGCCTATACAACTACAGGACCATATAAGTGCTTTAAGACTCCTCCAGTGTCAGGGTGGTCACTCATTATTTCAAGGTATCCAATTCATTGCTAGAACAGTAACATTTGGCCTCATCCAAATCCCACTGAAGTCATTTGAAATCTTTCCATTTACTTCAAGGGTTTGAATAAGGTCTGTAGACATTCCTGAATTATCACCTTAACCAGGGGAGGGTATAACATTTCCCCCACACATATCAAATAAGTTGCAGGAAGGTTCATATCACACAATTTACAAATTGAACATGGATAAGTGAGTGTGAATAATTCCCCCAAAATGAAACAATCCTGGTGTATAGACTGTTCCACCTGTAGTAAGGATAGTATCCATATGATAAACTGTAGAAACATTTCAAAAATACAGATCCATGCACATTTGGCTGTCTCACTTGCCCTAAGCCATTTTTTTCATTACATTTCCAAATTCATTTTCCCCAAGGATTTACTTTAACACCTGCACAGCCACCCTTTTTATGTAAATTAACCCATCACCTAATGAATATTTCTACCTTTTCCTGCACCACCAGCTGTAAAATTCTCTATTTCCCACCCCCACCCCCCGCCAGTTACCCTAACCCAAAGCAGAAGATGGGCAAGATTCCAAACTGTTTCTGTCACAGCTCTTCTAGACACCAAAATGTATCTTTAAATTCTAATATCCCCTGACACATGAGGGCTAAAAGCAGCAGCTATGGATCATTGGAAACTGATTCCCAAGCTGTTTATGGAACTCAGCACTCACGTCTCACCTTGAGATAAGAGGTTTGAGTCGTGGTATTTTAGAAGAAAAATTCTAATAAATTGTGGTATATCCAGAACAGGTGGTGTGGTGTATCATAAAGTCACTTGTAGTTTACCACTTATGAATAATGTAGCCCTCCTAAATGTTCCCTCCACACTATATTTTTTATATATAAACACACATGAACTGTTCATTCCCAATCACTTTATCATTCCTCTTTCGTTGCTGTATTGGTTTGTCTTTGTCTGCTTGTTCTAACAACCTCTACAGTAGAACTGTAGTTTAAAAATATGATATCCTAGCAACCTGGGAGGCAGAATGGTCTTTTGGATGGGGTATTGGAATGGAATCTATTAGAAATTAGTCTCTTACTATATGTTCATACAGTGCCTAACAAGATTGGGCCTGATCTAAGCTGTGGCATCAAGGGACTACTATAAAATTGTGTTTAAAAAAAAAAAGTAAAAAAAGTTATAAAGTCAAGTGTCCAGAATGCCAGAATTAACGTTGCCTCCAAAACCATAATTCCTATGTGCATATGCATTATGATATAGTCTTTAATGTCATTATCACATTTTCTCCACATGACCCATACCTCGTTCAGTGCACAAGATGGATATTTATTACTGAATGATATAAAATTATTAATCAACATATGGAACCATGCCTTATTTACTGGACCTTTACCATATCCTATATCAAATTCAGAATTTTGAATTTCCTCATGGACTTTTCTATAACACTTATTCCTCTAGTAGCTGTGTGCTTCACAAACATGAGATTATACATTATTCCCATTTTACAGAAAAGGACCGAAGAAACACAGTTTAATGCCTAAATTGTCAAAGATCTACTAAATTTTAATTCCCAATTTGAGATTACTCAGGCCTAGTTTTTCAGAGTACTTGGCATTTTTGTATTTCTTGCTGTTTTCCAAATGGAGAAAGTTGGAAAATAATTTTTTTTTTAAAGGTGGGGGTGGGGGGGAGAGGATTCCAAAACCTGAAAATAGCAAACCAACATTTTTTGTTTCCAAAAACAAACTATATGTCATTTTAAATTGAAAAATGTCATTTCAAAACAAAACTATTTTTATTTGGTATTTTTAAAATTAGCAAATAGGGTATTTTTGTTTGTTTTTCAAACCAACATTTTTCCATGGAAAATTTTAATTTTGAGAAACACATTTTCTAAGAGAAATTCTTGGTCCAAAACCTCTGACCCTGTGGTGAGGTATGTACCCACACAGGTGATAAAAGGGTTAATGTGGGCCTGAGAGGTCATTTATGCCACTTGGCTGCACCTGGAGAGTGGGCCATCCCCAGTCAAAAATGAAGCACATCTTGGGAAAAGCTGGGTAGTGGTAAGAAAGACACTGGAGCAGAAGGGGATTTCAGGGACAGAGAAGAACTCTGCAATCACTCTCTTGGGTAACAGGGAATAGAGCTTACTGAGAGAATCAGGAATGTTCCTACAGGGGACAAAGAGTCCAGGGAAGGGGCTGGGGGAAAAGCCTGAAGAAAGGCCTGTGGTAGGAATGAGTCCAAGAAGGCAGCAGAAAAGGATCTGACGTAGAAGAGCTTGGCTGCTTGTCTTAGGGTTCGTGAATTGGAACTCAGTGGAGTGGGAGGGACTTGGTTTCCCTTTCATCCACTGGAAAAGATGATGTGGAAACACCCAGACACAAGTGGGAGGACTAGGGAATTTGGAGTCAGGCCTCTGGGGAGAAAGCCCTGAGAGGCGTCACTCTGTACAAGATCAGGAGGACAAGCCAGAAGAGCCCAGAATGGGATGAAGAGTCTGTAGAAGAGTAAGCGCAGGTAGGGGCAAAGAGTTATGATTCTTTTAGTTTAGTTTATTGGACTCTGTTTACCCTGGAAGGAGTAGAACTACAGATGATCTGGTTGAAGGGCTGAGTAACAAGAAAAGTCAGACTACTGTAGGACCAGAGTTGCTGTGTACAGGAGGCACCAGATGAGGAAAGTCTGCTACGGCATGTCCAGTCACCAGAGGGCATGCTTGCAGTGAGTATCATATAGATATAATCTACATATGCCTTCTGCATTGTAGGGAGTGAAATTCAGACCCCATTGAAGTCAATGGGAGCAATGTTCCCTCTAATTTTTGACAGGCCCCCGTGCGCAAAAAATTTCTTCTGTGCAAATTTTTGAAGCAGAATTCAAATGTGTGCACCATGAGGCAAATGCGCCCAAGTGAGTAAAATGCTTATACAAGGAGATGTGTGGGTCCCGACCATCCCAACATGATCAACGTTCCACATTTGAAATGCTGGCAGGGAGGGGTATGATTCATTGCCCTCCTTTCCCTTCCCCGCCTTGCCAGCTAGTAGAATCTGGCTGTGTTGATAGGTGGCGGGTGAACAATGTCAAAAGTTACCTGTAAATGATATTTCGGCCTGGCTCCGATGTAGTATTTCATTTTTTGTGCATGCGGTGTTTTGCCACGCGCGCGGGGTTTAGGATCTGTGTGCGTGCGCAGACGCACACAGCTTAGAGGGAATAGTGAATGGGAGTTGACTTCATTGGGTTAAGGATTCCACTCATGCTGAATAACCATAGGCAGTTTCATTTTAAGGCTTTTTCATTTCTGTCCAAGTAATCAACTGAATTACTTGACTGCTGCAAGAGCTTAAATAGTAGTTCTCTCCATTTTGAGGCTAAATCCTAAAATGTTCTGAGCATCCATTAAGTTAAATAAGCATAGCACCTCTTAGGTGCATTTTGCCCTTTGTAAATGCTTTGCAGTACCTTTAATATCTCCTCCTTACTTTGCTGTCCTCTAATCCCAAATCCATTACTGCATTGGATACTTTGCTGCATTTTTAAACTCCATTGGCTCTGGGAAGAGGGATAGGTCAGTGGTTTGAGCATTAGCCTGCTAAACCCAGAGTTGTGAGTTGAATCCTTGAGGGGGCCATTTAGGGATCTAGTGCAAAAATTGGGGATTGGTCCTGCATTGAGCAGGGGGTTGGACTAGATGACCTCCTAAAGTCCCTTCCAACCCTGATAGTCTATGAACATTGTTCCTCAGCTCACTCTTCCCTCTCATCTATGTCAAAAATATTAGTTACAGTTCTAGCTGAGAGTCTTATTCCTTCTGATTTAAAGAGAGTTTTGGTCCTTATCCCATTTTTTGTTTGAACTGAGATACTTTTCAGTTATTCAGATTTTGTGTCAGGTTTAATCCTCCCAGTTTTTATGGATTATTATTGCACCAAGCTTTTCCTTCTATTTTCACAAATTCTCAGCTCCTTCTTGTTAGTAATGCAATCACTACATAGGGCACCTAATTAATTGGTAAACTATAAACAAATTTATTTTTAGAATTTAAGTGAAAGTTAAGCTACTTCAGGTAAATTGTAATGTATTCGTGTTCTGATGTGCATGAATTACAATTAATTGAAAGGGTGGCTTGTTTGTTTATAACGTTTATTTGTGAAGTGGTTGGGTAGAAGGAGCAAATGACAGGTTATTTCTTCTAACTGAGATGACAGTGATTACCTGTATGCATGCAGTAACATTGGTATTCATAACATTTTGGTGGGGGGAGTAAAGCTAGACAGTTTGCATCAATAAATCTTTTTTCTTAAAACAGATTTGTCTGAAAAATTAAATGTTTCTGTTTTCCTACTGGCATAAAGCACTGCAAATCCACTTCCATCTGTTCCATTTACAGTACTTATTATAGGAAAAAATAGGCTATTAAAGAATTTAAAATATTGGGAAGACATTTTCCTTAACATTTTATAGATTATCTGTGTATAAGCAACAGTAATGATCTTCAATTCCTAATGAGCAAAATTATTCTTCATCGGTTCCTCAAATAGATCAAATCATGTCCAGTAAGGAGAGAAATGTTTTGGTACAATGACTCTCTCTGCATTACAGAATTAAATCTGTAATTTAATCTCATTAAATCTGTAAATTAAAAAATGTGTTAAAAGAATATTATTGGGGTTGCAAAGTCAAGCACTCAAGTTAGGAAATGCAAGAATTAAGGTTGCCTGTGCAACTTTAATTTGGTCCCTTTGTGCATATGCTTCATGATACGGTTGACAGTCTTTAATTAACAAGACTGCAAACCTGATCACAGGCTACTATTTTTTCCCCCCACAGGACCCCTGCCTCATTCAGTGTACAGGATAGTCATTGTTGACTTATGAGCAGCTATTTAATATATTGTCTTTTCTTTGTTCATTGTTTGGCCTTAGTTTCTGCATACTGTTCAAACCTTGTTCTGAAGACAGAATTAATAATTTCCTCATAGGCTTTTCTGTGATGTTCATTGCTTTAGTACCTGAGTGCTTCACAAACATTCATTACCTGTAAGATAGCAAACTGCAGCACAGGCAGATAGAAGTCAAAGGTTTTTCCACCAATTTTGGAGCCCAGTTTGAAGCACCTAGGGTTTGAGTTTTCAGAGTATTGAGTATTATATAGCCAGGGCCGGTGCAAGGAAGTTTCGCGCCCTAGGCAAAACTTCCTTGCACCAGCCTGCGCCCCCCCCTCCGTGGCTAACGCCGCCCCCCCCCAGTCAGCTCCCCCACCCGCGGCAGCTCAGTCCCCTGCCCGTGGGCTGCGGCAGCTTCCCCCCTGCCCACTCACAGCAGCCTCCCCCCGCCCGCGGTGCCTCCCCAGCTCCCGGCTCCACGCTCAGCCGCTGAGCGTGGAGCCGGGAGGCAGGAGGCAGCCACAGTGAGCCGCCCCCTGACCCACACTCAGCCGCTGAGCGTGGAGCCAGGAGGCAGCCACAGTGAGCCACCCCCTGCCTCCCATCGCCAAGAGTGGCAAAATGCCACCCACCAAATCCTGGCACCCTAGGCGATTGCCTAGGGTCGCCTAGTGATAGCGCTGGCCCTGTATATAGCATTTCATATATTCAAAACACAGCTCCCATTTACAGACAAGAGGTTCAAGGTAGACACCTAGGACTTTTCTACCCAAACAATTAGATCACAGCAAGTTGGGGTGTGAATCTACCCTACTGTGGTCAGTCTGTGTGGTGTGTCCTGTTGACGCTCATTAACAGTTCATTAATTTTGAGCTAGTCTTGTTTCAAAGGAGAGTAAATCAAAGCACTCTAACAACATGCATTAGCAGGTACTCACAGACAGACTGTGGCAGGCTAGTGTGGGGTAGATTCACACCACTGTTTGCCATGGTCTAATTGCTTACATAGACAAGGCCCTAGAAAATGAGAACATAGTTAATGATGACCTGTGAAAACTTTAGTTTTTGACTTGCCCAGCATAATGGAGAAACTGTGTTGCAGAGGCCATGATAGAATGCAGTTCTCCAGGGCAGCATTCAGCTGCTCTAACCATGAGACAGTCTTTTCTCTTTCTTTAGTCCTCGGTCTCCAGAAAGAGTCCTTTCAACTTCTGTGACAAAAAAGGCAGGGGCCCTACAGACCGGTCTCTTTCTCTATGCATCTCTGCTCCACCATCAGAGCAGATCCATCCAGTGCACTGAATGAGACATGGGTCCTGTCGAAAAAATAGCATGTGGTCATGTAATTAAAGAGTGTATCATTGCATATTTGCAAAGGGGCTGAATTAAGGTTGCAGAAGCAGGATAGAGCATGCTCAGTTGCTCTATGAGTATGATGCCTGGACAGATGTTGCATAGGAACTATGAGGGGATGGAGCATGCTCAGTGAGGACAGAATCTTTGGTGACTTTAGCTGTTAAGCTCTAGCAAGTCTCTACTGAGCCTGGGCAAACAGTCTCCGGTCCAGTCCCCGTCTTCCCCCTGCTCTTCCCAAAAAGGCTTATAGAGTGGCCAGATTTGGTCAGATTTCCACACGGATGGCAAAAAGCATATCATTGACACAGGCCACCCCTTACCAAATTTTAAGTCCCTGCTCCAAAGCTTGGGGATACTAGAGGTTTCCACAGAAAGGTCATCAGAACTTTTTTAACTCTGAAAAACTGTTTTGTTTTTTCCTCCCCAGCCTTATTCTTGGAAACGGCTGAACCATTTTGGTTAACGTTGCTAGTGAAGACATGCCCCTCAATCAGAGCAAATTCAGATTCCACAGGGATTAAAAAGATTAGGAGTCACAGGACCTTGTCTACACTAGTGCTCCTGTTTGTGCTAACAGGAATGTATCACTTGTTTGCAACAGCCTTATATTTCTCAAGGCTTATATTTCTAAACAAAAGCCTCTTTTGAGACAAACATTTTATCATAGCTCTGTTGCATATTTAGAAATAAACATTGCAAATATGATGAACAACTTCAGAACAATAATGTCAGGTTAGTTACCTTAATGTAAAACTAAATTGATAAAGAAAGGATAAAGGCCTGATGGTAACCATGAGGTGGAAATAGGTAAGAATCCTATTGCCCATAATCACAAATACGTATGAATATTTTGGGTACTGAACTAGCTTTATCATGGCAATATTCAAGCCATTTCCTAGATTCTTCTTGTTTTTAATGTTCTTATAACAGTCTCATAAATCAACACCTCTACATTGTATTAAAAATATGGGGTTTAATGCTGCAGTCATTACTGCCTAGTTCTGGAAATTGATGCTTCTGGAGATTATGTTAATACAATGTGTATTATAAAAGAATGAATTGAAATGTCTGATCAGGTTCCATAGTAGCCTGACTAAGAGCATAGTTTTGACCTTGTTAATCAAATTAGCTGATCACTCAAATCCACAGGTGTTGTGCATGCAGAGGGCAAGCGGGATTAGGACCAGAGTCTATATCTGAACTTTGAAAAACAGCTGAAATGAACAGTCTCACTTTTAACTACTCTTTGAACCATGTTATTTTTCCAGCCCTGTTCTTTAGAAATGAGAGCTGGAATTACAAAAATAAGGTGAAGATAGATTTCATAGTAAAATCATTAGAGGTCAGATTCTGGTTACATAAATCCACAATGTTTTTGTCCTTCTTTGTGTCTTTTTAAATTAAATAGGTAGTGGGAGGGAAAAGTCAACTTCCTCTTCATACATATAAATACAAAAATACAGCAGCTCCCTTTGCTTACAATGAAAAATCCAGTAAATTGCTAAATAAACTTATACCCCACAAAGGCAGACCTGTGTAGTATTGAGTGCCCTCAGGTCCAGTTAATTTCAGCTAGATAAAAATAAAAATAGTATTTAGTACTTCTGGCTACAACATAACACGTTAATGGAGGCTGTCAAATTATGTGCTTAATGGACAAACTATACTTATCTGAAGTTTTTCTTTGTATTAGCTGGCTTAGATGTAGGCTATAACATGTTTGGATGGATAACAAGTCTTTGGCCTAATATAATCCTAATATTTTAACATATGCTGTTGAACTAGCAAAATTATAATGGTACTCCTTTTAGTCCAGTTGGTTTAAAGCACTCATCTGTAAAGGCTCTCATCAAGTTGGATTGATCTTTTTAAAATTGGCAAATTTAGTTTTCAATTGCTGCTATTTCCTAGCAAAACAATAATTCCCACCACAATTAATTTCAGCTGGACTTTCATGTCAGTGCCAGTGGGATGACCGATGCTTTACTTGTTCATATTACTGGAGGTTACTTTTCAAAAAAAATAATAATCAGGATATGGACACATCCATAAACAATGTTTTAAAAGATATTTTGCTCACCAGGCAAGATGTCTTTCACACAGAGATACACAATGTTAGTGAAAATCTGCAGGTGCTACAATCTTATCACTAGTAACCTTGGTCAAAGCTGTTTAAGATATAAGGTAACCAAATAGGAACAGATTGGGAACAGGTTCCCAATTGTTATACCTTTATTCATCTTTTTGGAGCGACCAATTATTTACAAGAAACATTGATTCCCTGGAATATAGGAAAGACCCTACCCAGAGGCAAATCTCGCTTCCTAACATTCCAAGAGAAAAAATGTCTTTCTCCCAATGTAAAATACAACATCATATTTTCAAGAATCATTAAAAAACAATAGGGAAACACATTCTTACATATTGCAGGTATGTGAAATGAAATCAATTCACTTGTATTATATCAAAAAATATGAAAACTGAATCATATTAGAATATTCTCATTGGACTAGACTAAGAGAGTGGATAAGGATCATTGGGAGGGAGGTGCTGGCGGGAGGCAGAAGACAAATGAAACAATGTCTGCATTTATGATAGAGACTAAAAGGGAGATTAAACAGGAATTTATTTCCCTTTTCAAATCATTGTATAGCTCCTGGCATCTTAATAACACATAATAATCACAGGAACATCTTAAAATACAAAATTAGCTAAATTGTCCTCAAACAATGTGGTGCTTTAAATAGCAGCATAATAGTAGTCAAAATAATTAGTATGATAAGATATACTAGTGGGCAAGAGTGCTGATCCAAATGGATCCCTGGTATAAACTAGTTACTAGCCTCCAAATTTGTCCTTTCTTCTAGGTAGGGTATTTAATATTTAACCGAAAGGGAAAATCCCTTCTTCCGTGTCTGTTGTTGGTATAATATTTTGACATAAGAAAGGTGATAGCATAATGAGATAAACAGGCCAGGTGTATGGCTATAATAAGTGTAACATATTTCCTAAAATTCTGGCAGTTGGATTGGAAGAGGTAATTTCTGACCCTAGGCACAAAGACCAAGTTGGGCTCATTTGGGAGCATAACTCAATGGATGTTGTGTGCAGGATTGGGAAACCTGATCCACGTGATATTATCCTTCTGTAACTCTTTCTGTAGATACAGAAAAAAAAAACATTAAACTTGATTGAGTGGAGTTACCTATTGCAGCTATTATTACCTATGGGCGCTTGTAAGACATTTGGTAAAGTGAATTTGAGTACTATATACCGTCTCAAAGAATAATTATCACTGAAGGTAAAACGAATAGTTTTAGATGGTCCTGCCATTAGGCAGGGCATTGGAACCAGAGCTGAACAAGACACCAATTTTTCATGTTGTGGGGAATTCCATTATTTATTTATTTTTGTTCTGAAATGGAATGACAACAAGACTATCAAACAATTTTGGAAAAAAAATGGTTTGTCAGATTTTGAGTATTTTAATTTATAAAATGAAATCAAAATTTAAAAAATCGGGTTACATTCCCAAAATAAGTGCTTTTTCAATTTTTCTTTCTAAAGAAAACTTAGTATAAGTTGACACATTTCTGTGAAATGCTGCATTTTACATCAGAAAAAAACTCCACCTGAAAATTTCCAACCAGCTCTAATTAGAACCTTTGGATCAAGATTATCCTTACACACACAAATTAAAATGTGAGATTGAGCCTTTAACCACAGCACAGTTTGAAGAGGTGAAACGTAGATACTTCCTCCTGGAAGAAAATCAGCTACTGGCGAGCTGTGCTGGCCAGTGTACTGAGAGATGCATTTAAGGATCTCCCCATTCCCTGCCTGCCACGTGTGATAATGAGCATTCACATCAAACTGGTTTGGAGGTTGTACATAATATGTGAAACTTCATATAGTTGTATTTTAAATGGTGGGGGGAAATATAGGTCTGGTTTCTTTATCATTATGGAGAACGCATGGCTACAGCTTCCACTCAATCTTCATTGTTCTCCTGGTAGATCTCCCCCTGAATATGTACACAGATATATGGAAATGTATTCTGATGTAACCCTTCTGCCAGTCAGAGTTGGCAGCAACAAGGGCCGGGTTCAGTATCTAGGGGTTCCATTCCAATGACACAATGCAAAACCGGCTCGAGCCCCCACCCAGTGACCTGGGACAAATATATATCACCCCCCTGGGCGCCTCTAAGAGGCAGTACTTCCCCTCTCGCAAGCACAGAGTCTGAGTGTAGCAAAAACCTTTTAATGACAGAGAGAAACAATGCGGCAGTTTGTTGAGGAAACACCACATGTAGGATTCGTAAACCAAACAATGAGCAAAGACCCACACCCAGCAAATTGGCCATGTCCTTTCCCTTTGGTTCTTGAGTCCAGCAACCCCAAAAATCACCCAAAGTCCCCAAAGTCCAACAACCCAAAAGTCCAGACCCAGAGTTCAAAAGTTCATCTGCAGAGTGCTACACACACACCCCCAGTCTGGGTAGAAATGGGGAGGGGAGAGATAAGGGGCACCTTACGTTGCTCGAAACTGATTGCCCCGTCCCTTCGTGGGGCTTCGCTCTGCTCGCCATCCCACGAGTCATTCCGCTCCGCCAGCCGTCCCGCAAGCCGCTCCAGCTGTCCCAGCAACTGCTCTGCTCCACCAGCAGCTCCGCGCCGTCAGCCGTCTCGCAAGCCGCTCCAGCTGTCCCGCCAACTGCTCCGCTCCATCAGCAGCTCTACTCCGTCAGCCGTCCCGCCAGCTGCTCAGCAATATATCTTCCGGCTCCCCCACTACTTAACACAGTGCTCAGTGATTTCAGCTCTTTAGTGATTTCAGCTTGTAGTAAAGGGAGCCTTAGTGCTAATTTGCACCATTAGCCCCAAGTGATTCCACCTCAGTAGCCTGTGATTAAACTCCTAAGGAATTCAAAATTAGCTCTGATATTCTACAGTAGAGAGAGAGAGAGAGAAGGAGGTTCAACTGACATTTAGGGCCCTCAGAAGAGGCCCATACCACCAGGTACAAATACCTGTTCCCAACCTCTCTCAATTCAGTGGGTTTTGGAACCCATGTTCCTCGCCTAGCGAGTGCTGCTTCGTTGATGGCGAGTCCCTCCATCATAACAAAAGGTCACTGTCCTTGATTCACATAATCAGGGTAACAACACTTTATTCTTCCTGCCCCAATAACAGAGAAACTGGGGATCCCACAGCAGCCAAAGTGACCATTTGAGCAAGCGATCCATCATGCTTTGCAGGGTGGGTGTGTCCATGCAAACAAGATTAGCCCCTGACATCCCTTTCCACAACTCACCACCAGATGTCAGGGTAGAGCTCATCCTGACTCTGTTTACACTGATATATTAAAAATCTTACCTGGGGGAGACAAACACACCCTATTGTCAATATATGGGTTCACCAGATTTGGCCCATGTCTAAATTAGCTCTGTGGTAGGCAGACAATATCAGTACCATGGCCCAATTGGACAAAGCACATAAGCACACACTTACGTCCATCAATATGGCTACCTATATAGGTATGCAAACCTTTAAAAAAAAAGAAAAGAAAAAAAAGTGTGATGTAGAAAAGAATTTCTCCAATAAAGTAAGATCCAAAGATTTTGGGGTAAATTTTCACATGTGTGTAGATCAACAATTAATAGCCTAAATAAATAAGATGTAGATGTGTTTAGCACCTCTGAAATCAAGCCATTCTAAGTGCCTAAATATGGATTTTGGTGTCTAACTTTAAGCACCCATATTTGAACTTTGGCTTATATTACTGTCGCCTTGATTTTATTCTACGAAGCTGTTGTCCCTAAAACACTGCTGATACCCACAGTATTAATTTATATTCATACATGCTTTCTTCATATTCTATAAAACAAAGGTGTTTATTGTAATAGCATTACAACATATGCAATATAAAACATATGAGGAATAGTGGGGGGGGGGGTTAACTATTCAATTCCTAAATTGAATGTGTGAGAGAGGCTGTGTATGGTAAAATATTTAGATAATGTTTACATACAATTTGTTAAATTGCAGTGTTGTCTTTGTGGTTAAAACAAGAGACCACCCCAGATTATCCAGTAGCCCATAGGATGTAGACTGCAGATTGAAAATCAAGTTCCTGCTCTGAATCAGGCATCCCAAGTGAGTGCCTTAACCACCAGGCCATACAGTCAGTCTCTTTTGGAACCTACTGACTATTTAATTTATACAGAGGGGAACAGCTCTGACAGAGAGAATAAGAGACCAGTTCTATAACCTTATGGTAAAGACACTTACCTAGCAGCCCAGATTCAAGTCTCTTCTCTGCCTGATTCAAAGCACAAACTAGAACTTTGGCCTACCACAGCCTAGTTAAGTTCCCTAACTGTGCCTTGGCTGCTGTGGGCTATCTCCATTTTTCAGTTCTGAGAGGTCTTGATTTCATTCTGATGAGGAACAAAAACAAATGTCAGAACCTTGAATTTTTTTGAAGACAAAATTATTATTTTCTGTCCAGCCCTACTGAAAAAATATCTGGATGCAGGAGTCTGAGCTGGTATGGCGGCGTCCTTCTTATTTCTAGCTAATCCTGAACGCCAGAACAGCTGATAGGGACTGCTGAAGTTATCAGGAAAGTTAGAACAGCTAAAAAGCATCTCTAACCTGCACTGGAGGCCCATCTGGTCTCTCATCAAGCACCGGTTTTGCAGAAGTGCATTGGCCCAACTGTCTGAGGTCCCTGTGCCAGGTTTAGTATTGGCACAATGATAAATTCAGGCTAGTGAGTCTGATGTTTATTTTCTTTTTCCCTTTATTTAAATTATGTGCGTACATTAAAGAAAGATACCAATCACTGGCTTTCCTCTTCTCCCCCTCCCCCATTTTGTTAAGAAAGATACCTGGCAAATTGAAATACTACAAAGCCTATCTGAATAACACACTGGAAAGCACTAAACAAACACCTTCCCCTCTTCCCCCAGGCATACCATGCCACTTCCGGTAAGCTATCATGCTACAGGCTACTGTGCAATTTTTGGATGAAATATCAAGTCTATATTCATTCATATTTTAACAGGCTAGAGTTAACGAATGAACAACTTGCTCTTAAGTTTTTTTTACATTATTATCAGGCTCAAGAGGCATTTCCTTAGTGGACGATATTCAGCAGCTGTTTTGACTTTGAGATCACCGTTCCTCACCAGGGTCAGATAAACGCGGTGGCTTTAGGGGCTGCAGGCCAGGGCTCCGGGATAAGGGGTCCCCGGCACAGTGGGGCTCAGGCACGTTGCCTCCATGCCATGGCCCCACACTGCTCCCAGAAGCAGCTGGGAGCCAGCTCCATGCACTGCCCCCGCCCCAGCACTGTCCCCACAGCTCCCATTGTCTGGGAACGCCACAGATCCCATTGGTTGTGGGGGTCATGCTTGCAGGCTCGGGCAGTGCATGGAGACATGCTTCCCCCTCCTCCCAGGGGCACGCAGAGATGTGCCAGCAGCTGGACGCTTCCGGGAGCGGTGTGGGGCCACAGCATGCAGGCAACTTGCTTGAGCCCTGCTACACCACCGGCCGGGAGCTGCCTGTGGTAAGTGACTCTTGGCTGCAGCCTGCACCTCGCACCTCCTCCTGTGCCCAAGCCTCCTGCCCCAGATCAGAATCCCCTCCTGCACCAAACTCCCTCCCAGAGCCCACACCCCTCACCCTCTCCTGCACCCCAACACTCTGTCCCAGCCTGGAGCTGCCTCCTGCGACCCAATCTCCCTCCCAGAAAGAAACTAATATAACAGCTGTTCTGAGGTAAGAAGTAGGCTATTTTGAATTAACTTAACTATATTCTACATGTTTTAAGACTGAAATGTAACCACAGAATGGCTTTATGTTAATTAAAAGGCAAGTTTAGTGTAGCATTAATAGCCTCAATGCCATAATTGTGATCATTTTGTTTTAAATTAGGAAAAAGACTTGTATATGGGGCCCCACAAAAAGTCTGGTAGGGTAACCAGACAGCAAGTGTGAAAAATCGGGACGGGGTGGGGTGGGGGGTAATAGGAGCCTATATAAGAAAAAGACCCCAAAATCGGACTGTCCCTATAAAATCGGGACATCTGGTCACCCTAAGCCTTGAGCATACAGGAGAGTTAATCCGGCCTTGTCCCCGTGAATTAGAGTTTTTGAATTTTTCTTCCCATCCAAATTATGACAAATTTAAATCTCAAAAATTTTAATGAATTGATAATCTGAAAAAGTTGGACTGTATCAATCAATTTGTTAATCATTTTTTTTAACTTACATCAAAGGAGAGGAAATTTACATATTTGTATGTTGAGCATATGGATAAAAGTGCACATCTGTAAGTAAATCACCAATATAACCACCATTTACATGTTTGACTTATAAACAGAAAATGATCTGAACCACAATATCTCGATCTGGATCCAGATCTGAATTTCCCTGAAATTTGGAAATATTTACATTTGGAGTTTAGTTCTACTTAGCCTTTAATGTCATATTGTATTTCAATATATAGTTATTGAAGCACAAATATTATCAGAGAATATATTGGGTGAAAAAGATGCACAGCATATTGCAAATAGAATTCTTCCTAAACTCCAGAATTAGAGGTTAATCACCCCAATTAACATTTCATGTATTTGCACTTTCAGAAAACTGAGATTAAACTGGAACATCTTTCTAGTTAGCAAATGCATTTGAATGCACAGTCTTCTCTGCATGAGTAACAACGAGTCACTCTAAACCTAGGGAAAAAACTTTGTGATAAGCCTGTTTTGGACCAACATTTTCACATATGGGTACCCACATTTAGGACCTTAAGTGAAAACAACTTCATTTTTCAAAGGTGCTAAGCACCTGCAACTTCCACTGGAGTCAATAAGAACTGAGATACCTTGTCACCTCTGAAAATAAGATCCCCATGATTTAGATCAGACAAAATGTTTGTCCTAGGAGCCTTGTCTGTCCTGGCTGGTAAAAGGATAGTGGGGAGGTAATGATTAGCACCTGTCTTGAAGAGGGCAGGAGAGTGTTGATTGTCAGTACCAGGCTGTAAGCATGCAGCCAATCTATCCAGCTATCAATGGGCAAGTGAACTTCATTTCTTGGTAAAGGTTTGTGGTGAGACAACTCTTAAACTATTGTCATGCCTCTGACTTTCTTGACCCACGTCAATCAGGGTTACCACTGGAGTATGGCACTTCTCAAATTATCTAATAATGTCTACAAGGAGATCTATCAGTCGTCTCATGTACATGGGATCATGAGGTGGTGTTTGTCACAGGTCAGGACCACTGCATGAGAATTCTGCCTTTATGGCCCAGGAAGGTCACCTACTCTAGGCTTCAGAGTCCCTTACTGTCACCTCTCTTGAGGGGAGACCTTCAATTCACTCCCTCCTGACTGGGGTAATTCTAGGCTGCACAGTTCCCTGACTATACTGTGATATCCCAGCAAGAGACTCTGTCTATGCACGCCCACTTTACTTTCTCTTCAGAGACTAACATCAGAGTAATTTCCCACTGTTACAAGGTACCACACCTTGTTCTTATGCAACCTTGTTTTATTCTTAAGGTAAAAACATTACAGAAAAATTAAAAACAACAAAGAAACCTACATGCATGCTAAAAAGCTTACCAAACATGGTTTCTGGCAGGAACAGTCCTTAAAAACCCCACCTAAGGGGTTTCCTTGTGGTTTCATCACAGCTTCAGCTCGGAATAAGCATACAGTCATATGGGGCCACATCAGGACCATTCTTTCCAAACCTACCATAAGGATTGGGGCCCTCCATGGACCAGGGTTCCTGTCTGTTTGTTGAATGAGGAAGAAGGCCTGAGTCTGTTTGAAACAAGGCTACTTATCCAAAAATCACTTTTTAGCTGTTGGTCCCTGTAGAATCTAGTATATGCAAATCTCTCCAGGGGATGGCTTCAAAAAGATAACTACATTAGCATCACCCTCCTTCTAGAGGCATTATGTACAGTTCCACAATAGCATATACACAATTGCCTTTTTAATACAAAGGACCCCACGTGTATTAAAATTAATGCAATAAGGCTTAAACTTAATTCAGTAATGTTTATCTTCATTCCATAAGGTTTGCCCAGGATATTGTCAGTCTGTCAGAGTGTTGATGTGCTTGTGGTCTCTGGCACAATTGGATGGGGTTGCCCTGGGGGTTCCTTTTCCTTGGGGAGATCTCAGGGGAGTTAATTGTTCTTCTCAGGTGCAATATCAAAGGGTTCTATGATATGAGACCAGTGGGAGAGTTAGTGAGGTGATAGTAGAGGAAGTGACTTTAGTATCCTGCTTAGACACTAGATAAGATCAAGCTGGCTAAAATTTAAAGGTGAATAAAACAGATGATCATGGTAGGATGATAGAATCGATGAGATGATTTGGCACAGCTTATACAAGCCTCCTAACTGAGGATGTTCGTTCATTACTGGACTAGTACAATGAACTCTACATAGGACAGCCTTAAATGAATTCATAAGCTAAAGCTAGGGCAAAATGTGGCAGCTCATTTGAGTAGAGTGTCCATGTGACACCAGTGTTTTGGGATTTGCCTGTTGGCTAACGGGTGGATTTTAAAGTGTTTTTAAAAACCCTCATTTTTCTACCCTTCTGTTTCCTCATTCAAATCAAAGAAGTTTTTGCTAATTTCAAAGTTGTGAGCTTTCATGCCAAGACTTCTCCAAAATTCTTGTGTGTTTGTATAGCATCTTTTAGGCTTTGAGATAAACTTGACAGTCAAAGGTTATAATTCCCAATTTGCAAAAGCTGAAAAGTGTTATTCCTTTGAAAATTGGATTCATGGCTTCTGATGTAATTAGAATAAATCCTTATGAAACCATTATGCAAGCCCAGTGAGTGAAAAAATAGAACATTCTAGAGTTTGCATTTAACATCAAAGAAGAAAATAGAATAATAATAAAAATAAGAAAATGAATATTTAGCACTTATGTAACACTAAGGAACAAGGAACATGTTTACTTGGCCCCCCTCACTCTCCTTACTTTCAACAGTGACTATATCCTCTTCACCCCATGTTCCTCTCTTCCCCCTCTTCTGTCTTGAATAGGATCCCTTCTTAACACTCTCTTTAACTGTGCTAAACAGTTAACCTGTTCCAAACAGTTAACCTGTTCCATTAGGCATAGAACCTAAGGATCTCTACTTTCCACCTTTCACAATCATGTTGAAGCAACTCAAGTCCACGACAGTATTTTCTCTACCCTTTTAGTGTATTTCTTAGACATGGCAACTAACATGCAATATTGTGCTACCACAACCAGAACCCATACTCCTCACTTCAGTGTCAAGGTCGGGTCCGAATGGTTTCAGCTATAAGCCAGAATAACTGGTGACTGCTGCTGGCCCAGGGAATGTATAGAATCTGAGTCTGCTCACCACTCTGTATGCCCATGTATTATTTTATAGGGGCTGTAGAGGAATTGTGAAGGGCTCACGAGCCGCGTATAGCCAATATGAACAACTTATACTGGCCCCATGCCCCATAAGCCTCAGAATATTGGATTGGGGTGCATATAACACTCATTTATAAGAGAGGGGATCCTGCACAGTCAAGAACCCCAAAGATGCTCTAGTTATTGACTGGCGGCTTTGGCCCACGAAGCATCCAGGAGGGCATAGCTTTTACCACTCACCCACAGTGTGGGGGAGGGATAGCTCAGTGGTTTGAGCATTGGCCTGCTAAACCCAGGGTTGTGAGTTCAATCCCTGAGGGGGCCATTTGGGGATCTGGGGCAAAAATTGGGGATTGGTCCTGCTTTGAGCAGGGGGTTGGACTAGATGACCTCCTAAGGTCCCTTCCAACCCTGATATTCTATGATTCTAATCATGTGGCACCATCAACATGATTTTCGCAGCCAGGCGATCCAGGAAAAATGTCAAGAACACCACCAGGTGATATATACAGCCTTCATCAATCTGAAAAAAAGCTTTTAACTCTGTCAAACTGAGGCTCTGTGGAAAATCATATCAAAGTTTGGTTGCTCAAGCAAATTTACCACCATTATACGACTCCTCCATGACCAGTGATTGCCTCCATCTTGTGCAGTGCTCTATCTCTGAGCCCTTTGCCATCTAAACTGGCGTAAAACAAGGTTGTGTACTGGCATCCACTCTCCTCTCCATTTTCCTAGCAGCTATGAAAATGCTAATCCAAGACCATGCATTATAGGGCATTGGGATCCAATATCGAAGTGACGGCAACCTTTTCAATCCTATTGCCTCTATACCATAACAAAAGTAACACCAGCAACAATAACTGAACTCCAGTATGCAGATGATTGTGCTGTAGTTGCACACTGAAAAGAGGATCTATAAACAGCTCTTAATTGCTTCTCTGAAGCTTACAAAAGCCTCGGGTTAACCCTGAACATCAGCGAAACAAAAGTTCTCCATCAGGCAGCTCCTGGTCAATCATCAGACCCAGCAAAGAATTTCTACATTGACAGAGAAGAACTGGAAAATGTAGAACACTTTGCCGACCATGGCAGTCATTTCTCACAGAGGGCAGACATAGACGTTGAGATTCAGCACAGAATCCAGTGTGCCAGATTGTCTCGATGGGTGTTCAACAATCACAACATCAGAACACACACTAGACTTTTAGTTTACAAAGAGGTGGTAATCGCAACTCTCCTCTATGGCTGCGAGACTTGGTTGACTTACAGAAAACACCTGAAAAACCTGGAATGCCAGCATCAGCACTTTCTTCAGAACATCCTCAACATAAAGTGTGAGGACCGCCACACTAATATCAGTGTTCTCATGGAGGGAAACACCTTCAATATTGACACCCTGATTATCTGGCACCGCTGAGGTGGAGCGGGCACTGTGTGCACATACCTGATGCACAACTACCAAAACCGTTGCTATATGCACAACTCACCAAAGGAGAAAGGCAACAGGAAGGCAAAAGAAATGCTTCAAAGACACCCTCAAGATAAATATCAAGAAGTGTGGCAATGATACCATGCATTGGAAGACAGCAGCCTAGAACTGGGCTAAGTGGTGAAGACTTGTTAGAGAAGGAGCAATCACTTTTGAAGAAAATCGCCTTGCCCTGGCCACAGAAAAATGCCAGAAAAGAAAGGACAGATGATGGTCATGCAGCAATCATGGCCTGTACCTGTTTTCTAACATCACCTGCAATGTTTCCAATGAGTTTGCAGCTCAAGGATTAGCAAAGGACTCCTCAGTCTCTGAAGGACTCATAAAAAAATAAATCCTGTGGAAAAGAGCATCCTCGACCTCGAGGGATCACAGACCAAACTTCTCCCACTTCTCTCAAAAAGTATAGCAGATAATCCAGCTGACAGTATTAGTATCAGTTTGTGAACATTCTGATCCATATCCTATATTATAGGTTATAATTGATTAGGGATATTAATAGAATCTACTTTATTCATAAAGTGTTACAGATTCTTTTCAGCCACCAAAGAAAGGTAGGAAAAAACCTTAGTCTAATACCTCTGACAGTGCATGGTATTACCACCCTTCCGGTTCAAACATGGGAGTGATAATGAATCATTGTGACTATTTATATGGTGAAAGTCAATTGTGTGAGCTTTTTGTGGGGCACTAGCAGGGCTTTGGGGAAATAATGTACCCCTCCAATGCACAAGCAGGCCCCCTCCATGTCAGCTAATCTAGCTCATACCTGAAATAGTGTCTGCTGCTGCTCCACTACCACTTGCAGGAGTGTTATACCCACTTGATCCATATAGTCATGGGTCCCATGGTTGTTCTGTCCCTGGACCATATCCAAAAAAATTCTGTGCACCAGGCTGCATGAGGTCAAGACAAAATTCTGCTACATGATGCAGGGGGAGCCCCTTGCGGATTCATTCTGCCACTGGCCTGCTGGGCAGCCTGAATACAGAGTTTATGTGACATGGAGAGTCATGCACAGGCCTTCCATATCATAAGTGAATTTCATCCATAAGAATAGCTGCATGTTATTTTTCCCACCACCAAGTTCGATTTCACCATGCCATTTTTTTCTTATTGTTATTGCTCAAATAGACAATGGATCAATTTCCATTTCTATATCCATTTGAAAGATTAATGAATGAATAATCATTTCCAATTATACAGATCTTACTTTTGAATGTGGTGTTTATCTTGTGAGATTCCAAACATTCTACACTGCACCATATTTGAAATGTCACATTTTATGTAGCATGGATAAGTCACTAGCATGCCTGTGAAGGAATCAGAATATTGAGGGAGGAAAGCCTTACATTCTCTTGTGCATCAAATATCCATAATGCATTTAATTTTTCAAAATGTTCATGGGGCTAGTCAGCTTTCCATCAAGATAGGATTAAGTGCAAAACATTATTTGAAACTGATCGGCCTTAGAACTAAGTGTCTGATTACAATCCCAATGAAATCATTTGTAAAATTCCTACTGACTTCAATGGGATCAGAAATAGGTCCTAAATGCATAAATTTATGTTATGAGTTGACAATATTTACTTCAATTTTATATATTACATATGATAATGATATATTTGATATAAAGAAAATAGACTTCGTTGTTTAGGCTTTAATATTTGTTAGCTAAAGAAAATATTTTTTCATTGTCAAGACAAAATCAAACAATCAAAACCCAACCTTTTGTCTTTATTATTTTATACTCATTGAAGAACATTGTCAAATGTGTAGAAGGTGTCTAAAATTTTGCACCACAAAAGGTGTGTGGAAATCTTAATGTTTTCATTTCCCCCTCCCCCCCCGTTACACAGTATTGCTACTGTAAGTTGACGAAGTCCATTGAGGGGTTGTTTATAAAGTTAAGCATATGAAAACCTTTGCAGAATATAGGACTCACAAGGTATATCCATGCTTACCTAAACACACATGCTCATCTGATCAATAATTTTATTTCTATTCATCAAAATATTCTTCTGCTCCATTAATGCGTTCAGATTTGAGAAAACTCATAGATCTATAAGCTATTTTGATGTACTGATGTGATGATCTCTGTTTATCTAATACCAAGGTTTCTCACTGACCTTTCATTTTTATCTATTTGCTGGTTGGCCAGATCAGAAGGTGCACATTGCAATCTCCACATTAGTAAAGTGATGAATCAGATCTTTGTGTGGGTCAATTTTGTTGCTTTGTCATTTGATCCAACTCAATTACTGATGAGCAAGTTTCACTCTCTGTCCTAGGGTATGTTTACACTGCAATAAAACACCCATGGCTGGCCCACATCAGCTGACTTAGGCTTATGGGGCTTGGGCTGCGGGGCTTTACAATTGCAGTGTAGACCTTTGGGCTTCAGCTGGAGCCCAGGCTCTGGGACCTGCCTCTCCCTCCCCGCCGCAAGATCCAGAACTCTGGCTCCAGGCTGAGCTCAAAGATCTACAATTGTATAGCCCAGCAGCCTGAGCCCAAGTCAGGTAACACAGGCCAGCTGTGGGTGTTTTATTGCAGCATAGACATACCCTTAGAGGACATATTCATGAGAGTCAATGTAAACTACTAAAGGAACACTGCTACAAACATCCCACTTTTTTTGTCTCTCTTGGGGTTGGGGGAAGGGGGGAACTGAGGGAGGGTGAAAATTGATACCTATAGAACTAGATGGAATTAAATTAACCACAATAGCAGTCTTCAGGGTGCTGTAGTTACAGTCCGATTCTCAAAGGTATTTAGGCATCTCACTCCCATTGAATTCAATGGGAGTTAAGCATCTAAATACCCTTTGAGGATCTGGGCCAATATGGCTAAATGTTATTGATTCTGATCCCTGCCAGGGTCTGCCAAGTGGAGGATCGAGGTCACCCACACTAGCCTTATTTCAGCTTCTGCAATGTTGTGAAATCGATACCATTGTACTCAAAATGTTCAGGGATTGTCATGTTACTATATGTATTTAATACAATATATACATCTACCCTTGAATAAGTTAAATAAAAAGTGTGTGTGTGTGTATATATATATATATAATATGGATGGAGGGGGGAGAAGATGGTGGCAGTGCTTGTTATTAAACATAAAGGTTAGTGAGTCCACATTTTAAATGGAACTTAAAAACATACTAAGTTCAAGTAACACTAATTCTGGTAATGACTCCTCAGCTGGGACTCTCCTTTAGTTGGGAAATTTTGACACTTGTAGAAAGAACAGCTTCTCCTGGGGCTGGAGACTAGCTTTATTGGCCTCTGGTTCTGCCTCTCTGTGACTTCAATCTACAAACCTGTCCATTTTTTAATATGTGAGTAAATCATTCAAATGATCTGCCCCCTTCATCTGCTCTTGGTAGCAGGAACTAAAGAGATATTAATCTCTTTATTTATCCATAAAAAAGTTAAGACAACAAAAGACGGGATAACAAACAAAAAACTAGCCCTAACAAAAAAGGTACCGGACAGTTTCTGCCAGCTGTTGGAGTTGTGTACCTTTATAAATTAAGAGCACCCAATCCCACTCACGTGTTTCTAAAATTGCATCTTACATCAGTTAACCAACACTGCTGGCTTCTTCTAGTTCCAGGGGTTGCGTGTGCGGGCAGGAGCTAGGACACTAAGCTTACATTATCTTCTAAGACAAAAGCGTGTTCAGGTTATACTTTCTGTAATATATTGAGGAAGAAAATGGGGCAAACTAATTGTATAGTATGGACTCTGTAGTTAGGTTTTCCTGCTCTCTAACTCTCTATGGTGTTTCAGTGAATGGATTTAATTAGAGCCTAAGGGGGAACCCAGAAGGGTACCCCACCCACAGAGCCAGATCTCAGGCTAGGTGAAGTCCCTTTTGTGCTGCTTTTAACTGGGAGTAGAAGGAGGTGGAACACTCCAGTGATCTGCAGCCAGCAGAACCAACACTAGGAGAATATTCCATCTCTCATAAAAGTAGTCTGTAATTTGCTCTGCCTTGTGCCAGGATTGGGGTGACAGAAAGGTAATTCAATCTTAGCACAGCTGAGAATTAAGTCTTTAAATCTGAATAATCACTTTCTGAGTTTGTAAAAGTCCAAACATTGACGTTTCAGATTAGTTGTTGTGAATTACTTTTAATCGGTTCTTCAAACATTGTAGAGATTCAGATCCACATCTCCAGATCCAGACTTTGTTAGTTCTAAACTGATATGTGAAATGTTTGCTTCCTTTTTTCAATGTTGGTTGCTCCAGAGCATATCTGTCTACATCATGGTAAAATACATTAAATGAACCCAGAGGCATTTTAAAAAATATATTAAAATCTGTTAAACTCTTCGAGCTATATTAAAATATCATTAATGTATTTAAAATATCTTTTTATAAACCTTCAAGTAGAAAAGTTCCATTTAAACTGGAAAAGTGTTCCTTTGACATTTATGGGGCTTTGTGTATTAAATTAGTAGCCCATTTAGGAATACTATACAAATAAAACAGAATAACATGGTAGATGGTTCACTTTAGGAGATCTGAGCAGTTGTGGCAGCTTTATCACTCTCTAGTTTCACAATATATCTCATAGCTTATGGGGCTAATGCGGGTGGTGGGTGGGGATGGAGAGGGTGGCATTCAGGCCAAGGCCCAACCATTTTTTTGGCTAGGCCAAACCTGAGTAGCTCCATGACCCCCTGTGACAGGTTGCAATGCCACCTACTCAGATTTGGAGATAGTGGGTTTAAGGGGCTCATGGGTCAGGGGGTCAGATGCTTGAGAGATGGAAGAGAGGAGTCAGGCACTGGAAGACAAATTTATGGTCTTCTTCCTCCCTCCACACATACCTTAAAGTGCACCCACAGCCCTTCCACCAAAAATACTTAAGCTCCTTATATACTTTATTTCAATATTACTTTGCTTGGTAAGAGTAATTAATATTAAGAAAACTAGACACTATATACAAAGGAAAAAACTAGTTGGTAGCTAGAACAGTTTAAAATTTTTCCAGTGGAACAGGTTTCTGTCAAAAAATGCTGATTCAATCAAATCAAAACGATCTGCTGGGACCATGGTAATGTCAATGAAATTTATTTTTTGAAAAAAAAAATGGAAACAAAGTATTTTAACATTTGACGTTTGATTTGGAATACCTTTTTTGTTTTGAAATGTATTTTATTTTATGGTTATAAATTAAGACAAAATCAAAATGTTTTATTTTAATTTTATCTAAATGAAACATTTTTTCCAACATTTTTGCCCCAAAAATTCTTTTTGAAGGAAACTTTTTCTTGAGTTTTTGTTCTGGAATGAAAACAAATTTTGAAATTGTGGAATTTCCAGGACAATGGAAATTCTGGTACCAGCACATCTCTACTAGTAATCTGATCCAGAGCAGACATAATCAGTACTGTTCTATCCCATTCCTGTCTTTTCCTCTCTTTTTATCTCCTGGCTTTGCTGTGGAAAACTTGGAGTGAACTCTTTCAAGGGATACCAGTCTCTTATACTCTGCTGTTGCCTTACGAACAGCTCATGGCTGGGTGGTAAGAACAGAAGTAAATTAGTCATGCATACTACAGTAGAATGTATTTGCATACTGGAATCCTATTGGACTAGATACTTGTTTGTTATTCAAGACCAAGAGTTCAGTTGGGAATTATTTAATGGCATATACAGAGAAAATGTGAATGACCCCTCACTTATCCAAATTGCTGAACTGCCTACGTAGCACAGTGCATATAGATACAAACCAACTAGCACCTAAACACCCTTTTTCTTTTAATTTCATGCAAATAACTATATTCATGTAGTCAGGAAATTGCCTAAATTCAGGAAATTCAGAGTTAAAATTGAGGCACTCACAAAAGAGAGATCTTGGAAAAGTATCAATAAGGAAAAAAAGAGCTCTTAAATACATACAGAATAAATACAAATAAAAACAATTTTTGATGAAAGGTTACAACTCTGAGGCACAAATTTAGCATATAACCCATCTCCAGAAAAAATAATGCTGTGTGTATTATTAATAAACAAAAAAGCAGCCAGGTGGGTAAGACTGAGGAGATCCAGGATGAAAGAAACAAGATACACATGATAAAGTTTCATCAGACTCTTTTCCAGCTGACAGATCATTTTTGTGAGGAAAACTGCTGGCCTAAAAGAGCCTACATGGGCTAAGCTTTGGTGCCTAACACAAGGTGTATCTGTTTAAAGTTAGCAATTATGGCAGACTGTCCAATGTTTTAATTTCAACTGGTTGAAATCTCAGATCAAGGCTGAGGTGCCTTTTTATGTTCTGCCTACTATTGTGCATGCCCAGATACCACAGCAATGGGTGCTGCATAAAAGTGAAGTATGATGGGTAACTCTCCTAACTCTACTGAGATGACAGGATAGTGTGTATGTATATTAGGGAGAAGGGCTCAAAACTGAAATTGGGATGCTCCTCTTCCTCTCCCCCTATTTGAAAACTTCAGGAAAGTGCATGAACTGTTCCTAAATAGCTTTGCATAAGATAAGATTCTTAGAGGAGACGATGACGTTTTTTTTAATCTCAACTACTAGTATTAGATGTGATTCCAAAACAAAGTTGCTGGGTTATTTGTTTTTTTTGTCTCTTGGTTTTTTGTTTTTTTTTGTTTGTTTGTTTTTGGGGGGGGGGTGTGTTTTTGTTCATGCACATTTTCAGTTTCCTGTCTCTTAGTGTTATGTTTGGTATCTTGGGATTTGAACAAAGTAAGTACTGATACTTTCTTGGAAGAGTGGCACCTTTTTAAAAGACTGTCAACAGCCCAGGAAGAAATCCTTAACTAAGGTGTATTGAGCATCAGAGAAGCTCTGTTGTATCACACTGCAGAAACAAAGGACTAGGGGAGCTGCTTGTGAGGAATGGTCATTCCCAGGGCATTGTCTCATTTTAAAAACAACCAAAAACGCAGGAAAATGTGACATCAATTCTGTCACGTGACTCAGTATGTTATCCTGGAAGAGGTATCTTTCCTGGACCTACTTGTGCTGTTCTTCTGTGGCAATGTGGGGGAGAGAAGCTGTTTAAAAATTAGATTTACATGACTATTTCCTATGAAATTGCTCCCCTTCATATCCTATTAATTTCTGGTGCACTTTGAAAGGTGTTTGGAACCTACCAAATTTACTTCAATGGAATATTACCTTGTTTGAACGAATTAGAAACATTTTATCTGGCTCCACTCTCTCTTTACTCCATTTTTGTTTCCTTTTCTTCCTCCTTTATTACACTTCTCTTTGGTTGAGGGAGAAGGCAAAACATCTATAAAGGAATAAATAGTTAGTAATAAATGAGAGAGAGGGAAAAAAAACCTTTAAAACTTAAGGAAATGTGTTTGTAAAACAACAAATTTGGCAGCCTTTTATTTACATTAACACATCATTCTGTGGGGCATGTGAAGTCAGAAGAGCTGGGCCGGACAGACAGATTGAAAATCTGAAGGGCCCCAAAACTCTGTGTTAAAGCAGGAAGGTAAATATTAAGGGAAGGAAGGAATGGGCAATTGAACTAAACCGACCCTAAAGGATAACTCTACACTGCACACTCCTTTCAGCGGTGAGTAGAAACTTCATGCCCCACTAGCACAGGGATAAAAAGCAGTTTAGACAGTGAGGCACTGCTTACGTGAGTAAAGACATGCTTGAATCCTGTGGGTGTATATCAGGGTACATACACTACAGGGCTCTCTACCCACCCAAGCGGTTCCTCCCCATCTATGCTTCTATTTTTACTTGTGTAGTGTCCTACAGCTTTGGCAGTTACTTTGCTGCAGGCCAGCAGCTTCCTGCTGCAGGAAAGAGCCTTTCCCTGATACAGTGAAAGACTCTGAAAGGGGGAGGATGGAGGGAGGTAATGGGAAAAGTCTCAGTTGCTTCCCACTGCCCCAAAACTTTTCCACGCTGCCTCCTACCTGCCAGAGCCTTTCACTGGCGCATGTAGCTACACACTGCAGTTTGATTGAAGTCTGCTTTTTGCAGCAGTGTGTAGCTACCTTCAATGCACTCTTCAAGAGGTTTGCTGTCTCGATGTGGCTGAAATGTAAAGTTTCCAGATCAATTAAGGAACGTGCAAGAAGTCCCTAGAAGAACTTGTTTACCCTTGTTATTCTAAATCTTCTTTAAACTCATTGCAGACATCAAATGATTTGTTTTTCAAATCAATATCTTAGAGAAAGTGTTTCCGATGTTAGATTTAGAGCTTTGACAATCTTCTCCTGTTCTTCCTTCTCTCTCTCTCTCTCTCTCTCTAGTAATATAGTGGCAAATTTGCTAGGGTCACGGTTGTACTCTGCCTTTTTGAGCCCTAAATTAAGCAAATCAAATGAAGCCAGTAATTGCTTAGTCAAACTCTCATTTAATTTCTATAAAAATGCTTATCCCATTTTTTTTCTGATTTGCCTGTGTGTGCTCTCAAATGAGAAATCCAGCAGTGGGATGATCTCAGCTTCAATCACTTTCTAGTCTAACCATTCATTCTGATCAGAAAATATGCCCTCATTTATTGAGTGAATGTACATTTCTAACCTTCTTGTGACTGTTCGAGCATCTATTTGCAAATACATTTATTATTTTCATCCTTACCCTTTATTGTGAATAATGACCCTTTATTACTGAAAATGTGCAGTATTCCTGTAAGACTCTGTGTGTGTGTGTGTGTGTGTGTGTGTGTGTGTGTGTGTGTACGTGCTCATAGAAGTGTAGGACTGGAAGGGACCTCAATAGCTCATCTAGTCCAGTCCCCTGCACTCAAGGCAGGACTAAACAAGAACTCGACCATTCCTAATAGGTTTTTGTCTAACCTGCTCTTAGAAACCTCTAATGACGGAGATTCCACAACTTGCATCCACATGATAAATTACAGAGCAGTCAGATCAAGGAATCTGTTATACACCTCTGCTCATTTCACCTGGCCTCTGTGCCCTAATCCATCTCCACCAAGTTGTATTCTGTCATTCCAAACCTCTAATTAGAGTCAAACTGCATTAAAGTCAACCTGCTAGAGAAATGTTTACTTCTTATCCAAATATGAAATTTCTCTCCCCCTCCCAAAGGGAATTACCTTGCCTCCTCCCAATGCACCTCATAAACATGTAAGAGTTAAAAGATCCAAGAATATTCTAAGAAAACTCCACCTAATAATCTCATCAGAATGATAATCAGAACGGGGAAGTAACTCAAGAAGACCTTGGCAAAAGTGAACACCTTTAAAAGTCACTGTTGCTCAAATGTTTCAGTTCTTTCGCAGATAAACTTCCTGTTTAAATCAAAAGTGAATTGTGGCAGAGCACTGACTGATTGCTGAAGTTGGCTCTTGGAATATTAAGAGATCTCATTTTGATCGTGCTGGAAAAAACTAAGTAGTAGGCAAAGGGAGGGAAAGACAGAACTGGTCAGTATGGTACAGTGATAGTATGAAACAAAAATACAGTGACAAATAGGATCATGTAGGGAATTTAAATAGAATAGGCATTGACCTGCTGTGCTTGCCAGTTTGAGTGGTTTTAAATGTCTAACTGAGGTTTGCTTTTCCTCCTTCTGCCATATTCATGATAAATGTCATTTGAAGTAATAAAAACTACAGTTCATAGCAGGCATGAATTACAGAAGTGCTCATTAGCATAGCAGTTGCATTCTGAATCCCTTGTTTTCTTTGTTTTATAATTTAGATGTAATATTTTGCTCCTGGTTGAAACATAGGTTAGGAATAGCTGACAAAGTTCAAATGGCAGCCACAGTTACTCCCCCTAATACGATGTTTCCCCACTAGAGATGGTGGGATTCGCTGTGAAGTAAGATTTTGCCAAGCATAGGTGCCTCCATCCACAGCTAGTTAAGGAAATTGAAAGCCCCTGGCACATAATAATACAGCACCTTGTACAGTTCCACCCCATGGTTCTGCAAAATGGCTCTAATCCCTACCCGAGTAGAGTCAGGCAGTGGCACTGGGACCGCCTACCTTCCCAGGAGCAGCAACAGGTGTAATCGTCCACCCAGTAGCAGCAGATGGTGGCAATAGGGGTCCTTCCCCAGTGCCCCTCACACACCGAGAAGCAGTAGCAACAGCTAGGCCCCATAGCACAGCAGTGGGGGGAGAGGTAGAGGCCAGTGTCTGTGTGCTTTAGGGGAGAGGGAAGAGGATTAAACCATAACTATTTGAAAGTTCTGTCACATATGCACACACAGTAATATTTCCTGGTTCAGGTATATGACACACCTGGTGACTTCACTGCAAGGAGAACTCAGTTGATATTTCAATACTGAAAATCTGTATGTGTGTGACAATCAGCATCCAAAACAGGAATCTGAAAACTGAATCAGAGAAACCCGTGGGATCTGAACCCCAAAGAATATGCAATTGATCAACTAATTATATACAATATTATTGTACTAGAAAAGTGTATCACGTAAGGTATTATATTAAAAACTGGTCATGACTGTCATAGCATGATGTATGTTTGGGTTGTGTATAAAGTTACAAATGTGGGCTAGAAATATGTTTTGGAGGCAGTGAATAAACAAGCATGCATCAGACAAAAGAATATGGATTCTCCTGTCTGACTGGCTCGATTACAGGCTGATGGCAATAAAATATATTTGCATATAAGGTAAACAAAGCAATCAAGAAACAAGTGTTGGAGAAAACAGCCTGGCAAGCGCACTGGGGGCCTCACCACTGTCTAAACCCCCAGGAAGCCTCCCTGGCTCTTGAGGCAAAGACCAATAGACTGTGGGGAAATATAAGGGAAACAAAAAGTCAATGCGGTATCCATCACCTAGGAGGCAAAAGGGAATAGCACTCTTGATGGCTCCCTCAAAGTGTTCTCAACTCACTTAGAATTTATTGTAGGTGAGAAATTGCTTGAGGTCCAGGTTTATAATCTGTTACATTTTAGAGACTAGAAAACATTTTAACTTTTGTTTTATTGCTAATGTTTTATTGGTCTGTTACTCTGGCTTAGTATCTCTTAAATCTATGTTCTTTATTGATAAATTCATTCTTAGTTTTTCTATAAACCATCACAGTTCAGTATGTCAAAGAAAAGTGTGTCCCCTCAGCTAAGCTAACAGGCTGGTGCATACTTTGTCTCTTTGGGGGCAGAGGATTTGGCAATTTCTGTGAGCCTCCAGTGAGAGAGACTGAACACTGTGGAGAGACATCTCTGGGGAACTCAGAAACTGGGGTTTATTGAATGTTACCTACAAGGCATGGTTTAGACTGGCAGAGTTTCATGGAGTTTGCTGGTGAGGTAGGCAAACTGATGTGGCAGGGAGTTCACACGCAGTCTAAACTCCAACAAAGCTCTTCCTTGCTAAGGCTGAGAGGTAACACAGTGTCTCACAGTTCTGTGTCTCCTCAGAGTCACAACATGCACACAATGTGTATATACTTATATGTATTTGTATACATACACACCTGCATACAGATAACTGTGATTATAAACATAAATAATAAATGCTTGTATACACACATACAAGGATAATTATCTATGTGTGATATAATTTCATCCACTACTGAAGTACAGCCACCTCTGGGTATGTCAGCACATCAATAAAAGAGCAATGGTAAAATACCTCCATCAATAATAATCAAAAATTTACAGATGGGCAAAGTAAGAAAAATGCTGCTTGAGACCTTATTAGAGTTTGATTTAAGGATATTTACTTTGTATATTTTGATGTGATGTTGACAATTTGTGTTATAACAGTTCTAAAGCATTAACTCTTTGAATCTCAATGGCTGTCATTAAATAATTGTCCGATCCCCATAATTTCCTGCAAATGTGAAAATATAAATCCATAAAAATAAGGAAAAAAATGCTTAAAACCCATAACTGTGTGCAACTGTAAATTAAAATTGATAAAAATGGGGGGAAATGCTTAAAACAAACACTAATATTACCAGTTGAAATTGTAAAAAATACTGCTTAATGCTTTGGTAGGAAGAGAGCCTGAAATATAAGGCCGTGTATCAGAAGCCTGGTATGAGGCCTAAGGCCTGGGCTAAAGTAATAGTCAAAACTTGCTAATATCAAGCAAAATCAGGTTGTGAGCAACAGGCAGGTCCTGCTCACAGAATATGGCAAGCATTGGGCTGATATTGGTAGCACAGAACACTCACGCAAGCACATTCCAGAAAGGAGGTACCAGAACACCTAGATACTAGCACATTCCCCACGGATAATAGGAACACACTGACCCATCCTAAAGATGAGGTCAGGATGACAACATGATGAATGGAGAGGTTTTGATTGAACCAATAGGTACAAGGTAACGAGAGGCCCCTGGATACGGCTATTGGTGGCACCCTAATACCTCTGAGGATGGGCACCCTGATACGTAAGGAGTGATGCATAACTTGTTTGTATTGGTGTATAAAGATGTATCTCAGAGGGAGTGTCTTTGTCTGGCCTAGGGGGATAGGGGAAAGTCCCGCCACTACCTGAGCCGGTCCATTGTCATGGGCGTATATGTGCTAGCATAACTGTAGACATTGATCCGGGGAGCTAGTACCATGATTTGCTGACAATAAACCTGACCAATTGCCTTCACATCTTGACAAATCTTGTGGCTGTTGTGTAGTTTGCTTGAGGTCTGCTGTGCCAGAGCTGGGATGGTACACACGGAGAACACACATACACATACAGCCAAACATCCATCAACATCTGACAAAAACTCTGCTTTTCAATTAAATGCATTGGTACAGTAGTTTTTCTGAACTGATGTTTAACTTGCTAATCCCTTTTTAAAAAAAACTATTTTACAAAGAGAAATTTTAAAAAGCAGTTTAACTAAAATCTAATTTGTACCTGTCCTTATATTTGATATGTGAAGGAACCACATTCCATTAACATGGTCATAAGGCCCTGGCAATGCAGGATTTGCCTTCTGCTTCCATCTTAGTATTTGTGTTTAATCACCTTTATGTTGCATAGTTTGAGATCTCAAGTCTTATTTGTAAGAAATTTATTGTTACTCATTGCTTTTATTGCTGTGAAGCAGCTTCACAATCAGTTCTCGGGTCAACTGTAGTGTAAAGGACTATACCCTACGGTAGATAGTATCCCTTTTATATAGTGGCCTTTACTGTCTTCTGTGTTCCAGAAGCAGTAGGTGTGTGTGTATGTATGTATATTATGTAGCTAGGCCTTTTATGTTGTGTATATTATTAGTGAAACTGTATATCTGGACCCCACTATGTCTCCTTCATATTACAGTTGTTGTGAAAACAGCAAAAGACATGAGCAAACGTGTGTTCAGCAGCATTTCAGACCATCACTAGACCTGATTTCTGGTCCATCAGAAAGAAACCCCATGTCTATTGCTGTCTGATCACTGCAAAGAAGAAATTTTAAAGCTTCCCACTTTCCCATCCCAGACATGGAACAGTATGTTGGTAAACTGTTGTATCAATGTATGTATTTTTTTTAAATACAACCTGCTGGAAAATTCTGACCAAGTGCTGGATCAGGATGACTGACAATGGCCTATTTGGATTTTACAACCACTTAGGAATTTGCATACTGGATCAGACCCAAGGTTCATTTAGTTCAGTATCATGTCTCTGACAGTGGCCAAAGCCAGATGTTTTCTCTATATGATTCAGAATGCCATTTATCTTGTTTGTTTTTAATTGGATCTATACATTGAGCAGGGGTCTCCATTGAGCTGTCTACTCTGATGGCCAGGTCCCTTTCCTCAGTTGATAGTTAATTTAGATCCATGTAAGGTGTATGAGTAGTTCAGTTTTTCCCCCTTCAATATGCATTACCAACAAGTTACAATCTATGGTCCATCTCTGTGGCTTCTCTAGTCAACCAGCCAATCTTGGATATTTGAAAAGCAGTGATCTGTATGCATGTTAACAACGCACTACATGCTGGTGCAAATGGCCAGGGACTATGTATGATTAAGATGATCCTTGTTAAAGTCCATGTACCTGCCCTCGATGAAGGCTACTGGTTGACAGTCACCAACTGTGAAATACTTTATGTGGACTAGCACTTGAAGAAAAAGAGGTTAATTACCTGTACAGTAACTGAAATTCTCAGAGTTGTATAGGTAGTATATATATATTCCATGACTTATCCACCATCCCCACTAATTTGGAGTCCTGATGTCACAAGCTCTTAAGTGTGGAAGTGTAGCTCCATCCTTTATACTTTCATGGAGCAGACACGGAAAGGAAGGGCATGTGCACTGCCATGATAGATTCTGCTGACTAGAAAAGTCTCTGACCTGTGTGCACTGGGCATGCACTTGCCCATCTGTGGAATAGGTATACAGACTAGAGTCAGACATTGTGAAGAACATCAGATACAGTACAAGTAAGTACACTTTTTCTTTTCTCTTTTTCTTATAAATGAAGCCCTTTTGTTCTAGATAATCTCTATCTTTCCAAGACGTGATAGCTTCAACTGACCAGGTGAAAACTGTCACAATTGCCATAAATGATCTGGAGGAAGGGGTAAACAGTGAGGTGGCAAAGTTTGCAGATGATACTAAATTGCTCAAGATAGTTAAGACCAACGCAGTCTGTGAAGAACTTCAAAAAGATCTCACAAAACTAAGTGATTGGGCAACAAAATGGCAAATTAAATTTAATGTGGATAAATGTAAAGTAATGCACATTGGCAAAAATAACCCCAACTATACATACAATATGATGGGGGCTAAGTTAGCTACAACTAAGCAGGAAAAAGATCTTGGAGTCATAATGGATAGTTCTCTGAAAACATCCATGCAGTGGCAGTCAAAAAAGCAAACAGGGTGTTAGGTATCATTAAAAAAGGAATAGAGAATAAGACAGAAAATAACTTATTGCCCTTATATAAATCCATGGTACACCCACATCTTGAATACTGCATACAGATGTGGTCTCCTCATTTCAAAAAAAATATATACTGGCATTAGAAAAGGTTCAGAGAAAGGCAACTAAAATGATTAGGGGTTTGGAACGGGTCCCATATGAGGAGAGATTAAAGAGGCTAGGACTTTTCAGCTTGGAAAAGAGGAGACCAAGCGGGGATATGTTAGTGGTATATAAAATCATGAGTGGTGTGGAGAAAGTGAATAAGGAAAAATTATTTACTTGTTCCCATAATTTAAGAACTAGGTTCCACAAAATGAATTTAATGGGCAGCAGGTTTAAAACAAATAAAAGGAAGATCTTCTTCACACAGCACACATCAACCTGTGGAAATCCTTGCCTGAGGAGGTTGTGAAGGCTAGGACTATAACAGGGTTTAAAAGAGAACTGGATAAATTCATGGATGTTAAATCCATTAATGGCTATTAGCCAGGATGGGTAAGGAATAGTGTCCCTAGTCTCTGTTTGTCAGAGAGTGGTGATGGATGGCAGGAAAGCCATCACTTGATTATTACCTGTTAGGTTCATGCCCTCTGGGACACCTGGCATTGGCCACTGTCGGTAGAACACTGGGCTTGATGGACCTTTGGTCAACCCACTTTGGCCATTCTTACGTTCTTATTAAATAAAAGGTCTATGAAATGGACTAACTGCACAAATATTAGCTTGTTTAGACTCTTCTGTAGGCAGTCACTTTTTATTTCCTCAAATGACTTCTGTTTTTAAGAATTATATTAATTTATAGAAACTAACAGTGAAAAGTAAGATCCACAAACCAATTTTTACCAAGGACAGAATTTAATGAATCAGTCAAGTAACCTTTTCTCATTACTCACTTTTATTAGTCTATTCTGTAGCACATTGGTATCTCACTTCTTTTAAATTACTTGTTCTTCCAGGCTATTTAAACAAATCATATCTGATACTGCCTTGAGAGCAATGGATGTTGTGCCTAACAAATGATATGCCTGATTCTGAACTTACATTTACTGGTGTAACTCCTTTAACTTCAGCGAAGTTACTCTTATTTGTCACCAAAGTGAGGTGCACCTGATTGTCTTAGCAACCCAGTGTAAATAAGGAGTAATTTCACTTAAATCAATAGTGTTATACTGGTTTAAAATCAGTGAAAGTGAGATCAGCATCAGGTCTTGTGTGTCCAAAAGCACACTCTTGAAAAGCGAAAGTGGAAATAACAATAGCACTGATATTCACTTCCAGGCAAAAGAAAGAATAAGCTATAAGCAATTTGGTTTTGATTAAGTCTTTTAAAAAAAAACTGTCATTTGGTTTCTTTCTAAACCTAATTGTGGCTTCAACTTTAAGTATATATTTTACAGCTGTCTAGATTAAGGTACCATTCAGAACACAGTATTTTACTCTTGAAACACTATGAGTGAAAGCCTGATCCCATTGAAGTCCTAGCAAAACTCCCATTGACTTCAGTGGGACCAGGATTTCACCCTTTGATAGTTTTTTTTTTTTTGATCTGTCCAGTCCTAACACAGAATTAATGATAGACATGGTAGCACTGGTGTATTGTGACAGAAACAACCACCAGAATAATGATAGACATCATGCTCTGTACCTTTTGTGTTTTATTTAGGTTCTGTATCTTTGACTTTTACTGACTGAAATGGAAGAACAAAAAAATAATTAAAACAAATATAATCTTAAATCTAGCTAGCAGAAAAGCTAGGTCAAAATGGTTGGAGAAAGAACTATTAATGTAGGAAAATGCTTTTTTGTATCCTTCTCTACTGATTATGAGTAGGGTTACCAATTCTCCCAAAATCTAAGATAGTATTTCTGGGTGCTGAACTGATTTTATCAAGCTGCCCAAATAGCCTTAATTCAGGAGAAGTCACTTTTTCCTCATTTACTGGGTAGTAATCATAGAATCGTTGGACTGTAAGGGATCTTGAGAGGTCATCTAGTCCACTCCTCGACACTCATGACAGGACTAAGTATTATATAGACCAGGGATTGGCAACCTTTGGCCCGCAGCCCGCCAGGGTAAGCCCCCTGGTGGTCTGGGCCGGTTTGTTTACCTACCGCGTCCGCAGGTTTGGCCGATCACAGCTCCCACTGGCCATGGTTTGCCGCTTCAGGCCAATGGGGGCTGCAGGAAGCAGCGCGGGCTGAGGGATGTGCTGGCTGCTGCTTCCCGCAGCCCCCATTGGCCTGGAACAGCGAACCGCAGCCAGTGGGAAACTGCAATCAGTCGAACCTGTGGACGCGGCAGGTAAAACTGGCCCGACCCGCCAGGGGGCTTACCCTGGCAGGCCACAGGCCAAAGGTTGCCGATCCCTGATCTAGACCATCCCTGACAGGTGTTTGTCTAACTTGTTCTTAAAAATCTCCAGTGATGGAAATTTAACACGCTACCTAGGCAATTTATTCCAGTGCTTAACCACCCTGACAATTAGGAAGTTTTTTCCTAATATCCAACCACGCTTGCTGCAATTTAAGCCCATTGTTTCTTCTCCTATTCTCAGAGGTTAAGGAGAACAATTTTTATCCCTCCTCCTTGTGTTACTTTTGTGTACTTGAAAACTGTTATGTCCCCTCAGAGTTCTTTTCTCTAGACTAAACAAATTCATTTTTTTCAATCTTCCCTCACAGGTCATGTTTTCTAGACCTTTAATCATTTTTGTTGCTCTTCTTTCTCCAATTTGTCCACATCTTTCCTAATCATCATCACATAGATTGGAAAAATTACTTCTCATTTCTTACTTACAACATTCCTGCTAATACTCCCAGAATGATGTTTGCTTTTTTTGCAACAGTGTTACACTGTTCACTCATATTTAGCTTGTGATCCACTATGACCCTCACATCCCTTTCTGTAGTACTCCCTCCTAGGCAGTCATTTCCCATTTTGTATGTGTCCCATTTTGTATTTGCAACTGATTTTTCCTTCCTAAGTGGAGTACTTTGCATTTTTCCTTATTGAATTTTATTTTATTTACTTCAAACCATTTCTCCAGACTTCAGATCATTTTGAATTTCAATCCTATTCTCCATGGCACTTGCAACCCCTCCCAGATTAGTATCATCTGCAATTGTTTTAAGTGTACTATCTATGTTATTATATAAATCATTGAAGTTGTTGAACAGAACTGGACTCAGAACTGATCCCTGTGGAACGCCACTTGATATGCCCTTCCAGCTTGACTGTGAACCACCGATAACTACTCTCTGGGAATGGTTTTTAACCAGTTATGCAACCACCTTATAGTAGCTCCATCTGGGTTGTATTTCCCTAGTTGTCATGTGAGACAATATTAAAAGGCTTACTAAAGTCAAGATATACCACATCTACCACTCCCCTCCCCATCCACAAAGCTTGTTACTCTATTAGAGAAAGCTATTGTTTGTTTGACATGATTTGTTCTTGACAAATCCATGTTGACTGTTACTTATCTGATTATCTCCTAGGTGTCTGCAAATTGATTGCTTAAATATGTGCTTCATTATCTTTCCAGGTACAGAAGTTAAGCTGATTGGTCTGTAATTCCCCTTGTTGTCTTTTCCCCCCTTTTTATACATGGGCACTATATTTGCCCTTTTCCAGTCCTCTGGAATCTTTCATCTTCCACAACTTTTCAAAGATAATTGCTAATGGCTCAGATACCGCCTCAGTCAGCTCCTTGAGTATTCTAATCATAATTGTTATGTCTAAGCACATAGTTATATCTGGCCTATTGTGTAGGCAGAGGTCTTACAAGGTATGTCCACACATTTTGGAGTGAGCAGGCGTGAGCTTCCCAGCCAGGTAGATAGAGTAGATTAGTGAGGATTGAGCTGGTGCTCTAAAGGTAGCTGTGTAGACAGCACTTTGAAGTTGTGGCTTGGGCTGGAGCTTGGGATATGGAGCCCATTCCCCTTCCTAGACTTCAGACTGACAACCTGGCATGGGAGGCTTGCCCTGCTTGGTCCAAAATGTTATGTAGAGTAAACGTACCTGCAGTGGTCAGGAGCAGCACAGTCGAAACCCAGCCTTGTAGTAGCTTGCTTTTTGCAGCGGAGCTGCTTTCTCCTTCTAAAAGGAAGCAGTTTGGGCAATGTTCTGGTGCCTTGTACCCTCGTATGTCTTCAGAAGAACTCTTCCTGCACTGCCATCTCTTCCTTCCCTTCTCATGGTCACCAGTGAACAGAGACCAAAGAGAGCAAATGCTTCTTGATTGGAATCCCTGAATACTCATCTTCAAACACATCCTTCCTCTTCAGAAGGAGCTTACTGTATTTCCAAGGCATTTTGGACTGTTTCAGAGTATCATGCACTCGAAGCAAGAAGAGCAGGTTCTGTCTGTTTGGAAATATAGCCCTTTGAGAGACAAGTAGGTCTACTTGAACTGATCCCACTAGAATGCCATTTCTGCAGGGAAATAATCATGGATAGTCTAGGAATAAATGTGATGGAGGGGAAGAGGGATTAGCGAGATGGATAAAAGACACACAACTCCCATGAAGAGACAACTCCATGGCACAACTTCCGTTGACTTTAATGGAACCAATATTTCATCCCATGGCTCTAAAAGTAAACTACCTCAAAATCGTTCATGGCTTTTGCTTTCTTGATTTGTTGCCAAAGATTTGGATTTCTCCAGACCCAACTGAACCTTGGTTCTGGATATAGAAAATAAAGGAATCAATTTTAGGACTTTCCTGTACAACCCAATTTCACTATTATGAAATCTAAAGTTCCAGCCATAAATGAAATTAAACTGGGAAAAAAAAGTCTATGAACCCATTTTTAAAAACTCATTTTTGTTGATATTTTGGTCAGAAATGTAAATATTACAGCTACATCTGCATGTTGCCTAGTTTAATACTTTTCATTAATGCATTTTGAGATTACATCATACTGATCTGCATGAAGCACACAACATTTTAATTCAAAAAGTGAAGCTCTTTCCTTCTTTATTCTGACAGAAGAAATAACACTATACATTTCCCACTTACATGAAAAAGTAACTTCTTAGTAAAATGGCATATTGCACCTTTTTATCTGGTTCCAGTTTTCATGTTCTACCCACTTCAATTATTTTTAGTCTCCAGAAAATGTTTTTTTAAGGCTGAAATATAGGTAGACTTTGCTTCTAAGTTATGGAAAATGTGTTTTTTGCGGTCACGAAAATATTTTTCATATTTGTCTTTTAAAGGTGGACATGTGTGCATTCAAGTATGAGTACAATATCTGAGGCCCATGGGTGACTAAATCATGCCCACATGATATTCCATAAGTGCTCTCCTCACAGAAAAAGCACAAAAATAGATGTGTTTTGCATGAAGTTGAGCTTCTAGTTAGAAAGATGTGGAAACAATTGTCACTTTAATCCAGACTGTAACAACTCATTCTATTTAGTGGCTGTTCCCTTGCTTCCATGCCTTACAGAAATAAAGGGAAACAGTTTTTTAAAGTAATACTGGATTTGTTAAACTGAATATGCTCTGTAAAGAAACTAATATTAAATAACCAAGGGAGGTACTTTAGGGAAACAAATCTCCATCCAGTCATGAAACCATCCTCCTATAGAATAATGGGTCTGTGCAACTATAGAGCAAAAGGTTTTAATGGTCACTATGGTTCACCCTATTTCCTTTACACTGCAGGTAGAAACATTCATGTCCTTTCATTCTTCCTTAAATAGAGCTGTCTTTGCAGCACTGTGATCCTGTTCTCAACTTGAACATATCAATTGTTTAGAGAAACAGTGGAGTGAAATGTCTTTATATTTTGTATATAGCAAAATGCTTTCATGACAGCTATATTCTGTGATCCAACACTATACTTAATATATAATAGCTCTCACTTAAAGGAAAGTTTGGGACTTTTCAAAGATCATCATGAACTTGTAATCCTGGAAACACAAACATTAGCACAGAAAGAACCTGTCTAATATAAAACAACACTAAAGCCCTAGTTAAGCAAGGTACTTGAGCACGTGCCAGCAAGGTACTTGAGCACTTTGTCAATGGGAAGAAAAGAAGAAAGGAATACTGTGGCACCTTAGAGACTAACAAATTTATTTCAGCATAAGCTTTCATGTACTATAGTCCGCTTCGTCAGATGCGGAGAATGGAACATACAGTGGGAGGATATTTATACATTCCGAGAAACATGAAAAGGTGGAAGTAACCATACCAACTGTAAAAGGCTAATTATTTGAAAGGAACTGTTATCAGAAGAGGAAAATAAATTTGCTGAAATAAATTGGTTAGTCTCTAAGGTGCCACTGTATTCCTTTCTTATTTTCTTTTTGCTGACACAGACTAACACGGCCACTACACTGAAACTTGTCAATGGGAGTTATTCATAGGCTTAAATTTAGGCTTACTTTTAAGAACTTTGCTGAACTGAGATTTTAGTGTAATTTGATGTGTTTGCCTAATGGACATATAGACTAGAGCTGGGCAGGAAACAGTTTTCCTGTCCTGTGAAAATTTTAGGTTTCAAAAAATTTCTTGTCCAGAATTGGAATGAAAAGTCAAATGGACAACATTTTTGTGAACTGAAAACTGTTTTTATTGCAGTCTATGGAAATGTTTTGACATTTTTGAAGTTTCATTTTGATTTTGATCTTTTATTTTGTTTTACTCTGATTCACTTAAATGTCTAAACAGTCATTTTGAACCAGAACACTGGATTTGTTTATGTTGAAAATGTGAAAATGGTACAGTTAGGAAAAAACCTCAAAATTGTCAAAGTCAAAATTCATCAAAACCTTTCCAGCAGAAAGTCTTGCTTTTGATGATTCAGCATTTGTTTGATGTGGGGCGGGATGGGGGGGGGGGGGGGAAATGTCTTGTCAAAAAATTCCCCACCAGCTCCAATATAGACAAACATTCTGCTTCTGTTCTCTTTTTTGAAGGTATGTTGTTCTCTGAGTGTGCTTGGTACTAGTCATGCTTAAAGTAAGCCACATGTTTAAGCCCTGATTGGTCAAGGTGTTCAATCATGTTTCTTCATTTATAATACTGAAGTTTGGTAATCCTCATTTTGTGTAGTCTCTTCATCAGATTATATTATATAAATTTTACATTATAGCTCACTTAGTTTTTACAATATCATAATTTGATCATCACTGTTAATGGTACAGCAACAAACTGAATTATTTCTAATAACTTCACTATTAAAACTGGATAATTTACATTGAAATAACATCAGTTTCAATTATGAGGTGAGTCTTTTCTATAGGTGAAGATTGAAACAAGTGTTCCAGGAAATAAGACAAAACAGAAGTCTCTCACAAAATGGCACTTTGATTAGTTTTTTTGTTTTTGTGAACATATCTTGACTCCCTTGCTTACATTGTCTTCATTTAACCTCAGTTATTCTATGAAACATTTCAATTTTCTAAGTTTGCTTCCAACTATAAACCAGTTGACTGTTCCTAGGGATAAAACAAATATCTAGTGATGATTTCCTTCTTTTAGTCACAGTAAATAGAAAACAAAGACAGTCATAGACCAATCTAAATATGATTGATAGGTTCAAATTATATTTTGCTGTGTTACTGATGATCTCATTCTTGCAGACCTGGAGCAAACTTAGACTAATGCAGTTGAACAATATGGCATGTGAAACAAAAATGTCACAGTATTTTTATTTTTTCTGTGAAAAAAATAATTGTTTTATTGTAGTAAGATAGCTGAATTACCTAGCCGGGTGAAATCCTTATCCCATCAAAGTCAATGGCAAAACTCTCACTTCATTAGGACCAAATTTCATTCCAGATGTTTAAAAAACACTGTTTAAATTCAAATTATACAAATGTTATTGTCATTAATATTCTGTTTTGTTAGAGTTACAGATAAAAACCATGTGCCACTTAATTCCATCAAAGTGAATAGTAACCTGAAAACCTGAAGAAACAAAATGTTTCCAAAATGTACTGATCCTGTAAAGAGCCATCAAAGAGGCCAAAAGGGAACAAAATTCAACCGTAGATTTGAAATCTAAATATACACCCGTACTATCAGTTAAACTGCTAACATGAAATAGTCACACAGTATAGGGAGAGATTTAATTGCATTAAATCAGGCTTTGACTCCATTGTCATTCTTAGAACACTCACCATTTCTCTTATGGTGTGTGATGGGGTTACGACTCACCACCGCGGCGCCCCCTGCCGGTCGGTCTGGGAATTAGCTCACAGCAGTCCTGGAGCACCCTCCGCTGGTGGTGTCCCGTCCGCCGCTCCCTTGCCGGCGTCTGGACCCGCGTTGCTCCTGGCTCGTGGCCTCCTCTTCAGGACACTGCCCTGCGGCAGTGGCCCCTAGTCCATGGTCTCCCCCTTCCGGGGGAGTTAACAACAGTCCTCTGGTTCGCCCCTGCCGCAGTGGCCAACCACACCCCAAAGTCTATCCCCTTCTGTCAGGGGTCTGGTGCAGTCTGTTATGGCCACCTCTCACGGCCAGGTGCACAATAAGAGGGAACAGGGGGGGGGGGGGGTACCCAGGCCCACCCACTACTCTGGGTCCAAACCCAGGGACCCTCTAGCGGCAGCCTCCCTGCCCTCCTTCTCTCCCCTCGTCTGATTGGTCTCCCTGGGTCCCTTCCCCGCTGACCCCTTTGCACCCTCTAGGCCCTTCCAGTCAGGGCCCGCAGCCTGGCAGGTAACAGGCTGGAGCTCTCCTAGGCTCCCCTGCATCTGTCCAGCACTGCGCTGTCCAAGGTGCTGGTCTCCTAAGCAGGAGACAGGCCTTCCCCTCCAAAGGCCTGGAAGAGACTCCCTGAGTCTCTGCTGAGCAGCCTTTTTATAGGGCTGAGCCTGGCCCTGATTGGCTGTCTCCAATCTGGGCCCTGATTGGCTCCCAATAAGCCCTTCTCCCATTGGTTGCCCTTCTACGCAGGCTCACAGCCTGCTGCAGCCAACTCATGCAAGGGGGTGGGGAATCTGCCCCACCACACACCCTCCCCCTTAAGAATGCTCGGGGGGGAAGGAATCCCTAGCGCCCCAGTGCTCCTCGCAGCAAGGCCCGCAAGGAATTTCTCTTCTGCCACAAGCTCTCCACAGCCTGGAGCAACCTGCTTCCTCCCTCTAAGGTCTGGGTGGCCAACGTAGACCTCCCTAGTCCTACATGGGTACTCCCCTCAGTTTGGGTCCCCACTGTAGTCCTAATGGCTCCCTTGTGGGTTCCCTGGTTAAGGTGGTACCTCTCTGCCCCAACCCCTTTCTCTCTCGGGGGCTCAGCCTGTACTAACACTCCCTGGTGGCCAGTCCCAGACTGAGCCATTTTGTCAGCACTCCCTCTGCTCCTAAGGGGGCAGTGCCTTTGTAGAAATAGGCGTTGACTTCGTGGGTTCTCCGGGGCTGGAGCACCCACGGGAAAAAATTGGTGGCAACTCCCCGCCCACCCTGGACCCGCGGCAAACTCACTGGAGCACCGGGAGATGTTGCGGGGCCCCACCCCTGACGCTGGGCAATGTTGCGTCGGCGTCGTGGGGCGGGGCCCCGCCCCACGACGTCCGGCGTCAGCACCCATCGACGTAACAGGAAGTTGGTGGCTGTGTTTGTAGATGGCCCTTATTGTGGCACTGGAAACACTTCTTGTGTCTCCCAGAGGCCACAGCCTTCCCACAACTTGCTTTAGGCCTAGCCCTGCCCTCAGGACTAGCCTGGGCCCTGTGAGCCCTGTGGGGACACTCCCTTTTCATGCACCCAGGCACTCCACAGGCCCAACAAGTTTGGGGCCTCCCTGTTACTCTCACAGGGGACATTTTTACTGGGCAGGGTCTCCTTATTCCCTCCCAGTAGGGGCATTCCCCTCTGAAGTGTCCCTCTCGCCCACAGGTGAAACAATCCTTGAGTCCAGGCCCTGGCTTCTCGCCCTGGGTGCCTGGTCTCCTATAGGGTCTGGGTGCCCTCCCCCGCAGCAGCCAGAATAACTCCCTCTGCTGCTCGGCAAGTCGGGCCGCCCAGGCCCTCCAATAAAAGTCTCCTTTCTCCACCATCGTCTCTCAGTCTCTCAATGTGGCACAATCTGCCTAGTCCTCTCACTTGCCCCTTGTATCAGGGGCGGACCGCAGTGCCCACATTCTACACCAAGTGTGACGGGGTTACGACTCACCACTGCGGTGCCCCCTGCCGGTCGGTCTGGGAATTAGCTCACAGCAGTCCTGGAGTGCCCTCCGCTGGTGGTGTCCTGTCCGCTGCTCCCTTGCCGGCGTCTGGACCCGCATTTCTCTTGGCTCGCGGCCTCCTCTTCAGGACACTGCCCTCCGGCAGTGGCCCCTAGTCCACGCTCTCCCCCTTCCGGGGCGGTTAACAGCAGTCCTCTGGTTTGCCCCTGCCGCAGTGGCCAACCACACCTCAAAATCTATCCCCTTCTGTCGGAGGTCTGGTGCAGTCTGTTATGGCCACCTCTCATGGCCAGGTGCACGATAAGGGGGAATGGGGGGGGGGACCCAGGCCCGCCCACTACTCTGGGTCCTGACCCAGGGACCCTCTACAGGCTGGAGCTCTCCTAGGCTCCCCTGCATCTGCCCAGCACTGCGCTGTCCAAGGTGGTGGTCTCCTGAGCAGGAGACAGACCTTCCCCTCCAAAGGCCTGGAAGAAACTCCCTGCACCTCTGCTGAGCAGCCTTTTTATAGGGCTGAGCCTGGCCCTGATTGGCTGTCTCCTTCAATTAATTTGTAAAGGTAGATCAAGAGTAGCCATCCCTGCACAAAAATAATAGTAGCCTGGGGCTTTTTGAACTGGAAGACTTTTCCTGGCAACTTCCAGAGACAGCCTAGGTATTAACAATTAGTTACCAGCCATGTTATCATAAATTGTTCCTATTGATCCTCTTCTAATAAAGCTGAATCAATATATTAGATTTCTTACAAAAAGTCAGATGGCCCAGTAAGCAGTCATGAATTCTACAACATGGTATTAGAGCTGTTTATCCTGGTAGCTAAGGGCTAAACACACACCTATGCTAAGCACCTCCACACAGTGAGGCCATATACCTGAAAAGTGAATATGTATACTGAATCGTTGGTGTGGCAAAATGCCCAAAGCAGCTTTCTCATCAAAGCCCTCATCCCAAATTACTGCCACAATGTGTACTTACTTGGGCTATCTCCCATATAACAGCTCTTTGAGTCATGATGAATGTCTACCAAGATGCTAACTGTTAGGTACAGCATTTCTGTAGCAGCTGTTTCGATTTGAACTGTATCATTTCTTGGAGTGTCACTCTGTAGAAAGACTGTATATAAAATGTGTGCACAAAATTTTGTGCTTATACGAGATAGAATGGGAAACTCAGCATTGGTTCACGTTTAATTTAGCCTTGATAAGCTCTGTATAGGTTTCCTTGATGTATGATGTAGGGAAGATAAATTAATACTTTTGGGCACTTATAAGTGTCTAAATGATGAGGACCACTGTAAAAACATCAACCATCAACCAAATTTGGTAAACAGCACTCTTCCCTTTACATAGTGTACACATACCCCAGGGGCCAACACTGTGCTCAGGAATTTTATCAAGCCTCTGACAGCTTGAGGTCATTTAATGAAGATCCTGTACCACTTTTCTGTAGAGTAGGGGTGTTGACCCTGATATCCTGCCCAGTTTCTGATTTGGAGAACAGTATTCTGCCTACATAAATTTCCCATTAAATATCAGTTGCATAAAGCTCACCTCTTCAATTCTGATCCTAAATTGTTGTGCAATAAATATTGCACTATAGCTTTTAAAGAGTAGTTTTGACAGGTAGGAAGGGAAGAGATCAGTCAGCTCTCTATGAAGAACGGGAAAGAGCAGCTATGAGGGGGCTAGGAAACCTTTCTGAGGACAGTGAGCAGAGATAGCTGTGAGTATGGAAAATGCAAAAAGATAAAGTCAGTTTCCAATAAAAAGGGCCCTGCAAACACACACAATGCATGGATGATAACCTCTACATTTTGAAAGCAAATCCAAATCAGAACATATTTCCATAAAACTGACAGCTCTGGGGACCTAGATTGGGGGCCTACATCAATGGGTAAAGCAAATAAAAACAGATCAAAATCAAAAGAGGAGAGGGGAAGTACTGTGGAGGAAGATCAGCTCAAATTGCCAGCAATCAACTGCTATGACCTACATGACCACAGGCTGAAACTCCGGAAAAACATTCTGGCTGGCAACCTACTGGTTTTATCGTAAAATAGTTGTGACATTTTAGTTTTGAATAATAAGAATGATTGTCATGTATGCTTATACAATAGATACTAAAGAACCTCTACCTGAAACTATCCCATTTTATGAGCCTCTTCCAACAATATTATGACTGATATTTTTGTAAAATTGAGAGGTATCCTGGAATGCTCCACAGATACTCAGAAAGAAATGATATTAGATTTCAGGACCTAAACATACATCCCTTCCTTGATCTTAAAGACTCCAGAAATGTGGGAATATTTGGTGGAAATAGAAAAGCTTTTCTTTAAATGAAACATTCAAACATCAGTACCATATCCTGTGAAACTCTGAGCACTGCATGGGGATGGGTGCAAAACAACAGTGAGGATGCTGATTTTAATAAACATCTATCAGAAGTCCAGTTCTGAATGCAATATTGTACACTCCAGCAATGAAGCTCTGAAGGAGTGATGTTGAAAAATGATGTTGAGTTTGATCTCCACTATTCTAATTTAGCATTTTCATATGTATGCATGCTTATAAGGGCCTAACTATAACACCAGGGCCAAAACCACACCAAAAATATTTTTTAGTCTCAAGGTTTAATAGGCCCTGTAGCATGGGAGGTGTCTTTGGAAAAAAGTGGAACAGTAAACTACTGTAATTCAGAACATTATATAAGTGAGATGCCCACCTTCACTTCCAAAATGGAGGGCGGACAGTTTAAAACTGAAACACCTGTAAATTTATCTTATGGAGACGAGTGTTTAATATGCAAATCACACAAAAACGAAGGATAAGCTTTCATGTTTAAGTAAATTCTGATGTATTACATATGCACATCTTGAGAATTTAATTAATGTAGGCAATTGGCTGAGAGAATCATTAGATAAATGACACTAAAAGTGTATAAGTATACCTGTACTTTTTTATCTGAACAGTTATCAGAAACATCCTTATGAACGACACAAATGATACTATATATTCTCCTCTTTGAGATGGACTCACTGCTCACTGCTTTTGATATTAATGTGCTGTATGATAATATACAGAGTTTTCTCCTTCTAAAAAAATGTGGCCTGAGAGATGTCATATCCATTCCTATGGGTGCAGACGGGGAATTTAGCTTGGGGGAGGGCAGGCAGGGCTGCCACTGGGATGGCTGGTCTTCCAATGGATTCCTGTTTGTGGAGGGTCACCCTTTCCTGAATTGCTCCACTTCTAGGAAAGGTTAACTCTGTGTTCCCCTATTAGACAAAGTAGTGTTTGTACGTGGCTCTGAGTGAATCAGACCCAGGAAATGGATATAGAAGAGTAATTCTTTGCTATGCAATGTATCAGTCTTATATGGTGTTCAACATAATCATTGGAGTAGGAAGAATGATAAGTAATGTGTTGGATGACACTTGTGGCATCAGAACACAGATTAATGTTATTAATAATGACAGTACAAAAGCCTTGTCAGAAAATGTCATCTCTATTGATAAGAAATGATATAATACACATTTTCATACAGCTTTGTAGAAAGACGCTGAATAACTGAGTGACAGAGGCATCAAGTTTATTTTCCGGATGCTGACTAACCAAAGCCAGGTAAAAACAATGCTAGTTTTGAGATTAAAACATTTGTTGTTTCTTATAGGTTATCAGTCTCTGTGCAGGCTGAGACCAGGATATTTGGGAAGCTGAACTTTACCACCAACAACCTGGGTACTCGGTGGCAGACTGGTGCACAGACACTGTTGGGCTGCTATTACATCTTCTGGGTTGGAATAGTGTTTGAACTTCCTCTATGTCAGTTGCACATGGTATTGGTCCAATGAATGTGTGGCACCACCCCAAGCCAGCCAACTTTGTGGCCTTCCACTGCAGCCTAAGCAGGGCTAGCCAGGACCCCCTTTGTAGGGTATGTAGGAGTTGCACAGATACCACTCTATCAGACTACCTCTCTTCCACACAGGTCATATATGGGACATAAATGGTAAGAATGGTCTTGGACTGTTCCTCAGCACCATGAGAGAGATTCACCGAAGTGGAGTGAGAGTCCCAAGTTTTCAATGCATTTCCAAGGTGTTTCTTTTTGCTTTTTGTGGAAGTTCCCTCTACCCATGTTGCATTTTTATTCAAGGAGGAGTGGATGTTACTATGATAATTCTACATTCCACAATGATTTTCTTCCACTAGAATGATGTATATTGACGCATTTCAAGGGGATGGTCATATTGCTGCTCCTTCCTCTGGCTCATCAGGGAAGGAGAGGGTCAATTACACTACTTTGCATGAAAAGTATAAGGAGTCATCCCTAGCTTTCTTTCCTGCTGCAGCTGCTAACAGCAAGGAGTGAGGGTCATTTCTATTGTAGCTGATACTTGGTGAGTAAAGATGAGTTGGCCTTGCTACCGCTTGGCCCTTTCTTTGCAGAGAGCCTCTGTACATACACTGCCAGTACCTGCTGTATATGCAGATGAAGAAAATAGAAAGACACTACCAAAACTTTAGAAGCGAAGATATTTTGCCATCTCCTGTTGTAGCAAACTGTTTTATAATTTTTTAAAAATATTTTTTATATTGGTACTTTTTTCTGTTGGCGGGGAGGAAAACAATACAGACAAAATCACTTCATTTTTAGGAATATGCAACATATTTTACATTCGGTTTAAAGAATGATTAATTTTATAAACATGGTTATTATTTCAGAATTCTCCCATGAGTACAGTTTACAGAATAGTACTGGATCAAGAGTGCCTATTAAGTCATATATCAGTAAAACAAGGTGCCAAATATAAGTATTTCTTTCACAACCACAGATGTATCTCATCCATATAGCATGAAGTTAATTAGATATGTCTTTCAAACATTGTGCGAGGGATTTTTATACATTAAAAAGTTAAACTCTTTTCCAGCTAGTTAGGGATTAAAAAGTAACACGGGTTCCAAAGGGAAATCCTTCATCATTTTATTTGTTTTTTTGAGAAATGGTTATATACTGGATATGTGTAATGTCTGATCCATAATGAACATAACAAGGAGTCCTTGTGGCACCTTACAGACTAACACATTTATTTGGGCATAAACTTTCGTGGGCTAGAACCCACTTCATCAGATGCATGGAGTGAAAAATACAGTAAGCAGTATAAATATACAGCACATGAAAAGATGGGAGTTGCCTTACCAAGTGGGGGGTCAGTGCTAATGAGGCCAATTCAATTAGGGTGAATGTGGCCCATTCTCAACAGTTGACAAGAAGGTGTGAACATCAACAGAGGGAAATTATTTTTTGTAGTGACCCACCCACTCCCAGTCTTTATTCAGGCCTAATTTGATGGTTTCAAGTTTGCAAATTAATTCCAGTTCTGCAGTTTCTCGTTGAAGTCTGTTTTTGAAGGTTTTTTTTTTGAAGAATGGCCACTTTTAAGTCTGTTATTGAGTGTCCAGGGAGATTGAAGTGCTCTCCTACTGGTTTTTGAATGTTACAATTCTTGATGTCTGATTTGTGTCCATTTATTCTTTTGTGTATGGCCTGTCCAGTTTGGCCAATGTACATGGCAGAGGGGCTTTGCTAGCACATGATGGCATATATCACATTGGTAGATGTGCAGGTGAACGAGCCCCTGATGGTGTGGCTGATGTGGTTAGGTCCTCTGATGGTGTCCCTTGAATAGATATGCGGACAGCTTTGGCAACGGGGTTTGTTGCAGGGATTGGTTCCTGGGTTATCGTTTCTGTTGTGTGGTGTGTAGTTGCTGGTGAATATTTGCTTCAGGTTGGGGGGCTGTCTGTAAGCGAGGACTGGCCTGTCTCCCAAGGTCTGTGAGAGTGAGGAATCGTCCTTCAGGATAAGTTGGAGATTCTTGATGATGCGCTGGAGAGGCTTTAGTTGGGGACTGTAGGTGACAGCTAGTGGCATTCTGTTGCTTTCTTTGTGGGGTCTGTCCTGTAGTAGGTGACATCTAAGAACGCTTCTGGCTCTGTCAATCTGTTTCTTCACTTTCCCAGGTGGGTATTGTAGTTTTAAGAATGCTTGATAGAGATCCTGTAGGTGTTTGTCTCTGTCTGAGGGATTGGAGCAAATGCGGTTGTATCTTAGGGCTTGGCTGTAGACAATAGATCGTGTAATGTGGTTTGGATGAAAGCTGAAGGTATATAGGTAAGTATAGCGGTCACTAGGTTTCCGGTACAGGGTGGTGTTTATGTGACTATCACTTATTTGCACTGTAGTGTCCAGGAAGTGGATCTCTTGTGTAGACTGGTCCAGGCTGAGGTTGATGGTGGGGTGGAAATCTCTGAAATCCTGGTGGAATTCCTCAAGGGCCTCCTTCCTGTGAGTCCAGATTATGAAGATGTCATCAATGTAGCGCAAGTAGAGTAGGCATGCTGGGGAATGACAGCTGAGGAAGCATTGTTCTAAGACAGTCATAAAAATGTTGGCATACTGTGGGTCCATGCGGGTACCCATAGCAGTGCCGCTGACTTGAAGGTATAAATCTTCCCCAAATCTGAAGTACTTGTGGGTGAGGACAAAGTCACATAGCTCAACCACCAGGTTTGCCATGACATTATCGGAGATACTGTTCCTGTTGGTTTGTAGTCCATCTTTGTGTGGAATGTTGGTGTAGAGAGCTTCTACATCCATAACGGCTAGGATGGTGTTTTCTGGAAGATCACCAATGGATTGTAGTTTCCTCAAGAAGTCAGTGGTGTATTGAAGATAGCTGGGAGTGCTGGTAGTGTAGGGCCTGAGGAGAGAGTCCACATAGCCAGACAATCCTGCTGTCAGGGTGCCAATGCCTGAGATGATGGGGTGTCCAGGATTACCAGGTTTATGGATCTTATGCATCTGATGAAGTGGGTTAAAGCCCACGAAAGCTTATGCCCAAATAAATGTGTTAGTCTCTAAGGTGCCACAAGGATTCCTTGTTGTTTTTACTGATTCAGACTAACACGGCTACCCCTCTGAAACCTGTCATAATGAACATGTAAGCAAAAGATACATTGGTCCCAATCCTGCTTTCTTACAATGGGTGAAACCCCAATTACTTGTGGAAATATTAATAGCACATATAAATACATAAAAAACCCTAATGGGTCCGAGTCTTGCCTCCACTGGAAGGGCAAAGCAGCTATAATGTTAACTTAACCAGCTAGTGGAGGGCTCCCCTCTGTGCTGATTGAATCCCCAGGTAGCTTAGGAGGTCCACAAAGGCTCTGCATACCCACCCCCCCACTCCTCTTCACCTTCACTTATGCCAATGATTGGTCTGCCTTGTTATGGCTGGCTCCACTATTAAAAAGTACAGGTAGTTAAAGCTGGTGCAAAGCCTCTTTTGCTCTCCTCTCCCTGAGTATAGATTGGACACAGCCCTGGAGGAGATTTTTGTAAAAAAAGGATAACAGTCTATTCATGGCTTTATTTACATACAAATAATTTGTAAAGGTATCTATTCATTGTGAAACCAAAAACTATATTTTGCACGTGTGTTAGAATTAGAAAGGGAAGCTGATCAGCCTGTTTTCATTTTCCAAATCTTAAATGTAGCTGGAATATAAAGACTTAGATTAAATATAGTTTTTAAACAATGGGATAAGCTGTTAAAAAGTAAATTGGATTTTTAAACACTTCACTTGAAATTTTTGAAGCTGCTTGGAGGATTTAGACAGACAGCAATCCTGTATTCCTTGATTATGGTGATAGCCTGGGACTTAGGAGACCTGGATTCATATTCCCAATAGGCTTTAAATAGCTAAGTCCCATTTTCAAAAGTGACTTAGGCAACTAAATGATTTAGGCCTTGGCTATACTTGCAGATGTACAGCGCTGTGAGTTAAACCCATCTTCGTACAGCTGAGTAGGGAAAGCGCTGCAGCCTGTCCACACTGGCAGCTGCCAGCGCACTAACATGGCTACATTTGAGACATTTGCAGCTGTATTGGGAGCAGTGCATTATGGGCGTTCAAGTGGCTGCAACGTGTTTTTCAAATGGGGGGGTGAGGTGGAGTGTGACAGAGAGCGTGTTGGGAGAGAGAGTGGGTTTTTGGGGTATCCACAGAGTGTCAGCTCATTATCTCCTATCGCCTTAGGGCCTTGGCTACACTTATACACAATATAACTGCCTGCAGCGCTGTAACTCACTAACTGGCTACACTTGCAAGGCACGTGCAGCGCTGTATCTCCTCAGATACAGCGCTGCATGTACTCCACCTCCCCGAGAGGAATAACATTTGTTGCGTAGGTGGTACGCTGGTGCTTCAATGTAGCCAGGGAATTCGCAGTAACTGACCTCCGGAAGCTCCCTTTGTTTTGAAACGGCACTTCCGGGTTGGAGTTCAGAGCTACGTTCTGGAGCTGCTTTACAAACACAGCTACTGTTTGCAGGCCGGGAAGGGGGGGGCGGGGGGCTCCGTTAGGAATGCCGGCAGCAAAGTTGGCTTGGAGAGAGATGGCAGGGGAGGGGGAGGGGGAAGAACGGCGGGGGGGAGGAGGAGGGCTCCGTTTCCCTGAATTCTCTTTTATCTGCTCTTTAAAAACAAACAAAGCCCCTGCTGCTTGCTTTCAGTGATTGAGAGAGAGGAGGAGGATGTGCCTATAATGCACCGCTCCCAATACAGCTGCAAATGCCTCAAATGTAGCCACGTTAGTGCGCTGGCAGCTGCCAGTGTGGACAGGTTGCAGCGCTTTCCCTACTCAGCTGTACGAATACGGGTTTAACTCACAGCGCTGTACATCTGCAAGTGTAGCCAAGGCCTTAGGCATTACAACAGTGAGCAGAGCAGTTTCTCAATACCTTTAAAAATTGGAGCATCCATCACCCATCTGTAAAATGGAGTTGATAGTATGACACATTGCAATCACATACAATATATTTGGGAACCATGTTGTGTTAAAATTAGGAACACCATTTTTTGGGCTAGGAATTGTATTCATCTCCATGGGGTGAGAGTTACACATCTCTTCCAGGAACTAAAAATAGTGCTGATGGTTAATTACTGCAACCCCTGAGATTGTAAACCTATCCATAGAAGTAGCATCCGTAGGGTAGTTTACATATGCTGGGTTAAACAAGTATCAAAACCCAGGGTTGTGAGTTCAATCCTTGAGGGGTCCATTTAGGGATCTGGGGCAAAAATTGGGGATTGGTCCTGCTTTGAGCAGGGGGTTGGACTAGATGACCTCCTAAGGTCCCTTCCAACCCTGATATTCTATGATCATTCTATGATCATTCTATGATCAAAGGCCCAAGAGATACAAAGAAAGGGCTTTTGGTATAAAAGGCTGAGTTTAAACAGATCCAAGGTGTTTGCAAACCAATATGATCTTTTGTCCAAGGGGGAGTCTCAACCCTTGATGAAGGGTTGGAAGGACATTAGTCTTCCAGAACCCCATAGAAGCGATAAGAGATTTCTGCTACAAGTAGTATGCATTTCATTTCAATCTGTATTACTATATTATTTGTCTTTTCCATATGTTTTCTGTCCTGAATAAATGTGGTATTTGGAAAGAGCTGAGTGGTAACTTGTAACTACAAACTTAACTATTCATAGTCCTTGGAGAGAGAGCACAGAGCAGGGTCTGGACTCAGTCATACTTACTTGCTGGGGTGAATCACAAGGAAATGTAGGGAACTCTGCAGCCTCAACCATGGTCTGGAGAGGGTATGGATGTTGGTCACTGCCCATACAGTGGTAAAGGCTAGGGGCCTGATACCTGAACAGGTATTCTTAGAGCAGACCACAGAGACAGTCAAAGGTGCCGTTATACTGAAACTGTGACAGATAGTAGTTCCCTACCTTACAGCTCAGAGAAGTACAAGTGGGGCAGGTGTCATGGCCTTCAAATCAGTTGGATTCCAGGACTATATAGGAGAAGTAAAATGCAACCCTGCAAAAAAAACTTGCCTGTCAGTGTTACCCTCCAGACTCCCTAATCCTTTTCTCCCTCTCTCTCTCTCCCCCAACAGTCACATAGAGTCACCTCACCTCTATTCTCTGGGGTCCCCACGCACATACTCTTCTCAACTACTTTAACAAATGAGCATGAGTGCCCAGTATGGCCATTCTTATGTTCTACCTCCTGGCAGCTCACTTCGCCTTTACCTCACTTCTCCATATGGCATTGAGCATTAACTTCCACTGGATTTTTGAATGGAACTCCTCCCCAACAGTTTCAGAAGGCAGCAGGCCACACAAGAAAGATTAGTATCTTCACAGTCTTGTTGTTTCTTCCTAATGGGCCATCACACCTGTCTGGCTTTTTTCATTGTTGTATCTGAAGGACTGTGGGTGACACCCAAAACAGCACATTTGAAATACACATACTAGGTCAATATTCCTAACTTCAGATACAGAAATGATACAGGTATACAAATTGGATAATCCCATTCAGTAAATCATAACCTTTCCAATGATGAGCCACCTTCCATAAGGTAGATTTTAGTTATGCCATATTCATATCATAAGCATATTTCCATAAAGAATATGAAGTGTAACATCACAATGTTGTGAAGGCCAAGACTATAAAAAAAGAGCTAGATAAATTCATGGAGGATAGGTCCATCAATGGCTATTAGCCAAGATGGGCAGGGATGGTGTCCCTAGCCTCTGTTTGCCAGAGGCTGGGAGTGGGCAGCAGAGGATGGATCACTTAGTGATTACCTGTTCTATTCATTCCCTCTGGGGCATCTAGCATTGGCCACTGTTCAAAGACAGGATACTGAGCTAGATGGACCTTTGGTCTGACCCAGTATGGCCGTTCTTATGTTCTTACGTTCTACCTCCTGGCAGCTCACTTCACCTTTACCTCACTTCTTCATATGGCATTGAGCATTAACTTCCACTGGATTTTTGGAATGGAACCCCTCCCCCCGCCCCCAAGTTTCAGAAGGCAGCCGGCCACACAGATTGGCTGCCCCCAATCTCTCTGACTTTATGGAAAAGCACTTTGAGCATATGGAGTCTTTTCATCAGATGTTAATTTCTTCATGAAAGGGATTTCACGAAAATTCTTTATACATGTCTTGAAGAATGACTTTAAAACAGGTTTTTTACATATTCCTCAATCTATATCTTGGTGGTAAAGACTGCATTCTGGCATATAACACTCGCACAAATGCTCAGACTTCCTCTCAAAGCTTTTCACCTTCAGGCTGAATGTGTCAACAAAAGCCAGACCATACAAAAGTGTGCTTGCTCCTCTGTCATATAATCAAATTCTTCTGCATTGTGTATGATTTCATTATAACAGCTTTAGTGCAGTGTGCAAATGTCAGTTAATGGAAAAGGGAGACTGCCTGGAAATATTACCATAGAATTCATTGTAAAAAAAATTATTTTTACTATGGAACTGTCTGGGTTTATAGATGGAAGTGCTTTAGCAAACCGTCTGCTTCAGATAGTATTCAAGAGCTAAGTAGATCACCAGACCTCCCATGCAAAGCTGAACCAGAAATGAAGATAATCCACTCTAAAAGAATAAGTCCAAATTCTATTAATGTAATATAGTGTTTGCATGTAATTTACAGAAATTATATTTTAAATGAATTTATGATAGAAACATAATTATAAAGAATTGTGATTTACAGGTCTCTAGTGAAAAGTTTGTCAAAAGTTACTACATAGTTAACAACTTTGACTTATTTTCCTAAATTAAGGGGAGGGGGAAACTGTTGAAAAATGCTGACCACAGCACAGACAAATATGATGTTTTTTGTTCCAGGAATATTCAGAAAGAAAGCTTTGAAGTAGAAAGCAATTTTTAATCACCCAGGCCCCAATCATGAATGGTATTTAGGCTCTTACCTTCCAATGATTTCTCTAATATTGGCATATGTGATATTTTTTAAATGGAAGAGCACAACACTTGATACAGCAAGGAGGAGGGTTCCCAAAACCTCTTGCCAGATTTTTCAACAATGACAAGCCCTAGCGGACTTCAAAACAAGTTCCAAATGCTCTATGTTCTACCACCTCACCCCCTGATTTTTGCCAAACTGGATTGCCTGTGAAAACATCAATGAGCAATTCTTTCCCACTCACAGGGACTGAGGCAGGGCAGTGGTTAAAACAAATTGAACTTTATTAGACAGAAAGGGGGTGTAGCAGGGGCTGCTGCAAAGCACCTAATTAGCCCCTGCTCTGCCAGCTCCAATCAAGAGAAATAGATTGGGGCTGGTGGAACAGGCCTGATGCCTGGCCTGGGGATTGGCTCCACCTGCGGGCCTGACAAGCCAGCAGCTAGAAGGGCTGGGAGCTAGTATAAAGGGAGGCAGCTAAGGGTTGATTGCTTGGGAAAGAGGGAACTAACTTTGTAAAGCCTTCGATAGAACTCAACTTTGGTGGTGGGAGAATGGTGTGTGTAAATAAAGCTGCTGCATAACAAGAAGCCTACATTCCTGTCTATGTAAAATGAAATTAGTAATATTCACAGACTTGGATGTCTTTGTTCTAAATGTCTCTCAGTCAACAAGATGTGCATGCACACTCCTTTCTGTTACTGAATGTGGGTCAACCTATTGGGTGAATGAGTTAGGAGATCATCTAATGCAAGACACCCACTGTGCTTCAGAAGCTACTGTACAATTCAGGGGTTTGTTTATTTGGTGAGAATCTCAGCTACAGCAATTATTACCAAATTCATGATCTTGTCAAAACTAAACAAGAGGACCACATTTGTCTGAGCTATTGGTACTAGAGAGAAATCAAATATAAATGAATAATTGATGCACGCCACAGAAAATGATTGAAATCTGGAGTTTTGCTGCTGCTGCTCTTAATAGTGCAAAATATTTGGGAATGCAACCTCAACCTTTGGTGAGCATATTATTTTTGCATAAAGGTCAGTTGGTGCCATCAACCCCCAATGGAGCATCAAAAATAAAAAAAAGTTGCTGTGAAGCATAAAAACTATACAAGATTAAGATTGCTGCTATAATAATGTTAATGTTGTATCAATAAATCTGAACTACATATTGTTGTAGTATAATAGTATGCAATATTGAAAATGAAAAGAATCCTACATATATACGACTTCAAACTACCAAATATATTAACACGTAGATACTACAGTCCCAATCCTGCTAACAGTTATGCAGTAGTAAATTTAAGCACATGTGTTTGGAGCATTGGGGGCTAATATTACAATTGGCAAATAAATTTGTTAATTAATCCATTTTGTGTTTGCAAGTTCCCTGTAACCAGATGATGTTTGTTTCTTGAAACTATTTGCTGAGAATTTTTAATAATAAATCTATTCATTAATAATTCACTACATGTTTTTAAATTCTGAGCTTAGATGGTTAGTTTATGTAGTAGTAAGGTATTTTACATGTCTCAGTTGAATTAATATAATTCTTAATCATGTTTCTGATGTGAACTCTCATGATTATGGATTTTAAATTCTTTTTCTGAGGATAATCTGCAATCTTCACTGTTTAGCAAAGATCCCTCCCAGAGTATACTTGTCCACTAGAATATTCACAGAAAAGTTATGCACAAAGGGCACAAAATATTCACAGCACATTATTTCACTATTCACCCAGCTCTAACTATAGTGATGTCATGTTACAAATACCATAGATAGCTAGCAACTATTTGTTTTCATTTTTTTTTAATTACCCTCTAGTCTAGGGGAATGTACGAAACTCAGTAGTCTTGGCAGGATATTCTTCACACCCATTCCATTTTCATTTTGAGCTGCCCCTTGATATCATACTCATCAATGCTGTGGTGGTGATGATGTATGTGATGATGACCCTTATTCCAGAAGAATGCCTGCCCATCTGTAGAAATGTACCATGATTTTTTAAATGGATAAATATTGTGTGCAAACCTACACCATTATATTGATATAGCTTTTAGTATGGAATTGAACAGCAATGTTAATGTATGTTGATACATTTTGTACAGTGTGACGGATTATGATAAACTAAATGAGTAATAGACAAGAAATCTAATTATTCTCAATATTTCCTTCACTAACAGGAAATTAAAAATGGTTAAAACAAAATCTTCCCCTGGTATTTTCAAAATCCTGGGGATTGCTTGTGAGGTGCATAGCAGATTAATTTGTTTCTATATCCAAGCATAATAAAAAGCATTTCCTTCTATAATGTGTTATCGGGACCACTCAATTATAGTTATGCTTGGCAGAAATAGACTTTTATTTTTTATAATTTTGACAAATAATATTGATGTTTATTTTTAAACTTTTTTATTGTATCAATTTAAATTTCACTGTTGTGGGAAATTAGCGGAAGGTCAGATGATAATTATTTAATACCTGTAGATGTAAAGAGTAAAAAAGTTAAAGCTTTATTAACCTTAGAACACAAATTGTCAACAGCGTGTGTCATAAATACACAGTAACTATCCTTAAATCGAATTCTAATAAGCTCTCAAATTGCATTTTTCTTACATCGCCTGTCTGTAAATTTTAATTATTATTGATGGAAATATATTTTCATTGGATTGTATATGTGAGACATTTACCAATAAAAATCTATTCTTTTCAAGCTTGATTATAGTTTATGCATAGACTTAATTATACATGTATTGACAGACTTTATTATATCAAACTGTTCTTTTTTTTGGTGAATGTCTTTAATTTGAATTACTTAATATCAGGAATGTTCTACTGCTAACAGCTAATACACAGAGTAGTAGCAATAACAGGAACCCTGCTCATGCTGCCACCAGGAAAAAAAATGTTTTATTTATTTTTATTTGTTGCAGTATATGAGTGACACTTGAAGACTGTGGAAAATCTATAGAAGATAATATGACCTTTTATAATTGTTGAAATGTGTCCCCAATTTAGAGTCATGCAGTTTAAGGCCAGAAGGGACCACCAGATCATCTAGTCTAACCTCCTGTATATCATAGGCCCAGCAATACCACCCAGCACCTGCACACTAAGCCCAACAACTGAAATGAGACGAAAGTATTACGGCCCGCAGAAGGCTAGACTCTACAGTATCTGCCACAAGCAGAGAATAGGAGGAACCTAGGGGTACGAGTTCCATATATCTTCTCCAAAATATGTGACAAGTGATGGCCTGTAATAAAATTTTAAGAGGAATGCCATCTTATTTCTTGAATTAGAGCTGTAATAATAAATGTACAGTCTGCCTCATTGTAATACTGAAATGAGAGGCTGGTGTCTCAAATTGGGCATACAAAATTGCCAGCAAATTTTGTTAAAATGTTGGCCTAAGTCCCCTTTTGAGATAGAGTCTTGATATTTTATTATTCATTCTTGATTGATACTAACTCCCTCTTTAGAACATGTTCTGTATTTCCATCATTGGTTACCAAAAAGTCATTAATCTTATTGTACTTCACCCTTTGAAGTGCCTATTTGAGCTAAATTTTGAACTAGAAATGTAATACATACCTTCACTATTGGTCTCTGAGTACATACAAACATCCTAAATTTGGCCATTACATTAGAAGTCACCAATAGGCTGTTTGTCTGTCTTATCCTATTTCAACCGTGCAAGTGTCTTTTAGAGCTATAGTCATGAAACAAGTGGCTTTTTGAAGTATAATCTTGAACTTTGGTACACGTTAGTAATAGATGTCTGAATAAGGTGGAAGGGAAATTGATTTTAAACTTGGCATTCCTATCATAGCTCAGTAAAATCTCATCAGGTTTAACAATTTACAAAAATATATATATTAAATTCTTCATGAGGCAGTTAAGTGGAGCAGGAGGCCGCCAGTTTGGAGAAAGTAATATGACCTGATGTCATCAGTACTATTTACTGGATAATAAACAAACATTAATATTTTAATCATATTTGTGTGACGGCTATCAACTACCATTTAACTATAATTTATTGCTATGTTAATTTTTGTCTACAAATTTTACATCTGTATGTTTTCCTATATATTATCAATATAACTTTATAGAAACATTCATAGTACACAAGAGTAGAACATGACTGCCTTCAAAACTTGCTTCTTAAAAACTATAGAGGGATCCAGAAAGAGACTTCTTAGACTGTTTGAAAAATGGTAATTATGTTGTGTGATTACTTTTTTTAAAATTAATGTTTTTTTAAATTGTTTTGTGAAAAAATTTTAAATGTTCTGATTTTGCAACCAAAAAACATTCTTTCCCCCCTGTTTTTGATTTCAAAAGCCTTAACACTTTCCATTTTTGTTTCTTTCATCAAAAAAAATCTGAAGTAGCCCCCCACCACATATACACAAGAAATTATCATTTTTTAAAACAGCCTTTTTTAAAAACAAAACATTTGTAAACTACATTTTAAATAAAACATAATTCAACCAGCTCTATTGAACACACACATGTTTAAAACGAGGAGAATTTGGTGGCAGCATAGTACAAATATATTGGACCTTTTATTGAAACTGTGCATCAAGTTGCTGGCTGGTTAGTTAGGGGAAAATCCAGAAGGCTTTGCCACAAAAGCAATGTGGTGGTCTGGACATGTATGTGTGGGAGTTGCCCAGCAGTGCATATTCTCTGCAAAGTGTAGAGCTCTATTTGCCCTTTGTGGAGAACAGACAGGAGGGAGCTTGCCATCAGTGAGCCTGGAGATATGCTTCTGTGTGGATGGATTCTCCTTTGGATCCTGAAGCCCGCTTCAGCTGTTAGCTTGTGTAGCGTCCACTGACCGGTTCCATGACTGTGGCGGGGAGTTGATCATCTACCAGCACCTGGACTGGCTGTTCAGGGCAGGGACTGGGCACAAGGTATTTTTTATTTTGGGATTAGAGCTCATCACAGGCCATATTTTGTGGAAGTCAGTGTTTTTCCAGAGAACAATATTTCTAGCTATAACTGATAGTTTTTTGTATTGCTGTAGACAAAGCCAGTAGGTTAAATCAGTTAGTCCTGTAAACTGTTACCTAGGTAAATACTCATTACTATCAAAATACTATTTAAAAATGCCTATGTAAAATGACACCACATTCAGCAGTGTGGATAGAGTCATATCTGCCCATTTTAATGGCAAAAAGAAGTTTTTACTGCTTTTTTATGCTAGTTAAACTACAAAAACAACACAAGTCAGAAAGTGAGAGTGGATTCTATTCTTTCATTTGCATAAACAGGATGGCCTACTACATTCCAATCAGTTACATCCTTCCAATCTCATTGCCTTCAATTACAGTGTAATTTGATGAAATAGCATTGACAAAGATATGATGAGAGTCATAATTTAGCCTATAGATCCTTTAGTACTTGAGGATGATGGTGATAATGATGCAAAAGAAGGAATAATCCACTTTAAGGCTCGTATTCTAGGTTGGTTTTATGGGATTGGCTTGTTAAAACATCTCTTTCCTTATAAATTGAGCACATATGCTATGGAACTATGGGTCAATAAACCAGGAACCTAAAGTAAGGTTTATAGATACCTTTGTAGTCTCTTTAGACCCATTTGGCTGTGCCCCAAAAGTCTATGTAAGATTTTTCCCTGTTAATTAATGGTGTTTTGTCATATTTCTATTTTAAAGTAAGAAAACAAACTGCACCGTCATTAATGCAAACAAAGGAATTGTATTCCTAAAAAAATAAAAAATTAAGAAAGAGTATTAAATGTAAAATAACGGAATGGATAGAGCACTTCAGTCTAGATCTGTCAATCTAGCATCTTTTATAAACCTTTAATTCTCAAAATTTACCTAAATCTTAAATTAACTAAAACCTGTTTCTTTAGAATGCCCATTCTGCAAAAGATTCCTACTTAGATGTTCTATGCCTGAAAATATTTCATTGTAAAGAAAACTGCTCCTGCCTTTGCTATATTTGGAAGTAAGGTCCAAAAACAATGTGTTTGGGAGATATGGGATTTTGGGAAATTTGTTTTTTATTGTTACATTTGTGTGTTTACGATTACTGTTTTTTCAGTTTTTTAAATTGTGTGATGATGATTCAACTTCTGCACATCACTTCACAAATGGATTTGTTCTCGATCCAAGTTTGTACAACTTTCTGTGGCATTAAAAGGGTTTCTATATTTTGTTGGGTGTTTGCTTTTTGCTTTCTGTATTGCTATAGCAGCCAGTTCAAACTGTCGGTCTGTTCCAGAAGAAGTATGCTAAGAACAACATAAATATGACTCTAATATAGGACCAGATTCTGTATCTACCTACTACCAAATGTAATGAGTAGTTTAGTGCCATTTGTTCTAGAAATACACAATAAAATATAACTTCAGCAATAAGCATTCTAGCCTTTCAGTGCTTCATTGCAAGTGCAGTATCAGAGAACCATCCTCTTATGTGACAATATCTGGACATTGTGGGCATCCTTGCTAAGTACAGACTGTTGTTGGGCAATTTTGGCCACCCTGTTTGGTTCTGAGATTGACTGGCAGGTTTCCTGGTAACACCTTTAAAAACATCAGAGGATGACGGCAACCTGATCCTGCGTCACCCACTTCCTAAAGACTAGCTGGACAAAACCATTATGAGTTTATATGATTTCCACTCATAGGGACAGAACCTGGCACCAGTGAAGTTCACAGGAGTGCTGCCATTGATTTACTATTGCAAGAGGGAACCGACTTCATTTTCAGATCCGAGGTAGACTTTTCGAAAGGGACAGGAAAAAATCATATTCTTTGCTCGTTAACTGGTCTGAAACTCATTGAGAGAAACATGGCCATTTTTACAGTCTCTTCTTAGGGAAGAACAACTCTTAAAAATATTTTATTTTAGAAGACACAGATTGTCAGAACTATTCTTATATATTGGAAACAATGGACACTGGGTATGCCTACACTACAATCTTAGGGGTGATTGCAGCTTGGGTAAACATACCTGTGCTAATGTTATTCATGCTAACACTGCTGAAAAGAGCAGAGTAGGTGAGGGACACCCAGGTTTCAGCAATGCGAGTATATCCAGGGTCCCAAATATTTTTGTATAGCTTGTACTGCAACATCTAAACTTCTATTTTTAGCTGGGCGAGCATGGGTAAAGCTAGCACAGCTATGTCTACCCCAGCTGCAATCACACCTTGGACTGCAGGGCAGACACCCACAGTATCAGCAATTTTAAATAAACACTGAATAGATTTCAGTTTGATTAGACTCACTTTTTCCAAAGGCATGGTACTGTTAATAATGTTGCCCACATGTTTTTCTGTTAAGAAACCCCAGTTTGATAGTCTCTGTAGTGCAGTTTTAATGGTTTAAATTAAGAGTGCTTTTTTATATTGCAAAATGGCATAATTGGACAGTATTACAGGGGTAACCATTTATAGTCACTTGGAAAAAGAAGTGTCAAAAATATAGTAAACTCAATCCCCTTCTTTTGAAATCACCAGGGTGTTGTTTAAGTCACATTGATATATACACTGAGATTTTTTTTCAGAAATATGTAACCCTGGAATACTTTATTTTTGTCTTCTATTTATTGACATCTATAAAAATGTAAAAGATTTGGATATAAAAATCCCATAAATTGTGTTTGATATAATTGTCTATTTGTTTCTATACAATTTATTTGGTAGCATTCCCAACTCTGGGCTATAGTAAGAATGTTACCTAACAATTATTGTAGGCGGGGCTAATAGCACTACCTGTAGTTAATTTTTCCCAACACTTCCCATTATAAGACCCTGTTTTCAGCGACTTATAACTACATACTTTAAATGCTGTCAAACTTTTTCAGGCTGAAATGTTTCATTCTGGGTGTCTGCCTCAGGCTAATGTTTTTTAAGCAAAAATGGTTCAGCCTTTTCTTATAATTGGATTAGGTGAAAATAAATTGTATTGCTCATATACCGTTTAAAAATACCTACAGCTGTAATATTGAGAATCTCTAGTGCCTCTATGCTTGGAATCAAGGGCTTGACATTTTGCAGTGAGTTTGCCTTCATATCAAGGATAAGCCTTTTGCCGTTCCTGTGAGAAACTGCTTAAATTTGGCCAAGTTATCAGCCTTTGTAAAATCTCAGATTGTGCATATTCAGTAAAGGCTCATTAGAGTTTGACCACTAATTTCTACAAATATTCCATCTCTACTGAGCATGCTCAACCCAGGGCTGTGGTTGCTGAGCAGGACTTTCCCTATAGTTGGGATCGAGCATTGGCTGTGGTGCTAAACTTGTGTCTTCTTGTGCATAGGGCCCCCCATCGTGGCAGAAATGTAAACATATGAGGCATTTAATTGAAATCAATGGGATCCTACTCAGGATTAGGATCCATGATTGTATCTGGCCTCCATTCAACTTCTCTCTCCTAGCATCTCCACACAGGCGAGGTGCAATCTGATCCTTAGTATGTGGTATTGCGCAGCATATGTTGTCTGCCACATTTCTCTACACGGAGTAGTTAACGCAGTACCACTGCTTAAATCATTGCTTTGCAAAGCTCTTAGCATAAGTTTAAATATGACCATTTCTTTCCAATGAGGCTCTTGCCACAGTGTTCTACACCTTTGTCGCCTCAAGATGTGCTTTACGTAGGGGTCACATTTTAAGATCATTTCAACTCCTATTGAAGTTAATGGCAGTCTTTCTGCTAAATAATTGGGAGTTAGATTGACCCCTGATTCAGATTATTATGGTTTATTTGTTGTTATGCTTGGCAGCTGGGATCATAATATCCCTTCCCTGGATGCCTAAAGAAATCTACTACAGTGTTTCTATTTGTATGGGCAAAAGCAATATATTTTTTATATTGTGAGACACACTCAAATGGGAATAATTCATCACAGCTAAATATCTGGCCTTACAGATTTTAAAATCAGAATTATTTTAACTCATTTAAATAAATCAGTAATAACCAATATGGGTTGAAATAGAAGATCTTTAATGCTACAATATGTATACACAAATTATTTGTAGGTTTGAAGTAGATTATAAAACATGTAACAATTTCCTCCGGTCTTCAACTTGCACGTTCAGTGCTATCATTATTATATAGTAAGTGGATGACTTTATTAATCAAACAGCTATATTACAACTATTGTCATATGGTTTGTTCCTGAATAATGTACTTCAATATGTTGCTGGGGGGTGCCATTTCAAAATTCAGGAGAGTAATTTTCTTCTGCTAAGCTAAGATTTTGCATTGATACTGGAGCACATCTCAAATACCCTTTGGTCAAAAGAAATAGAAGCATCTAACAAAATCATACTAGTATTAACAAGAATATCTGCAGTAGGATAATATCAAATTATTTTGGAGAAAAATCACTGTCCTATTTCTTAGTACAAAGCTAAAACCAAATCAACCTACCACTTTAAAGTCTAAAAAAAAAAAAAAGGAGTGTCATTTCCCTCTTCCTTGACTGCAAACATGTCTCCTCAATTTACTAAATAAACAGGAGGGGTGAGGTAATATCTTTTATTGAAACGGTTCTTAACCTTTTTGGGCTCAGGACCCATTTGTAAAAGTTTATGACCTATCATGACCCAGTAAATTGCCTGAGGGTGGAGGCCCTGGGGTGATTTCAGTCAGGTCCTGCCCCCCAGGGGCACAGGTGGGGGGTGGGATGGGTCCTGTTCGGCACTCACCCCACAGTGTCAGCTCCAGTGCTGTGTGGCTGCCTGGGCTTTGCTGTCCACTACTGGTGTTGCAACATCCAGAGTTGCAGCTGCGGCTGCTGGATGCCCGGTTGCACATTTGGCGGGGGACATTTTTGCTTTACTATGCCCCGTGCAGGTGTGTGGTCGGGGGGGGGGGGGGAGCATTTATTTTTGTACTGAAGCAGGTACTCTCATGGTATTTGGGTGACCTGTTCCAGGGTGAGATCTACTTCTTTGGTGCAGAGTCCTTGTTAATGATGGTGGTTCTGAGTGTGCTAAGGTGTGTATCCCAGACTTTCTTCTCTGAGCCTATTCCATGGTATCTGAGTGCCTCGCTGTAGATAACAGATTTCTTGGTGTGTTTGGGGTGGTTACTGGATCTGTGAAGGTAGGTGTGGTGATAAAGGGTTTTTTTTATATATTTGTCTGTAGGGTTCCATTGTTGAAGCTGATTGTGGTGTCTGGGCATGTTCTAGAGAGAGTTTAATGGATTGGTGGTAGTTGCTGAAGTTGTGTTGGAAATCTCTGAGGGAGTTTAAGTTGTCTATCCAGAGGATGAAAATATCATCAATATATATCAGGTATATAATTGGTTTTGTAGTGCATTTGTCCAGAAATTTTTCATCAAGGTGCCCCATGAAGATATGGGCATGTTGGGGAGGTATCCTAGTACCCAGGGCTGTTCCCATGATTTGGACAATGTGTTTGTCATTGAATGTAAAATTGTTATGGGAGAGATTAAATGGATAATTGGTGTACCTCATTCACTGCACTAAATGCCCCAATAACAACAATGTAGGTGAAACCTGATAATCCCTATGCTCTCCAATGAACTCACATAGGAAAATAAGACAAAGCACCATATCACCTTTGGGCAAACACTTTTCACAAAGCTATCACTGTGTATCAGTCCTCTTCCTCAAAGAAAACCCGCCACAACTCTTGCAAAAGACAAGCCTGGGAGCTTTCTTAATTGTTTGTAACTTTACTAGACACTAAAAATCATGGTCTTACTAAAGACACTGGCTTTATGTCCCCTATTGGTCCTATGACTAGCCACTTCACCTTGAATAGTCCCTTAGAATATGTGCTAACTACTTATGTTAAACTATCTGTTCCATCTTGTGGTTAGCTGTGATACATTTTGAACCTTTCCCAGACCTGAAGAACAGCTCTGTGTAAGCTTGAAAGCTCATCTCTCTCACCAACAGAAGTTGGTCCAATAAAAGATATTACCTCATGTACCTTGTCTCTCTAATATCGTGTGACCGACACAGCTACAAGAAGACTGCATTTGCTAAGTAATCAGTAACACTGGTAGCTGAGTTGGAAGATAGAAATACTGGTGATAATGTTCCTGCCTGAGGTATATACTGGTCTTTTCTTTTTCTCATAGTAGTGTTTCTCTCCTCATAAAATGATAAGCAATGATAAAATCCAGTTATTAAGTTAAGGAAAGATAAAAGTGTCTTGTTTCTAAATGTGTTGTCCTTTTACCAGTAAATTGAATGTTGACAGTGAAAAATTGACATTCTATAAAATTGAAGTTTAACCAGATCTGATATTCTCAGTGGTTGTAATGGAAGAAACATTTTCATATAGCTGCTGTGAGACAGTTTATTTTCATTTAATATTTATCTAATTGGGAATACTATGTGGGGACTGTCTGTTTTTTAACTCCACTATGTTGTATTCTGAAAGCCTATTCAAAAATATTAAAGTAAATTACCTTACTCTAATCTAAGAACAGTATAAAATTAAAACAAAATCCAGACTCTAAAACTACATGTAGTACTAGGATTGAAATGAAGAGAAATGTATACCACACTTATTGTGTCAAAGGCTGTATGTGCAGCTGTTAATTGCTATTGTATACCAGCCTTTGAAACTAAAGGCAACTATCAAATACTCATTATGTAGGCTTTATAACTAAATGCTTTTATAGGATATTTAAAATTCATGACTCCATCTGGGCCCAAGTGTGTTGTATAGTTACAATCCACATAGTATTACAACTCAAGACAACATAAAACGTGTTTTTTACTTGTGATGGGTGAACCTCAAAATCTTTGGCAATTCACTTTAGATAAAAATGCAAAAGACAGGATAGTCTACAGAATCTATCTTAACTATTAAAACCTTCTGGGTCTGCACAATTGGGCAGTGACTATTATGAGAAATATTTGCAGTATTTTGGAAATTCTTCTTCCAGCTCTGGCCAGAAAATGGTAGCACTCAGGTTCTGTTTTTAAAAATGTGGGGAGAAAAAGAGATCTGAGCATTTTCAAATTTCTCAAAAATGATGAATTTCCATTTCAGTTTAAGTATTGTAAAACAAGACTTGTTTAACCAACACAATCCAGATCAGTCACATTTCAATCCCTTTTATTTCTTCAGTGCCCTGTTGTATTGCCATTTTCTAGCAACTTCTCATTGAAATCAGTTGAAGGTGGGACATATCTGAGATGTTCAATAATACAGCAAGTGTGTGCTTTTTTTTTTTTAATGTGAATGCACCTGGACTGTTCAACAACAGTCAAGTAGTGAAGGATTCTGCAGAACTCAAAATTTCATTGGGTCTGATCCTATATTTGTCATATCTTGATCATTTTATTTGATGCAGTCTATAGACTAAATAATACGTATACTTCAGAGTTAAGACATCTGTTGCAAATTTATAAATGCGGGATATGGTGCCAAACTAGACAGCAAAAAGCGGAATGCACCTGCTCAAGCAAGTTGGAAACTTTACAAATGCCTGAACTTGTCTTAGGCTGTATGAAACAGGAACACTAATTTCATAAAGCTAAGAAAAGGATGAAATGTCAGCTACGTAATCTGTAATTTACTGATTGATTAACACATCTGTTGTTTTAATATTCATAAATGATGCCAACTAAATGTTCAGATACCCATCACCAAAAACAGAAGGTCTAGATAAAGCATATGATGCTTTGTTTTTTGAACTAGAACAAAGATCTTGATATTAGAATGGCATCCATTGAGTATCTGTCGCACAGGTTAGAATTGCTCCACCAGAGAAAAAGGGTGAGCTGAGTTTAATTAGATTAGAAATTATGGGCTTGATCCAAAGCCCTTTGGAGTCAGTGAAAAGCCTTCCATTAACTTCAGTGGGCTTTGGAACAGGCTCTATGAGAAGAAATGATATGATAATATGATTGCTTTGCTTTCTGTAGAATTCTGCAGAAGTGATATGCCTTCTACAAGGGCCTTTTCATATATTACATCTAGAGCCCTGAGAAAATTGTGGATTAAAAAATAAATTATGGCAGTGCATGGGAAATGCAGGGAATGCAGTCAGTGAAAGGTCACTGCTTCATTCCTTTGCATAAAGCCAGCTGCCTAGTTGCCCCTGCCCCATCCCTACCTCCTGTGATTTTTCAAGTATCAGGAAGGTGGGAGTGGGCATCTGCTCACACCAGTACTGTGTTTGGTCTGGCCTCTGGGACTGCTGCTCTGACATCACGCTACCTGTGAATGCCCACTGTTGGAAAAATTGCAGCAATTCAGGGTGGGGGTGGACTTGGTGGCCAGATTTATGTGAGAAGCAGTAGCCAGCACTACCCCTGCTTGGAACACACTCTTCCGCCTCCCTGCTAAGTCCTTGGCTGCTTGTGTTTAGGGTAACCACCTTTTCAAAATGCAAAAACAGGACAAGTGCAGGATCCCTGCCCTCCTCTATGGTCCCACTCCTTCCTCCTTTTTCCCCTGAGCGCCTCCCTCATTTCAGGACTGTCCCACTCAATGGTGGGTGGTGGTCACACTACTTCTGTTAAAAGGTGCTCTTGTTTATTTTGATCTCTCTTATTTGACAGGACCTTTACTGTCTGGCCCAAGATAGTGGCTCAGAAACTTACATAATGAGTATTTTTTGGAAGAGACATTTTCATGTCTTGCTAGGAGAGTGGTCAGATTAAAACCAGAACAACATCAATTACCGGTATTCTACTTTGAATTCAAGGAGTGAAATGCACAAATATTTGCAAAGAAGGAAACAATTCAGGGGGAATCTAAGAAGGAAAACTCAGAGCACTAAGCAGCAGTTGCTTATGTTCAGAAAAGATTTGAGAATCATAGAAAGAAATGACAATAACATAGAATGTTTAATATATGTGATAACCTTTCTACACAGTTCTCACCATTTAAAAAATACAGATTAGACCTTTGATTTCTACTCAAAATGTAATTAAATGGTCCTATTTACCATGGATTTTATCCTGCAATATTTCTTCTATTCTATGATTCTACGATTCTATGATTCTGTATGTAACTCTCCCATTGAAATTAATGGGAGTTGAGGATGTGGTCCAGTGTGTCTTTAGTATTGTTCTGTGTTTAGCTCTGAGATTCCATATTTTTCCCTCCATTTACACTTCACAGCTGGCCCCTAGTACATCTGAAACATCTTTAATTTCCCTTTTTTCCCTCAGAAACATTAAAGTCTTATGATGGAACAGAACTGAGCAGACAGAGTGATGCATAACTCTGAAGCAATATCAAACTAATACAAAGTAATATAAGATAGATAGCAAATTGAAAAAAATATTAGTAACAAAGAAAAATATCTTTGAAAAGACATTATAGTTTGTTTAAAAAAACAAAAAAACAAGACATTAGAAATGAATGAAAATATAAACTAAGGTTAAACATTTTTTTAAAAGTGCATATCCTCCATTTAGATACTCTGCAAAATGACATCCCTCACTGTCCTGTCCTCTGTGTCTATTCGTTAAAAGTTATATGATGTCTGGGACTAGAGCAGTGAAAAAAGTTGATTGTTCACTTTGCAGGAAGTTCCGAAAAATTGAAAAAAAAAATCAGGTAAACATGAAACAATTTGTTCATAAATGTTGGTTAATTGAAAACTGGAGAAAACCTGCATTTTTGCCCTGCCCCCCAAAAAGAAAAGTTTCAGTTGAAAATAATATGTGGCACAGGTATTCTGGTATGTGATTCTGATCTTATTTACAATGATCTTATTTACTCATGTGACTTCAGTGCCATTATCCTGATTTTTAGAGGCTTAAGTGAGTACAGAATCAGTCCCCTGTTATGTAAAGCCTCCACTCAATCCAGTAGAATGCGATTGTAAGATTTGTAACTTTTCAGTCATTGCTGGTATGATAATAAGTTCTATAACCTTTTGCAAACTTTGTAACTTTAGTTATTGTTAGCATAGCCTTTTAAGATATGTAACTTTTGCAAGCTTTGTAACCTTTTCAGTCAGTACTTGTATGAACCTCCAAGCTTTGCAATATTCCATCACGAGATCAGAGAGAGTGTGATCAAGGGAGCTGGTGGGGGAGATAAGGGAGTGTGAACAAGGGAGTGTATGTGGGACTGGGCAGAAAGGAATTGCAAGGAGAAAGGAGCCCGGAGCCAGAAGCCAGGTGTGTCTGATGTAATTTGCCCTGGAAAGGCAATCATTGATTGCTGTAAAGAAAAGAAGAACCTGGTATGCGTGAAAGGAAGGAGGCCTGGGAATGCTTCTCGGTGACGGACACAGAAGGAAAACTCAGTGTACGTGACAGGAGCCGCCCAGTTCGAATAAAAGGGAGCAGGCACGCACACAAGTGGCTGCTTCTTCTTGACCTGCTCGCCGGCTCGGATCCACGACCGCAGGTGGACACACCAGATCTACTATGTTTCGGCTTCTCGGCTTCCTATGCTGTCTCCAGTAACGCTCCATCTGTGTGAGTGTGTGGGTGCATGAGGGTATGAATGTGATTAATGTGTGCGTGCATGAATAAGCTCCATCCCTTTTCTGTTTGATCCAATAGCGGCATTTAATAAAACCAATATAAGTGTAAACCTGGGTTGGTTTCTAGGGAAACTGAGGTAATATCCCCTACTATAGCAGGCACTGTTAGTTACCATCTCTAATGATGTAAACCGCGGAGATTCAACCAGGAGTTTCTGAATCTTTACGAACAGGCACATTTTGAGATAGTAAAATTACCCAGCGGCTCTTAAGAAATTATGCAGCCTTCAGATGTGGATATGTGAAACTATATCCATAACTTAAAAATATATGGTATGCATTGCTGAAGCCAAATAATACCTCACTCACTTGGAGGTTGTGAGAAGCCTAGACAGTGTGATGGTGAAAGGGTAAAATGGGTGCCTAGCTTATATTGTTGACCATTTCATACTTGAAGTTTATAGAGAATTGGAATGTGCACCGTATGGTATGATTACAAAATAAATGTTGTTATATCTGTGTTGTAAAACTCAGAAAGCTTCAACTTCCCACAATCCCCTTCATTTGGCCAGTAACACAGAAGAGGGAAAATGTTGTTTTACAACATACACCAAATAGACTGTCTGGAGGGTGATTGGTGTATGAATTTGGATGATGATTGTGTTTGTGACATGATGCTGGCTAGGAAACCCTGAGCCAGACCTCTGTCACACCAGCTCCAATCAGGTAAGGGGAATTGGAGCTGGCTGAGTAAGCCCAGGCCTAAGTGGCAAATAGGATACAGCTGCTGACCTCCTTAGTGAGGGGCTACATAAAGACTGGCATGAAGAAAGCAAAGGGAGAGGAAAGGGAGGAGCCAGGGAGTTAAAGGCCACTCTACCCTGCTGACTGCAGATGCTAACAGTCCCTGATGCTGTTTGTAGCTACATGGTGGTGGGAACTTGTACTGTAAATAAAGAGCGTGGGTGAGTACACCAAAGCAGAAGTCTCTGGCTGGTTTGTGGGCGCAGAAGTGGTAGAAGATAGAGGGGCATGTCTGTGCCCTGTTGCAGTGCCATGAAAGTTCAAACCACATAGATATATATGATCTTTGATTTATCCTATTGAAGAATCCTTTGACTAATTTGGGGGTTGTGTTAGTTAAGTGAGGTGAGAGTTACGATTATTTTTAACGTTTATAGTTCCTTTATTTCATAATTTAGATTTTCCTGGCTTTAAAATAATTTCTATGGGGCTGAATATGTAAAAACGGTGTTAGAACACAATAAGGGTCCTACCTCCAGATATGCAACTAAAGAGAGGTGGGGTGGTTATGGGAACATGTAAAGTTTCAGACTTTACAATGCATGGAAGTGGAGGGCAGTGATTAAAGTAGATGAGACTAGGAAGTGCAATTTTGTTGGATTTATAGCAGCATCGGTGTTAATGTCATGAGATATGATGCTGCATCATCTTGAGTGATGGGACATTTAATTTATAATTTGCATTACATGTTTTCTCTCTGTCAGTGGATTTTTTTCTTTGCTATTAAAATCAAGAACTTATTTATTTTATGAAAGCAAGCTGTCATCCTGGCTGAGTTACTATTGCTGCCAACTTATCTTTTGGAATTTCCTGATTTTGAGAAGTTACTATTGCAATTGTAATGGTGCATTATTATTTTTTTAATTCTTGTGAGTGATTTTACCAAACTGATTTTTCTAGGGCAATACTTTCAGGCATCATAAAGTTCATTAGTTTGCACAAAGGCAATATTTCCATAATCTGCTTTAATATTGAAGTCAGCTGAATCTTAGCTCTCCCTCTCCTAAAATCATTATGTTTTCTAATCTGCTTTTCTAATTATCCCTTTCTTTCTCAAACCTTTTGAGGGGAAGAAAACAAATCGTTAAGAGGAGTTGTTTTTTCTAACAAAATGTTTAAACAAGCAGCTGATGAGTTATATTCATATATTTTGTATAGTTTTGAAGTTGTATGATACGGTTGTTTCTTATTTCTCTGATTTGTCACACTTTGTTCAATGGAATCGATTGTAAATATTGTTGTTACACCTTTTGTAATGCTGGTGCTCATCTGGCATTAGATTATTTTTTTCCTCTGAGATTTTCCGTGGTTGACTGCATAGACTTTTGATATCTTCTGTTTGCCATTCATTTTATTTCTAGCTGTCAGAATCAGCTAACGATTTGGTGCGAGACATTTAGTTACACTCTCGTGCTCTCAGGGCACCTGATGTGTGGCACAAGTGTTTCAATTATATGAATTAATTTCTTTTTGGATTTAAAGCAATCCAGTCTTTTAAGAGGCAAAAAATGTTCTGACAGTGAAATAGTCAGTCAGTAACCAACTAATAACTGTTACCAAGAAACCTTTATTTCCTCAAATATCATATTTATTTGTAAGACTTTTATACAGTACAGCTTAATCTTGTAAAAGCATATTTTCATACAGACCATGTGTTGTGGGACAGCACTTTTTGTCCCACAACACTTTGTAGTGTTAAATAATAAGAGCTACAAATTTCAAATAAAAATAAAAATCAGAGAGTGAGAGAGAAATTATTGGATATAAACAAAGAAGAAATAGGTGTTCCGATGAAAACTGAAAATGGATGAAGAGTCAATGAGGTGGAGAAATGCTGGAGGGCTGATTCTAGATGGCATGAGCTGAAGAAGAGAATTGTTTCACACCAAAACTGGCAAGATTTTTTGAAGAGACATTAAGAAAACAGGTACTAGATGAGATGAAGTAGCAGAGAAAGAGAGTAGAGAAGAGTATGTAAGGCTGTTCTTCTTTGGTTGGTGGTGGTGGCTAGCCTATGATAATAAACAAGTGGTCAGAACACATGATCTGGCAGTCCCTTCTGGCCTTAAACCAATGACTCGTTTAATAATTGTATCATATTGTCCTCTAGAGATCATCATTGTGCTTGGCACTGTGTACACACAATAAAAAGAATCAGTGACCCCAATTGTTTTGTCTAACATAAGTGAAAGAGAATAGCAAATTGTCATTAGGAATGACTATAAAGTGCCACTGTGAATAACAATGAATAGTCATTGGGCTAGACAGAAAGCAAGAATAATGATAGCTTGTTGATTAGGGTTCTCATCTACAACTTGGATTGTTCAAGTCTCTGCTCCAGTGACATTTAATTATTTATAAAAAGTGGAATAGCTTCAACAAGCAAGAGTCCCACCTCAGAATATCCCATAGGGATATAGTGGTTAGGGGACTCTCCTGAGAGGTGGGAGATCAGTCTTCAAATCCTTTCTCCACATCAGGCGGAGAGGGACAACGGAACCCTGGTCTCTCACATTCCAGGTGAGTGCCTTAATCACTGGCTAAATGTTATAGGAAGGCAGCATCACTACTACTGCCATCCATTTTGTGAATCTAGCCCTTTAAAAGGAATTGCAAAATTTGTTTCAGGACAAATGAAGCACATTTTGTTCAAGTCAAAACAGATTTTTTTTTTCAACTAGTAAATTTTCTTTGAAATTTTGGATTTGGTTCAACCTGATATTTTTTTTAATTTGCCTGTGAACAAAAAAAAACCCAAAATTTATTTGCTCATCTGTACTCCCAATGTCTTTATAGGAAGGAAATAAGAGATGGAAAAGACCTATTATATCATCTAATCAATCCCCCTGCTGGTTCAAAATTGTTCCCTGTGGTAAGCTAGCTAGTGCTTTGTAGAAAGACTACAGTCCTTTGGGGCAGGGATCCTCGGGGGCAGGGATAGCTCAGTGGTTTGAGCACTGGCCTGTTAACCCCATGGTTGTGAGTTCAATCCTTGAGGGGGCCATTTAGGGATCTGGGGCAAAAATTGGGGATTGGTCCTGCTTTGAGCAGGGGGTTGGACTAGATGACCTCCTAAGGTCTCTTCCAACCTTGATATTCTATTATTCCTTTTGATTAACTCCACTGAAAGCAGACATTATCCATTCAGTGCTGTCAGATAATGTTATTCCCAAAAGTATTGCTTTCGTGGGTGTTCTAAGAAGACTGAAATAAGCAAGTGGCAGAGGCTGAATTCCTACTTAAAAAAAAATAGCAGCAGGGAGAGCACAAAATAGCTATTCTAAGGAGGCCTACTGGACATCTTCTTATTTACTGGAAGCTGCATGCAGCTAAGCCTGGGTTTGTCTGCAATGCCAGAGGGAGGTGGGATTGCAGCATGTGTAAACATACAATAGGGATGCACCATTTTGGATTAAATTAGAACCTCAGTGGGCCTACACCCGTTCCTAGGATCAAAATCAAACTGGACCTTATTTGATATTCAAACGTGTTTTAAGACCTTGATCGCCACAAGGAGACAGAGGCTGTTCAAGTAATCCATTGCATTACTTAATTTCCCTCCTGTGTTAATGTCCATTTTTAACAAACCCTCTAAAATCCCCTGTGACAGATCTTCCTAAAATAGGGTGACCAGACATCTTGATGGTATTAGGATTGTCATGATATTAGGGGCTTTGTCTTCCGTGCATAACTATTTACTCCATCCTGGGGAAAAAATGTCCCAATTTTTCACACTTGCTATGTGGTCATCTTACTTTAAGGGGACACCTGGTGGCTTGATACTTCCATCCAGGGATTTGCAAAAGTCACTATGTCTGTTCCCATACACCACCAGATGGCTAGCATGACAGTCTTTCTCCTGGTCATGCTTCTCTGAGATGTGCTGTTATAGGTATCTAATATATAAGTTGCTCTCAGGCTACAACTACCCAGGGATCAATGGGCTACTCCTGCTGTTCAGTACTAAAAACTTTGAATGAGTTGGAATTCATCATTCACATTTATTAGAGTGTGGAAAAATATAACCCTTTTTGGTAATTTCAAATGGATATTAATTTATTTTCTGATACAGGAAGCTGCATGAGTCTTAGTTACACAGAAATACTGGTTGAACCTGCCAACGTTCTGGAGGCACTCTTTCGTCACAGGGGTGTCTGGAATTCAAGGCTGGAAGTATAAGTGGCTTCCGTTCCTCTTGTACTGGTGGTACTTACAGCATGCTCCTGGAACAGAGGAAAAAAGGCATTTTGAAAAAATCCTGCCACATCCATTATTTCCCACTGACAATTTTTCTGCAGGGTATCCAATGCTTTGGTTGATCTTAATACTGAAATGTTAGCACCTTTAAAAACAAAAACAAAACAAAACCCTGATCCTCTTTTAATTTTTAGTGTGTGTCAGGACAGACCAGCTGTCATTCTTGGTCATTCAAAGGAACATCTGTCCAATAATTGTGCATTAAAATTTTACCTTGGACCCAAATCTAACCTACCATTTGTGCATGGGGCATAAAATGAAACTCCGTTTCACCTCTAACTTTGGAGAGGCTACTGCTACCCTATAATTACATATGTGTAAACCAATGTTATTGAGTCTTATATGTAAACTTAATCAGTACAATTAAAAATTTGATTCTGTTTAAATGGTTTGTAACTAACTTTTTTTACAGACCAGATTCGTGAGCCTGCTTTGCTCCTTTTGTACATTAAAGGATCCGAATCTGGCCACAACTCCCCAAGTGGTGAGTTCCTTGATGTAAGGAAATCCACAGAAGGCAGAAAGAGGGCTTAGCTGGCTCCTATGCATTCTCTCCTCCCCTCCCCTTCGCATCTCAACCATAGAAGTTGTTGTGGGGTGGCAAGGAGGTGTGGCTGGAATGTGCTGCACTGCAGATATCTCCAGTTGGCAGATGGTTCCTTGAGGATTGTTGCCAAATGGCAGAGTTTAGAGCCTCAAGGCTGCTCTAAAATTGTCCAGGTTTCATGCCAGAGTAAAACTGGCCAGAGAATCAGGGATCTGTAACAATTCCTGGGCAACCCCTCCTCTCCTTCTGTGGCACTGTGTTAAGCTGAGTATAACAATGAATTTGGGGCTACATTTTTAGAATAAGATTTAAATAGCCAACAAATAAATCTTTGTCCTCCTAGCTTATTTAGTGATACTTTCTAGAAAAGATATGGGCCAGCCCACAACATTTTGGCACCTGAGACGGGGAGCTCAAATGACGCCCCCAGGCTCCCTCGCTTGGCCAAAACTTTGAAAGGTCTCAATTCTGCCTTCTTCCTGTTATACTCCTCTCATGATACTGCTCTGCTACCTACCACAATAAAGGAGAACTAACAACTTAAAATGCCTTGTTCAAAAATTTTAAGTAACACTTAACTTTCAAACATCTGAACAGCAAATGTAGCTTTTCTTGTCTGCATAGTAAACACCAGCATTTTTATCTGTTTGAATAATCAACATGGTGCTTTCCATGCCTGGTTCATTGCAAACATTTGAACTGCTTCTGCTTCCTGAAGGTCCACAGTCTGGGCCAGCTCATGCTCTATTGAGATGGTTGCAAGGCTGACCATGCTCTATTGAGATGGTTGCAACCTCTCCTGTGTCATTGTGGAGCGTAAATGTGTTTTTATTAACTTCAGCTTGGAAAAGCTGCGTTCTCCACTGACAACTATTACAGGAAGTGTTAGAAGTACGAGCAGAGCAACAAAAGCATTTGGAAAGAGGTTGGTCATCTTATTTGTGCACATACATTTCAGCAGGATCAACTCCAAAGGCTGTTCTGGAATATATCTTGAATGGGCTTTTAGTTCATCACCTAAATCACTCACATCAATATTGCACATGTCATCATATGTCAACACTGTCTCTAGTGACCTGCATTTCTGGTATAGGTCTTCTTCAGGTATAGTGAGGAGCTTTGGAATATCATACAACATCCCAAATATACTTCTTTGTTCCTTGAGGTGCGTGAAAAGTTCTTCAACTGACTCTATTGCAGAATCTAACACCTGGTTAAAGAATTCAACTTTGAATTGTTGTTTGGGGTCTCTTATGGGATTATCCCATGCCTTGTCATCAAAATTTTTTCTTCTTCAGTGACTCCTGTATCCTTGAATGGGTGGGGAAATAGCTTCAGTGTGAATTTCCTCTGCCAACTTCTGTGCATTCTTCAGAACGTTTTCAAATCCCTTGTCTCACTGGTAAAACTGTAGATATTACTTTGTTTTGTCGAGTTGTTCCATTGCTTCACAGCCTCCCGATATATCAAAGTCAACACCTTGGAGTCTCTTGCTTACAACATTTATTTCAAACAGTATGTCATGCCACAACACTAAGCCACACAGAACTTTGAAGTTATGTATGTTTCCGGTGATTCCATTTCCCTCTGCCACTGTTCTCCACGAACAGTTCCAGTAATAGCATTATCCTTCATAATGGCAAATATGGCATAATCTATCTTCCCAATTTGGTATTTGCTAGGCTTTATTGCCTCCCCTTGACTTTCCCATCGTGTGGCACTTGGTTTCAGTGTCAGAGGATGTTCCCAGATGTTGCTTCAAAATTTGCCATTGATGAGTTGATACAGAGAAAAATACATAGATGCTTTGAATTACATTAAAAAATTCAGCAGCCTCATTAGAAGGTGATACTGCATCACCGAATGAGTTCAATGAATGAGAACTGCATGGGACAAAAAAAGCTCGAGGGTTTAACTCTCGGATATGTGTCTGCACTCTTCTGTTCTTTCCTCTCATGTTGGCACCATTATTGTAGCCCTGATCGCTCATGTCAGCTATCGCAATTCCAGTATGTTCCAGCTTTTTAAGAAGCACATTTGTCATACCAGCTCCTGTAGTATCATCAATGTCAATAAATTCTAGAAAATTCTCTCTGACAGTCACCATTGCAGGGACATTTTCACTAGGTTCTGTTGTTGTTTCAAAATGCACCAAAGTAATTTGTTCCGTATGACTGATGTCAGATGTGCAGTCCAAAATAACAGAGTAATATCTTGCTGACTTCACATCTGCCAGTATCTTCGGTTTGACTTTTGTTGTCAGTAACTGTATGATCTCATTTTGAATTGTCTTTCCAAGGTAGTGGTGTGTGTACATTTCTTGTGTGGTGACTCTTCTTAGATGCTCCTGGAGTACAGCATCTACAAACTCAGCCACACAATTTTAAGGAAGTTTCCATTGGTTGGCACATAAAGCTGATCTGAAGTGCCATGCAGTGCTAGATTTTGGGTAGCAAGCATTTTCACAAGGCAATGAGCCTTTTCAGAACATTTTGCCAGTAAAGAGACTCTGATGCAATCTTCTCATGATGCTGATCATCTATGGTGGCCTTTAACCTTAGTCTCATCTCAAGCTCTTTCCACCTATTGAATGCTCTCTGGTGATTTGCTGCCTTCTCATTGGATGCCAGATTTCTAGCCAGATTTTTCCAGTCCTTTGTTCCTGTAGAACCCAATGTGGCTGGAACATTAGACTGGAAGAGTTTGCAACAAAAACAGTATGCAGCATTCTGGGTTTTTGAGTACATAAGCCTCTCCACTGTGTCACCATTGGGGATTTCATGCCAGTAATGTGTTGGATGAAAACTTCTATTTTCATTGTCTTTGGGGAACATGAAGTTTTCACTTGCTGTGGCCCATGCAGTAGAAGGACATCTCTCAGGCTACTGCTCAAGTGGGTCCACAGTCCTGGATCATCTGGACTTAAGGAACTAAACTCAGCAGCAGCTGTTTTTTGCGCCTCCACCAGACTCTCCTCTGATCTACACTTTTCTTCAGGAATGTGCATCGTTACATCCATTTGAGATGGAGATATGGATGCTGCAGTAGCTGCCAGGTCACCTGCACTCTGACTAACTGGAAGATCAGGAATCTCGTCACCACTCACATCCTCACTGGAGCTGGAAGGCTCACCGTGAACATTTGTGTCTGTGTATCTCAGGAGAGCTCCTTCCTGCTTAGATAGAAAAGCTTCCTTTGCTTTCTTTCTTTTTCTTAATGCTGCCCCAGAGGGGTTTTTTTCTTCTTTCCCTCATGACTGCTGTTCTGTGCCAGCTATAGTGGCTCTCAACACTCAATTGAAGAGGACAAATAAGCAGGCTGGTAGCAGGGCCGGAGTGAGAGAACATATCAGCGTCTTAAGGGCCTAACTGTCTCCTACTTCTTCAGTTGACTACCTGTTCTCCTCAAGTGGGTTCAGGGAAGCAGCAGGAAACAGGAAACTCCCTGAGAAGCTGGTGTTAATCAGTCCAGGCTCCTGGGGGTACTAGAGAGATACATAAGAGGCTCTTCTTCCTCTCTCTCCCTGCAGCTCCTGCTGCTTTCCATTATTCCCTCTCACCTTTTATCCTGCCTGCCTGTTGTCTCTTGTGCCCTCCTTCCTCCAGCACAGCACTCCACTCCACCATCTCTGTGCATCTAGAGCAGAGAGAATACATATGCACCAGCAGCAGACACAATTTTCTACACTCTGGGTCCTAGTGGCTCTCCCTTCCCACCCCCACCCCCTCCACAGTCTAGCACCTGAGGAGGCCGCCTCAATTCACCTCATTGTAAGGCCAGCCCTGGAAAAGATAACCTATATACAGTAGATTATCTCCACTGTCGCTCTGTCCATGTGAAATCATGTCAGTTTTTATGTCTGGAGTATGTGTTCCACAAAGAGAGAGGGTATCTGGTTTATATTCCTAAGTAAAACAGCACGAAAAGCCATTACGAACAAACATTCAGGCTGCATGCCAGGAATATGTTCTTCTCTGTTGCATCAAGGTAGTTTAGACAGTCAAATCAAATTACATATTAATTTAATCCATTTGTCAAAAAGGTTAGAAAGTACAGAAAGCAACAAAGCTTAACATAAGAATAAACACTTGGCACTGCATTCGGTTTAACTGCTTGGATGAGCTCATAAACTGATAAAAGAACAGATATTACTGAGTACGTATTCAATGGGATACATTGTTTTGGAAATACTTGTTTGAATCCAAAGGAACAAAGTTGCAAAAGGCAGGTAAAAGTAAACTTGAACAAAACTGATTAATGTTTTTTAATATGACGAACAAGACTTTACACAGACCGTATGTATGGGATACAGTGTATTCAGCAGGTGTCAAACCATTGCAGAAGAGTTTAGAAAAACAGAAACAATGGCACACTAGGGTTGAGATTTAAAATCCAAAGAGCATTTAAAAGCTAATTGTAGTAACGTAATCAAAGCACAATTAAAACAATGAATCAACTTGAAACACAGTAATTTCTCGGGCATGACTATACACAAGCTAAATGTAAGCTATACGTAGTCCTGTTTAGTTAATGAAATTGAAGTTGTCTCACATAATTCACCAACACACTCTTTACTGTAAATTAGAGCTGGTTTCAGCTATTCTCAATGGTTTATCTGACAAATTTACTCCATTTTTCTGTTTGTGAACAAACTTTTATTTAAAAAAAAAATTTCACTATTGTTTGAACAGTTGATGCAAACAAACTTCTGAAAATGTTTCCTTTTTTCTTCTGGATAGTCACCATTCATTACCATATGCTTGAGACTCCTAAAGCACATGATATTGTTTCTGCTTGGTGGTTGGTTGGTGAAGACCTTTTTAATGGGAGAGTAGTGACTGACAGCTATTGTGGTTTGCATGCCACTATTAGTGTTGATATAAAATATAGCCATTCCGCAAACATTTGTGTGTAGCTATTAACAAGGCATGAAAATAACTGGTGTACAGTTGCATGGAATTAGAATGTTCGTGTATGCTGCACCAGTTTTTTTTAGCAGTGCCCAATATCTGCTAAGCACAGGAGATAATGGAGCTGTAATGGAATCAGTTGTGGCTGTTATTCTGGGGCCAGATCTGTGCTGGAAGATGGCTCTAACATGCATTGGGTGGCTCTGGTTATACCCCTACATTAGTGTAAAAGTTGACCAGGCTGACTCTGCAGCTGCAGGCTCCACTTTGCAGGGGAAATATCCATCTGGGAGAACCAGATGTTCTCTGACTACAGTAGCACAAAAGGGCCAGATCTCAGAAGAGAATCTGCCCCACTAGTTTTGTAGCATTCCCCCAGTTCTGCTATATGTAGGCACACATTAATGCCACTGCAGCTACCAGGAAAAAGAACAATAGTTGATATGTCTGTGGGTGAGGAGAAACTTGCATTGGTAATGGACTTGTCACAAAATGTTTCAGAGACCAAAATTTACACATGTTCACCTGATATGTAAATAAATCTGGCTAAAATAAACCATTATTTATAATGTGTATACATAGTAGTGTATGCAACACTACACAGCTTAATTAAGACACATTTCCAAAAGGAAAAGGAGGTAAAGAAGTTTGAATGTTCATATTTCTTTACTAAGATTCTCTTATATGAGATGCTGCAGCTTCTGAGAGCTATATACTGGTATTAACAGAAAAATAAACAACTGAAATAACACTTGCACACTCTTACTAATCAGTTTCAGTTCTAATAGGCTAAAATAGGATATGTTATTTTTTAAAACAGATAAAAGTACTACAAGAGTTACTTAAAGTGGTTTTGAATTTAATCTTTGTTACCAAGGTAAAGTACATAGGAGACATTCTATTTCCAGTAACCTTTACTTTTTGTAAATCAGCTTAGAAATAAGAGATCCTTTATACTTTTCTTATGGTTTCTTTGTATCTTAAAAAGCTTTATCCATGATTACTAAACTTAGAACCTTTGCAAGAGTTTGGCTTGTCATTGTGCAATTTCATATAATAGAGTTATGAATAATGCCAAAAGATTTGTGCCCAAAGCAATCTAGCTCTGCAGCATTTTGGTCTACTCTAGACACAGAAAAACAGTGGCTATCTACATGAATATTTGTTAGTTGTTAAATCAGTGCTGTAATTTAGAAATGGACTATTTGGGAAAACACTAAGCAAAGAACAGCTTGAGCTCTAAGGCGAAGGTATTCCTCATATACTAATAGAATACCAAGAGATGTATCCAAAAGAATAAAAAATGAGAGGAAAAATTGAGCCTTGGCAAAACAAGTGGAACACCTGCAACTTAAATTAAATTATACAGGACTGAATTTGACCCAGTGTCTAATGGTTCAAAAGCATTCACTATATTTCCCTGTGCTTTCAATAATTAAAAAAGCCATACGGTTCTTTTGATGTGTGTTAATTCTTCCTATGATTTTAAAAATAAGGTGAATAACATTGCCTAACCAGTCTACTCCTTCATTCAGTAGCTTTTGTCTTTCTAAGCTAGTGCTGATGATACTCCTTTTAGTACAGATAATTTTATAGTAAAGTTTGACCTTTCTTGCTTGTAATGATCTAATTTGACTCACCTGATTAAAACATCCTGGGAAAATTAAAAACATACAAAGAAGATTTTCTCTACTCTCAGTTCATTCCATGCTGAATGTTAACATTGTTTTTCGAAGTTGTTACATGCTTCATTATTTTTAAACAAACAATAATTTTAATGAGTTATACCTGCACCTCTGCTCCTCCCTGACTTCCACCCATGACAGGAGTTTTCCATCTTAAAAATGTCTATTAGGGCCAGACCTATTTCCAGCTTCTCAGGATATGCAAGTTTGCTGCAGAATACCAGGACATAATCACGCTCACTGTAATCCATACCAGTACCCAAATAGTGAATTAAAGTGGCAGATTTTTGGATGGGAATTTACCAAACTATGGCTGAGATTTCAAATAAAGAAAGCCAAAAAAAAAAAAACATACTAAAAGTTTCTCAGCCACCAGCCTATATGTCAGGAAAGGAAATCTATACACTGTTACCCCTTTGCTTCAGTGCTTAGCCAATATACAGGGTCTGGCTGGGTTGTTCCCATTAGTAGGAGAAAGTGATGATATGAGTCAGGTATTTCTTTGGTGCAATTCTGTTTATTGACAAAGAATGTAAATAGCAGAAACAAACATCAGCAGGCAGTTTCCTTGCTCACGTTTTCCATGTTTGCCCCTCCACTGAGTGTTGTGCCCCAAAGAGCTCCCAGGACCATCTTCATAACTGTTTCTCTCTATCTGCTGGCTTTCTCTTTGCCTTCCCATCACTTTCTGCCTCTAACACTCACTCAGAAAAAACCATGGCAACCAATCAATGCCCCAGCTCTTACATTTACAGTCAGTCCCCTAAGAAACCCTTCTTATGCTCCCTGAGTTAGTTCTTGCTCAGGCTTTCCTTGTGGCCTATGCCTTGGGTGGTGACTTCTATTGTTTCAGCTATCTTACTCCACAAAGGAGTTTAATTGTTTCTCCCATGTAGCCTGAATGAAGGGTGGCTATCATGCCCATCAGCTTTAATGAGGTCTGTGATTGCCTATAGATCAAAAACACACTTGTTGGCAGTCATTTACATTTACCAGCATAACACATTTCGAATATTCAAACCCATTCAAGTTTCCATATATAAGACAGTGTTGTAATCTTTTCCAGAAAATGAGCTTTATGTTACTTAGGAGTTTTTATAAATATATAGTATACTGTAAACTGCATTATATCGAAATGATCACTGCAGAAGTTTGTGCAGGGATAGCTACTTTTCCCCACTGTCTTTAAAACTGTTGACAAAAGATGTAGTTAGCAAGAGAATCAGCATTAATCAGGAAACTGTCTTTGTGAATGTGTTGTCATTTATCTTTAAGTCTCCGCATGTATTTGGAGAAGTTTATGCAGCTTATTTTCTCAAAGATACTCATACTGGAAATAAGAGTTCAACATTCCATTATCCCAGCATACTGCAAAATTGTGAAAAATACACACAAATTATGAGGCAGAAAACACCTTTTAGCTCATCCAGGTCACCCCCTGCCAATGCCAACTTGTTCCCTTACAGTACACTCTGTTTTATCTAGGCTAGTTTCACACATGTCCAGTGATAGGCAGTAGCGCAGCCAGGTCCGGAGCGCAGGGAGAGCGGCGCTATAAAAAGGCGCCTCCCCCTGTACTCACCCGGCGGCGCTCCGGGTCTTCGGCGGTACTTCGGCGGCTCACTCCAGGTCTTTGGTGGTATCCCGCGCCAAAATGCCACCGAAGACCCGGAGCGCCGCCGGGTGAGTGCAAGAAACGGCGCTTAAAAAGAAGCGGCACCTTTTTTTAGTGCTGCTAAAAAAAGGCGCCGCTTCCGCTGCTTCTGCTCAAGGGGGCGCGCCCGCTCCCCCTGCTCCCCCCCAGCTACGCTACTGGTGATAGGGTTTTCACCAGTCCCTTAGGAGACTATTTGACAAGTTTTCGTTCATATTCATTTTAAATGGTGCTGGTCTTTTTCTTCGCCTTCGTCTTGTCCCATCATTTGGGGTTGTCATCTGCAAGCATGGTTGTCAAATGTATCTTTCAGGCAGACACCTGCTTTCTTGGTGTCACCCTTCAGCATCTCAAACCACCTTTTTCTAGGTCTTCCTCGTGGTCTTTGCCCTGTGACTGACTACTAGCTCTTGTACTCTCTGGCCAACATATCCCACCTCTCACATCCCCAGCCATCTCAGTCAATACACCCTCAGCTTTTCCATGATGATGGCTACCTGCACTATGTCTCAGACCATTTCAGTACATAGCTTATCAACTCTCATCATACCAAGCATCCACCTGAGCATTTTCATTTCAGTAGTATGAAGTATTTGTTCTTCTTTCTTCTTCATTGACTATCATTCTGACCTATACATCATGGCTGGCCTAATCCTAATCTTATACACTTTAATTTTTTTGTTTACTTGGAATATTGTCTCAGAGAATTAATTCTAAATGTTGACTTTCATAATTTCATCCCATGGTTCCTAGTTTAAATCCTTTGCACCGTGCTAAGCGATGTCTAAAGTTGGGCACAGACTGGCCTCTCTGTGTTTTCAAGTGTGGGATTGTATCTCAGCAGCACCGTTGTGACCCTAGGCAGAGGTCGTGTCCTGATATGGAAGAACTGGGGGCAATCTTCACTGGTATTTGAAAATCAAGACTTTGAGTTCAGGCCATCTAGTGGTAAGTAGGCACTATGTGCCCACCACTCCCTCCAGAGTAGGTGGGCTGAAGCTTAATCCACCACCAGCCCCTACAATCTGCTAGCTAGCAGAGCTGAACCAACATAGGGGGGTTAGTAATTGCTGGTATAGATAAATGCAAGGTGAGAAGCAGACAGAACTGTGACCACAATTCCTTTTCTAGGGTGCTCCTGAGATGACACAGCCATATGCTGCCCCATACATAGGGTTTGTGCCAAAAGCCACAATCTAGCCATTAAGCTGGTCATTACAAATTTACCATACTTATTGTATGACAGCCAAACAGCCTGAATTGTGCTGTGCATTATGGTCTGAATTATTTCACACTGTCCCCATTTCTCAGTCTTTATGGCTTTGGTACTGAATGTGCATAGTGACATTGCACTCTTGAAACTTTGAATTGAACTGCAGTGGAGTGATTTGCTTTCTGCTCTAAATTTGCAGTTCCTTTAAGCTTAGATGAGCAAAACAATTTTTGGGAAAAAAAGACCAAGTGCATTTTTCTATTATTGTGTTCAGGCGCAAAAAGCTCAGCTACTATTGAGAAGGGAGAGAATATCTAGGAGTGTTTTTATCCATGCACAAGTGTGAGTTTTTGCTGCATAAGGGAATGGGAGCTCTGTGAAACCAGCTACTGAATTTCCGGTACACTTCTATGTGGGAGCTGGGAGATTTCCTCTGTGGAAGAGGCAGCTAATTTACTCTTTTATCCTCATATCCTTATGATTGATTGCTACAGGGATCATAGAAACAAGGGCCATCTGTTCAAAGATTTCTTGCTTCCTCAGCTTCCAGTAGTCCAACAACATCATCTTCAGAAGGGAGTGTTCCCCTGACCACTGCTTCCTCCCACAGCCCGCTTTGAGAGAAGGAGGGCCACAGTTCAAAAAGCAGAACCCAGTCAAGTTGTTGCAGACTCTGTACAGGAACTGTGACACTTCGATCAGTTTGCCTCTAGCCTCACGCTGCTTTTTCCAACCTTTTGAATGTCATGAATCTCTCACAGAGGGGGCTGGTGCAGGGTGAAAAGAAAAGTGCGGAGCATGATAGAAGACCGATTTGTTAAGAAACAACATATTGATGCTATCCTTCCACACCTCTGTGGCCCAGATACTCAAGTTTTCCATGGGAGCAGGAGCACTGAAATTTTGTGTATATATATATATATATATATAATGTGTATATGTGTATATATATATATGTGTGTGTGTGTGTTGATATCGAGAGAGAGAGAGACCATGAGTTCTTCCAAGAACTCTTGTGGTGCATAGGAATTGGGTAGTATCTCTTTAAATAGTCTGAACTTTCTAGCAGTACTCTGTGTTCTGTGTTTAGAAACCTGTCAGATCAGCAGTGTGTATATGTAGCTAATTGTTGTACGTGTGTGTATAATTAGTAAATACAGTTATTTGAACCCTACTGTGCTTGTGCTGTTCCTTCATGTTATCTTTATTGTGTAAACAGCAAAAGACACAATTATTTAATTTACCTTGTGAACAGAACAATACAGTACAATCATCTGTAGTTGTTTTGCTCCGCTATGATGTGTATATATGTAACTATTATAAAAACTATGCTTCGTTGTATAAGAAATGTACAATTCATAGCCATATTTGCATTTTAGTCCGCTTACAGTCTGGAGTTTATACATTCATGGAGTGCATACTGTGGCTAAGGAAGTTTTAGTTCTCTGTTTTTGGATAATTTTGTGCATACGGTTTACTCTAATGAAAATCTGAACTGTAGTGTCCAGGGAAGTCTGTCAATTTGAATTTTATCTTGTGCTCTGGCTCACGCCTGTTTTAAATATAAAAATGTGGATTAGGGTCATTTATCTCAAAAAAATTCAAAAGAACTGATAACAGGCTATTTGAGTCATTTAAGAGAATAGATTACTTGGAACACTTTCTTCCCTAGTACTTCCTAGTATTTTCAAAGTCTAATTTGTCAGCAGTAGAATTCAATATGCCCAGGTGAATGGATTTAGTAATCCTTCTCTCAATAGCGATATGGATATCTGTGTTATATACACTGGTATCTCTTACAAAGTATCTATTTATCCTTTATAGACATGAAAAGTTTTAGTTTTCCTTATCTTAACTGATAGATGTATTCTGAATCATAACAAAGGGCTTTAAGGTGCCACAAGTATTTCTTTCTGCTGACACAGACTAACATGGCTACTACACTGAAACCTGTCAAAGGGCTTTAAGTTGTTCTCAGTTATGATCTACAGCAATGCTATAAATCCTCCTTGTATTGATTAGTCTCACAGAGCTGGATTTAGCTCCAATGGAAAGGCGAGCTGTAAAAGCAGTTAGTAGCAAACCTCAAGATAATGCTGCAATTACTATGTATGCAATCAGATTTTGGATGCTTTTCCACTGAAAGATAAAGAAATATGTGGAGGTGAGGGGAATGTATGGACAAAGGAGATTATTTTCTATCTTATCCTACAGGCTATGGATATCTGTGGTCACACATACAATGCTGAATACCTATCATGTGTTAGCTAATTATATGGGAATGAACAGTCACATGCACTATATATGAAATTAACAGATTGATTTGTGTTGGTTGCTTGAAGCCTAATATATTTCCTATTGATATTCTCAGGATATTGCTATGCAATATAAAATTTTGCCCATACGACAACTCACTTGGAATTTACAAAATCCATACTTGAAGAACAGTAAGTTTTGCGCACTCATATCAGAATATTGATATAAAGTACTTTTTTTTTCTGCTAGATTTCCCCCCCCCTTATCAGTCTTATTCATATTGATATCTATAATTAAACAATGTACCTATTTAACTACTTGAGCTAGGGATGAGCAAACATGTAGACTTAATCACACTCTCAGATTCTGGGACTAACCTGATCATATAGTGGATTAAATTCTCCCTCTTCCACGATGTGACAGCCTGGATCTTGCATCTGTGTCCTGCGCTGAGTTCAGGGGCTGCGTTCCGGTTACTCCCCCTCTGGAGAGCAAGTGGGTGAAGAGGTGCAGGAAGTAGGAGCAAGTATGCTCCATGACCGAGCAAGTATAGAGGAGGTTAGTTACACTGTAATGGGCTGCAGTAAATTACTCTCACCAGAATGAAAGGAGAGAACCAAAGGAATTGTGATAGTCACAATCTCTATTGGAGCTACTCTGGGGGTGGTGCCCTTACACAATGTGCCTTACACCAGATGCTTTTGTGCCTAAAAGCCTAGTCTACCGCTAAACAATGCACACTTTCTCCTTTGTTGTGTATGAGAGCATTATCAGCTGTGACATCAAAATTCAGGTTGTATCAACACCTCAAAATGTCAGTATTAGATATGAGAGAACACAAGGACATTTTGTTTACACAACTGGGTGGGACATGGGCACTCAAATGCCCTATTAATTGATGGGGTACAAGAACCTGGATAGAACAGAATAGAATATAGTAGACTTAAAAACAGAGGAAAAACAAAAATACTCTTGGGGAATCCCATTAATCTCCCTTTCATTTCAATTGGACACTCATGGTAGCTGCCAAACTCTTGAAAACTCACCCACAGGCTGTTTTTAGCAGAGTCACTGTGGGCCAGATCCTCAACTGATCTAAATCAACATAATTCCATTAACTCAGCCAATTTATGCCCGTTGAACATCCGGCCCATCATGCATTTTTTAAGCATTACAGAAACCTTGTAAGTTCACAAGTTATTATTTTCATTAATAAACTATTATATATATTTGAAAAGAGTATAAGCAGAGCTACCATTCCATCTAGCCTTCTCACCAGCCATGTTGTTCTTCTTACTGAAAACAGACATAATTTCATGCACTAGCAATATGAAAACTAATGTAAAGAGCATGAAAACTGTTTTTCATCCTGATTAGAACATGAACATTTTCCAGACTGCAAGCCAAATGAATGCTTCAGTGGAGGCATGCATATACTTGCATAGGCCCAGGGGCTCCAAAGCATTAATCCACATTTAATAACCATAACAAGAACTGAACGGTGAAAACATTAAACTTGTGTTGACTGCTAGTGTAAATGCATATTTGTAACCCACTAGTCCTCCTTGTGGACTTAATACTTTCTGATGATTTTTGCAAGGTCCAGATGTATACTTAATAAGAGTGCTTACGTTTCATTTATCCTCATTATGCACATTTTGTCACCTGAAAAGAACTAAGTGTTGCCTAAGCAATCTCACCATATTGTTGATGGAAAGAGATAAATTCTGTCAAATACATTTATAACATTATTGATGTGTGTGGCAATTATGTCTTTCATTTCATATTGACAAAGCTACAAATTCTTTAAATGGCATGATGGCTATAGGAGTTGTATAGCTTTAAAGTAAGTTTCAGTCAAAACAAATGAACCTGTCAGTCTTCAGAGACACTATTATGATGAGGATAATACAAAGCAAATGAATATTAGTAGCAGTCATAGAATTTAATGTCAAAAGGGACCATCAAATCATGCCACCCACCACCCTCTCAATAAACTTGGCAACAAAATTAGACCAAAGTATTACAGTATACAGGAGACTAGACTGTTATGTGCCACAGGCAGAGAATAGGAAGGAACGAAGTGCGCTAATGCCCCCCAAATGGCAGGAACATGATTAAGTGATATATACCCAGATAAAGCTGCATCCCCACACTGCAGAGGAAGGTGGAAAAACAAACAAACCAAGATGACTGCTACTCTGACCTAGGGGAAAATTCCTTCCTAACCCCACATATGATAGTTAGAGCCCGAGCATCTGAGCAAGAACCAGTCAGCCAAGCACCTGAGAGAATGTTTCACACCACCTGAGAGCACCAACCCGTCCCATCTCTAGCTGTGGTCATCTGCGATGCTTCAGAGGAAGGAAACAAACAAAGCAAAATACACACCTCAGGATACATTTCAAGGGTGCTGGGTGGGGGGAGGATCAGTTCCTGACCCCTGCAGGTGACTGGCTAAAGCCCAGAATCACAGACCTTTAGAAACATCAGACATAAACCAGGACTGCCGATCCAGGCCCCGTATCATCACAAGCGACCCGTCATACAATCCCACGCATAATTTTGTCCAGGGCCTCTTAAAATGATGTTATTTGCCCTCACACTTCCTATTGGTAGCCTGGCCAGAATCTCATCCACACTGAGGGTTAGAAACCTCTTTTAAATGTCTAAACTCAAAGAAAGTATATGCAAATTATTTTGTTTAGAAAGCAAATGAAACACAAACTGCATGGAAATGTTGCTCCCAGTCCTACCCTAAAATAAAACAAGTAAACTGAAAACTAAGATCTTGGTCTTGGTTTCTTGAACTCACCACATTTTGCTTTAAAGGTATTTTTCTTTTATTGTTTGGGCGCTACCCTAGTACAAATAGAGGCTCCAGCTGGGATTTAGGATTTAGAAACCTGTTAGCCTAAGCACTCCACAAACACTTACGGCTTGTCTCCACTGCAATAATTAGCTTGAGTTTCTCTATTTGAGCTAGCTTAGCTCAAATGAGAGTGGTCACTGTTATGTCTGGACCCAGCAGAGAAGGAAATAGATACAGACACAGAGGGAGCATGTAGAAACAGCTGTCTGCTGTATTTTTATTGTTCAGGCTGCAAAACGGAAAGTAAGATAAAAGTGAAGCTTTGCATGAGGGAGAGAAGAGTGATCAAACATTGAAAGGGACATGACATCAGAGCCACACTGAGAAGTAAGACTTCAACTACACAGAGTGATTGGATTAGCAGATGATGGGTCGTGCTAATGCAAGCTGTAGTCTGTAGCTGCATCGCCACTGCATCACTAATTTAAGCGACAGCAGCACTGGAGTTTAAATCCATGCTCCCTGATAGATGGGCTAGCTTGAGTTTAAAGGACCCCCCCAATTTGAGCTAATATTTGTGTGTGTGTGTGGGGGGGAGAGGCTGGTAATTGGGTTGGGCCAACACTTGACTTATAGCTCTAGTTAACACTGCAGTACCAAACCCAGGACTATTTCACGGGACAAATGTTTATTTCATACTCATGGGCTAACAATAGAAAGACCTATTGTCTATTTGTGCATCATGGTATTAACATTCACCTCTAAAGAACCACTCAAGGTTTCTCACTCCATTTGGCCTGCACTGCAGAGAGAAGAGAAAAGGTCAGTGTTCTTTTGGGGTTAATGGAGGGTTATGCCTCTTGGTAATGTTTCATCATAAGGAGAATCACCCAAATAATAGTCTATGGGGTTTGCTGGCTTTATTCTTCTGGTGTCTGCTATTTCCAATGGTATTCTTATAACAAGAGCTTGCAAAAATGTGTTGACAACTAGTTGACTGTGGTTTAGGACTACCTGCTCTGATGCCATTATGGCTGTCCTCCCACTCAGGACATAACTATTTAGTTTGCATTGCCACATCATCTTCTTTCATCAATAAGTCAACTGTGCCCACCCCAATAACCTACTTTGGATCCCTACAATAAATTAATTCTCCACTCCCCCCTACTTCCACCCCTCTAAAATAAAATAAAGTCAATTCTAACATTTCCCAATTCTGGCACATATATGCCAGTTAATAAATTGGAGGCGTCCCATTAAATACATTAATTGTGTGCACATCAAATGAATGTCAGGCAATCCTCTGGTCTCTCATCCTTTCTTTTAGCTCCCTCACTCCCCACTCTAAATAAATTATCTCTAGTCTCTCCCTACTCAGTTCAATAACTTCTAGGCTACCCCCCTAAATACATGATTTCAGGCTCTCTCCCTCCTATGAAATAAGCAAATTTGAGCATTTCCGGTTGTTCTCTGATTAGTATATTGTTAGCTCACCCCAACACATATCAATCCTGTGAGGTACAGGTGACATTTATGAGAAAAGAGAGCCTCAGAGATATTAAATGAGTCATGCAGTGTCACAACAAATAAGTGTCAAAGCTGGAATTTTATTCTGTCTCCTTACTTAATGGTGTGCTCCACCTCATTGATCACATTCCCACCGATTGTCTATACATTTCTTCTAGACCATATTTTCCCCCCACTCATCCTGTTTTCACCTATTTGATGAGAGTCAAATTTGTTTCTTACTTGATCCATAAGAATCTTTATCAATATTTGAAAGGTAGCTCCCCCTAATCCTTGACCTAAGAGTTTTCTATTTAGGTTTTTCTTTTTTATATATATAATGTTGTACTTTCAGCTGTAAAAATGTACTAGATATTAATAACAAGTAATCAGGTCACATGTAAAGTAAGTGTTCCATTGATTTTGCATTGCATTTCAAACCCCAAAATGGACCTGTTTTTTAGAATTATTTTGGGTAAAAATGCAGGGTTTTTTATTTATTATTTTTATTGTCAAGTAAAAGTTAACTTGTTTTCAAGAAGTCATCATGGTCTCCAGTCTTATAAAGCTGTCATTGGTGTTAATTATGTTAGAAAGGAGTGTACAGAAGATTAACACAGAGGAAGGATTCATACTGGAATCTACAGGGATGGGACCTGAGTTTTCAGGCATTTTCCTGGATCCTCCTCCTTCCTAAATTACAATGTGACTGACCCTGATATATGGGTGGGGAGGAGTAGGAAGAGAGATGTCTGTGAGTATTTGTCATTCATATGGCACTATGCATACTCAAAATACTGTACAAACACAGCCCATCCACAGTTATAAAATTCCAGATCTAATTTGTTGGTTTTTTTTAATCACAACTAAGTGGTGGAACTCACTATCTCTGTGGGGAAATCTTGAGTGGGAAGTAATGTGGCATAATGAAAGGCAAACTTGAAAAGAAAAGAGTTTTAAAATATAGTTGATATTTGTTCTACTGATTCTTATTTTTTCTTGAACAAGGATAGTGATTTGTGATGTCAGAAAATATTTTCTCACTAATCAAACATTTAAGAATGTCATATTTGTCAAAGATATTGGGTAGGTAGCCCCCTCTATCTACAGGAAGATATGGTGTGACTGGACTGGGGCTGGTCAAGCTGCCTCTTCACCATTATGCCTCAGATCTGACAGCATGTGCAGGGAAGGGTTGAATTGGTTCTAGGGTATGGTGGGCATTCAGTCACCAGACTGGGTGGTAGTGTTGTGTAGTGGTTAGAGAAGGAGCATGGTGCTCAGGAAACCTTGCTGTTTTGGTTTCTGGTTCTGCCAAAGATTTCCTGTGTGACTGTGGGCAAGTCCCTTAATTTGGGAGGAAGGATGGTCCATTGATTAGGGCACTAGCCTGTGACTTAAATGAACCAGAACCTTTTCAACACAGTATCACTTGTGTGTTCTTGGGTAAATAATTTAGTTTCTTTGTGCCTTAATTCCTTATATCTAAAATCATAATAATGGTAATTCCCTACTCAGCAGTTTTCTGCAGATAAATATGATTTAAAAATGGATGATGTCTAGATTCTATATTATTAGGGGCCATATAAATACCTAAGATAGACAGACTGCAAAAAAGTTATCTATTAAGGCTACTTGTTTTAGTAGTCTAACGGCGCTTGAGCCAAAGCCTGTTGAAGCAAACAGGAGTAATGTTTCTTTTCCGTAATGTTTTCTTCTGTGCCAAAAGAGAAGGGGGCACGGCATCATTTAGGGAGGATGGGGAGGTACATGCCCCGCCTTGAGTTTCATAGCACAGCAGAATGCAAACAGGAATATGAAGCACTGCTCCACCCTATCACAGGAGCAACGCGAAGCCCCTAGTTATGGTCTGAGAAGTTGCTGCAGGGCAGTCCCCAAGGAGCAGGAGCTGGACTGGCAGCTCCCCCTTTCCCCAAGGTCATGTTTTCCCTGACTATGTTGGCTGCTCCATGCCCGGGAGTGGGAGAGCTGAGCTGACCCCTCTGTCAGCCCCCAGAGCCAGCAGCAGTGCTAGCATCCCCGGGACCAGAGAGGTACTCAAAGCACTTCATGTAGGTAAATAGCTCCTTGTTACCCAGCTGATAGGATGAGACCCAGGAGAGAGCTGCTTCTGGCTAGCCTTGGTGGAGAGAAGAGACCTATTGAGTGCTGATCTCCTAAGTCTCTCCCACAAAGCTGATGAGTTTTATTTTCAGTGTAACCATCAGTTCTTCCCTTTGCACATTTCAGTTGCTCCTGATGGAAACCGGAGTAAGTTATTGTACACAACGTACCTCTACTTTTCAATCAGAAAATAAAATATAGTCTTTCTAGAATTAATCTCTGAATCCCTGGGACATTTGTTTAACCGCATAATTCCTGGAGGGCTCTTATCCTGCCAGATTGTTACAGCTTTGGAACAGATCTGTTTATTAACTTCCTTAATATGTGAGTATGCCCTTGAAAAGACATTGTTTCCAGGACAAATGTTCTTAATACCATTTAAGACATATATACTGTCATATTATATTTTCATTAAGGCATGGTTAAAAATCATCCAGTTGGGTTACTGCAGATACATACTGAGGATTTCTATATTACATTATAGAACTGAACAGTTTCCAGAGGCTAAAATGGGCTTTTAGATCAGTCATTTGTAAATGCAAGTTCAATATTTTAATTTCCTTTTATGTTTTGAATCTTTACACCTTTAGTACCTTGAACTGGAGTGTGTTTTCATTTGTGCTGGAGAAATATCAAATGCATTGTAGAAACAAATTACAATGTTTAAGACTTTATTTCTAATTACGGAGTAACTTAATAGGGAAAAAAACCACCTTTTTTCCAATGGCAATGTAACATATTTTCCCTCTTGAAATACATCTTCAGGTGTCTTAGAGCTGATAGGAAACTCATGTGGGCCAATCTATTGTAATATTTTCTTTCCAATTATCACTTTAAAAGCTTTTTGTCTTTCATTTTTTTAAGTTGTTGCCAAAATGAATTTGTTCTCTAATTTGTTAGTTATTCCATGGTTTAGAAGAACTACTTTAGACTTCATAACTTTTTAATGAAACATGAGATATACCAGTGGTTCTCAACCCATGGCCCAATCAGCACACAGCTGCAGCCCGTGTGACATGATCAGGGCCATACAGGTAGTATTTATATTGTGTGGATGTGGCCCACATAACAAATAGAGAGCTGCATATGCAGTCCACAGTGGTAAATAGGATGAGAATCATTGATATATGCAAATTAAAAGTGCATATGTTGCTTGCTTATAATTCTCCAGTAGGTAACATAAATGAAAATTTTAAAAATATGTGGGTGTTTGGGAGTGATTGGTGTGACATTGTAAAAACAATGCTATTGAGAAAATATTCTGCATGAATTTTATTTACTGGTTAGTTATTAGTTTTGGAGCCTTAATATAAGAACTGATATAGGAAAATAAATGCAAATAATGCACATTGGACAATGTAACCCCAATTATACATACAAAATGATGGGGTCATTTTGGCTGTGATAAATGAAAGGCGGGGGGGAATAGCTCCCTTTTATGGACACCCAGCCAGTCAGTTAGCTTTAAATCCCTCTTGGTAGTTGTTCTTACTTGCTTTACCTGTAAAGGGTTAAAAGGTCTCCCTGCATAGGTAAAAAGAAGAGAGTTGGCACCTGACCAAAAGGGCCAATGGGAAGGCTAGAACTTTTTAAAATTGGGAAAAAAACTTCCCCATTGTCTGTCTGTGTTGTTCTCCCGGAGGAGAGACAGGGCTGGAATTATGCTGTAAAAAGCTTTGGGCCAGGTATGAAGAATCACCAAATCATACCTAGAAACTACTCATTTGAAACCCCATATATGTAAGTAGATCAGGAAATGTCTAGGAAGACGCAATTAGGATTATTTCTTTTATTTCTTTATGGCTTGTGGACTCTTCTGTGCTACCGTAGGTGCTTTTGTTTTGCTTATAACCTTTAAGCTGGACCTCAAGAGAGCTGTCTTGATGCTTAGTCCTTGTAATTGTTTTTTTTTAATCTAACAAAAAGCCTAAGTTCCAAATGTATTTCCTTTCTTATTGTTTTTAATAAGATTTACCTTTTTTTAAAGAACAGGATTGGATATTTGTGTCCTAAAAGGTTTGGGCATATGTTGTTTAATTAGCTGGTGGCAACAGCTAATTTCCTTTGTTTTCTTTCTTAGCTCTTCCCCGGAGGCGGGGCGTAAAAGGGCTTGAGGGTATCCCACAGGAAGGAATTCCCAAGTGCACCTTCCTGGGTTCACAAAGGGGTTTTTGCACTTGGGTGGTGGCAGTATCTACCCATCCAAGGTCAGAAAAAAACTGTAACCTTGGGAGTTTAATACAAGCCTGAAGTGGCAAGTATTAAATTTTGAAATCCTTGCAGGCCCCCACCTTCTGCACTCAAACTGCCAGAGTGGGGAATCAGCCTTGACAGGGGCAGTCAAAAAAGATAACAGAATGTTAGGAACCATTACTAAAGGGATAAATAACAAGATGGAAAATATCATAATACCTCTATATAAATCCATGGTATAGCCACATCTTTAATACTGTGTGTAGATCTGGTCACCCGATCTCAAAAAAGATATATTGGCATTTCAAAAGGTACAGAGAAGTGCAACAAAAATGTTTAGGGGTATGGAACAGCTTCTGTATGAAAAGAAATTAAAAAGACTGGAACTTTTCAGCTTGGAAAAGAAATGACTGATATAATATGACTGATTATGATAGAGGTCTATAAAATCATGAATGGTGTGGAGAAAGTGAATAAAGAAGTTTTATTTACTCCTTCCCATAACACTAGAACTATGAGTCTCGCAATTAAATTAATAGGCAGCAAGTTTAAAACAAACAAAAGTAAGTAGCTCTTCACACAACGCACAGTCAGCCTGTGGAACATTTTGTCAGGGGATGTTGTGCAGGCCAAAGCTATAACAGGGTTAAAAAAAGAACTAGATAAGTTCATGGAGGATAGGTACATCAATGGCTATGAGCTAGAGTGGGCAGGAATACACCACCATTCTCTGAGTGTCTCTAGCCTCTGTTTGCCAGAAGCTGGGAGTGGACAACAGGGGATGGATCACTTGATGATTGCCTGTTCTTTTAATTCCCTCTGAAGCACCTGGCATTAGCTACTGTCGGAAGACAGGATACTGGGCTATATGGACCAATAGTCTGACCCAGTACTGCCGTTCTTATGATACCTCAAGGCTTGTGATTGGTAATATATTGCTGTATTATCTCCTGGTTGTTGTTAACTTACATATAAACTTAAATTAGGGTTTAATTGGTGTTTGTATATATATTTTTCTTTCTTTATATAGGAATTAGATATAGTGCTCTTGTTAGCTAATTTGTAAATTATCTAGAAAAAAAAGCCTAGAGTTTTCATGTGCCTGAATAGCCAATGGAATCACGGTTAAAGCTGCCCCCTCCTCCTCCAAAAAAAAAAATTGAAATGGAACCCTTTGAAGTGGGAGGAGCTTACAAAAACATGCTTCTGGAAAGAAGAAATAAAAATGCAAGAAATAAAATCTTAAGCCTTAAATAGGGAACATGAACACCAAATGAAGTAACTGAAGGGAAGAGAAAGAAAAATAAATATCCTTTGCCATCAGGGCTTCAGAGCTTCTTCAGGAAATTAGAAAAGAACAAGAAAAACTATTTTCTGTAACCTCTTTTCTGACACTGCACCCACCACAATCCTCAACAATTCCATTTCTGACATGTCTAGGAAGTCTCTGTCCTGCACTGATATGTAAAAGGTCAGAATGAATTTCATAGCACTGCTATTGCTGTGGATCTTTTAATTTGCTTATCATTTAGACACGTTTTTTCACTGTTTCCATGAAAGACACAGTTATGTGGAAGTTGTGGGGGTGGGGGAATGGTTTTGGCATTAGGCATTTGCTCACTAATCACACTGCGTTACTCAGTGAAGCAATTCTGTTTTAGTGGTTCACTTAGATAAAGCTGCATAGAACAGAAATAACAAACCAAAATAATGTTCTGATTTTAGGTTTATATTTACAAAAAATGGGTGGATAAGAAGTACCTTTTGGTTCTGAGCCAGATACTCAGCTGGTATTGAAGCCAACAGAGCTGTGCCAATTTATGTGAACTGAATGTCCAGTCCTCAGTATTTATTTTATAATTTTGGTTTGGGATTTTGTAAACTGATGCCATTAGGTGTAACATGGTGTCTATATTAGGGATTGGTTAACCCATTTAGATGAATAAGAAATAATGGTTTCTTGGGCTTATGGATGGAAGGGGCACAATGCCACAAGAGCCTTAGGGTTAGGGTTAGGGTTACGAACTCCTTTGCTACTCTCAGTCACAAGTTTGACCTAGGGTGACCAGATGGGAAGACCCGAAAATCGGGACTTCCCACAAAAAAAAACAAAAAACGGCTCAACCAAACTTGTTGAGCAAAAAAAACCAACCCCTGCATCCGGAACACGGAAAATCGGGACAAAAGGCGTCCCGACCAGCCATCGGTCGGGACGCGGGACAAATGGTCGGAAATCGGGACGGTCCCGATTTTATCGGGACGTCTGGTCACCCTAGTTTGACCCAGTTCTTCCAATTGCTTCTGACTATCCTTGACAGGATCCTGACATTCTCAATGATTTCGCTACAGGAAAAGGGCCAGCTAGTCTCACTCTCACAGTGCTAAAAAGAATCAAGTGAACAGGTTTTCAGTTGTAACTTTACTATTTCTATCTATGGCTCATGCTCATAAGATTGTTTTAACATGTTTATAACTTATTTCTGTGCTCTCCACCATTTCTGTCTCAAAAGTTTAGAGCAGAAGTTTTGCCATTCTAATTAAATGTGATATTTAAGCCAATTTAGCTATAACTATATTATGCTGCATCCATGACACATTTATGCAGCTTCTTTTCCTTCTTTTTAAGTTTTGTCTGTCCTTTGTAAAGAAGCACAAAGAAAAGTGAATTTAGTAGAGCTATGATGGGGGCGTTCTTTGACAATAGGCAATACATATCCTCCCTTCCTCACCCATTTATGATGGTGAAGGACTGATGATATCCGTGCTCCAAGTGATTCAATTTCTTTTTAGTAATGTTGTTTCCTCCACCCCATGGCAAATTTCAGCTTTTAATTGAAAACTGTAATATTTTCAGATTTTTGAAGAAAGGGTTAAATTTTTCAAGGAAAGCAGGCACTTTCCATTTTTTTTCCATTTAGTCAAAACCACAATTCTGTATTGAAAAAGAACTTTAGCTGAAAATGTTCAGCCAGAATACCAGATGAAAAAATGCTGCCAAGATACATGAAGTGATAGGTGGGAGGTAACTTCTCATTCAATAGTAGACATATAGATCATAGGTTCTCAAACTGGGGGTCGTGACCCCTCAGGGTGTCAGAAGATTATTACATGGGGGGTCATGAACTGTCAGCCTCCACCCCCAAACTGTGCTTCACTTCCAGCATTTATAATAGTATTAAATGTAAAAAAGTTTTTAGTTTATAAGAGGAGTCACACTCAGAGGCTTGCTGTGTGAAAGGGGTCACCAGCACAAAAGTTTGAGAACCACTGATATAGATAATCTTTTTAAAAAACGTTTTGCTGGGTACCTTTTATCTTGCTCTTTTCTGGCCTAATGACAATGTAAGCAGAGTCAGGATGAGCTCTACCCTGACATCTGGTGGTGAGTTGTGGAAAGGGATGTCAGGGGCTAATCTTGTTTGCATGGACACACCCACCCTGCAAAGCATGATGGACCGCTTGCCCAAATGGTCACCTTGACTGCTGTGGGAGCCCCAGTTTCTCTGTTATGGGGGCAGGAAGACTAAAGTGTTGTTACCCTGATTATGTGAATCAAGGACAGTGGGCTTTTGTTATGATGAAGGAACTCGCCCTTAGCTAAGCAGCACTTGCTAGGCGAGGGACATGGATTCCAAAACCCAGTGAATTGAGAGAGGTTGGGGACAGGTATTTGTATCTGGTGGCATGTGCCTCTTCTGAGGGTCCTAAATGTCAATTGCACCTCCTTCTCTCTCTCCACTGTGGAATATCAGAGCTAATTTTGAGTTCCTTAGGAGTCTATTCACAGGCTGCTGAGTTGGAATTACTCTGGACTAAGTGTGCAAATGAGCACGAAGGCTCCCCTAACTACAAGCTGAAATCACTAGAAAGCTGAAATTGTTATGAGCTGAAATCACTGAGCACTGTGTTAAGTAGTGGGGGAGCCAGAAGATATATTGCTGAGCGACTGGTGGAGCGGAGCTGCTGATGGAGCAGAGCACTTGGCGGGACAGCCGGAGCGGAGCTGCTGGCGGAGCGGGACAGTTGGTGGGACAGCCAGAGTGGCTTGCAGGACAGCTGACGGAGCGGAGCTGCTGGCGGAGCGGAGCAGTTGGCGGGACAGCCAGAGCGGCTGGCGGGACAGCCAGAGCGGCTTGCAGGACAGCTGACGGAGTGGAGCTGCTGGCGGAGCGGAGCAGTTGGCGGGACAGCCAGAGCGGCTTGCAGGCCGGCTGACGGAGCGGAGCTTCTGGCGGAGCGGCTTGCGGGACGGCTGAGCGGAGTGACTTGTGGGATGGCTGGCGGAGCAGAGCAGAGCCGAGCGAAGCACCATGAAGGGACGGGGCAGTCAGCTTCGAGCCACGTAAGGTGCCCCTTACCTCTCCCCTCCCCATTTCTACCCAGACTGGAGGGGGTGTAACACTCTGCAGATGAACTTTTGAACTCTGGGTCTGGACTTTTGGGTTGTTGGACTTTTGGGACTTTGGGTGATTTTTGGGGTTGATGGACTCAAGAACCAAAGGGAAAGGACATGGCCAATTTGCTGGGGTGGGTCATTGCTCACAGTTTGGTTTACAAATCCTAGATGTGGTGTTTCCCCAGCAAAAGGCCGCATTGTTTCTCTCTGTCATTAAAAGGTTTTTCTACACTCAGACTCTGTGCTTGCGAGAGGGGAAGTACTGCCTCTTAGAGGCGCCCAGGGGGGGTGATATATATTTGTCCCAGGTCACTGGGTGGGGGCTCGAGCCGGTTTTTGCATTGTGTTATTGGAATGGAACCCCTAGATACGGAACCCGGCCCTTGTTGCTGCCGACTCTGACTGGCAGAAGGGTTACAACAACACTAAAGCTTGCATAAGTATCATCAGATCCCTCTAGCTATCTGTTCTCCTTAAGTTCAGGTACCAATTCTAATTTGTCTCTTTTAATATGTATTCATTTTTTTGCTCAGGCATTATTTCATTTCCTTGCCATTGTGGGAGCCTCAGGAGCACCTAAGTCCCTCCTATTCTCTTCCTGTGGTACATAATAATCTAGTTGCCTGTGGGCTGTGATAATGTCAGTTGTTGGGTTTAATGTGTGGATTCTGGTTTGTTTTGGTAGGCTGTTACATACAAGACATCAGGTGGTTCTTTATGGCTGTGGCGGGCTTTGCACTTCGTCACCCCTTTGTTTCCAGGGGGGACGAGGTTAACCCCGCTTCCCTGCTCTTATGGCAGTTCGACTACCTCCCCGGTAGTCAGGGCCGTATGGCCTAATGGTCAAAGTCCTTCTAAATCCCCTCCCCAGGGGATAGCGCGGCCTAGCGGCCGGAGTCCATCTATCTCCTTCGAGGTACGAGGGGGGTTGGTGAACTACGTCTCCACACTGATGGAGACTGGGGTTCAGAGACCCCTGGTAGGGGAGCCCGGGGCCCACCCGCCTCCACCGGGCTCCAACCCAGGGCCCTGTCTTTAACAGCGTGATCCTCCCCGGGTCAGCGGGGAATCCTACCACAACACGCTGCCCTTGGAGTGGTGGGAGATACCACTCCCTTCCCTTCCCTGGGTCACGTCCTACCCCTTCTCCGGATGTAGCGGTCCCTGGGGCCTCAGGGTCTTCAGTTTCCTCAGCCCCCAACGCTCCCTGGGGTTCTGACAGCTGCCAGTCTCTGGTCCCACTTCCCGGTCTCTCAGTTCCCTCCTGAACGAGGTACTGCTGCTCCTGGGCTGGAGTTTCCGCTGGGCTTCCTCCTCCCTCAGCTGCCAGCCCTGACTGAGCAGCTCTGCCGGCTTTTATACTTGGCTCCCTGTTGGAGCATGCCCAGCAGAGCCTCAGGGGCGTGACTTCCTCTGCCAGCAGGGAAGGGTTAACCCTCTCAATACCAGTGCGGGGCCAGCCTGCCCCGTCACACCCTCTCCCTTAGAATGGTGGTAGGGGTTTCCACTGCCCTGTCCTCTTCTTCATCCTTCTCTTCTCCCATCCGGCAAAAAAGTGTGCATTTCCGTGGGCCTTACCTGGCCTGTGAAGCACTTGAAAGGAATAGGGCTGGAGGCACAAATACCACCTCATAATTCGGTCATTCGTTTCTTTCATGCTGTTAATCCAGCGGAGGGGGGCATGATCAGTCACTAAAAAGAAGTGGTTCCCCAGCAAGTAGTATCGCAGTGTGTCGATGGACCATTTAACCGCGAGGGCCTCCCGATCTATGGTAGAGTAGTGTGTCTCGCGTGGAAAGAGTTTTTGGCTGAGCTACAAAATGGGATGATCTTCCCCCTCTACCTCTTGTGATAGTACAGCTCCTATACCTACTCCAGATGCGTCTGTCTGGAGAAGGAAGGGCTTCGTAAAGTTGGGTTGGGTTAACACAGGCTCCCGGGTCAGGTGTCCTCGGAGTGCGTGAAAAGCATTCTCACATTCCTCCGTCCATCGGACCTTCTGGGGCTGTGTCTTCTTTGTTAGGTCCGTTAAGGGGGCGGCCAGCGTCGAGAAATTGGGGACAAACCGCCGATAATACCCCGCCAACCCTAAGAACTGTCGTACCTGCTTTTTGGATTTTGGGGTGGGGTAGTCCCTTAAAGCCCGTACCTTATCTACCATGGGGCGTAATTTTCCTCGCCCTACCGTATAGCCTAAATAAGTCACTTCCCGCTGCCCCAAATGACACTTGGCCGGATTTGCTGTGAGGCCTGCGTCGCCCAAGGCTTGTAGTACCTCGGTTAGGTGCTGAATATGGTCTCCCCAGCTGGAGCTATAAACGACAATGTCATCAATGTATGCTGCAGCGTACAAACTGTGGGGGCTCAGTACCTGGTTTACAAGCCACAGGAAGGTAGCCGCTGCTCCATGTAACCCGAAGGGCATCACCGTAAATTGGAAAAGGCCAAACGGTGTGGGAAAGGCTGTCTTCGCTCATGAGGTAGGTGTCAGAGGGATCTGCCAGTACCCCTTTGTTAGGTCCAGGGTGGAGATAAATTCTGCCTGTCCCAGTCTCTCCAGTAACTCGTCCACTCGTGGCATGGGGTAGGCGTCAAAGCGAGAGATGGCGTTCACTTTGCGAAAATCGATACAAAACCTCACTGAACCGTCGGGCGTGGGGACCAGTACTATGGGACTTCTCCACTCACTCCTTGATTCTTCCACTACTCCCAGGGTTAACATCAGTTCCAACTCCTTCTGCACGGTCTCCCACATTTTCTTGGGGAGCGGACGGTGGTTCTCTCTCACCTTTTGGCCAGGGATAGTGGCGATGTGGTGGCTGGTCACCGTCGTTTTCCCCGGTCGAGCAGACAGTACCATGGGGAACGTGGCTACTACCTGCCGTACCTCTTCTTGCTGCGTAGGGTCGAGCTCTCGGCCAATGGCTACCGGGCCCAGTTCCTCAAACTCGCCGGCTAGGGGCCCAAGTTCCGGTTCTGGGGGGTACGGGGCAATCATAAAACCCTCGCGGTCCTTCCATGCCTTCAGCAGGTTAACATGGTATATTTGGTTGTCCCTTCGTCGCCCAGACAGCCGGATTTCGTAATCGACGGGCCCCACCCGTCGAACCACCTCAAATGGCCCCTTGGCTAATAATTTAGACTCCAAGGAGGGCAGTAACAGCAGAACACGGTCCCCCGGTTCGAAGTTCCTCATCTTCGTCCCTCAATTATACTGGGTCTCCTGATTGTGTTGCGCTTGTAACAGGTTCTCCCTGGCTCGGGTGCCCAGTGCACAAAGCCGTTCCCTCAAATGGAGGATATACTGGACCGAACTTTTGACCCGGGTTTCTTGCTCTTCCCAGGTTTCTTTCAGGAGGTCCAAAATTCCCTGGGGTTGTCTCCCGTAGAGGAGCTTGAATGGGGAGAACCCGGTAGAAGCTTGGGGCACCTCGCGTATGGCGAAAAGGAGTGCTGGCAGGTACTTGTCCCACTGGCGGGGCTCATCCCCCACGAACTTCTGCAGCATGGACTTCAGGGTTCCATTAAAGCGTTCTACCAATCCGTCCGTCTGAGGGTGGTAGACGGAGGTCTTAAGGGCCCGGATGTTCAGTAGTCTGCAGAGTTCTGCCATCAGTTTGGAGGTTACATTAGTCCCTTGGTCCGTCAATATCTCCCGTGGCAACCCCACCCGGGAAAAAATCTGTAATAGCTCATTGGCGATAACTGGGGCCGTAGTTGTTCGTAAGGGTACTGCCTCTGGATACCTAGTCGCATAGTCTACTACGACCAAGATGTATTTATGTCCCGAGCTACTTTTCTCCAGGGGCCCTACCAGATCGAGGCCTATCCGTTCGAAAGGAGTGCCGATTACGGGTAGAGGCACCAGGGGAGCCCGGGGTACCCCCTTCGGGCCGGCCTTCTGGCACTCCGGGCAAGAGGCACAGTAATCGCGGACCTCTTGGTGTATGCCCGGCCAGAAAAACCGTTGGGCTATTCTGAGGAAGGTCTTTTCTCGCCCCAAATGTCCTGCCCAGGGGACCGCGTGGGCCAAGCGGAGCAGTCCTCTTCGGAACCTTCGGGGGACCAATAATTGCCGTACCTCGACTCGTGTCTCTGGCTCCTGGGCCACCCGATAAAGTAAGTCCTTGTGGATCTCAAAATGGGGGCCTTGGGGCCGATATTGCCCAGGATGGGCCTCTCCATCTTGGCTGACTGCTTGTTCCCAGGCCCGGCTAAGGCTGGAGTCCCCTCTCTGTTCCTCCAGGAAATCTCCATCAGTCTCCAGCCACCTCGTTTCTTCTTCTGTCGAACCATCGGTTGGGGCTTGGCTCCCTCTGGTTGCCTCGGGCCCTCTTGATGTCCCCTCCAAAGGGTCTTGTGACCCGGGTTGGCCCAACAAACCCTGCCTCCAATAGGGGGCTCTCTTCCTCTTCTCGGGCTGGCTGCTCCACCCCTGCATAAGACCGGCAAAACCTGGCCAGTCACGGCCCAACACCACGGGGTATGCTAATCTAGGAGCCACTCCCACTAAGCAGCGCGCAGCCTGTTGGGCGACCTCCAGTTGCACCCAGACGGTGGGGTAAGACTTCACGTCCCCGTGTATACATTGTAAGTGTATCGGGGCCCCGGTGGGAAGGGAGTCCTCTACCAGTCCCGAGCGAATGACGGTCTGGCTGCACCCCGAGTCCACCAATGCTAGGGTTGGGGTCCCCTCCACTCGCACCGGGATTACCATCTTTGACGGCCCGTCCTTCCGGGCTCGTCGGTCCGCCGTCAGGACCTCTCCATAATTACAGTCCATGTAGGGGCACTCTCTCCTGAAGTGCCCCCTTTGTCCACACTGGTAGCATCTATCGTGATTCCCCTCCGTAGATAGGGAGCCTTGCGGTAGGCTTGGGTCCCCAGCCGGTCCCTCTCGGTCCCGGGGCAGGCGCGCCCCCAAGGGGCCCGGGTCTTGGGGTTTGACGGAGACCCCGCCTGTCGGGAGGGCAAATGGGGACCTCCCCCACTGGTCTTATGCACCACTCCTTCTGGGGGTCAGTCCCCCCTTCCTGAAGTCCTTGTCTTAAGACCCACTCGCTCTTCCGGTTCCACTGCCATGAAGTCCTCGACAAGGGACGTGGCCTCTGCGAGAGTTTTCGGCCGATGTCACTGCACCCACTCCTTCCCCCCGGTAGGCAGGATCCGGAGGAACTGTTCCAGCGCCACCGCCTCGGCCACCTAGCAACTAGTACGGCGCTCAGGCTCTAGCCATCTCCAGCAGAGGTCGCGGACCTTCTGGGCTACTGCCCGCGGCCTGGCTCCTGGCGGATATTTCTCCCGACGCAGCCTCTGTCGGTACGTCTCCGGACTGACGCCCGTCTGATCTAGGATGGCGGCCTTAACCTTCTCATATTGCAGTGCCTCCTGGGGGTCAAGATTGCGGTAAGCGGCCTGCGCGGGTCCCGTTAGATATGGAGCGAGGATAGTGGCCCAATGCTCGAGGGGCCACTGAGTGGCCATAGCTACCCGTTCAAAAGTTACTAGGAAGGCTTCGGGGTCATCCCCAGGCCCCATCTTTGTCAGCCGTATTGGTAGTCCCCTGCAGCCCTCCCCGGGCCCTCCTCCGGTGGGGTTGGGGGAAGGAGTGACTGCCGTCTTCAACAAGGTCGCTACCTGTTGGAAGAGCCGATCTTGGCTTACTTGTTGCTGGGTAGCTAGCTCCCGCACTAGCTGTTGCTGGGCTTCTTGTTGCTTTGCAGCCTGCAGTTGCTGCTGTGCCGCCAGTTGCTGCAACAGCTGCATCTGCTGTTGTTGCTGTTGTGCAGCCTGTTGTTGCTGATTCTCCAGCAGCCATTTTAGGAGCTTGTCAGTCTCCATCTTGTACATGCGGGTCCTTCTAGCAGGCCCTGGTCAGTGCCCTCATTCTCCACCACTTGTGGCGGGCTTTGCACTTCGTCACCCCTTTGTTTCCAGGGGGGGACGAGGTTAACCCCGCCTCCCTGCTCTTATGGCAGTTCGACTACCTCCCCGGTAGTCAGGGCCATATGGCCTAATGGTCAAAGTCCTTCTAAATCCCCTCCCCGGGGGATAGCGCGGCCTAGCGGCCGGAGTCCATCTATCTCCTTCGAGGTACGAGGGGGGTTGGTGAACTACGTCTCCACACTGATGGAGACTGGGGTTCAGAGACCCCTGGTAGGGGAGCCCGGGGCCCACCCGCCTCCACCGGGCTCCAACCCAGGGCCCTGTCTTTAACAGCGTGATCCTCCCCGGGTCAGTGGGGAATCCTACCACAACACGCTGCCCTTAGAGTGGTGGGAGATACCACTCCCTTCCCTTCCCTGGGTCACTTCCTACCCCTTCTCCAGATGTAGCAGTCCCTGGGGCCTCAGGGTCTTCAGATTCCTCAGCCCCCAACGCTCCCTGGGGTTCTGACAGCTGCCAGTCTCTGGTCCCACTTCCCGGTCTCTCAGTTCCCTCCTGAACGAGGTACTGCTGCTCCTGGGCTGGAGTTTCCGCTGGGCTTCCTCCTCCCTCAGCTGCCAGCCCTGACTGAGCAGCTCTGCCGGCTTTTATACTTGGCTCCCTGTTGGAGCATGCCCAGCAGAGCCTCAGGGGCATGACTTCCTCTGCCAGCAGGGAAGGGTTAACCCTCTCAATACCAGTGCGGGGCCAGCCTGCCCCGTCACAATGGCCTAAAACTTTCTATGACTACTCTATTCAGCAGTTGAACTGTCAATGTTGACATCATGATGACTGAAATTTGATAATGTTTCATGGGTGAAAATGAAAAAGTTTTTATTAAATAAACATTAATTAGTAGGATATGCAGAACAGATTTTCTAATGATGATAGGTAGGTAAATAAAATGATAATGTATCAATGATTCCTTTATTAGAGGAAATAGAATTGTAAGAATTGGAGTTGCAGATATAGATAAACAACATCAACTAATTTTTATTCTGGGAATTTCTATTGAGCAAAGTAAACATGGCTAAAAAGAGATTTCACGATACTAAAAGGAAACCGAAGGAAATATGATCTGAAAAATAAAAAAAAAATCCATCTGCACTGATGGTGAAATTAACTGTTTCACAAAGGGCAATATAAGGCCTACCCACATTCAATTCACACTACATATTTTGAAGTAGTAAGTGAGACTTATGTGGTGCATAAATCTTGCAATGGCCCTCTGCACAGGAGTGAATTTCATCCTGAATAAATAGCTTCTGCGTATGCCAAATTAAGAACTTCTGCCGTGTTTGAATACCTTTGTGAAAAAATGTTGTAATAAATGGGGGTGTTTGCTGTGTGGTTAACATAATTACATTGTATCCCTGGTAAGGTAATGTCCAGAGGATTTTAGAGATTATATAAACTATTTAAAGCAACACACATGGAGTCACTGATATCAATCACTCATATAGTGTCAGAGATTTGTCTTCTTGAGCTGTGCCCCTCTTGGTGATCAGAAGAATCCATGGAGTTAATCATCCAAACCAATGTCTTGTCTGTCTGTCAGATAAGCAGCTCTGCAGAGTATTCCTTTATTCCTTATTATCATCTTTAGAATGTGAAGGTAAATTTTATACACCCTTCAAGGAAGATCCATTCTTTCCGTCAATCAAACAATGAAATGTGTGGTGAACACAGATCACCATCTATTGGTCACCTGCAATTCATTGATGCTCTAACAAGCAGGTAAGCCCCCTGCAATGATGAAGAAGTTTGACATTGATACACTCCATGTGCCAGGTTTAGCCAACAGGTTTTGTATTGACGTCAGCAACAGATACTCGGCTCTAGCTAATCTGCCAGACGACATGGAGGTTGCCTAGTCTCTGTTCAATTCTACCCTCAATAAATCTGCTGAGCAGACAGTTGGCTCTGGGCATCCAGCACGCTGACCATGGCTATGAGAAGAGGCCTTCCAGATAATTAAATTGAAGGCTGCAGCCCACCAGCATGGTGATAAGCGCTCTCATGATCAGCTGAAGAGAAAATTTAACACCCTGGCACTGCGCAATCGAGAGGCATATTTTAACCAAATGGCAGATGATGTCAAATTTGGCTTAGCCAGGGGCGACTTGAAGTCAGCATTCTGCGCCATTCAACCTCAGTGGTCAAAAGGTAGTCACTACAAATGGAATCCTGAATGACAGCCAAGGCCATCCATGTAAATCAGACGATGACGTTCTCTCACTCTGGGTGGAACATTATCACAGTGTCCCAAACCATCCTCCAGCTGACACTTGTTCAGAGCTGGATGATGTGGCAGTCACTGTGGTTCCAGTCACTGTGGTTCCGGATCCAGACATTTGTACTGATGTAACACTGAATGTGAATGCAATGAAGTGAAGTGTGCCATCTCTAAACTGAAAAACAGATATGCAGCCCATGCTGATGGCTTCCCCTCAGAGCTGCTAAAATGTGCTATTGATCCTGTAGCAGAATTACTTCTGACCATCTTTCATCTGGTGTGGAGAACTGGAACCCTGCCAACTGCCTGGAAGGATGGTATTGTGATCTCACTCTAAAAGGGCAAGGGACCGTGCAGTGAGTGTAAGAGCTACAGGTCGATCAACTTGCTCTCCATTCCAGGGAAGGTGTTGTACATGTTTTGCTGGCATGCCTGGAGCCTTTGCTACATCGGAAGCATCGTCCCCAACAGTCAGGATGTCCGAGGAAAAGGTCCACATTAGATGCCATTTTGGCCCTTCGCTTGTTGTCGGAGATACATCGCGAGTTCAGGAAGCCCCTGATTGGAGCGCATGTTGAACTTGAGGCTGCATTTGATTCAATAGACTGTGTCATGTTATGGAAGTCCTTAAAGGCGTAGGTTTCCCTATCACTCTGCTGGACTTGATTAGAGAGCCGCATAATGGAACCACTGCCCGTGTTCGTCTGGGGAACCAGATGTCAGCGCCTTTTAAATCAGTATCTGGTGTTAGGCAGAGTTGTGTTTTGACCCCTGCACTCTTTTTTGGGCAATGGATTTCATAATGCAGCATTCCATCAGGTCCATAGGCATTAAGATCGCTGATCTCTTGCACACAGACGTTGACTATGCTGATGAGGTTGTCCTTTTAGTACAGAGCACCAACAGGTTTCGTGAGGCACTCCAGCATATGGAGGAGGAGTCAGATAAGATTGGTCTCCATGTTTCATGGTCAAAGACAAAACTGCAATATGTAGGATCAGGTCCACCTGCGACTCCAATCTCTTTGAACAATGAAGCTGTCAAATCAGATTCCAGCTTTTGCTTTCTGGGTTATATACTTACCAGCTCCTCCAATTCTCACGTGGAGATTCTCCATTAGATTGGCATCACAGCATCTGCCATCGGTCCTTTACAATGGATATGGAATCAACATCATCTTAGTATGACAACCAAGTTCAGGATTCATTCAGGCCTTATCCTTCCCATACTGTTGTATGGCTACGAAACATGGACACTATGCTGCGCAGACTGGACAAAGCTGGAGGCTTTCCACACAAAATTGCAATGTTGTATATTGGGCATAAAGTGGAATAACTTCATCTGTAATGCAGATGTTTAGGGTCGTTCAGGTCTATAGACTACTGGGGCCACTGTCTGCAGACAGCGCCTTACGCTTGTTGGACACGTCACAAGGATGACAAAAGATGTTCCAATGAACACCATTTTCTGGATGGCTTTTAACATCCAGGATAAAATTCCACCAACTCAGGGTAGAGGAAGCCCAGAGGCAGACCCCCTATTACATGGGTTCATCAAGTCTGTTCCGATGTTGGACTCTCAGGACGTCAAGCCTTTGTGGTTGCACAGGAACGGACCAAATGGCAAACAATTGTTACAGCCAGCTGGCTGACTAAGCATTGAAGAGAGAGAGAGAGAGAGAGAGAGAGGTTCATATGTGAGTTGTCATATCTCCCCAAACTACAAAAGTTAATTCTATTGTGTGTGCCCAACAATAATTCCAAAGGTGGATTGACTAAATGGGTCACTTCTATAGTTAATGACTGTCTACATTCTTGGCACAAATAATGCCATATGCAAACATTACATTGACTATACATTTAAAATATGTAACTAAAATATTCATATAATCACAGTAGAGAAATATTCCTGGCTATCAATAGGGGCTGCAATGGATGACAGTTGTGGCCGCTATCAGAGTCCATTTTCATTGACTGCATCATTTCTGGTAACATTCAAGACTGCTTTCTACAGATACAGATATCGTAAATACCTTTTTTAAAGGTGGTTTCCACAAGTGTGTTTTATACAGCTTTTTGATGTCACTGAGGGACAACCTAATGTTGGGTGCCTCAGCTTAAGATTATGAGCAAAGACTAAACAGTAAGCCTGAAATTTAACAAGAGCAAGGGGGGGGGAAATGTGCGAATGAACTGAAATTATAATAATAATTAATAAAAAAACCCTCAGCTATATAAGAAGTCAAGATCTTGTTAGATTAATTAATTGAAGATTCAAGCCATAGTGGAACATGTGACATTTCTAGGAATGGTCACCATGTTAACCTGCATACTCCATATTTATCAATGTGTCAGGAACTCTAAGCCAAGTGCTTAAAAAGGATATAGAATGGCAATGGAGTGAATCACAATATAAATCAGTGTTGACATCACAAGATAAAATGGGCCTCATCCATAAAGCTGGGCTTCAGATAGAAATTGTCCTATGATTTTTATGATAAATTAGCTAATCATATCATTGATGGGAGTCTCTCAAATGGTACTTGGAGTTGTCCTTTCACAAAAAAGAGTTGTGAAAGTTTGCTACTATAGACCAATCAGGGAAAAAATAGGTAAACGAGGCAGAAAATACTGAGAATTACAAAAATTCAGCTGGAAAACAAAATCCTACAGTATTGGCATTTTGTAGTTTTAGAGGAGTAGCTTTGAATTACAGATGAAGCTTTGAATTATTTATTGTGTGTTATCAATGTTATTGTGCTGTGAAAAAAAAATGGTCATTTTACTGGTATATCTTCCCTCAGGGAGCACTTATAAAATGTTTTGTTGCCTCAGATAAACTATTTTTGTGCTCTGTTATATGGGAAAAATGAGCAACCGCATTCAAGTCTAAATTACCAAAATAATGTAATGCTTCTAGAAATATATACATATTTATTAGAAGATTTTTGACAGAGTTCGCAAGAACATGCAGAAGTGGACTGTTACAGAATGTCAGAGGGTAGCCCTGACTGGAACAGCCCTGACTGGAGCACCATGCCTGCCTCAGTTTCCCTCTAGATTCCTAGAAATAGTCCCAAGAGTCTTTGGGGGGGGGTGTCATTTATTACAAAAGTCAGAAACACAATACAGAAGTCCCACAACCATAGTCCAAAATTCCCTCAGGATAGTCCAAACAGTATAGGCAGCATACAGCCTCAGCATCCTTCATCATGCCCTGGCTCTCCGAGTTAGCCCCAGCATCCTTTACTATGCATTGGCTGTCCAGCAAAGTCGTCTCCTGTCTTTCTACCAGGACAGACACCCTAGTACTTCCACACCCTCTCTGCTGGGAGCATCCTTGTCAGAGGAGCATCATTCACTCCCCCGGCCCTCTCACGATTCCTCTGGGTCCAGCTCTCTGGTCCTGGAGATGTCAGTAGGCAAGCTCCGCTGCTGCCCCCCTGCCTTCAGCCGTCTCTGGCATTTGGCACCGGCTCTCCAGTTTAGAGGCATTAGGCAACACCCTCTGTTGCTCTCAGCCTTCTGCCTTCTCCAGCATTCTCTGGCTTTGACATCTGGCTAGCACCTCCACTGGCTTCCTAGCTTACAGCCCTTTTTAGCCTCTCCGCAATGGCTTTGACTCAGGTAGGTCAACAAGCTAGCCCCTCCACTGCCTTCTTGATAACTCCTCCTTCTCTTCAGAAGGGCCTGCAGGGAACTTTCTCTCTCTGCAGCTTTCCCCCGAGACCTCATTTAGTCTTCTCACTTTTACTGTCTGACTGTCATCAAGGCACATGCTCATTCACTCTCTGGGGATTGTAGGAGTTTCTGAGAGGGAGGCTGTGTTTTGTACGTTCTGGATGCACTAGCTGTCTCTCTCTTAGTTTGTGTTTGTTTTGCTTCATTCCTTGATGTTTCTTTGTTTTTGGGGGGTTTCCCCTCTTTTTCTTGGGAGGAATGAGGTGGGGGCCACTTCAGATGGTTTTGGAACTCTGACCCCCACCTCATTCCTCCCAAGAAAAAGAGGGAGGGGAAAGTGGGAGTTGTGCTGTTGCTATACCTGAGGACTTATTGCTATACCTGAGTCATAGTGTATGACTGAGGTTCATCAAAAAATGAGATGACTCTAAAGATTATTTCAATGAGCAAAAATGAAAGTACATAAATAAGATCATGTCATAAACTATTAGATATTTAGATTTGCCAGTGTTGGGCAATGTTTGCCTCTTAATAACCTTTTCAAGAACTTCCATTCATTTCAATGGAATGTACCTGGTTGCTCTCCCACACAGGAAAGGTGCATTTCCATGGTATGTTCAGTATGGTAGCATGTTCTAGGAAAGGGGCCACTCCACTGCAGCTGGAAGAAACAATTATGTTCAGTTACATCCAAATGTTAAAATAATGTTAAGATTACAAAGTCAAACACTCAAAAGTTAGGAAATGCCAGTATTAAGGTTGCCCATGTAACTTTAATTCAGTCCCCTTATGTGTTTGCATTATGATAGTGTCTTTAATTACATAAACACACACTATTTTTTACACAGGACATCTACTTCATTTTTTCATCATCCCTTCTACTACTCTTGGCTTCTAGCTACCTGCTTCCCCCAGGTTTCCAGACTCCCAATATGTACACTTTACCTCTCCCTACTTCCTCACCCCTCTGCAGTCAAATCAGACTGTTCCTTCTCAATACTTTCTGTGAGCCAGCGGGGTGAGCACTGAGAGGATAGGAGAGACAGTCACTCTGACCTAAGTTATGGTGCATAGTACCACAGTGGCCCCTGGCAGCTAAGAGCCCTGGGGAAGTGACGGTGAGGCTCTGGGGATGATTTAAAGGGCCCAGGGCTCAGCCGCCGCTACCGCCCCGGGCCCTTTAAATCACTGACCCAGCCCTGCCGCCATTACCCCAGGGCTCTGGCAGTAATTTAAAGGGCCAGGAGCTCCAGCCACTGCTTGGAGCCCTAGGCCCCTTAAATTGTGCCTGGGGAAGCCGATCCGCCTCGGTATGGCACACTGGATCTTGTCGGTACGCCGTACCGGGGCGTACCATCTTACTTTCACCTCTGAGTAGACCAGAGGTAGACTAGGTGGAACACATGCCATTCCCTTTCCATGCCCATGGAGAACACTTGGAAAAAGTAGCACAGTCCTTAGAACTGTATTACATTTTCTTCAGAGTTTCACCAAAGAGCTTCTGAGGGCTATCACAGCCAAGATGGCCCTCCTGCAGGGCGGCTCCAATGGAGCCGTGCTGCCAACCAACTGGAAGGGTGCCAGGGGCAAGAGCTAGTGAGGCAAGATTTCCCTGAACTTCCATAGATCCTGTGGGAGCCATGTTGACACCTCAATGTCCACAATATTGGGGTGTGGGGCTTTCAGCCTTTTCCACAAGAAGGACAAAACCCACCCACCCCAAAGGCCTGATGTAAGAGGATCTCCATGAGAGGATTCTGATGAAAAGTTCTTCCTCTAAAGCCCCATCCCACTGGCTTTAATGAACAAGGGGATGATTTAGCCCACTGAAACGTGTACACTGTATATATAATAGTTAATTAATATTGTATATGTTCTCATATGAATTAATTTTAGTTAATATATTACAATATGGCTAAGGAAGTTTTAATTCTGTTGAGAGATGCATTGTGAATTGTATGCCCATGTTACTCTTCAGTTAATCGATTACCTTTTTATTTTGACAAGAAGTTATATAGTTGATTGCAATCCTTTGGAATAAATACTGATAATTCCTTTTTTTCCAGATCGAAGCAAATAATTTATGACTATGAAAAACCAGCAGCTGTTACTCTTTTGCTGACAGTTGCAACACTAATGGACTTCTGTTTATTAACAATTGGTTCACTTCTAAGATCTGGAACGGGTTTATTTGCCACATATATCCAACATAAACTGTTTGAACCTAAATATCACATATACAACCTATTTAATACAAACTGTTCCAGCTTCATATGATAGATATTAAAAAAAAAACTTAGAAGATGCATAATGTTTCCTACTGATGTGAAGAGGAATTTTTCATATAATACGTAAGTAGAAATTGAAAGACAATTTTGCAGGTAGCACAGTAATCAAAAGAAAACTAAGTGCTAAAGAATTTACAGACAGCTGTACTTGTTACACAATTTTCTGCATTGAAGAGTTGCATTACGAAAAAGGAAAGCATCTATGCATAAATCTTGGAGAAACAATAGGTCTGAATTTGCTTTTGTTACTGAGGTAAAATTCCTATTTGTTTCAATAGAAAAAAAAGAAAAGAATAGACCCAGCGAAAGAGTGATCAAAATAGAATGTAGTTAAATGTTATTTGCAAGCAGTTTCTTCTTACTCTTTGGCACAAACGCAGTTGTTTGAGCACTTTCAAGATCTTTTGTAAAATATTAGGCTTGTCAAATGACGGCAAAAGTAATTCTGTGTTTAATTTACAAATATAAAAGCAGATATACTAATAAAGACTCTCTAATCAGTTTATGCAATGAAACTGGTTCTTAATTGGGTTTCTTTAGTCTGGATTAAGGATGATGAGGGGGGACCTGATAACAGACTTCAAGTATGTATAAGGTTATTATAAAGAAGAGGGTGATAAATTGCTCTTCGTAACCACTGAGGACAGGACAAGAAGTAATGGGCTTAAATTGCAACAAGAATTAGGTTAGACATTAGGGAAAAAAAACTTCCTAACTCTAATGGTAGTTAAGCACTGGAACAAATTATCTAGGGGAGTTTGTGGAATCTCTGTCACTGAAGGGTTTTTTTTTTTAAAAAAAAAGGTTAGCCAAACACCTGAAAGGGACACTCTAGATAAGACTTAGGGTACGTCTATACTTACGCGTCCGGTCGGAGGCGCGGGATCGATCTTCTGGGTTCGATTTATCGCGTCTTGTCTAGACGCGATAAATCGAACCAGGAGGTGCTCCGCCGTCGACGCTGGTAATCCAGCTCGATGAACAGAGTAGGCGGAGTCGACGGGGGAGCCTGCGCGCCGCGTGTGGACCCCGGGTAAGTGCTTTTTCATTCAAACTAAGATAGTTCGACTTCAGCTACGTTATTCACGTAGCTGAAGTTGCGTATCTTAGTTCGAATTTCGGGGCTAGTGTAGACCAGCCCTTAGTCTTGCCTGAGTGCAGGGGATTGGACTAGATGACCTCTTGAGGTCCCTTCTAGTCCTAATTTCTATGATATTCATGAATTCTGAATAGCTCAAATGTCCTAAATACAGAACTGAATTCTCTAACATTTCCTAATTATAATAGCCCCCAAAATTGGAGATCAAATTTGGGAAATATTTAATAATCAACTTTCCCCCTCTTTTGTAGTCAATTAATTTTATGCATTTTTTAAAAATTCCCAGGATTCAGCTTTAAAACATGAAGTCACTGTGACAGGTTCCCCAGGGTGCAACTTGGAACTGGGGTCCCACTGAGCCCTCTGGCTTATCAACCTGGGCTCCCTCCCACACGCTGATGCTGTGACAAGCTGGAAACCTCTCCAGGTATGGCACTTGCACAGAAATGCACAGGCAGGGGGACACCCAGCTGAGTTACATGAATGCTTTTCCTAGTCATTCATGAACTAACAATTGAGAGGCTCCAGCCAATTTCGCTAGCTCCCCAGACCAGGACCCGGGGCTGTACTGTCCTGCCCCGGTCAGAAGCTTAACCAGTGTAAGTTTATAACCCAGTCTGCCCCTCCCTCAATGTGGAGAGGACATATACCAGCTCTTGTTCCTGAGCATATTTCCCAAGCACTTCAACCAAACACACACCGTTTAAGGTAAAATAAAAAACAAACACAGATTTAACAACTACAGAAAGGTATATTTTAAGTGATTATAAGTACTAAGTGTACAGAGCAAAGTTTGTTACTTAAGAAATAAAAGTAAAATCACAATCTGAGTTCTATAAACTAGACAGGATTTGAATCAAGCAGTGTCTCACCCTGATGGTATATATCCTTAATACACAAGCTTGGATTCTCTTTTCCAGACTGAGACCACCTCCCCTGTTCCAAACCTTTTTCCTCCAGACGTGCTTCCAGCTGTTGAATTGTGGGGGGGCGGGAGTGAGGCCATGTGATGATGATACTTCCTCTATTTTATAGTTTCTTCCAGCTTGTTGGAAAGATCTATGCTTGTAACATGGGTCAAGCAGTCTCCATTATCTACGTGCTCTCTCTGAGAAGTCTCCTTTGTATAGGTTCCTGGGACAGTCCTTGTGAGTGTGTCTTCCCTTTAACTGGCGATTAGCGCATCTGGCTCTTCCACTGTTGCACCTGAAAGGCTGGTTGTGGGTGTTCATATTCACAACATATTTCATACATAGCAAAATTTCATAACTCAACATACAATGACAGCACATACAGGCTAACAGGATATTAATGTTAAACAGATTAAGCCTTTTAAAATGATACCTCACAAGTCATACCTTTTACAAAACATATCATAATTATATCACCATGGTAAATATCGCAGTGCCAGGGTACTGCTTTGGAGCACAGAGTGCCAAAGTCATTTAATAGTCATATATTTAAGACAACCACGTTTTTGTGCAGTTGGAATCAGCTTACAAATGGAAAACACACTCTCCATTTTAGTATTCACTCTGAAATCTCTAAATCCATCAGTTTAAAATTCACTTTGGATTAAATCTGGTTAGTTATATGAATAAGTGAGACTTTTCAGATCTACTGCTATTATTAACCAGTCCTATAAGAGCAAAGATGTTCTGTGGTCATTTGAAGCACTTGGGCAATTCCCAGCTGTGCCAGTGATTTTTCTGTGTAACTTTAGGCAAGTCAGAGAGGGCTTGATTATGTCAGTGGTGCAAGGGGTAGCACTACCACGTAGATGGGATCCGCTGCAACAAAAGCACAGTGGAGCTCCACAATTGTCTTGGAGCAGAGACTTATGCATAAATTACCTCCACACTGAGGAGGGTGTCTGCATGCACCCAGCTCTATAGGATTGTGCACAGGGCAGAAAGGGCATGGCAATGGGCAAATTCAGGACCATACATCCCCTGTGGAAGTTCATTCCATGAAGCAGTGGGTGTGGTCTAAGGATGCCCCACTCTCCCCACCAAATTCCATAAAAATCAAATATTATTCATTCACAAACTATGCCAAAAACTTAACTAACAAAACCCTTTATTTGACATACTGGAAACAATGGACACAGATACAAAAATGTCCATGTACCCATACTGTCCTTAAAAGCACAATCTGAATATGCAAATGGGAAGATTATAAGCAAAATCACATATTTATATGCTTAGTTAGTTGATTGGTACACTCACTGGAGGTTATTGTGGGCACAATTAGTCCCTCTATGAAAACTTGGCCTTTTGTGTTTCTGGCCATGATGATCCTGTTCCATAAATGCCATTCTCTTGAATTAATATTTCCAAGAGCCAACTATGATAGGCAATTGGTAAGTCAACAAAAATGGCAGTTAGAATTGTTAAATTACCACAAAGGAAGAGGAAGGGGGAGACACAGCTTCTTTTTTTTCTTTGTGGTATGTTGATATAAAATAGGAATGAGGTTCATAGTAATGGTGAACTTGCAATAAACTGCTTTTGTTATGAAATATCTTAGGTGTGCTTCAGCATAAAAGCAACCTCAAAACCCATTTATTCTGCTGCTATATACATCATCCCTTAATATAAAGCCACCTGGGGACCATTTCAACTAGTGCACTTAACTTTTCTAAGTACTATTGTCTGCAAATGTTGCATTCAGGTACCATAATTACATGCTCATTTCAGTTATGTTGTCTCATTCTTCCTCGTTGATTTACCTTTTTAGGATTCTAGATCCCCTTTTGATAAATACTACTTTCATTTAATTTGCTTCTGGAGTATTTATTAGTTGAAAGAAATAAGGGTAATTAAGTCTTTCTTCTACAGTTAGAAAAACGGCTTGGATTTGGGACATATTATTGGGGTGAAATAAAAGGCATAACCTGCAAAATATTCCTAATAAATAGGAACTGTAGGGTTAAATTTTGATTGCTGATAAGAACATGCCTGTAACCAAATAATGGAAAATCTTGTGTGTGAGGAGCTAACAGCAGCTTTATCATCAGTATGCTAATACACTGCAATTCTTCTATCTTTCAAAGATTTTTATAGTCTGATCTCCTGCATATTACACCCAAAGAAACTCATCAAATAATTTCTGCATCAAGCACATAACTTCTGTTTGAGCTATTCCATATCTTTTAGAAAAATATCTGGTCCTGATTTAAAGAAGGTAAATAGAAAATCCAACGTGTTTTTAAATACATTGTTCCAATGGTTAATTACCCTCACTGTTAAAACATTTTCCATATTTCTACTCTGAATATTTCTAGCTTCAACTTCCAACCATTAGATGTTATTATGCCGCTTTCTGCTAAATTAAAGACTACTCCTCTTGTAGGGATATTAAAGAAGGTACTGAAAGTGATTCCCCAAGTGAAAGTAACTCCCCATAATTTGTCCCCCACAATTTAAACCTCATGGCATTACCAAGTAAAAGATCTCTTGGATCCCTTGTTAAACTTACAAGCTACTGTCTGTGTAAACCATTGATTGCATCTGTTCTCAGAAAGATACTGTATTGCTATGAGAAACTTGCAAACAAGTTATTTGACTTTGTTCTTTATGCATGCTTTGTACCTAGAAACAGCATAGAAAGACCCCTACCCTCTTTGATTAAAGGTCAGGGAGTCTCAAATAAATTAGTACACACCCCAAAAGTGTTGAAGACAGTATGTCTGATGATGAATGCTTGGTGTACATGAATGAATGAGCAGGGAGGTGCCAGCCTAGGAATTCAGTGACCATCGGCTGAAGGCGGCATCAAGTGGGAACGACCAGACAACCCCCGGAGGGTAAACTGGCATCCCACCCGACCATCTCAAAGCATGGGAAAAACAAGATAACAAACTTTACACAGTGTAGAGCCACCAGGAATGCCATCAGGAATGTGCCATCGGCTGATTGATTCAGCAACAGCATGATGAAGCAATTCCCATAGACTGACATAGGAATAAATCCCTATAAGAATGGCCTCTAAATACTGAGGATTTTGAGTCTGGTTCTACAACCAACCTCCAGGAGCATCAGATGAATCTGACAAGGACTCGGCTCCACCCTCATGCCCAGGTTACCTGGCCAGTAAGTTGGCATGAGCAACTTCTAGGCTGGTAACTATGACATCTATACAGAACGTGTGTGTGTGTGTGTGTGTGTGTGTGTGTGTGTGTGTGTGTGTGTGTGTGTGTGTGAATGAATGTGAAACTGAATGAAATGTTATAGCTATAACTGAGTGCTTACTATGATTCTTTTTGTATTCACAATAAATGTGACATTTTGTCTTATCCCCTTTAAAAAAATCCTGCTGGTTTTTATTTTATTGGTATAACATTCTCTCTCTTGCTCCAACTAGAAGCTTTGTACAGGAGAGCGTTTGGGCCAATATTTTCCACAGATCAGCTTGAACTGACCAGGGACCCAAACCTAATCAGATGTTCAGTCACTGGGGAGATGTCTGCCTATATGTAATTTTTAAGATTTTTTCAGATAACCCCATTTCAGATGTTAAATCTTGCACTTAGAAGTATCAGGTAGGGGTGTGTTCTTTCCTAGAAATTTTGCTCCACAAATCAATGAATTACACTAATCCATGCACAATACACAATAGGTATTTTTTCAGTAATCTCTGATAGATATGTTGTGCACAGTATGCTTTTCATTACAATTTAAAATTAAACGGGATTTTCATTTTATATGCATGTTTCCATACACAACTGACTTAAAACTGGTTAAATCAAATAGGAAGAGGAGGCTTCAGTTTTTTGTGACATCTGTCGAGGAAGAAAAAGGTGAATGATTCACTGAGGAAATCCACAGTGTGGGAGAGATGTATCAGCCATAAAGCCAGCTTGTGATGTCTGAAGTGTGTATACAAACTTAATTGCAAAATGCGGCTGTACATATTGATCAGGTACAGTATACAGTATTTGGAGTGATGTGAAATTTGTGATTGCAATAGGATATAACAAATGGAAATGATTGCTGCTCTTGCATATGTTGCATATGGTTTTTTGGACTCTGAAATTCTTGTCAAACATCTATTTCTCATGTAATTCAAATCTCATTTAATATTGTATCTATCTGGATAATGAAAGAAGTGACCTGGACATCCATAATAAGACACGCTAGATTTGTAAACAGTAGAAACCAGATCCATTTATGGATGTAAATGTTAGATAAACACTATTGTTTTGATCTAGATTCCACTGAAATCAAAGGTAAAACTCCTATTGACTTCTGTGGCAACAGGATCAAGGCCAGACTATGTTTGTCAGAAGCATGGGTGTGGAAACCATGATCAAACCATGCAGATTTGCCAAAACAAAGAGAAGTATCTGGTATGAGCTGTGAGCAGACACGCTTTACACATACTCTGACTAATTATTCTCTTTCTTCACATAGAGTACAGATAAAAGTGCTTCATGAATTGAAAAGATGTATGTCTGATCCTCATCCCATGGAATTCAGTGAGGGTACATCTTCACTGTAATAAAAAAACCTGTGGCGTGGCTGTGGCAGGCTTAGGTCAGCTGACCTGGGCTGCGGGGCTAAAAATTGGAGTGTAAACATCTGAGCTCAGCCTGGAGTCCAGGCTCTGGGCCTCATGGGAGGGGAGGGGGCAGTTTCAGAGCCTGGGTTTTACCTGAGCACAAACATCTACATTGCAATTTTTAGACCCAGAGCCTGAGCCCCGGAAGTTCTGAGACTTGGTGCTGTGCTTTTTTTGTTACAGTGTAGGTGTACCCTGAGAGCTCAGCCATTGACTTCTGTGGGAATAAGAACAGGCCCCAGGTCTTTAAATATTTCTGTTTCCTAGTGCTGCAAAAATAGAAATTAGTACATGAAAAACATTCAGTTAATTAGTGCATTCATGTAAATGCCAAGTTCATGTTGACCGACAAATGTGTTCCCAGAAAAGTGATCACTTTATTTAACTTCAGAAAATGTAATTAATTACCATGACTTGCAAATGTTTCAGAATGGAATGCAAAATGCACCAAACTATTAAAACAAGCATCAAAGCAACCATGTTTTGTTTAATGAGTTTAAAAGGCATTCAGTGAGGACTCAAGCAGTTATTCATAATACCAAACCTAGACAACATTGACTTAATGGCTGGGAATAAAGTGCAAAGAAATAATGCACTTTGGATCTGGAACAGCTTTATTTGAAAGAAAGAAAAAAAGCTGTACAAAGATGCTGCTGTTTGTTGATTCAGTGATAAGGAAGGTTTCTCCATTTTATGACTCCAGTACTCCTGAGAGAGAGAGAACTTTTAAAATTTTATATCTGAATGTGTGTCATCATCTTGCCGAGGCCTTAGGGCTAATGCAGCTCCCACATCTTAATAGAAAGTGAACAAAATGAGCATTTGAACCCCTGCTGATGTATGCAGCAAAAGTTAGATATCTGAAATTTTTAGTAGCTATGAAAAGTGATTGCAAGTGAGAAACCTGCTGTTTTCTCTTAAAACAGTGCAATAATGTGTAAATTAAACTGTATAAGGAAAGGATAACTCTACAGAGCAGCTTGGGTTCTGTTTTAACAGAGATGGATTGCTGAGGAATATGTGATAATTATATAATTGTTGATCAAAAAAGTTACAATTATTTAAACAATTTAATCTACTAAAGAATTTATTGGCCAGAATTTCCCACAGACTGGAGATGGACAGTTCACAATTAAAATAGTTAGCAAAGTCTGTACCTGTATGTAGGAGCAGGGTCAATGGATCTGCCATAACATGGATCCAGTATGCATCCCTCCTCTCAGAGAGCAGGTACACAGATGTCTGCATTAGTAGGGATCTGAGTTTTCCGTTTGTGATCTAGAGTGGCTTTACTGACCTACCTGAACCAGGGATGCAGGATTTTCACATCTAAAGCAAAATCAAGTTACATAAAAAGAACAGGTTTAAGTGTAGTAGCCGTGTTAGTCTGTGTCAGCAAAATGAAAATAAGAAAGAAAAACTTGTAGCACCTTAGAGACCTTATGCTGAAATAAATTTGTTAGTCTCTAAGGTGCTACAAGTTTTTCTTTCTTATTTTCATAAAAAGAACAGCGAAGCATGACGTGTGAGAAGATTTCAGTTCATTATATTGTGTTAATAGGAAGTTTAAATAAATGGCTCTCGTGGTATTTCAGTCACAATGAAGAATCAGATTTCATGATGTACGTGACAGAGCCACAGGCTTCATTTTCAAAGCTGTAATAAGAACAGCCATGCTGGGTCAGACCAATGGTCCATCTAGCTCAGTGTCTTGTCTTCACACAGTGGCCAGTGTCAGATTCTTCAAAGGGAATGAATAGAACAGAGCAACTTCACCAAGGGGCAGATCCAAGACCTAACACTGATTTTAATCAGATGCCCAAGTTCACAAACAGTGTCAGTGATAGAGAAAGGATTAGAAACCACAAGTCCTGGCTTCAAGTTCTGTCATGTAACTACTAGATCACTCTTCCTCCTTCCAGGGAAACCATTGGTCTAGGATGGACACTGGTCTATCATCCTCAGACCAGAAGGGTAAAACCTTTAAGAGGGACCAGACCGTTGAAGTACTTGGGACATAAACTTTGTCACATGCTCAATGATAATTCTTGAGGGGAGGCCTCCCTTGAAAAGGACCCGAAGCAGCACCCACATGAGGGTGGAAGCAAAGGTGTCTGCAAAGGAACAATCTCTGGGTATCTTGTGGCATAGTTGACTAGTAATAAAAAAATTGTGCCCCCAGCCACTTTTCTCTAGAGGCTATTATATGAATCTCCACCATCTCAAATGGGTTTTTTGGAGTGGAAGGGGAATTAAGGGACCACAGCCTCATCCCTTAGGGGTTACCTCTTGGCAGTCTGCTACAAAAATCTGTTACTTCCCGAAATATACTTGGCCAACAGAATCAGGATAGCAGTCTTTCAAGCATCTATTCCTTACGCAGATTTTTGGCCACCAAGATGGAATGTGCTACTCTCAAAAGCTCTCAATGAGCAGATTTGGGAACCAGGAGCTGGACTCTGGGCTATTCTTTGTGAGATTGTTTCTCCACCAGCTACAGAATTTTATGTAACTCAAAATGGGGAAACTGTTGGGTAGAGTGTTCCAAAGGGGCTTCCACGATGAGTGTAGCCACCTCCTTGAAACTCTTGAAGGGTCTGATCTTCGTGCTGATCACTGATGATATCAAAAGTATCATCAAGTCTAGTTCAGGCAGGGTCTTTGTCTTACTTGTGGGTGGAGGTCTTCTTTCCAGGACAGACTGTCTCCAGGCCCTGTGGGTACACCTCCAGCAGAGGCCCATGACTGACTTGACCCTTGAGATTTGTCTGGGTTAAAAGACATAGAGTTTCTCTTCCGGAGCATGGGGCAGTGCTTCCAGTCACAACCAAAGATAACAGACTAGGGAAGGTTCTTTGCAATACCCTCCAGAGGCACTCCAGCTGGTTGGCTACTTGTGAGATAATAGAATCAGTCAGATAAGTGCATCTTTCCCCATGGATGGAGGAGATTTGGAATGTTCAGTTGGATATGAGTGCTTTGGGTGGGAGCAGGTTTGACAAAGGAGTTTTTGGCCACAGCCAGAGTCCATTAACCAGGTGCAGGCTATCTTCACGGGAACAAGGAAGGGTCTGATGGTCTTTGGAGGGTTTGAGGTCTTACCTGATGGCCAATATTAGATAATCACATTCTATCACAGGGCACTTTCGCTTCATATGTCCTGACTGCCCACAACAATAACTTATGACTGGCCCTTCTTGAACAATTGATGGCCCATGAGGAATCTCAGAGTGCCACACACTTGAGATCCCCTGGAAGGTAGGGGCTCTGTCTCTCAATTTGTGCCAGTACTTCAGCTGCCTTTGTGTCCCAGGGGCACTGAAACCTGGCACAGCTCCAACAACCGCCAAGTTACCACGGGAGCGTGGAGCTCCCCCAACACCCAAATCCTTTGCCTCCAAAACCTCTCCCTCTGTGGCCTCTGCAACAGTTGCTGGATGGAACTGACAGATCCAGGTTTGTACTGCTATGGGAAGAATTGCTAAAAACTGTTCCCAAAAAAATGCTATCCATGAGGTCACCCACTGTCTTGGTTTCCGGGGACAGTCAGCCAGTGGACAAATTGTGGAGCCATTGAAGGACAGCATGAGGGTAGCTCCTTTTTGGATGTGGTGCCTTATGAAACTTCCTAGGATAAACCACTGAGGAGAATCCAAACCAATCCAATAAAGCAGCCTTCAGGGTGGACTAAGACTGGGCTTCATTTGCACTTAGAGCCTTATAAACAGCCTGAGCCTCCCTTGTTAGATTGGGGTGAGCTGGGGGGCCCAGGACCGCCTCACCCAGCCAGTGGTGGTTGCCACCCACTAAAAAGTTGTCAAGGAGGCTTCAGGGCATCAGAGTTAGTCAGTTTGGGTTAGGGTGGGCCATGGGAGGGCCTTGGCAGAGAACACCCTCATGGGAACGCTCAGTGAACCTTGCCCAAGAAGCCTGGCCATCTTGATTGGAAATGCCATTTCCATTTCTGTTTAGCCAGCTGGGACTTCTGTATGCACTGCTCGGTGGCCAGCAAGACCTCCTAGAACTGATGAGTTTGCTCCTTTTCAGCCTGTTGTTGCCGTATCATTAATCACAAGATTTTGTCCATGGTCCCCTTGGAGGAGAGGCAGTCAAGTCCGTGTTCAACCATCAAAATGTAGGAGGATGAAAAGAGGGTGACCTGTCTCCTCCTCAGCCAATCCTGACACCTCCCCTCTTGGAAGGATCTTGGGAGATGGTTTCCTTCAATAAGAGTCCAGGAAGCTTTAATAAAAGTTTGTGTCATCAGCCCACAGCCTCTTTGGGTCCCCAATCTTACTGAAAAGAGGAAATGCCTCAGTCACACAGAGTCCCAAATATCTGTCCCAGGCCATGGCTCTTGCCACAGAGCCTGGGCAAGTGAAAGGTGTTCTTTCATAGAGTCTCTCTGTGCTACCCTATCAGGAAGGCTTCGGGTCATCAGAGTTAGTCAATTTGGTTAAGGTAAATCCTTTCAGCTTCTCAGTCTCTGTCCCCTCCCCATACCTCTTCAGCTCTCTTATAAGCAATCAGCTACTTAAGGTTCCTTCCCGGTGTCTCTACTTAGCTCATTTAGCAAGCCTGCTCCAGGATTCAAGTCTCTTGTAGGGCAGCTCACTCACATCTTCTCACTCCTTTGCTCCCTCACAACTGTATAACACAGATGTTTTTTTACTGGATATACACCCTGTGTTCATAGCTGTTAAAGACTTAACTGGTTAAAACACAAAGCAGTTAATTAACTAGGTTACAAAATAAAAACATTTTCATAAACTCTATTTGAGAGGCTTATTCATTAAATTCATTTATTTAAACCCCCTTGACCTTAGTAATCATCTGGATGTTCATAACTGAGTTTTTTACATATTTTTATTTTATCTGAATTGAAGTCTAAAGTGAACCCTGTGAGACGTATCATGCAAATGACTGCTGTATTTTTATTGTTTTTGGTGCATTTCCCCTTTCCTCTTGCCCTCCCCCCCATACATCAATAACAAAATTAATAAGGATAGTAGTGCAATATCTCACTGTTTTTCTTTATCCATCCTGATTGTGTGAAAATATAATTGTTTTATGAATACATTTTCACATTTCATTGAACAACTAGTGATACTGATGACAACACATACAATGTGATCACTGTCTCCTATAAAACTGAAAAAAATAATGTTGTCAGGGCTACATGTTGCTTTTTAAGGACTTTCCTTCGTTGACAATCAGTCTCATATACCTTTTTTTTTTTAATGGAATACTATTGTTGAAAATATCTGTGAGGTAAATAGCCGAAAAGTAGTAGATGAGATGCTGTAGGTAGGAGAAAATAATCATGTAAAAAATAGATTGGCCCAGCGGTGATGGGTAAAAAGTAAATAACTTAAATATAGTTCTTTGAAATATTATTTCTTACTTTTAAAGTTATTTTCTGGTGCTTATGCATGTTTAGTATGAGAAACTTTGTAAGTAAGATGAAAAGGGGACATCCACATGAAATACATATAAAGTTGATGTTGGATAGGGCCCTTCATGCATGTGTTTTCACTAAAACATCTTGTAAAGTTTTACTCTCAGACTGCTACCAGGGTAAATTAAGCAGATTGCTTAAGGAGTATGCTTACTGCTTGGCTATTTTTCTGCTGCCCATGGCAGTTGATATGATGAGGAAATAATTGTTTGATTTATTTACTAATCTACACAGCTTATGGGTGGTGGTGTGTATTTGGCCATGACATTTTTCTTAATTAATTCCTGTAACAGAATAGAATATTACTTCACTAAATACTCACCAACTCTCACAGTGGATAACTATGATCATTAGATTGCATTTGTCATCTTCCGTAGTGTAAAGTGACATAGCAGTTGAGTACAGCTATAGGATAATAATTAACAAAGGAAACACGTGTGGTTTATGTTCCCAGTTTGAGTCTTTAGGAGGTAGGGTTTACTCCTCTAAAAATTGCAAAGTGAGATCCTGTCCATCCCATAGGATGAAGTCCAGTTTTAAGGAAGCTATGCTGAAACCTCCTATATGACCAGCCGCAATTACTTCAAAATAATGATTCTTTTGCAGACATGGTACCAGACCCAAACCTACTAAACGTCAAAATGGATTTTTCCATTAACTTTGCATCAGGCCATGATCTCTGATGATGATGCCGCTGACATTTGCTTAAGTGTAGTAGCCGTGTTAGTCTGTGTCAGCAAAATGAAAATAAGAAAGAAAAACTTGTAGCACCTTAGAGACTAACAAATTTATTGTTTCACAGTATTTAGAATCACCTTCATATATCAACGGAACAGAGAAGAATTCAGATATCTAACTCAGGATTCTGTTCTCCAGTATACAGTAAATGTTATACAGTAAATGTTAGCCTTTATTGTAGAAGCAAATAGATTCAAATCCAGTCAGCTCTCTGATTTGTGACGTCAAGAGCGAATTAAAAATGGTAGTAGTCCAAATATATGTTCCTAGACATATGTGTGTAGTTTTATGAATAAGGCCTCATTTATAGCAAAGAGACACTAAGGGTAGAGGGTGTATGCCCCTTGCATATACCCTCTACCCTGCAAAAGTCCCTAGTCAAAATGCTGCCACAGCAAAACCACAGCTCTTGATAAAGATAGAGTGCATCAGACTGTGCTACTTATGAAGCTATTTTCTTATTCTCCTTATAAGGTTCTTTTCTAATAATGCTTGAGTGATGGAAAATTACTAATACAGAAAACCTATCGGTTTAGCCCTGAACGCAGACCTATATAAGACTGGTGTTATAGGGGCAGGGCAGAGAGGTCAGGCAGGCATCTGCGCGTGACCTTCTCTGTCTCTCTCCCTGCATGCTCCCTGTACTCAATAAAAGGCCTCAGGCTGCTTGAACCAAACAGAGGGTGTGGCTCGTTTTTCCACAACAACCTGAACACATATGGTAGATTGCAATGCGCTGAAATTTGAAAATGCAAAATAATGTCAAATAATGATAAACAGAATCCTATAAGGACTACCAAATGTACAAGAGGTTATCGAAAATAATAGAATATTTCAATGTACATCTTGTATTTACAAAAAAAGGGTTTTGCAATAGCAGACAAAGCTAAGTTAAGTACTGCTAATTATTATTTCTATATAAAACGTATGGCCTTATCCCCATACAATACTCTCCCCATACAATGCACAAGAAGCCTGTGTGCCTAACCCACATCTGTGGATTCCACTGTGCAGCAGCATGGGGTTAAGTTCCCTTTGTGAATCTAGTCCTAAGGCCCTGATCCTCGAAAGTATTTAGGTGCCAAACTCCCTTTGAAATTTATTAGAGTTAGGCACCTATGTACCTTTGAGGAATTGGGCCTAAATCACTTTTGAAAATGGGACTGAGGCTCATAAGTTAGTTGAGTACTTTTAAATATTTTACCTATTGGCTTTGTTTGCAGAACCTTACAGGCAACAACACGATGTAATGAGAGACAGTGTCAAACATGGAGGGAAATAGTGAAGCAGGATGAAACTTACAGCACTGAGGTCATATAGGTGTTTTGATTAGAGTGAATGTGTTTTGAGGATTATTGTCTCAGGATGAGCTGTCCCTTTAAGGGGGAAGGGCAAAGGGGGCTCAGCCTCAGCTGTGCCATGCTTAGCCTTTCTCCCCATTTGGAGTGTATGCGTAGAAAGCCACAGGATGTGACTAGGAACCTGGCCTTCTGGGGAATATAAATGGCAACCTGAGGTTTGTTGGTGAGAGTTCAGGTAGCCTGCTGAGAAGGAACAGGTTGCTGATAATGCCGCAAATACCTAGGCAGACTGCTTGGAACAGAGTCCTACGAAATGCCTGTGCTTGCTGGGAGAAAAACCTCCAGCTAGGAAGACTTGTCCTCCCTTCAGGGTAACAGTTTGGAAGGGGAAGCCCTTATAAAAGTCTGGAAAATCCTGTGAGCCTTGAGGAAGGCCTACATGGATGCTGCAGCCTGTTATACTGACTGAGCCGAAGGAAGGATGCTGGAAGTTTTGGGTGGTAACAAATCAAACCCAAAAGGAAGTTGTGAAAAGGCAAGGCTGTTTTATGTGAGATAGAAGGTAAAGTGAAGTAGTGTCAAAGCCTAATGCTGCTACAATTTTTTTTTCCTTTAAAAAAATGCTGTCACTTTAGGTGAGGGGTGAAAAATAAGTATTTAAGATGTCATTGGGCTATTGTTTCTCCTCTCTTGCTTCATTCTCTCATTGAGATACATGTACCTTAAACTACTCTCTACTATCTTCCAAAGATAAAAATAAATTAACATAACTCTTGTTATTGACAAATCAAAAAAGTCCTTACTTCCACAGCGTGCACAACAAACTTCAAACAAATCTTCCTTAGACCCTCATTCTGAACACTCAATTGTTTTCTCTCTCTAGTGTGTAAGGGCAGACACCTATTCCTGTGATAAGTAAGAGGCAATACATGAAGCTAATTTTCTCTAAACCAAAGAGTACAATTAAGAAACCTGAGTGACAATTAATAACAATTAGTAGTAAAGGCAAGTAATCTTCCATTTGTATTACTAATTAAACATCATGAACTGAATATAAAGTAAATGTTCCTAATTTAAAATATTTCATCAAGTTGTTAGAATACATATACAAACAAAGGGCCAATTCTGCTGACACCAACAAGATTCAGTATATTTGAACTGTTAGTCCAATTGTATAATAAATCAGCGTAAATGAGAGAAGAATTTGACTGATATTATTGAATTAGGCAAAATACTACATACTCAATATCTCATAAGAGCGAGAGGAAGCATACATTAGAACCTCAGAGTTACAAACACCAGAGTTACAAACTGACCAGTCAACCACACAATGCATTTGGAACCAGAAGTACACAATCAGGCATCAGCAGTGACCAAAAAACAAACAAACAAAACAGAAAAGTATTGTTTAACATAAACCCCTTAAAAAAATAAAAACAGCATTTTTCTTCTTCATAGTAAAGTTTCAAAGCTGTATTAAGTCAATATTCAGTTGTACACTTTTGAAAGAACAGTCATGACATTTTGTTCAGAGCAGGGCTGGCTCCAGGCACCAGCGCAGGAAGTGCGTGCCTGGTGCGGCAAGCCGCGGGGGGAGAGGGGGAGGTGGGAGGGCGTGACAGTCGCTGAAAGGGTGGCATTCAGGCAGCCTTCGGCGGCGTTTCTACGGGAAGTCCGCTGGTTACGCGGTTTTGGCGGCAATTAGGCGGCAGGGCCGCCGACAGCACAGGACCGGCGGACCTCCTGCCGAAATGCCGCCGAATCCGCGGGACCTGGGACCACCCACAGGTGTGCCGCCGAAGGCTGCCTGACTGCCGTGCTTGGGGCGGAAAAATTCATAGAACCGCCCCTGGTTCAGCGTTACAAAAAACCTCCATTCCTGATATGCTTATAACTCAGAGGTTCTGCTGTACTAACACAAATAACACTGCTCTACAGCCAAAATGCTTCTGAAATAAATGTAGTCAAACTTTACTAATTCTGGGTCACTGAGAACGAAAATGATGCTTAAAATTGTTGACTGGCTCTAGTTTTCAAGACATGCTATTGGGTCAGTATATACGACCCTTGACTTGGGAATGGCGGGGGATAAGTGAGTTATAAAGGGAAGGGATCTCAATTTAAACCAGAAATGACTAAAATTCATCTTTGACTGGATCTATGAATAAATCTATGACTGGGTTTGGACAGTACTTGCTTTTTAGGCCAAACAATGAATGATGCAATCTGAAGCTGGTATTGCGTCATACATTATATGAATTGCATCATGTTATTCCTAGAAGTCATGGATGATGCAATCATAATGAAGCTTACATCACTCTGCTGAACAAATTGCCCTATATCAGCTCTAGAAATCATACAGTGTCGTGCTCTCTTATTTGTCAGTGTTTGATTTTGCAAAGGGACACATTTCTGTTTAGCCAAAGTGAGCAGAGATGCCCCGTACTTGTGTGAACAGTGCAGATAACTTCTGCTATGTTTGTGGTGAAGTGACTTTTGCATCACAAAAGCGCAGTATAACCACTATGGTTAAGAAAGCCTATCACCTTTCTTTTGGCTGCAAAATTGAAGCTCAGGACAAGAGGTGGGCCCCACACATATGCTGCAACACTTGTGCAACAAATCTTCGCCAGTGGTCGAACAGGAAAAGGAAATCTATGCCTTTTGCAGTGCCAATGATTTGGAGAGAGCCAACAGATCATCCCAGCAATTGTTACTTCTGCATGGTGCCTCCAGTTGGGAAAGGTATGTCAAAGAAGAAAAAGTGGACTGTGCATTATCCAAACATTCCATCAGCTATACGCCCAGTACCCCACGGAGAAGGACTGCCGGTTCCTGATGCACCAGAATCATTCTCACTTGAGTCAGACGAGGAAGAGGAAGAGGATGAAACTTCTGGTCCTGAACCATCAATGTCACAGGACCCACATTTTCTCCCATCCTCCTCCTCTGAACCACACCTCATAACACAAGGTGAACTGAATGACCTTGTCAGGGATTTGGAACTACCCAAGAGTAAAGCAGAGCTTTTGGGCTCCAGACTACACAGTGGAATCTCCTGGCAGGTGATGTTAGGGTTTCCATGTTCCGTGACCGTCAAAAGGATCTTGTCCTATTCTTCTTCATGGAAGGTGTTCTTGTAGCCTGCAACAACATCGATGGTGTGATGGCAGCCCTCAACATCGTTCACGATCCAGATGAGTGGAGACTGTTCATTGATTCATCGAAGACAAGTCTTAAAGCTGTTTTACTGCATAATGGCAATGTTTTGCCATCAATTCCAGTTGGTCATGCAGTCCATATGAAGGAAACCTATGACAACATGAAACAACTTTTGAGGTGCATAAACTATGACCAACATCAGTGGCAGCTTTGTGGTGATTTGAAGGTTGTTGCTCTCTTGCTTGGCCTGCAGACTGGATACACAAAGTACTGCTATTTTCTCTGTGAATGGGATAGTCGTGCAAGAGATTCCCACTACATCAATAAAGATTGGCCACTCCGATAGGCATTGGAGCCTGGGAGGAAAAGTGTTCTGCATCCACCACTTGTTGAATCAAGGAAGATTTTGTTACCACCCTTACACATCAAGCTGGGTCTGATGAAGAACTTTGTCAAGGCCATTGACAAAACACAAGCAGCTTTCAAGTACCTCTGTGGAAAATTGCCAAGGTTAAGTGAAGCTAAGATAAAGGAAGGTGTCTTTGTTGGTCCTGAGATTTGCGAACTTCTTCGAGATGATGCATTTGACCATGCACTGAGAGGCAAGGAAAAAAAGGCATGGAAAGCCTTCCAGTTAGTGGCAATAAATTTTCTCGGAAACAACAAGGCAGACAACTACAGGTTGTTGGTGAAAAACCTCCTCAAGGCATACAAAAGCCTTGATTGCAACATGTCACTAAAGATACATTTTTTGCACTCTTATCTAGATTTTTTTCCACCGAACTGCGGAGCAGTGAGCGCCGAGCACGGTGAGCGATTTCACCAGGACATTGCAATAATGGAGAAACTCTATCAGGGCAAATGGAGCCCATCAATGCTTGCAGACTATTGCTGGACAGTGACAAGAGATGCTCCATTTAATGAATACAAGAGACAAGCCAAGAAGCGCCAAGTAGCCACTGAATAGTCCTAAACTATGGACATAATAGTTTTTTGCCTTTTTTTTCATAATACATTTTATTTATATAACCCCTTTGCTGATTTTTAAAGTGTTACATAAACAGGACAGATGAAATAGTACCATGTAAAGCAACCATAAACACATGAAAAGACCTAGGTTTACAATTTATGATTAAAACTACTATCTACACAATATACATAGACATAAAATGTAAAAACTTAAATATCTTAGAAACAGTAGCCAATCAGTTGTTTTAATTGTCATATTTGAATTCAGCACATCAAAATACATACTAAATAGCACATTTTATCCCTGGAGCAGACGACTTCTCAAAAATTGTAGACCAGTGTAATAGCACTTCTATTTAGATATAACTGTCACAGGACCATATGCCCAATACAGGCTTGATTTACAAATGCACTGAATGCCCCCAGCTCATACTGGCTTCAACAGAATCTAGGGGTGCTTAGCACTTAGGAGTTGCAATATCTGACTTCTAGGTATCCTGACTCCTAGTGGAATTCACAGCACTGAGTTAAGTACCAAAGTTCCTATTCAAAGCATTGGGAGAGTTAGGCACCTAAAAAAGGGATGCACAAAGCCAGCAAGTTGAGCTGGAAGCTGCCTATGCTAGCCAAAATAAATCCGGAGGAGAGACAAGTGACCTAATCTCTGACTCTCACATAGATTTAAGAACCTAACTTTGGCTCAGAGAGAGAAGCACCTCCCTACACTCAAGTTTGACAGCTGTGAACCCTCTCCTGGAGTAAGTCACGTAAGACAGGTCAACCCTTTCTTTCAAAAAAGCAAGGAGTAGTCAGTGGGCCCATCTGTCCTGCTAATGCTATTCTACTTAAATATGCATTGTCCAGAGAGAGAATGTGACTCTGTAGCACAGTGGCTACAGATCTCTGTTCCAGCCCCTGCTTCAATTAATATTAAAGTATTTTATACACAGTCAAACAGCTTCATCTGGAGAGATTGAGACCCACTGCAGTAGAATACCTGATAACCTGGTGGTGAAGGCACTCACTTGGAATGTATTGTTTCTGAGTCCCTACTCCAAATCCTCACTCTGCCTGATTTAAACTAGGGTCTTCTGTAGCCCTGGGAGGTGCTCTAACCAATGGGCTACAGATTATAAGGGGGAAGAGCACCACCACCACCTGACCTCCCTGTCTTTTGAACTGGATAGGCATGCAGTGATCACGGCTACTGGATTGGCCCCTGCATGCAAGAGATGTGGGGAAACACCTAGTCTGAGAATCCTGCCAGGGCTTAGACATGATCTAGGATGCTCAGCAGCATCAGGACTTACACAACTTTGCACATGCCCACTGCAGAAATTTAGACTCCATGGGGTCTTTAGGGATGGAAACTTGGGTTCCTAGGGAATTTAGCTGCCTCCAATTTTAGGTGATAGCTGAGTGCGGGTGTTGTGAAATATCATTGCTGCCTACAGTGGCAGAAGGGTTTGGCCTATGTTGCTTTGAGTTCAATATTATTTTTTTCTCCACTCTTGCTTATTAGCTTTGAATGCATCCTTGCATATCAATGTTGCCTATCAACTTACAAATGTCACCAACCTTTAGTGTTGCTAGCTCCAATCTGGGGCGGGAGGCAGCAAAAGAGGGAACCAAGTCATGATCACAGGCTAAGATGGGGAAGAGAAAGTTGGAAAAAGATACAGACAAGTTGCTCTTGGTGCCTTTTTAAATTAAAGAAATTGCCCCGAGCTTATTCAGTAGGTTATTGTAATTGCTCAACAAGTCTCTGACTTCCTGGTGGGGTAACTTCCATGGTTTCTCTCTAAAGTGAGCTTATACCATGGTGAAGCTGCACATTTCTTCGCAGAAACATGGTGCTGATAGAAGCCTCAATAAATCTTATAAGGCTCTTCTTTTGTACCCCCAATTATTGCCTCTAATCTGATCCTAATGAAAGGGACTGCATCTCTGTGACCCAGTTGGACATGAAATGAACACTTTACATTCTTCACAGGCTGGCATACTACAAGATTCTAGTTATACTATAAGTAATGCTGTGCTTCCTTCCCAATAAATATACTTCTCCTAACTGACTTTACAGACATGCCCCTAGGAAGTGCTAACAACTTTATAAGGATGCCAAGAGTCTGCTAAGTAATAGGAGTAGCATTTGTTGTCAGAAATGACAACAGGAGAGAAACATGATTAATGGAGGCACGCAAATGTATGCTGTAAAAAGAAGTCCTATAAGACTATAGCTGGCACTGTATGGCTGTCAGACTTAACCTTCTCTTTCATTAAGATAAATCCTTAAAGTTAGCGGGGGTTTTCCAAACACAAATATATCAGTAAGGTGTGTGGTTTTTTAAGCACCATGTGTGTCCCTCACTTCCATTATCCTCTTATTTGTTTGCTGCTCATTTCCATATTGTATGTGTTTATACAACGTCTTGCAGAATGGAGCCTGATCCCAACTGGGATCTTAGCGCAGTACCACCATAGAAATCAATTATAATCTGCCACCACAATCCTATTCAAAGCCCTTATTCAGAGCCATTTTGATGGCAGTGCAAGAAGACTAAATGATTTATGGCCACATACATATAAACTAGTAATGCCTAATTTTAAAAATCAGTTAACATGCTGTATGTATTAATCTTCCCCAAATGAATATTGGCCATTGGAAAAACATGGTCTTAATATAGGGTAAACTGTCTTTTTAAGTGCTGCTTTTACTAAATGAAAGTGTCCAACTTTTATCAGTCCATTTACAACAGATTTTACTGTAGTTGTCAATACCACTGCCTCCATAAATCACGGTGATGGAACCCCCCATAGTTTTATGCTGCTGTGCATCAGGTGACAAGTCCCTGAGTTAGCCTGCAGTTTGCAGCACCAAGCTCTGTTCATTCTTGTTCCATATATACATTTTCTCAACATGCAAGCTATGATTGTCAATAACTTATTAAAAATTGACTTGATAAAACTACTTAGCAACACGTTCTTATTAAAACGTTTTGTGTGTGCCTCACTGCAACTTTTAGGCTCCACCTGTGGATTTATTCTAGCCTTTGATAGTACTAAAATATCACTGAGGAAATAATCTGGAGTGATTATTTTTTTCTAGATTAGTGGGCTAGGAAAAATATTCTTAAAGCTGAAAAATGATTCCACATCAAAATAGAAAACTATTTCTCACTCCATTTTTTATTGTCAGAAGGGCTGATTTTTATTGTCAGTAAGGCTGGTCAAACATTATCCATCAAAACTTTCTGCCAGAAAATTGGGTTTTCCTCAAATTCTTGCCACAAAACCCTCAGCTCTAAATGCAATCTTTTTGTCAAAAGAAAGTTTTTGGTTTTCTGTTGAAAAATCAAAACTTTTAATGGAATAGTTAGATGAAAACAGGAAAAAAATGTTGTGAGAATTTTTTTCCACAACTGTCCTGCCATCATCTGATCAGGTCTATTGTCAGACAAATTTCCTTTAAACTTCAAAAGGTGCTTATCTTCCTTGATACACCAATTCACCTTTTCAAATCTATATTGTTTTTAAATTAGCTTCCTTCTTCTTCCCTCCTCCCCCTCCCTCTGGGTTTGGACTTTAATTGCTGAATTCAAACTTCTGTATCCTTGTGTGTGTCATTTTGTGCTTATGCTTGACAGCATATGGCATACATATTTTCTATGATTCAGATAGAGATGGTTAGAGTATTCATAGTAAACGATGGGTTTATTAGATTGGGACCTCTGCCTGGCTGACTTCTACGTATGATGACCACATTTATGTATTACTTGTAATTGATACACCATGTATAAAACATTTGGGCATATTGGTTTTCACAAAGTGTTCACCCCTTTGAGTGTATGAAGTTTACATTGACTGTTTAGTCATATGGTATAGTTTCTGTTCTCTGACTGGATGACTAAGCTCTATAAATGTATGCAGTGACTGCAGAACCCACTGCAGGCTTTGCTTTTCTCAAGCAGAAGGCGGGGGGCTCGGGGGGAGCACGTTAAACAGAATGCATGAACTCAAGATAAGGATGCTTAGGGAACATGGCCACATTTTAAAACTTTTTAATGCCCTATTTGCCCAAGATATAGTATTATATTTGTCTACATATGTGCATCCTAGGATTCTTTCCTGATAACAAAAGTGGAAAACATTACATTCACCTGGTGAGGGGTTGTCTGAGTAGGCATGTAGCCAGCTCCTATGTCTCCTTCTCCAGAGCAGAGGGCATGTTGAGTAAGAATGTGGGATGTGGCAATGGCACAGTGATTGTAGCCAGCTGATGCAATTTAGAGCAGCTCCCATATTGTTCTTTCCTGCTCTAGTGCTGACATAGAGAATCAGGAAGCTGTTATCAGCTTTCACCACTGTATGCTAGACTTCTTGGCTGTCTAGCAAGCTGGCTTTGTAGTCAATTGTTCTCTTAGCCATCACATTTTATGTTGCCTGTTACTTTTTTCCCTAATTCCTACCAGACTTGCTCTGCTGCTTGCTTAAGTTGTCCTGTATTTCTCCTTGATGATGGCATTGGGGGTTGATGGGTCCTTTTCTTTTAATCAGATCTTTTATGTTAGGCTGTTGAATGTGACCACACACACTGTGTTGTGCTTAGAGGTGCTTCCCAGGAGCAAGGGCAGAACATTTGTGTGTGTGTGTGTGTGTTGGGCGGGGGGGAGTTAATGGGGTGATGCCATAGTAGTGGGGAGTGGTTGGCATATAGAATATTATGTTGTTATTATATCCTGCAAAGCCTGGGTGGGGCAAAAAGTGAAGATGTAATGGAGTATAGGGACCTATGAAAAGTTGGGGGGGTGGCAACTGTCCCCGCACAAGCTCCATAGCAAATGATCCCCCTGTCAAAGGGGGATTGATCCTAGACCCTTCCCTACAACAATATCCGGGCTTGTTCATGTTGTGGGGCCGGAATGTGTGCAACAGCATTTCTGCTGGTTGAGGATCTCCTTCCTCCCCTCCTAACCTTTGTTGTTTTACCAAGTGATCATTTGTTTTGTTGGCCACACGTTTTTGGTTTTCCTCTTAACAGCCACACTCCTGTAAAATACATACAAAGTCAGTACATCCAGGGTGATCACACGCACACTTCCGAAGTATGATCATACTCATATGTAAATAACTATATTTACATGAATAGTTATGTATTCATTATTTTATTTGGATTTTTACTAGTCTAGAAGAAAGTGTGCTCAACCAGTGCTGTGGGTGCTTTTGACAATCTCTGAAACTATGCTAACAAATAGTTCCTCCAAAATATCTGGTCCTTAATTTCTTTGCATCTTAATTCCTCATCTCTAAAATAGAGAGAATACTTCCTTCCCTTTCTGCACATTTTACCTGTTTAAGACAGTAAATTCTTTGGGTAGGGACTGTCCCTTACTATGTCCATGCAGACTATCTACCTAGCCTCTGATCTCAGTTGGTGTCTCTAGGTGCTATTGCAATACTGTCATAACCATACAGCTAAGGGTAGCCTAGAATTCCTCCTTACCTGTAAGGGGTTAAGAAGCTCAAAAAAGACCAAAAGGACCAATGGTGAAAGAAGATACTTTCAAATCTTGGGCGGGGGAAGGCTTTATTTGTGTGTTCTCTTGGGAAGCAGAGAAGCATCAGGTCAGAAAACTCCTTCTCCTATAAACCATCCTAAAAGTCTCTCATATTACAAAAATTGTAAGTAATAGCAAGGCAAGGCATGTTAAGTTATCTTTTGTTTTTGCTTTTGAATTTTCCTTTGCTGGAGGGAGATTTATTCCTGTTTTTTGTAATTTTAAAGTTTTGCCTAGAGGGGAATCCTCTGTGTTTTGAATCTGATTACCCTGTAAAGTTATCTTCCATCCTGATTTTACAGAGGTGCTTCTTTTACTCTTTTTCTTTATTATTAATTCTGTTTTTTAAGAATCTGGTTTACCTATTTTGTTGGTATGTTATTCTCAAGCCTTCCCAGGAAGGGGGTGTAGGGCTTGAGGGGATATTTTGCGGGGAAAGGAATTCCAAGTGGTCCTTTCTCTGATTCTTTGTCTAAATCACTTGGTGGGGGCAGTGTACCATCCAAGGACAAAGGATTTGTGCCTTGGGGAAGTTTTTAACCTAAGGTGGTAGAAATAAGCTTAGGGGGCTTTTATGCGGGTCCCCACATCTGTACCCTAGAGTTCAGAATAGGGCGGGAACCCTGACAAATACAGATAATACCTATCAGCCAAATGTTGATGCAAAAGTGAACCTAAAAGGGTGTGAACGTGATCTGCTCAATCACAAATTAGATTTAGTGAACATATTTGTGAATACCTTTTTCTGTTATCTGGTCTATTTCAACAAAATAGAGACTCAAATGGGAAAAAATTGCTAGTAAAGATTCTTTTACTAGAGACCTGGTTCCAGAGCTGGTAGATCATGTTAAAAATTGTACTGAGGTGTTTTGTATATTGGATGGCAAGACAAAAACAAACAAAGCTTGACCACATCTGCCTCAGCTTGAGATTCAGGTCATCTGTCCAACATGCTTGGACATATTTAGCAGCAGATATCAGCAGTCACTACAATCTTTTCATTGCTAAACTGAAATTAAACCAAGAGAGCCTGGCTTTAATCAGAAAATGGTAAAGAAAATCAACTATACAAAATTAAAAATGGAGTACTGTGAGAAATTCCAGCTTGACCTAAGTAACAGATCTAAAGCACTTCCACAGGTAGAGGAACGTGAGAGAAACTGGGACCTGAAAAAAAAAAGCAGCACTCTAAACCAATGTAATTCACACTGTAACAGTCACAGATGGATATCAACATATAGCAAGAATTGGAAAAGCCAAGAAACATGGTGTCTCCTTGAGGAAAATAAAGTACATAAAAGAAAATGCTGAATTCTGAAACCAACAAAATATTGGAAAAAGCAAAGGAGTACAAGAAAGCACAGCAATTCAAGGAAAGAAATTTTGAAGACCAAGCAGCTGAAACTGCTGCTATAATAGAAACCTACAGAGCCATTTACCAAGTGACTAAAACGCTGTATGAAAATTTAAAAACAGGAAATGGGCCAATAAAAAGCCCATGGAAAAATAATGGAATCCTAGCACAGAGATGGAGGGATTTCAAAAGAGCATGAAGTCCAGCACCCTGCATTGAGGCATTACAAAGTAAACCTCCTAGAACATCCCTGACAGGTGTTTCATCTAACCTGTTCTTAAAAACCTTCAATGAAGGGGATTCCACAGCCTCCTGTGGAAGCCTGTTCCAGAGATTAACTATTCTTATAGTTAAGACAGTTTACTAATATCTAACCTAAATGTCCCTTGCAGAAGATCAAACCAATTACTACTTGCACTACTTGTCCTATCTTTAATGGACATGGAGAACAATTTGATCACTACGCTCTTTATAACATATGAACACAGTTATCTGGTCTCTTCCCACCATCCCCCCCTTGTCTTTTGTCAAGACTAAAAATGTCCGGTTTTTAATCGTTCATCATAGAGCAGGTTTTCTGAACCTTTTATAATTGTTGTTGCTCTCATGGATTCTCTCCAATTTGTCCATATCTTTCTAAAGTGTGACACACAAAACTGGACACAGTACTCCAGCTGAGGCCTCAGCAGTGCCAAGTAGAGCAGAACAGTTACCTCATGTGTCTTAGGGCTGGTCTACACTAACCCCATAATTTGAACTAAGATACGCAACTTCAGCTACGTGAATAACGTAGCTGAAGTCGAACTATCTTAGTTCGAATGAAAAAGCACTTACCCGGGGTCCACACGCGGCGCGCAGGCTCCCCCGTCGACTCTGCCTACTCCGTTCGTCGAGCTGGATTACCAGCGTCGACGGCGGAGCACTTCCTGGTTCGATTTATCGTGTCTAGACAAGACTCGATAAATCGAACCCAGAAGATCGATCCCGCGCCTCCGACAGGACGCGTGAGTATAGACCTACCCTTAGAAAGGCACTCCTCTTAAAACACCTCAGGTTCTCCCCGCAACTGCATCATATTATTGGCTCATATTCAATTTGTAGTCCACTATAAACCCCAGATCCTTATCCACAATACTTATAAGCATATTCTTCACTCAATTATCCAAGCCATTTGTGATAAATAAAGTGGGGGAATAGCTCTCTTTGATGGACCCTCAGCCACCCAGTTAGCTGTGAAATCCCTCCTGGTAGCTGTTTTTTTTATTTGCTTTACCTGTAAAGGGTTAAAAATTCCCCCAGGTAAAGAAAAAAAGTGGGCACCTGACCAAAAGAGCCAATGGGAAGGTAGAACATTTTGAAATTGGAGAAGAAACTTTCCCTTTGTCTGTTCTCTCCGGGCTTGAGGGTCAGAGCAGCCATGCTTTAAGCAGCTAAACCAGGTATGATTATAAGTCATCAGATCATGCCTAGAACTACTTATCTAAACTCCAATGTGTAAATTGATCAGAATGCTTAGCTAAATGGGATTAAGGTTCTTTCTTTTATTTCTTATTGGCTTGTGGACTCCGCTATGCTAACTCCAGATGCTTTTGTTTCCTTGTAACCTTTAAACTGAACCCCCAAGGAAGCTATTTTGGGTGCTTGATTTTTGGAATTGCTCTTTTAAAATCTAGCAAAAGCCTAAGTTCCAGATGTATTTTCTTCCTTTTTGTTTTTAATACAATTTACCTTTTTTAAAGAACAGGATTAGATTTTTGGTGTCCTAAGTGATTTGTGCATGTTTTTTGATTAGCCGGTAGCCACAGCTAATTTCCTTTGTTTCCTTTTTCAGCTCTTTCCCGGAGCGGGGTGAAAGGGCTTGAGGGTACCCCACAGGGAGGAATTCCCAAGTGATCCTTCCTCGGTTCAAAGGGGGTTTTGTTGCATTTGGGTGGTGGCAGCGTTTACCAAGCCAAGGTCAGAGAAAAGCTGTAACCTTGGGAGTTTGATACAAGCCTGGAGTGGCAAGTATTAATTTTTAAAATCCTTACGGGCCTCATTTTTGCACTTGGAGTGACAGAGTTGGGATTCAGCCTTGACACCATTAATGGAAAAACTGAATAGTACCTGACCTAGGACATATCCCTGCAGGACCCCAGGAGTTACCACTTCCCACTCTGACAGCAAACCATTAATAATAACTCTTTGAGAATGATCTTTCAAACAGATGTGCACCACCTTGTACTACCTTCATCTAGACCACATTTCTCTAGCTTGCTTACGAAAAGTCATGTGGGACTGTGTCAAAAGCTTTATTAAAATCAAGATTATATTATAGCTACATCGAACCACCCCTCCTGCCATCTACCAGGCCAGTAACCCTGTCAAAGAGGGAAATTAGGTTGTTTTGGCATGATTTGACCTTGACAAATCCATGTTGGCCATCACTTATAACCTTGTCCTCTAGGTGCTTAAAAATGATTGTTACCTAGTGATTTGGATAGGTACTTTATGGTTTACCCTCATGATATCTAGGTGTCAAGAGAGGGTGCTGTAGCTCTTGTATGCAATCAATATTTACATGCCTCAGTTTTCTACTGGTATCTTTTTGGTATTAATTCTGTATGATCTGGCTAATTATTTGGACAAAAATAATTCTCCCTTGTCTGTGTATGGTAGGTACAGTACTTCTCACTTCCATATCTTTCTAGCCTATCCTATTGAAAAGTCAAAATTTCCTCCAAGATAGGCAGGCAGGCAGGCAGGCAGGCAGGCAGGCAGGCAGGCATCTACAACTCCCATTGATTTCAAAAGTAGTTTCACACAAATATCTGAAGGTAGACTTTGGTCCTTAAATCTTTAATTTTCATCCCAGTGTGATCCTCTTTACATTCACTTCATCATAGGTTTCTGATTGTATTTAAAGTGACATCTCTGCATATAATTATACACAGATGTTCCTATGGTTTTTGCAAATATATGCACAGTCTCCCTGACTTCTGCAATTTAAAATTCCAACTTTAGTATTACATTAATAGCTGGTAACCGGGGATACTGTATTAAATATTACTGTCTGTCTTTTAGTTGGTTAGTCACTAGCAAATCACTTGTGGTACATAATTTGAAAGGAAAATTAGAAACTATAATATAATCACTTTCAGTATACCTCAAAATTAATTATTTTTGAGCCTGCTTTTGAGATTGGTTTTAGTTTTAAAATTATATGGTCAGAGACCTCCCAGACTGTTCCGTGTTCAATATCTAAACTTAACTGCATATAACTTATTCAATTTTGGGGAAGTATAGGAGCCTGTGTTAGATAGGAGGTCAGCCTAGATCAGTGTTTCCCAAACTTGGGACGCCGCTTGTTCAGGGAAAGACCCTGGCACACCCGGCCGGTTTGTGTACCTGGCGCGTCTGCAGGTTCGGCCGATCGCGGCTCCCACTGGCAGTGGTTTGCTGTGCCTGGCCAATGGGACCTGCGGGAAGCGGCGGCCAGTACGTCCCTCGGCCCGTGCTGCTTCCCGCAGCCCCCATTGGCCGGGCACAGCGAACTGCGGCCAGTGGGAGCTGCGATTGGCCGAAACTGCGGACGCGGCAGGTACACAAACCCGCTGGGTGTGCCAGGGTCTTTCCCTGAACAAGCGGTGTCCCAAGTTTGGGAAACACTGGCCTAGATGATCACAATGGTCCCTTCTTCCTTTAATTTATTCCGCCAAGGTTCCTACACCTCAGTCATCACATTAGAATCTGAACATCTTCCAATAGTGCATGAAGCAATGTGACTAGCACCTGTCACTTGTGCTCTGTTCTTTCATCACTTCCTCAGGGGGAGAACTGTGCTTGTAGTAGGGTGTTTTTTGTTTTGGTAGGATCTTTTTCTGTTTGTTTGTAGCTTTATTGTAGGTAGTTAGTATATATGTTATGTGTTTATAATTGCATTCACACACAGTTATCCATTCTGTTAAAAAAATTTTGTAAAATTTGCTTTAAAATTCGTCAAAAATACTCACTCTTGAGAAATTGTTTCCTTGCCATTGGGCATTCACCCTCCCATGAAGTTTAAACATTCAGCTCTGTCTCCAATCATTTATTTATACTTCAAAGATTTGGCACCAGTCTTGTGAACAGCAGGTAATCTTGACTAGAGTAGCTGTTTTGGAAAGCATTATTCTTGGACTACTGTTGGTGTGCTGGTTGGTTGCTCACATGGTGCTGGTGCCGTCTCCGTTTCCAGTTGCTAAATCACATAGGTTCCCCAATGTTACTCTTCCATGGAAGCTAATGCTGTAGTTCCTACACCTGAAGTTTGTCACTGGAAGGTGAGGACAGACATGCAATTTAAGACATGGTCCACACTACAATTGAGAGCCTCTGGATTGGAGCTAGCTGAAATAGTAGTAGTGAGCTTCTTGTTTGAAAAAAATCAACTTTTCTTTATCGCACAATTGTCTGCAAATAGATCTTGGGTTTTATAAATTTAATAGGTCATGGTTTCAGCCCTGTGTTTGATAAGTTTGCCTGGTGCTTCCAATTACAGGACTCTGATTTCAGTTGATTATAACTCTGCCACATTTTAAACATGCTTTTGGAGATGGGACTTGAAATTTGGCAGAGTGATAAACTTTATATCATGGATGTGATATTTGCAAAAATATACTCACATGTGGCCAAATCATAAGCCTTTGAAAAATTTCAGTTTGTGCAAGCTCAGTAGACTTGTTAGAGTTTAACAGACAAAATCTCCTAAGATTCTGTTTGCAGTGAGCATCCTCCAGCTCAGCACTCCTGGGAAGTGAGTAGGACTTATTTAGCAGTTGGTGCTGCAGGCTGGGACTTGGCACTGGAACTGAGAGCAGGGAGTCTGTTTCTCTGTTCTCAGTGTCTCTTCCCCCCTCCCACTTCTGGCATGGAGGAGGAAGCTGCCTGACTTGAATATAGAGGGAACAACAGCTGAAACAGGATGTATGTGCAAGTGGAGTAGATTGGGACAAGAAGCCTATGAGGCAAAGACTGGAATTGGAGGTGCGCAGACAGAGCAGAAGTAGGAAGCTTGGAGTTGTTTGGACAGTGAGACTGGGAGTTAGGGGTGAGAGAGATGGGCAGTGGGTGGATTGGGCGTCAGTCGGGGGGAAGATTGAACTCTATGCGGGTAGAGAGAAGGGGGACACACATGTGAGAGGAGATGTGACTGGAGGGCAAGTGAGGTGGAAAGAGAAATTGGGCAGGGACAGAGAATGGGGGAGAGGTATTGCACTGGCTGGGTGAGGAGAATGGGACTGGCATGAGAAGCTGGAGAAGGAACAGGACATGGACCAGTAGAATGGGATGGGCCAGAAGATGTCACAACCTTGGGGTGAGGGGAAATGGGGAGAAGAATAGGCACTAAAGTACACTCTCTCTTCTCCAGAGCCTGGAATTGACCCAAGGTTCATGAGCTACCTCATTACTCTACTGCCAGCAAATATTTGGAAACCAAGGGGTGTGCTGGCCACTGCTTCCCGCAGACCACATTGGCCTGGGATGGCGAACCCCAGCCAGTGGGAGCCGAGATCGGCTGAACCAGCGGTTGCGGCAAGTAAACAAACCAGCCCAGCCTGCCAGGGGGCTTACCCTGGCGAGCCGCGTGCCGAAGGTTGCCGATGCGTGATCTAAGGGTTCCATCCCTCATGGGTGTCAATAAGAAGCCACATGATGGAATTGCTGTGTCTTTTTTTTTCTTTCTTTTTCCAGTTTGTTTTTGTAAACATCTTGGAAATTACACACAAAGACAACATTAAAACATTGACTTTTGCAATCTTAATAGAATTTAGGAAACATTAGAGTTATGGATGCCAGTGCAACCTTAACTTCAGCATCCTTGTGTAGCTGCAGTATGATGCAATTATTAATTATGATTTCATATTCTTTATTGCCCAAGACCCCTGCCTCGTTCAGTGCACAAAATAGACTTGCTCTGAGGGTGAATCAAGGATGTGTAGTGAAAACCTGCTAAACTTGTTGCAGAAGTTGAAAAGTGTATAGTGAATAAGACTGAGGTTAGCAGAAAGAGAAAGTGTTGTCTCATGGTTAAGATCATTGAATGCTGACCTGGAAAATTGGATTCTATCCTTGCCTCTGCCAGAGTTCCTATGTGATGCTGGGCACAACTTGTCACAAGTGATCATTAATTATGTGTTCCTCATTTTTTCTGAATGCCAGACTTGAGGACTTCATTCTGATCTGCAGAAGTGCTGAGCACTTAGAGCTGCAACTGAAGTCAGTAGATCTGTTTTGAACACTTAAAGTGGTATATAATGCTAAAAACTCTGGAAAAATAGTGTCCTAGATGTCTCAAATTGGGCTCTCCAAAGTATCAGATACTTGTTGACGCTAATTTCTGTGCCCAGTTCCATCTCTAAAATATAGATATAATAGGGGTGTTCTGAAGACCTGTGTACCATACAGAAGGTATAATGATGAGCACCATATGAAAGATCATAGGAAATTAATCATTCTGTTAGCAGTAGCAGAGCAGGGGTTGAATAGTGTGCACTAAATAAGGCCTAGGGCCATACATTGAACAATGAGGAAAAAACAAAATATTGAATAGCTGCTTATTAAGTGAGCAGTGTCCATTCACTGTTCACTGGGTGAGGCAGGAGTCCTGTGAGGGGTGGGTGGAAAGGGAATAATATAATGCATAAACACAAGGTGGGTGAATTAAGATTGAATAAGAAACCCCAATATTGGCATTTCCTAACTTCAGAGTGCTTGATTTAGTAACCTTAATATTTTGGGGGTTTTTATGTAATTCTAAATACTTTGAAAAATAGTTTTTTTTTAAGAAGATGGTTGAACTATATAATCTTTGGTTGTAAAGAATATCATGCCTAACCAAATCTCCTTGTAATTCAGTGAACTTCTAGCAAATAGATTCTATGTGAACCTTTCTGGTTTTCATATACTGGAAAATTTCAGCAATGTTTTATTTTCTTTGGCTTTAAATAGGCCTTTCTGGTAATGCTTGCTGTTTACCAATATTGGAGCCAAAGCAAAGTCTGTTCTTAGTGCAGCAAATACCATTTTGGAGTTAATGAGCTGGAAACAGCTGATCATGTGGTAGTGTTGATTTGACTATTTCACTGCTTACTATATTTACAATACAACTCAATTCTTCTAGTGTCAACAACAACAAAAGCAAAATTAAATAAAAGTTGAGACAGACTGACCTCCTTAAGCAACGGTTTCAAAAGATGTGGAGACTAATGAAGATGGGGGGGGGGGGGAGGAGATCTACTAGTCTTTATCACTTGTGCCTTCTTAAAGGATATTAATTGTTCTTCTCTTGCTAGTTACATACTTCTGTCCATCTTAAACTCGTCTAACCCTGGGTTAGATTACTTCCTCTTGTAATAAAATTCATAAGTGAGTTAAAGGAGGGGAAACCCCTAACAGAGTTTCCTCCTCTCCCCATTACAGAATTCATCCCAAACTGTTCCACCAAGGGGGAAGGATGAGCCATAACATTCACCACTAAATCTGCAGATGCCCGAGTACCTGTGAGGAGCCCTGTACATCCACACTGGTCTAGGGTCCAAGCAACCTTCTTCCTTTCCCTGGTCTTGCAGCTTCATTAGCGACAGCAGGTCCATTCTGTTCCAAGTGTGGAGAAGCCCCAGAGAAAACACAATAGCCAGAAGCTGTAGTACCTTACCTGGCAAGTCTCTAGAGTTAGAGGAGGGAGAATCCCCATCTACCCACTCCCAGTGCAGGGATGCTCACTCCTCCTCACAGGGACCTGGGAAGGTGAGGATGGTGCAATGGATTTGACTGATCTAGACTTTGAAAGAAGGGATGGAACCCCTTTGTGTGATCTGTGTGTTTGGGATGGGGGGGGCACTAATTTAGTCTGACAGACTGGAATATGGTATAGACACTGCCTTTGTGGTGTTTGGTCTAAGATCCAGCAACTGGTAATAATCACACAGAAATGAAGCCATGTTTTTCATTGTAGAAAATGTAGTTTTGGCAAAATGTTAATTTTGCTGAAATTATTTACATGTTCCTACTATGTCTTACATGATGCACTACAATACACCATGCAAGATGTAGTATGGCTGGGAAGCCCAACACATAGGAGGCATGAGGCACTGCATAGTTCAGGCAGACACAGTTTAATGTCAAACGAACCTGAAATAAAAATCATTTTTGGAATTTGACAAGACAAATCATTTTTATATTTCTGAATTAAAAAAAATTCATTCTGCAATAAGCTTCAATGTTTCAACTCCTACTCCTGACTCAGGATGACAACAAAGGCAAACCTGATATTTCAGCATGGGGGATGGAAATTTCACATTTTGATGCTCTGTTATTATATCTATCTGATGTAGCTCATCATGAGCTGGTTTGGGATTAACTGCTGCTATAGGGAAGAGTGAATGAGGCTGAGAGGCTTCCTGGCTGAGAGGGCTGTACATGGAAATTTGCCCACTAATCCTGAAGTCTTTCTTGTATGGGGTTCCACCTGATTGGTTTATCACCCTTCTTGTTCCTATATTTATGGGGTGCTACAGGATGTTAGAGAGGAGGCACTGGTTAATGTTTTCAATCTGCTCATGACCCTCAGCTTTTTTGGCCCCAGTTCAGCAATGTACTTTGTGTGTACAGATGTGGGACTACTTATGTACATAAAGATGTGTACATTGCTTAAAGGCTGTGATGCAAGAAGTATTTATCCATCGCCAGTGATCCAATACAGGTAACTGATTCTTGCCTAATGTCTGGTGGCAATTGGGGAAAGGAGAGAGCAAGCTGACTGAAACTCACAATCTGAAGGAAGAGTTGTTGGTGGGTTGGGGAAACAACTGGTAGCTATGGTGAAGATTAAATCAGTCCCCTTGCTGAGCAAGTGTGTTTACTGGGTCTGAGTCATCCTACAGCTTGTTTTGGAGGCAAGGATATCTTTCTTTCTCCCTCCACCCCATATATACATTTTGCCAGAAGGCATAGACTTTTCAGATGGGACTCTCACTAAACTTAATGAATGCAGACTGTTGCTATTTGTAGTTAGCGAATAGGGCTGTTCTTATATATATATATATATATATATATATATATATATATATATATATATATATATATATATATATATATATATATATATATATATATATATATATATATATATATGCCAAACACCTCTCTCCCCTTTATATTTGACTAACTTTTTGAATTCACAAGATAATTTGTTTTGATTGTTGAAGCAGTCAACTTTGGTCATAAACATCTGTGTGGCTTTACATTGGAAGGCTCATGTAATCTTTTCCGTTTCATCATTTGCATTCCCAAAGAGAAAATAGTAGCAGAATATTCACAGCTGTGCAATGAAACATATAGCTATGAAAAACACATAGCCTTGACTCTATTAATCATTTATAAATGTACATAACTAAATATATGATGTGGCTTTTATTAAGAGTTGGCACTGAGCTCAATGTTATAAGTTTGACCTCTTATTAAGGTACCTTTATAATTATAAAATATAGTTTAACTATTTTCAGAAATTGCATGACTCCAATTCAGCAATCATGCAAGAAGATTAAAACAGAAAAGAGAACTTTTCAATGTCTTTTTTATAATCTAGAAAGTACTTCTAAAAAAGATCAGACAAAATCAGGTGCTTTCTTCATGACATATCTTGAATTAGATTTCAATAATGAATAGGTTGGCAGGTTTACAAGGCTAATATTCAGATTAAACCACAACATGATTTAGATGCCCCAAATCATCACAACACACATATTAATCTAGGTATGTGTACAGCTTATGAATTCTGTTCAAAATTACAAACTCTGTGTGTATTTTTTTTCAGACTGCAGACTTCTTTTTGAATTTGTTAGCCACCTTGGCTGTCCTTTTACCTCCATGTTGGACCTCAATAGGTAATAGCACCTAGTGTAAACTGGAAACTTATTACATTTTGGTCTTCTATTCAAATAGAAGCACCCTGCCTGGATAGCAGGGGAGAGGTCACTTGGCAACAAATGCCCCTGTAGGGGTCTGTTAGTCCCTCTGTGAGGGACTTTCAGGAGCCACTATAGAGCGGGAGAAGAGGCCTGATATTCCATGTTCTGAATGAGAAGCCATGTGCAGAAGGGCAGGAATGATCCAGGACACTCTAGAGGACTCTGCTCAACCCTAAAGAACTTTCCAATAGTAGTGAGGAACCTGAGACAGGGGAAATGCATATAGCTGTTTCTCTTATTTTGTCTAGCTCTGTATCACTCGTGTTGTTGTGTCAAGAGTAAAGGGTGTTTCAGAATCCTGTGTATGCTGGTTTTCAGTCTCTTGAAGCAGTAAACTAAACAAGAAGGCTTATGCTTTCAGTGAGCTTCTGGGGGACATGCAAGAGCTGCAGAGGAAGCTTGGGGGAGATGGTGTAAATTTCAGGGACTAGGCATTGAATTGTGGGGTCCCCACTGCCAAGAGGGGTGTCAGACACAGAGACTGGAGATCCAAAGCCAGGGACAGTGCCTAAACTCTGAGCAGACCCCACCTCACCCTAGCAAACTAAGAATACAGGGGATTCAGCATTTGAATCCCCTAACAGCTGTCTGGCAAGTGTCCAGCAGGAGTTGGGTGTAATACCGCAGAATAACGTCCCCTCTGAATTACTCTTTTATGAATTATTTTGCTGAGGCTTTGAGCAGGAGACATGGAAACAGTGTAAGGTATTCTGAGAGAATAAGGGTAGTATCAGATTTGAGAATGTTCAGTTCCTCCTAGGAGAAACAATCTTTGGGGAGCAGACATTCACTCCCCCAGAAAATTTGCAGAGAAACCCAGAGTAACCCACTAAAACTAGTGGGAACAATGCTTAGTCTAAAACCAATGAAACAGACACCTGGACTGGAAGAACAAGGGATTATTTCGTGGAATTGAGGATTGAGTGAACACAACACTTCCAGAATCTCCAAATATCCATTCTTACTAGCCAGGGCAATAAAAAACATGGAAAGCAGGCAGTCCACCTTGAATTACTGTAAAGGACAAGGGATTATAAATAGACAATGGAAAACTACAAATATAGAAATGTCACCTGAACAAAAGTCTGCGGCATATTGACAGACACAATCCAACCTTTCTTCCAAACATCTCCACAGAGTGGTTCCACCTTACACGAAGTCTAGCTCCCAACATATGCAGTTGCTAGCTGTAACTACAAGATACTCAGTTATGGAAAAACTCAGGATGAAATCCTGGCCGTATTGCAGTCAGTAGGTGTTTTACCGTTGAACTTGGATGGGGCTTGGATTTCACCATTCTTTAGGTGCATAAATGCTGGCTGACTTATTGGTGGTTTGTTGCTGGTATAACCTAAAGGCTCAAATTGGAACACAAATAGAACCCAAGATTTATTATTGTAGTCTTGATTAGCTTAAAAAACCTGATTTTCTGTGGCCTGATTCATGATTATGAATGCTAAGAGTTGCCAGTAGTTACACTGAGTCTCCAATTGCAGGTGAGGTTGTGGCACTTTCTCAAATTGGTGCCAAAGGTTACCCAGAGCCAATCACAATGGTCTCCTGGCTGTGGACTGGTACCTAGACCCTTCTCAGGAGGCCAAGGTCATATAGTCCCTCAGTCCTGATTAAGGGTCTTTCTCTTGCTCTCTGGCTTGGTGTTTCTGCTGACATTCTCACAAGCAGTTTGTTATGCCTAAGGTCTCCGGTTAACAGGGACTACAGCTTGCAGATGATAGCAGAGTCTTGTCTGCACCTCCTCTTCCCTAGAAGTCCCCACCTGACTCTTTGAACTTTGCTGTAGATGCTCTCCTTTTACTCCCTGTCCTCCTATGGGTGAAGTCCCAGAGTTTTGAAACATTCAAACCGACTTTGGTAACTTATTTCAGCCACCAATAGCAATTTTCTGGAGACAGGCTTTTGTTACCATGAGAAGGAAGACTTATGAGGCATCCAAACAAATGGTAGTCCCCATGAGTTTATATATATAATATACACACACACGCAGAGCTTTTAAAATAAATTTCATGGTATCTTTAAAAAAAGAGACAAATACTGTACAGTGGAAATGAATTATTAGCAACACCTTACAGGTGATTTGTCCTTTGGCATAAAATAATTCTGTGCTGCTTCATGACAAAATTATTTATTAACAAAGATCCAACTTAATTGAACTTAGATGTACAAGGGGATAACACAATATAATTTTCCTCCAACAATAACCAATGAAATATGTACTCATTTTGAAAAGTTTGGACTTGGAAAATTTATTTGCAAACAGTTGCTTAACTTTTGTTTCAGATTGAGTCCGCTATAAATTCCAAATTTAAAAGTGTTATTAAAAGAATGAAGCTGAAGTTTTTCTGGATCTATGCTATTGGCTATTGTATTTTTTTATTTTCATTTTCCTTCTAAATATTTGTTTGGATTTCCCTCAGAATTATTGGAGGCACTGCATGGTGCCCCAGGGGAACAAATAATATTTTTAAGGAAATCTGAAAAAAATAATCTGTCCATAGTCTTGTTACTACTATTGTACCAAATCTTAGAACACTTGTAATCTGAAATCAATCCATAGAGTGCAATCTGCTATCAGCATGTCAACATACACAGGGACAAATCCTGAGGTCATCAGTCAGAATTTACTCAGATTTTATTTAGGAAAACTGATTTTTTTTAAATGGGATTTCCCCTCCCTTTCCCCGCATAGACTTTGATTTGTCCAGTAGAGAACATAATTTGGTTTCTAATGAAATCAAGATTTCATTGACTTCAGGTTGGGATGGCCACTTTACTCTTGAGTGAAGCCCCAAGTGAAGCCCTAATCATGTCAATGATCACAATCACATATGTTGTGTGCAAAATATTTCTAATATTTTTATTATTGTAGCACCATTAGTGATTGAAGTCACTTTGATAAAGGCTTCTTGACTCCCGACAGCCAGTTTTTCCTTCCTTGAGTAGCTAGCCATTTATTTTGGAGACACTGATATTATGAAGAAGACACTTCTATTACTTGGAATGTAATCAGCAAGTGAATCATGGGGGTGTGTGGGAGGGAGAGGGAATTGATGGAGAACTATCCAACAAGATTAGCTGAAAATACAAAAGTCTGTCAAATAGGCAAATATGTACATTTCCCCCCATCAACTTCCAGGTTTGTGAATAATGTTAACAAAGCATAGTGAAGGTGGTAAAGATAAATATCTAATAGATGATAAATATTTAACAAAGGTGAAGTTTATTTTATCAGAAACACTTTAAATATTTATATCATTTTAATGCTCTGTGCATGTCACTGACTTGCCAGCTTCTCTGAAATATTACTTTTCTTTATCAGATACATCAGAGCATCTTTATCAGATACATCTTCCTGCCAAAATTCTGACCTCATTTAGAAGTAGTTAATGTTTGTCTCTATTGATATATATTTATAAAGTCTCTTAGCCCCAAGATATCAGAAGTACTTTGCCAGCTATGTGATGTTATGAGTAACCTTTTGCAGCAAAACCCAGAGGAGGGCTGCCTCCTGGAGTCTCTGGTCTTAGAGGACAGAGATTTTGTGAGGCAGCACTGGAGACAGTAGGAGTAATACTTAAATTTTGTATTTTCTTGGGATCTATGGAGAATGGGAACTCCAGCCCGAGGGAATGGTTGTCCTCTGGCTTCTCCTCACTGTGGGACAACATGGTTCCCTTAGGATCTGAGATGCAAATAACTCCTTAGATGTACAAGCTCTCTAAGTGCTGTAGAGAAAAGGTGTGAAATGTAATTCTGCAAGGAGCAGCATAAGCTTCCTCATGGGTACCCACTCTAATGTTCACCAAAGCCTCAGGGGAGATGTTGTGCATATACACACCAAAGCTGTAAATTTAGGGAATTATGGACTCTCAGCAAAAAGCCTTTGCTAGGTTCTTGGGTATGCAGGAGTGTGTAGTAGCTTCCAGCTTCACTGTTTTTGCACCAAACTCATCAGAAGTTACACTGGAATGGACTGTGGAGAATCAGGCCTAGTGGGGTTTTTGTTTGTTTGTTTTTGTGGGGGGAAGGGCAGAAGACCTTCTTCATTATTTGTAATCCCTTTTGCAGTTTGAATCTCAAGAAACAAGACCTTCTTCATTATTTGTAATCCACTGAATATAGCAGAACTAAATTTTTTGTTTGATTCAGGAAGCCTTTATTTGGCTTTCCACTTACCAAGCAGATGACTGAGGCAATTTGTCCTTCAGCTGCTGCTAAAACTGAGAGACAATTGCATTCTCAGATGTGACGATTACCCATTTATTATTTTAACCTGCCTGACAAAGGAACTTCTGGTTTTCTTTCTCTTTTCTTTGAAAACTACATATGGCAATTAATTTCAACATATAAGACTGGCAGTCTGCATTTCTAGTGGAAGGGAAAAATGAATTGGTGTACAAAGGATGGTGAGTACAAACCAAAGTGAAGTTTTAAGCTGCATGTAATGGAAAATCAATTGTGCAGTCAGTTAATAATTGAGAGATGACATTCTTTTATGTGCAGGGATATTTTTTATGTTAATGGAAGCTTTGTTTCATTTAGCTGTTTTAATGAATTTCCTTATGTGGCTCACATTAAAAATGAGTGTATGACTAGGGTCATTCAATAATGTTTTGGAAAGGCTCTTGTTGGATACTATCAATTTTTTCTACCCAACATTTTGCTAAAAATGCACCCTGTGCTGAATTCCTGGTGATGGTTTATTTACAACTTTTTTAAAATCTTTTTTTGCTAAAAAATATTTGTTGACACAAAGCCATAGAATCTTAAATTCAAACACCAGAGATAATATTTTATATCTTTTTTATTGTGTATTATGCAATGACGCTTTATTCCAGAGAGAGTTGGGAAAGAAATATCCAATATATCTAAACTGCCTATATTTTAGGACTGACAAAGAGTCCTGTGGCACCTTATAGACTAACAGGCGTATTGGAGCATAAACTTTCATGGGTGAATACCCACTTCGTCGGATGCATCCATGTTGCATCCATGTTACATTTGACGAAGTGGGTATTCACCCACGAAAGCTTATGTTCCAATACGTCTGTTAGTCTATAAGGTGCCACGGGACTCTTTGTCGCTTCTACAGATCCAGACTAACATGGCTACCCCTCTGATACATTTTTAGGGTGTCACAACACTGATGTTAGTTTGATATGTCCCTTAAAAAAATCTGAATGCATTGTCCTTTTTATTATTTATACACACTTTTAACATTTGTAATTTCTACAGCTACAGAGGAAGCAAGATTAAGTCCTTAATAGGTGTCATTCTGTCATAATTACTTCTGATGGAAGGAGATACTACCCTTACCACATTATATGCAATCCACTTGCACTGAAACTCCAAAGACTTCAGTAACAATGGTGTATGTAGGTATGCCCACTGAGGTCCCCTACTTCTTCATCTGTGTGATTCCTCTGCTGGTAGCTAGAATGAAAACTGTTGTGACTCAGGCATTTTACCAGTGTGTTGTCTGATCCTAGAGTTAAGCAACATGGTGATTTAAAAAAAGCCTAAATGGCATAATCAAGCCCACATAGAAAAGAATGTGCAATTTGGAATTTATTTATAATAGTGAGTACTTTCTTACACAAGTAGACCCATTGACTTCAGTGAGTACTCATGTGCATAAATGCTCATCACCATGAAGAAAGGTCACACAATATAATCTTGTGTGACTATATTATTTGGCTTGTAGAGGATAATCTGCCTCTGTAAGTAACTTGTTTCTGTATAGTGGTTACAACACTAAAAACCAGATTATGATACCCTTACTAAGATTGAGTAGTTTCTTACTCCATAAGTAGCAACATTAGAGAGATTATTCCTAGAGAAAGGTACTACTTGATGTTAATAATAGAAGCAGAATCCGGTCCAAAGTGAGCTTTTGAGAAAAACACAGGCTGTATAATGAGAATAACATTGGAAAATGATCTGTATAGAAATATCTCGAACTCCACTGCCCAATAGTGGGACAAAATATGGACGAAATCAAGAACACAATGTAGACAACAGTGTATGGTAGTTGCAATGTGGGGATAGTTGTTATACTGTAAATAACATTGCCTATATTGTAAGTTCAGTTTCATGTTTCAATGGTTTGATCATTATAACTCTCAATGAGAAAGGAGAAAATGACTCCTGGGTTCGTGCACAAAGTTAAATTTGGGTCTAAAGTGAGGGCAATCCATGTAATTATTACAATGACAAATAGGTGAGAGAAGCCTACATAAATGTATTGGGAAATAAATTTGACTTGTGTTTTCAAGTAATGAGAATCTCTTGTACATGTAATTCCAGAGTAAACAGTATCCTGTAAAAGCATAATACAAAAGCCCTAAAGGAAAATCAACTTTCCTCTGTTTGGGAGGTCTTTTATCAATGTCTCTAACTGCAAAGGTCACTACTAAAGTGATTGCTATACACTTTGTTTGACAGATTGAATCAGGATGGTTGTCAGATGCTATGCACTTTGGTTTCTTCGTTCTCTCCTGAGAGAGATGCTAGAAGGTTTATTTCAGATAGACCTGATACTAATATAGAAGTAAGCTATCAGTTATCACGTCTGAGACTATATTGTGGAATATTTTACATCCCTCTTTTGATCCAGCTTTTAGAATTATTTGTTTCTTAGAAACAAAGATACAAGAAGACGGTTGAGGAAATACCCTTGCTTTTTTTTCTAGCAGATTGTTTGGAATTTTGGTGTCATCTAAACAATATCTAGAGACAGTAGAGGTATAGCAAATAACATTGAGGTCAGAGGAATCAAGTCTAGTAAGACAATTTCTGAAAACTACTACACTATTTTTATTACCACTTGAATATTATCTCCTAGGAAATATTTTTCTTAGACAGGATTCTGCGAGGTGATGAGCACCCTCAGCTCTCTCTGAAATAACTGGAGAGATTTGACAGACACAATACCTGTCAGCTCAGTTCTGCCAGTGATCATTTCCTGCTAGTTCTGTTAACGGGAACACACTAATTGTTTGTAAAGTGCTTTGAAATCCTTTGAGCCATTATAGAAGTTCACATATTATTATAACAATAATATTGTTCAAAGTATGTAAAATTCACCTATATTTGTCCCACATAGAAGTATACTTCCAAATCTTTTAAAGCGTGATATGTCAGTACATGAAATTGGAAAAAAAATATCATGGGATTTGTTAAACACTTTACCTCCTTAATTTTTGGCAGAGATCAATATTATTATTATTAAGCTGCATTTTGTATGGACTGTTATGAAAGGACCTAAGAAATCATTATAATTGAAATGAAATATTTCTCCAGTATCATGAATTACAAGGAATAAGACTTGTTTAGGATCATGTCAGGGGTCTGGAGACATAATCTGAGAGGGAAAAGATTTCTTGAGGTGTTTGCGGTCCATTATAGTCCCCACGGTTACGTAATCAAACAGACAAATCTCAGTTTTGAGTCTGACCATTGTAGAAAATAGGGTTATGAGGACTCCTAGACTATAAAACCAGAAGAGATTACCAGGATCATCTAGTCTGATCTCATGCATATTGCAGGCCACAGAAACTCCCCCTCCCAATCCCACCTCCTGTAATAGACCCGTAACCTCTGTCTGAGTTACCAGAGCCCACAAATCATGTTTTAAAGACTTCAAGTTATAGGGAATCCATCACTTATGCTAGTTTAAGCCAACAAGTGACCCATGCCGCAGAGGAAGGTGAATCTGACCTGGAGGAAAGTTCCTTCCTAATCACAAATATGGTGATCAGCTGAACTTGAGCATGTCAGCAAGACTCACCAGCCAGACACCTGAGAAAGAATTCTTTACAGTAACTCAGAGCCCTCCCCAGCTAGTGTCCTGTCTCTGGCCATGGGGGATTTTTGCTCGTAGCAGTTGCAGATGGGCCACATGTCACTGAAGGTAATCTGATGATACCATCCCCTCCATACATTTATTAAGCTCAGTCCTGAAACCAGTTAGATTTTTTTTGCCTCCACTGCTTCCCTTGGGAGGCTATTCCATTACGTCAATCTTCTGATGCTTAGACCTTTGTCTAACTTCAAGCCTAAAGTTGTTGAAGGCCAGTGTATATCTACTTGTTCTTATGTCAACATAGCAGCTTAATTTAAATAACTTCTCTCCATCCCTGGTATTTATTTCTCTGTATTTATAGAGAGCAATCATATCTCCACTCAGGCTTCATTTGGTTAAGCTAAACAAGCCAACCTCCTTGACTCTCCTCTCATAATATAGGTTTTCCGTTCCTCTGATTACCCTAGTAGTCTGTCTCTGCACCTATTCCAACTTCAATTTATCTTAATTATGGGAGACCAGAATTGCACACAGTATTCCAGATGAGGTCTCACCAGTGCTTTGTATAATGGCAATAACACTTCCCTTTGTCTACTGGAAATACCTCGCCTGATGGCATAATAGAGGCCCAACTTAAATGTACATCCCAAATTAAAAAACACAGTAAGGAACTAAAAAAGAGCCACCATGGCTTAATAACCATGTAAAAGAAGCAGTGAGAGATAAAAAGGCATCTTTTAAAAAGTGGAAGTCAAATCCTAGTGAGGTAAATAGAAAGGAGCATAAACACTGCCAAATTAAGTGTAAAAATGTAATAAGAAAAGCCAAAAAGGAGTTTGAAGAACAGCTAGCCAAAAGGTAATTGTAACGATGCTGGTTCTGGCGGGACCCAACTGTGAGTGCCAGTTCAGGACAAATTGCTTCAAACAGGGCAACTATAGCCCAAGGCTGGGGTTTTTCCACCTCTAAGGCAAACCAAACCAGCCAGACAGAGTAGACTTTGGTTTTACCCCACTGGCTAACCACAAGTCACACAAGCAATCCCCTTAGACACTCCAGTTTCCCAGTCTCACCATCAGTGCCACTCGTTATGGGGACAAATGGTCATGAAAACCAATGCCCCAGTAAAAGAAAAAGGTCCTCCCGATCCCAATGGACCAAGCCCCCAGATCCAGGTCAATATACAAATCAGATCTTACCCACAAATCACGCTGTTGCCAATCCTTTAAAATCTAAAATCTAAAGGTTTATTCATAAAAGGAAAAAGGTATAGGTGAGAGCTAGAATTGGTTAAAAGGAATCAATTACATACAGTAATGGCAAAGTTCTTGGTTCAGGCTTGCAGTAAAGATGACATAAGCTGCAGGTTCAAATTCAAATTAAGTCTCTGGAGTACATCCACAGCTGGGATGGGTCCTTCAGTCCTTTGTTCAAAGCTTCCATTTGTAGAAAGGTTCTTCCAGAGGTAAGAAGCAGGAATGAAGACAAAATGGAGATGAGGCAGCTGCCTTTTATAGTTTCCTCCAGGTGTAAAGACACCTCTTTCCTTACTATGGAAAATCACAGTAAAATGGAGTCTGGAGTCACATGGGCAAGTCTCTGCATACCTTACTGAATCATAAGGTGTGTCTGCCTCCTCTCAATGGACTAATTGTATAGTCAATGGTCCTTAATGGGCCATCAGCATGCCTGGCAGAGCTGATAGCTTGTCCTGGGTCCCAGAAGCCCAGCCCCAGTTTGAAATACAGACATACAGTATAAAGCCATTGAACTACAGACAGTATAAAGCCAATATTCATAACTTCAACCACAAAACTGATACATGCATATAAATGGCATAATCATAACCAGCCAAGCATAACCCGGTCTTAGACACCTCATTTGACCCCCTTTATACAAGATTTGGTGCCACTACAGGACCTTGGTTGTAACAATGATCTATATGGTCCCAGTTATGGTCAATAACGTCACAGTAATAACAGAATGTTTTTTAAGTACATCAGAAGCAGGAAGCCTGCTAAACAACCAATGTGGCCCCTGGACTATCGAGATGCAAAAGGAGAACTTAAAGACAATAAAGTAATTGTGGAGAAACTAAATAAATTCTTTGCTTCAGTCTTCGTGGCTGAGGATGTTAGGGAGATTCCCAAACCTGAGACGTCTTTTGTAGGTGACAAATCTGAGGAATTGTCACAGATTGAAGTGTCACTAGAGGAGGTTTTGGAATTAATTGATAAACTTAACTGTAACAAGTCACGGGACCAGATGACATTCACCCAAGAGTTCTGAAAGAACTCAAATGTGAAATTGCAGAAATATTAATTATGGTTTGTAATCTGTCCTTTAAATCAGCTTCTGTACCCAATCACTGGAATGTAATCAGCTAATGTAACACCAATATTTTAAAAGGGCTCTAGAGGTGATCTCGTGCATTTACAGACTGGTAAGTCTAATGTCAGTACCGGGAAAATTAGTTGAAACAATAGTAAAGAATAAAATTGTCAGGCACATAGAAGAACATAAATTGTTGGGCAAAAGTCAACATGGTTTCTGTAAAGGGAAATCATCACCTGGCTCATTCGGACTTCAGCTGTCGTTAAGACTGCGCCGATCACAACACGTCTGCCATTCTTCTCGCACTCTTGCCTTTCTTCTCCACGTTCGTCCGAAACGTTTAACGATGTCATCTTCCCATCTTCTTGGAGGCCGACCGGGGGGGGTCTTTTCTGTTCTCGCGGGTACCACTCAGCAATGATTGCGGTCCACCTGTTATCCGTGAGCTGTGCTGTGTGGCCCACCCATCGCATCTTGTTATGTCTGCTTTCCACGACAATATCTTTCACACCGCTGCGTTCTCTGATTTCATTTGGTATACGATCCAGAAGGGAGATTCCCAACATAGCTCGTTCCATTGCCCTTTCAGCTACCAACAGCCGTTGCTCTTCTCTCTTCCTCAGTGCCCACGTTTCACTGCCATACAGCATGGCTGGCAGCACTGCTGAATTGAAAATATTTTTACGTGTGGTCTTGTCAATTTTTCCTTTGAGGACGTCCTTGATGGAATTAAACGCACACCATCCTGCCCGAATCCTTCTCCGTTCAGGTCTTGGCGCATATTAACTTCTTGGCCCAAATATATGTACTGTTCCACTTCTTCGATGTCTTCTCCTGTTACCGTTATTCGGGCTTTTCGTAAGACGTCTGATCGCATATATTTCATTTTGCAGCGGTTCATTTTCAGGCCAACCTGACTACTTTTCTTGTCGAGTCTTCGTAGCATACTCTGCAGTTGGTTGGTGCTTTCGGCAATTAGTACAAGGTTGTCTGCAAATCTGAGATGAGATAATCTCTCTCCGTTTATGTTGACACCACTCCTCCAATTGAGGCAGGCGGTGAATAGTTTCGGTGAAATTGTATCCCCTTGCTTTACGCCTTTCTCGATTGGGATGCAGAGGGGAGTTTCAAGGAGAGTAATGTCTGTTGTACATCCAGTATTCGCTTCCTTCAACAAACTAATGTACTGCGTGTTAATGCCCTGCTCTGTGAGCGCCTTTAATATTGCATTAAACTCAACGCTGTCGAAGGCCTTTTCATAGTCGACAAAAGCAATGCACAGCGGGAATTTGTATTCCCTCGCTCTTTCTAGGAGCTGGCTAAGGGTAAATATATGGTCGATTGTACTGAAATTTCTTCGAAACGCTGCCTGCTCTCTCGGCTGTTGTTCATCCAGACTCTGCAAAAGTCAATTTGTTATCACCTTTGTGAAGAGCTTGTAGATGTGAGAGAGCAGGCATATAGGGCGGTAGTTCTTAAGATTTTCTCGATCACCCTTCTTGTGCAGCAAGATGGTATTCGACTCCTTCCAGCTTGATGGTATTTTTCCTTCTTCAAGATATCAACTGAATCTTAAAGCGAGGGCCTTCCAAAGTTTTTAGCCTCCTGCATAAATCATTTCTGACGTTATTCCATCTTTGCCTGGAGCTTTTCCCTTCTTCATCTGGTGTAGTGCGCTTCGGACTTCCCTGATGATTATTGGGGGGACGCGTTCTTCTGACTCTTCGAGGGTTGGGAGGGGGACGTTGATTCTTGATTTGAACAGTTCTGTATAGAAGTCCTTGCAGACCTCCTCCATCCCTGCTCTGTCGATTACTGTCTCTCCATCCTTGTTCTTCAATGCTGTTACACTCAATCTATACTGCGTCAATTCCCGCATGCATGTCCTGAGGCTTTTGCGTGATTCAGCTGTTTTAAGGAGCTTTTCTTTCCAGAAGTTCTCAAAGTCATCCTTCAGTTTTCGCCGTATAAGCTTGCACAGAATGGAGTACTCGAGGTTGTTATCTGAGCTCCTTTTCATGTTTCTCCGCTTCTCCAACAAGCTTTTAGTTTCAATCGAGATTCTTCCCTTCGCCTTCTTCAGCTTTTTAATTTCAGCTGCTTTTATGCAATATCTCAACTTGTCAGCAAAGATACTATAGTCCTCATCACACTTTTCCATCTGGCTCCAGTCAAACCCAGAAATCTCTTTTTTCAGCTTTGCTTCATCGAATGTCTTCAGCTGCTGTTTCCTGTTTGCCATCTGTAACGCCTTCTTTTCCACCGCTTCGTCGAAAATCAACTTCTCTCTAAGTAGGCGATGGTCACTGCCGGTGTTGAATGGCTGCACCACAGAGACGTCTTGAACGATGCGCCTTTTATTGACTAAAATATAGTCAATTTCATTCTTACTCTTCGCGTTTGGTGCGATCCATGTCCACCTTCCTGAGATCTTCTTTTTGTACCAGGTGTTTGCCATGTACAGTTCTTTCATTTCTGCCATCGCTACCAGCCTCTCTCCTCTTTCATTCCTTTCACCACTGCCGTATCTCCCTATGAACTTTTCGCCAGCTTTCCCTCGCCCGACCTTGGCGTTGAAATCCCCCATCGTGACAGTGTAAGTGGACTTTTGCGCTAGAGCTCTTTCAAGCTCTTGGTAGAATTCTTCCACTTCTTCGTCCTCACTTGCACTTGTGGGAGCGTAGGCCTGGATGACTTTGAGGGTAGCTTTTGACTCCATCTGAAGATGCAGCACACCGATACGTGATGATGTTAGCTGACATGATATGACTTTCGAAAACCAATCTTTACTGACGATAAATCCAACTCCTCCAACATTTCTAGCGCCATCTCCCTTTCCGAGCCTCACAGCACTTCCATCCTTCCAGTTGACTTCCAACTCCTTCTTTCGTCGGGTTTCGCAGACACTGAGAATATCACATTTTATCCTTTTCTTCTCCTCCATCAGATGGTTTAAGGTTTCCTCCTTTGCCAGTGACCTACAATTGTAAGTACACACAGCGAGGAATGTCCTTTTCCATGTTGGCCTAGCACCTGACATTTTTAGCAACCTCTTGTCGCTCAATTTCCGCTCCGTCACCGTAGAACGTGCATTTACTCGTGTTGTTTTAGCCGTTAACTTCAAGCCATCCCACTGGCTAGGTGGGCAGGCATGCGTACCTCCTCAAGCTTAGCTAGCCTTCAACCTCTAAGGAGAAGGAAAAGCGCTCTTTCCTCTGAGAGAGCAACCCTCCTCCCTGGATTGGATAGTCTGACACCTTTGTAGCATGGTAAAACATACCAGGGCATACGCCCCGCTACCATAGATGTCAGACAGCCAGGGTCACCGCTGCACCACGTTGAGGTGCTGAGGTAGGATTTTGCAGCAGACTGAATATATTAGAAAAAGAAAAAAAATAAATTCCCTGAAGAGTCGCACTAGTCAAACAAATCTGGAAATATAGTGGTGGCCAGTAGAATTCCATGCAAAATTTCTTTCTTTCATTCTGTGCTTTTGTGTCACCCAAAACTGTAGGTGCCTGTGTAACCCTTCCCACCCCAAACCTCTGCAAGAAAAAGATTTGCTATTGCAAAACTGGGTGATAGCTCCCTGTCAACCGAGTCTGTTAGAAAAACTTTCCTCAGGACTCTGCTAGTCCTTACTTTGCCTTGTTTCCAATCTCCAGGGAAGAGCATTTTCCTTTGCACTATCCAGCCCCTGTCACTGGACACTCACAACCTACCAAGTTTGCTAGGTCCAAAGAGCCAGTGTACACATCAGCTTGTTTGATTCAACTAAAAATTCACACTTTGCTTAATATTACAGCACTAAGATCTTTTTATGACAAAACAAAAAGCTTATTAACAAAGATAGAATTCTAAGTGATACTGAATACAGTCCGTGGAAACAGAATAGGTTACAAAAAAAAAAAGTATAACATGCATCCAAGAAACCAGACATAACTTTAGCGAGCTACGATTCTTTGGCTACAACAGTTTCCTCATGTGTATGGTGCTGATTTTTTTTTTCTTCCAGTCAAATCAGGATCCAGATTTTCATGACTCCCTCATGGCTTACTAGGGTTCTCCTCATACATGTAGAACAGTATGTCTCCCGCACTCCTCTTCTTCTTTTAGTTCAGCTAGCCTTTGAAATGTATTATTTCTGTTTGTTCTCCAGAGTGCTAGCACCATTAGGCTTTCTTATCCTTCTGTTATGTTGTCTGTCCTGTTTACCTCAGATGCAAATGTACTCTCCATTTTATTTGGCTTACTTTACATCAGAGATCAAGGCAGACAAGTAAATCAACATGCTTTTTTCTGGGGAAACAATTGTTTATCAACCTTGCCTGGTTACATGGTTTTACTACTATTTTTAGTACATACATACAACTTCTTGCCTGACACCCATACATACATCATGAAACACGTGTGGTATACGCTTTTGATATCTTACAAACACATTCTTTATAACTAAATACTATGACAGCAATGTGGTAAGTGTAGTGAATTTGTCAGAACTGACAGGAGTCACTGTTACCTGACAGCTAACGCTCTGCCAGTTGGCATTGAGCGGCTCATAGGGTCACACTAACAAAATAACTTGCCTTGTCATCTTTGAATCCCCAGTGCTATGCAGCAAGGAGTGTTTCATTTTTATAGTCATTGAATTCCAGCTTAATGGAATTCACAATGAGGTTTGGCTTTTGTTTAGGTGAAGGTCTACATTTGTGAACCCAAGAGATAAATGATTGTCCACAGTGAATTTGAGGCAATATTAACCAGAAGATACTATATGTATGAATGTTCAGTGCAACATTAAATTGATTGGGCCGGATCCTCTCTAGTGTAAATCACTGCAGCTCCAATAGCTGTCATTGAAGCTACACTGATTTTAAGCTAGATCTGACCCACTGTATTAGTATTACATATTCTGAACCATAGGTGCCTACTCTGTGGGTACTCCAGGGCTCACGTACCCATGGAAGGGGTAAAAAGGGGGCTCAGCACCCACCAGCCACAGCTGTTCGGCAGGACCTCAGGGGAAAAGCGAGGGTGGGAAACCCACCTGGAAAAATACAAGTCAGCTCCTGTGTTCTGAACACTTTTACAATAAATATCTAATATCTTGAAATCTCACCACTATAAGTGTGAATGTTCTGTTTTTTGTTCTAAACTGAAACTATGGTAACATTCCAAATGTGATCGGGTGAGAAGGGGAAATGTTAGTGACCTCTGAAGCAGTCATGATCTGTGTACACATCCAATTTACCTGTAGCACAAATTGAGGAAAAACTGCTATTGACCTCTGATCTGACTGAGATGCAGGTACTTGCGTATATAAAATCCAGAGATCAGCATTAACCTTTGAGGAAGTAAACATAATTTATTCTTATCACATGAATGTTTCTAAAGACTTTCTTCTTGTAGGTAGCAATAGATGCTGGTGGTTTCACAGCACAGCTGTCACAGGAATAGTGGTGTGGTTTTGAATTTGATATGGCACACTTCTTGACAAAGATTAGCATCTAATCTGGAGCAGAGGCAGAAGCAAACATTTTAAAGCTTTATTCAGATGATTAAAAATATCATATGTACTTTTATTTTTCCAGATCAGAGGAAGAAAGGGGTGGTGGTGGAGGGACAACAACAAAGAACAAGAAATCTTCACAAAGAGAAAGTCTAAGAAAATATTGCTCTGGGAATCAACTCCTGTTCCTGCCCCAGGGCCCAGTGGAACTGAAATATAATTACTGTCCTAAAGATAGGAGAGAGAAAATGAGTAAAACTTAGGCTTTGAAGGATTTTCTTTCTGGTGGTTCCTGTAATCTAAGGATGTCTTCTCCAAAGGTTTCAGGCCCTATGGAAGTAAATGGGATCAAAGCATTTACTTAACATTAATTGCTTTTTTGCCTAGGAATTGATTTAAGCATGTATTTAAAATTAAGCACATGTTTAAATGCATTGTTGAATTAGGGCTTAAATTACTGCATTTTCCAGCCATAAAAAGAAGAAATCCTTGAATTGTTTGGCTGATTGAGCTACATTTTGGAATAGAGGCTTATTTCTTTGATGTCTGAATATACTGACATCAGCATGAACTTTTGTGCTCAAAAGTTAAAGGAAAAATATCGCAAAATGCTGCTAAACCTATCAGATGAAATTCATTCTAGGCCAAGGACTATGTGCCACATAAGTCCCACATAAGTTTTACCTGATGCATAGGTATCTTGCTTAGGCCTGGTCTACACTAGGACTTTATGTCGAATTTAGCAGCGTTAACTCGATTTAACCCTGCACCCGTCCACATTACGAAGCTATTTATTTCGACATAAATGGCTCTTTAATTCGATTTCTGTACTCCTCCCCGACGAGGGGAGTAGTGCTAAATTCGACATGGCCATGTCGAATTCGTGTTACTGTGGACGGAATTCGATGCTAATAGCTCCTGGAGCTATCCCACAGTGCACCACTCAGTGGATGCTCTGGACAGCAATCCGAGCTCGGATGCTCTGACCAGCAACTCAGGAAAAGCCCCGGGAAAATTTGAATTCCTTTCCCTGGACCGGCCACGTGGAGGGGGTGGGGAAGGTAGGCAAGCAGTTAAAACACAGCGCGTCGCGGGTAGGGAGAGTTCCCGGTATCGGCCCCGCGGAGGGGGTGGGGGTGGGGGGGTAAACATGTAGGCGAGCCATTGTAGCCGAGCGGTTTTGCCGGCATCAGGAACTGGCCACCGCTAGGAACTGTGCTTGAAACAGGGAGTACCGCACTGCTGTGAAGTTAGGTCACAGCAGTCCAAAGGCAACGGCTTACCATGGTCTCCAGAGAGCAGTTTTCCAGTGTCCAGGTCCACTTGTGTGATCTGAACACCAGGACCCCTGGCACGTAATACAAAGACATAATATTCGACCTTGTACTGAGTGCACATGTGATAGATAGTATGCATGGTCTTGTTCACAGGGAAAGAGTATAGGCATTGTTCGGGAAAATGTATCTTTCTGAGGAATTCACTCCCTTTCTCCCATCCCACAGTTGCGAGTGTCTCCCTCCGTACCCCTGGATTGCCCTCCCAGAGGCTTGCGCAGATCAGGCGGCCCAAAAAAAACAACCCAGGATGACATGTTTTCGGAACTGATGGTCTGTTCCCGAAATGATGCAGCACAGTGGAGAGAGGACGTCTCAAGGTCCGAGCGAGCAGTCAGTGAACGGGAGCAGAGGGCTGAAGCTCGCGAGGACAGGTGGCGGCAGGAAGACCAGCAGGCGACTCAAACGCTCCTGGGACTTATGAGGGAGCAAACTGACACGCTCCGGTGCCTGGTAGACGTTCTCCAGGACAGAAGACAGGAGGAAAGAGCCCCTCTGTATGTTATTTCCAACCGCCCTCCCCTGCCACAAAGTCCAATTCCCCCCTCACCCAAAGTCAGTAGAACGAGGGGAGGCAGGGGCCGCGGAAAAAATCACTCCACCCCTGCGGACTGCTCCAATAGCAGAAGGCTCTCCTTTCCAAAAATTTAGATGGGACCTTTACTTCCCTCCAAACGCACCGCACCCCAGCCCCCGTCCAAGTTTCATCTTAAAATTTTGCTCTCCTTAATAAAAAATTGTGTTCAGAACATTCCTGATTCCTTGACTATCTTTCAAAGGGCTGTTCGATTTTGGGGGAGGGGAGGGGTGGTTTGTGATTTGAGACGATAGTCGCCGATAACAGGGTGGGGACAGGGGAAAAGGTTCAACAGAAAGTCACACTCACATTGCATTCACTAGGCACACTTGCCATTCTGGGAGGGGGTTTTCCTATTCTCTATAGGGGGGGCTGTCACTTTCTGGTGGTGGAGGGTGGCTGCAGATCATTGGTGGCAGACAATAGCCTGCATGACAGATCCATGCAGCAGGGGATCAGTGGCTGCAACCCCCAGCCAAGAAGTCACACAGGCCCCCCCTCACAGAGTTGCGAACAGGAGGGGTTGCAGGCTCCGTTGAAACAAGCAGTACACCACTGCGGACTGCTCAGGGAGCAGGAGCCTGTCATTCCCCAAGTTGGGAAGCGTCCTTTCCATCACTCCACCCGCTCCCCAACCGCGGTATTCGTCCCAGTCTCAACCCTTTACCGAGAAATCATTAATAAAGAAGACGGTTTTAATAAACAATGTTTCCTTTATTATACTTTTAAAGCGGGGACTGAAGGAGGGGAAAAGCATGCTGGTAATTGGAGAGGCTAGACAACGGTAACTGGATAAAGAAATGGGGGCTGGTTCAGCTTCAGTTTTAACAAGCGAAACAGTCACTGGTTACCCTGCTCGCTCTGGAAGCTAGCTTTCAAAGCTTCCCGGATGCGCAGCGCATCCCGCTGTGATCTTCTAATCGCCCTGGTGTCCGGCTGTGTGTAATCAGCAGCCAGGCGATTGGCCTCAACCTCCCACCCCACCATAAACATCTCCCCCTTGCTCTCGCAAAGATTGTGGAGCACACAGCAAGCTGCAATCACAATGGAGATATTTGTTTGGCTGAGATCGGAGCGAGTAAGTAAGTTTCGCCATCTCCCCTTCAGACGGCCAAAGGCACACTCCACCACCATCCTGCACTTGCTCAGCCGGTAGTTGAAGAGCTCCTTTTCAGTGTCCAGGGCGCCCGTGTATGGCTTCATGAGCCAGGGCATTAGCGGGTAGGCTGGGTCCCCGAGGATCACTACAGGCATCTCCACATCCCCAACACTTATTTTGCGGTCCGGGAAGTAAATACCTTCCTGCAGCTGTCTGAACAGACCAGAGTTCCTGAACACACGAGTGTCATGAACCTTGCCCGGCCATCCAACGTTGATGTTTGTAAAACGTCCTTTATGGTCCACTAGTGCTTGCAGCACCATAGAAAAATAGCCCTTACGGTTAATGTACTGGCTGCCCTGGTGGGCCGGTCCAAGGATGGGGATGTGTGTCCCATCAATAGCCCCACCGCAGTTTGGAAATCCCATAGCAGAAAAGCCATCTATGATCACCTGCACGTCTCCAAGGGTCACTACCTTTGAGAGCAGCAGGTCAACGATTGCATGGGCTACCTGCATCACAGCAACCCCCACGGTAGACTTGCCCACTCCAATTTGATTCGCGACTGACCGGTAGCTGTCTGCTGTTGCAAGCTTCCAGAGGGCTATAGCCACTCGCTTCTGGATAGTCAGGGCAGCTCGCATCCGGGTGTCCTGGCGCTTCAGGGCAGGGGACAGCAACTCACAAAGTTCCAGGAAAGTGCCCTTACGCATACGAAAGTTTCTCAGCCACTGGGATTCATCCCAGACCTGCAGCACTATGCGGTCCCACCAGTCAGTGCTTGTTTCCCTCGCCCAGAATCGCCGTTCCACAGGATCAACGTGACCCATTGCCACCATGATGTCTAGGGGCCGGGGTCCCGTGCTTTGTGAGAGGTCTGTGCCCCTCTCAGAGTTCATGTCCTCACGGAGCTTCCGTTGCCTCCTCACCCTATTTCTCTGCATCTGCCTCTGGAAAAGGTGGACGATAAGGCGCGAGGTGTTGACAACGGACAGAACAAGAGCGATAATCGTGGAGGGCTCCATGCTCGCTCTCCTGTGGCATCCGCGCTGTCAATCACCAGAAAAGGGCACGATGTAATTGCCTGCCAGCGCTTTCACGTAGAGAGGGTGGGAGTGTGGGTCGAATGACGACATGTTCCCAAAACCACCCTCGACACATGTTTGGCCCCAGAAGGCTCTGGGGGCTAGACCCAGAATTCCAATGGGCAGCGGGGACTGCGGGAACTGTGGGATAGCTACCCACAGTGCACCGCTTGCAATGTCGATGCTTGCCCCGTTAGTGTGGACTCACAAACTTGAATTAATGTCCTTGGTGTGGATTCGCATGATCGACTTTGTAAAATCGGTTTCACAAGTTCGGTTTAAGATAAATCGAACTATTCTCGTAGTGTAGACATACCCTTAGTGTGTACAGTAAATTTCACCCACAGTGAGCAAGCTTTGGCTGTGACAGCTTGTGTAAAATTCCCTATCTGCCTCAATCTCTACCTGGAAAAGCTATGCTGGTGTAGGCACTGATCCTGCAAAGCCTTTACATTTGTGAGTATGGTTTAAGTGCTTTTGTTGGCTCTAGTCCTTAAAATGTTCCTGAGCATAGATAGACACTAAACCCAAGTGTACATCATTTTGTCATCTTCCAACTTAACTGATGTGTGACCTAATCTGATTTTCATTCTAGGTTTTCAGTCATGAAAGGTGATTGAAATAGTCCACTAGACTGTATTGCACCTCCTGCCCCTCACCCCCTAAATAATTTTGAATATTTTTTCAAGAACCACCCTACCTTTAGCTATTGACTGCAATATTTCATTACTCAAGACAAGTGTAGTGTAAATCAACCATCAAATAGACTAATTCATCCATTTTACGGGTATGCCATTTAATGCAAGGTTGTATAGATGCCACAGGTTTACTTTGCTTCTCCTAGGAGGATGTTAATAATGTCCCAGTGCAGTTCTATAGAGCAGAATCAAGAAAGTTTGGCTTGTTTGAAAATAGATGATGTTGAGCTCTAAGTAGCTCCTGGGGCTATATTATCAGATGAAGGAATATCAGGCAGGGAGCTAGAAAACTAAGAGCAAATTTTGCTAAACTAATTATCGTCTTAGTTTATCTACTTCCTTTGCTCTCATCACTGATCTTGATGATGATGGGCTAACCATGAAATTGAGCTGCTTTCCTAAAGCTTGTTTTAACCTATTGAGGCCCTCAATCCTAAAATCTTAGATAGTCATCCACAGTGTCTCTCTCCCCATGCCACAACCTCTTACCCCACACACAGAGCCCAGCTCCATCTACCTGTGACAGTAATAAATGATCCTTAGCATTCACTTATCCTTACGTTTAAAAAAGGAATGGGGGGACAGTTAAAAGCAGGACAGATACGCCAAAGTTTGGAAACGTCAGACTCAAGTCCCCTGTGCAAACTTAATTCAATCTCCTGGTGGTGGTGCACATTGTGGTGCAATCTTTAGTTACATGATCATCTAGTTTATCTTCCACAGCACTCCTGTATCTTTGATTGCACCAGATGGTCAGTGCTCACTGAATGGGCAGCAATCCTGTATTTCTTGTTAACCTCCTCATTCAGCGTGTAGCCCCACACATTTACTGCCCAGCATATGCACTAAATTCAGAATTATTAGTTTCTTTAAGGGCTTTTCCATGGCGCTCTCAATGTAGTATCTGAGTGTTTCATTAATTGTTAAATTTAATTCATGTTAATCAATCTTCATAACTCTCCTCTGAGGTGAGTTGGTATTATTCCCATTATATGCATTGGGAACTGAGACATAAACATTAATGCTAAAATTGTCAAACGTGCCAACTAATTTTGGGTGTCCAATTTGAGGGCCTTATATTTCAGAGTACTTAGTACTTTATAGCCCTTTATATGTTCAAAACACAGCTCTCATTGACTTCAGTTGCAGCTCTGGGTGCTCAGTACTTCTGCAGATCTGACCCAAGGTCTCAAGTGGGGCACCCAGAAACTGAGGGACACGAAGTGGCCACCTGTGAATATTTTAGTTTACATGACTTAACCAATATCACATGAGAACTGTATGACAGATGCAGCGATAGAATCCAGTTTTCCCAGGCAGCATTGAATTGCCTTTATCATGAGACCATCCTTTTTATTTCAGTAATCCCCTGCTTCATTCGCTGAATGCCTTTCATCCCAAGCATCAAAAAAGGCAGACGTCCTAAAACAACAGCCTCCTTCACTGCACAGCCCTGATTCATTTCCAGAGAACAATCTGACCCATGCACTGAATGAGCCACGGTGTCCTGTGGAAAAAAATAGTATGTGACCATTTCATTAAAGATTATAACATAATGTATTTACATAAGGGGGCTAAATTAAATTTGCATTTCCTAACTTCTGAATGTTTGACTATGCAACTCTAATCATATTTCAATATAGTTTTTTCTATATGTAATTTCTTAAGGGGAGGGGGTGTATTTTCACTTAAACATAGAATAAATCATGACTGATTTCCTCCTTTCCCCATTGCCGCTTGCATATGGTCCAGCAGCAGAGATGCAATCTCTAGATCCACAGCTCCATTATCTACAACTTGAGCTAACAGTTTAGTAGAAGTTGTTTTCTTCTATGTGGACCTGCTGCTAGAGGAGATAGAGACCCATACTTTGTCAGCGGGATTCAAAGCTATTTGCTAGATAGAAAAATAATGTTAAGACTCAGCAACCCTGGGTTCAATTCCAGCTTCTATAGGGAAATTTTCTCTAGTGGTTGCAGACCTTTCTGCACCTATCGCCTGCAGCCTCTTCCTGCCCTCGTCCCCTTTCCCTCATATCCTGCCTATATTTCCCACCCCCACACGCACACACATTCTTAGCCTTTCCGCCTCCACAACTGCTGCCCTTCCCCCTCTCCTTGGTCTTAGGGGTGCCTACTTTCTGATTGAAACTCAGAAAATCAAACACCATTACCCTACCCATTCTCCAAGGCCCTGGCCCTGCTCACTCCACCCCCCTCCCTCCCTCCCTCGCTTTCTCTCCCCCACCCTCACTCATTTTCACCAGTCTAGAGCAGGGGGTTGGAGTGTGGAAGAGGTGAGGGCTCCATTAGGGGGTGTGGCCTCAGAGGTGGGGCCAGGCATGAGGAGACTCTGGGCTTCCGGGTGGGGCCGAGGCGTTCAGAGTGTGGGAGGCATCTCCAGGCAGGGGCTTGGGGTACAACAGGGTGAGGAATCTGTCTGGGGGTAGGGGATTTGGTATGGGGCCAGGCATGAGGGATTTGGAGTGTGGAGGGGGCTCAGGGCTGGGGCAAGGGGTTGGAGTGCAGGGGGTGAGGGCTCCAGTTGGGGCTGGTGCCAGGGATTCGAGGTTTGGGGTGCAGGAGGGGGCTTCAGGTGGATGGGTGGGGCCAAGGGGTTCGGAGTGTGTGTTGGGGGTGGGGGAGGGTGAGGGCTCTGGCTGGGGATGGGGGATCTGGTGTGGGGCTGGAGATGAGGAGTTTGGGATGCAGGAGGGGATTCCGGGCTGATGGGTTTGGAGTGTGGCAGGGTGGGGGTTCCGAGCTGGGGCAGGGGCTTGGGTTACGGGGTGCTGGCTCCAGGTGACACTTACCTCAGGTGGCGCCCAGAAGTGGCTGGCATGTCCCTGTGTCCCCTAAGGAGAGGCGTGGCCAGGTGGCACTGAATGCTGCCCCCCTCCCCCCCCCCCCGGCCACGTGCACTGCTCCGCAGCTCTCATTGGCCGCATTTCTCACCTAGGGGACACAGGGGCATGCCAGCCGCTTCAGGGAGCTATGCAGAGCCAGGGCAGGCAGGAGCCTGCCTTAGCCCTGTTGTGCTGCCGCCCAAACTTCTAATAGCTCAGTCAGCGGTGATGCCCGAAGCTGTCATGGTCCCTTTTTTACCGGGCATTCTGGTAAAAAAATGGATGCCTGCAACCCTACATGGTCTTGAGCCCTGTTCTCTGTTTTGGCTCCTGTTCCTCTCCCACCCTCTGGTTTTGCTCCTGCCCTCATCCCTCTGCATATGAGTCAAGCAGCTTCCTCCTCCTCCTTGCTGCCTTGCCAATAGCAGGGGGGCACTGAGACCACAGAAGAGAGTCTTCCTGCTCTCACATCCTGTGGTGCGGATGATGCCACAGAGGCTTCTGGCCACTGAAAGCAGCAATTTCAGGAAAAGCCCAGCTCAGTTTCTAGGATTTCAAATTTATGTTGTTGCTCAGTGGGGACTGCACATGCTTAGCCTGATTGGGATGTAGGAGCTGTGAGGGGATGGAGCATGCTTAGTGCAGACTGAATCTTCAGAGATTTTGGTGGGCAACTCTAACAAGTCTCTACTGAACATGTGCAAACTGTAATTCTTCAGGGCTCATAGCTCAGCCAGATAGGGGCAGATTGTCACAGATGGCAAAAAAAACACACCCCTGACCATCATGTGTAAGGCCCTAAGACAATCAGGTTGTTTTTGTTTTGTGATTGGTTTGTTCATGGCAGTGTCATGGATTTTGCAGACTAGACACCACCACCATATGAATCACATTGAGCAGAAGACCAGTGCATAGATGCCAACTTTAGTCTCCCCCTGTAGTACTGTCCACAGGAATGGAGAGATGGGAGATGTTCCCTATTGGCGCCCAACATGGAAAATGTCAGTTTGAATGGTGAATATTTGGCAAAGTTATATGCAACTGGAAACAGGATTTTAGGGTTGTCTATACAAGCACTTATTCTGTGGCAAGCTGGCATATACATCTCACCTGACACATTAAATGTCCTTGTGGATCCTGATACCATGCACTAAAAATTTCTGTAGGGTGCTTTGATCTACCCCGCTTTGTAGGCCTCAGATATAGCTTGTGAAATCTGAGATCATTCCCCCAATGTGGTATGGATAAAGGGCATTGAGAAATGTGCATTGCACTCTGGGATGCTAGTAATTTGAAAGTGGTAGAAGAAGGGAAGATTTGAAGAGAGCTGTAGGAGCAGTGACCAGTAGATGTATTAGTTCCCACTTGCTAATTGCTAACTTCAGAACAAAGAGAGAGAGATGTGTTTAATTTTAAGGAGAAGTAAGTCTGTACCTATACCTATACATGCTTTGTTGAATCAGGGACTTTGTGCTGGATGAGGATCTGCTATAGACAATTCCAAGTCTCTCTCCAGGGACAACAAAAAGAATTGGTAAAACTTTTGCATGAACTTTGCCAGATTGTGGTTTGTAACAAAACCTGAGCATAATCACTTTCATCTTAATTAAGGTTTCATTACAAAAGTGTTTGCACAGCTCTAAAAGAAATAACATCTAATAAGTAAAATTCATAGCACTTGTAAATGACTATACGTTCGTTAATGTGCTGTGCAAACTTTAATTAATCCAACGCAATATCAATGCCAGATGATTAAAGCTGTTAATGTTGCAAAACTTTGTTTTAAAGAAGGCTAAGGACCATATTCTGCCACATAGTGAGTAAAATATTACTCACTAAATAGTTCCTTTTGAATTCAGCAAGACTACTCATAGAATAAAGTATTACGTAATATGTGAGTAGAGTTGACAGAATCAGCCCTAAGTAACTTATATCATTCTCTCCCAGGCCTTGCAAAATGTTAGGTAAAACTGTCATCTAGTTTAGTTAATGGGGAAAAATAGCTGATTTAATTCATCTTTCATTTATAAAACGTTATGCTCTGTAAATTATGTTGTATCATTAGGTTAGCATCTGCTTCAGGATTCATTGTATTTTGAAGAGGAATGATTAAAGAGGTTATTAGTAAATCTACAAAGAACAGGACACACAGCATTTAAACACTACCCTATCATCTGTGCAACAAATGTTCAGCATCATTATGTTTCTACAATAGCAATTTGCTATTACTCTGTGGGGTAAGCAATCAATACAGGCAGGCAATGCTTATTATATCAATAGAAAAGAGTACAGCTTAGTTTGTTACAGCCTTTGCAAAATCAATAAGCATGTCTCTTTATAAGGCAGACTATTAGTCTCAGTTGCAGATGCAAGTGACAAGGTATGAGCTATAATTAACACAGGAAAACCTTTCAAAATGTTCATCCCTATGTTGTTAAATGTCATTCAACTTTTTACTGAACATTAACTATAAACATTGTTTATCACTGCCTAATGCACGAAGAACAGCATGACATCTGAATTCTCTCACAACAAACCAGTCTTTTAAAAATTAGGTTTGTATGGTCTTTAATACAGTACAGCAAGTGTGCTTAATACCATCCTGGATCTGTGTGTGGAGAACTTTTTATATGCATAGAATAAATATTGAGGAGTGGATTCGGATTCCTTGTAAGTTGTGTACAGCTTTGTCCCAGGAGTTGTCTATACCAGAACTTCCCCCTTATGCTGTCTCACTTGTTCCATTGGCTAATGTACTGTGGGGATGATGTCATGGGTCTACTCATTCCCTGTTCCTGCCTGTCTATTTTCAGCCCAAATGCAGAAGGGGGATTAGAGGCTTCATGGGGGCTATGCATCCCTCCATACATACCTGCAATGAACCCTCTTACTTCCCTACATGGTCATGTAGAGAAAAACCCACTCTAGCACTGAATTTGTATTTAACTATTGCTGTTAATCACAGCTAAATTGTGAAGTCAACAATAAAACAGTAACACAGGTATTGGCAAACTTTGGCCCGCGGCCCACCAGGGTAAGCCCCCTGGCAGGTCAGGCCGGTTTGGTTACCTGCCGCGTCCGCAGGTTCAGCTGATCGCAGCTCCCACTGGCCACAGTTCACCGCTTCAGGCCAATGGGGGCTGTAGGAAGCAGCGTGGTCCAAGGGATGTGCTGGCCCCCACTTCCCGCAGCCCCCATTGGCCTGGAGCGGCAAACCGCGGCCAGTGGGAGCTGCAATTGGCAAAACCTGGGGATATGGCAGGTAAACAAACCGGCCCAGCCCACCAGGGGGCTTACCCTGGCATGCCGTGTGCCAAAGGCTGCTGAGCCCTGCAGTAACATATGCTTCTACTTGGAAAAATATCTTTTTTCCCAGCAACACATTTTTGCAAAAGTACAATGTTTTGCAAGAGTCCAAAATTTTCATTCATAGATGTGAAATCAGGCAGCTAAATCCATGTATCATCTAAGTATCCTCAAGGAGAAAATCAGGCCACTTATTTAGGTGCCTAAATATGGATGTAGGAACTTTTGTAAGTCTTGGCCCTGAATTCTAGGACTGTCTTTTCTATAAACTTTGTGTGACCTTCATCAATCACTTAACTTCTTTGCCTCAGATTCCTTCTTGGCACAATACTGGCCTACCTCTCTGGGGTTGTGAGGCCAAATCAATCCATATTTAAGAGCTTTGAAATCCTAGAATGGAAGCAGCTACAGAAACCCATAGTATTTTTATTAAATAAACTGATTTATTAATAAGGCCTATAATCCACATCAGGAAAACATAGCCTGTTTTAACATGAGATGACTTATTGGAAATTAGCTACAGATATGGATTGTCCGGAGTCATATTTTGAATGGGGTGCATAGCGAAGTGAAGACTCACCAGTGCAGCACCTCCTGCTGGTCGTCATGGGAATCAGCTCTCAAGCATACAGTGCGCCTCCTACTGGCCAGTGTCTTGCCTGCTTTAAGGTCCCCATGTCCCTCTCGGATCACAGTGCCATTTACAGTACCCCCACTCTCTCTGGGTCTCCCCTCCCAGGGGAACCCCCAACCCTCTAATTCCACCTTGCCTCAGTGGCTATTGCCAGTCATCATCTAGCCCCCGCTCACTGGGGCAGACTGCAGTCTGTAATGATCACTCATCATTGGCAAGGGGTAGGACCTGCTGCCTTTGCCTATCCTCACGCTGACCCTCTGCAGCCCCAGTGCCTTTTGGCCTTAAACAAGACCTGCAGCCTGGGGGTTTTCCAGTCTGGAGCTCCCCAGCTCCCTTTGCCCTATTCCCCAGCACTGCACCGCTTCAAGTACCTAGATCCCAGGCAGCTACATCCTTCTCTCTCTATTGCTAGATAGAGACTCCTCAGCTCCTGGCCTCTTATAAGGGCCAGATGTGGCCTGATTGGAGCATGGCTCCAGCTGTGGCTACTTCTCCAATCAGCCTCGCCTTTGGTTCTCAGCCCCAGCCCTCCCCAGGGGCTGGCTTTTAACCCCTTCAGGGCCAGAGCAGGTTGATGTTTCAACTTTTATTCTTTATTATTAATGTTAATGTGCACAGTCATGAGCAGGGTCTCATCACCACTAACAACATAATAATTTCAACAATCATGTTGTTTAACAAGTGCGGGAGGGGAGGTATGGGTGGGGGAAGGGAAAACATACATTTTCCTTCCTTCTTATTTTAATTGATATTAGCGCAGGGAGGGATCTTCAAGGGCGCACAAAGCCTGTTATCTCCTTCCCCTTATTCCTCTCTTTGATCTCCCTGCCTTTACAATTGATCTTTCACTGAAGTGAGAGAACTACACAAGCTCTGTTTTTACTAACCATTATACTACACAGCCTGGCTGTTTCTGTGACACTGCTGCTCCCCATAGGTGAGCTGGTAAGAGGAAGTGCCAAGGAAACAGCCACTGCTGTGGTCCTAATTGACAAAGAAGTCACAGTGCTCATCATCAATGGGCATCCTATTGTAATGTATTGCTTTGCTGTAATCGTCTTTTATTAATAAAACACAGGTGACATCTAGTTTATGTTATCTATGTACTGGCTAGGTATTATTATTTACTACTTAGTATTTGGTTCCAGGATTTGAATTTGAACTGCATGATGTGTTTAATTTTAATACTTGAAAAATTCAAAGCTTGTATGCTGTGAGTAGAGCTGTGGAGCTGTATACTTCTTTTCATTCTGGGCACTCAGGTCCAGATCTATAAAGGAAGGTAAGTGCCTAAACCCCAGATTTAGGCACTACTACAATCCAAGATGCCCCATTTGGCTGTCACTTAACCCTGTAGGCACCTAAACTCACTCTGCACCTACATTTTCAGGGTAAAAGCTCCCTATGTGCCTAGTGCCATAGCTTCTTCCTCTGGGCATATGCTTCCTCACTCATGTGTCTGGATACATCTCATGCCTAATCCTAATCCAATCTACAAACCTAGGGGAGATAGGTGAAAGAGTTCCTATCTTATCTGTGGGATCCAATCTGGTAGGTGTGCTCAGAGCATAACATAGCATTGCAATGCTAGGTCCCTTTGTGGATGTGGACTCGCTATATAGTTCCTTTGGCACAGTGATAAACTTCAGAGAAAACAAACCCAAAATATAAACATTAGAGCGGGACATACTTTCAAAGGCTCAAATAGGAGCTGGGCCCCAATCTTCTTCACTGCCAAAGGGAGTTAATCTCACAATTACCCATTATGCTTTTGACAATCTCCCCCCTAGATAGTCAAGTGGAAATAAAGGCTAGTTATCCAAAGCACTGGTGTCACATACAGATTTTATCTTGTAACAGCATTGTTCTGGTCTTATAAAATGTTCATCTCAATTTAACTTTATCAAATGAGTAGTCAAATGATGAAACTTATGATGGTTATCAACTTTCTTGAACTTTCTTTATTTTTCTTCCAAACACTTACTGCTGTTTTTAAAAACATGTATGTTCTTACTTAATACATTTATTAAATTATAGGAGATAGTTAACTATTATTTACATCCTTAAAGCTCTTCTTACTTGCTACCATTTCAGTTCTAACTTTCTTGTTTCTCATACCTCACTCTAATATCTTCCATTCTTCTCTTTATAATGGTTTCAGATGATCTATGATAACCATTTTCTATTTTTTCAATTTTCTTGTTTGTTTCATTGTACCTCAATTCCAGGGTCTCATCTGCTCTATAATGCCTATACTCATATTTAGAGAACAAATTTTTCTCACATTCAGGTAGCACTTCTATCAGGCTGGCCAACAAAATAATAGTTCTGATGGCCTGTCTGGACCCAGAGCAGACAAAATGGTACTTATTCCCACTCCATTGTGTATATACTACTCTGTACTAATTTTTCTTCTACAATCCCCCCAAGACTTTATATTTAGGCTGCTATGGATAGCGGGGTTCCCCCCTCTCCATTTTTTTCCTCTAAAAATGCTGAGCAGGGGTGACAAGATAGTTCATACACCATCCCCATTCACTTCTAGACCTGTCTGTTGAAGATACCAGTAAGTCTCTGATTAGTGTCTGTTCTAATGAGGGAGTTTAGATCACCAAATTATTAGATACAAACAACTATCCAATTGTAACTAACATTTCTATCGCTACTGGGCGGAACTGAATGAGGGAGCTAAAATCAAAAGTCTCAGTATCCATATTACTAATTCACTCAGTGCTTTAGTCCTAATTACAAATAAAATGTTTTTACACCAAAATAAATTTAAAATATTTTGTCATTCTTAATATCAACTCACATCTACATTTTTCTATGCACTATTTTAGAATAAAAACATAATTAGGAGCATACCTTGACCCCAGCATGTGTATTTAGTTGCTCAGATCCTGGGCTGTAGCTGAGGAACATTCAATGTGGGCTTTAGGCCCCTTTGCAGTTCCCAGGCTGGAGGACACCCAGACACTGGGCCCCAATTTACACAGCCTGTCACCATACTAAAGGGGCTGTTCCAGCAGCCAGAACTTAGCTAGTCATGAAGGACCACAGCCACTCTCTTTGTACTGACTGCAGGAAGAGAGTTAGTATAAGAGGCAGTAGAGTAGCTTTCTGCCATTTGAGTAAAACCACAGGTTGGGAGAATCTTCCAGAACTCAGCTAAATCATCTTAAGGGACAGTTTTGTGCTGACAGAGAAGCACAAAGCTGTTCCAACCTATGGGAGAATCGGCTCTAATGTTTTTTTGTTATATCGTTAATTACTACTTTATCATTTAATACAGTACCAACTGTGCATGTCATTTTAAAATGAAATGAGCATGATCCAATTAAACTCACACCGCTGGATGAAAGAAAGCTAAACTGAAAGGTAGATGTTAATTGCTATCTCCAGAGTTCAGGCCTCTATTACTTGATGCTTATGGCTAATTTTTGCATTGATGATGCTAATTTAAAGTGACTGACCAAGCATCCCAGTGTGATCAGAACAGTCACAGACAGTAATCGAATGTGCTGCTACTTCAGTGATTTTTACTATCTATAAAACAAGTTAAGGCAGCTACCATACAACTTTCTAACCATATCAGCCTTGATTTGCAGGAAGATTCTCTGCAGGAGTTTTCAATGCCATTGTATGAAGCAGTTTCTAATTCATACTGTGATAAGAAAGTGAAGAGAAAAAATAAATGACTCATAACACATTTTTGAACCTGGGTGGATGACCCAGATTATATTAACCCTGATATTTGTTTAATGGTCACTGGAGCATACCTAGAAAAATATTCTGGGTTGTTGTAAGGTTCTGACCTATAGGGAGACATGGGACTTTTCTTGTTTCGTTTGTTTTTCCTAGCTTAATTGTGTACAGACTTCAATGGGGGTCTGACTCAGGTTGTGAATACAAGAAGTTGAATTTTGTGTAAATATTCTCATTCTTGAACCCAGAAGTTGTACATTAGTAATGGCTATGGCCCCAATACAGCAACTTATTAAGTATGTACCAAGTTATAAGAACATAATTAGTCCAGCTAGCTTCAATGGGACTACTCAAGTGTTTAAAGTTAGGCACATGATTAAGTACCTGGCTGAATTCAGGCCTAGATGTTGAGCATAACTCTTTTTTCAACTCTAGTGTGTGATTGCTGTGTCCGTATAGCCTCCTAGGTGCCATGAAAACTGTTAGAGATGAGAAAACCCATCTGGTAAGTGAGTTTATTTTCAATAAAAATGATAATCCTAATAATTCAAAATAAAACATACTGGGCTTGGCTGACTTGTTGACATAAGTGAGCTCTGCTGCAGTGTGTATATTTTGGAAGGGATTAGAGAAGCATAGAAATGGCTGTGGGAGTCCAAAGAAAATTAGGGAGACTGGAATGGTCTGTCAAGATCAGAAAGGTAATTTCACACTGACAATAGAGAAGGACAATGACCTAGATACACAAAGGTACTTAGGCACCTAGACCTCAAATTTTGATGTCTAAGTCTCAGTTTTGGCTACACTGCAATCCACAAAACTGCTGCTGAACCAATTAGGTGCCTTTGTTTTCAGAGTAAAAGCTCCTTAGGAGACTGTTTCAGCTTTGTGGATCACAGTGCTGTTCGGTGTGTGTTTGTTTTGTCTTTTTTTTTAAAGGTACCTAAAAGTTAGGTGCTCTGATGCTCAGCATTGGAATGCCTAAGTCCCTTTGTGAATACTACCCAGTATGGATGTGGAAGATTTTTGGAACTGACCAGGGCTAATGGAAAGAGAGGCAGAATAAGAAATATCCCAGGATGGAAAGACGAGCCAATAAATTCTTAAAAGTAATGGAGTGATGGCACTGAAAATCTGGATTAGCTAATGGGGAAATAAGAGATTTTCACAAGTTTTCCATTAAAGGCTTAACTTGCCAGATGTCCTCGTTTCCTTGTCCTGCATTGGTGGAGATGATGATGATGCTGTGATATGAAACATGTTCTGTTTTGCTAATTTCCTCTGCACCCTGCTCATTGCTTTTCCATTCCATTTTCCCTTTAAATTTTTAAAGAGGCAGTTCCAGAAAGTTAAAATTCTGATTTCAGTCTCAGTAAGACACACAAATCAATCTACTCCCTTCTGGCCACTCAATCGATTACAACTTCCTTCTACACCTGCTATCTCTAAGGTAACATTACCATAGAGGCAGGGGGCTTTTACAAATGTTTCTACAATGTAAGCACCTTGCTAAGAGAAAAGAGTAGTAAAAAGTAAAATAAAAGAGAATTTCAGAAAATAATACCTAATAAAGAAGAAGAGAAGATGAACAAATACAAATAAAGAAGGGGGAAGTATAAAGAAAAGAAACCCTTACAAAATCAATACAATTGTCTATAGTAATACACCACACTGTGTTAGAATGTAACACTATTTTAAATTCAAATTTAGAAATGATCAGTAGTCAAATCAGTGAATAGAAATTTGGATACCAGAATGGACCCCTCCTTTTGATCAGTCTCCAATCAGCTCCCAGCAACCAATGTATTTTCAGTGTTACTTTAATGTTTCTTGCAAGACCTTTTTAATCTCTCCTTCCTCTAGGGCTCTTTGGATTCATTATTGACATCCTCCATACTTCAACCAGAGACACTTAGAATAGACCTCTGTACCTTTGTAGAACCCTGCTGATATCAATGAGATGGCACACAAGCACAGAGGTCCACATTTCTGGCACTATAGCAAGATTGGAGCCATAAGGACAGGTTTTCAAAGATATTTAGGTACCTAATGTTTCAGGTGTGTGTTCAGACCTACATTTTAAAAGGTATTTGGGTCCCTAAAGATGGAGTCAGGTGCTTAGAGACATTTTTAAAAGTGCTGAGATGCTAACTCCTATTGAAATCAATGAGTCAGTTGCCTCGGCACTTTAGAAAATCACGCTAGGCACCTATCTATATCTTTATGCACCAACACACATTTGAATATCTGGCCCTTAATCTTTTCCCCCTGTCTGCTTGAAGGCTTTGCTTGTAATATCATCCAAATCTTCAAGAATTCCCCTTTCATATTTTTGAGACTGGTAAAACAGGATTTTCTTAAAGGCTATTCCCATTCCAATGACTTTCATGTCTCTCACTTGCCGGGCTTTTCCCGCATCATAGGTCAGAAGAGCTTATTAGGCCTTAGCTAAAAGCAAAAGAGATTTAAAAATTAGTACTGTACGGCCACAGGGGGAGGGATAGCTCAGTGGTTTGAGCATTGGCCTGCTAAACCCAGGGTTGTGAGTTCAATCCTTGAGGGGGCCATTTGGGGATCTGGGGCAAAAATTGGGGATTGGTCCTGCTTTGAGCAGGGGGTTGGACTAGATGACCTCCTAAGGTCCCTTCCAGCCCTGATATTCTATGATCTCTTAAGTATATTTTGTAATGGTTTCCAGATTGAATCTCAAAGCACCGATTGTTTTAAATGGTTTTTAAAACTATCTGATGCCTGATGAAAAATATTCTGTTTAGAAACTTCTCTGTCTTTCATGCAATAAGGAAATTTAGGCAAAATGCACTAAGTACAAGACTAGTAGAATAAAACATATGATGGCCCTTTAAAACAAACAAACAAACAAACAAAACCCAAAACCTCAGCATCCAAACTTTGGGGAAGTTCAAATCTAGATCCAGATTGATAGGCAAACTTTTTGGCTCACCCTTCTCTATAGTGGAGTGAATCAAAATCATGGATCCAAGCACCATTGTACTTTTAAGTTTAGATCTAGCTCCTAGCTTTGCAGCTCAAGCCCACTTCTAATTAAAAAGTTTATTTTTTAAGTTTCAAACTTGTTATGCACTTAGTTCATGGACAAAATTGCCTACAATAAAGCATTGTCTTAATACGAAGGTTTATTTAATACGCTAAATGTGACAGCCCACATTAACTTCAGTGGAGACAGAATTTCCCCCTATGTCTGAGTTTTTATGTACTGACTCGAGGCCACTAATTTCTAGAAATCAGGATCTGCATATTTTTGTTTTGGCTGATAGTACTTGTTTTTGATGTCTGTTTCTGTCTCTCTCCTGCATTCTGCTACCATAGGATATTAGGCCATCCTGATTATGCCTTACTGCTGTTGATATTCTTCCAGTAATTGCTCCTAATATTGCTACTGTTCTGTCACTGTTTCCTTTCCGGTCCTATCTATAGTCATGCTACTGACTTATGCTATACCAACCTGATCTTGCTAGGCTGCTGAATTGACTTCAGTACATTTCCTTTTCTTTCTCTTCCATAAAAAGAAGGCATTCAGATGTCATGGTGCAATAATGGCATAAAAACATAGATACAAAACAAAATCTTAAAAACCTTCTTTGTCTCCTTATACATCTTTCCTGGCCAAAATAAATACCCCACTTCCCATTTCTTCTATTATGAGCTGAGTGAAACCTTGTTATGGGTTGAGTTAAAACCTCATTGAGACTGATAGGTGTGTACTCACCTTCCGCTAACATAACTGTAAGCCTGAACCCCCACCTAAGACAAAAAGAGTATGAACCTGCTCAGGAAGTTTTGCTGAGCATTGTATTCTAAGGGAGCAGTTGGATGGAGATTGTGTGCGGGGAAGGCAGAACAGAAGAAAAACTGGGGAAGATTGATGCCTAGTGTATACTTAAATTTTAGGTTGATGTAGCTATGTTGCTCAGGGGTATGAAAAACCCACAACCCTGAGTGCCAATTATGCCACTGTAGTCCCTGTAATGCAGGGATCGGCAACCTTTGGCACGCAGCCCTCTGGGGTAAGCCTCCTGGCAAGCCAGGCTGGTTTGTTGACCTGCCACATCTGCAAGTTCGGCCGATCGCAGCTCCCACTGGCTGCGGTTCGCCGCTCCAGGCCAATGAGGCTGCGGGAAGCGGCACAGGCCGAGGGATGTGCTGGCTGCTGCTTCCTGCAGCCCCCATTGGCCTGGAGCGGTGAACCGCGGCCAGTGGGAGCTGCGATCAGACTAACCTGCGGACGTGGCAGGTCAGCAAACCGGCCTGGCCTGCCAGGGGACTTACCCTGGCCGGCCGTATGCCAAAGGTTGCCGATCCCTGCTGTAGTGTAAACATGGCCTGAGAGAGCGAGCGAGCCTGAAGGAGCAGTTGAAAGCTGAAGATGGCTGACTCTGGAAAAAACACTGGGATACATTTTTGGGTCAAGAGTACAGGCTGAAAAGGGTGCTCTTGGTGCTGTGAAAGGAGTTGTTTCATAGTATTTGATTCTTTCTGCATTCAGAAACACAGGACTTTGTATGTTCTTTGTAAATAAACTGCATCAAAGAAATAGCTGACTGTCACCAGTGTCTCCTCCTTCCTGGAACAACCTAGTGGACCCCAACTTTTGGCTAGTGATTCAGGACAAAATGGGCCCAACTTTTCTTTAACTCTGTCACTTCTTAGCCCTTTAGAGTAATAGCTCAACATAGCCTTTTTCTTAGCTCTCTGATGCCCACACTTCCGTGTCTCTACCATGTTGCCCATTTTTGCATTCCTACTGTTTAGCTGTAGTGTTGCTCCCTCCTTTCTTCAACAGAGGGTTGTAGGTTAGATTGAAAAGTCCCAAATTCTTCATTCTCATAATACTGCAACCCAGGCTGTCAAGCAACAGAGATGTGCTCTGATAAATCTTGTCTTCCAAATAGCTCTGACCCTGAGTATAGTAGCTAATACCATTTTCATATACTCAGAATGTCAGAATGGAAAATCAATCATATGTCATCATCATCATTGCATCATTAAAGAGTGAGACACGATGTCTCTGCAGTCTGAGGCAGAAAGGGGCTGAGGTTAAAATCACAAACCGTAGCTAAAATTTATGATTTAATTAAACTATATATGGATACACACATCTGACAATATCTCTGTTGCTATTAGAGTGTTGTAGAGGGAATAAACCACAAGGGATATGATTAATTGAGCCTCAGCAGGTAATAACTAATCAGAGGGAAAACTGGAACAGATGCCCTGGAGATTTCTTATGCTCTAGATTTCTTCTTTCTCTCTTCAGAACTTCGTACAGTGCCATCCATTCCAAAGCAGCAAGGACTTGTAAGCAAAATTGTGCAAGTAGTCTAATTTGCACAACACTCCCCTTTTAAAAATGAATAAGAGACTAGTGAGTTCCCACAAGCTTCCGCACAGGTTCCCAAGATATTTATATGGATAACCATGCATATTTATCTTACAAAGGAAAATGGAAATCTCTTTGTATAGCAAAGATATATATTCAATGCTTGGAAGAGGTGAATTCCCACACATGTATTCCCACCCAATTGCTGAATGGATATTAATCTTTTTAAAAGAAAAAAAATGTAAGTATGCTAACAAATATGCATGGACCACACATAGGTAGGTGTGCAGGTACCAGGTGTAGTATTATTTAGAGATTCTGATAATCTGCAAAGTATAGGTTACAGCCATTTCCATTATAAGCCTTATTTTTTATCTTTCTTACTCCCCCTTAACTTTGGCTAGCAAAATCGGCTTGACCTGAAAATTACCTGGTTTACTCTGAAGGCTGTATTTTTTTTTCTTATAAAGTTGTGGGAGGGGAAAGGATTCAGCAATTTTTACATTTGCAGGTTGTTTAAAACAATTGCCTTGAAGTGAAATTATAGTATATCTAACATTTAGTTGACTTTCCATATCATTAAATCTCCTTGATGTTTCATAAATAGGCTATATTTGTAGGAAGAAGAAGAAAGAAAAGGCAGTTATTAAGCAAAGATATTATTTGTTGTTTCCTCTGAAAAATGCAGCTTTAGTTGCTTTTGCAGTATTTACAGTCTGTGTATATATGATTAGTTTGTTTTTTGGTGGTTAACAGTAGAGAGACCATTAAGTCACAGATTTTTCTCTTCGCTTAAATGTTAGAGGCTGGTTTTGGAGCAAAAGAACCAGAATTTTAGTCCCAGCTTTGCAGGTCTATGTGGTTTATTTAGTAATTATGTTTTGTTCTGTTTGTAACTATGGATTAGTTGCAGAACAGCACCCAACCTGAAAGTATAAAGAAAACTGGTCAAACTTTTCTGTTTGTTTGTTACAGAAAATTGAAACAGAGCTATACGTCTGTTACCTTCTTTCTTTTTATTGTTCCTTTATTAGCCTGGTTTGATTAATAGAGTATTCTGAGATCTGTGGCCTAATTGGGGAGGGGGGAGTATAGATTGGATGAAAGAGGCTGTGTAATCTGTATCTGGATTAGCACAAATGAGTATAAAGTATGATGTGGTGTTGCTTTGTTTGTTTGCTTCTCTTCATAGAATATATTGCCTTTATTGACTTCAAAACATAACCTTAAGAGGTTTTGTTAAAGCCCCAGTAATCAGAGGCTCAGTGTTTGTTTGGCTGGTGTCAACAGAACACTGACATGGGTCTCTAACTATGAGGGGATTCAGAGACATATATCAAAGCCAGGATAGAGTTTGCTAGTTCATTTTGTTTCCATTATTATGGCATACAAGAATGTTAACAGAGCTAAGGAAGGCTCCTGACTAGGGGAGATTGGACCAAGCTCCTTGGCAGAGGGAGTTTAGTGCCCACACAGAAACACAAGCCTGAGGAAAATAAAGCAACAGAACAGGTTAGACTACATTTTTAATCCCAATAGGGACACTCTTTTCTCTAAAGAAAGTATTTTAAACCCATTTTCTTTAAAGCTTGTTTACAATAAAAGTCTCTGAGAAAGTATTCTCATTTTGAGTTTGTATAAAGTGCAGGCTACCATGTTATAATGATCATTTACATTAGAGATCACATCATGGGATATGTAGCTTTCCGGAAATTGATTGGGCTTTTCATTGGAGCAGGGATCTATGCTTATGATTCCTTTTGCAGAATTGGGGCATGATTCTTCTAAGTATTACATTATTTTCTTTTGAGGTTATTTTCTTAGCTCTTCTCATTCAAACAGATTTAATCCAGTGAATTCCCATTTTTGTTTGCTTATTTGTTTTGGTGACAATTCACGTCTGATCATACAAAACTCAGATATCAATGGGAGATTTTTTTTCCCTGGGGATTGAATTATTAGTCATTAATTTCTTAAATTAAGTGCCAGTTTCTGTGATGTATACCTCTAAAAAATGCAGTTTTGGTGGCTTTTGCAGTATTTTTGTTCAATCAATTATGAATGAAGCAAACTTAATTCTTTTCAGCAAAACTCTACATTGACTTTTACATAATATTTTTTTGTTCTTGGCATGGGCAGTGGGTAAAGCTTTCCCTTAGGGAGGCTAGCTCCCTACCCACCTCTTCTGGCCAAGGCCCAGCTCCCAGTAGCGGCGCCAGGGTTTTTGCCCCCCTAGGCAGCAGCGTTCCTCCACCGTAATCGGTGGTGCTTCGGTGGCAGCTCCTCTGAAGCTGCGTTCGCAGCAGCGTTTCGGCGGCTGCTTTTCTTGCCGCCGAATTGCCACTGGGAAATGAGTCACAGCTGAAATGCCACCGAGGGCGGTGAAATGTCGCCCCCCAAATCCTGCCACCCTAGGCGACTGCCTAGGGCCGCCTAGTGGAAGTGCAGGCCCTGCCAGCCCCAGTCACTGGTCTCAGTCCCCCTATAGCCCCACAATAATACCTAAGCATTCATTTAACACAATGGACCCCAGATACACTTAAGCAGTGGGACACACATCTCCCAAGGATATTGAAAGAAATTGCCATATGTGTGAGATATGTTATCTGATCCTAGTATTGTTTGGATAGCTTTGAGTGTGTGGGAATGTATTATACTGCTATTTCAATCAGGAAATTGGACAAAGGGTGATGAGAATGCAGGGGAAGGGAAAGCACCAAGCCTATATGGGAAAAGTGTTTCCTTCAGAGATGAAGGGCTAGTTTTCCAAAAGGGATTTAGATGCCTAAAGATGCAGATTGGCACCTAGTGAGATTTACAAAAAAAACCCACCTCAATGGGTAGGACACAAAATTCCCACTGACTATTCTTCTTGTGCTTACAAGAAAACTTGTAGGGCGTGTTTCACCTTGTAGTCAAACTAGAAAATTAAAGCTTCCTTGGGAGAGGCCTCTCATGTCAACACCTTCCTAGCTGATGATTCTTTACCCCAGAGAATCTTGGTGCATGGGCCATTGAGACTTGTAAATATTAATTATTTATTTTTGCAACTGAGTCTGTTTATTGAAAGGGCAGAAACTGTAACTATTATACTTACTTGCAATCAGGAAGATTCTCCCCTCCCTCTCCTCCAACTGAAAAGGATAAGCTGTTGTTCCAGAAACATCTTTTTGGATTTTCATTTGTTTTACAAGGAGTGTTTATACCTAAATTCCCAAAGGTAATTTTGTTTTATTTTTTACTGTTTTAATACCTGCACTATAAATCTGCTCCAGACCTTTTCCTACTACATCAGAGATTGAAATTTAAAATAACTTAATGACTCACTGCCTATAAAATTATTTTCATTATATTACAAAGTGCAGCAAAGTCCCAGAGTGGATATAACCTTCCTATTTTGTGTTCTGAATTTAGGATTTCAACTAAATTAAAGTCTTCCATTTAGTCAGAGACTGTATTAATCTATGTGAGGAATCATTTTCAGAACATAATACATTGATGATCACTTGGAAAAATCTGGTCCATGGCTGACTCATATCACACTTGATAAGAGGAAGATTTTAAAAGATAGTATCTAGATTTATGTTAGTTAACTAATATGAAAGTGTATTTTGCAATTGTTTTTTCCCTCGTTCACACATTAGAGTTTCTCTGTTACAGTAATATAAGGCTTCTGGAATCAAATTCATGAAAATAACCAGGTCTGGAGTTATTTGCACTTAGAGATAGGCCAGAATCACTTTTCTGAATCCCCATGAATTTTGACTGGATCTGATTAAAGGGAGCATGGATGTGAACCATCTTGGATTTGTTTTTCTAAAACAAAATCCCATCTCTGAGTGGTAAAGAGAATAAAATAAAAAAAAAATCATCCACTGTTCCTCCTCCCATTTTCATTTAAAAGAGAGCTGGGCCAAACTGAAAACTATTTATGCATCTGTCTCTTACTCATATCCACCATCCTAAACTTTAGACTCATTCTCTACAAGATGCTGAGTGTATCCTATGAGGTGTTCGATGTCATTGATTTGCAATGGAAAGTGTGTGCTCAGCACCTCACACGACTGAGTCCTTTTGGGATCAGATGAATGGGAATTATGTCTTGAACCAGTTTTGGTAATAGGTTTTACAAAATCATCCTTGCTTTTGCCTATGTCTGTTTGGCAAGATTACTTTATGCTCTTGCTTATCTCACTATACAGGGCAAAAAGTCCATTCCAGATGTCTTTAGCTTTGCAAAGTACTACTTAGAATGGTTGTTTTAATTTTGAGACAGATTATTTTCTCTCTTACTCAGATCTCATTTCCTGATTCATTCTTTATGAAACCAATCTACTCATTGCATAAATTGAACATACTGCATAATGAGACAATAATTGTGTTCAACTATAGACATTTAGACTAAAATTGTTTAATATTAAAGCACTGATTTGTATCTGACTTTCAAATGGGATTTTTTTGTTTCAATGTACTGTATCTAAAATAGCCTTAGTAACCATTTCCCCCTTATTTCTTCAGTGAGATGAGGCCAGCTGTACTCTTCAATCTAATGATGCTGATCTTTATCTGTATCATTAATAAAGAAGTGCTGTTGGTGCAAGGATTATTCTCCATTTAGATTCAGCAAACAGAAAAGAAGTCTTTTCTCTGGGCTCATATCCTTTCAGCTAATTAAACTGGAGAAAATGGAAATCACACATATAAAAATACAACCAGGTAAAGCTAAAAGTCTGACTTAAACCCACATAGAGCTAGAAAAACCATAGGACACAAACTCTGTCCCTAACTATGGTCTCATTGTACTTATGGTTTTGGGGCCAGATCCTCAGCTGCTATAAGTGTAAACAGCTCCATTGAACTGCTATTATCCTCAGTTACGGATGTGGCCCTTCAGTGAAAACTGATGCAACTGTGATTCATTATTTTTATTTCTGTACACCCAGTAAATCCAGTGAGGATCAGATCTGCATTGTGTTAGTCACTGGACATACTCAGAGTAAGAAACTGTCCCTGCACTGAAGAGTTTACAGTCTAAAAAACATGCACTGTTTAGAGATCTCTTGTAATGGAAGGTCTTTTCTCCTCTATGAGCTTGGTATTACTGGCATTGAAGTTAATGGGCAATTTTACTATTGACTTCAATATGAAGAGGATTGAGATTTCTATGTACATGAGAATCCTTAAAATGATAAGAGTCACTTACGTTAAGCAAGTGGAAATAGTCCTAAGTATGCAAAATGAAGGTAGCCATGCTGTTGTTATACATCGTAATATAAAAGACACCGCTAAATGGCAAATTAAGGACAAAATACTCAGTCTGTTTTCTTAAGAGGAGGTGTTGGGTGTTCTTGCATGGAAAATTGCTTTTCACTTCATTTAGAAAAATATAAAGTCTGTGCATCACTGGAAATGGGAAGAGAGATGTCAATTCTATTTGCTGTGACACATTTTGCAGGCTAAATTATTGAACTGTGATCAGTAGTGTTTACGCCTGTAAATGATGCATCTGGGTAAGGGGAGGGAGAAAGGTGGGGGCAGATGGAGAGAGTAATGGCATTCTTAAGAAAAAATATTTGAGATAGAAATATTGCTAAGAAATAGGAATTCTATATTTTGCATCATTTTCTTGTGGTTTTCACGCAACTTCTTTTTAAGCTGTTTGCTTGGTTGAGTGAGTGAAGCATTTACATAAATTTGACTACTTTTGATCATATGAATAGAGACACGGATCCTCTAAGTCAAATATGGAAAGAACTTCTCATTCAGTTAAGTTTTAGACATGGACAAAACCAAGCTAATGAAAACAGAGGCATCCAGTGAGGTTCAGGTTGTATTTAACCCTTGATACCCAAGCTGCTTACAGAAGGATCAAATCAACCTCTGGAAACAAACACCCAGATGGTGGGGAAAATGATCTGGATCTAAAGTCATCAGGTATGTTCTGATACCTTCACTCACACTGAGTAGTACCTTATTCTACAATCAATCCCTCAGTGGTCAAAAGGATGATCTGGGAAGTAACTTGCTATTCAATATGAATAACAGCATCCAAATCTGGTCTTATCTACCTAAATACCTGAGCCAATACCTTGAATCCAGGTGTGCTGTTGACTGGAACCTACCCCACCCTCCCTGTGTAATGATTCCAGTAGGGGTGTATAAAGTCTCATGGGGCTAGTTTCACAAAAGGGACTTAGGCTCCAAGTTGCAATGCCTAACTTTTAGGTGCCCTTCCACCTCTTAGAGTCCACAGCCCCAAGGTAAGCACACAGGTTCCCTATACAATGCATGGGAAGAGTTAGGCGCCTAATAATGGGATCCACAAAAGCTAGCACACTGAAAATGAGGCCACCTAATCTAACCAATAGGAAATGCCAAAGATGGGGTGAGACTTAGGCTGCACCCCTCAAATGGTTTTAGGTGCATAAATAGTTACTCACTCCCCCCATCCCTCCGCCCTGGCCTGTTAGTTGTGCTGAGATTTCAAAAACAGCCTTTCTAGCCACTTTCAGCAATGAGCATAACAACTGGTATTCCAGCTGCAAGCAATGGCCTAGGCATGTTATTGAGTTAACAAAATTTCCTCCTTACAGGTGCATAAGGTGGCAGTTAGGCACCTAAATCCCTGTGTGGCTCTAGCCCCTGCTATGTTTAAGACATAGTTATGACCAACTGTGAATATTGTTAATAAAAGCTTGCTCCCAAGGATCATTGCAGCAACCCAAAATAGGTTCTAGCCACTCTAGTGCTGTGGGCAGGATTGAATGCTTAACTATTTACTTGCCAGTCAGCAAAGAATGACTGAGTAGAGTGTATTTTAGGAAATGCTTCCTCTGTGATCATACCATCCAGAACTATGGAGTAGTTACTGATAAATGTGTGACTCCTGCATCCAGGGCTTCTAATACGTTCAGAAGCTGTAGTTACTTCATTGGCATGAAGAGTGTAGAAGTTGGATTCAGTGACTCTGTTAAAGCCTCAGAAGTTCTTTACACATCAGTTCCTACTTTGAAATGTAAGGAACAGGAACTTTCTATGTCTGTTGGAAGCTCAGCCTCACACTCGGGAGAGAATGTTGTGATGCATTGTCACTTACAAAACCTCGAGAACCAGTCCAATTGCTCTTTGCCCGACGATAATGTGATGGTCTTGTATATTGTTAAACTCTGTAACGGGGCCAGTTCTTCAGCTGTCTTAAAGAGGTGTAGGTCCATTTACATCACTAGAGCTACACCGATTTACACCAGATGAGGATCTGGCCCTTTTGTCCTAAATGGTCCTTTAGAGGGCCCCTTCTGTGTACTGTTCTGTGCCCAGGGTAATTCGGAATAAGTCTGGGAGAAATAGTCTTCCAACACAGGCCACAGATTCATTCTGCAGGCTGGTCATTACTGCAGTCACAATGTGTCCCCTCCTCAGAGGGGAAAGGACAGGGACATACATGTAACAGTGGATCCTCCAGCCTAACCCACCATCTGTATTCTGTACTGAGGGAACTGCTGGTCTTCAAATCTCTTCAGCCTCCCTTTAAACGATGGAACTGCTCTGTTTTTTTTTTCTTTCTTCCAGATAACTCTACATCCATAAAGAAGGAAGCAGGATGCACTTCTATTTGTAGAATCAAGGTGGGTGAGGTAATATCTTTTATTGGACTAATTTCTGTTGGTGAAAGAAACAAGCATTTGAGCTACACAGAGGTCTTCTTCAGTCCAGGAAAGGTACTCCCAGCATCATAGCAAAATGCAAGGTGGAATGGATTGTTTAGCATAACATATTGTAAGGGATCATTCAAGATAGAGTATTCCACATTACTTTTTTGCTGTGTTGCTGGGATTGCCTTTCCTTCACATGAGGAAGAGCTCTTTCTAGCTCGAAAGCTTGTCTCTCACCAAAAGAAGTTGGTCCAATAAAATATATTAACTCACTCACCTTGTGTCTCTAATAACCCGGGGCCAACATGGCTACAACTACACTGCATACTTCTATTTGTAATCATTCTTGGACATTCAAAAGGATAGTTGGCCCCCAATTGTCATATCTTTATTCTTCCTATTCCTCATTGATTTTCTTCATTTCACTTGTTTGAATAAAATCATAGCTTCTGTTTCCAATGACCAGATGACACAACTGTTAAAAGAACCTATTTGTTAATGTTTGTTTGCCTGGTGGATTTGAAACGAGGTGTACAAAGTAGTGCACCAACAATATGATATTTTGATCTGCAAACGTTAGGTCTTGGGGTTTCTTTAAATGAATTATATAAATTACTTTTCAATGCAGACTGCTTTCTTTCTTTAGTTGTTGAAGCCAAAAACTTTAGAAGATGAGTTCAACCATCTTTTGTGAAGCAATACCATGTGACCAATTAAGTAAAAATTAAATTAATTCAGGTTAATTGAAAATATTGATGTCTGGCAAACATGCACATACATACACACATTGCTTGCAAATTCAACAAATGATTTTTTGTATAATTTTGGATTTTGAATCAATAATAATGTATTATATTGTTTTTATATTTTGGTGACTGAAAAAACTTCTTTCATTCCTGTTGGTCACTGAATATTTATGTGGGTTATCATAATAGAAAAAGTAATGCTCTGTTGGTTTAATAAGGAATCCTTTTGAATGTTTTGTTTGTGGAATTGTTTTTCTAGGAGTGCTAATAGAATTAGGGGGCATTGGTTAGTGCAACGTCCATGTTCAAGTGTAACATTTTTGGATTTATTGGCGCTCAGGGGGAAGAAAGAAAGGAGAAATATAGATCCTAACATTCCCTAACTTTGGAAAAGTTGGGATCAAATTATGAACTTTAAACTTCCTATAGAGCTTAATAGAAAATGATACATTTTCTGTTGTTTTTTTAATTTATGATACAAAATTATAATCTGGATTGGCATTATATTCATCCTATTATTCTCAAAGTCTGTAGGAAAGCCATCATTTGACACTACTGTCTGTTTTAAAATTAATTTCTATAAGATCTCACTGGTTTCATCTCTTTATTTCTATATAACTGCTCTAGAAGGAATGGTTCCATATTTACCTTCAGTCTGAAACTGGCTCTGTTATATGTAATAATGTCATTCAAACGAGTAAGCCTAAAACAATATTTTTAAAAGTGATGTAACTTCACAAAAATAGCTAATGCTATGATTATATGTAGGGAAAAGCAGATTTGTTGAAAGCAAAACATTGTGTGGGAACATGTTGATTTAGACAAATCTTTTGAAGGAAACTGAGGAGCCAGGGTTTCCTGGGCAACCAGGCTGCTCACTTGGTGGGCTGCTGTGAATCTGGGGCTCCACATGAGCTTCTGGACTTCTTGAGAGACCAGGGAACATATTTTGTTTCTTTAAGGAACCTTTTGGTGTTTCCAAAACAAAACATTGTTATCTGCATTAAAATTTTCAAGGTTTGGGGTTTTCATCTCAATTCAGCATGAAAAAATTCCCCAACCCTCAACATTTTTCATAGCTAGCTCTACCAATAATGCCATTAGCAAATGTGCTATCTTTCACTAATGAAGCACAGAGTATCAGTTCTGTGTTCCCATTCAGTGTAATATCTGTGGGCACATTCAACACTATGATCATTTTATGTTCCTGACTCACTATTACATTATGCTTATATCTGAATTTTGTGTGATGGCTGCCATCTTGGTTGATACACTGGAGTTTGATCTGGGGACCTCCAGAACTAAAAGCATGAGGTGCTACAGCTTGAACAAAGCAACTAGGAGGATCAGGCACAGAAGGGGTCTTGTACAACACATGCACCAGTAGGTTACATTTACATGTCCATGTTTTTAGGAACTAGTATCTTGACTTTGTAAGTTTTACTTAAGAAAAAAATCTAAAAGAGATTCATTTTGTCATCTCTTTCCAAGTTAGATAAATTCTATTTTGTTTAAAATTACAAGTACTCTTTTCAGTTAGAACAGGAAACCTTTTCTCTTAATATGTGTGATATTGAGTGCCTCATGGCACTCAATTGTTTCTGGGTTTTTTTCTTCATCTAGTGCTGATGAAATTAAAATGGCCACTTAGCAATTGTGTCTTACCACCTGCTCCCTTGATCCCTGCCCTATGCAGCTGTTACAGCTCTACATGGATACTTTAGGTCTTGTCACTACTGATACTGTCATTTATATTATTTAATGCTAGTTTCCATCGAGTTTGAAGATAGCTGCTGTTTCTCCTAATCTTCATTTTGTTTGTTTACCAATGCTATTTGTTAAAGTATAAAACATATCTGATCTTGCAAATACTAAGGTGAAAGAGTAACTTTAGTCATGTGAGTAGTCCCATAGGCAAATGCTAGCAGGATCTGGGCCATTTAACTTGTCAGAATTCAAACAAAAACATACAAAGCCAAGGATTGGCAACCTTTGGCACGTGGCCCACCAGTATAAGCCCCCTGGCAGGTCGAGCTGGTTTGTTTAACTACCGTGTCCGTAGGTTTGGCCGATCACGGCTCCCACTGGCTGTGGTTCGCCACTCCAGGCCAATGGGGGCTGCGGAGAGTTGGGCCTCTACTTCCCCTTGTAGGTCAGATTTTATATTCCTTCCATAGACATAGGGAAAGCTGTTGAGCTGGGATCCTCTGATTGGTTTTTTTATCTAAGGAAATAACTTACAGAAGAATAATCATGCCTATAACTTTGGCTGTACAAATCTTTCTGAGGAAGTGTGTGATCTTGTTTTTCCATTATAATAAATAGGGGGCAACCTTACAAAATGATACTCACCCAAGGCAAAGAATTCTGTTTATAGGCAAGTAAAAGTCCATGAGATTTTTCCCTACCACTATCATCAAGGTGAAGTGTGGGTAAGCAGACTTGTGCTCATGACATTACATTTTCATGACCATCTCAAAAGATTGAAATAGTGGTGGGTGAACCCTTAGCATTTGAGATTGTATGAGCCCTGTAAACTATTTTTCACAAGTATTTGGATTTCACATTGAGTTTTTTGACATGCAAAATGTTTGAAAAATAAAAAAAAATATTTCCCATTTTCTGCCCTGTGTTTAATATTTCTTAAACATACTGTTAACATGACTAAGCACTGAGTTATCCATTGCCTGCCACAAAGACCTCAGTTGTTTGTTATGATTGTTGCTTTGCCTTCTGTAATTGGATTTCTGTCTGTATTTACAGTCCTCCAGATTCTAGTCACTTTGCAAACTGTGCTTCCTTTTGAAGGTCAAATTTATACTTTTTAGCAAGTGGTGGTCAGAAATCTCCAAAAGTTGCATCTTCCAGAGTTTCCTTCTAATCATTTCATAAGTGTGGCAGGGAATCCTCCACCCCCCAACACAAGGGTCTCTTGAGATCTGTGCAGCTCTTGGGACATTGACAGAACCCAGGGCTGTCAGCTCAGAGATACAGTGCCTGGAGAAAGACCTACAGGCTATATGCTCCTCCTGCATGTGGAAACATCTATAGATTGTGCTGCCATTTTGTTTTCTATCATTCTAGGATTTTTTTAGAGCCTATTACCATAATATTTAAGCAATTCTCTGGTATATTGAATCCACATTTAGGCTCTTCAGTGGACACAAGAGAATCTTCTTTTTTGATTACAAAATGTCTGCTTGCGTTGGTGATTCTGTATATGCGTGTTTAAATAATTCTGATTATCATTCCATCGCATCTTATTTAAGAGTCACCATGTTAAAAGAGGTAAACTATCTTTTAGTGACTGAGCAGATTAGCTTCAAGGTGTCTTTTGTAATCATAGGTTTCATTGTTCAGTACTTTCTTCCAGCATGGGGTACAACTCCATGTAGCCATGGAGAAATTAGGGAAGGGCTCTCTTTCTCTCCCACTCCTACAGCCCCCATTGATCTTACATTGTTCAGCTACAGGGACTCCATGCTGGGGCAAATGTTCACCCTTAACATGGGTATTTTATGGCATGTATGGCCTATTGGTTGGGTCTCTTGGGCTATTGTCTTAAGGAGTAGCACAAATTCTCATGCTCATACTGAAATAAAGATTTATTTCCTTTGCTCGGGCTGTCCTATTACAATTCAGATGATGCACATATTCCACACACACGTTGTGTTCCTTGGGCCAAATGCTGCTGTATTATACTGATGCAATCCCTGTTGATTACAATAGAATTATGCATGTGTAATTGAGAGTTAAACAGGGAACATGTTTCCTGTTTAAAGGGTTCCAAAGAAAGAACTGAACATGATGTTATAACAATAACTATTTATATACTACATGAATACATGTTTTTTGATAACTTGGGAGAGGTATTATATAAGTTAATTCCTTTTTCCATTCATTTAGCTTCATGTGGTATTTAACACTGCAAAGCTAATTTACATATGAATCCCACACACATACAATTTCTAGATGAAGAGCTGAAATGCTTGAGTGTATTGGTAGTGATGTTGTTGCAGTGGATGGATAGTTAGCTGCATGTGTCATATATTAATCATACTGCTGGTTTCTCAGTAACATGAGGAATAGAGAAAGTAATTGAAAGTATTGAAATATATTACACCACTATATCCTTTCTCTAGCTGACTTTTTAATTTAATTTAATTTTTACAAATGTTGTATGCCTTTGTTGCCTTATGCATTGATGTATTGGTCTGATTTCCACTTGAGAAGATCACAGGACATGCTCTGTTGTTACCTTCTTATATTTTAAAATTATTGCAAACACCTGGGAAACAGAGTCTTTCATATGTCATTTTGGAAGTACTGATCTGATTTTTCTGAGAAGTTTACTCATCACAATTTTGATATCTCAGAAGTGGCATGATCAATATGCTAGTTTTCAGTCCCATATTTATTCCATTTATGCCTCATATAGCTGTATTTGTTTGTGCATAACTAAAAGGTTTTTGATTGTGATAGAATAAGACACATGCATCTCTTCACATTGCATTACATCAAGCTGTCTGATATGACAGGTTAAAACTGATATAATCTACTACAAAGAGATTACTCTTACTGGGTTTTCAGTTAAATATGTTTTTGCTTTTCTTTTTCCCAGTGGCAGCAAAAGAACTAGCTTGACTTTTTAAAAGTTCTCTCTACAGAAGTGATGAAAAAAGAAAATATCACATTATATTAATATTGTATCAGTGGTAAATTACCACAAAACCTTATTTCACCTTCCCCAACTCTGACTGGCTCAGCTATTCTGGCCACTGGGTAAGAAGAAGAAGCCAGGACTCCACCAATTCCTCACCCAATGTCTCTGGTGAGGCAGGAAGTGGGCAGGTAGCCTTGTTTATTCCTATACAACTGAATACAATGTCCAGGTAGCTCTCTTAGGGGACTAATGGTGGCTGACACCAATAATTGCATGGGAGGACAGTCTGTCAGTCTATTCTATAGACAATAATGAAGTATTTAAATGTTTCTAGTTTAACATTTCTATGTGTCTAAGAAGCATCTATGTGCTATGGTGATGGGTGCTATATAAATACCTCAGATAGATGCAGGTCAGTGGAAATATTAGGACTACAGACATCCTTAGGGCCCAAGTCACCTTCTGACATCAATCTTTATATATAACTGGCATTGTGTTTCTGGAAAAAATGAGCTAGATGAGCGAGCTGGCACTTCATAATGAGATATTGCATGCTGCATTAGCTACCTTAAACCTAACGACTTGGTAACAGAGAAAGTGCGCAGGTGGAGTGTGATCACTCTAGCCGTTGCTTTATTTAGCTGTTGTGAAACAGGATAGTGTGTGTCATGCTTGAATCTTCCTTGAAATACTTATTACATGGCCTGCAGTTTAATTAAAGGAGAGACCATCAGGCTGTGAGTGGTGTAGAGTGGTGGCCTGCATATACACACAAGGCTGTCTGAGGAAAGAGGGCTATTTCAGATTAAGTGTTGTGTGGTGAGCTGAAAAACTCACAATAACTTTCCAAGGTGTTTCTGTTTCTCTTTTTTTCTACTGGGAAAAATATATTCCTCATGATGCTCTGTCCTTTTCATTTTGTATGCTAAGCTTGACTCATTAAAATGGAGGTCTTGTCTCTGGATGTGTCGGGTCTGGGGGGTGGAGTTTTAAAGCATCTGAAGCTGGTGGTATTACCTAGTGGCAAGAGTCTGTTGCTGGGTCCTCCAGTGGGGCTGGCAGTAGGGGAACCTGAGACCTTCCTGCTCCACCAGGCTCTGACCCAGGGCCCTGTGACTGGCAGGTCAGATATGCGGCCTGGGAGCGGATGCCACCCAGCTTGCTCCCTGGGTCACTTCTTACTCTGGCTTCTGCACCTCCAAAGTCACAAGGTCTGCTTACAGACTCTCCAGGGGAGGAGTTCTCCCTGACCATGATCTGGAGGCTCTTTCCCCTCAGTCCCTGGTCTCCACTAGGGTGACCAGATGAGAAGACCCGAAAATTGGGACTTCCCACCAAAAAAAACCCCAAAAAACAGAAGAAGCTCAAAGTTGTTGAGCAAAAAAAAACGGAAGAGGCTCGAAGTTGTTGAGCAAAAAAAAAAAAAAGCATCTGCCTCCGGAATCCTCTGGGCACTCCCGAGGGACTCTGGGGGTCCCTTCTCACCTCTACCTTGGTGGCTGGGCTGTGGACCCAAGGTGGTAGTGGCCTGAAGAGGAGCAGCCACTTCAGCAGCTCTTGGCTTCCCCCGCTAGCCCAGCCTTTGCTAGCAGTCGGTGTCCTGAGTTTGGATATCCCAGGCTTCTGGCCTGTGTCAGAGAGGCCAGACCCTGTGTGACCACATAGTTATCCATCAGGGCTGTGGCCTCCGCCAGTGATGCTGGTCTATGGTGCTTCACCCCTTCTTTCCCACGAGATGGGAGAACCTGGAAGAGCAACTCTAGCATGATGAGCTCCATTACGTGTACTCTGGTCTGGTTGTTGAACTATAGCCAGCACTAACACCAACACCGTTCGTTCGGGCATTTTGCCACTACTTGTGGCCGGGCTCTCTGTGGGTATGTTTCCTCCCTGAATCATTGGTGGAATGTTTCGGGGTTGATATCCATGTAGTCTAAAATGGCTGCTTTTACTTTGACATAATCCAGCACTTCTACAGAGTCCAGGCCCAAATAGGCAGCTTGTCAATTATGGGGCTATGAGGGTGGCCCAGTGTGCCTGCGGGCAATGCACTGCAGAGGCCACCTGCAAGAAGCTGACCAAGAAGGCTTCGGGGGTCATCACTGGGGCCCATTTTGGCAAGCTTGATGGGCAGCCTGGGTGGAGGGAGGAAACACATCACCAAAAGGTCTTTGTGCTGCAACGTTAAGAGTCCTCTGAGGGTCCAGGACTGCTGCTATCTGTTGAATAAGGGGTTGGTATTGCTCCTGATAGTGTGCCGCCTGCCCTCAGTGTATCTGCTGCATTGCTGTTGGGTCGCTACTGTTGCTGCTAGGCAGCTATCTGTGCAGTAGCTGACCCTGTGATTGCTGTTGCTGGGCTGCCTGCTGCTGTTTGCTCACTATCATCCATATGAGCAGCTTTTCTGCATCTGTGGTCTATGTTGGGCCAGTCTGTCGATATGTCTGCTGCCCTTCTGTCAGGACTGGGTCATTGCCTGTGTTCTCCACCAGTTGTCAGAGGAGGAGGTGGTGATGGTGGTGGGCCGGGGGGGCGGGGGGGCGTGTTCCAGCATCTGAATATGGTGATATTGCACAGTAGCGAGAGACTGAGGCTGGGTTGCTGGTGTCTGAGGCACCGGCAGTAGGGGAACCCGAGCACTCCCTGCTCCACTGAGTTCCAGCCCAGGGCCCTGTGACTGGACGATTGGGTTCTTACAGTAGAAAGAATTTCTGCAAAGTCAATTGAGAAGCAGATTTTTGTAAACAGCACAGTGTACTTGATGAGGTGTTTTTCCAATTCATTTTATTTTGCTCTCAGTGTGTCAGCATGCCACAGAATTTACTATTGGCTTGTATAACTGCACTGTAGTCGTTGTCAAGGGGAAAGATCAGAGGCTTTGGCAGCTGAATTATGGCAGTTGAGAATTTTCGCACCCAGGGATCAGGTGTTGGCTCGAGCTTTTGGCACCTGTTCTCATCTGGATCTGAGTGTGTATTGCAGAAAGTTATTCACAAATATTCATTCTAATTTTTAAGCATATTTACTTTGACTGTGTTTGTGCCCCTTCTGTGTTCGCTAAAATATTTATGGAAAGAAAAGAAGCCAGCTGGCAGAAGTGGTCATTGAGAAAATCAAATGTAAGTATTTATTGCAGAATATTCACACATCGAACTTTGAACTTGTAGTTTTAAGTATATGCCCTAGAATCCTCGTTCTAAGAGGTAAACATTTAATCAGGATTCAGAAACAGCCCTTATAACCTATATTGCCAGTCAACACAGTACACATTCTTAATGCTCACAGAAATGTTTGGATAAAATAGTAAATAATTGTGAACATCAAATCTGTGATCTGTTCATGGCTAATTTGTGAACAGAAAGTGGGTATATTTTATTAATAAATTGTTTCCTACGAATGGTTCAGTCCGTATTATTCATTCGGTCTTTCAATCCTTTGGATTATATTTTCACTATAAGGCCTGACCAATAATGATCTAGCCAAATAACTCTCAATATTTCAATTCTAAGACCCTGATTGAGCAAGGATCTTAAGGGCCCCTCTGAAGTCAGTGGGAGTACTCCTGTGCTTAAATACCTCAATGAAACAAGGGCCTAAATCACCATGACAACTGAAATGTTACACCATATTTGTGAGAGTATTATATGAAGGTACAAATAATTCCCAAAACGTTACTCAGAACAAAGTCATCGCTTTGATGACAAGATGTCTGTTCATTTGCTCTGTAAGGGAGTCTGGAAATACAAGTATGTTATTGTCCACCATTTGATTTAAGCAAACCCATCTTCATTCAGATTGGACAAATTAATTTGGGGACAAAAACAAACAAAAATAGAGAAAAAGGAAAAAGAAAGGCGGAATAATTTGATGAACTCCGTCTCTGGTTGTAAGTTGGTCTCCATTGGTCTCCAACCCACTCATTCTTCTGTTAGATATTTGTAGACCTCCATTGGGGTCGACAACTGGCAGAGTACTATTAACTCTTCAGGTTGACTGACATCAACTGTTCCTTTGTAAACAATACCTGATGTTTATAAATGATTGAAAACTTCTTTAGTTAAAAAATTCCAGGAAAGTTTTATGAATAGTCTTTCATTTAGTGCATTATAGATATCTAGCTAGATTTTTGAAGTTCACCATGACAAGAGACTAGTGTATTTATCAAAGGGAAACGTGTACTGGGGAGAGGGAAGTAATAGAATTCAAAGGTAAGGGAAGAAATCAACAGACAAAACCAAATAAGGAAAGTAATTTTGTGAAACTATAAAAAACCCATGTATCCTTTAAACTGTCCAATTGTACTGTTAGGGCATATCACACAGTAGCATAGCCAGGGGGGGAGCAGGGGGAGCGACCGCTCCCCCTATGAGGAAAAGCGGCGCTAAGGCGCCGCCAGAGCCTCGCTAGGGCGGCGCTTTAAAAGGCCCGCGGCTCCTGCTGCTGCGGGGAGCCAGGGGCCTTTTAAAGCACTCCCCCACCCCCAGCCCCACTGCAAGAGCCGGGCGGGAGGGGGGGGGGGCGCTTTAAAAGGCCCGCGGCTCCAGCCGCAGCAAGCCGCCCCTCGTCTCCCCGCTCAGCAGCTCAGCGGGGAGACAAGGGGCAGCCCCGGCGAGCCACCCCTTGTCTCCCAGCTCAGCGGGGAGGCAGCGGGCAGCTGCAGCAAGCCGCCCCTTGTCTCCCCGCTCAGCTGCTGAGTGGAGAGACAAGGGGCAGCCGCAGCAAGCCACCCCTTGTCTCTCTGATCAGCTGCTGAGCGTGGAGGCAGCGGGCAGCTGCCCGCCGCCCCCAAAATCTTGGCACCCTAGGCGACTGCCTAGGGTCACCTAGTGGGCGCGCCAGCCCTGCCAGCGGCTCCTGCCGCTGCAGGGAGCCATGGGCCTTTTAAAGCTCCAGCGGCGGAGCTTTAAAGGGCCTGGGGCTCCGCAGCGGCTGGATCCCTGGGACCTTTAAAGTGCTGCAGGGTGAGTACAGGGGGCGTGGGAGGCGCCTTCTTATAGCGCCCTCCCCCTGTGCTCAAGACCTGGCTACACTACTGATATCACAATCTTTGTTTTAGTACCAGGGTAAACAATGCCCTTCAAGATCACATGAAGACAGCTTTAACAGTTACAGTATTTAGTTCTCTAAAATGTTAGCCCCGATATTTAAATACAATTAGGAAATTATAACTGTTGTCCAAATCACTCAAAATAACCTTCATGCAGCTGACATTTTCTGTCATTACCTGCGAGGTCCAGCAATAACTTCCTCCTCTATTTTGATTTCTCCCTTAGCATTCTCCAGAGATTCTGGCATACTACTGAAGCCCCAGAATGCACAAAGCAAAATAAGTCACCTTCTTTTAGTGAATTTAGTGACTGCTGAGTCAGTGACCTGGGCAAAATATATAATACTAGAAATAAGAGACATATATTTGTTTTTACTAATGTCACATACTTATCATGGAATAGATATGGCATAATAATTCAAAATCTCAAACATATTCAAGTGTGGCTCTGATTCAACAAGCCTTAACCAGGAATACAGCCTTCCAAGAGAGTTTTGCAAAGAATATAATCTCTTGGGGCTTGATCCTATTCCCATTCAGGTTAATTGAGAAAATCCCATGTAATAGGGCAGGACCAATCCCTTAGGCAGTTCAAACTATCAGTTTGCTATTAGAATGTGCCACATTTTTCCCCTCAACCCTAGAATTCTTGCTAATGTGACCGATTTTAATCCTTTTTTAAATGCTCCTTTATCTTTAGCTCCCTAAGTAAGTCTGCTCCATATCAATAGTGATAAGGACCAGAGTCTCAGTTGATATAAATCTACATTGCTCCATTCACTGCAATGGAGTAATGCTGATTTACACCATCTGAAGATCTGACCATAAAAGACATTGCTATCTGTTAAGCATTCGGTTCCCTGCATCAAGTGTGATGATAGTCTTTGTCCAGTTTCAAGTAGGCAGGCATGCACATGAAACAGTTACATATAAATGAAGTTTAAAACAAATTCACTCAACCCTAAAGGAGAATAAACAACTTTCACTTCTAGAGGTGATCACTAGATATTAGAACAGTGTGAGGAATCTTGCCCTGAATTCACTTTACTGAAGAAAAGGTATGGAAAAATAGCTTAGTTATTTAAAATAATTGAGATCTGGCATATGATGCTAAGCCCACTACATTTTTTATATATTTGTGTGTGTCTCATAGTATAGATATAGTGTATATATAGGCAGAGAGAGGTTTTAGTATCACATGACTAATCTTAATTATTTACAAAGATTAATTGGAGTTATGCATATTTCAAACACCATTAAAATCAATGGGAGTCTGGCCCTTTAAATATTAATAACATAACAGCAAATGAGAAAAGTGATAGGGCAATATGCCATGACAGTAGCTACAAACTATCACACCTTTATATAAAATACTAGTCCACAATCATGAGACCCAGGTCAAAGTTTACAGCCTTCATTTTAGATTCAGCCACAGTTGTTTATTCTGTCCAAATAAAAGCTGCTTCTCGCAATGATTGCTTATGTCTCCCCTGTGAATAGCGCTCAGCCCTACAGGGACTATAAAGACATGTTTGTAGAAAGGAAAATTAATTTATTTTTCTTTTCCTGAATAAATGAGGCAAAATAAATTCCTAGGGCCAGATCATCAGCCTCTGTTCCAGCCTCTTTGCACTGCTCAGGCAGCTCAATCGCCTAGATATGGCCTCAAACCCCTGCGTGTAGCCATTTCTAGCTTCTGTGGCTGCCCTAAGTATACTTTGAGTTGCAGTGGTCAAACAAGTGAGTACAGCAGATTTTGCAATGCCACTGTCTTTGAGACTGATTTTCCTCTGCCTTTCGCAATGACGGTGTAAAACACTTTCAGATCAGAATAGCTGCATTTTATATTTACTTTGCACTCACTTAGCACAGATGCAAGGCCAATAGCCATATTTTAAATAATCTAAATCTTTTTTGCAAATGTATTTTAGTCCTCTTGTCTGATATTTAGATTATTTCTACTTTAAATAAATTAGCACCAGCATACCAACTGGAGCTGGTCAGGACTTTCCCAACAGAACAGAGTTTTGCTAGAAAATGCAGATTCGTCAAACCAGGAATGCTTTGCAGAAACATATGAGGGTTGACAAACTTCCAGTCAGCTGGTTCCCTGCCAGATTACTTGGCAGACTTCTGGGAAGCCCGGATGTCCAGGGTCCATGCCTCTGAGGCAGCCCCACCATGTGGAACATTACACGAGAATGGCCATGTGACGGTGTACCCCATAAGGGTTTATGGGGATATGCTTATAAATGTATATATGATGTAACTGGAAAAAGTTTTCTGCTATATGTGCCATGTAACATATCTCTGTAAAAGTTATGATCTACTGAATCTATTCCTCCTGTTTGTATGCATGTGTCATTTTTGTAGTGGAAGTTATTAATATGATTGTATATTTGCTGGTTTTATACATAGCCTTAGTAAGAGCACTTAACCTGCACATTCCTTTCTCCAGACATTGATCAAGTGCCCAATCAAGAAACACTTAACAGACAAAAAGAACTTGCAGACACCAATCCACATCTGAGCTTGGCCAGGAATGTGGCTTGGCTCCTAAGGAACTGAGTTGTGTATAGACATGTGATTTGCCCACGTGACCCCAAAACTCAATTTTGTAACTGGATGGTACACAGGGAGAGCAAGGGGTGTCCACCTAGAGGAGTCCCCTCCATTTTGTCTTCATCTGGCTAGAGAGAGAGCCTCTCCACCCTCCCACCCCCCAATGACACACCTGAAAGAGACTGGAACAGGACAAGAACAATAGGGGGTGGAAGTGATTGCTGGACCCAGGCTAGGAGGACCATAGCCTATAAAATCAACCTTTGGCACACAGCCCCCTAGCAGGCCGGGCCAGTTTGTTTACCTGCCGCATCCGCAGGTTCGGCCCATCACAGCTCCCACTGGAGCTGTTCCGGGCCAATGGGGGCTGCAGGAAATGGCGGCCAGCACATCCCGCGGTCCACGCCACTTCCCACAGTACCCATTGGCCTGGAGTGGTGAACCGCAGCCAGTAGGAGCTGCGATTGAAAAGTTGCCAATCTCTGGTCTATAATATAGACAGGGTCTTAGCCAGAGCATATTTTTTCAACATCTGTAGAGTATTCTTAAGGCTTTTGTTATCATTCATTACTTCCATATCCAGGGTGTTTTGCACTTCCACTGTCAACTCCAGTCAAGAGATTTTCTCTTCTGTTCATGCCCAGTCTGAGCAGTAATTTCCTGCAGTGTGTTCAATCTCTTATTGATCAATCCATTGCCGAATATAATTAAAACTAAAACTCAAGGCAGAGTCTAGCCACATGCATGCCTTGATGCTGTGTATCTCGATGTTTATCTAGTGTTTGAGACTGCTATGTTAGTTTCTACATAAAGGACAGTATTTTTATTATTTGCTCTATGTTTGCCTGTTTTTTTTCACAAGTATTTGCTATTGAGGATATATTTTTTAGTGAGATGCCTACCTTTTGATGTTTGTTGTGTTTTATTCACTAGTATGATCATCCCTCGGGATGATTTAATAAGGCACATTTTTGTCAAAGCTAGAAATGCCATTTAATCAACTTCGGTCTTGGTTTTGGTTATTAATGCTTAACATTTAAGATAAAATATTGCTCTTACATCCATTTAAACATGGTGGCCATCCCATTGCCACATAAAAAAGCTTCATCGTAGAGAGTTTTAAAAGTGACTAGTCCCAGCAGCAACTCTAGTCAAAATTTCTGTTTTTGACATTTCAGATTTCAGCATTTTGAATTGAGGGAAAAAAGTGGGATAATTCCGGGGGGGGGGGGGGGGGGATGTGATTAATACTCTCCCCCACACACACACACACTTCTTTCTCGACTCCCGCCACCCCCACATGCTTATGAACATGAAGGAAAAGTAGAACACTCAGACATTCTTTTATAGGGCACTATCTCTAATCATTCCATTCTGCCCCTAGCCTTCCTGATGACAAATATTTAGTTCATAAATGTACTATGAATCATGTCCCCATACTTAGGTGTGGTGATTGAACTTGGAATACTACCTCATGACTTCCACATCTCCGTTTGCTCTCACCCCCTGGAGCAGTGTGACATTTTCTAGATATCGGGTAGCTTACAAAGGTGCAATTTTTATCTATCTTGGAGCTCCTTATCTTAATCCTGACAGGAAATAGCAATGAGTTTATGAACTGATAATCAGGAGCTTGTACAGAGTTTGTTCTGGCTGACAGCAAACTATAATTTTAATTTATTTTGATTCATTCTTGGTATGTACATTGTCTAGTTATAATTACTATGTATAAGCAATTTTTTCCAGGCAAAAAAAATGGCATCATTGCCATAATGTTTAACACATCTGGGTGTTTGGTGAAATCCTACATCTAGTCAATATATGTATGTTCCTGAATATACTGTCTTAGGCTGTGCAGCTAAGATAGGGTTCAACAGGGAGTTTGGCAGAAATCCTGACCCCACTACAGTCAATGGGAGTTTTCTCATTGATTTTACTAGGGTCAGAATTTCATCTTTAAGTCTTCTTAAGAAAGGAATACTTGTTTTGTTTAGATTTTTTAATCAAGGCCTAAGTGTGTATAATCACCAGATCAGTGAATTAAATAAAAAGGAAGCTGAAGCTCAAACTTATACCATCAATCTTTTGTCACTTTCATTCAGGAAAACTTAAATTTTCTGGCCTGCTTTATTGCTTTTAAGCATCTTTTGTCAGGGCTTATCTGTCTTACCTCTCTTCGTTTTTTCATGGGTCTTGTTCTTAGCCTCATTTATCTTCTTTATCATAGTTTCACTTGGTTACGCACTGTTGCTTCACATTCCATTCAGTTTTTTCGTAGCTAAAGAGGCTATTTTAAGATTTAGAAAAATTGCAGAGGTGAGACACCGCCTAAGTATTCCCACTACAAGCTGTAATAGCTAGAGGTTTTTACTCATAGTATTTGTCAATGCCTATACAGTATGTGGATTTTTCTAAATGGGTAACAATGTAGAGACAAAGTGTAACATTGCCTGATGCTTCTTCCTGAGTAACTTCAAGCAGGGTATTATGCACCTGTCCTGTAATTTTCTTTGACGTGATTCCCAGACTCATTTATATGTATACACATCACCAGTGATAGTGTTTTCACTGGTCTGATTAGTGATACATTAATGAATATGTCTTTTCCAATGGTTGTTCTCCAGTACCTGCCACATATATTATGTTAAATATTATGTCATCCTTATAAATAGTCTATGGAGGGTCTTCATTCTTAAAGATAAGAAATTGAACCTAAGACCTCACCTGCTGTTTCAGGCCACAATACAGCAAAGCGCTTAAATGTTTAAGACCTGGGAGCTGGGAGATAGAGGTTCAATACTCTGCTCTGTCACTGCCTTCCATTGTGACCTTGAAAAAGTCACTTAGGGCTTGTCTACTCTTGAAAGTTAATTTAGTAAGGTAGGGTGTGAATTTCAAACACAGGAATAACTTAAAGCCCTAATAATTCCATGTATGGACTCTCTTATCTCAGAATGAGAGTGCCTTATTCCTGTTTAGTTTAATACAATTTGAAAGTAGAGTAAGCTAAATGGGAAAAAGGCTCTATTATTCTGGAATAAGAGTGTCCATACATGGAGCTACTAGGGCTTTTTCATCTGTAGACAAGCCCTAAGTTTCTCCTTGACTCAGTTCCCATCTGTAAAATGAGAATAATAATACTTCCCTATCTCGCAGGGGTGTTATGAGGAGAAATACATTAAAGATTGTGAGATGCTCAGATACTCTGGTAATGATGCCATAAATAGCTACAATATATAGATATAGAAGTCAGTGGTACAGGTGCTTTGCTGTATCAGGGATTCAGTGATCCCGTGGCCTCAGGGTTATGCCAGTGATCTGATTAATCGAACTGAAAACCTGAAGAAAGAATACTGTGATGAGTAAAGGAAAAGTAATGGATGAATTTAATTACACATGATAGATCTGCTCATGTAATCTGTACTAATATCAGCAAGTACTTCATATTTCACTTTGTTCAAATTCTTTAAGTGGTCCCCTTTAATTCCCCTCCAATATGCGCAATGACTCAGGGAAACAGTTTCCCTCCCAAAAAGGAGAAGTTGCTAAAGTAAAAACACATTGTGAGGCTGGTAAGCTTAGTGCCAGGGCTGGCCAAGGCCTAATCATCAGCTGAGAACTGACAAAGCTGCAGCTGGAAGCCAGACCAGCTGACTTGTATGTTAGTATAGTTCAAAAAAGATGATATGTGTAAGAATGTGTATCGTGTTCATAAAAAACTGGTGAGTAGCAGCATGCATTGTTTTCATTTATCTGTATCCTGTTATAATGTAACAGCAAACATTTGCCTTGTAAACTTTTGTGACTATGTAAGTCATCAAACAGGGAAAAACCTTGTGTAATACAAATGTTGGTCTCTAACAAGAAGATGTTAAATCCTGTTCATTAAATACAAATGATCCATTGTACATGATCACAAATCAACGACGTTATGTGCATTCCTCCCCCTACTTCTTCATGAAGAAGGGACCTGTGTGGGATCTGTTGCTGTCAGCTTGGTTTCTGTGAGAAGAAGCTATAAATACGGGCATTAGGAAAAATTCTTCATCTCTTGGCTGTTTGGAGTCTAACAGGGCAGAAAACCAAACACGGAGGTAGAAATTCCCCCAGAGTTATTTTGGGTAGTCCTAAAAGACGTTTGAGAAACTGGCAGATTGCTACATCTCTGCTACCTTTTGAAATGATAGACTGGGACTCACCTGTACATATATTTTACCTGCTTTAACCTCACAGCAGGGGGCTGGACTAGATAACCTCCTGGGGTCCCTTCCAACCCTGATATTCTATGATTCTATGATCAGAGTTGTCTTTGGTGTGACATCTGGGATGCAATCAACCTGGGTGAGTGATAGGTCATTTGGGACCAGTTGCAACCTCAATATTTTGTGATTTTTTTTTATATAAGTGACCATTTATCACACAGTCCAGCTAGCCTCGATTGCAAGATAGACTGGAGTGCCTAAGGGGACTGCCTGTGACTCCATTATAAGACTATTGTAGTATTTTGGGAGTTCACATTTGGTAGTGGGTTGCTGAAATCAATTTATAGGACCATCAATTGAGGTGTCTATCCTGCTTTTTAACAGTCTGCCCTGAGGTTGGCGCACTCAGTTGTGAGCTACTCTATACAGCGTGACAACTGGTATAGTTGTGACAGGATTCACAAACCACAGGTTGAGTGGGTTTATAAATCATAACCCCAGCATTGTTAAAACTTTAAATTTGATAGTGTGTATTTTGAAGTCTAAATTTTAGTCACAATGAGTGACTCACAGTCATATGATGGTCTTAACAGAAAAGGCCATGAGGAATTGTGCAAAAATAGAGGAATTTCCTTTAAAAAGAAAACTGCAGGTCAGGAACTGAGAGCTTTGCTCATAAGTGTTGATCAAGAGGCTGGCAGAGTCTGAGCATCCTCCTGCTTCTTCTGAAGCACCTGGAAGTCCAGAAAAAATGTGAACACCAACAAATAATGGCAGAGCTATGTATCAAGGAGAACAGAGAATCTCAGGTTGGCACTCGGTCATCAGCTACTCCAGACAGCGTGACATGCCTGTTAAAAAAAAAAACACAAAATATCTCAGAGGATTTTAAATCAGTATTTTTTTCTAACTACATGAAAAACAGCAAAATTTGAGATTTGATATTTTCAATAATTAACACATAAAGTATGGAAATCTTAGGGCTTTTAAGACAATAATGGATAATTAAGAGTCAAATTTAGAGGTATTTTATATTAATATGTGATCAGCAAAGGGCAAAATCTGAGAGGATTCCATATCAATATTCAAGAACTGTGAAGAAACCGTGTAATACCTTAGACTATAAGTAATATCATATAACTATGGAAATGCAAAAAAAAAAAAAAAAAAATCTGAGGGGATATTAAATCACTGATAGATAATTAGAGAAAATTAAGACAATATTAGGAAATAGCATGTTGCCATTTTAGAACTGGGAAGAAAATGGGGCAAAACCTTCTAAACCGAGAATTTGCACCAAGCAACATGGCTATCCTTTGTCATGTGTCATTCCTTTTCTTCCTTTTCTTTCCAATGAGAAACGTATGTGAGGTTAATTTACTGTATTGGCTGTGTTTATTTTATGCCTGGCATGCTCTGTATGTTGGTTATTGAAGGCGTGTCTTAGAACTGTACTTGGGACTGGGAACACAAAATGGGGATATCTGAGGCAGTTCTCAGATCCTACAGGAGACTGTTGCACAGCCTTGTTGCAGAAGCTCCAGAGAAAGCTTTGTCATCTTTCCCCTTGCCATGGACTGCTGAGTAGCAGACTATGATTCTCATCACAGTGCTTCAGATGATGTTTAGGTATTTTGAGCCCTGACCATTGCACACTTGGAGTCTCTGGTGAGTGTGGTGAATTAAAAGGGAAAGAATAGGGCTAAAGGAAACTTAAAAAAAACCATGTAGCTCTAGTAATAAGTAAAGGAGATGATAGAAACTGGTATTAAACCCCCTTACACAGAACCAGTGCCAGTTCAATTGCATTCAGTATTTCCCTGCTCCTCCAGGCTCCGGCAAAGCCTTTTTGGGAATATGGCACCTGCCAGCATGTAGCGGCAGCCACCATAACTCCTAGGAACTCTGGCTCTTAACTTGAGAATAGGGAAACAGGATTTTGAGACACTTTAAATGTTTTTGAGTAGTGTCTGGTGGGTTGTAATGACAGTGGATCTCCAGTGAAAAACTGTCTTTGTATTGGTGGGGCTATTACTCTGTCTCATGGATGGTACATACACATACAGGAGAGCTTTCCTTCCATTTGTGTCATTTAATAAAGCCCCAGGATGGCTTGTCATCTGCAGGGGCTGAATTCTGGATCTAAAAGCGTGAGCTTCTATTGCCTGTGCTAAAGGACTGGGTCCACTAGGTTGGAACCAACAGCATTGTTGTTGTTCTGCTCTCTTTGTTTTTTCTCCCCCTCATTAAGATTGTTCTTGATGAGCTTAGTATGAATGAGATATCAACCCACCAGGGTTGGTATGCATACTTTATTATATGGAAAGGAATCAATGACATTCTACGGCAGATTAATTATTCCAATAAATCTCCTGGGGAAAAAAGCAATTCCAAGGTCCTTGATTGACAACCTTAGAAACAAGTCTTTTCTTTATTCATAGGACAAGTACAGTACAAATAGCTTAGGTGGTCCTTTGCAGGTCAGGACTAAGACACACACACCAATCAGAGTCACATGATATCCTCCTTCCTTTGGTCGCTTAGTCCTTTCCTTTGCTGAAACTTCCAATGAATAGTCACGGGATATCAATAATGATTACTGTTCCCTTGCTGAAGCCCAGCCTATGTCTTAGCTGAAACACATACAAGTGATCTTATCTCTTCAGAAATTATGACAGTCAAACCATGGGGAGATTAAATCTGAAGACCTTGCTTTGCTTTAGCGCTAGATTTCAGTCACCTTCAAAGACAGATACCATATAATTCATAAATAAAAAAGTAGTAGATTTAATACAAAAATATATACCTACATCTAAGGATTTTCACCACTACTTTAACTACTTAATATTTTTGTTTAAAAGTTATTTAATAGAATTTTAACTGCTAGTGTATAGTTTCTATATCAACTCTTACAGAAACTCTTCTTGCACACTGTAGACATATTCAGGGCGAGATTCCTTTCTCTAGTTCCAGCACCTTCATTAGATTATAAATGATTCTGTTTTGTAACAGACCCGTTAAAATAAATATATGACTTTTGATGTTTATAAATATGTTCCATACAGATGAAGTGAACACTCTATGGCAAATAGTACTCTGCTTGTTTTTGTTTTAGTTTAATCATAGTAGTCTGCCAAAAGAGAGATTCTGGTTGGTTTTGTTTGTCATGGCTGGCTCTGCAAAATTACTATCCAACGTGTGGTTCCAGTCTTCAGTGCTAACTACTGACTACCAAATGTGAATCAGTCTATTTTGTAGGGAGGGAGCTTGACAACTTAATAGGCTTTTTTCAATCAAGTATTCCCAACTTTAGAAGAAATTTTTTCTGTTTTTTACAGCATTGCCAATTTATGCAGTCTTTTAGGTTTGCACTTTAAATCAAAGGTTAAACATCGAAGTGACAATCAAAATGTAAATGTAGTCTTTCCATGTTCTAAAAAGAATGATCAGACAATCAAAACGATGCCTTTTAAGAAAACTGCTTACATGTACAGTCACACCAATAGGGCAATTTTTTTGTGCGTTTTGAATTTTTACATGAATTTGCTTTGACTGCATTTGCACCTTTTTATTTGCTTTCTGAAAATATTTACCAAATGAGTTTGATGGCAGGAATGTGCATGTAAACAGTAAATATTAGGCACATACTGCAAAATATTTATAGAGTTAACTTCCCCCATTCATGTATGCAAATATTAGCAGTGGAAATGTAATTAAGACTTGCATAACATCCAGTCATAGAATAGAAATGTACTGCATCCAATTAGAACAGCTAGAATTACAAAATACACAAATGCCTACAATGAGCTGCTCATGAACAAGATACAGACCAAGAATTATTTGTGCAAATAGCTGCTTAGGTGTCATGGGGATGAGCATGCAGACATAAAATGTGGACAAATTAAGCAGCAAATAATGTTGAATAATACATTCACCAAAAGGGTATGATCTGTTCACAGAAAGAGATAATTTTTTTTCATAAATTGTTCATTCCTAATTAGATGCCTACATACGAGTTACATGTTGGGTCACAGAATTTCAGTAGATAGCAGCTGTTCATTATTTATATAGAATCTGTGGTAGGTCTAAAGTGCTCCCTGTAATACTGTGCCATGCATTCTTAACAAAAAGACATAAATCAGAGCAAGAAGTGAAGTACAATAAACAAATAAGCAATGTTACCAACTCCTGCAATTTTGTCACAAGTTTTGTGATATATTATATTTTTCTTAAAGTCCCAGCTCCATGAGTCAGGGGATTACATGAAAATCTGAACTTTATTTTTTAAAAAGTTTCTAGCCATCATGATTACAGAGAAAAGCTTAAACATGTAAAATAAATAGAAATAAAAAGAACACCAAATATTTAAGATTTATTTTTTCAATGCTTGGGATTGGCACTACTGTAACTATATCCTCATTGGTGACAAGTGACTAATGCTCAATTTGGTACCTGTTTATAGGCTTAATCCTGTACCTTAATTCACCACTTAGCAACGATTGGATCATGCTCTTAGTAGCACAAATAGCTTTCAGAAAGGAAACGTATAAGATCTGCAATTTTGTACCTCAACAGTTACAGTCTGGTCTTATGTTGTTGTAATCCTCTATGAACTATTTGTTATCAAAAGAGTGGGAGGAGTAGGAATCTGATACCTAGAAAAATTGGTTATGGCATACTGAGTTGTTTACCACAGGTTAACAGGACCAATCTGGATAAGGATGGAAGTAACAGAAAGATATTACTATTTGACAGGTATTTGGAGCTGACATTAAATAAATCTGTTGGCTCACTTGCCTTCCAAACAAAAACTACTGGCACAACTGACAAAATGTCCATATTAGTAGGTGTTACCCACTTAATTCGGTATGAGAGCATTTTATATTAAGTAGGTATAGAGAAAGAGGAAAGCAGCAATGGGGAGTAGAACAGGATTTGTTAATCATGTTTCTGCACAGAAAGCAAAACTGTAAGTATCCAGAAAATTCAGTAGAGGGAATGCTGGCATGAGGATGACTGTTGGGCATACTCAGTAGTAGCTCCAAGCCAGTGACCAGCCAACAACATTAAGGGGTGGGGGATTCATTCAGTCTAAATACTTTATTTATATGGCAGTCCATCTGATTGCCTTTAAAACCATGCATTACAATACCAATCTTTCTTCCCATCGTGTATGAACAGTAGTAACTTGATTTATTTGTGAGTATGAGTTCTATGTTATTTGTATGAGAAACCTATTGAGAGAAAAAGTCAAAGACAAGTTTTGCCTTTAGTTCTGAACATCAAATTTCATTAGTCTCTGCCTGCTTCACAAACCTTGTGCATAGTGAATGAGCCAAACAAACAAAACTGGCCCACATGCACATGCCTAAGTTCACACATGATCAGATCGGCTTTCCCACCAGGACAATTCAACAAAAATTAGAGTAGTCAAGAGAAAATGGTTTTGGGAATGAACAAGAATCCCTGTTTGCCAAGAAAGAAGCTAAGCATGGTGAGCTCGCCACTAAGTGCTCAGTCCTGGAGGGTGCCAAGCCTGATCTAATGAAGCATTTAAGCACATGTATAAATATGTGATTTGTCCCACTGACTACTTCAGTGTTTTACTGGATCAGGATCAGAGTACTGAGCACCTTTCAGATTGACTCCTAACATGATCATGGACCAGACTCTGTTTGCTGACAAGGCAGGAAAGATTGGATTTAGATAGTGAGAATGCAGTTTTCATTCCACATTCCAGCTCTGTTTAACAAATGAAGAATTAAGTGAACATACTATGGTTTTGGTCACAAAATGAATGAGAAATCTTTTCTAAAGGTATCAGAGGAAAAAGGATGTATTTGAGCACATACTGAAATAAGAGTGTAAATGTTATGCTGAAACTGTGATGCAGTATCGCAAATCATACAGAAGCGACAAAGAGTCCTGTGGCACCCTATAGACTAACAAACGTATTGGAGCATAAGCTTTCGTGGGTCGCTTCTACAGATCCAGACTAACACAGCTACCCCTCTGATACTTGACAAATCATGCAGTAACTTTAATTTACACGAGGGCCAAATTTTCTCCTATACTTAAGTCCACTTGGTACAAGGAGAAGGGGCAGAGGAGCTATCAGAGAACCAATTACAACTCCTTGATTCTCAAACCTTTGTGGACCTACCCCTGGAATAATTTAAACTAACTTATACTAGCTGGTCATGGTTCCTAAGGAATGACAAGAGCTGGTCAGGGAAACTCTGATGAAACTATATTCCATTGGAATATGCAGTTCTGGTGGAATTGCATCAATGTTACCAGAATTTCAGAAGAACACTGGGGCAAAATATTTTAACGATGTTAAAAGGCCTGTTTTGATATTTTCTGAATGAAACATTCTGGTATATATGTTTGCTTCAAAATGACTCCTTGTTTTGAAATTTTGTTTATGAAACAAAATACGTTGGAATAGGGCTGTCAATTCATCACAGTTAACTCATGCGATTAACTCAAAAAATTGTGATTAATCACAGTCTCAATTACACTGTTAAACAATAGAATACCTATTGAAATTTATTAAATATTTTGGATGGTTTTCTACATTTTCAAATATATTGATATCAGTTACAACAGAGAATACAAAGTGTACAATGCTCACTTTATATTATTATGTTTGATTACAAATATTTGCACTGTAAAAATGATAAACAAAACAAATAATATTTTTCAGTTCACCTCATACAAGTACTGTAGTGCAATCGCTTCATCATGAAAGTGAAATTTACAAATGTAGATTATTTTTGTTACATAACTGCAGTCAGAAACAAAACAATATAAAACTTTAGAGCCTACAAGTCCTCTCAGTCTTACTTCTTGTTCAGCCAATCACTCAAACAAGTTTGTTTACATTTATGGGAGATAGGGCTGACTGCTCCTTATTTACAATGTCACCTGAAAGTGAGAATAGGCATTTGCATGGGACTTTTGTAGCCGGCATTGCAAGGTATTTACATGCCAAATATGCTAAATATTCATATGTCCCTTCATGGTTCGGCCACCATTCCAGAGGACATGCTTCCATGCTGATGATGCTCATTAAAGAAAAAATGTGTTAATTAAATTTTGACTGAACTCCTTGGGGGAGAAATGCATGCCTCCTGCTCTGTTTTACCCGCATTCTGCCATATATTTTATACTATAGCAGTCTCGGATGATGACCAAGCACATGTTGTTCATTTTAAGAACACTTTCACTACAGATTTGACAAAACACAAAGAAGGTACCAATGTGAGATTTCTAAAGATAGCTACAGCACTCGACCCAAGGTTTAAGAATCTGAAGTGCATTCATGAGAGGAACGAGGTGTGGAGCATGCTTTCAGAAGTCTTAAAAGAGCAACACTTTGATACGGAAACTACAGAACCTGAAGTACCAAAAAAGAAAATCAACCTTCTGTTGGTGGCATCTGACTCAGATAATGAAAATGTACGTGCGTCAGTCCACACCACTTTGGATCATTATCGAGCAGAACCCGTCATCGGCATGGATGCATATCCTCTGGAATGGTGGTTGAAGCATGAAGAGACATATGGCTCTTTAGTGCATCTGGCATATAAATATCTTGTGACACCAGCTACAACAGTGCCACTAGAATGCCTATTCTTACTGTCAGGTGACATTGTAAACAAGAAGCAGGCAGCATTATCTCCTGCAAATGTAAACACACTTGTTTGAGTGATTGGCAGAACAAGAAGTAAGACTGAGAGGACATGTAGACTCTAACATTTTACATTGTTTTATTTTTGAGTGCAGTTATTTTTTGTACATAATTCTACATTTGTAAGTTCAGCTTTCATGATAAAGAGATTTCACTACAGTACTTGTATTAGGTGAATAGAAAAATACTATTTTGTTTTTTACAGTGCAAATATTTGTAATAAAAATACTATAAAGTGAGCACTGTACACTTTGTATTTTGTGTTGTAATTGAAATCAATGTATTTGAAAATGTCGAAACTATCCAAAAATATTTAAAGAAATGGTATTCTATTATTGTTTGAGTGTGATTAAGCGTGCAATTTATCATAATTAATTTTTTTAATCGCTTGACAGCCCTACTTTGGAAATTTCATGTAATGGTTAATTTTGACTTTTTGTTCTGATTTTAAAACGAAAACAAATTTTGAAACTTTGGTATTTCCTGAGGAACAGTATAATCACTTTTACTCCGAACACTCCTTGCTCTTTCCATGCTTTGATTCAACTGCAAACAAAGATCGAGGACAGCTCAGATGTGAAGCACATGATAGGAAAACTGGTTGAAATTACTGATGCAAAATGTTTTCCTGATTAAAAATATGGTTTCATTGAGACCAGAATGTTTTTTGCAAAAAATATATATGTATATATTTGTAAAATATTTGTTTTCCCATATAAAATATATTTTTGTTTCGACTTAAAATATCACTGTTTTTATTTTGATTTTAAAAAATGGAATCAAAAGAAAATTAATTGAAAAAAACAATTCCACATAGAAACGTTGAGAGATTTTTCTGGTTTAATGTCATCTTTTCAAACTGAAAAACAAAACCAAATTATTTTATTTTCAAACAAAATAATAGTTTATTTTATTTTGAAATGTTGATTTTTAAACAATTCTGTTTTGCACTAGTCAAAACTTTCTGAAGGAAAACTGAACCTTTTTAAATCATGTTTTTCTTTTGGTTGAAGTTTCAGTGGTAAAAATGTTGGTTCCCAATCAGCTCTAGATAACAGTAATTAAATGTTGTCAGTCCCCTAAAACCCTCATGTTGAAAGTGGTTTCATTTTAACATACCTCTGTTTCTAGCATGAACATGGCAAAGCAATGGTAGAAGTTGCATCATGATTAATTTCTGCCATCTTTAAGAACCATTGCCTAATATTAAATGGCTCTCTAGCTAAGGGTAACCAAACGCAGGCTCTCTAAGTTGTGCTGAGTCCTTTTATTTTAAATTAACTCTATGTGCATTCACATTACAGTTCGGTTTTGATGGCCTTCTTCGGGGCATTTACAAAGGAAGCACAGCACAAGTCACAAATTTAAACAGAGCAAACCATGGGGAAATAAGCAGCTAATGATATAACAATTATCTCACAGATGAATAAATCTATGATGTTAACTTATCGGGGAATAGCTAAGCCAGCTGCTTTGAAAGTGGTTTCATCATACCCCATGGGAATCGCTTCCTGTCTAAGCTTTCTATTTGCACTGCATAAAAATAAATCATTGATCTCGAGAAACGGTTTGTTAAATGTCCTTGTTCACGAGAACAAGGGGAAAACAGAAAAGGTTAAGTAACAATGTCATACTGTTATGTAAATCATTAGCCACCACTAAACCAAATTGCTTATGCAGCAAGCTGAGCTTCCTGAATGCAAATTTGGGAGACTAGAGCAGCTTTCTGCAGAAGCCAAAGCAAGTCTATTTTCTGTCTAAGGTCATCAGAGTGGGAGAACTAAAAAGAAGGGAGATGCTTCCATGACTGTCAAGTTCAGGAAGACTGCTTTCTGAACTAGTATGAACCATAAAGTATGTAGCTTACTTTGGTGCAATTGGGCCTTAGTTCACTAACTTTCTTCCAAACCAAAATTTCTTGGACTTCAGGAATGTCATGTGCAGCCTAAGATCAACAAATAATAGAGAGCTATTTAAATTAGATCAGGGTTTTCAAACTTTTTAAAATATTGTAGAACATCTCTTAATGGAGAGTGTCTCACGGGCCACTTCCCTTCACAATCACATGGACCCTATTTCCTTCCACATTCCCATGGTCCCACCAACAATTGCACAGCATATTTGTGACAGATTGTGCCACTACATGTTCCAGGTTCTGCTTCCTTTCCCTAGTTCTGAATCTGAGTAGGGCTGGATCCTCAGACACCTGTGCAGCTCTGGAACTCAGCAGGACTGTAAATCCAGCCCTGCAGGAGGTTTCTGGAGTCCAGTTCCATGATTCTCTGCACTCACTGCTTAGAAATCTGTCTCTTAAAATCTCCTTCAGTACCTACTCCCTGAGCATCCCCCTTCCAGCACTCATACTCTTCCTTCATCCATTCAGCCTCCCACTGTACACTCTCTTCCAGCACTCTTCCACTTGGTGCCCCAGAAACTCCCCATATATTCCTTCCTCTCCCCCTGGCTTGTGGTGATAGTGGCAGGGGCAATCTACATAAAAGCCATCTCTTGGGCTGGTGAGGGCCCACAAACACCACCACTTCTTTTTGGGCAGGCTAGGGTCTTCTTTTCTCCCCACTTGGACAACAGCTCCCTGCCTGCCACCATATTGCACTCTGTCCTGGAGGAAAGCAGACTCATCCCCACAGCCGCTTGAGCGGAGGATGTATATGGAGGTAGTTGCTGATACCACACATTGCCATGATCAGTCGGTGGCATGGTGCACCTACCCTCCCCCACACACAGTCTTCTGCTGGACTGATGATGGTCAGGGACTAAATAAACGTAGATACTCAGTAAAGGATAATTTGACATATTTTTAATACATTTATGTTATTAGGAATTAACAAGAGCCTTTGTAGCAGCTTGTCTTTGAGCTTTGATAGAGTGAAATAACCTCTCACACAATTCCTCAGTTTCCCAAACAGAGTGACATTTTTGTAATTTTGTACTGTGCTCACGAGGTCTCATAGACCTTGAAAGTGTAAGCATAAAATGTGTTGATGGGTACAGAAGAACTCTTCTAAGTCAAAGGACAATGGGTCATACATTATGACCAGAAAAGTGGCCAAGGCTTAATGCTCAAGAAACCACTTAGGAGCCTATACTGTTACAGGGAGGTGAGATAATTTTGATGACAGCATCATCTCCTGTTATTCTTGTTTGGGGAAAACCACATGGACTTTTGAAGGTGAAAAGGAACCAGTACCCTAGGAAGGAAAGAGTGGACCAAAGACCAGACTGACCTCATTTGACCAGGATTGGACAATGCAGCTGGGGTGCAAAGGCTGTGATCCCCTGATTCAGTCACGTCACACCAGGGAGGTCCCATGAGATAAGAGCTTGATTTTCACATTCAAAAGATTAGGTAAATGAGGAAGAAGAAGTCCTCCTGGGGTCACTCTGATGACAACCAGACAGTACACTCCTCCTTCCCTCCCAAGAAAAGTAGACACAAAGACACTGCAGACCAGCAATTTATGTGGAGGACAACGCCTGCTAGTATGATGGTACCTGAGCCAGAAGTTATTGCCTGGTTCTGCAAACAGCAATTTTTAGCTGTGCAGACCAGCCACAGCCATACCACAGATTTTTTATCCTTGTGTAGACATACCATACAGGTCACCTGGGTATGTAAAAATTCCAGCCTTAACTTATTGTTTCCACACGGTATAAACTGCTAAGTAATATGCATAGACATAAAAGGACTGAGTCATTCAATCATTGGTGGTGGTAACTTTTTAAGTTGATGACTGATTGTGCTCATATATATGATTTGACCAATTGTTGCCTCAAATTGTTTGTATTTGTATTATTGTTCACTCCTAGAGTAGACTAAATTGATTTATATTGTAACTTTAATCTAGTTTTCATATTGTTTAGTACTTTAGGGAAATGTTATAAAAAGTTAACTGTATAGATATTTATGCTCTTGAAGAAAAGTCATAAAAACATCAAATTGATTTCCTCTTCTCAAATGGCAATGAAGTAAAAAACAAACTTAATTAAAGGGACTTTAATTAAGCCTGCACAGAACATTTGACTCAGGTCCTGAAAACCCTATTATTAGTACATTAGTCTGCTCTCAAGTTAACAATCCATTCCATGGTGGGGGCCAGTGGGTGGGTAAACTAACAAGCTTTCCAAGTTAACAACCCATTAAGCTAAATGTTTCGGTTCACAATCTTAGAACTATTGTTTCAAACTATCTGAAAACTCAGGGCTTGTCTGTGCAATGCTCAAAATAGCCATTCTGCATTACTTACCCAGATGGACACTCTGAATTTGCAGTTTAGCTACAGGCTTGTCTAGCCAAGGGGTTTAGTCTACAGCACCACTAAGGTCAAGTTAGTCTGGTCTGACAATGCCTGCATACACACAATACAATTCCTTAGTGCGAACTATCTCTACATTTATCACAAATTCTGGAGTTCTCTTTCAAAGTGTATGAAGTTTAGTGCAGAATAAGTTAATATAGTCTATTGCTTCTGTGCACTACTTTGGCAGTACTCCAACTGCAAGTCTATACTGCTTTGCGGGCATCTATGACCGACCACTCTAGCTATGAGTGCCCCCAACTGCTCTGGGGTCAAGTTGAACAGATATCCCCTCCCTGTTTAAAAGCTGGCATGGTTCCAGATACTTCTAGATTCTAATATATTGGCATTGCTGTGATATGCCAGGAATCTTCACAATATGTCTCAGGCAGCTGTTTGGAAGCATGCTGAGACCTAAAATATAATTGCCATCTGGAGAAGCATTGGTGCAACTAGCTTTTTGGACCAGCCACCACAATAAAAATGTGTTTGCTAGTCAGATGTCCACAAGGGGTCACAGTTTATTCTAGTTTATTCTGCCCTCCACTGCACTGTGTCACTTAAAAATTATGTTTCTTTGTTGTTTTAATTAAACATTTATTTCTTCTTGTTATATAATACATTGTTGCTTAATAATAAAAAAAAACATAAAAATTATTCATAAAGAGTCTTCAGTGCCTGTACACAGGAAAGCCATGCAGCTTGCATAAGTCATCAACTTTGCAAGTACAAAGATGCAGGCATAAGATTAAAATAAGGATTGCCACAACATGCCACTTCTACTACCCAGAAAAGAGCAGTCACAATCCCTGCTCCCCAAGATAGTAGCTGGATGTATTGCTAGGGTTGCCAGGTGTCTGGTTTTTGACCGGAACACCCAGTGGAAAAGGGACCCTGGTGGCTCTGGTCAGTCCTGCCGACCAGACCATTTAAAAGTCTAGTTGGTGGTGCAGTTGAGCTGGCAGGCTCCCCGCCTGGCTCCGCACAGCTCCCAGGAAGCAGCCAGCATGTCCCTCCAGCTCCTAGGCAAAGGGGTGGTCATGGGGGCTCTGCGGGCTGCTCCCACCCACAGGTACCGCCTCCCAGCATGGCTCCATAGTTCCCATTAGCCAGGAACAGTGGCCAGTGCGAGCTGCGGGGGTGGCGCTTGAGGGTGGGGGCAGGGTGCAGAGCCTCCTTGCCGGTCTTCTGCCTAGGAGCCAGAGGGACATTGTTGCCACTTCCTGGGAGCTGTCTGAAGTCAACGCCACCCAGAGCCAACACCCCAAACCCCTTCCATGCCTCAAGCCCCTTCCCCAGTGCTGAACCACCCACACTCCCTCCCAGAGCCTGCACCCCAAACCTCTGCTCCAGCTCGGAGCCCTCTCCCACACTGCAAATCCATTGGTCCCAGTCTGGAATCCCCTCCTGCACCCCAAACCCCTCATCCCCGACCACAACCCAGCCCCAGCCCCACCCTAGATCCCCCTCCTACACTCTGAACCCTTTGTCCCCAGCCCAGAGCCCCCTGCCACATCCCAACCCCCTGCCCTAGCCCAGTGACAGTGAGAGTGGGGGAGAGTGAGCGACGGAGGGACGGGTGATGGAGTTAGTGGGGGCAGTGCAACAGTGTTCCATTTTCTGCCATTAGAAAATTGGCAGTCCTAGTACAGTTGCACATTTACAGCCTGAGACTGAAAGTAAGAGCAACAGACATCCTTGCCCTGGCTGTTTCCATTTTTGAGTGGGGCACTCAAATCACTGAGCAAGTCTTGCATCTCGACCTCCCACCCACATTTTCCTCTTATGCTCACAGCTATTTTGCAAAATACACCATGCAGCTAAAGTCTTAGGCAATTTTTTTCCCCCTGCAGCTTCCAAACTAGCCCATAAACAGTACACTTTCCTTTCCGATGACAAAATGCATGATCCTCTGTCATTCCGCAATTCCTGAGGTGATGGAAGAAACTGTTTAACTTTCTGTCCAGGGTGGGTCTACAATGCATTTTAAAATGCACATCTATAGACTCAGGCTCATGGGGCTTGTGCTATAGAGCTAAAACTAACAAGGTAGACATTGTGGCTCAGGTTGGAGCTCAGACTCTGAAGCATCTCCCTACCCCCAGCACCTTGGACTTCATAGCTTGGGCTCCAGCAAACTTGCCGTCACAGGTCTTAAAACACAATGAGAAGGTTCCCCTACTGGCCTGTGAATGGCTTCCTTAGCCAATGAAACAGAGGATAAGCCAGGTCTCCCAGGATAACCAGAGCAATGTCCAGAGTAATCCTTTGGACAAAGTTTCCTTTATTCATTAAGGTAAACAGAAAATTGAATTCACAAAGATCCTAGCATTGTGGACTCTTCCAGACCCTGCTGCATTTATGTCTGTGAACCTTCCACAGTGAGCAACCAGGTCTTGAAGAAACATGGAGTAATACCGCTTTCTGTTTATAAACTCCAAACCTTGATGTGGGGGTCAAATGATTGGGTCCCATCAATTACTCCAATACAATCTGAAAACCCCAGGCACGCAACGCCATCAATAAACTCCTGAGTCTTACCAAGCTTTATAACCTCCTGCAGCAGTACTTTATGTTTGCAATCATACACTTGCATGACACTGGGTCCAACAATCTAGTACCCCCCTACACTAAATGTGTTGGTTATGGACCAGTAGCATTCAAGGGTGGCCAGGTTCCAGATGGCAACTCACATGTTTGTAGGATGTCATTGCAGTTTCAGGGGTCAGTTCATAACAGATCTCAAAAAAAGGTGCCTTCACAAGTCTCAAATTCTGTCACCCAAATTTTCAGAACAGTCATTTCCTACCAATTGATGCTGTTTCTTCAGCCCAGAAACAGTCTGGCAGTGCATGAGTCTGCTCCAGGAACAAGTCACGTAGTAGCAGTTGCTCAGAATCATCCTCGTCTTCCTTGTCTTTCTGTCTTTACCACTACAGCTGCTACTAGTGGAGCAATGCTGCTGCCACAGCGTCTTCTCAGTGCTGCAGCAGGTGATGTCCAAAGCCACCCTGCTCTGTGAGCTCAAATTAAGATGAAATAACCGCTGCATATTTGCAGTTGCTAGCATAGTGGTGTGGACTAGTGCTGGGTCCATGCTGGCTGACAGCAATTCCAAAAATGGTGCTAGCATGCCCAGAAGAAGAAGCATGGGATGGCAGGAGTAGAATCAGGGGATTTTTTTTATTTGACCCCAAGTCCCAGAATTCCACGGGATTCCACCTAACTTTTGCTATGTGTCCCACAGTGCACACTGAGAAAAAGCCCAGAATGCACACATCTTAGCAGTGAAGCAAAGGACCATGGGATACACTTCTGGAATGCCACATGTTTAGTGTGCACCAAGCCCCTTCCCTGTTTATAGGATGCGAATTGAAAGAGTACAGCATACAAGTGGCTCACCAAATAGCATTCATCAGTGAAGTCCCCTCCATAGACAAGCCCTTAAGCCACTTCCAGAGCGGGATTTTAAAAACACATCCTAGCTTATTTTGCAATAGCTTCCCTGGGTAGTGAGTCAATTTCAATCCATGGCTGCCAGGCTTTCTTCATATTAATAGGCCCAGAAAAAATAACATTTTAAGTGAAATCTTCATTTATGACAGGACATAGCATTGTAAACTGGCACCTTAAGCATATTGTTCCTATGTTTCAGCCCTTGAACCACAGTCTGAAAACCACTCACCTTATCAAAAGGTATGCACGTCACTGTGTTAATGACTCACAAAGCAGAAAACAAAACACCACAATAGTCTTTGACTGGCAAATCTCTGTCTTGTGCAGGGACAGCCTGATGCATCATTCATAAATACCATAAATCTAATCACCCACTTGGGCCTCTCCATACCCTTTAAAAATAGACACTTGTTTCTGCTGCTGTATTCTCCAACAGAAGTGATTTCTGTGTTAACCTTTCCCCTTTTTTCATCACCAGGTTCTTGCTACTTACAGAGCTGTAGCAAAGGCTTGTGATGGAAATGGGAAGAATAAAGAATTGCCTACCAATAACCATTCAAAAGTCAAATTCCTCCTTGTCAGGTTAATTTCTCAATACCCATGTCTCGATTGTGTGAGCCATTTATCCTTTTTCACTCCCATTAATTTTCACCAGATGGCACAATGTTTAGTGTGGAACTAAGGAAAAGAGGTATTCAAATAGGTTTGTACTTGGCAATGTCTTGCATTTTTAGGAGATGTATAAATGTCCTCCAAATGTTGCTTTCAATAGTGTATTGATGTAGAAATAGCTTGTTTTGATGAAGATAGGATTGATAATATTTAGAGTCTTTTTCCCATATGTGTGTTGACTTGTTTAGTTTTACTACTGTTATGAACTAAGTTCATATAGTACTGCAGAAGTACAATCTATAAGTTAATTAGATGCCATATCTACAAAGGAAGAATCAAATTTCCAGATATATCCACTTATATAATCATTTGCAAGGATAAAAGGTTCTCACATTACTCTCTCTGTCCCGATGTACCTCATTAGTAGTGTGGTCTACATGTTTGATGTGCTGGTAAAATAAGTGTTTTTTATAGAAAATCAATGCCTTAACATCATTAAGACACTTTTCTCCAGATTTAATTCAATTCCTTGTATGGGCTACCAATAAACTTTAAACCTAGAGGTATTTGAAGAAGTCCCTATGTGAAATGCAGTGTTCAGTTTTCAGGCCCTGGAAGCAAGAGATTGTGTTCAAAGTGCAGAGATGTGACAATATCCACATGCCAGCATTCCTCTGATATCAAATAGCCAGATCTTTGTACCTTGCTGGAAGTAAACAGTTGTCACCAAAAGGCACAATGGCATGGAATGGAGACAGGTGCCAAGCAGAGAGAGGCAACTTGAGTTAGAATGACTAAAAAAGACCTTGTTTCTTCTGCTTTACAGGTTAAACAGAGAAAATTTAGATCAGATGGCTCAGAGCATGGAGGTCGTCATAGCAGTAAAGCACACTGGTGTCAACTCTGGCTGAAGAGCAAAGGGACAATGAAAACCCTAAGAAATTATTTGGTTCTGCGTCCTGAGATGAACTTTATCAAATTGTGTCTCTTCAGTAGAGGAGAAAATGGATTCAGTGTCAGGGAAGCTATAAGCCATATGTTCCAGAATTACCAACAACAGAGAATAAACTACGTGAAATCTGAGTTTAAAGAAGGACAGGAAACTGCAGCAGAAATGTGACAAACAGTCAGACAGTGACACAGGAGCCGGCAAAGAAAGCTGTAAACAGGGGAGTTTGAGTGGGAGTTTGTAAAGGGAGTTTGGGGGAAGGGTGGGTGTAGTGCTTTGGTGTTTGGTTTTTTTTGGTTTGGTTTTGTTTCTTTTTCCTTAACAGGACTTTACACAGCAAAGCTATAACACATACAGAAGCGGCAGTGGTAGTGACCCCAGGAATGGAAGAGACAATGAAATAACTGGATGTGGAAGCATGAGCCTGGAGTGGGTACCCAAAAAGAGCTTTGTTTGTATGAAGTGCCACCTAATAGAGCTGATGGAAGAGAAGATTGGAGGTTTGGAGATGCAGGTGAAAACTATGCTTGAGTTTCAAAAGGGATTCAAGCAGATGATGGCGGGAAGACAAGAGGAGGCTGAAAAGAAAAGTCAAGACTCGCAGATGCAAGTTGGACTGAAGAACTCTGAGGGGAGACTGTTGGGTGAGGAAAGTGGCCAATGGAAGCATGTAACTATGAGAACCAGGTGGATGAAAAGACCAGCTAGTGTAGGAGAAATAGAGCTCAGGAACAGGGGTTTGCTGAATTGGAAATTGAGGTTGGGGCACAGCAGACAGTAACTGAAGGTGGAAGGGCAAGCAAGATGACAAGAATGGCTAGTCCTATAAAGAGAGGAGAAGAGTTAATTGAGACACCCAGAGTTCAGAGCCCCAGCAGGACACAGGAAGACTTGAAGATGATTGCAAGGGAGAATAAAAGACAAGTGGACTTGTAGCCATAAAGAACAGGAGGAAGGCTGGATAATCACACCATCATTAGGAAAAGGCAGGTCTATATGATTGGTGACTCCCTACTAAGAAGAACAGACAGGACTGTCACCAAAGCTGATCCGGAGAACAGAATGGTGTTATGTCTGCCGGGAGCTAAGTTATGGAATGTGGACTCGAGGCTGAAGAGGATTCTAATGGGAGCAGGAAAGAATCTAGTGAGTGTCTTTCATGTTGGAACAAATAGTACAGTTAGATTCTCGCTAGAACATATCAAGGGAGACTATGCCAGGCTGGGGAAGATGCTTAATGAAATGGAGGCTCAGGTGATCTTCAATGGTATTCTATCTGTCCCTAGAAAAGGAGAACAAAGACAAGAAAATATTATGATGGTCAACAGGCAGCTCAGGCAGTAATGCAAGACATAGGGCTTTGGGATGTTTGACCACTAGGAGGCATTTGCGGAGGACTGTTCTCATGGATGGACTCCACCAGAGTAAGGAGGGAAATAGACTTCTGGGATGGAGGTTGTCACAAGTAATAAAAAGAGCTTTAAACTAGGAACTCAGGGGAGACTGTTGGGAGATGCTCGTGTAATCTCCACACCCGATTGTAATACTGAGTGGGAGGAAAATCAAGAAACAAAGGGTACAGCAATAGAGAAAGGAACAGCAGTTGATAGGAAAACAGAGATTAAGAGGAAAGATAGGGCCGATACCAATGAAGCTGACAATCAGGTAGGTGATATTGGCAAGAGCATGACTGTACCCAGTTGGGTGAGGAATGGAGGCAAACGAGGCAGAAAAAACTAAGATGTTTGTACACCAGTGCAAGTAGTCTGGGCAACAAAAGGGAGGAACTAGAACTACTGGTGCAAGAAGTGAAACCATATATTAAAGGGATAACAGAAATATGGTGGAATAGTAGTCATAACTGGAGCTACATGTAGTGAAGGGTATGGGCTGTTCAGGAAAGACAGAAATAAAGGTCAAGGTGGTGGAGTAGCATTGTCTATTAATGATCAGGTAGACTGGAATAGATTAGGTAGATAAGGAAACTATAAGTGAGACTTTCTGTTTGGGATAATGCTTGGGATATACTACAGATCATCAGGATCTGATTTGGATATGGATAGAGACCTCTTTAATGTTTTTAATGAAATAAATACTACTGGGAATTGTGTGATTATGGGAGATCTTAACTTCCCAGATATAGATTGAAGGACAAGTGCTACTAATAAAAATAGGGCCCAGATTTTCCTGGAGTTGATAGCTGACAGATTTCTTTGTGAAATAGTCACTGAAGCAACAAGAGGTGATGCTATTTTAGATTTGGTATTGGTGAGTAGTGAGAACCTCAGAGAAAGACAAAAAAGTGATCCAGGAAACTACAGGCCTGTTAGTTTGACTTCAATTTTATGCAAGGTCTTGGAACAAATTTTGACAAAGAAAGTAGTTAAGGACATGGAGGTAAATGGGAACTGACAACATTTTTTTAGGTTTTATAGAAGGTAGATCATGCCAGACCAATCTGATCTCCTTCTTTGAAAAGACAACTGATTTTTTAGACAAAGGAAATGCAATAGATCTAATCTACCTCGATTTCAGTAAGGTATTTTATACAGTTCTACATGGGAAATTATTAGTTAAATTGAAGAAGATAGGGTTTAATATGAGACTTGAAAGGTGGATAAGGAACTCGTTAAAGGGGAGACTACAATAGCTCATACTGAAAGGTGAACTCTCAGGCTGGAGGGAGGTTACTGTGGAGTTCCTCGGGGATAGGTCTTGGGACCAATTCTATTTAACATTTTTATGTAATGACCTTAGCACAAAAAGTGGGAGTGTACTCATACAATTTGCAGATAATGCAAAGTTGGGAGGTATTGCCAATATAGAGGAGGGCTGGAATATCATACAAGAAGAGCTGGATGATCTTGAAAACTGGAGTAATAAAAATGGGATGAAGTTTAATAGTGAAAAGTGCAAGGTCATGCATTTAGAGACAGAAGTGGCAGAATCAGAGAAAGGTGTGGATGTATTGGATGATCACAGGATGACTATGAGCTACCTGTGTGATGCAGCCATGAAAAAAGCTAATGCTGTCCTAGGATGCATCAGGCGAGGTATTTTCAGTAGAGACAGGGAAGCGTTAGTACCATTATACAAGGCACTGGTGAGACCTCATTAGGAATACTATGTGCAATTGTGGTCTCCCATGTTTAATAAAGATTAATTGAAACTGGCAGAGGTGAAGAGAAAGGCTATTAGGATGATCCGCAGAATAGAAAACCTATCTTAGGAAAGGACATTCATAAAGCTTGCCTTGCTTAGTCTAACCAAAAGAAAGCTGAGGGGGAGATATGATCGTTGCTCTGTATAAATATATCAGAGGAATAAATATCAGGGAGGGAGAAGAGTTATTTAAGCTATCTGCCAATATGGACCCCATAACAAATTAATATAAATTGACAACCCACGAGTTTAGGCTATAAATTACAAGAAGGTTTCTAACCATCAGAGGAGTGAAGCTGTGGAACAGCCTTCCAAGGGGAGCAGTAGGGGTCAAAAACCTAGCTGGCTTCAAGACTGAGCTTATTAAGTTTATGGAGGGAATGGTATGATGGGATTGCCTATATGGCAGATTGCGCAAATGTGACTGCTAGTAGTAGATTTCTCCAATGGCCAGTTATGGGATGGTAAATGGGGGAGGGTTCAGTTACTACAGAGCGTTCTTTCCCTGGTGTCTCGCTAGTGGGTCTTGTCCAATGCTCAGGGTCTAATCCATCATCACATTTGGGGTTGGGCGGGAATTTCCCCCTGGGCCAGATTGGCAGAGACCCTGTGGGGGTTTGCCTTCCTCTGCAGCCTGGGTCATTTGCAAGTTTGAAGTAGTGTAAATGGTGAATTCTCTGTAACTTGAAGTCTTTAAAATCATGATTTGAGGACTTCAGTAACTCAGCCAGAGGTTATGGTTCTATTACAGGAGTGACGGGGGAGGGGGGAGTTTATGGCCTGCAATGTGCAGGAGGTCAGAGTTAGATGATCATGATGATCCCTTCTGGCCTCAAAGTCTCTGAGTATATGAGAAAACAAAAGCAGACAAACAAAAATCCAGAAGAATAGCGGAATCATGCTAGCACCGCCCTATCTGATGTATTTAGAAAAGAGTGAATCCTGGAAGCTGCTAAATCCATAAGAGCAACTGCTTATCAAGATAATAAGTTATTTCTTGACCATGAGCCTTGTCTCACAGGCATATGTTTATAAGTTTGTACCATGTAAACAGGCATACAAAGAAGCAGGGGAAGAAACAGCTATATGATTCCCAGAAGAATTCTGCGTTATCAATGAGGAAAAAATCTAAGTTCCAGGACATTAGTTTAGCAAAAGCCCTGCTTTAAAAAAATAAATAACCACCTATTCTTACTCTCTTGAGTTCTCAGAAGTAGAGTACTACTATGTTTATATTTTGATCATTGCCTCACTTAAGTGACATTTAATTCCTCTATTCGCCAGGGTCCTTACTCACACTTAACTACAGAAAGACTACCACATAGTGTATACTGAGGTGCTTTTACTTCCTCTTTTTTCTGTGACTGTATTCAGATTGGAGTGCACACAGTAAAATCTATTTTGTGGGCTTTATTACTACAATACTTAAGGTTTCATCAAGTTTAGTTTAATGTTTGGCTCACTGAAGTGCAGGAAACGATTCTTTTTTGGGCAAAATATCATTGCTTGACTAGCTAACTAATTGGGTATATGACATATGGATTTGACCTATGCTTAACTACTACCCCATTCTTTTTTATTGTGATATACTACTTTTCCTAAAAACCAATAAAAATATTAAAAGGAAAAAAAAAACCAATGAACCTGTTTGTGCTTTGAAAGGTATTTCATTTCATAGTTACAGCATGTGTTTAAATACAAAGTTATTCTAACCATTTTATTTGCTTTAAATATACTTTATACTTAAGAACAGTAAATAATCCAGTTAAACTGTTTCTGTACTCATTGTCAGCTAGGAGAGGTTGTACTCTGGGTATGTTCAGGTATAAAGTACCTTAAACTACATGCCCACTGATACATCCTTGGGTATGTGAATATAACCCTCCTCCATAGCAGACTTGATGAGAAATCTATAGTAAAAGCCCCCTTGCTCCGCCCCCCAACCGAAATTTGGCATCCCCTTCATTATCACTACTAACCTTGGTCGTATTTTGTTTTAAGTACATCTTTCCAGTCTTTTCTGGTGCAATGGCAGCCTTGGCAATATCAATCAACTGCTACCATTGAAAGTTTGTCAAGGGAATTATTCCTCAAGATCACTTGTGAGCCCCAGAGGTTGGCAGCTCATATGAGACAGAAGATCTCTGGCTCCACCTAAAGATAATAAATTAATATTGAAAGGGCTCATACCACCTACCAAGTTTAATTTACATATTTATCACTTGTTTCAATATAGTTTTTCTGAAGCTATTTTGTTTTCTAGCAAAAAGATTTCTTTATGTTCTGTTCCTAGAAATGGCATTAGTTGTGTTATGTAGCTGAACATATGTAGAAAAGTTCAGTGGGCATACTTACGTAGACATCATACTATATATCAGAAATTATTTTAAATGTTTCTACCATGGGACACTAACTTTTGCTTGTTGGCAAATAAGATGTATCAAGATTTTTTTTAATGGCAACAAATTTTCACTGGACAAATGAACAAAACCCAGGGCAGATGAATGGATATTGCTGCTCAGTAATAACTTAGTAGTGGGACAGATCACCAGGAGCTTGGTGAAAAGATATTGGAGGACAAACAGACAACACCTTTTAAACTTTCAATGAAGAAACACACGGGGTGTAATCATTGGTAAATTCCCTATGACTTCAGTGCAACCAGCATTTCACCTATAGTTCATCCAGTGGTACAATTCAGGGATTTGTATCTGCACTGATCCATGTAGTCCTTAATGCACATTTAACAGCTGTACTGTAGTTTTGCTTCTGAGGAAAAGATAAAGCATTTATTTTAAAACTGCAAAACCCCACAGTGGAACAACCAGTAACAAGTAGCCTTTTGATCTACAGGAGTACAGATTTTTTTTGGACTGATAATCTCAAATAGTAACCATGATATTAGTCAATTATTATTCTCTGTAATGATACTAAAAGGAGACTGCGTCCAGGAAATAATATCATTACACTGAATGAATGTTAAATTTTCAACTTCATTCTCCAGTTTAAGGCAACAGAATGTGGACTAACATGAATTCTGACCAGTGTAAAGCAACAAAATTGATTGCTCATAATTAAGGGTGTTTGCCATTTTAACCTCCACTCCATTATGAAGTAGAACCAGGGAGGGGGAGTTACCATGGGGAGGTCACCACAGAACTCTCCAATCAGTTATGTTGTTAATGAAAAAAAACAACATTTTCAGTGTTTTTCATGAAAACCACTGTTTTTTTTCAGTTTTTCTATAACAATTGGATGTTTTGTTTTTCAGAATGAAAAAAATGTTTCATTTCCCCCTCTTTTCTCCCCCCCCCCCCCCCGCTTTGTCCGTGATAAAAAAATATCTGCTTTCACTTTAAAACTGAGCTAGGACTTTCCTACATCCATCTATGACCTATCAAGACATCCACACACCATGGGGGAGCTACAAATAGATTGGCCAATGTCAAGACCCTTGTACGTAAGAGGACAGAGTTTTTTTCAGTGGCAGGACCCAAGCTATGGAACACTTTGCCAGAGGGGATCATCAAACCAAGTCTGAGCCTGTTCAGGTCACCTCTTCGATAAGGACTTCACCCAGTAGCAATCTCTTCCTCCCAGGAACAATCCACAATGGGCAAAAATGAGTCAAAACGTGAATTTAAAACAAGAATAAGGAGAAGGAAGAGGATAAGGCAGAGAGACCTTCAAAGCACCACATTGTGCATGGTGATTATGTGTCTTGTTGAGAGAGAGAATGTTCCCCTTTGAACGTGCTCGGTGCTCTATAATTGTTGTGCAGTGCTTATATACGACAGTGATGCAAGCCTTAAAAATATCTCACTTGGAATGAGAGATATAAGTCTATGTACATAAAACAAAATTATACGTTTAAGAAAATACACAAAGATGCAAGCTCGTCATCCTATCCTCGTTACCCTTGTTCACTTCCACCCTTATCCACTCCTTTTTTATTTATCTTCACTTGTATTATTTTGATTTAGTGTGTAAGGTCTTTTGGGCAAGGACCATCTCTTAATGCTATGAAGTTAAGTCCTAGGGCACTTTGGACAACAAATAGTTAAATACTTAATATTAGATGCTGAAGTAACAGAAGTTAAATATATTTTTGAACCATATTTTACTATAGAAGATATGAGAGAAATGTAGTCCAAAGGCCATTTACATGGGATATCACAGTGTGAGAAGATTGAATTCTCAAAAAGAGCAAGTTACAAAACTCCTTAAGGAACTCTAGGGAAATAAATAATCAGAACTGGATGTTATTCTATGGAGTTTTTTGTAATAAATAAAGTGTGAAACAGAGGAGAATATTAATAAAGATATGTAATATATTCTTTAGCATGGCAGCTGTTTCTGAATCTTGGAGAGTTGCTAACAGCAACAGACGTTATGGGAATTACAGACCAATAAGTCTCACCTGTGTACCAGAAAAAGTGTCTAAGAGAATTGCCAAGTATAACACTTGGGCAAGCACAACCTAATAGTAACAAAAGTGTCACAGCTTGCTTAGGGACATTAGTGATTCTATTGTTTGTGCAATTAGGCAAACTTCGAATGCACATGTTACTTGACTTAGTTTTCCTTCTAATAGGGAATACATTTCCCTCTTGAAAAATAATACACAATGAAACAATACACAGTTACTCTGGGAATGGGCTCTAGTTGGCTGTCTAGGATATAAGTACAGGCCAATTAATGGACAATTGTTTTGAGTACCTTGTGTATACAAAGGGGAGAGTATCTTTTCATACATGAGTATTGCAAATAGATATTTCATTAGATACTTTAAAATGACTAGCATAGTGCATCGAAATACACACCACAGCAGTCATACATATTATATACTTTGCTAAAATGAGATAATATGTTATTCTGCACAACATACTTAAATTATATTTCTTGATTATTTTTGTAGCACTACATTGTGTTACAGTTTTTGGACACCCAATTTGAGACACATTGATCTTAGTAGGTGTTAATCTGAGACCTAATGTTGACAATAAAATGCTGTAATCCAAAAACTGGATCGACACAGGTGAACCGTGTACCCACATGGGACCCAATTGACTTCACTGGAGTTCTGTGCTGGGCTACATCTACACTACCAACTTGCGGGGTGATTCCCAGCTCACAAAGACATACCTGTGTTAGCCGTCATCTGAACTAACACACTAAAAAGAGTAGTGTAGCCACGGTAGCATGGACAGTGGTAGCACAGGTAGCCATGCTGAGTATGTAACTATGGGGCTCAGGCAGGTTTGTACTTAGGGTGGCTAGTCTGTATTGCCACTGCCCATGCTCCCATAGCTCTCTATATAATAGTGTGCTATTTCAAATGAGCTATGCATCATACTCCTAGCTCGCTGTGTAGACAGCCAAAGAGTCATCTTTATGAGTAGGACTTAAATATTTATATTATTAACTATTTCAGCACTGATCCATTTAGAAAAAAAATCATCCCAATAATAGTTTAATGCATGATCCCAAACCACCTTCAACACCTTCTTGAATGCCAAAAGCCTCAATACCCAGTCACCAAAACTACCAGCAACCTTTGCAACAGCATCTCCTTTATCAACACAAAATAACTGAAGCATATAGACCAGGGATTGGCAACTTTTGGCACGTGGCCCACCAGGGTAAGCCCACTGGCGTGCTGGGCCGGTTTGTTTACCTGTTGCATCTGTAGGTTCGGCCGATCGCGGCTCCCACTGGCCACGGTTCACCGCTCCGGGCCAATGGAGGCTGCGGGAAGCAGCGGCCAGCACATCCCTCGGCCCACGATGCTTCCCGCAGCCCCCATTGGCCTGGAGAGGCAAACCGTGGCCAGTGGGAACCGCAATAGGCCGAACCTGTGGACGCGGCAGGTAAACATGACCCTGGCGGGCCACGTGCAAAGGTTGCTGATCCCTGATATAGACAATACAGGGGGAGAGAGATTAATAGAACTAAACAACACAAGAGCAACTGCACAGATTTTGTTAATTGTTTTCATATTTAGTTCCAAAAAACCCTTTTAATGTATGAGTATGTGCTGAAGAATTTCCGGTCAAGGGCCTCCCCCCACTCCCGCGTGCAGTGCTGTGGGAAGTTTTGCAGAAGAATTTAGGGCTCAATCGCTGATGGGCAAATAGAGCTTTGAATATAGGCCAAAAAAAAAAAAAAAACCCTCGGAAAAATTCTGAGGACAGAAAGACACGAGGTAAGTATACATAATGGGTTCAGTCTTCTCTTTGTTACACCCATGTAAATCAATTATATTTTAAACTGCCTCAACTAGAATGCACCATTTCTAAAATTGCCACAGCCTAATATTGTTAGCATAAGCAAATGATCCTAACTATATTTGGAAGGTAACACCTTCACTGAGATGAATGAAGTGGTAGGGAGAAAAATTCATGTCTCATTTCATTCAAAGTGTTGGAGAGGGATTAGCTAATACATTAGCTATAGCTACTATTTCTTCGGGACCTGTTTTGAGCAAAGGTTGACTCACAGGCTTGCTGTGGCATTGAATTACATTGTGAAGCCTACCTTTGTCATGAAAAATGGCAAGTGATGAACAGCTAGATCTTCAAAATTAAATTGGTTTACACTAGGCTTATATTGATCTAGCTTAATTCAGTTTCAGTTAATTGAAACAAAACTCAATATAAAAATCTAATGTCAACTGAGTTAGGATCATCAATATACCAGTTTGCACTGGTTTAACTAAAACAGGTTAATTAATTAATGCAAGCAGCATGTGTAGGTAAGGCCAGATAAGGCCCAAATATGTGCTTACATCTGTATTTAAAGGTCAGCATATGCTTAAAAGGCTTTGCTGAATAGGACTGATTTGCTGAATCAGGGCCTAGAGCTGGTCAAAACTTCTACAATTACAAAAATCGATGAAAATTCAAAAGTTAAAAAAAATCAGGCGATGAACAGATGTGTTTGAATGAGTGTTCTTGGCAGAGCTGGTCAGATTTTTTTAAATTTTATAGACTCATAGACTTTAAGGTCAGAAGGGACCATTATGATCATCCAGGCTGACCTCCTGCACAATGCAGGCCACAGAATCTCACCCACCCACTCCTGGAATAATCCTCTCACCTATGTCTCAGCTATTGAAGTCCTCAAATCATGGTTTAAAGACTTCAAGATGCAGAGAATCCTCCGGTAAGTGACCCGTGCCCCATGCTGCAGAGGAAGGCAAAAAACATCGAGGGCCTCTGCCAATCTACCCTGGAGGAAAATTCCTTCCCGACCCCAAATATGGCGATCAGCTGAACCCCAAGCATGTGGGCAAGACCCACCAGCCAGACACCCAGGAAAACTGACCAAATTTTGAAAACTGACCAAAATTACAAGTAGCAAAATAAAACACAGGAAAAAAACAAACCCAAACCATTTTATTATCTTGTTATTATTTTTTTCAATTGAGAACAATGGCAGCTGCTGAGCGCTGAGCACTTTCGCAACTGTGGCTCAAAGTTTTGTTAAACAAAAGCTTAGATTACATGCAAAAGAGATAAATATAAGAAAAAATATTTGTTTACAAAATTGCTTGTGTCTATTACCTGTACTACTCTGATCTGGAGTGTGATAATCAGAAAAGTTAGGCCTACTCAACTGTATAACTAACTTCTATAGTTGTGCATGCAATTTGACTATTTGCACATGTTGGTTTCCATCCATTCAATTGGTCAGTTGCACATGCCAGTACTCAAATTGTCTGTGCATTAATAGTAGCTGTGTGTAAATTAGGTGTTGAAATGTGTGCATTTTATATATGCTTGTTTGCCTAGAACTTTTGAAAATCAGGCCTCATTGCATTATTATTACATAGAATGTGTTAATTGTGAAACTACTAATTTAGCCAAATTATGCAATGATTCTGTGATGTCAACAGATGTCCACAAAGAACTAGAATAAGACCAGCTGTACCATTCACACTTCTGACCAAAACAACGTTTGAAGCCAGCAGTCTAGAGGTTAATGCACTTAGCCCACTGTACTGCACAGCATTCAGCTTACATTTTGAATTCATTTACAGACATTTTTCTCAGCAACTTGAATAATCTAGAGCAGTGGTTCTCAACCAGGAGTCTGGGGCCCCCTGGTGGGCTACGAGCAGGTTTCAGGGAGCCCTACAACAGGACTAGCGTTAGACTCGCTGAAGTCCAGGGCAGAAAGCCAAAGCCCCACTGCATGAGGCTGAAGCCCGAAGCCCTGACTTCCACCACCTGGAGCTGAAGCAGAAGCCTGAGCAACTTAGCTTCATGGTCCCCCCTGTTCACTGGCAACTGTCCTGCTTGCTGCTCCTTAACACTGGCCCTGGCTTTTATATGCAGAAAACCAGTTGTTGTAGCACAGGTGGGCCATGAAGTTTGGGGGCGGACAGTACATCCCTCAGTCCACGCTGTGTCCCGCAGCCCCCACTGGCCTGGAGTGGCAAACCATGGCCAGTGGGAGCCTGTGGACGCGGCAGGTACACAAACAGGCCTGAGCGGCCAGGGGCTTTCCCTGAAGAAGCGGTGGACCACAGTTGAGAACCATTGATCTAGAGTATATGAACCTAGACTAAAAAAAAATCTAATAAACTAAAATATATATTGTTCCCTGGCACAAACCAGTGACTCTTCAGATAAATAAAAATAATTCACCTTGGTTACTGATAAACCATGAACTCAGAACATATGAGGAAAAGAAGAATCCAATTAGGATATTATACTGACTTCACAGGAACACACAAAACACATATAACTTTCACTGTCATAAATGTATCATTGCAGATATAGAGGAATAAGAGCTCTCCCAAGTCAATGTTAAATGCATTTAAAATATATATATATATTTCCTGTTATTTTGTGCACAAGCCTTGCTCTGTATGTATGGCAATGTGTTTGAGATGGAGGATGATCACCACAGGTGATTGGGATATGGGAAGAAAGGAAAGTAAAAGCAATTGTTGGGTATGTGTCTTAATTTCTAATAGAAATTACCTATTATTTTACAGTCCACTTCCTTTCGCTTTTGCGAAACTTTTTTTTTTCTTCACATGTAAAATTTGTAGTTTTTCAGTCAAAGAGAATAAGAATCTGACGTGACATCTTTGTTGCTGGTGACATCTTCGCAGACCTAAGCAGAGAGGCAATCAGAGCCCAGGAATTATAGAAGCCAAATATTTGCATATTCCTCGTACAGTTAAGTTATGCATTGTGATTATGCAAAGCTTTGTCATTTTATTATCTAAACATGTTAGTCAGCCAATCAGGGTTAAGGATTTGCATAGTGTATGGTACAAAGAAATAATCATCAAGGTATTATGCAAATCACACCCACTCCATTCAGAATGCAGGGATTTCCCTTCAGCCATAGTGAAAATAAAGGAATAGTTATACATCTGTATTGCTGCAATCTGATTAGCTGAGACAAATTCAATTGTCTATTAGTCAGCCAACTTTCACTATCAATAAACTGTTTTGAACAGTACTTGTACTGTGAATATTGCCTTCTGCAACAGTCTATAGAACTCAGTAGAAACTCAGTAGAGAATGATTTTCTTTCTATAGAATTTTTAAACCAATTCATGGAGTTTAATAAAGGATTATAAGCCAGATATAGGTTGGTTTTTAAAATTTCTATAAGAGAGTTATAATTCTTTATTATATTCTATAAACTGCTGAAAAGTTCTATAGTAAGAGTATTCTCTATCACATTCTCATAGTTTTTTGATTTTTTATTTTCAGAACCTTATTGGTTTCACCCCTAGGAAATCCTTCATAATAGATTTTCCCTCTGGAATATAATGCCAATGTACAGACCATTTCTTAAAGATACAAAAACTTGCTTTACAAAAGGAGTTAATTAACCAACTCTCTCCTCCTTTGTTAAGTGAGGCTATTGATTCACATCATTTTCTGGGAGAGGAATAGTAAACACAAGACTCAACTTGGGCCTGACAAGGTCATATCACACAAGTATTCAACCTGCATTGCTATTTGAAGTCAGTGCACTGAAGTTTGAAAGGGGATAAAAGATATCTTCTCTTAAAGCTTCACATGTGTATGATATAAAGCAAATGCTGTAGCTTCTCCAGTAGTACAAATGGCTCACTGCTTCAGCAATGACCTTTCCCAACTCTGCAGTTTTTTGTGACTACCAACATAAAACCCAACAGCTCTTGGGATGTTTGTTTCTGTGATACAAGTTGACCCGTCTCCTATTTTTTGTGTCACTTTTGGCAGGGAGCCATCAGGTTAGTTGCAACAGAGCATTCTTGTTGGGCTAACTAGCAAAAGACAAAGTAATTTCTCCTCATGGGATTTTAACTATTCAGGGCAGAACAGAAAGAAATAGCTAAATGAAGTTTACCTGAAAAATAAAACTGCTTGATAATTTTTTATTCTGTTTACTGCTTTCCAATAAATCTTGTCAGTGTCCCTATAAAAGGTAGTGAAGAAAAGGTTATATGAAACAGGTCAAATTATAAGGGAAAATAACTTATAATTTTAAATACCTTGAGGTAGTGGCTGTGGTAGTTTCTCCTAGGATGTTAGTGTGCTGAACGGTGCAGACACATACAGTCCACAACCTGTGTTCTTACTAGGCAGAGAAGCAGTTGACTGTTCATAAATTAATATATTCCTGCATCTACATCAGTGGTGGGCAACCTGTGGCCCATCAGGGTTATCTGCTGGCAGGCCACGAGACGGTTTGTTTACATTTGCACAGCCGCCCGCAGCTCCCAGTGGCCGTGGTTTGCCGTTCCTGGCCAATGGGAGCTACAGAAAGCAGCACGGGCCGCAGGGACATGCTGACCACTGCTTCCTGTAGCTCCCATTGGCCGGGAACAATGAACTATGGGCACTGGGAGCTGCAGATAGCCATGCAAATGTAAACAAACTGTCTCGCAGCCCGCCAGCGAATTACCCTGATGGGCTGTGTGCAGCCCGTGGGCCGGATGTTGCCCACCACTGGTCTATAGCTAGTTTCTTGTTTCGAAGATTGGATACATGCCAAAATGGAAGAATTCTTATCTGAGCCTGTTTCTTATCTCCTTTTCCCTGCATCATTCCTACCACTCCTCCCAATTTTTACCAAGTTACCAATTCTTCTTTCCTCTTTTCTCACAGATACCTCTCCTTCTAGCAATTATGTAATATATGAAGTATCCTCATTGAACTTTTTCTTAAGGACAATTTGCCCACAACAACAACTCTCTTCCTCATACTTCCCTGGCCCCAACTGTTATATGTCTACTGCCACTTTGATAGTACCTGGGAAAATTCTTAAAGGTACAGTCCTTGTTTTCATCATCATACTATACAGGAAGCAGATTAGCACCATGGAGTCTAAAATGTAGACGCTCAGACTAAAATCAGTAGGGAACAGGAGAAGCAGTGCATGGTTGGGAAATGGTAAATCAATACAGGCACAGAAACATTAGGTGGCGGAAGGAAGAGGGAGCAGGTGGGTGCAATCTTGGGGAAAGTAAGAGATATATAGCAGTAGTTTTCAAAGTTTTCCAGACTTAGAGCCCCTTCCCAATTTCGCCAAATGGAAAAGCCAGGGTGATCATAACGCCCAGTTTGAGAATCCATGATTTATAGCAGGCATCGGCAACCTTCGGCACACGGCTCGCCAGGGTAACCCCCCTGGCAGGCCGGGCCGGTTTGTTTACTTGCCGCGTCCACCCATTCGGCCAATCACGGCTCCCACTGGCTGTGGTTCGCCATCCCAGGCCAATGGGGGCTAAGGGAAGTGGCGGTGAACTGCGGCCAGCGGGAGCTGCGATCAGCCGCACCAGCGGACGCGGCAAGTAAACAAACCGGCCCAGCCCACCAGGGGGCTTACCCTGGCAAGCCGCGTGCCGAAGATTGCCGATGCCTGATTTATAGTCTTAACCGGTATGTATATGCAAAGTAGCTATAAAGTGTGGCAGAGAAAGTCCACAATAGTTGCCTTTGAGATAGGGATGATCTTGTGGCATAAAAAAATATTTTAGTTATACAGCAGGAAGTAATTAATTATTGTTATTAGAAGAGATCAACTGCTTTTTAAGATCCACAGTTTCCTTGGAAAGGTGTGAAGGTTGCATTTCAGATTGGGTTGGAATCACCTCCTTCCCTTCTGAAGACAGATGCACTATTACCCAATGAACAGGTGCGATGTTTAACTAGAATGTACAACTCTGGATCAGTCTCTCAGAATTAAAGACACTCGGTAACTAATAAAACACCACACAATATTCTAGATGGGGTTTCTCTTGAGAAAGCTGATACTACTAAGACAAGAGATCACAGTATGCAATACAAATGATGCGTCACTTGGCAAAAATTCTGAAAAAAACTAGCAGCAAAACAGCTGTCAAATATAGCTTAAGATCAAAGAATTTATTCTGTTACTCTAAAGACTTTTGCTTTACATAGCTTTTATCTCATCTAATGTCAATCCAGTAAGATCTGAGGCTGTAGTAATTTTGCTGGCAAAGTGTCTTAGCTCGCAAATATTTTTCTGTGATTGGATGTTAGTCCATTTGGAGGGTTCTGCCTGATAAGCGCCATAATAAACTTCAGTTTATATTTCTTTCAGTCATGCTGGGAATGCAGAAATAGGATTCAGCAACATAACTCACCGAAATCCACATTGTGCTTAATGTCAACAACTGTTTTGAATGCTCTTGTATGAGCTTACTTAAATCATCCATTGCCAGGCATAATATAGAGTTTTTCTCTGAGCTAAGTGCAACTATCTAATTACTCTTAGTAAGTGAGGGCAATGATACTCCTTAGCATTCTTTGGAGTGCTTTCTGTCTCAGAGGCTTGCATTTTGGTTGCCATGGACAATGATGTATGTTTGTTACCAGTAGTTAATCAACTTACTTTTTTAAGAATCCTTTGGAGCAGCAGTTACTTTCAATCTGTTGTTCTAGTTTTAGGATAGGCTTCCAGCGAGCGTCAAAGCAGAGAATAAAATACCTCATTTTACCTTCTGTTTTCCCATGCACACCACTGCCATCTTATAGTTTAGTCTGTTTATTTCACCCAATTCTTCATGTTGGTTGCAATCACTGGTCATAAACTGAGCCTATTCCTAGAGTAAAACCTTCAGAAGCTTGCAGCAGCAAAACCCTGCATAAATAACAGAATTTAAGGGCCCTCTTTGCAGTAATACCCATGTAGCACTCATTGGCCTTTGTTTAGTCTTGAGGAAGGATTGCAGGATTAGGCTTAAAAGGAGCAACAATATCAGTCCCAGTCTACACTACAGACAGTGTAAGCTTTGTTGGCACAGTTGTGTCAGTCAGGGGTGTTTGAGGGATGATCTCTGACCAACACAACTGTGCCAGTAAGAGCCACTAGCGTAGATGCACTTAAACCAGCAAAATTGCACTTTTGCTGTGATAGCTAATTTCACTTTTGAGAGGCGGAAACAAACTATACTGGAAAAAGCACAATTTTACTGGTATCGGGTACGTCCATGCTAAGAGCGCTTTGCTGTGTTAGTATACAAGTATACCTGCACTGGTAAAGCCTTCCAAGTGTAGACCTGGCCTCATGTGAGCAATACCTTCTCACAGAAGTTCTGTAAACCAGGCCTTACCATTCTCTTCATCTTAATTTTATCAGAGAAATATTTTAAGACATTAAACATAGAAGCATCCAAATATTAACTGCTCCAGCCCCATTACTTCCTTTCTCTCCCTTATAGAGACTTTTTTATATTTTCTATTTTAAGACTGGCAGATGTTCTTAGTTATTAGCTAAGAGTAGGCATAAGGCATTTTACCAGGTTATTAACAAAAAGGACTCTCACACAAATTGTTGCTGAAAAACAAAACAAAAAGAATCAAATTACACCAATAAATGATTTCAAACACATTTATTGTCAGATAGGCAAATACTGGAGGAGCTTCTTCAAAAGTGGGAAGGAGCTTACTTTCACAGAGAAATTTAGTACAAAATTGTAATGTGATAATTAATTATTTTCCAGATGAATGTCTTTGATATGTGTTATTCCTGAAATGATGACATGGTTGCAACCAAGGCATTTTCCTGTTTCACAGATTGTCAAGGATTCCCAAATTAACTAGATACTGGAAAACTTGTCTGTAAAATGATCAGCTCTGTATCAGCTGCTCAGGTACCAGGGTCCATTTATTTTCAATAAGATGAAAGTGCACATCATCTTGTTGCACAATGGGCAGGACTCAAAACCCTTTGAAGTCAATGAGAGTTTTTCCATCAACTTCAGTGGTCTTTGGATGAGTTCCAATAATGGCACTAAAGAACCAATGGTTGAATACATGTTTTTTCCACCATGGGTGGGTTTGCTGGTCATAGTCTCGAGCCAATATATGGTCTTCCCCCCCCCCCCCACTTTTCTCCTTTCACGGGAAAAGAATATGTTTTTCTTTCTTTCTTTCTTTCTTTCTTTCTTTCTTTCTTTCTTTCTTTCTTTCTTTCTTTCTTTCTTTCTTTCTTTCTTTCTTTCTTGTTAAAGTTTAAGTACAGTCTTAGGGTGGGTATACCTCCTGATGAAGTTAAGAGGAAATCTAGCACAATTGCATCCCCTGCTCACCTTGCAATTGAAAATGTGCACAGGTTACCTGGAATGAAATGAGGCAGAGGGCTGGTCCACACTAACCCCCCGGTTCGAACTAAGATACGCAACTTCAGCTATGTGAATAACGTAGCTGAAGTCGAAGTATCTTAGTTCGAACTAAAAGGTACTTACTGAGGGTCCAGACGCAGCAGGCAGGCTCCCCCATCGACTCCGCGTACTCCTCTCGTGGAACAGGAGTACCGGTGTCGACAGTGAGCACTTCCGGGATCGATTTATCGTGTCTAGACAGGACGCGATAAATCGATCCCAGAAGATCGATTGCTTCCCGCCGAACCAGGAAGTAAGTATAGATGTACCCAGAGATTATTATGAAATGAACATACTATTGCTTCATTTTACTTATCAAAACTGCAGTAACGGGTAATGTAATCAATATTCCTTACTAACTGACCAAAAATGTGGACTAATAATTCATAAATAGGCAGTTTAAAATAAATCTGCCGAGTACATTAAATTCTGTTTTTAATGTTTTTGAATACCACTCCTATAATGTATTAATTTGTACGTTATATTTAATCACACACATCAAATATCTAGAATGTGCTACTTTGAGTTTATTCTATAAGAGCCTGAGCCTTCAAACCATTACTCCTTTGGGACTCTGTGGCAAGATGTGGCAGTGTTAGATTTTTATGTTTGTTTTAGAATTTTGCAGTTTTTTCCATTCAAATGTGTCTAAAAACTCCTGCTTACCACATATTATAAAACCTAAAAAGAACTTTAATATCTACATCTGGGAAAGGATCTTATAAGAACATAATCCAAATATTAAACAGGGCAAGCAAGAGTCTAAATTTGGACTTTTAAAAGAGAAGTCACAGGCGATAAAATATATTTTCACATAAATGTTGTGTGCTGTAGAGCACTCTCATAGCTGTTCAGGTCAGGGCTTCCCTGATGGTACTCCCTTTCAAAATGCAAAGCATTCCCTGCTAGGGCTTGTCTACATTTGAAAGTTGTTTTGGATAAAGGTGGGGTGTGAATGAAAGTGTAATGCCTATTCCTGAACAATTCAACGTGGGGACATAAATTATGAAATAAGAGTGCCTTGTCCTTGTTTAGCTTAATCCACACCATCCCTGAAACACTACACATGGTATTGATCAGGAATAGTTAAAAAGGACCAAACCTCAATAAACACTTAGGTCTTGTCTAGGTTAGGGAAATGGATACTGATTTAAACCTGGCTAAAGCCTAAATTAGACAGGCTTTAACACATTTAGCAATATTAGTAGATTGTGGTCATTCCTAGACCCCTAGAGAATATATGTTTCTCTGAGTGTTGTCCCAAGAGTCATTTGTATACTCCCAGACCTATAAAGGGAAATATTTTTGCCTCCCAGGTGTATTCCAAAAGAGGATCATCAAACAACCTCCCTCTGCCTTAAGGAATCAATCTCAGACCCAAGGAGCAAACCTCCCCTAGAGCAAACTCACCATAAGGTAAGATTCTTGAAAAAACACCCCCAGTCTCTTTCCAGATCACTCAGTCATACTGGGATTGTCACAGGCCTACTTCTGTACTTCATAAGCCAAGAGGAGGGATGCAAATGAAAGAGGCCAGTGAGGGGGGACACAAGCTTTACATTTTTACTTAAGTGGCCAGAACTCTCTTATATGGTCATTTTAACCGACAAAGAAAATCCTTTCTAAAGGCTACCCATCCTGCCAGCAGTGGAAGAGAGAAAGCAATTTGCTGCTGCTCTGAGCTGTCACTGGCTTGACTTCCCTTTGTTTCCTAAATTCAGAGCAAATTAATTTAGCCAGAGGATGGCTCTGCAGAGTGTTTCTTGTGCACCTGCAGGTTACAGGACCAGAACAGGAAGAGAGACATGTCTTCCTAGCACTGCCTTTTATGAACAGATTCCCCATTGCCTGCTGGCCAATCACAGAGCTTTCTAGAATCATTTGGGTTGACTAATATCAGCTGTGCTAAAAAAAGAAAAGAAACTTCTATTGTTTTCATATATTATTCAATGAACTACTGAAACAATCTAAACAAGTGAACTGCAGAACAAAATATGGCAGAGAAATAATGTGACAAACCTGACCGTGATCATTTCTATTCCAACTAAATTCTTTCTTCCCTTCTATTATGATATTCCAAGAAACTAACAACCACCATAGTCCTTTGCATCAGCGGCACTAGCACTTCAGCTGACAAGTGAACATATGCTTACAGGGTGTTGAGACAGTTTGATGCTAGTGGAATTACTTAGCACATAGGCTGACTTGGAAGAACTTCTTATTAGCAACCCCTTAGATGCCAGCAAAATGTTGCTGTTATCCAGCAGTTGCTAATATACAGAAGGCAGGTTTTTGAGGGTGCAGTCAGGAAATAAACCAGTGGGATATGCCTGGCTGCAGACCAGATGCAGTAGCGTAGCCAAGGGGGGGAATGGGGGAGCGGCTGCTCCCCCTGTGAGGAGAAGCGGCACCTTAAAAAGCGCCAGAGCCCCGCTGCCGGAGCTCCAGCGGCACTCTAAAGGGCCCGGGGCTCTGCAGCGGCTGGAGCCCCGGGCCCTTTAAAGCACCGCCGGGTGAGTACAGGGGGAGCCTGGGGAGGCGCCTTTTTATAGCGCCGCTCCCCCCTGTGCTCCAGACCTGCCAACGCTACTGACCAGATGCTGGGGCTTTCTATGCAGAACGAGGGCAATGGAGGCACATAGGGCTGCACCATACCTCCCGCTTCACGCTCTGGGGGTTGGAGACCAGCATGTCCCATTGCTTCCTTCCCTGCTTGCAGTCCCCCAGCCAAGTGCAGCCTGGAGAGTGCACGGGGAGGTACCGTGCAGCTCCGGCATCGGGGTGCAGCCCATCTCCTCGCTGCTGCCCTGTCCACAGCCCCTTACTTCCTGTGTGGTCCCTGTGCATAAGCAGATTTACCAGGCTGCAACCGCAGAAGGAATTGCTGGGATGGGATGAGCACCTGCTGCAGGCAGGTTTGCAGGGCCACAGCCAGGGAAAGCACATCCCAGGACCTCTTTCCCTGGCTGCTGCCTCACAAACCTGCCTGCAGGTGGGACCTTCCAAAAAAAAAAAAAAAAAGAAATGTTGCTATTAAGCAGCATTTCATTGCCAATATTCAAATTCCATTAACATTGACGTTACTGGTATGGGGTTGGTTCCCTTTAACCGGAAGTTGCTAATATCAGGATTGCTATTAAGCAGAATCTATTGTAATACATTTATAGATAAAGAAGACCACAACTGCATCCCCCGGAGTTTGTCTAATGATGAGCAGGCCTCAAAACAAACAGAGGCCCTTTTTGTTTCAGATAAGCCCCTACCAGGTTGAAAATTAAGTTGTAAAGAGCTCCAAACTTCTCAAGGTTGCTGAACTGAGATGAAAATAATTATATACTCTAGTACCAGTTGAAGTGAAAATAGTGTTAACTCTTTTTGGCTTACTTTGAAAATGTTGCTTCTGTTCCTGGATAGAACCAGCAAATGCAGAGGAATATGGAAATGAAAGTGTGTGTCTGTGTAAATTAAACCATTTCCATTTCAAATATTAAGTTCCTTCTAGGACAAAGGTTTGAACTGGATTTTATTTCACCATATATAAACAGACTCACCTACCCATCCCCAGCATGTCTGATACTAATGAGTTCTGTGGGCAGGAATTTCAGCTCAGTCAAAAGGAATCAAAGATTGCTGGAGGCAAAGATTTTTGTCAGATAAATGTCTTGAGCTACTGCTTAGTGATATTTGGGCTATTTGCCCAAATAGGTAAAACAACCTGTGTCTAGAAATCAATTCTTGCTAGATGCCAATAGCCAAAGTACAGAGATAAGCAGATGTAGACTGCTCTTACGTTTTTGCAGGCACTTGTTGACTACCTCCTTTTATAAGAATTATTTGTAAGGAACAATCTACAAATTAATAATACATGTAATATAATGAAAACCTCATTTGTTATAGAGCCAAGGTATATAGTGCTTTCTTAAGGGAAGAAACAAACAACACACGCTTTAACTTTCTAGAAAGAGCTTATCACCATGTATAATATGTAGAGAGTAAAGTATTCTACGAGAGATGATAAATGGTTCTTTTGATGAGAATGGAAACAGGGAACTCCATATAAGAATGTGAAGTTAAAAGCGACACAACTGTAGCTACCTCCTATATGTAGGAATAATAAAGATTAGTGATATCTTGGGAAAAATACATACAATGGTGGACAGTGAGAGCCAGGACAGCTGGACTCAATCTAACAATGAACTTAAGTGTGTGCTGAACTCTTCTGTCTTGAGCATGTGCAAGTGTGCTCATTAATATGAGCTTTTTTGTAGAAAGCCAGAATTTTTCCAATTTAATTGTCAAAGTAATCACCTTTAAAAAACAAGAACCAAATGCCCTGTAAATGAAAGGACAGAAGTATATACTAAACCACTCCTAATTATGAAATCAATGTCTTTAGTTTTTCAAAATAACTGACATAGTTTTGACACAGCAAACTAATTCTTATTTATTATTTAATGTGGTTTTTTTAACTAGTGGAAATAATGACATTCCAAAGCACTGAATTCCCCATTTCTTCAATCAGGTGACAAGCTCACAGAAGTCATCTATTATTCTTCATTTAGAAAATTAGAGTGTTCCAAATATTTCATCGTCTCCACAAGGCCTTTGTTTGGGTATTTATATTTTCATTACAGTGGCATTTTACTTGTTGGGGGGGGGGGGTCACCAGACTGCATGCCATGTAATAATACAGCTCACAGTAGGCTAAATTCACTACCTGATGAAAAATAAATCATTACATTCACAAACCAGTGGGGAAAAAATGAGAACAGGGCTTGTGACATTAATTGTATTTGTAGGTTGTTATAAGTCATACAGGAATTTAGAAGAGTTACATGAGCCTACTGCAAATTAAATTTGGTATTTGCAATATTTTCTGATGCCTTTTATCAGGGCTGCACAGAGATTTTTGGGGATCCAGGGAAAATCTGAAAGGGACCCCCCACCACCACTTTTTCAAAAAAAATACCACTGAGGGGAGACCCCCTTCTCCCCCGAGGTGTGTGTTCAATAATGATCCTGCTCTGCACTCATCCCACAGTGGTTGTGTCTGTGCTATGGGGCTGGGCTCAGCTCCCCACTCTGGGTGTTGCGACCTGGTGCACGGGGTCTCAGCACCACTCTTGTTTGGCTTGCCTGCCCACCCCTCCATGACGGAGTGGCAGATGGACCAAACTTGAGCAGAGCTGTAACCCCCATGTACCAGGTCACAATACCATTTGGGGGTTCCCTCAAACAGAGATTCTGGGCCAAATAGCCCCCCCCATGTGGCCCTGCCTTTTGTTGAACATTCATGCTTTATCCTCTTTAACAGAAGAACTGAAAGTTTCACTGCATATTCGAGGAGTAAGATCTAACTAATCCTTGAATGGATAGTTGGATAGTGGTGGTGGTTGCTTTTATTATTAATTATTAATTATTATTATTTTATTTGGTGGGGAGGCTGATTAGTTTTCATACAAAAATCAGGTGGATTCTGTATTTGAATGGGATCCAGTGACTGAGACACGAATTCTAGTTCCAGTTAGGCCACTGACTCACTCTCTAACCTTAGACAATTTCTAGGTGCCTTGCTTTCCCCCCCACCCTGTATAAAATGGGAATTCAACTAATACTTACCTGCCTCCCTCAGACAGATGTTGTAACACATGATTAGTTTCCAATTTGTGGTAATCTGATGAATACAATGCAACTTTTAAAGATGGAATATCCTACTTTATGAGTGATTTTTGTTGTGGCTAGGGGTGTGGCCTTATTATGGGGTGAATCATCCCATAGGAAAGGCAGTCAGAATGATTTCATAATTTAGTTGAGGCTCTAGTTTGCATGGCAGATGTTAATCCTAATCCTCTGAGTCACATCTCCTAATCTCATTTATTGGAGGTGGGTATTATCTGTAATACCCAAATTTCTCCACTTCTAAGTAGTTGTCTAAAGAAATCCCTGGTCTACACTAGACTTTTTACCCAGTGATGCAGCTTTAAATCCTTAGTGTCAACATGATGGAAAACTAGGGTAAACCCCACAGGTGCAAGTCAGAATTGACATCACTGCAGCACATCTATGCATGTGGCTGCACCAGTGCAAACCCTAACAGTGGCTAATACCCCATTGTAGATAAGATCTAAACCTGAAGATGCCATTGCATGATTACTCGTTCCATCAAGTCAATTCATTAATATATGTTTTGCACTATTGATCACTTCAGTAACTCATCAGAGTTATAAAGAAATTCCTGATAAATGGGAAATTAAAATAAATGTATTTCAGTGATTTTATTACATGGTTTTGCCATTTCAAAAGGACCTTTGAGAATGGTTCAGCAGCCAAGAAAATGGACTCACTGGCTTAGTCCATATTTCTGGGACATCAGTAATAGAGAGATCTCTTCCCCTTTAAAATATCATTAAACTTTCAGCTTGTTCCTATAGCTCATGTTTAAATAAAATTGTCATTGACATAAAGGACACTTTTGTCTGATTACTGATGGCAGGTTTGAGGCCTTCATTTTGAACTCTAACCTAGACCTGTGATAAATGCTCTGGATTGATGTGACTTTTCCAAATTCTAGGTGTAGGCTAAGGAAAACATTTTTACATATCTAGATTGCTGATTACTGGGTTTTCCTTCTAACTGTGTTACAGGTGGTTGCAGTTTGAGAGAGAGACTGGGGGAATGGAAATTGAAAAAATGTGGGGCTTTTTTGAGGGAGGTATATTGTCCCATGTAGGACAGAGGGGGGGGGGCTGTTGTGTAGGGCCTCTGGCTGCATGAAAATTTTTATTGCATTTTGCCAATTAGGTTTACATCTCTGATTTGGCATCCCCTAATTCTACAATATATAATGGCGCTTCAATGAAGCTGTGTTGATTGTCAAGAGTTGATGAGCTGATGGCAATAAGAACACAAGAACGACCATACTGGGTCAAACCAAAGGGCCATCTAGCCCAGTATCCTGTCTTCCAACAGTGGCCAATGCTAGGTGCCACAGGGGGAATTAACAGTATAGGTAATCATCAAGTGATCCATCTCCTGTTGCCCATTCCCAGCTTCTGGAAAACAGACGCTTGGGTTACCACCCTTGCCCAATATGATGAAAATTAGACCTCATCCCACCCCCAAATTTTTCAAAATCCTACAAGTACATATGTCTGTGTGTCAAAGCATTACTCATATCTAGTGACATTTTTGGATTGTCTCTTTAACTACATGTTGATTGTATGGTTTCTATTGTAGAGCACAAGGTGACTGTTCTTAAAATTATATGGCAAGATTTTAAGAAGCGAAAAACACTGAGAACGTTTCCTGTGTGATTTTTAATCAGTTAAAATAATTGTAACATTTTCACAAAAAATCAAGTGCTACCAATTTCAGAGTCATTGAATTTGGTGTGAAAATCTGCTATTACATTATATTTAAATAGCTCAGCTGTTAAATTATTAACAATGGTTCTAAGGTGAAAGCAGAATATAATTACAGTATAAATGCTCAAATTTGATTTCCACCAAATCCATTAATAAAGCATTCAGAGTTCATTTCCTGTTGATTGCAGTCTTCTCTTCATATAATCCAATTTGACTGTAGAATTAGGTATTTCAGTAATGGATACATGACATGAGTTCCAGGTAAATGCCAATGAAATCAATCATCTATACTTCCTATTAAGAATGTATGCATATTAGCACTTTGTAAACAGAACATTTAATGGTAAAAAACACAAAAAGCCATTATTGTCAATGCCAAGGATTCAAATATCAAAAGTCATGCCACCCAAAATGATAAGATTTTTAAAAATAATACATTTCGGGTTCTTTTTATTTTCTTTCAAACTTTTGAGTTAGGGTTCACATTTTCGAGACTTTTTCTGCAACCTTGAAAGCCAGAAACGTACTTTTAAAAAAGATGATATTCTCATGTAATCATGTGACTCCAGAAGCCAAATAATCTGAGACCCATAAAATCACAAGAGCCAAAATGGTCAGGGATGCAACCCCATGCTTTGAATGTCCCTAAGCCTCCGACTGCCAGATGCTGGGACTGGACAAAAGGGGATGGATCACTCAATAATTGCTCTGTCCTGTTCATTCCATTTGGAGCATCTGGCATTGGCCACTATCGGAAGACAGGACATTTGGTCTGACCCAGTATGGCCATTCTTATGTTCGTATGCTGGAAACACTGTATAAGTTTTCTATACAACATCCAAAAGTGTTTTGAGGAACATAGGAAATGTCAAACCAGAGCATGTCAGTGATACGCTATACACATTTGTTTTTCAGCTACAATGTCAAATGGGGAATTAATTCAAAATCAAGCTATCAAAAAAAAATCAATGTAGAGTTAATTACCGGAGAATATTCTCTGACTGATTAACTCTTGCTACACTGATACATATGTACTGTGCACATTACACACACAGGGTTTGGGGAAATTGAACATTTGCCATTGAGTAGGCACAGTACATCTGGGGAGATTCAGTGCAGCAGCTTATCCACTTTGGCACTGTAGTAAATTTGACCATTTTAGATGTAGGCTCACAGAACAACTGCTTGGGCAGTAGAAGCACATGCAGAGCTTGAATAACTGGGTGTTCTACTGTTATTCTCTTCCCCAACGCCTTCTCATTAACTCAAGGATTAGGTATTTGTCTAAACTACTACCTTCCCAGCACCTTAGTGAAACATGAAACTATCCACTTCATCCTGAATGGTTCCTTGAAATATGTGTTAACTTCTTATGCTGAAAAATGTGTTCCGCATTGCATTTAGTTGTGACACTCTAAGACTTGAAGAAGAGCTCTGTGTAAGCTCAAAATCTTGTGTCTCTCACCAACAGAATTTGGTCCAATTATAGGCACTGACTTCCCCTCTGCCCCGTGGGCACTTGACTCCCCCCACCCCTGGCCCCGCCCCTGCACCACCCTCGCCTTGCCCCAATTTCACCCTCTTCCCCCAAGTCCCCGCCCTTGCCCCACCTCTTTACCGCCTACTCCCCTGAGTGCACCTGGTCCCCACTCCTCCCCTTCTCTCCCGGAAAGTCCTAAAGTGCCGCCAAACAGTTGTTAGGCAGCAGGCGGGAAGTGCTGGAAGGGGGAGGAGTGAGGACGCACCACAATTGGGAGAGGAGAAGGTGCGGAGGGGGTGGGGGCCGGGAGAGAGCTTGGCTGCCAGTGGGTGCGGAGCACCCACTAATTTTTCCCCATGGGTGCTTCAGCCCCGCAGCACCCAGGGAGTTAGCACCTGTCAAGGTTCCCTCCCCACTCTGAACTCTAGGGTACAGATGTGGGGACCCGCATGAAAGACCGCCTAAGCTTATTTTTACCAGCTTAGGTTAAAAACTCCCCAAGGTACAAAATCTCCCCTGCACCCTTGAAAAAGATTCGAGCTGCCACCACCAAGTGCTTGAAACAGGAACCAGGGAAAGGGACCACTTGGAGTTCCCCTTTTCCACCCTGATCTCCCCTCAAGCCCGTTTACCCCCTTTCCTGGGGAGCTTGAGAATAATCTCCTAACCAACTGGTTACCCATTGATCAAAAACCCACCCCCGGGATCTTAGAACAATGGAAAACAATCAGGTTCTGTAAAGAAGGATTTTATTAAAACAAAGAAGGTAAAAATTATCTCTCTAATATCAGGATGGTAACTATTTTACAGGGTACTCAATTTCCAAACTCAGAGGGATTCCCCCTCTGGACAAAACCTTAAAGTTACAGAAAAACAGGAATAACCCCTCCCTCTAACACAGGGAAAGTTCAAGCTACAGAAAACAGGAATAAACCTCCCATTTAGCACAGGGAAAGCTCCACAAGCAAAAACAAACAAAACCTATTTGCAATGCCTGACTAACTTACGTTGAAATAGTGAAGGTTTGGTGAGGCTGGGTTGGACGAGATTGATTTTCTGCCCAGTCCTTTTAGTCCCCAGAGATAACTCTGACCCAGACAAAGAGCCACACACAAAACCTTCCCCCCTCCCAGGATTTGAAAGTATCTTGTCCCCTTATTGGTCAGATGCCAGCCAGGTTACCTGAGTCTTAACCCTTTACAGGCAAGATAATTTTATAGTACTGTATCAGAGCTTCTCAACCTCTTCCCTTTATATTTATGACAGCACCTATGGGTCCAATAAAAGATATCACCTCACCCACGTTGAATCTTGGAAACTAACCAGTCAGTTTCACTTCTACTCAGAACATGTGGCAGACACATATTAATTTCACTTTTAGGCTTGGGAAAGCTCTGAGCAGCCTAGATGAGTGCAAATTATTTGAAGGAGAAGAGAAAATGGGGAATTATGTCTCTTTTACATCAATCAGAAGGATGGGAGTTGGGGTATACAGTTTGAGAGGAGAGAATCGGAGAGAGGGAGGATCATCTATCAGACAATAGTTGGGGTGGGAGGAGAAAAGAGAATCCAGCATGTCCATAGGCATAGCCACACCTCAGCAATGATGTAGTAGTACAACAAAACCCATCATTTCCCCTTCACAAGAAATAGCTAAACCCTGGCACTTTCACAGAGAACAATACAAAATATAGCCTTAAGAAAGTATGATGATGTACACAGAAATCTAGGTATTGTACGTTGTATGACACTACACGTATAAGAACAGTAGAATATATTTTATATTAATACTGAATTTCATTTTTATCCTGTATTGAGGAATATTTGGATACACACAGTACTTCATCTGCTAATTTACAACTAGATAGCTTTTTGTGCTCAGTATGGGGAAAAAGTCATCTTTTATAAATATTCAGTTCAAAGACCTGAAATTACCAGGTTCAAGTAATCTCCATCGAACATGAACAAGTAGCTGGCTTGATGAAAGCAAGAATAAGAAATTATATTGGGGCCTTTTGCTGGAAAACTGTAAAGGTCATATTTTCACAACTTGAGAAAACAACTCTTTGTCTTGTAATTTGATATTGATGTATTTGCCGAACAACCAATTATGTGGGGTATAAAAATTATAATATAAATTCTTTATTTCATCCAGTTGTTATGCCACCCACTCTATTTTTGAAAAATTATACAATGAAGTATCCAGTTAATTGTCATCAGGTATCATGATGAATTCAGGGAAAATGGAATCATGGAAGTTCAATACAAAGCTTGAGCCAGCTCCCACTGCTGTGAAATAGGGGTGTTAGCACTGATTTTAATAGGATCTGAATCAGAACCCTATAGTGAAAAATTCTAGCTAGATAAACATTATCAAACGTCTAGCAAAAAATAAAAGCAATTTGATTTTTCTTTTGAAAGTAAATATATATATATGAATGCTAATATTTCACATACAACATTCAAGATACAGTATGGAGACAAATATTTTGTTTTAACTATTTTTGTCATCCCTAATCTGTCATTAAGATTTGAGATAACAAAATCAAAAGTCATCTTGTTCAATCTTTGGGACTGGGCAAGCATGTAAGGTCAGATCTTCAAAAATGCTCAGCACCCACAATTGGATTGATGTTTTTTCAGAAATGCTCAGCACTCACCAGTCCTGTTTACCTCAGAGTAGTCACTCCCTGAGAGTCAAACTGACTGCTACTAATTCTCCTGACCGCACGGAATATGCTCAATTAATCAGGAAACCAGAGCCATTGCTATGTGAATGTCATAATGTATCACAATCAAACAACCCTACTCTAAATTGCACATTGATGTAATGAAAAAAACAAACCACCACACAATTTTGTGGTCATACTTTTTTTTTTTTTTTTTAAATCATATAGTGAGATGCACTTTGTGAATTAGAAAACAGGAAATTTTGTGAGATTACTTTATTGATTATTTTGTATAAGAGGTAATGTAACAATATCTAAAACTATTTTGCATTCCTGTAGCCAGTGTCCAAAATGTTATGGTACGTACCAATGAGTCAGTGGCTGAGCCAAAAATAGAAGCTAAATCTTCTTATACTCTGTCCTGTATTTCAACTTCATGGCCAGCCTTTCCCTTCCTATAATATAAAATAGAAATCAGGAAGATGTCTGATTATGGATTGACAAGCAAACCCTTTAGCTTCTAGTTGTGAAAATGTTGAGACAACAGAATCCTAACTCCACAGAAGCCATACAGAATGAGCACCTGTGTGAAACGTCATGAACTTTGTTCAATCGCTTTCACGATACACAAATGGTTTGATGGTTTTAGTCTTTTAGGCCATTATTGCTTTTAGCATCCAGAACTGTTCTGTATAAGCAAACACATTAAATAAGGCTGCAGAGCACGTCAGATTTAAACCAAACCAAAAAAAACCCAACCCCACCACCAACAAAAAACAAACAAACATTCTTCTAGGGGATATGTCTACACTGCACACTTCTTTCAGCGAAGTATAATGTACATACATGTGAACCACCCCTCGCATGGGTATAAATAGTGTAGACTGTAAGGCAATGCTTAGGCAGGTAAAGACATGCTTGAAGAGTATAGGTATTTACCAGAGTACATACTCTACATGGTTATGTACTTGCCTAAATGTGCCTCCCCTTCTACACTGCTATTTCTTGCAGTGTAGTGTTCTACTTCATCCCCATTGCTGGAGCCTTCCCCTCACAGGAAAAGATTCCAGCAGCAGGAAAGGGTCTGGTAGCTGGGAAAGGCTCTGGCAGAGGCAAGACAGAGGGGAAAGTCTCCAGGAGCTCCCCATTGCTGGAGCCTTTCCCAGCAGCAGGCAAAGACTCCGGCAGTGAGGAAAGTAGGGCTATCGATTAATCACAGTTAACTCATGTGATTAACTCAAAAATTAATCATCATTAAAATATTAATTGCCATTAACTGCAGTGTTAAACAATAGAATGCCAATTGAAATTTATTAAATATTTTTGGATGTTTTTCTACATTTTCAAATATATCGATTTCAGTTACATCATAGAATATAAAGTGTACAGTGCTCACTTTATATTAGTATTTTTATTACAAATATTTGCACTGTAAAAATGATAAACAAAACAAATAGTATTTTTCAATTTACCTCATACAAATACTGTAGTGTAATCTCTTGATCATGAAAATGCAATTTAAAAATGTAGGGGTTTTTTGTTACATAACTGCACTCAAAAACTTTAGCGCCTACAAGTCCACTCAGTCCTACTTCTTATTCAGCCAATCGCTAAGAGAAACAAGTTTGTTTACATGTACGGGAGTAACAGACGGGTAGCCATATTAGTCTGGATCTGTAGAAGCGACAAAGAGTCCTGCGGCACCTTATAGACTAACAGACGTATTGGAGCATAAGCTTTCATGGGTGACTACCCCGTGAATTCACCCACGAAAGCTTATGCTCCAATACGTCTGTTAGTCTATAAGGTGCCACAGGACTCTTTGTCGCATTTACGGGAGATAATGCTGCCCAGTTGTTAATTATGTGACCTGAAAGTGAGAACAGGCGTTCACATGGCACTGATGTAGCTGGCATCGCAAGATATTTACATGATAGATATGCTAAACATTCATATGCCCCTCCATGCTTTGGCCACCATTCCAGAGGAGATGTTTCCATGCTGATGACACTCATTAAAAAATAATGCATTAATTAAATTTGTGACTGAACTCCTTGGGGGGAGAATTGTATGTCTCCTGCATTCCACCATATGTTTCATGTTATAGCAGTCTCTGATGATCACCTGGCACATGTTGTCCGTTTTAAGAACACTTTCACTGCAAATTTGACAAAATGCAAAGAAGATACTAATGTGAAATTTTTAAAGATAGCTACAGCACTCAAGACAAGATTTAAGAATCTGAAGTGTTGTCCAAAATCTGAGATGGACACGGTGTAGAGCATGCTTTCAGGAGTCTTAAAAGAGTAGCACACTGATGAGGAAATTACAGAACCCAAATCACCAAAAAATAAAATCAACCTTCTGCTGGTGGCATCTGACTCTGATGATGGAAATAAACATACGTCGGTCTGCACTGCTTTTGCTATCGAGCAAAACCCATCATCAGCATGGACGCATGTTCTCTGGAAAGGTGGTTGAAGCATCAAAGGACATATGAATCTTTAGTGAATCTTGCGGTGCCGGCTACCACAGTTCCAGGCAAATGCCTGTTCTCACTTTTGGTTGACATTGTAAACAAGAAGCAGGCAGCATTATCTTCTGCAAATGTAAACAGATTTATTTGTCTGTACAATTGGCTGAACAAGAAGTAGGACTGAATGGACTTGTGGGCTCTAAAGTTTTACACTGTTTTATTTTTGAATGCAGTTTTTTTTTACATAATTCTACATTTGTAAATTCAACTTTCATCATAAAGAGATTGCACTACAGTACTTGTATTAGGTGAATCGAAACATACAATTTATTTTGTTTTTACAGTGCAAATATTTATAATAAAAAATAAATATAAAGTAAGCACTGTTCCCTTTGTACTCTGTATTTTAATTGAAATCAATATATTTGAAATGTAGAAAACATCAAAAATATTTAAATAAATGGTATTCTATTATTGTTTAACAGTGCTATTGATTGCGATTAATTTTTTTAATTGCTTGACAGCCCTAGCAGCGATGTCCAATACGTTCGCCACTAGCCACATGTGGCTGACAGGCTATTGAATTGTGGCTAATGCATGTGCCTTTTTTATATTGTGGCCAATAAGAAAAATTCAAAACCACAAGTGTGGCTAGCAGTGTGGCTAGCATCAAATTTCTATTGGACACCACTGCGAGGGAAAAGACATAGTATTTCCCTGCTGCCTCCCCTCCCTCCCCTCTTCCTCACCTCACTGAAAGACTCTGGCAGTGGGGAACTACTGAAGCTTTTCTCTGCTGCCTCACCTCTGCCAGAGCCTTTCACTGACATGTGTAACTACAAACCCCAGAGAGGAAAGTGGTCGGGGGGGGGGGGGGGGGTGTTTCCAGCAGCTTCATTATTCTTAGGGTTGCCAATTTTGGTTGAACATATTCCTGGAGGTTTCATCACATGACATAATCTTTAATTAAAGATTAATCTTTAATTCCTGTAGACTCTAGGACAATCTTGGAGGATAGGCAACCCTACTTATTCTCTGTACCTCAGTTTTCTGCCTCTGCAAAATGGGGGAAGTAATTATTTATTGACACTACAGGTACTAAGGCTCCATTGGGCTGCATTTATAAAATGTTTTGAGATCCTACAGTTTTAATCCTGCCCAATACTTACACATGTGCTTACTTTTACTACTGCATGTAATCTCATACAAATCAATGGGTCTACACAGCATAGTAAAGTTAAACACGTACATAATTGTTTGCAAGATCAAGGCTTATGATAGAAGGCACTGTGAAAATCCAAATTATTAATTTCAGAGTGGTAGCCATGGTAGTCTGCATCAAATTATTAATAGCAGTCCTGAGGGAAGGAGATGATTTTTATTTTAGTTGTGTTTTTCCTGAATGTTTGATACTCTAGCAAACAATAAAATAAATAAATAAATAAATAATAATAATATAGCAATCCTGAATTTCTCAGCAGAAAGGGGTTGTTGTACAATGTCTCAATCAGGTCAGAAGAAAACAACTGACATACACAAGATGTGCTATTTGAAAGGAACATACAGATTATGTACAATATCATGTGTGTTTTTATTATTGACATGTTTTATTCAATTTCCTCCCACTGAGAACATATTTTATACCCTAAAACCTAGTATCTCTAGGGAGAAAAGGGATGGATTGCTATTTTTTTGTTGTAATTAAGAGAAAACCATTCACATTATATCACATACCATGCCAGATTAGAAAGCAAAAACAAAGCTAAACAATATACCAAATAAAATTCATTAATATATAATGGTCAGGAAAGAGAAAACTATTCGTGCTTTTAACAGGAACTCATCTGTATAACTGTGCAAAGATGTTATTGTTTGTGCAACTGTCAAAAAATAAACTGATTTTCTTTGAAGAGTGAAACATTTGTCATTTTTTATAGTGCCAAAACACTTGTTTAGCCAGTGAAAGCTGCCACGTCACCACAGTAAAGATGCTACATCCATAATCACTCGTGCACAGTGCAATGATTAGAGAGAGTGGCTTGGCTAATAATGGAAAGGGGCTATACTTTTCGAAATTTCAAAATGAAAAAAAAAGGTGAATTTCTTGATTGCTTTTTCTTAAGTACTAGGAATTGGAATAAATTACAGGGAAAGCCTGAGAAATCAATGTGAAATTTCAAGTGGACCCAGAATTTTACAAAATATTTCAAGTTTTACTGTGAGAATTTTAGTCCATGAAAAAATGGTAGCTTGCATATGTATTTGTTGACCACAAAATGGTACTACTCTCTGTACGTAAAGTCTAAACACATGCAAAAGCCTTTATGAGGTTTTTGTGTCTGTTTTGTAGCTGTATTTAAACCCAATGTTATTTCACCACATCCGCTCACTCTCACAAATCCACATTGCACGGGCACTTCCTTTTCCTCCTCCTTTACCCTCTCTTCCTTGCAGACATTTGGCCCTCCCCTTATTCTTTCCTGCACCCTCTCTCATCATGACCTCCACTCCAACAGTCCCCAACCCTCCAGCCTCATACCCCTCCCCACTTTCAGTCCTCCCTTCCCCTTAACTTGCTCCTTTGGAATGCCCAATCTATGTCTAGGAAAATCATTGTCATCCACTGTTGGTTCATTTCCTATTTTCTCCACCTCCTGGCTCTCTCAGAAATCTGGATTTCTCCCACTGATTCTGCCTCAGTGGCTGCTTTCTTGGAGAGACCTTTCTTTTTCCTCACTCTCCTCTCCTGTAAAACCTGAAATATTTGGTGAAAATCTGGAGCACTTCTCAGAAGTTACTTCCATGTTTATACACAAGATTTTACTTATCCTGTTTCATTTCATGTTGTTGAATCTTTCTGTAGCAGATAATAAACTCACACCAAATTCAGACACAGTGAAAGCAGGCTCATCTCCCATTGACTTCACTGGGAAATGCTCGAACAAGGGAAAATATTGATTTTAAAGTACTATTAGCTCAGTATTTGTTTCAAAAGGTTTAGATGAATATTCAGGTTGGTGCTTATTTCATTGTATTTAGTTTGGTCATCCCTAAGGGGAGACGCCTACATTACAAAGAGTGCATCCTGGGCTTGTGCATGTGTGTATATCAGAGACTTGTGTCAATTTAATCACAATTTGGCTCAAAAACAAGGGTGTGGATAATTTTAAAAATATGGACTTAAACCCCTGTTTTATGTGCAGTCCATTCTAATTATACTCTTTACTCTACTATTTTGTTGATGTTTTGTAGATGAATGTTTAATGCCCTGGGACTCCTTGGAAAAGAAGTCAGATTTTTTATTTAAATTACACTATTTTCCAAATTGAGCTTTTTATCTTTTTAAATTAAGTCTTCAAAGTTTAGTACTAATCCTACTTAGCACCTACATGGCATTGCATGTCTTGTCTTCATAGTGCTCTGTAAACTTACTTAATCCTTGCAACTCCTCAGTGTGGTAAAGTATTATCTTGATTAGAGACACAAAATGGGTGTAGTAGTATCTTTTAGTGGATCAATGTCTGTTGATGAGAGAGACAAGCTATAGAGCTTTACACAGCTCTGAATAAGCTCAAAAGGTTGTCTCTCTCACCAACAGACATTGGTCCACTAAAAGATACTACTTCACACATGATCATGTGTGTCTAACATTCTGGGACCAAGACAGCTACAACAATATTGCATATTATCTTCATTATCATTTTACAGATGTAGAATCTAAGGCACACTGAGCTTAAGTGATTTGACCATGGCCACAGTAAGAGAGTGTCTTTCTTGTGAAATGTAGTGACATAACAGATAACAGTGGGTAATCGCTAGTTAGTTTACAGTCAGTATTTACTGTAAGTAAATGTATTTACTGTAAAAAGGAGTCAATGTCAATTTCTGTGGCTCTAGCTATTCTTATTCACATAGCTACAGCATCAACACACCTTATCTTCATTGTTAGTGTGCAGAACTCCTAATTAATATATCTACTTACAATTATTTCCTGTGGAGATAATCGCTTCTGAATACAGCAGTGCAGTGTGAGAATTTGCATCCATGCACTGCAATTTTAATGTCCTGCTAGGATGGGAAACAAAACAAAAACAGTGCTTGTTAGCATTGTAGAGATGGTCTATACAGTACTCCATTAGTTGTACTGTATATTGGAGAAAAATAACTTCTCGTTTATATTACCAAATAGTTCCACAAGAAGCTCAGTTAAAACAATTTGGGGTACTGTTTTGTAGAGATAGCTAAGCAGTCTGGGAAACAGCAGTAGCAAAAGGAACCCAGGTTGACAGGTATTTATCTTGCTGCACTGGTCATGCAAGCAGAGTGCCTGCAGCTACAGTGTTGCTACATTGCACAATTTTATTGACAATCTCATGGTATTTAGGGTTTTTCTTAGAAGTCCCAGCTTTTGGAATCATGTGATTACATGAGAATTTCAGCTTTCATTTAACTAAGGCTACGTCTATGCTGGATATTTCTTTTGGAGGTGTGTAGAGGATGTACTCAGGTACCCTGCAAGCACAGGCTTAACTAAGGGTACGTCTATACTTACCTCCGGGTTCGGCGGTAAGCAATCGATCTTCTGGGATCGATTTATTGCATCTTGTCTAGACGCGATAAATCAATCCTGGAAGTGCTCGCCATTGACACCGGTACTCCTGCTCCGCAAGAGGAGTACGCGGAGTCGACGGGGGAGCCTGCCTGCCGCGTGTGGACCCGTGGTACGTACCTTGTAGTTTGAACTAAGATACTTCGACTTCAGCTACGTTATTCACGTAGCTGAAGTTGCGTATCTTAGTTCGAACCGGGGGTTAGTGTGGACCAGCACTAACAGTGTAGAAGATGAGGCATAACTTAGGCCACTAGAGTATGGAGTAGCCACCTGAGTAGCTACTCGGCTCTCTACTCACCCAAGCCATGCCTTCCAGTCTATAGTGATATTTTTAGTTGCATAGTGTCCTGCTGCCTCTCAGCGGCCGGGGCCTTTCCCTGCCTCAGGAGAAGACTCTGTCACCAGGCAAAAGGCTGTGGTGGGGGAAGCAGCCAGGAAAGGCTCTGCCAACTCCCTTCTACTACAGTCCTTCTGTGTCTGAGGGAAATACCTCTTTCCTGCCAAAGGTAAAGACTCTGGAAGCAGGGAATTGCTCTGCTAGCTCTCAGCTGCTGGAGCCTTTTCCCACTCCAGGTAAAGACTCTGTTGAAGACCTTTCCCTGCTGCCAGAGCATTTCACTGACATGTGTAGTTACACACTGTAGTGTGGACACAGCCTGCTTTCCATTGCAGCATTGAAAATGGAGTGTAGTGTAGATGTAGCCTAAAAGTAAGTTTCTAGCTCTCGTTGTGGAGCAAAGCTGGGAAACAGGAACCCTAAAGCCTCGAACGCCGGAAGGAAAATTAAAAAGAAACCAGAGTTAGTATTTTTTACCAGCCCCATTATTTTTAAGTCTATCTCGTGATTTTTAAATGCTTGAGATTGGTCAAGCTGCAGCTGCCCGCTGGCTCTGCAGTCCAGCAGAAATGCAGTCCAAGAGAAGAGCTCCAGCACTGGCTGGGGAGTGCTGGCTGTGCAATATGAAAGGGTTGCGATATATTGGGAGTGTTGCAATCTGTTGATCTCAGCTGCCCCTATTGCCTCACTTTAGCAGCTCATCGGGATAAAAAGGTACTGAATATCAGAGAGAGAAGCACAAAATGTTTTTGGTCCATGCATATTCCTGGGGTTGATCCAACTCCACTGAATGGCTACATGAATGTGTTTGATAAATGCTGGGTGTTTCACAATAAAACGAACAAACAAACAAACAAAACCCGATTATAGTATTAATGGGAATGGGACTTTTAATTTAAGGTTATACTGAGAAGATAGAGGAAGCTCTTCATTTTAGTACATTTATTTATTGTCAGTCTAGTGACACAAAAGAAAGGCAAAGATAAATCAGACACTCTGCTGTTACTATCCTGGCTCTCCCGGGGTGTTCCACAATAGTTTGTTAAATATGATCTAGCATAAACGGCTGGCTTTAGGCAGGAGGGATACTGAAATGGTCCAGCAAAGCATTTCCATAGCCCTGGTCATGTCCTCGGGGCTGTGTACTGTCACATGCTTTCCACTATGCATTGCTGATTGCTGTTCAACCAGAAACCACTCTTCCACTGCTGTTAGAGAACTTTCCAAGCTTTGCATATAATTATGAGACAACTGCATCCTGTGCAATGATTGCAGCCCATGTTTTCTCTTTACAAGAAATGAAGGCTTCTGCCTCAGGAGTGCTTGTGGATAGATACTTCTCATGCCTGCCTTTGACTTTACCAGTCCGAAACTGTGCCTTAGCACAGCTCAGTTGAACCATCAGATCAGACGCTCCTGGTAAACTCCCAGTGAAGTCAATGGAAAAGACTCCCTTTTGTTGGACTAGATTGATAACTGGTATATTTCTGATATGGGAAATGTTAGAAAGAGTGACTCCACAGCAGACCCCAGAATTCGGTCTGAGCATTAGAAAGAAATATGTTTCTCAGCCACCCTGCTGAGCCCGTGTTGATTGAAATTGCCTGTCAGTTTTACAAGGTCAGTGTTAATTGTAGACGCACATCCAGAGACAAAGAGATTGTTCTAAAAGTAACAAGATAACAGCTGTCTGTTATGGATGGTACAATTTTGTTTTCCTAAACTCCAGAATAAGATTTGTAAACCCCTCGCTCTTGCATGCTTATCTTTTTGTTTCCTTTTAGATATAACAAGTGGGATGAATAGACTTATTGAAGTCTGCTATGTCCCACTGATTTTAGAATGGTTATGTTAAAGGATGGGTAGGTGATAAAATACAGATGTGACAGGATATACATTGGAGTGTGAGTGTGATTGTATTATGTATGGTTAAATGAGGAACGAAAGATTAAAGGTTGAGGTGCCAGCCTTAAAATAAGACCGTTTGGCTGAAGAATAGAGTGGACGAGATAGCCCAATAACCCTGAGGGCATACTTTCCCCAAGGATAGGAGGGCCAAAGAACTGAAGAACAAGATACAGTAACAACATTCTTGTCATTTCGTCATTGCTGTGCCATCTGCATGATTAACTATCACCTCAAACATGAGAACAGTGATTGATTATCATTTCAAACATGAGATCAGCATGATGAAGCAAATCCTATAAACTTGTATGAGGATAAATCCCTATAAAAACAGACCCTGAAGACTGAGGACTTTGGGTCTGATTCTGCAAACCAATAGCATCGAATGCACATCTGACAAGGTCTTGCTTCACCCTTGTGTCCAGGCCACCTGGCCAGTGACGTGGCACGAGCAACTCCTAGGCTGGTAACTATAACAACTTTGAAGAGCTTGTGTGTGTATGTGTGTGTGAGTGAATGGGATGTTATAGCTATAACTGATTGCTTACTCTGATTCTTTCTATATTCACAATAAACATGGCATTTTGCCTTATCCCCTTTAATAAGATCTTACTGGTTTTTATTTTATTGGTATAACACCTTGACATCAACATGACCAGAATTTCACCCATTGGGCTAGATTCACAAGGAGAATCTTGGTGCCCAGCTGCCACTTTATGTACTTACATCTAACATTTAGGCACCATTGGCATTCACAAAAGCACTATTCATCTGTAGGCACCAAACTTTCTGCTGCTAAAGTCTTCCAGAAACTTAAATTTCTGCTGCTGGGTACGCACAGCCACCTAAGTCCTGACACCATCAAGCAATGTTCAGTATAACTCTCATTAGGATTCAAAAAGTAGGCATTCCTCCACCAATCTGAGCATGTTTAACCCGCACTAAAGACAGGATGGTGGTGCCCCTTTTGGTGGTTAGCTTGGTGATTAGAATACTCACTTGAGAATCCCTTCTACAATGAATATTTATTTATACAGCTATCATTCAAAAGAATATCCAGATTTTGTCTCCAAATTTCTATTAGTGAATGAGCTTATGTCACATAATGTAAACACAGTTTATTGCATCAAAATGGCAGAATATTATGGCAATAAAATCAGAGACCCCAGGTCACTTGAATTTAGACTTAAGATAAAATAAAATAAAATATAATAAAAATTAAAATTCTGTCATCCCATTCAGCAATTTTGGGGTCAATTGATCATTTCTTTAGCACACTCAATGTTGGTTTAGTCAAAACAGTGGAATAGGCCAGGTAATGAAACAACAAATAAAGTGTTGAAGTTAGTATTGTAGTCCAAGATGAGATACCATAGAATTGTAGCTCCAACAAATTAGTAGATTGTGGTCAAGACTGTGTTCCTGTGCAAAACTTACAAAATTGCAATCTTTTCATTTTGGACTAATGTCAGTTTACCCATTTCCTAAATTACTTTGAAAATCACGATTAAATATATCTGATCAAAATTCATTTCCCAACAAAGACTTAAGGTCATGCCAAACATTAAGTTAGAGACTTGGAGTTGGGAAGAAAGTGTTTAATTTAGCCAACTGTGCACTAAATCAAAGAGTTAACTATGTAAATGAGTAATGTTTGGCACACTCTTCCAGATTTACAAATGACAATGTTGAGTGGAAGCTTTGATAAAATTTGACATGCAAGGTTGATGTCAGAGGCTAACCTCTAGACCTCATAAACTGTGGCTCAGGAATAGATAATAGAAATTCATGGTTGTAAATAATAATGAACTGCAGATAGAGTACTGAGATGTTTTAAAGGATAATGGACAAGGGACAACAATAATTCACCCAATACAGATAAATAATATATGTCTTCAGAAAGAAAGGCTATGAAGACAAGTGGTGAGTATGCCATTCTATAAGAAATTAAAAAAGAGTCAAAGTCAAGTATGCGTAGCCTATAAACATGAATGATGAGAAATAAAATAAATGAAAGTCATATTTCATTAAATATGAGCTGGCAAGAATGTCAGCCCCAACTTTTGTCTAAAAGGTGCAGTTGAAATAAAAAAGATAAACTTTGTTTGGCTTATCTTACCGAGTCAAAAGGGAATCAAATAAGCTATATTCTAAATTTTAAAAGAATAATTAATTACACTAGTTATTTTAAACGTATAAGACATTATGAATGTCATCTGAACTGAATCAAGAAAGACAAACAGAAGAGTGTAATAGCTGTCAAATATGAACGAGCGAGAGAAACTGCTAACAGAGGGGAACATTTATTAATTATGGCATTTTGAGCTTTGGAGAAGCACAGCTACTTCCCTGAAACATGATAACATTTCCAGCACCCAATTCGGTGCTAGAAATAGGCAGCCTATCATTAGAGCTGTGTGTGGATGCAAAATTTGTATCTGCAGCTGATCCACAAACATGATCCATGGACTTAAAGCGGATATCCACAGATTGGCAGGGCTCTAGATTAGAATTATGATTTGCATCCATCCACGATTGGCAAACACAGTCCACAGATATCCGCAGATTTGCAGAGCTGTACCTTTCAAACAGAAACATATCCCCATGCATAACCAGGCATCTAATATCACCCAGCCATGAACCTTGTTCTATTATTTTATCTATTTAAGGGCTTGTCTACACTACTCTGCAGTTAAGACCACAGGGGTGTGAATAGCACGGCACCAAAGTGCTGATGTGTGACTCCCCTATATGGGCACTGTGGGCATGCACAGAAAGGTTCCTAGTTCATGTTAATGTAGTCCTAGAAATGCTAATGCTAACTAGGAACATTTTAGCTCTCACCCTCAGACATGAGAGGGTCACAGTGCAGCACTTTGGTGCACGCTGCTATGCACACCCCCATACTCCGAACTTCAGGGTAGTATAGACATAGACCAAGGCATTTATACAGTCCCCATCGCTGTAGTATCTGAGCAACACAGAATCTCTAATAGATTTATCCTTATAACTCCCCTGTGAGGTAGGGAAGTGCGATTATCATTAAGTTACAGCTGGGGGAACTGAGGCAGAGAGACACTAAAGCCTTTGTCTCCATGGAAAAGTTCCACTGGTTTAACTAAAATCTGTTTTTAAAACAGTGGAGTTAGCCTGGCCGAAATCCCTTTGAGGACATGTATTTCAGCTGGGCAGAGACTCATTTCAGTTTAACTTAAACCTGTTCCAAATTCACTTAATCTAAACTGGAAAAAGCTACTCCTACACACAAATGATGTATTTTCCTTAGAACAGGTAGGTACAAGCTGGTAAAAGTGCTCCATAATACCTGTAATGCGTTACTCAGGTCACCAGAATTGTGAGCTACTCTGTTACTGCTCTGCCTCAGCAAAAGTGACCTCTGCTGCTGCAGTTTCCTGATCCACCAATTTGTCTACCTCGCTAGCAAACTTCTCAGGATTCTGCTAGTCCAAATCTTGCCTTGCCAGTAACAATCAGTGAACCACAATCAGAGCTGTAACGAAGGCGAGGCGAGTGAGGCACTCTCCTCGGGCGTGCATACCTGAGGGGTGCAGAAGGGTCCTTCTTGCCTCGCAGGGGCGGCTCCAGGCACCAGGGGTGGCAAGGCACGGGGGGGTGCACACCAGTCGGTTTGAGGGTGGCAGTCAGGCAGCATTCAGTGGCATGCCTGCAGGGGGTCCGCTAGTCCCGCGGCTTTGACGGCAATTCGGCGGCAGGGACGCCGAAGGCGCGGGACCGGTGGATCACCCTCAGAAACGCTGCCGAACGCTGCCCGACTGCCGTGCTTGGGGCGGCAAAAAACATAGAGCCGCCTCTGTTGCCTTGGGCGCCAAAATCCCTAGTTACGGCTCTGACCCCAATTACTAAGTTCACTAGAGATATCTTTCTGCAGTATCCAGTCACTCTCACTCAGTCCTCGCAGAAGTTATCAAGTTTGCTGCCTCCAGTGAGACAGTTCACACACCAGGCTGTTAGTTTGGCGGAGGCGTCTACCCTTCAGTTTAACACACAGCCTTGAGATGGTTTTGTAATAAAGCAAGAATAAGTTTGTTAACAAAGAACAGATATTTAAGGATAATAAGAATAGAAGTCACAGAAACAGCTACAAGTAAAATAAAACTAAACTAAATACACTTTACTACTGACTAAACCTTAACTTCAGCAAGTTACAATCTTAGTGTAAATAGGTTTCTCACCTATAGTCAGTTCCCAAAGACTTCAAACCCTGCTCCTCCTCCCCCCCCCCGCCGCCCGCCTCAGTTCAAGGATCCAACTTTCTCAGATTAAAACAGCTCTGATCTCTTTTGTCCATACAGTGAAGGATAACAGAATGGCTTTTTGCCTCTGCTTATATCTTCCCAAAATTCATTGATCCTGTTTGACGAGACCACCTGGTTTCCCACTCCCCCTAATTCCATTCTTTTTTTTTTTCAAATTGAAATTAAAAAAGCCAATCAAGCAGACACATAATCCCATGCACCTGAGGCTGGAGTCGCCATCCTTCATTAAGATTCAGAGGCCATCTTCCCCGACTTGCTGCCGGATGGCTTTGTTTACCATACATGTAAATGTGCTTTTGGTCTCATTTTGCTTAGTTTACATGTGAAACACAGTCAAGCCAGCAAATCAACATTCCTTTGTCTAGGGCAGGCTGGGTTTATGCACTGCCTGTTAAACACATTTTAGGAACATATTTTCAGCACACTCCTATAGTTCTTAATTCCTCACCTGTATACACATTACCAATAATTTAATGATCAGTGTTTAATTTAAATACCAGTTTACATATCACACCTTACACAACACCTTTTATATACAGATTATGACAACAGAGAGTTGGAGCAATGAGTGTATCACGCCTGATGAGAGTATGATGTGCCCTCTGCCACTTGACATGGAGGGGCTCCCTGGGCCATAGAGCTGCAAAGACAGCTAAAGTTCTGTTAATAAATGGCATCAAAAATGAAACTTGCTAGAATTTTTTGTTTGTTTGGGGGCTTTTTTGGTAAAAATGGAAATATGTTCCTTTTTGACTGGAGGATATTTAATCATTCCAAAATAAGAATTTATTTCTTTCTGAATCCTTTATATACTGTATATATGCGCATGCATATGTGTGTGTGTGTGTGTATCTGAAAATGTGTTGAGAATGAGCTATAGGCAATATTAAAATAGTTTGGTGATTACCTGGGGTTTAGTCACATTGCTGCTCACCTGACTGGCTACATTTACTTTCACACTGAAGATAGTGGGCCTGACTCACTATTTTGTCACCTCCATTTAAATCAAAGGCAAATTGGGCCCTTTGGCAGTGGATGATGTGGCATATGTTGGCGGCGGGGGGGGAGGGGCAAAAATAAATACTAACTAATTCACAAACTATAGGCAGAAATAGATTTTGATTAAAAATAAATCCATTGGGGAAGAGGGATCAGGACTATCTATCCCTCTTTATATTACAGGTATGTAGACCATCATTGAGTGTCTAAGAACAGAGTATGAGGGAAAATTATAGAGCCAGAAGATTGTGAATGGCTCGAGAATAGTGGGGAGGGCACAAGAAGCCTTTACAGAATCATAGAAATGTAGGACGGGAAGGGATTTCAATACGTCATCTAATCGATTTCTTTGCATTGAGGCAGGGCTAAGTATTATGACCATCCCTGACAGATGTTTCTCTAATCAGTTCTGAAAAAGCTCCAATGAAAGATTCCAAAACCTCCCTAGGTAAATTGTACCAGTGGTTAACTACCCTTACAGTAGGAAGTTTTTCCTAATCTCTAACCTAAATCTCCCTTGCTGCAATTTAAACCCATTACTTCTTGTCCTGTCCTCGGTGATTAAGGAGAACAATTTATCACCTGCCTCTGTATAACAACCTTTTATATACTTGAACACTGTTATCATGTCCGCTCCTCCCCGCCCCCCCCCCCCCCCCCCGGCAGTCTTCTCTTATCCAGATTAAACAAACACAATTTTTCTTCATAGGTCATGTTTTCCTTAATAATCATTCTTGCACTCCTCTGGACTTTCTCCCATTTGTACAAATCTTTCCCAAAGTGTGATGCCGAGAACTGGACACAATACTCCTGGTGAGGCCTTATCAGTGCTGAGTAGAGTGCCCTGTTTGTATGTGCCAGAGACACCTGTAGTCTCCGCACTCAGAGGGAAGTTTATTATTCCAAGTGGGAGGGGATCAAGATGCCCTACTTTCTTCTCTACTAATTCCTGGAGATGGATGGTCACACTGGTACAATCTCTCCCTGAGATTCTAGAGGAAGAAAGGGCTCCACTACATTACCATCCCAACCTGGGCCACTTTATAAATGGCATAATTTGGACAAAATAATAAAAATTGGTTCCTAAGTCTGGTGGTTTTCTGGACTATTATGCTTTAGGGAGAGAGAAAAGGCAAATAAGGCATTTGTCTTTCTTGTATTTTAATATTTATTTATTTTTTATACTGCCATGGATATAAAACATGCTTTGTCATTATTTAAAAAGCAAACATCTTTTCCCCTTTGGATCTCAAATTCTACATTGTATTAAGAATATAAAATATAAATGTAATATATACACATTAAAACAAACATTAAAAAGTGGCAGGTAAGAGCAGAGGAGGAGTAAGAGAAATATATTAATGGTCAAAAAGAAGGTCTTCATAGACTGCAGATCCAGAGCCATCTGAAGTCAATGGAAGTCTTTCCATAGACTTCAGTGAGCATTAGGTCAGGTCTATGCAGATCTCAGATTGACTCATTTAACTTTGCATGTTTATTATAGGATAATCTCTCTTCTTTTCTTTTTTTCTTCCTAATTATTATATTAATTTACTTCACTAAAGAACAATATCTTATGATACCTGTGTATACCCTCCCCCATATACTACTAAACTGAATGAAATGGGATACGTGCAAAAATTACTGCTTTGTTTATTAAAATTTTTAAACTGCTGTTTCTGAAAAATCTAGTACAAAATCACATCACTGCTGCTTCTATAAAACAGTGTGAACAGGAATTCAGAGAGACAGTAAGTCATGGCTTTGGTTTTGTTTTGTGGTGGGTTTTTTTAATCTTTTAAAGTTAATTTCAAATTAGTGAAACATTTTACTTTGAAGATGCCTTTTCATTATCTAGGAGGCATCGGTAACCTTTGGAACGCAGCCCACCAGGGTAAGCCCCCTGGTGGGCCGGACCAGTTTGCTTCCTTGCCGCGTCCACAGGTTCAGCCGATCACGGCTCCCACGGGCCGCGGTTCACTGTTCCCGGCCAATGGGGGCTGCGGGAAGCAGCGTGGGCCGAGGGATGTGGTGGCCGCTGCTTCGCACAGCCCCCATTGGCCGAGGACGGCGAACCGCAGCCAGTGGGAGCCGCGATCATCCGAACCTGCGGACGTGGCAAGTAAACAAACCAGCCTGGCCCACAAGGGGGCTTACCCTGGCGGGCGCATGCCAAAAAATACCGATGCCTGATCTAGACGTTCTGGGACGTTACATTGTCCTTTAAGATCCCCCTTTTATTTTTTCTAATTAACATGATTTATACTTTTATCATTGAGGCAAGCTTAAGGCCTCGGTAACTGAAACAAAAAATAAAAGCAACATGCTTTGCAATAGAGAACTTGGATGCGCTAAATATCATTCATTGCACTGGAAATGCTTCAGCAGGAGCCATGAAAGCAAACTCTTCAGGCTTGAAAGACTATCAGTTAAAGCTATTGTGACCTCATCTGTCACAGTAATATCTCAGTGGCACAAAAACTTCCATCTACATCAGAAATCCATTAGCCAGTGATCCTTAATGGCAGAACTAACATAATGGATGGATGAGCTTTTGCCTTGCTTCCAATATATCCCCTGCTTCCTATTGTAGATGTTGGTTTGAAACACTGACAATGCTGAATGTCTAGGTTTAAAAAATAAAAGCCTCTAAAATTAAACCAAACTAACACACAAATGACAAATGCTAATATAATGAATAATGGGGAGTGGGGACTGTGATTAAAAAGCAAGCAAACAAGAGAATGTTTGGCAAGTGTAGTTATTAACCCATGGGAGGGAAGGGACAGTGGAGACCTGCAGTATCCCAGAAGGGATCCTAGAGGAATCTTGTCTCTGGGAATCACCACCTCTCCAAGGCCTGACCCTTGTGTGCAGGATGTGAGAATCTGTGGTAATAGGCATCTTTCTCCCTCCAATTAATTGGCTCCATACTATGCTGATGCAGAGGGGTGTGGGGCTATGTCCCTTCCTCTTACCCAACACCACAAACAAATCCTACATCTTGTCAAGCATTAGAGTAGATGACCCTTGTGGTCCCTTCTAACCCTATGATTCTAGGATTCTAAACCCCCTTTCAGGCGTCCTCTTCCCAGGGGAAGGGATGGGGTGGAGCAGACATGTACAAGCAGTCCCAGAATGCAGAAAGCACAAGAAACATTACCATGAGAAGTAATACAGGGGATGAAGGGGGTTTCTTGCACTCACAATCTTGCCCTTAAAACTAAATCTACCACTCTACAGCATCAATGACTTATATCATTATCCTAGGCCAGGCATCAGCCACCTTTGGCACGCAGCTCGCCAGGGTAAGCCCCCTGATGGGCCGGGCCGGTTTGTTTACTTGCCATGTCCGCAGGTTCGGCCGAACGCAACTCCCACTGGCTGCAGTTCACCGCTCCAGGCCAATGGGGGCCGCAGGAAGCAGCGCGGGCTGAGGAATGTGCGGGCCGCCACTTCCCGCAGCCCCCATTGGCCAAGAACGGTGAACCCCGGCCAGTGGGAGCCGCGATCGGCCGAATCTGCGGACGCGGCAAGTAAACAAATCCGCCCTGCCTGCCAGGGGGCTTACCTGGTGAGCTGCGTGCCAAAGGTTGCCGATGTCTGCCCTAGGCAATGCACTGCATAGGTTATCTTTCATCAGTATCCTAGGAAATTTCGTAGCACTTCATGCTTTCAAAAATGTTGTACAAACACAAAGGGCAGGATGATATTCACCTTAGTAAGGGTGTCCTGTGAGGATGTGGTACAAGGAATCTTCTCCTTTGCCCTTCTTAATTACAGCTGGGTACAAGAGCTTATTGAAAAAAATGGAGTAGGGAAAATAAAAACATTCAGCCAGTTATATATCTGGTAAAAAACAGAGTGACATGTCTGGAAAAAAAAATAATTGAAATAGTTTCTGTTTTTCTTTCCCCTAATTTCAAAATGTGTTCAACATTTTTAACTATTGACCAGTTCTGCTTGGTACAGATACGATCCCTGCATTCAGGAGAGGCATAATGGCTATGAAATTAGACTCCACTAGGTGAATAGCAAAGGTTATTAACAGTGATCCTAGCCTTCCTTCCCTTTTGAAGGTCACTAGTTGCGCATGGTGTGGCAGGGTAGTGCACATTTGACGCTTTCAAGGAGTGTGATAGTTAATGCTTGACAAGTGTTTCAAAAGACGTGGTGAAATCCAGACCGCACTGAAATCAGTGATAAAACTCTGACATATTAAGCCAGGATTTTACTAGTGGTGTCTGTCTGAGGGAAAATGCCTCCAGGAGCAGTGTACCACTTCCAGTAAGTTCAATGGATGCACAGTCAAGATTTGGCACCTTACCAGCATATCACTAGAAGATTCATTAAAGAATGGGATTTTAGCCTTATGTTGCTTTGTTAGTGTGTTTCACAGCCTTGGTGTGAGTGTTTTCTTGGTCAGTAGTTTTACTGTGATGTTTACAAAAACAAAAGCAGTAAACACATTTTATACCTATTAATATAATGCAGCATGTTCATTGAAGGATAGTTCAGTGTACAGGGGGCCTTACAGGGCTGAAAACTCTGTTAATAATTTAAAATAAGGGCAGGAGAGAAGAGAAATAAGGGAAAAGAAGGCAGAGACCTCAATAAAGTAAAGGCTGGATCCTGTAGACATATTTTTTAATATACCTGTGATTAGTCCCATTGAAAACAACAGGAGTTCTCATGTGTAAACTTCACCATGTGCATAAGCATTTACAGATTCAAAACCTGATTCTACATGAATTTGATCACCTTTATTTTGACTTATTTTAAAAGCCTTCATTCAATTTGTGTGATGGTTATTGATAGATCAATCATTCCAATTTTATATATCACAAAACACAAAGAATACCCATCAATTGATGTAAAAATATTACATTGTTTCCTTGATTGACTGCAATACCTTTTCACTATCAGAAAGTCTACTCTGCAACTGTTTCTGGATTTTAAAATGGAATATAAAATGGGTTATACTAAAAATGTTGTAAATCCACTGCAAATAATTTAACTGAATAATTTAGCCCTTTATGTTAATAATTCAGACAGGTTGTGAGTCCTCTAAACTTGTTTGTTTGCAGTTGTTAGTTTGTTTGATTAAAATTTGTGCCTACAAATTATTAGTCTGCTTATATTTTTTCCTGTGAAGTGGTCTAGTATTTGTTGTTTGCTGTTTATGCTATATAACTGGTCACGTTAATCACATGTTTCTGTTCTCAGATTGGCTGATTTAAGATCTATAAAGTGGATAAATCATTTTTCCTGTTTGAAAAGTATTAATAAAAACAAGTGATTTTGATTAATTTATTGTACAGTAAGAAATTGGTTATATCATTTTTTTAAAAATATACATTCCTGCTTCCTTAAAAACTACTTTTTATTTGAGAGAACATAAGAGCTGCCACGCTGTGTCAGACCATCATTCATCTTGCCAAGTATCCTGTCTCTGACAGTGGCCCACACCAGAGCTTCAGGGGAGTGAACAGAACAGGGCAATTATGGGGTGGTCTGCCAGTGTTCCACTCCCAGCTTCTGCTAGTAAGAGGGTGAGGATCGCCCTGAGCATATGTCTGATAGCAGTTGATGCACCTATCTTCCACAAAATTATCCAGTTCTTTTTTGAACCCAGTTATACTTTTGGCCATCACAAGATCCCTTGCCACTCCCAGATGTTCGGTTTTCCACAAACAGAAATACATTTCATTACATGCCAAGTGGGATGTAAACACCAACTTTGCCTCAAATGTTGAAATGTATTTTAAGCATTATGAAAGAATGCTTAAAAATAAAAGAAAAATATAAAGTCCTAGTTACATTTTCACATGCAAAGTCATGCTGTAGAATACTCATCCGTATGTTTACTGTTTTACATTATTTCCGCAACAAATAATCCTGACAACTTCTGCTTCTGTCGGAAATTACTAAAAATGAATTTACTGTGTGCGTGTCCTCATTGCTGTGTGTGTAGATATCATTATATTTGAAAATGGGGCATGAATTCCTAGTTTTATTTTAAAAATGGTGGCCTAACAATGTGATATTTCATATGAGGCCATTTTTAATGCCCTTTGATTTTGGTGGCTTTTTTGGTTTTCTTTCCATAATTTTTTATATAGAAGTCTTTGAAATTGGGCTCTACCTGAAATTTATCAGTTACAGTCTGATTGTTCATTGGTGGCTAACTTTTTTTTAAACAAAATTTATTAGTGAGGTATTTTCTGAGTAACTGATTCACTGTGCAGCTTATGAAAATTGAATTCTGAGTCATTTTAGTCATAACTAAAAATGTACACCCCTGCTTGGGTGAGCAGACTTCTAGTTGTGAATTGAGAGGACCAGAGTTATGATAGTTGTGGTAATGTTAAAGGCATGTGCTAATGGGTGGAGGAGTAGAGTTTATGTACTGGTAGAGGCTTAACTTTCTATATTCATGATTTTGTGGGGGCTGTCAGTTATGGGCGTAGCAGTGTTAACTGTTTCCAAACAAAGCTTTTGTATGCTAACTACACAGTTATATTTTTCCATAAACTGTAAATTTATATTCCATAGGAAAAAATAATGGATTAGATTCACTGGTAGTCTCTGGATGTTTTGCACTAACTAGGCAAACATGCCAGCTTAAATGAACACCTGAGCTGGATTTGTGGCCATTTTGCATAGCCAAAGCAAGACAAAGCATCTGGAGTATACCTGTGAATCTGCCCCAATGTTAATAGACTAATGCATTTGCATAGTTAAGCATTTAAAGATGAGGGAGTGGTTGTATGTAAAGCCATACTAGTCAGGAGCTGTAACTAAAAGTATTGACACTTCACAAATAGAATAGACAAGGGATCAAGGACTGATCTGTTCAACTGATTTGCACCAGTGTGTGGGGTTGAAGGAGGGGGAACTGATGGATCTGGATGTGTATAAATTTGTACTCCAGTTTGTGCCTCTATTTCCTCACAGTTTTTTGGCTTAGTTTCATTCTGTCAAATTGAGATTTTTACCAGAGTTGATGATAAAAATCTAAAACATTCTATTCTTACATTCTCCTTGTAAAGTAACTATTGTCTCAGAGGATACGTCTGAATGCTGAATAGATAAGGCACAAGTGCTCTTTGTTCAGGTCACTAAAAATGAAAATTTCCCATTAACAGCTTGTTTTTACTGATGTAATATATATTTGGAGGTGAAATCTGCAACACATAAACCAATATGAGTCTGATTCAGCATCCTTTTACTCAAGCAAATTTGACATCAATGGTAAAGACATCAACAATGAAAAGGGAATACAGGCTCAGTGAATGAGGTGGGAAGTGGGAAGTCTTTGTTTTATCGGCTGTTCTCTCTTTCTCTTTTTCTTGGTTACACTCATGTTGTTGCAGAATTTGAACCTGTGACCCTCATTACCACAGAATAGACTTCTAACATGCAGGGTAAAGGAGTTAACTCCATGAGCTGGCAGCAATAGCAGACTCTTAACATATATCTGGACTAGACACCAGAAGGAAAGTAAGACATTTTTAGCTGTGTTGCACTGATTTATACACTGGGCCTAATCCTCCCCTCCTTTATACCTGTCTAATCCAACTGAAGTCAAAGGGTTTACATTAGTGTATCTAAAGGCAGACTTTGGCCCAGTTAATTTTAAGGCACTTAACTGAGAAGGTACTTCTATTAATATTTTCATTAAAACAATAGATACAACCAATAGATTAATAGATTCATAGATTCTAGGGCTGGAAGGGACCTCGAGAGGTAATCGAGTCCAGCCCCCTGCCCTCATGGCAGGACCAATTACTGTCTAGACCATCCCTGATAGACATTCATCTAACCTACTCTTAAATATCTCCAGAGATGAAGATTCCACAACCTCCCTGGGCAGTTTATTCCAGTGTTTAACCACCCTGACAGTTAGGAACTTTTTCCTAATGTCCAACCTAAACCTCCCTTGCTGCAGTTTAAGCCCATTGCTTCTTGTTCTATCCTCAGAGGCTAAGATGAACAAGTTTTCTCCCTCCTCCTTATGACACCCTTTTAGATACCTGAAGACCGCTCGCTATCATGTCCCCTCTCGGTCTTCCCTTTTCCAAACTAAACAAACGCAATTCCTTCAGCCTTCCTTCATAGGTCATGTTCTCTAGACCCTTAATCATTCTTGTTGCTCTTCTCTGGACCCTCTCCAATTTCTCCACATCTTTCTTGAAATGCGGTGCCCAGAACTGGACACAATACTCCAGTTGAGGCCTAACCAGCGCAGAGTAGAGCGGAAGAATGACTTCTCGTGTCTTGCTCACAACACACCTGTTAATGCAGCCCAGAATCAAGTTTGCTTTTTTTGCAACAGGATCACACTGTTGACTCATATTTAACTTGTGGTCCACTATAACCCCTAGATCCCTTTCTGCCGTACTCCTTCCTAGACAGTCTCCTCCCATTCTGCACGTGTGAAACTGATTGTTCCTACCTAAGTGGAGCACTTTGCATTTGTCCTTATTAAACATTTGTCCAGATCATTTTGAATTATGACCCTATCCTCCAAAGCAGTTGCAATCCCTCCCAGTTTGGTATCATCTCCAAACTTAATAAGCGTACTTTCTATGCCAATATCCAAGTCGTTGATGAAGATATTGAACAGAGCCAGTCCCTTGCGGAACCCCACTCGTTATACCTTTCCAGCAGGATTGGGAACCATTAATAACTACTCTCTGAGAGAGAGGCTGGGGGACAGGTATTAATACCTGGTGGTGTAGGCCCCATTGTGAGGGTCTGAGATACCAATTGCAGCGTCTCCTCCTCTCTCCACTGTGGAATATCAGAGCAAATGTTGAGTTTCTTGAGAGTCTGGTTTCAGGCTGCTGAATTGAAATCACTCTGGGCGAATAGTGCAAATGAGCACTAGGGCTCCCCTAAACTACAAGCTGAAATCACTAAAGAGCTAAAAGTCTTATGAGCTGAAATCACTGAGCACTGTGTTAAGTAGTGGGGGAGCCTGAAGATAAATTGCTGAGTGGGTGGTGGAGCAGTTGGCAAGACAGCTGATGTGTGTGGTGCTGCTGGCAGAGCGGAGCAGTTCGTGGGGGCAGTCGGAGCAGCTTGCAGGACGGCTGGTGGAGCGGCGCTGTTGGCGGGGCGGAGCAGTTCGTGGGGACAGCTGTAGCAGCTTGCGGGACAGCTGGCGGAGCAGAGCGGCCTGTGAGACGGCTGGCGGAGTGAAGCCCCACGGAGGGGTGAGGCAATCATCTTCACGCCACATGCATCGCATCTTACGCACATTTAACATGCACGAATTCAGCTTTGCACGGTCAGCAAAAAAAGAAAAAAAGAGAAAAATAGCAATTTAAAAACTTGCTTGTTTTTGGAATGGCAATATACAAAAGCCTGTAGGAGAACACTTCAACCTCCCTGGACACACAATTGCAGACCTAAAGGTAGCCATCCTGCAGCAAATAAACTTCAGGACCAGACTCCAAAGAGAAACTGTAGAGCTTCAGTTCATTTGCAAATTTGACACCATCAGCTCAGGACTAAACAAAGACTATGAATGGCTAGCCAACTACAAAAGCAGTTTCTCCTCCCTTGGTGTTCACACCTCAACTGCTAGAAGAGGGCCTCACCCTCCCTGATTAAGCTTACCTCGTTATCTCTAGCCTGAATCTTCCCTGCACTTTTATATCTGCCTCTGGACATTTCCACTGCTTGCATCCGAAGAAGTGGGTATTCACCCACGACAGCTTATGCTTCAATACCTCTGTTAGTCTATAAGGTGCCACGGGACCCTTTGTCGCTTCTCTGAGTACGGTTATCCAGCCAGTTGCGCACCCACCTTATAGTAGCCCCATCTAAGTTGTATTTCCCTAGTTTATTGATAAGAATATCATGCGAGACCGTATCAAATGCCTTACTAAAGTCTAGGTATACCACATCCACTGCTTCTCCCTTATCCACAAGACTCGTTATCCTATCAAAGAAAGCTATCAGATTGGTTTGACATGATTTGTTCTTTACAAATCCATGCTGGTTATTCCCTATCACCTTACTACCTTCCAAGTGTTTGCAGATGATTTCCTTAATTACTTGCTCCATTATTTTCCCTGGCACAGAAGTTAAACTAACTGGTCTGTAGTTTCCTGGGTTGTTTTTATTTCCCTTTTTATAGATGGGCACTATATTTGCCCTTTTCCAGTCTTCTGGAATCTCTCCTGTCTCCCATGATTTACCAAAGATAATAGCTAGAGGCTCAGATACCTCCTCTATTAGCTCCTTGAGTATTCTAGGATGCATTTCATCAGGTCCTGGTGACTTGCAGGCATCTAACTTATCTAAGTGATTTTTAACTTGGTCTTTTTTTATTTTATCTTCTAAACTTTCCCCCTTCCCATTTGCATTTACTATGTTAGGCATTCCCTCAGACTTCTCGGTGAAGACCGAAACAAAGAAGTCATTAAGCATCTCTGCCATTTCCAAGTTTCCTGTTACTGTTTCTCCCTCCTCACTGAGTAGTGGGCCTACCCTGTCCTTGGTCTTCCTCTTGCTTCTAATGTATTGATAAAAAGTTTCCTTGTTTCCCTTTATTCCTGTAGCTAGTTTGAGCTATTTTGTGCCTTTGCCTTTCTAATCTTGCCCCTGCATTCCCGTGTTGTTTGCCTATATTCATCCTTTGTAATTTGTCCAAGTTTCCATTTTTTATATGACTCCTTTTTAGTTTTTAGATCTTGCAAGATCTTGTGGTTAACCCAAGGTGGTCTTTTGCCACATTTTCTATCTTTCCTACCCAGCGGAATAGTTTGCTTTTGGGCCCTTAATAGTGTCCCTTTGAAATACTGCCAGCTCTCCTCAGTTGTTTTTCCCCTCAGTCTTGATTCCCATGGACCTTACCTATCAGCTGTCTGAGCTTACCAAAATCCGCTTTCCTGAAATCCATTGTCTCTATTTTGCTGTACTCCCATATACCCTTCCTTAGAATTGTGAACTCTACAATTTCATGATTACTTTCACCCAAGCTGCCTTCTACTTTCAAGTTCTCAACGAGTTCCTCCCTATTTGTTAAAATCAAATCTAGAACAGTTTCCCCCATAGTAGCTTTCTCAATTTTCTGAAATAAAAAGTTGTCTGCAATGCAGTCCAAGAACTTATTGGATAGTCTGTGCCCTGCTGTGTTATTTTCCCAACATATATCTGGATAGTTGAAGTCCCCCATCACCACCAAATCTTGGACTTTGGATGATTTTGTTAGTTGTTTAAAAAAAGCCTCATCCACCTCTTGCACCTGGTTAGGTGGCCTGTAGTAGACTCCTAGCATGACATCACCCTTGTTTTTTACCCCTTTTAGCCTAACCCAGAGACTCTCAACACTTCCGTCCCCTGTGTCCATCTCCACCTCAGTCCTTTTTCCCCTGTCTGTCCTTCCTGAGCAAGCTGTACCCATCCATACCAACATTCCAATCATGTGTATTATCCCACCAAATTTTGGTGATGCCAACAATGTCATAGTTGAATTTATTTATTAGCACTTCCAGTTCTTCCTGCTTGTTACCCATACTTCTCGCATTTGTATATAGGCATCTAAGGGTACGTCTATACTTACGCGTCCGGTCGGAGGCACGGGATCGATGTTCTGGGTTCGATTTATCGCGTCTTGTCTAGACGCGATAAATCGAACCAGGAAGTGCTCCGCCGTCGACGCTGGTAATCCAGCTCGACGAACGGAGTAGGTGGAGTCGACGGGGGAGCCTGCGCGCCGCGTGTGGACCCCGGGTAAGTGCTTTTTCATTCGAACTAAGATAGTTCGACTTCAGCTACGTTATTTACGTAGCTGAAGTTGCGTATCTTAGTTCGAATTCTGGGGTTAGTGTAGACCAGCCCCAAGATACTGATTTGATCTTGCCTCCCAGTTTTGCCCTGACCCTCCTATGTCTTTATCATTAGAGCCCACGCCCCCTCCTATTTCCGACCCATCTCCCAGGTCCCCATGTTCTCCACTTACCTGTGGGCTTTGCTCACCTGTCCCCGTCGAACCTAGTTTAAAGCCCTCCTCACTAGGTTAGCCAGTCTGTATTCAAATAGGGTGTTTCCCCTCATAGAATCATAGAATCTCAGGGTTGGAAGGGACCTCAGGAGGCCATCTAGTCCAACCCCCTGCTCAAAGCAGGACCAAACCCAACTAAATCATCCCAGCCAGGGCTTTGACAAGCCTGACCTTAAAAACCTCTAAGGAAGGAGATTCCACCACCTCCCTAGGTAACCCATTCCAGTGCTTCACCACCCTACTAGTGAAGGTGAACACCATCTCTGCCTAGCAGATCTTCCTGGGTTAGCATCCCGTGGTCGAGGAAGCCAAAGCCCTCCTGGTGACACCATCTTCGCAGCCAGGCATTCACCTCCACGATGCACCTGTCTCTGCCCGGGCCCCTACCTTTGACAGGAAGGATCAAAGATAATACCACCTGTGCTCCAAACTCCTTCACCCGTACTCCCAGAGCCCTGCAGTCACTCTTGATCTGCTCAGTGTCACATCTCGCAGTATCATTTGTGCCCACATGGATGAGTAGCATGGGGTAGTAGTCAGAGGGCCGGATAATCCTTGACAATGCCTCTGTAACGTCTCGGATACGGGCCCCCAGCAGGCAGCATACCTCCTGAGATAAAATGTCAGATAAAAAGGTAAAGCCCAAATAAGATCCCGTTTGATATAGAGACCCATCCTCTCATCTCCTATTAAATCCATTAAGGATGGGATTGATAATACACCATCATTTCTGTTCAAATAAGCAGATAAGACATTTGCAATTGAGAGTGGAAAGAAACTTTTGCTTTTATTTAAAATGTTGTATAAGTAAAAAGAGTGAGTTAGCTGGTAAATCTGTTTTTTTTAACCTCTCAGATTCACAGAGAATCTCAACTCTAATATTCAGTTCCTCATGTATTCATAGAGCATCCAGAAGGGAAGGAAGGATGTCAGAGCTTAGATGAGTCATTCTGATCTGAGGGCAGAGTTTTTCCTTAATAAACAATTTGAAATTTATCTAGTGTTGATTTCTATGCTCCAATAATATAGCAGCATTTGTGAATTCTTATATCCAAGAGTCTTAACACAGAGCCTTGTTCATGCCTTATGCAACATTTGACAGTGCAGGCAGAATTCAGATGCAGTCTTAATTGTAAACACAGAGAGAGAGAGAGAGAGAGAGAGAGAGAGAGAGAGAGAGAGAGACAGACAGACAGACAGACCCCACACACATATCTGTGGCAACAATTATTTACTGGGGTTCCACACCAGCTTTTAGATACTTAGATTTTAGCCATGCTAAAATGTGCTTACTGTTTGCCAGAATTCTGTACTAATATCCTGTGCATGTTTCCTTTACTTGGCAACCAATATATGTATTGAAAAGGCAAACAATTCTGGAAAATCATAGTCTAAAACCTTATAACCCTTATTTACATGACTAATCCCACTGAAGTAATACTACTTGTTTGAGTAAGGATTACTCAGATAAATAAGATTTGAGAAATATGGCCCCCTGGGCATAGGGGCCGACTTCCGGCCCCGCCCGTGGGTGCTGTCACCCGGCGTCGGGGGCGGGGCCCCGCCCAACGCCGGGCCCCGCCCCCGACGCCGGGTGACATTGCGGGGCCCCGCCCCCGACGCCGGGTGACATTGCGGGGCCCCGCCCCCGACGCCGACGCCATGTTGCCCAGCGTCAGGGGCGGGGCCCCCGCAACGTCTCCCGGTGACCGGTAAGTTTGCCGCGGGTCCGGGGCGGGCGGGGAGTTGCCGGTGGGTGCAGAGCACCCACCAATTTTGCTCCGTGGGTGCTCCAGCCCCGGAGCACCCACAGAGTCGGCGCCTATGCCCCTGGGTTCAATTATAGGAAATGTGAAGTATTCACCAGTTCAAAAATTTGACTGACTCAGTAAGTCATACTTGAAAGTCCATTGTATTTCAGGTGTGAGATTTCACTTATTATTGGATTATTGTTTGGTGCAAGATGATCCAATGAGGAAAAAAAAACAATATTGCAATTGTGTGTAGTGGAAATGTGGAGGACCCATAAAACTAGGCACAGTACAAGCAGTTTACAGTAGAGCTCATCTGGAAACTGTTATGCTGTCTAGCAAGAACTTGAGACTTTTAATTTTTTTTCCCTGACATATTGAACAGTCAATGGCAAACAATTGTGGGTTTGATGAATTGGAACTTTCTGATAAAAAATATTTTGTAAAAAAAAACCCTGACTAGCTCCAGCTTATAGCTCAAAGAACTTACAGTCCAATTAGACAAAGTAGCAAAAGGAAGTGTGATAAATGAAGTGGGGGTAGCTCCTTTTTATGGACACCCAGCCAGCCAGTAAGCTATAAAATTCCCCTTAGTAGCTGTTCTCTACTTGCTTTACCTGTAAAGGGTTAACAAGTCCACTGGTAAAAGAAAAGGAAGTGGGCACCTGAACAAAAGGGCCAATGGGAAGGTAAAACTTTTTAAAATTGGGAAAGAAAATTTCCCTTTGTTTGTTGTTCTCTCTGGGCTGCAGGGATGGAGCAGCAATGCTATAAGCAGGAATGTTGTGTGAGGTTTGAACCAGGTATGAAAAATTATCTCCCGTACCTCAAAGGAATCATTAGCAGGTAGAAAATGTTTAGATAGATGTGATCAGGATGCTTTTGTTTGATTGTAACCTTTAAGCTGAACCCCAAGAAAGCTATTTTGGGTGCTTAATTTTTGGAATTGCTCCATTAAAATCTAGCAAAAGTCTAAATTCCCGATGCATTTCCTTCCTTTTTGTTTTTAATAACATTTACCTTTTTAAAGAACAGGATTGGATTAGGGTTAGCAAATTAAAGAAGTATGGTCTGGATGAATGGACTATAAGGTGAATAGAAAGCTGGCTAGATCGTCGGGCTCAATGGGTAGTGATCAAAGGCTCCATGTCTAGTTGGCAGCCAGTATCAAGCAGAGTGTCCATAGGGTCGGTCTCAAGTTGCAGGGGTGGAGGTCTAGGTTGGATATTAGGAAAAACCTTTTCACTAGGAGGGTGGTGAAGCACTGGAATGGGTTACCTAGGGAGGTGGTGGAATCTTTTTCCTTAGAGGTTTTTAAGGTCAGGCTTGACAAAGCCCTGGTTGGGATGATTTAGTTGGGGATTAGGGCCTGCTTTGAGCAGTGTTTACCAAGCCAAGGTCAGAGAAAAGCTGTAACCTTGGGAGTTTAATACAAGCCTGGAGTGGCAAGTATTAATTCTTGAAATCATTGCAGGCCCCCACCTTCTTTACTCAAAGTGCCAGTGTGGGGATTCAGCCTCAACAGGAAACATTATTATCCATCATCAGAGACAGGGAATGGAGGCACGGACAAATTAAGTGACTTGCTCAATGGCACACAGGACATCTGACAGATTTGTAAATAGGTGCTTAATAAAGCTAAATAGTGACAAAAATTGCTGATATGATAGAATCATAGAATATCAGGGTTGGAAGGGACCTCAGGAGGTCATCTAGTCCAACCAGCTGCTCAAAGAAGGACCAGTCCCCAACTAAATCATCCCAGCCAAGGCTTTGTCAAGCATGGCCTTACAAACCTCTAAGGAAGGAGATTCCACCACCTAACTAGGTAGCCCATTCCAGTGCTTCACCATCCTCCTAGTGTAAAAGTTTTTCCTAATATCCAACCTAAACATACCCCACTGAAACTTAAGACCATTACTCCTTGTTCTGTCATCTTCTACCACTGAAAACAGTCTAGATCCATCCTCTTTGTAACCCCCTTCATAGGCACCGACTCCGTGGGTGCTCCGGGGCTGGAGCACCCACAGAGAAAAATTAGTGGGTGCTCCGCACCCACCGGCAACTCCCCGCCCGCCCCGGACCTGCGGCAAACTTACCGAAACACCGGGAGACGTTGCGGGGCCCCGCCCCCGACGCTGACGCAACGTTGCGTCGGCGTCGCGGGCGGGGCCCCGCAACGTCACCTGGTGTCGGGGGCGGGGCCCCGCAACGTCACCCGGCGTCAGGGGTGGGGCCCGGCGTCGGGCGGGGCCCCGCCCCCGAGTGACGGCACCCACGGGCGTCGCCGGAAGTCAGCTCCTGTGACCCCCTTTCAGGTAGTTGAAAGCAGCTATGAAATCCGCCCTCATTATTCTCTTCTGAAGACTAAATAATCCCAGTTCCCTCAGCCTCTCCTCATAAATCATGTGCTCCAGCCCCCTAATCATTTTTGTTGCCCTCCACTGGACTCTTTCCAATTTTTCCACATCCTTCTTGTAGTGCGGGTCCCAAAACTGGACACAGTACTCCAAATGAGACCTCACCAATGCTGAATAGAGGGGAATGATCACATCCCTCGATCTGCTGGCAATGCTCCTACTTATACAGCCCAAAATGCCATTAGCCTTTTTGGCAACAAGGCCACACTGTTGACTCATATTCAGCTTTTCATTCACTGTAACCCCTAGGTCCTTTTCTGCAGAACTGCTGCCTAGCCACTCGGTCCCTAGTCTGTAGCAGTGCATGGGATTCTTCCGTCCTAAGTGCAGGACTCTGCACTTGTCCTTGTTAAGCTCATCAGATCACTTTTGGCCCAGTCCTGTAATTTGTCTAGGTCCTTCTGTATCCTATCCCTACCCTCCAGCGTATCTACCACTCCTCCCAGTTTATGTCATCCTCAAACTTGCTGAGGGTGAAATCCACGCCATCCTCAAGATAATTAATGAAGATATTGAACAAAAATGGCCCCAGGACTGATCCTTGGGGCACTCCGCTTGATAGTAGCTGCCAACTAGACATGGAGCCATTTATCACTACCCATTGAGCCTGATGATCTAGCCAACTTTCTATCCACCTTATAGTGCATTCATCCAGCCCATACGTCTTTAACTTGCTGGCAAAAATACTGTGGGAGACCGTATCAAAAGCATCCAGCCCCAAGGACTTGTGTTCGTCCAGCTTTTCTAAATAGTCCTGAACCACTTCTTTCTCCACAGAGAGCTGGTCACCTCCTCCCCATACTGTGCTGCCCAGTGCAGCAGTCTGTAAGGTGACCTTGTTCATGAAGACAGAGGCAAAAAAAACATTGAGTACATTAGCTTTTCCCACATCCTTTGTCACTAACCCTAACCCCGTTCAGTAAGGGGCCCACACTTTCCTTGACCTTCTTGTTGTTAACATACCTGAAGAAACCCTTCAGGTATGTTTGGGGTTCATTCTCTGATTCTAATGTATGTTATTATCAACATGATCACCATTGTCTGTAAAAGTGTCCAGCATAAATACATCAAATGACTATCCATACTGCTTACCCTTTGCACAATGAGCCCAACTTTTAGCCTTGAGGCTGAGAAACAGTTGAAACTTGCTCTTTTACCCATTTCAAGTAATGGGATACTCTTTTACAGTTCTCCTCTACAGCCTGTAATATGACTTTTATGGAGTGTTGCTATATCCAGAAAAGTATGTAGGTCCATCAGTGGAACTCCATTAAAATCAATGATGGTTTCACCTTAAAAAACAAAACAAAACAAAAACAAACACATTTCAGAAAAAGGGCAGAGATTTAAGATAAAGAGTAGGGGCAGACAAGTTGAAAAATCTTCCCTTCCAAAAAAAAAAAGCAACTAAACATGAGAGGCATTAACACAAAGTCTCCCTGGGCTGATTTTAATTTATACGGTAAGTGAAAGCTAAAATTACACACATCATCCCAAACTCCATACTCAGTATAGATACATTCCATGAAATCTTCAAATCTCTGCTTTTTACTACAGGATAGATTCTACATCCTTTATTGATGCAGTCTCAGTGAAGCCAATGGAACTAAGTAATTATCCCTCTAAAGTCAAGAAAACTACTCTTGAGTTAGGACTGCATGATGTGGTGGTATCTCTAACTTAAATTCTTACATTGTTTTTCACACTGACATGCTCTTGAATAAGAAAACACATATATAATGCTAACATCCAAAGTACACAATACTACTTTAGATACACAAAAGAAAATGGAGGTTGAGGGGAAAGTGAGAGGCTTCTAGTTATCCACCTTTCCATGTACATTATATTCTACACATCAATTAGCTACTAAACAACTCCACCAACTTTAAAGTTTCCTACTAAAAACTCTAGAGAAAAGCAGAAGATGCCTGGACATATAAAAAGACTACATAAGAACTGCTATATTGCTTTAGACCAATGGTCCATCCAGCCCAGTATCCGGTCTCTGACAGTAATCTGTGCTAGAGCTTCACGGGGAGTGTACAGAGCAAAGAGGCTGGAGTGATCCACTCCTGTCTTTCCCTACTGGCTTCTGGCAGTCAGAGGTTTAGGGTTGCTTCTGAGAATGGGGTTGCATTCTTGCCCATGTTGGCTAATAGCCATTGATGGACCTATCCTACATGAACTTTAGTTCTTTTTTTTTAAACCCAGTTGTACTTTGGGCCATCACAACATACCATGAGAATGCATGAGTTGTGAAAAAATACGGATTCTTTTTTGTATTAAGCCTACTGCCTATTAATATCATGAAGTAATCCCTGATTTTTGTATTCGGGGAACAGGCAAATTACACTTCCCCCCCATCCACCATTCATGATTCTATGGACCTCAATCTTCCACCCTTAGTCATCTCTTTTCTAAGCTGGACCTCCCTAATATTTTTCATCTCTCCTCATATTGAAGCAGTTCTGTACTTTTGATCATCTCTGACCTTCTCTGAACCTTTTCCAGTCCCACTATATCCATTTTGAGATAGGGCAACCAGAACTTGACCCGATATTCAAGGTGTGGGTGCACCATGTGTTTACATAGTGGCATTATTATATTTTCTATCCCTATGCTAATAGTTCCTAATGTCCTGTTTTCCTTTTTCACCACTGCGGCCACAGGGGCTGACTTCCGGCCCCGCCCGTGGGTGCTGTCACCCGGCGTCGGGGGCGGGGCCCTGCCCGACGCCGGGCCCCGCCCCCGACGCCGGGCGACGTTGCGGGGCCCCGCCCCTGATGCCGACGCAACGTTGCCCAGCGTCGGGGGCGGGGCCCCGCAACATCTCCCGGTGCCCGGTAAGTTTGCCGCGGGTCCGGGGCGGGCGGGGAGTTGCCGGTGGGTGCAGAGCACCCATCAATTTTTCTCCATGGGTGCTCCAGCACCGGAGCACCCACGGAGTCGGCGCCCCTGACTGCGGCATATTGAGCTGGTCTTTTTAGCCACAGTGACTCTAACATCCCTTTCTGAGTAGGTAATATGGGAAGAGGCAATGCACAAGAAATCCATCAATGAGCACGAATAGACTCCTAAACCTTGGTTCCAAAGCTACTCATCTATACCTGACATATTCCCCAATTTATATTTTGGCCATTTTCATGTCAGTAGTCTAGGACTTGCAGGGGGACAATAAAACTCTAGGGTATAGAATGGTATGTATTGTGTTCCTTCATAGTTACTTTGTTTCAAAATAGTTGACGTGCATAAAGTCAGTTTGTGCAAAGAGTTACTTTCTTAAGTTATTTCACACTAATAAACTTCAAGTCTTAGGGCTGGTCCACACTGTGGGGGGGGGTCTATCTATGATACGCAACTTCAGCTACGTGAATAACGTAGCTGAAGTCGAATATCTTAGATCGATTTCAAAAGTACTTACCACTGGTCCACACCGCAGCAGGCAGGCTCCCCCGTCGACTCCGCTTACTCCTCACGTGGAGCTGGAGTTTCGGAGTCGACGGGGAGCGGCTCTGGGATTGATTTATCGCGTCTAGACGAGACGCAATAAATCAATCCCAGAACATCGATCGCTACCCGCCGAATCGGGCGGGTAGTGTGGATGTAGCCTTAGGCACACTGCAGTCTAGACCCTCAAACATTAGATTTGGTGTTACAGAACAAACTGCTGTGAATGTTGTGAAGACACTGTGTGCCACCAGTATCTGTATGAAAAATTGAAAACAATGCATGTTATGTATTTGTTAACTGGGAAAATCTTGCTTTGTTGTAAATCATACTGCCAAAAATTACCTTTTTCTTGAATGCCTTTATACGCAGTCACTATCATATGATTTCAGAAACTGAAAATACATTAGTTAGTTTCAGCATTACAGTAGTAGCAGATTGATAAAGTACTTTCATTATATACCCTGGGATTGGATTTCAACAGTTTGTGAACCTCTTCAATGTTTTTTTTTAATTAAAAAAGAAAATTATTTTCAGTTTGCAAAATATATATTCCCATAATTTAAATCTCTTCTCCCCTCTCCAAAGATTTTTTTTAAAGAAAAAAAACCTGAGATTCTATCTTAATGAAAGTCTGTACTATGGATTAGAGATACAACAGCCCCAATCGCTTGTGAGACAAGTGCGTGTTCTAGGTATGGAGTATATATATTTTATTTATTTTTAATCATTTTTTCTGTCCCTCACCCCATCCTTTTCCTCCAGCAGTTTTAAGGACTGTTAATATACCCATAAGCAAATCCAACAATAATAGAGTTAAAGTCACACTTCTGAACCCACAAAGATTGAATTGGTTAAGTAACGAAGCAAACGAATTTAATCCATTCCTAACATATAAACCAATAAAAATGATCTGATTATAACTTTGGTGGGATTTGGGAACCGAGTCCATGTAGCCTGAAACCTTGGCATCTTTGACTTTTCGGGGTGGGTTGGAAGGGGGAAGAATGTCCCCTTTAGTTAAATCTCCTTTAGTTAAAATGACTCCTTTTTTTAAACACAAACTTGAGAATTAATTACCAGTTACGGAGAATAGTGCTACTCAACAATAGTGTTTAGCTGCACACAGGAAGCCATTTGCAGTGCATAACAAAAACTTTATTGAATGTATAGTGCTACTCAACAATAGTGTTTAGCTGCACACAGGAAGCCATTTGCAGTGCATAACAAAAACTTTATTGAATGTATAGATTTACGAACAATACATGGCACTCTAAAGGTACCTGCCAATAGATAGCACTCTTTATATAAACACTGTCTACATATATGCAGATGTTACTGCTATTATATGTAGCTCTGGTAACACTGAGCAGTGCTCACCCCAAATAAACCTTGTTACTCCTATAGTGGGCATAGTGTGCTACTTCTACAGTGAGTATAGTAATTCTATAGTGAGCAAAGTGGCTATCTAAAGATGTCAAGCTCTCCTCCTTTTGTCCTTTCTGAAAAATCTGTTCCCTACTTTTCATGTACCCTTCAGATAACATAACATAAGGCCTAGTCTAGTCTACAGATAAAAATTAGATCAACCTAGCTATGTTGCTATGTTGTGAAAAATATCACCCTCTGAGCACCACAGTTAGGTCAACCTACCCCCCTGGTTTAGGTGCAGCTGGATAGATTAAAGGATTCTTTCATTGACCTAGTTGCCATCACTTGGAGAGGTCAATTAATTATATTGATGGAAAAGCCCATTCTGTAGACGTGGGAAGCATTTACATTACAGCACTACAGTGGCATTGCTGCTGCTCCATAGCTGTGCTGCTATGGTACAAACATACCTTAAAAAACAAGCTCTGTTGTTAGTTACCAAGAACTCTGATTCAACAGTGCTACCATTAACAAATTACGAAAAGTTGCCACAACATTTAAATCAATGTTGATGGTAATTGACAACAGAATGTGCCTCTGAATCTCTGACTTTACCTTAAGTGTACATGAGGGGCAGGAAATGGATTTTCAGAAAGCACAAAAGAAGGAGACCTTGAGATCTTAGTGTATTATATTTAGAAAAGGCTAAGCAGCATGTTGTGCTATCAATTACCATGACTGCTGATTTAAATATGGTGGCCACTTGTGGCAAACTGATCATGGTACTGATTCAGTGCTCTTGGTAACTGACAATGGAGCTCATCTCTTGCCTTTCAGATGCGCTTAAGGTAATGTAATGCAAGGAATGAATTTTCTGAGAAGAGAAGGAAATGACAGAAAGGTATTAGTAGACTTATAAGTATTATATAACATACCCTGTAGAACTAGATACGGTTAATCTCAGTGAGCCTAGCTCACGCATCGCCACCCTCATCAAGCAAAAATAACTACATACACTTGTAGCTTTTCACCCATGTAACTGTGTATAAAAAACTGTAGACCTAATCATAAGCCAACGCATCAAATGTATAAGTATATACCTTGAATGGATAAATATTATTTATCATTATCACTGAGATTTGTAGTGACTTGTGTGGCAAATTGCTGGCACTACTATGAGGGTCCCGCACTTTCTCTTCTTGTGGGGGGGGTTTCAGGGCACCGTTTCTTGCCCCTGAACTGGGGTATCAGCTGTCCCACTAGTATCCCAGAGAAGGGGAATGGAGAGGGAGGGACCCAGGCCCGCCCTCTACTCCGGGTCCCAGCCCAGGGGCCCTAGGTTAGCGGGTAAACCACTTGTACTAGTGGTACTTTCCCCTGGGCTCCTTCCCTCTCCTGCTTGTGCGGCTTCCTGCCTTCACTCTTCACAAGCCAGGTGTCCCTTTACCTAAGGTCTTGGTCTTCTTAGCCCGCCACAGCACTTCTCCAAACTCTCCTCTGCTTTCCTCCAAACTGCTCTCTGCTCCACCACCAATCCACTCTGCTTCAACTCCTTCCTCCTTCTCCTCCTCTGTCTGCCTGAAGCAGGGGGTTTTAAAAGTTCCTGAGCGGGCCTTAATTGACTGCAGGTGCTCCAATTAACCTGTAGCCACCCTCCCTAGTCTCCAGGGAACCACGCCTTAATTAGCCTAGGGCTTATATATTTCCCCTCTCACACTCTACTACTGCTGCTCCCTGGCCCTCCTGTATCACACTTGTGATAGCAAAGGGTGTTCTATTACAAGGGTGATAAAAGAAATATCAGTTTGTGCCCTCTAACACAGATATTTGAAACAGGTTATTAGGTATTACTACTAGGGAGTTTCTTCTGTAGCTCAGCAGCTACTTTAGAACCAGATCCAACTTTGCAATGAAGTCAAGGGAAAGTAACTAGATATTCATTTCTTAGAGACCATAATAGGCAAGTAGGAATTCAGTGGGATAACTGCCTGGGTTTTTTTCCTGATAGCACATTAGATCTAGTAATTGGAGCATGTTCACTCTTTAACCATTTTAATTTTTAACCAAGACTTTCAAAAGTGGATGCCTAGAAAGGCTCCTAAATCCATGTTTAAGATGCCTGAATACATGGCCTTGTGTTTTCAAAAGCGCTGAGCACCCAGCAGTTCCTATTGCATTCATACAGTCTGCAGGATTTGACCCATATAATGTAGTTTGCAGTTCTTTCCTGTAATGTGAGACAAAATTAATTAATACAATTATCAAACAGAAGTGGAAGGAAAGAAACAAGCATAATGGGATTTTTTAAAAAAAGAAAATGTACACAAGAGGCAATATATCCTTGGATTTTTTAGGTCTTCTGTAATCTGGGCTAAGAATCAAGTTAAGGAACTGCCTTCAAATTGAAAATTCCAATTAAAATCAGTTTTTAACATGCTTTGGATAGAAGGTGTGTCAAGGAGCAAACCTTGATCTAATTAAACAAAATTCGCCCTTCTACACAAAAAGCCAGTACAAGTTCCCATGTACCAATTAAGCCCCATTAAAACCTGTTTTAAGGGATTGAGTGACACATTGCATAGGGGTTTAGCAGGCCCTATGCAAAGGCATGAATTTTACAGGATGCTCTTAGATTCATGCTAGAATGCAGTATTTAACTGAAGCTGCTAGAAACTGATTAAGCTGAAACCATGTTTAAAGTGGACGTAACATAGTTCACTAGCGCTTTTCCCAGTCCCCTGTTGGTGGGGTTGTTTTATATATAGTAGAGATTAGAAATGTTTTACCTTGATTTAAAATAACTGTAACCTGTTTTACAATGAGGGTCAAGAACATAGTACCTATTTTTGCAACTTATTCTCCACTGGGTTTTTGAAGATATGTCGTATGAAGTCTAGGCATAATCCTGATGGGACAGTAGATTTTTTTTAAAATCTTTTTAAAACATTTCTACAGTATTGCTTTTTCACACCCTGGTTGTCAGAAAATTACATCTTTTCTGGCTGATACTGCGTGATGAGTCACCTGAAGTGACATTGTATCAGTAATGCCCGGTTTCACTGTGTGTCAAATAATGCAGCTATAGCTACCTGCTTCAAACAGACTGCAAGTAATCAGCAGGCTGGAAAGGTCTAAAAACACAGTTCTGTAAAAAATTAAACACTTTTCTTAGGAAAAAGCACTACTCAGGAAAAGACGAGGTGTGGGTTTTTTTGTTTTGTTTTTTGGGTGGGGTAACAGGGGAAAGGTTGTGAATCCCCACAGTGAATAAACAAACAAACAACAAAAACCCAACCCTCCAAACAAACGCTAGTTTCAGTTTAGTGAAATATGTTTTTATAGATTAAACTTCAGGTCAAATAAATCAGAACCAGTGAGGTATCAGTTAAATTGGTATCTCCAGGCTTGGATAAATCTAAGATGTTTCCAAAGCGGTATGCCTCTCTTCTTAAAAAGCTATTTTTCAGCTCACCAGCTTCTTGGGTCTGGTTTATTAATAGATATTTCATCACAAATGTAGGCTTGTTCTGATCAAAATCTACACATTCCAAATTACGATGGAGGGGAAAGTGTAAGAAACAAGGGCAAGGAGTAGGGGACTCTTTGTTGATCTCTTAAGCTTTATTTCAAAATGTAATCTTGATCTGATATCATCTATCTAGAGATCATATAGGTTATCAAATGCTAAAAAGCAAAAGCTTCAAAGACATGAGGATAGATGAAAAAAGTGTGTCACATAGCCTTTTAAGAAGTCATGCAACTTTTTAAATTTCTGCTTGTTATGTTTTTAGTACACTGGTTAGACAAGAATTTCCACTTCATTCATTGTTCTGCTACATTGGTAACTAGGACTATGAACTTAGTCGTCAACATAATAAGCTGTTACAGCCATGATGCCAATTCTGTTTTAAAAGTCAGTAAAGTCCAAGAAGCAGTCCAGATGTAGGCATGAGGTTTATATTTAGTTAATCTCATGCTGAAATATAAATTAGAAGCATAAAAAAGTAAGCCAGGGAGTACAGAAGTTTAGCAAAAGAGCTTTGAAAGTTATGGCATCAACCTTAACACATATTTAAGCTATATAGTTTCACGGCATATATTTGACAGATAAAGTGGCCAGTTTTTGTTAAAACAGACTTCAAATGACTAGATGGGAGAGAGTACGCTAATGAGAGAAAGTAATATTAATAGGAAGGTGACTACATGAATAGATGTATTAAGACTGAGCATCCCCCATGTGAATTAGAGGGGGAAGATTCTCAGCTGATGTAAATTATAGTTCTGTTAATGCCCATGGAGCTATGCCAATTTGCACCAGCAGAGGATCTGCGCTGAAGTGTCCAGGAGCCTGGAAAAAGTAAGGGGGCCCAATACAATGCTGTCTCTTAACACCTTGCAATACTGGATTAAACAAAGAACACAATGCTGTTTAACAGGAAGAAAGATTTTGTAAAGACTAGAAACTCCATTTTACTCGGAGATATATTTTCCTAGGTCATTTGGAAAAAATAATGGTTTTCCAAATTCTTGAAAACATATGCAAAATAGTCTACAGAACTGACACTTGATCCAGAAGAAAGATGCACCAATACCAGGCACACATATCTATCTAATGGAATAAAAAAGAAAAATACAATTGTATAGAACACAAAATGCAATCCATGTGATCATTTATAATTTAGTAACAAAGCTTAAATTAACCTTCTGGTCAATATTATATTATGCATTCTATAGTATTTATTTTTAGCTGATTAAATATTACCTGAATAAGGACTGCAGAATTGGGCAGTTTGCACCTTTAAAAAAAAAAAAAGAGAGAGCGAGAGATGAATTACTCAGATTGTTTAAGTCTAATCAAATGATGTTACAATTATTTCTATCTAGAGTCATAGAAAAGAGGTGTTTTACAGAACAAAATGAGGGAATTCCTACCCAGAAGAGAGTCTAATATTCAAGGGTCAGATTCTACAGCCTTTTTTCCATATTGGGTAGCAAGTAGTGTCACTGAAATAAATACAAGGAGAGTATTAGTAATGAGGTTTTTTTTGAAATTAGCAAATATAATATAAAAACAACACTGCATTAGCACTGTTATATGACCCTAGGGTGAAAGCCTGGTACCATTCAATTCAGTGGAAGTTTTGCCATTGACTGCAATGGGGGAAAAGATTTCACCCACTATTGTAGAATGCTGCAGTACTTTATCAGGGCACGAAGAGGAAGGGCACACGTTAATTGACAATAGTAGGCATAGGACAGGTCCAGGACTAAATGTTGTTGTCTCTTTCCCCCCTCAGCACAAGAGAACCAGTCATATAGTCTTGCATGTAACAGGTTACGGGTATGAGAAGTTACCAAGTGTTACAAACTATTAGTGAGGAAAAAAAGCAAAGAGGAAATTCTCCTACAGGCTATTTATTAGAATGCTTTAAGAGAATTTACAGACTTCTTCATTTCTGGAGCCTCTGGGTCCTGGGAAAAAGGGCGGCATATGCTTATTTGAGCACACTTTTAATTAAAGAATTCTGCAAGCTGTATTTATAATACAGAAGATAGATTTAAAGTAGTCGTGAACAACTTGATGTAGTGTTGATTTACAGTTTTGTATGAGACGATTATTTGAACAAAGCCTCCATCTCCTGCATCATTTTTATTGTCTAGTGAGAAGCGTCTCTCAAAAGCTTCTTCTACTGGTTTTACTGGACACATTCTGGATACGGAGAAAGAGTGGGAGTGCCATCTGATTCCTCACGTACAAAAAGAGACAGAACCCAAAATAATAAGTTCCTGCAAAACAGTAATACATTACTTCTGGAGCACTTTTCATTTGAGGAACTCCGCAAACTTTGCAACAAATTTGATTTTCAAGAGACCTATTACTTATTATGAATCCCATAATATGAATGAAGAATGTGAGGCAGAGAAAGCATGAATGATTTGACCAAGGTCACAGAAGAAATCTGAGGGGGCGCCAGAATTAAAACCCAGAACCCACTTCCAGTCCTCTCCCCTAGCCACAAGGTCATCTTTCCTTGCAGAAAGTCAGATGTAACAATGAATCTGATGTTTCCCTTTTAGAGGGAAAAAATTTATTACATTGACACCTAATCCCCATTTATATACAATGCTTCATATAGTAGTTTATTGACTCCTAACTTATTGAAGCATGTGTCTAGGGTCACCATGTTAAACAGTCATCCTAAATACGCTCAGAGCAAAATGACAGAATATTAGAAAACAAGTGTATTCTTATAGTTTAACAACTATTGAGTGAAGAACACACACACTTAGGGGGTCATAAAATGAGTATAATTATGCACATTACAACAGAATTTTTTGTTTACTGTGTGCAGGACAACTAAGCTATTGTGTGCCACAGTCAGAGAATAGAAAGGATCGAGGTGCACTAATGCCTAAGGCCCTTGCAATTGCTGAGAATTGATTGAACTACACCCAGATGATCCTGGCCAGTGACCCAGAGGAAGGCAACCACCTTCCCGCACTATCTCATGGTCACTGCAGTTTGTCCTGGGAGAAAATTCCTTCCTGATCCTACCACTTATGATCAGTTAGACCCTGAGCATGGGGCAAGAAGCAGCCAGCCAAGCACTCAAGAAAGATAATTCTTAGTCCCACCACAGAACATCAGCACATCCCATCCCATGTTTCATCTTCAGCTGTAGCCACCTCTGATGCTTCAGAGAAAGGAGGAAGGGGGGAAATTAAAGAGAGAATATATTGAAGGAAAAAAATATCCTTCCTGATAACTGCAGGTGATCCACTAAAGCACTCAACAATGAGTGTCTTTGTAGAGTCAAAACTCTTACTGATGGTTTTGTCTCTCCAAGCATGGCAGAATCAGGACTCATGCAACTACCAGATGAGCTCCAACTGGATAATGAGAATTTTGCATTTACTTTTATGATGACAGGTATATTCAAACAGGAGATTTGGACCTCCAGTGGTATCAGGAATTGGACAAGTATTTAGATGCCCACTCATCTCTAAAGAACACAAAAATGAAGTAACAAACTAAGCTATCTACGTATAGAGCCCATAGATTAGAAGGTAATATACGTTTTGGGTAGTGGCTTAGTAAAAAAAAAAAAGAATACAAATGCATGGGATAGTAGGAGTCTCTAGTGCAATAGAAGAATAGATACAAATTATTGGCTGATCCTAAAAATAAAGTAGTTGGGGGTTAAAATATGCAAAGTATTAAAATCACATTGTTATTAAATGTTTAAAAATAGTGGAAAATGTATAAACGTTTGTGCGCACAGAACTGAAATGTAGCTAGTGCACTTCAATATCTTTGTTTTAAGTTAGAATTTAAAATGTGTAGTTAATGTGTAATTATCATCTCCCATCTGAGGTTTTGGCCCTAACTCTACTTCCACTTGTCAACCTGTGGGATGCCTTTCTGTCAAATTCCCACCCTCTCGTGTCAGAGGCTCTACCATTTCACACAGACTTGATCACAGACTTTTCATAGCTTCAGTGTAAGAGAGTCTGATCTAGTCATTCAAGTTTGAAAACTGCACTCCCCTCCAAAAAAACAAAACCACAGCAACCCCCCCCCCACAAAACCTTTCCCTTCTCATCTTCCAAGAAACCTTGTAGTTAAGAGATTGCAGACCTGCTCTAATCCATTGTTACTCTACTTCAGGAACAGGGCAGGTAATTTTATCCTGATTACTTCCAGATCAAGAGGAAAATTGAAGGATATAGACCCCCATCCCTTCTTGAGTCTATTTCAGGGCCTGGCTCCAAGGAACCATAGTATCTCTGTCTGATGGACTTAAAGGATGTATACTTGCATATCCAGGGCTGGTGCAAGGACGTTTCGCACCCTAGGCGAAACTTCCACCTTGCGTCACCCCCACGCCCAGCTAACCCCGCCTGCCGCTCCCCCTGCCCCCCCCCACCAGAGGATCCCCCCCCCCCCGTGGCAGCCTCCCCCCCCATCAGCTAACCCCGCCCGCAGCAACCTTCACCGCGGCAGCTAACCAGCCCCCTCCCCCACGCGGCAACTAACCCTGCCCAAGGAACCCGTCCCAGCTCACCTCCGCTCTGCCTCCTCCACTGAGCATACCGGCGCCGCTCAAATTCTCCTCCCCTCCCAGGCTTGCGGTGCCGATTGGAGGAGAATTAGAGCGGGGGCGGCGTGCTCAGTGGAGGAGGCGGAGTGAAGGTGAGCTGGGGCGGGAAGCGGTTCCCCTGCGCGCCCCCCCCTGTTACTGCGGGAGGCCTTCCGAATGCCCCAGCTCACCTCCATTCCACCTCCTCGCCTGAGCGAGCTTTTAGGCGCCCTCAACCACTAGGCACCGTAGGCGGCCGCCTAGTTCGCCTAGTGGTTGCACCCGCCCTGTGCATATCACCATCCATTTCTCCCATTAGTTATCCTTCCATTTGGCTGTGGGGTATAGATACTTTTGGGTTCTATCCCTTCCATTTGGCATACCAATCGTTCTCAGGACTGCTCCCCTCCCCACAAGTCCTTTCTAGTATCAGTGGATCATACTGGCTTAATTTAATTCATTTATGTCAGTATCTGGATGACTTCCTGGTTGGAGTGAGATCATGTGATGAGCCACTCAGGATGGCACTGTTTCTGATGCAAGGGAGAAAAGACTAATGCATCGTTATTTTAGGTAATACGATATAACACCAACACACTAAGAACTTCATAGATATAGCAGACAGAGCTGTCTCAAAAGGTACCTCTGAACTGCAGCTGGAGCAGGCATCCCAGCTCAGGTAGACAGACGTGTTCGTTTTGTGTGAGCTAGTGCACTAAAAACAACATTGTAGATGGGGGTCACAGGGATGGTGGCTCAGACTAGCTGCCTCCATATGTACCCAGGGTTCCAGGCAGATTTGTTCTCAGGCACCTAGCCTGAACTGCTACCTATGTTCCTCCTGGCTACGCTATTATTTTTAATGTGCTAGTTTGATTGGAGCTAGTGGGTGTGTCTACTCAAGGTGGGATGCATGTAGTATGGATGTACCCAAAAGTGCTTATAGGTGGAATCTAAATCCTTTCTAAAGGTTCCTTTATCTGGAAGTTAGCCTAGGTATAATGCTGGGAAGAGGTTGTTGTTTTTTTCCACATCCCTGGGTAAACTATCCTCTGAGTTTGCTTTTGTTATGTCCTTTCCCTACAACAAGTTTCATTTCTTTCTTTTCTCCACTGGTTATTTTGGAGAAGTAGCATGACTGGATTTCAATTGTTGGGCACAGTTGCACATGAGCCCTTCAGATAGTTTTCTTCAGGCATTATTGATATAGTCACCCATCCACAGAGGAAATCATCACTACTCTCTGGACTTGGGAAATAGCTTACTTTGTGGTACTGGAACAAGCAAATTTCTCAATGTTTCCTATTTTGAGAGCCTCAGTGTCCAAATGTGGTGATTAGAGATGGCAGTGTCATGGTGCTGACACTCACTCACCTTAGGAACCACTCATGCCAAGGCACAAAGCCTCCAGAGAAGAATGGGCAGATAATCTTCCTTTTGGGACTCAAGGCTGTTTGCTCATAAAGTGCGGCCTGGAGCTCTTATGGGACCCAGAAGTGATTGTCAAACAACAATTACCCAATGGTCACAAGTACAATGTTCAGGAAAGTATCTAATTTGTGAATTTAGTTTGAATAACAAAAAAAAAAGACTCCTGTCATCAGTAATCATTGGATACATAGTCCTGATCCAATCTTTTAGTTCTTACACACACCACAACACTGCTGAGTTCATGAGAGTTTTGCCAGAACAGGAACAGCCAGCTGAAGCTTAAAAACAAATGCATTTTCTAATATAAATGGTCTGTTTGGCCACATTTATGCTATTCTCTTTTAAGCAAAGTGGACAAATGGTCCTATAAATTAGTTTATTGCTAACTAATATAACAAGTAATACTTAGCAGCATTACAAAAAATGGCTTATACGTTCATACAAAAATGTTAATTGGAGCAGTGATACACAATTTTTAGTGATGAAAAAAAATGTACTTCAAAGTAGTAAAGCTGAATTAATAATGCGTTAGTTTTGTCCAAACCCCTCAGGATAATGGACACTAATTTTCTTTATGAGCTTCCAATAATTACTAAATTAAAATACTACTATTAATAGTCATAAGGCTCAACTGAAATTTCCCATGTGCACAAAGAAGATACAATTGTGGAAGCATCTCGTCGCTAAATGGAAAAATCCCAAAGAAAAGATAACAATGATATTTTGCTTTATCAGTTGCTCTTAATGATGAAAATGTTTTATGAACAACTTTGCAGTAATGGAAGTCACAACGATTCATTAATAATGAATGACAGGAGAAAATTGTATCTAAGGGCTAGTCTACACTACCCGCCGATTCGACGGGTAGCAATCGATCTTTTGGGGATCTATTTTTCGCATCTAATGTAGATGCGATATATCGATCCCATAACGCGCTCCCCGTCGACTGCGGTAATCCACCCCGATGAGAGGTGGAAGCGGAGTCGACGGGGGAGCGGCAGCCTTTGACATTGTAGCGTCCTCACGGCGAGGTAAGTCGAGTGAGGTACATCGACTTCAGCTACATTATTCATGTAGCTGAAGTTGCGTACCTTACATCGACCCCCTCTCCCGCCCCCCCCCCCCGTAGTGTAGACCAGCCCTTAGTGACATGTTTTAAAGATTTACATGTACAATAGCAGGGACACTTTAGTCCAAACTGCAGAAAAAAGGGCAGATAATATGTAAACTAGTTATTTGGACCTTTATGTGCTTCTGTGATTACAGAAGAGGGATCTCAATCATACTTCACTTTATTCATTGATAATAGGATTAGGCGGTAAGGAAATGTCAGAGCTGCAGCGTCTGGATCCAGGTTTGGATTGATAACACCCACAAATTTGGGGATGGTCAAGAGATTTGTCCTGAGCTCATGTTTTGCTTTAATTACCTTTGCGATCTTGGAATGAACAATTCACAGAAATGTGAATGATCATTCATCATTAGCCCAGTGAGAGTCATAAGAAGTATTAGAATCACAAAAGAAATAAAAACACTTTCTCCATGTTATTTCATTTGGGTTCCACATGATTTATAAAAGGATACCAAGTTTTAAAAGCACCCATAAGGCTATGAAGTTATTTTTCAGATTTATTTGTCTCAAAAATTGACTTTATTGATTTTTCCCCTAGTATACTGACAGCTAGTTGAATAAATGTTTATTTTGTCCTTCCCCAGTTAAGGGTTATGATGAAATAGGACATAAGGTGGGGGTTTTTTTCAGCCAGTCCAAAAGAAACAACTTTGGCAATTGTTGTATTAAAAGTTTTATATAAAACTTTTGCTTCCCACAGAACAAAAAGTTGTATTAGTACAACAGATTGATCAGAGGCAGGTACCTTTAATGAGGTTTAATAATAGAAACATATGGCGGGAATTATTCTCAAGAGGTCATCTAATCTTCCCCCCCATGCGGAAGTAATACCAAAATATTTATAGACTATTCCTGACCTATCTTCTTAAAAACCTCCAGTGATGAGGATTCGAGAGCCTCCCTTGGTAATGTATTCCAGTACTAACTATCCTTATAGTTTAATATGTAACCTAAATCACCCTTGCTGCACATTAAGCTGATTAATTCTTATCCTCTCTTCAGAGGACATAGAAAGCAGTTGATCACCACCCTGTTTATAACAGTTCTTAACATATTTAAAGACTTACAAGGTCCATTCAGTAGTCTCAAGACTAAACATGCCCAGGATTTTCTCTTTTTAAACCTTTCCTCAAGTCAACTTTTCTAAACATTTTTTTTTAAATAATTTTTGTTGTTCTCCTCTTGACTTCCTCGAACTTGTCCACATCTTTCTTAGAAGGTACATTTCTCCTGCTGAGGCCTCACTAGTGCCGAGCAGAGTCAAGTCTTAGATATGACAGTACTGTTAATACACCTCAGAATGATTAGGCTTTTTTTTTCTGGCAATTGAATCATATTGTTGATACATAGTACTAGCTACGTATTCCCCACTTAATTTGATTTTTTTCCTTTTTAAGTGTAGTCCTTCACATTTGTATTTATTGAATTTCATCTTGTTGATTTCAGATTGATTCTCCAATTTATCAACGTCATTTTGAATTCAAATCCTGTTCCCCAAAGTGCTTTAGACCCCCTCTCAGCTTGGTGTCATCCACAAATGTTGTAAGTGTACTTTCCACTCCAATATCTAAGACATTAATGAAAATATTGACTAGTGTTGGACCCCTGAGGAACACCCCTCCCTCCATGGGACCCCATTACATATAGCCTTAGAGTCTGACATGATGATTACTCGTAGTAGTTTTTCAACCAGCTGCAAAGCCACTTTATAGCAATTTCATCTAGACCTCATTTTCCTACTTTACTTATGAGAATGTCATGTGGGACAGTACCAAAAACTCTACTAAAATCAAGTTGATTGTTTTCTCCCCTATCCACTAGGCAAGTAACTCTGTTAAAGAAGGAAATTAAGTAGGTTTGGCATGATTTCTTCTTGACAGCTTCATGTTGACTATTGCTTATCACTCTATCTTCTAGGTGCTTACAAATTGTTTGTCCAATAATTTCGTCCAATATCTTTCAGGTATTGAAGTTATGCTGAATCATCTATAATTCCCTGGTTTCTCATCATTCCCCTTTTAAAGTTAGGTACTAAGTTTGCATCATCCCCCGCGCACGCCCCCCCCCCCAAACAAAAAGAAATCTTCTGGGACCTCACCTGTCCTCCATGAGTTTTCAAAGATAATTGCTGATGGCTCCAAAATTGCTTCAGCTAGTTCCTTAAGTATTTTAGGGTGAATTTCATCAAGCTACTGTTCCTTCTCCATTGTTTTAACATTAATTGTATTAAGTATCCCATTATAATTAACTTTTTTAGAGAAGACCAATGCAAAATAGGCATTAAAAAACTTCAGCCTTCTTCATGACATCCATTATCATCTTTACTTCCCTGCTAAGTAGTGGACCTACACTAGCCTTCATATTTCTCTGAGGCCAAGTCTACACTAGGGGCGGGGATCGATGTAAGGTACACAACTTCAGCTACGTGAATAATGTAGCTAAAGTCAACGTACCTCTCTCGACTTACCGCGCCGTGAGGATGCCACAATGTCGACTGCCCCCGCTCCCCTGTCGACTCCGCTTCCGCCTCTCGCCGGGGTGGATTACTGGAGTCGAAAGGAGAGCAATCGGAGATCGATTAATCACGTCTACACTAGACGTGAAAAATTGATCCCCAAAAGATCGATTACTACCCGCCGAATCAGCGGGTAGTGTAGACCAGCCCCGACTCTTAATATATTTATAAAATCTCTTGTTCTTGTCTTTTATGTCCATTCCCATGCGTAACTCATTCAGTGCCTTAGCCTTTCTGATTTTGTCCCTATATGTTTGCGCTATTCTTTTGTATTTATCCTTAGCAATTTGTCCACGTTTTAACTTGGATTTCTTTTTGATTTTCAGGTCATTAAAGATCTCCTGATGGCTAATCTTCCTCTCTTCCAGTCACATCAGGATAGTCTGTCACTGTCTCTGAGAAACTGCTAGCTTTCCCAAACTACTTTTCCCCATTTATTTTCTTCCCTGGGACCTTACCTACCAGTTCTCGGAATTTGTTAAAGTCTGCTTTTTTAAAGACCATTGTCTTTATTCTGCTGTTTTTACTTCTTCCTTTTCTTGGACTCATGAGAAGTATCATTTCATGATTCCTTTCACCCAAGTTGCCTTCTACATTGAGATTAGCAACTAATTCCTTTCTGTCAGAATCAAGTCTTAAATTGCTGCCTCCCTGGTTACTTCCAACACCATTTTTTTTGCCCATAGATAAAGTGTTTTACAAAGGAGGTAAGTATCAGTATCCCCATTTTACTGATGGGGAAATCTAAGCACAGAGGTAAAGAAACTTGCTTAAGGAATCCAGCAGGCCAGTGTTTACTAACATAACTCCCGATCCTGATAATATTTAAGGATGAGTAACTCTGCTCACTGAAGTAGTTCTGTTGACTGAGCAGAGTTTGCACATGCTCAAGTATTTGTAGGTTCATGTCACTGTATCATAAGCCGCCAGAAGAAAGGCCTCCTGCATTTATATATAGAGAATCACAATGAAGTCAGTGGGATTTCACCTATGTACAGGGGTCCATGCCACTGGATTCCACGGCAGGATCAGGCTCACCATATACACAATACATTTAACAAAGCTGGCTCTGTTACTCTTCCCTAGCCAGCCAGTTGCCAGGGGTTGCCTTCTGTAGAGATTTTAAAGTAGATTACATTTTCATAACATTCAGGAAAGTATCTATATTGAAGAATCCCTTCTGATCTTCGTTGGGCCAGCCCAGAAATATTCATATTAATTTTCTTCTAAACTTACACCAGTACATGCTGAAACATATGCCAGTACATGCTGAGAGATTCAACAACATGAATCCCATTGACTTTAATGGAATTCTTGTGATTAAATACTGTGAAGATTATTTACGTTTTGAAGTGATATAATTATTATTTATTACTAGTGATTGTGTCTGCTCATTTTAATCCGCTTGATGACAAGTTTAGATCCATTTGTTCTTGTGTCCACATTGGTGCTTAACTTAAATAAATACCATGGAGGGAGAAAAGTTATTGCTCTCATGTATTTATATAGAGCAATCATATCTCCCCTCAGCCTTCGTTTGGTTAGGCTAAAGACGCCAAGCTCTTTGAGTTTCCTCTCATAAGGTAGGTTTTCCCTTCTTCGGATCATCCTAGTAGCCCTTCTCTGCCCCTGTTCCAGTTTGAATTCAGTTTTCTTAAACATGGGAAACCAGAACTGCACACAGTATTCCAGATGAGGTCTCACCAGTGCCTTGTATAATGGCAATAACACTTCCCTATCTCTATTGGAAGTCCCTTGCCTGATGTGTCATAGGACTGCATTAGACTTTTTTGCAGCTGCATCACATTGGTGGCTCATAGTCATCCTGTGATCAACCAATACACGCAGGTCTTTTCTCCTCCTCTGTCGCTTCCAACTGACAACAGCAGGAAGAGAGCCATCGCCAAGCTGTGCTCTGTGCCACCTATTTCTTGTGCATGTCACCTAACTATATCCCCGTCCCTTGTGCAGCCTCCTAAATCCTCCTTGCAGGACCTGGACTGGCAGGCTGATAGAGATGGCTGAACCTGTTCAGGTAGGGGAATGAATTACCCCAAATTCTTTATGTGCAATAAGAAACAGAAGTGTTTATTAAAAGAAATTATTTAACATATGTGATTTGTATACTCTATGGTAGTTAAGTATCTGATTTCATGGTTATTAGTGTTGAGGGAATTTTCCCTTTATAGTGTTCACTGGTATTTCCAGGCATTATTTTCTGAAGGACTATTGAACATAATTTTTCTAAATCTATCCCTTTTCCAATGAATGGATAAAATAGGAGTCACATTATTTATAAAACAGTTGGGTTACTTGTCCCAAATAAATAGAATATTATGAATACTAGTAAGTCCCAATTAAAGAAACACTACCAGTTAACTGAAATGTAGAATGTGACCCAAAAACAAACAATGAAATAAACTGATTCCCTGTCAACACTGAAAAAAATGGTACAACCTTATTTATCCACAGTTCCCTAAAACAATTGTGTTAGCTCATATATTAGTTCAGTAAACTTAATGTATTACTAATTACTTTGTAGTAAAGCAAAATGTCCTTGTCATGTCACATCAGTTTTATGTTTAGGAAAGGACGGAGGAAAATGGCTTCGTAATTTAAAACAAAACATTAAGTACTGGTAGATTGCTGCTATGCATCTTGATGTCTCTTATGATTTATTACTGGAGCTAGGTAAATACCTTTTAAAAAATCCATGAATATTCACTTGAATATAGAGGAAAATTAATGAGCTTTCTTTGTGTTCACTTTGAAAGTGTATCTTTCTGAATAAGTTTACTAGCAGAAATATCTGCACATAAAAGCTTTGCATCAGTTGGAGAAAGTAATGTTAAATTCAGAGTACATGGGTTTGTGATGGACACCTGATTTGAAGAGTTAAGTTATTTTGATCAAGGAACTGAAACATATCCAATTAAAACTGAAGTATTTAGTCTTGACTGGTGAGTACTTAATATTCACAATAGCCAGTTGTTCAAGATACAGACTAAAAAGGGGGGGGTAATTTATGCAACAAATAATTTAGAACAAATAAAACTGAGAAGGTTGTAAGCTGATCTTTGAGAATTAATGATAAGAAAGAGGTTATAGACAAGATTTTCAAACTCCACTAGGAGACTTACCTACACCATTCCCATTAATTTCAGAGGTAGGTGCGTGGTTAGCTCCGCCCCCCCCATATATATATATATACACACACACACACACACACACACACTCTGTAAAGAAGTTATTTGAAGGGAGATGGATTGATCAAATCTACTGACTTTCCATAAATATCTTGCAAATATTTTCTGACTTATTGGTGTGCTTGAAACACCTTTATTCTTTGTTCAGCTCCTGGAAAGTGTTGGAGTACTTTCAAATCACAGGAGATGCCAATATCTGCTAAAAAGGATGGATGTCCCAATGGTTCAGGGCTGCAATCCAGGATCAATTTCCTACTTTACCATAGATTTTCTGTGTCAAATTGGATTCTGTCTCTCAGTTGTCTGTCTGTCAAATGGGAATAATATGTTTCTAATTTACAGGGTTGTTGTTTGGATAAATAGATTAAAAATAACAGGAGCTCAGACATCATAGTAACTGGGGCTATATTGTGCTTTAACTACATAGGGTTGGCTCTGATGCAACTCTCCATGCTAGGACAGGGGAGAATATGGCCATCTTGGCCTTAATCCAAATCCCCTTTGTAGTCAATAGAAAAAACCCTATTGATTTATATGGAGTTTGGATTAAGCTCCTAATGCAACAGCGGTGGTAGTAAAACACTTGCCCACTCCAGGATCTCTCTGCATTATACTAAACCAATACTGGATTTGTATAGTTGTCAGTATTTCCCCTTCTGTCTCTTACTCCACTGACTATAGAAACACCTCATCATAATCCCATACTGACTTTAGTAGGTGCAAATTTAGAAGAGTCAGTAAAGAAATAGATATACCAGGTAGTTCTAAAGTGTCCATCAAACACTAAAGTGTCCATCAAAACTCAAGATAAGGTATCAGACTTTCACCTCTTTGAAGTGTTACACTATAAAAAGCATCCTTAAAACTATTGATTCTTCCTTTGCATCAGGAGGTGGGGAAAATGAAGGGGCAATTAATTCACCTTCCAGAAAATAACTCCAAGTTCATAAATCAATGCCTCATGAACGGTAGCCAACCCACCCAAAGGCTATAACACTCCATTAGTTGCAATTATGATAGCAGTAAATTTCCCCGCCCCAACATGGGGGAATGGAGAGAAGAGGAATAGAATGCATATACCTATCAACCAAAAGACCTCCCGAATCAAAGGGCAAAATTCCCAAAGGCTATAGCACCTCAGTGTATCAAAGCCATGATATTAGCAAATCTCTCTTTTCCCCAATTTATATAAAGAACGAATTAGTAATATGCTGTGTAAACTATCAGAGATATGCTTCTGCTGTGTCAATAACTAAAATGTGCAAAATTCTAGGATAGAAAATAAACAGAGACTCAAGGGAAAAGTGGCGTTCCCATTGATCTTACCATTTCCAATTGAAATAGTTCAAACAGTGGCTTTCTTACTAGTCTCTGGCAGTTCGATATCCTGCTCTCCAAGGAAAGGGTAGCACATTTAATGAATAACTCTTTTCAAAAGCTACAATCCTGACAGTGTTCTGCAAGAACGGAAACAGGTTGCGGACTAGCTGTGCTCAAGGGGCCTGAAAGTTATGTTTCATGGGAGAGAGTTCTGAAGATATCAGTGCTGGCAACTCTCCCCACTAATGGTTTTGTTCTTCAATGACTCAAAAGGCATTTACTCAGAGCTTTTTAATAAACTAATAGGTAACATAAAGCACCTAATATTAATATACTGCAACAAGTCTGTGTTTTCCCCTAAAAATTTATTTAACCTGAAATATCTGAGATTCATTTTGCACATGAAAATACAGTAGACAAATATGCTAGCTCTGCTCAAGCTAGTGCACCAAAAATAGCAGTGTGAATATTGCAGCATGGGCAGTGGCATGGGCTAACCACCCCAGTACAAGCCTGCTCAACCCCCTGGATCTGTACTTGAGTGGCCAGCCTGTGCCACCACCTGGACCACAATGTCAACACTGCTATTTTGAGTGTACTAAATTAGCAGAGCTAGCATGCATCTGTGTGCCTGGGCTAGGAGGCACACTTACCCAAAGAATGCTAAGCATCACGAGAGTAGTAGCAGCAGTTACAGGTATGGTTAAAATAGATATGCTGCTTTATAACAATACCCTGTTCAGGTGGTCTCATTTAGGTTTCCTTAGGACTGAAACTGTCTACCAGTTCTCTGCCCAAAGGGGATTGTTTTTGAAAATTTCAGAAGTATTTACAGAGTGTCTGAATTTGATACATGCCACTATTACCCCATCAGTGGTTTTCTACATACATAAAATCCAGTAGGGATAGATAGCCTATTTTATGGCAAAGTTCGTCCAAAATCCTATCTAAAGTACAAATCAAGATTGAAGAATATAGCTGGAGAAGTTTTGAAGGTATGAATACTCTATATGCATAAGTTGGATTTTATGCTCAAATTCTTTGCTCACTCTAAGCCTTGAAACATTGACCTGCTTGTGTATGTCATAGATTGTTTTCTTTAGGATCCCTTATGGAAAATAACCTTTCAGAAATTCCTTCTATTTTACAAGAAGACTCCAGCTCAAAAGCCCCTACTGACTACAACTGTGATAAAATCATATGCATACACAAATAATACTATATGTAGAACGAGGCAAGGCCAAAAACATTTGGGCTTTACAGGTCAAAAGCCAAACCCTGAACTCCCCCTATAAACCAATGGGCAGCCAATGCAGATACCAGAATATTGGTATCATGCGATCACACTGAGAAACTCTACTTACAAAGCCACCATATTCTGGCATTATACTGGGTTTTCAATTTGATTTAAGGTGTTGTTCCATGTACAGCACATTGTAGTATTTGAATGACAAGATGACAGACAAGAATCAGGACAGCAATGTCTGGCAACATTCTTGATCAGACAAAGCGTAAAAGAAAGCCATTCTGATCGCGTCTGCTATATGATCACGTACCAGCTCTTGGAGATCCCAAGAATGTGAACTCAAGTAAGAAGTGACAAGAACAGATGATAAAAAACGTCATTTGTAGCCTTTGCCAAATCTTCCATTTGCTTCCCAAATCCTGCCAGCAACATGTTTGTCTTATCCATATCAAAATCTGGCCATAACCTTCTCCTACACCCCGATCTTTACCAAACAGTAAGACAGCGAACAGCAGGGCCAGCTCCAGGCACCAGCTTTCCAAGCTGGTGCTTGGGGCAGCATCTAGAATGGGGCGGTAGTCCAAGTCCCGCGGCGGCAATTCAGCGGCAGGTCCGCCGCTCTTCCCGCCGCCAGACTCAGACTGCAGCCCCATTCTCACCTGCCACCGCAGTAATTCGGCGGCGACTGCTTGGGGCAGCAAAATTGTTAGAGCCGCTCCTGGCGAACAGTGCTGCCTAGATGGAATATGAGAGAGGTTAGGGTTTTTTCTGCATTAGGATTTATGCACCCAGTGTAGTTTCATCAAGGATGTGCAGTGCCAGGTTAATATACGGCTTGCATCAGTTCAACTTACCTGGGTTTTACTGGTTGTGCCCAAGCTTTTAAATTTAGGTGCATGTTTGCTATCTTGACCTCTCAATGACACCATATAGTATTAAACAAGAGAGGAGAGAAGGGAGTTCTACACTACTGAATTATCTGGGGACAAAAGGAATTGACTCCAATCCCCCTTAGAGATTGGAACAAAATCACTCAAGAGAACAGCATGTACTATCCACTTTTGCTCGTTATTGTGAACATTAGTATAGGAGAGAGCTGGTATCCCTAACAATATCATTATGGACAACTGATCTTCGTCCATCATCAGGAGAAAATCAAGTTAAGCAACCAGTGAAATCTCTGTACCTAGACTGACAAGGGTCAAGGAGATCTGTGGCATCTAGGTATTCAGGATTGTCTTGCCACACCCTTTGCACTCATCTTAACCAAAAATGGAAAATTAGAATACTGGACAATAGTTAAGAAGATTGTCAGAATCAAGTATAAGGAATAACATATAGGAATAATAGCATAAGGAATGAGCACATTGTGGGAGTTTAAGGCTCTTAAATTTGTCCCCTACATCTTTTGTGGTACACTTAGTGCTTTTATACCAATATAGAAACAGGATTTAGTTGGGTCACAATCCCCCTATAAAGCAGGTAAATATTATCACAAATGTACATATAGTGAAAATGAAACACAGAGATGTTAACCGGCCAGTTCAAAGTCACATAATAAGCCCTTGTTTGCATATCATGTCAATCAGCACTAGGATGAGAACATCTCGGTCCTCTGACTATTAGGCCCAGGCTCAGACCACAAGCAGGCGGTACGGTCTCAGAATCAAGTCATTTCAGAATGATAGATAGAAAGATAAAATAAAATCTGAAAATACACCAAGTATCTCCAACTGTTGGTAGGAGACTATTATACTGTTATTCTCCCAATTTACCTAACTGGAAAATTGAACTCAAAGATTTAGTGAGCGGGCAAGAATTCTCTGGGGTCTAGAGGGTTAGACAAAACTGGGTTCTAATTAATAAAATTGGATAATTAAATTTAGCTACTTCATGATGAATGGTCTGCTCTTATGAGATGCTGAGCCCCCCCCCCCCCTTTATCTCCATTGAAGTAAACAAAATGCAGATGTGCCCTTCAGTGTTAATTCATCTCTTCGTGTTTGCTGTTAGCGTGACACATTTTTTTCCCAGTGAGATTGGGATAATCATTATCCTGATCCTATAACTTAAGAAAACCTTGCTTTGCAATGAAGATCCTCTGCAGATTTCAGCATATAAAAGGGGGGGAAATGAATTGGAAGAGACCAAAGAAGCAGAATTCTTGTCAAATGTGTCTGAATTGATAGAAGTTGTGAACTACAGCTGCTAATCCAATGAACCAGATGGTATCAATTGTCAAACCAGGTGCAGGAAATAGGGTTGTTAGCCCTCCTGCAAATCAATTAGACTAGCATGAAAAATCTATAAATGAAGTTTCCACCAAACAAACAGAACATACCAAAAACTGTCTAAGGTGTTCAGATGGTTTATGAATGATTGATTCTTTTGCAAGTGGCAGCTGCTTTTAAATCTCTATTTCTGTGGTGAATAAATGCACAAATCTTTTAACATATCATTGGAAAATAAAGGATAAAATGCTTTGCTTTTTCCTCATCTTAGAGCTACATTACACTGAGGTATATGAGATCCAGGAATTTACTGCCAGACCAATACCTGCTATTCATGAGTCCCCTTTACTCCCCACAAAAAGTCTTACCTAGAGCGGCGGGGGAGGGAGTAGCAAGGGTGGAATGGATTTATTTCACTTACGAGTATTATCCCCCCCAAAAGGTGCTTCCATAAGTTACATGGTAATATTAGCTAATGAGTTTTGGCTGATGCCTTGATATTGCTTTTCTGTTAGTATGCTCTGTCATTTCCAACAATTATTTGAATGCCTAGGAACAATACCCATTGGTTTAGTGGTATTGTATGGAGGGCTGCTATATCAGGTATCTTAGTCATTTACCTGTGATCTCTAGTGTGCTTCTGAAGGAGTGGGAATTGATGTACTGGGTTAGCTCAATATACCATGTAGTAGCCAGTTCCAGATGCTTCAGAGGAAACGCCAAGGATCCCTGTCCATAAGGGAAATTTCTTTCTGAACTCCCTCAGTAACTAGATGCGTTATATCTTTAACCATGGATGTTGATATCCCTTATTTAATTTTATCCTATCTACTTTAACTGTTGTTCTCATTGTCCATATAAGTGCCTTTATATATACACACACATACACACCCTCTTGCTATGCGGTATAGGGCATTGACAATAACAGAACTATTATATTGTGCTTCAGTTGCAATCTGGATTTAAAGTACTTTTAAATGTTTTCTGTCTCAGTTGCAGATTCGGGACTTCAGTGATTCATAAATCATCTGAGACTGTTTCTCTCAGGCACTTTCTATATTCAGTAAGGTTTCTATAAATGTAAATCCTCTGCTACAAAAAGGAATGGTACAGCAGCCTGGGTCAGGCAGAGGACTTCAGTTAAACATGTCTTCTGTAATTAAAAAATAATAGGAAGAATTAGGAAGGTGCAGCAATCAGTTGGTGTCCTGGTTAGTTTGGTGAAACATCAATCTGGAAGGTTGTATAGAAGAGAAATACAGAAAATAAGCAAGAAAACCCCCCACAAAGACTCAGGAAATGAAGCCTGACCATACAGACCTTAAAAATCTGTGTTGCTCAAGAAGGTACTGAACAAAAATTGATAGGAAAAAAATTGAACATCCAATCCAGACCACACCATCAGCAGTGTAGTCAACTCTTGGGGCCAGCACCTTGAGTCATGCAACTGTGTGAGAATCTCAGCTTTCCTTCTTTTACACATTTTTTAGCCCCCATTGTTGCAGAGAAGTACCTGAAAAACTCCAAGAACTCCAAATTAGCTATTTTATTAGCAAATAAAAAAAAAAAGTTAAAATTTTAAAAACATGATGGTTAAGCCAATTTCATGATTTTGATGGAGCTTGATTCAGTTTTGAATTCTTAGGATGCAATATTATGTCAAGAGAATTAGATCACTTAGTTGTTTAAATGCAGAGATTCTGCTCAAAGTACAAAGTTCCTGACTGATCCAAGAAATGATAGAAAAAAAGTCGAGTATTCCATATTTTAAACAGAATTTTGGTCAAACTTTGTATATTACATTATAATGGAATTACCTTGTAGATAAACAGCAATTACAGTTCAATTCTACTGTTTTGCTTTTCAATACTTGTAATTACTACTAATTCATATAACTAGAAAGTTCACTAGATAGCTAAGAATAATGTAAGTGTAAATACAACATAGTTAATATAACTGGATTCTAACAGTATGTGCATTAAGAAAACCACTAAAGTGGTAACACATAATTCAGTCATGCAATTTACCATCTGGTTATAAAGAACTAATAGAAATTATTTAGGTCCCAATCCTGCAAACATTAATGCACATGATTAGCTTTACTATCATGAGTAGCCACTAATCACAGTAGTAACGTTAAGCATGTGCATACGTTTTTTGCAAGAATGTAGCCTTACTGAAAAACAATAACTTGTGTATTTACAAGATGACAGCAAGGTAGTTAAGAGTACAGTGATTAATTACGTCTTATAGAGCAGGGATTGGCAACCTTTGGCACGTTGCCCACCAGGATAAGCCAGCACATCCCTCGGCCCACGCAGCTTCCCACAGCCCTCATTAGCCTGCTCCTGCCAAAGGTTGCCGATCCCTGTTATAGAATATATCTACATTTGGAGCTAGTGATGTGATTCGCAGCTCACGTAGATATACGCTGGCTCTTACTGCGCTAGCACACTAAAAACAGTAGCTTAGCCACATTAGTATGAATAGCAGTAGCATGGGCTAGCTGGACCCATAAGGTCCAGATGGGTTTTTACACGAGGTGTCTAGCCCATGCTACTACTACTGCCTGTTCTACTGCAGCTACACCAGTGGTCACCAACCAGTAGATCACGATCGACTGGTCGATCCTGGAGCTTCTGACAGTCTCTAGACAGTCCTGGCGCTTGTGACAGCGATCTCTGGCCTCTTGAAGTCTGGAGGTGCAGCAGGACTAAGGCAGGCTCCCTGCCTGCCCTGGCCACGCACCGCTCACAGAAGTGGCCAGCAAAACCCTGTGACCCCTGGGGGTACGCAGGGGTCTCCATGCATTGCTTCTGCCTGGAAACACCACCTCTGCAGCTCTCATTGGCCGGGAATGGGGAACTGCAGCCAATGGGAGTGCCAGGGAGAGTGTCTGCAGGGAAGGGCAGCATGTGGAGACCCCTGCCCCCCGTCCCCAGGAGCTGCAGGGTGTGCTGGTCACTTCTGGGAGCAGTGTGGGGCCAGGGCAGTCAGGGAGCCTGCCTTAGCCCTGCTGCACTACTGACCAGGAGCCGCCCGAGGTAAGTGCCACCAGGTGGGAACCCACACCCCTCCTGCACCCCAACCCCCAGCCTTGAGACCCCTCCCAGAGCCAGCACCCCATATCCCCTCCTAGACCCCAAACCCCCTCCTGCACACCCCAACAATCTGCCCCAGCCCAGAGCCCCCTCCTGCACCCAAACTCCCTCCCATAGCTTGCGCCCCTCACCCCCTCATGCACCCCAACCTCCTGCCCCAGCTCAGCCCAGAGCCCGCACACCAACCCCCTGCCCCATCCCAGTGAGAGTGAGTGAGGGTGGGGGAGAGCGAGCGATGAAGGGAGGGGGGATGGAGTGAGCGGGGCAGAGTGGGGTAGATCCTAGGTTGCACTTAAATTCAAAAAGTGATCTTGTGCATAAAAAGGTTGGAGACCACTGAGCTACACTATTGGTTTTAGAGTTTAGATTGATGAGAGCTAGCATGAGTATATCTACCCAAGCTGGGATTTGCATCCCTTGCTCCAAATGTAAAGGTACCTGAATGGTGACTTAGATCAAATAGCATCAAAGCTTATCATTTGAAAACAGTTTGTAGCTTTTTTCTGTAGGAGTCACAGTGAATATTATATAAATGAAAGACGTCAGTATTATCATATTTATCAAAATTATCCAAGGAGCTACTTTTAGGAATCCTGAGTGCTGGTGGAAGTTAAGCAATAATTCTCTCCTAACAGTCTCAACAGCGTAATGAAAATATTACAATACAGAGTTGTCATAAAAATTGCCAATTTAAAAGGAAAATACCATAAGAAAACACCAGTATCTTCCTCTGAAGATCTCTGATAATAGATTTTTTCATCAAAATAATTCTTTAAGATCTGGCTTCACTTAACCTTGTCTTTCTGTATCAAGGTGTTCTCTCCCTCTGTTAGTTTAATGATATCATGGTAGACTTTAAAATATTAAACTTATAAACATTAAAAATTGCACAAAATGGGAAAGAATGTCATAAAAGTTCTAGGAGGCCCCGCAATGGCTTGAAGGACAATCCTGCTCTACTAGCAAACAGTTAAGGCAACCAACATTGCATTGTCTTAAAGGTGGTGCCATGCTTTTCAGAATAAGTGACATCAATTCCTTTGGGAATGTAACAGCAGATGCTTGAACTCTTGACCAATTTCTGTTCCCATGGCCAGAGTTAAATGATGGAATAAATTAATCCATTTTTGTTGCTCTAGGAGTTTCTAGGCATTGACGCTAGAGAGGAATTTCCCCAGTGTAAATGAGCCTAGATAATATCCACATATTAAGAAAATCAATAAGCCAAATCCTGTTCTGCAATCCAATCCTTTGCACAGTGGTGGTGCACAGGGGTTGAAAAGCAGGCAGTTCTACATATCTGAGGATTCTCTCAGTACAGGGGAATTCTGAGCTCCAGAGGTAGCAGAATCAGCTTGTCAGGAGAAGGGAGAGATATAGTCAGAGTATATTGTACTCTGTCTAGGGGATAGCCCTGTGGCTGCTCTGGCTCCAGGATTGGAGAGCTGCAATCTGGCCCATAGATTTGAGGGGAAAAGTTTGATTCCCAAGCACATGGCCTTTTGAAGAGTCAGCTATAGACTAGCCTGCCATTAAATAGAATGGAGGCGGGTTTGTATGTACAGGGTAAATATTGTCAAGTGGGGATGGTAGGGTGGTTCCTAGACAGACTATGTGCCTCAGACAACCCTCCTGGCCCATTTCTAACCATTGGTGCTCAACCTTTCCAGACCCCTGTACCCCTTTCAGGAGGCTGATTTGTCTTCTGTACCCCCAAGTTTCACCTCACTTAAAAACTACTTGCTTACGAAATCAGCCATAAAATACCAAAGTGTCACAGCCCACTGTTACTGAAACATTGCTTACTTTCTCATTTTTGCCATATCATTATACAATAAATTGATTAGAATATGAATATGGTACTTACATTTCAGTGTGATACTTGAGCCTGTTTTTCACTTGTGAGCCTTGTCTGAATCTCAAACCCAGGCAGCGGGGCTGAAGCATGCAACTTAGCTTCATGGACCCCCACTGTGGTATGTAACCCTGGGCAATTGCTCTGCTTGCCACCCATAATGTTGGCCCTGCACTCGTGACCCCACACAACCCATCCCTCAATCCCCTTGAGGGTTGCAGGCCCCAGGTTGATAAACACTATCAAGATAAATTGATTACCCCTGGAAGACCTCTGAGTACCCCTACAGGTACACACACCCCTTGTTGAGAACCACTGCACTAACCCACCCTGGATAGACATCAGTTAGCTCTAGGGATGAACATAACTCTCAACAACGAAGTAACACCTTTATCCAAGTAGGAGCGAACCCTCAGTCAGTATCAGGGGAGATTCCAGGAGGAGACCTCTAATGGGAGTTACACATATAACACCCCCCCCGGCTATAATACAATGCATCCAGTCCCCAATATCTCAATAAACACAGATTAATTTTCTCTGACTAGATTAGAAGTCTAAAGAGCCCAAACCCTAGTGTAGAGCTGGGGGAAAATTTTCACTGAAGGGAAAAAAAAAAAAGGGGGCAGATTTGGGTAAACTGCACCATTACATGAATTCATGTCAAATACACCAAGTTTTCAGTTCACAAAACAAGTTAATTAAAATAATATTTTGTTTTGACTTTTCAAGTGTAAAAACTTAGAAACAAAACGTTTTGTTCAACCTCAAACAAACAACCACTACTTTTTCATTTCAGCTCAACTAGAAGCGTTTTGTTCTTTTAGGGAGTGAGAGGAAGAGGAGGTTTTTGGGTTCAGCCAGCAAATTAAAATCAATTATTCACACAGCTCCACCCCACTGCTCAGATCAGCACAAAGATACCTTGCAACACCCTTGTTGTGCAGTCTGATGCTAGGGTATGATGTGATCTTACTGTGCTGACTCCTTGAGTCCCCAGGTGAGTGAACTGACAAGTCTGCTCCCCATATTGCTGGACTGGTCTTGGCGTCCCAGCTGTTTCCCACTTCTCCTTAGATTGGGAGTCATGGCTGAGCTGCTGCTCTCTCTAGAGACCCCTCTCTACTTTTTCTCCTACAGCACAAAGTAAACTGCAGTCACTTCGTTCCAGCCCCCATCTGTCAGACCCAGAGCCAACCAGCTAATCTTCAGCCAACATACTGTCTGTTGTGGAATGACTTCCCTCCCTTCCAGTGGGAGTCAGGTGACCAGTCACCCGTCACTGCTCTGAAGCAACACTTCTTTCCAATGGGGAGCAATGAGCAACCCCACTCCTTGTTGCTGTCCCACCCCGCCGTGGCAGGCAAGCTAGCAGCAAGAAGCCAGAACCATCCCCACTCCCAGCCAATAAGAGCTTCTGGGGGAATCTCTACACAGCTCCAAAAGAAGAGCCCTTACTGTACTGTGCCCCTGAACTGTATAGTCCTTGCTCCCCCCAGGGATCATTTCAAGCAGCTAAATAACATTAAAATTACAACTTGCCTCATCTACATTAGGATTTTGCAATATATTAGCTACCATGCTGTACAAACACACCTTTTCTTTATCTAGTGCAGATGAGGCTAGACTCTCCAGAGCTTTCTTAGCAATAACAGGGTACTTTACCATTTGTTGACACCAAAACGTTGAGCGCGTTGTTGTCCTGAAGAGTTGCTGTTGAACCTGGCTTTGCTGAATTTCAATGATTTCATCAAGGTATTCATCATTGACATCTGTTGTCTCAACACTAAACGTGAACGGCTGTCTCACCCATGCTGGATATGACTCTCTTGTAGGAAAGTATCCGTCGAGAGACTTTGCAAGCGAATCTAAGTGCGTGGCAATTGCTTGCTTCAGTTCCGCGGGTACAGAAATGTCTCCGATTCCAGATACATCTTCGATCTTACTTACACAGTCGTCTAGCAGGGGAAAGTTTGCAAAGTTATCGTTCTCTATTCGTCGTTTCCATAACGGTAGCTTTTTTTGAAAAGCCTTCAGGTTTTCTTCCGCTTCGATGATGTTGACTCCACCGCCCTGCATCTATTGATTGAGATTATTGAGAGCTGCGAAGATATCAGCCATGTACGCTAAAATGAGAATGAACTCAGAATTTTTGAAGCAATCTGCATGACAATGTTGGTGCTCTTGCAAAAACAGGGCTAATTCCACACGCACGGCAAAAACACAATTCAGCACCTGTCCCCGGGATAACCACCGAACGTTAGAATGGTACAGAAGTACCTCGAATTCAGATCCCATTTCTTTACACAGCTCCCTGAAGATGCGGTGCCTCAGAGCACTATTTCGCACATAGTTCACACATTCCACTACAATTTTTAATACTTCTGCCAGTTTTAAAGGCAAGGTTTTTGTTGCCAACCCATGCCTGAGCAGAATACAATGCGTAACAATGATGTGTGGTGCATCGGCTTTCACTAGCACACCAAAACCAGACTTTCTTCCCAGCATGGCTGGAGCTCCGTCCGAACAAACTGCAGAAACCATATCCCATGAAAGATTGTTGTCTTTGAAGAAGTCATCCACACGTTTCTTCACAGCGGCTGCCTTAGTTGTTGTTGTAAGAGGCTTACAAAATAAAAAATCTTCCTTTATCACGTCGTCTTTCACATAGCGCACGAATACTGCAAGCTGGCTTAGATTGGAAACGTCTGTGCTCTCGTCGAGTTGAAGGCTGAATTTTGCCGGGCTTGAAATCAGATCTGCAACTACTTGAGCCAAGATGTCTTTGCCCATGTCCTCTATTCTGTCGCTGATGGTGTCATTTGAAAGAGGAATTTGGGATAACTTAACTTCAGCCGCTTTTCCCAGCATGATATTCGCCATCGTTAGCACAGCTGGTTTTATGAGTGTTTCAGCAATTGTGTGTGGTTTGCCCTGCTTTGCGATCAGGTAAGCAACTTCGTACGATGCTGTGAGGATCGGTTTGTTGATGGGTACAAAGCCGAGAACAGGCAGAGTAGCCTTTTTATCGAATCTAGCTCTCTTCACCTTGAATTCAGCGAGCGTTGTATTCTTGTGATTTCCATGCAGCTTAAGGAAGTGTTCTCTTAGTTTTGCCGGTGCTAGACTAGAATTGCTCAACTTGGCATTGCAAATCATGCAGTTAGGACGCTGACTCCCATCACGTTCCATTATACATGTGAATCCATATTGTACATATTCGTCCAACCACTTTCTTTTTTTGCTTGACATAGTTAGTATGAAGGGATTAAAATATTAAGAAAGAAATCACACGACGTACCATCACGACAGTTACAATTCGACTACTGGGCGCACCAAATTCCCTGCAGCACAGATAGGCCGCCTAGCGATGTGGCGTTATCACCTGCAGCCAATGATGGACGAGCGGGGCGTGTCATCACGAATCATATGAATCGGATGTGTGTCTTGACTTCCGCCGAACCCACGAGACTGACTCACCGAACCCCTGGTGTTCGATCGAACCCAGGTTAAGAACCACTGGGCTAGAGAATAAGCAAACCAATCCAGCTACCACACAAACTAATGTTTTTCTGCCACAGCTGTTGCTGTTATAAATGAGGCAGGGCTGAAGAAATGAAGCAAGTAACTAGATGGAAAAAAATATGCATTGGCTATTACTGGCAAGAAAAAAAAACCCATGACAGCAATAGAATGACATATTGGAGAAAGTCTGAATGATTAACATGAATCTAGTGACAAACAGAGCATGACATCAATTAACAACACCTGTGTGCTTGAAAAAGCCAGTTTCACATCCCATACCAAACAGTGTTAACATCAGCCTTGAGAATCTGTGCTAGAACTTTTTATTCAATAACAACTAGATTTTCTAGAAAGAAATATCACAAAGAAAACTGAAACAATACTAATCAACACTACCTCACCAGACCCACCTTGTCTCTCTCCCTACCCCATCCCCCAGTATTTTAAACAGTATTTTCAAAATCCTTTATAGAAACCAGTATGTCATTTAAAAAATAAAAACAACAACACACAAACACACACACACAGAGAATTAGTTGTCCCTGCAAACCAAGCTGCTTCTTTTGAGTACTAAAGAAAACTAATTTATCAATGAAATGGAAATAAAAAGCATACAGGAGAAACTGCAACAGTAAGCATTGCAGTCAATGAACCAGTCCATACCACCTCCTATCATGTGACAGAAGTGAAAAAACAAAGTTTCAGTTTCACACTGGCATGCCTTTTTTCCATCTTTTATTATAGCAAACCTTTAACAACATAACTGCAGTGTAGACATCTGATTGGATTGTTGAGAACAAGGGACCAAATCTTCAGCTAGTGTAAATCAGTGTAGCTCCATTCAAGTCAGTGGTACTACAGGTATATTGATTTACACTAGCTGGGGATGTGGCTCAAAGAATCAAATATTTAAAGAAACATGATATTTATTTTGCATTAATCAATCATTCTCTTGGGGAAGTAGATATTTACAAAGATCCACAATATCTAAAGTGAAGCTTCCTACTAAGTGTCTATTTCCCAGTGAAGAGTGCATATAAGTTCCATTAGCATTAATTTAAAATAAGCATATTCAGAGACGGAAGAACAAACACCTTAATAATTGCTTGAGAAAAATTACACATTTCTAGAAGGTTACTGGACTTACTAATTGCCAAAATAAATCTGGTTCTGACATTCAGGGCCTGAATTAAGTACCCAGCAAAGGATATAACCCATCAGGATTGTCAACAGAAAATTTAATAAAGTTAAAGTGAAAATTAAGGTTCTTAGGCTATTTACTGTTATCCTAATGTCTTCTAGATAAAAGAGGCAGTGATTATGAGAACATTAAAAAGGATACAAATGACACAGAGAGCTGATCTAGGGAAACTGTTGACTCCTTGTTTTCATGGGGAGTCTTTAATAGGAGTTCCTGTGAAAGAGACGATTAAAAGAAAAAAAAGGAAACTAATTCTCTTGAGAATTAGTGACAATTAATCACTTGTAAATCATCATTGAATCACGCATGATTTCTTTCATTCTCACTCTAGCTGTACAAATCCAAAAAGAAAAATAATAATATACAATATAAAAAATATAAATCACATTAATAAAACCAAACCCTCTCTGTAGCTAAGATAGTATCACTTTGCAGTTCTGCTACAATCATTGATTTTTTGGAAGCATTTATGCCATCTTTCTGCTGAATTTCTCATTCCTGAGCTGATGAAGTGTGAATGAAAACAGCACTGCTCCACTGAATCATAGTGAGTTTATCCTCCATGTACTCAACAAAATCTCTCATTTTAAAATAATTACTAGCCTTCTTCAAATTAGTTGAAATCAGTGACCTTGGCAATGGATTGGTCTTACAGCTGCTTGATCCAGCTTTTCTTGTTAGCTGGACATGGGAGGGAGCTATACCAAATAGACAGTGTTTTAATCTAAAACAGGCACTATATATTTTGTTTTTAAAAAGGAACATCTACACCAATATTGTACCCCCCTATGAATTTCTGCATGAGTTGCCCGCAAAATGTTTTTGTCTAAAATATTGTGTGCTTTTGTGAATGCATTTGTTTTATTGTAACTTTTGTATTGAAGTCATGATGATACATCTTATACAAATCAGACCGATACTACACATTTTCAAGACACATTCATCTTATGCATTAATTTTGAATTTCTTTTTCCCCCCTTTTGACTTAACACCCTGTTTTCTATTTGTCAAATGCAGCTTAAAAATAAATAAAAATCAGAATACCAATTAAGAATGGCCATATTGGGTCAGACCAATCGTCCATTTAACCCAGTATCCTGTCTCCAAACAGTGCAGAATAGTAGGTGCTTCAGAACAATGCAATTATCACATGATTCATCCCTGTTGTCCAGTCCCTTCTTCTGGCAGTCAGGCTTAGGGACATCCAGTGAATAGGAATGCATCCCTGACCATCTTGGCTAATATCCATTGATGGACCTATCCTCCATGAATTTAGGTAATTCTTTTTTGAACCCAGTAATAGTTATGGCCTTCATAACATCTCCTGGCAATGTGATCCACAGGTTGACTGTGTGTTGTATAAAGTAGTACTTTCCTTTGTATTAAACTTGCTACCTATTAATTTAATTAGGTGACTCACGGTTCTTGTGTTCTGTGGAGGGGTAAATGACACTTCTTTACTTTACTTTCTTCACAACAGTCATGATTTTATAGACATCTATCACAGGGATTGGCAACCTTTGGCACGTAGCCCACCAGGGTAAGCCCCCTGGGGGGCCGGGCCAAATTTTTTACCTGATGCATCTGCAGGTTCAGCCAATTGCAGCTCCCACTGACCACGGTTCGCCGCTCCAGGCCAATAGGAGCTGAGGGAAGTGGCGCGGGCCAAGGGATGTGCTGGCCGCCGCTTCCCACAGCCCCCAATGGCCTGGAGTGGTGAACCGCGGCCAGTGGGAGCTGCGATCGGCCGAACCTGCAAATGAGACAGGTAAACAAACCAGCCCGGCCCACCAGGGGGCTTTCCCTGGCGGGCCGCGTGCCAAAGGTTGATGATCCCTGTTCTGTTATATCCCCGTTAGCTGTCCCTTTTCCAAGATGAACAGGCCCAGTCTTCTTAATTTCTCCTCATATGGAAGATGTTCCATACTCCTACTCATTTTTGTTGCCTGTCTCTCTACTTTTCCCATTTCTAATATATCTTTTTTTAGCTGGGGCAAGCAGAGCTGCATGCAGAATTCAAGGTGTAGGCATACCATGGATTTATATAGTACCATTGCATATTTAATATCTGATTAGGTGTCCCTGTCCTAATAGTTCTTAAGACTGTTAGTGTTTTTCCCTGCCACAGCACATTGAGCAGATGTTTTCAGAGAACTATCCAAAATGACTCCAAAACCTCTTTAAGTGGTAACAGCTAATTTAGACCCCATCATTATGTATGTGTTGTTGACATTATGTTTTACAGTGTGCATTTATCACATTGAATTTCATCTGTCATTTTGGTGCCCAGTCACTCACTTTTGTGAGATCTCTTTGCAACTCTTCACAGTCAGATTTGGACTTATATATCTTGAGTAATTTTGTATCATGTGCAAACTGTGCCACCTGACTGTTCACCCCTTATTTCTAGATCACTTATGAGAAAGCACAGGACTCATTTAAGTTATTATAACTGGCACAGATAACTCAGTGAATAATTTACTCATTTTTTCGCTTGAGGATTATCTATAAGAAGATTGTGACTTCCTGAAACTTATTCCCTAATCAAATTTGATTAATTTTTGACACATTTGTGAATTATTGTGAACAGTTCACTGTATATTTATTACTTGATATTTAACATTCATGGGTAATTGTGATTGGTCACAGCAGTCACATGGCATTAGTTCTGACCTCTGACTCCTTTTAAGAAGGAGGGCTTGACAAAGCTGAGATATTAAACCTTCTCCTTTCTAGTCACACAAGCTTCATGCTTGCATTCTTCCTCAACAAATATTAGGGTAGTCTAAGATTTATGGAACAACAACAACTTAAATTTAGAATCATAGAATCATAGAATCATAGAATCTCAGGGTTGGAAGGGACCTCAGGAGGTCATCTAGTCCAACCCCCTGCTCAAAGCAGGACCAACCCCAACTACATCATCCCAGCCAGGGCTTTGTCAAGCCTGACCTTAAAAACCTCTAAGGAAGGAGATTCCACCACCTCCCTAGGTAACCCATTCCAGTGCTTCACCATCCTACTAGTGAAAAAGTTTTTCCTAATATCCAACCTAAACCTCCCCCTCTGCAACTTGAGACCATTACTCCTTGTTCTGTCATCTTCTACCACTGAGAACAGTCTAGATCCAGCCTCTTTGGAACCCCCTTTTAGGTAGTTGAAAGCAGCTATCAAATCCCCCCTCACTCTTCTCTTCTGCAGGCTAAACAATCCCAGTTCCCTCAGCCTCTCCTCATAAGTCATGTGCTCCAGCCCCCTAATCATTTTTGTTGCCCTCCACTGGACTCTTTCCAATTTTTCCACATCCTTCTTGTAGTGTGGGGCCCAAAACTGGACACAGTACTCCAAATGAGGCCTCACCAGTGCCGAATAGAGGGGAATAATCACGTCCCTCGATCTGCTGGAAATGCCCCTACTTATACAGCCCAAAATGCCGTTAGCCTTCTTGGCAACAAGGGCACACTGTTGACTCATATTCAGCTTTTCGTCCACTGTAACCCCTAGGTCCTTTTCTGCAGAACTGATGCCCAGCCATTCGGTCCCTAGTCTGTAGCAGTGCATGGGATTCTTCCATCCTAAGTGCAGGACTCTGCACTTGTCCTTGTTGAACCTCATCAGATTTCTTTTGGCCCAATCCTCTAATTTGTCTAGGTCCCTCTGTATCCTGTCCCTACCCTCCAGTGTATCAACCACTCCTCCCAGTTTAGTGTCATCTGCAAACTTGCTAAGGGTGCAGTCCACGCCATCCTCCAGATCGTTGATGAAGATATTGAACAAAACCGGCCCCAGCACCGACCCTTGGGGCACTCCACTTGATACCGGCTGCCAACTAGACATGGAGCCATTGATCACTACCCGTTGAGCACGACCATCCAGCCAGTTTTCTATCCACCTTACCGTCCATTCATCCAGCCCATACTTCTTTAACTTGCTGGCAAGAACACTGTGCGAGACTGTATCAAAAGCTTTGCTAAAGTCAAGAAATAGCACATCCACTGCTTTCCCCTCATCCACAGAGCCAGTTATCTCATCGTAGAAGGCAATTAGGTTAGTCAGGCATGACTTGCCCTTGGTGAATCCATGCTGACTGTTCCTGATCACTTTCCCCTCCTTTAAGTGGTTCAGAATTGATTCCTTGAGGACCTGTTCCATGATTTTTCCATGATTTTAATTTTCTCTCTTTATATTCACACAAAGTAATTCTGAGTACAGCTGGATGAGTTATTTGCCCAAAACATCTGGCAAAAAAATGCAGAGATTTGGTGACTCTGAAATATTACATGAGATAGATGATGGCATAGAGCAGTGGTTCTCAAAGCCGGTTCGCCGCTTGTTCAGGAAAAACCCCAGGCGGGCCGGGCCAGTTTGTGTACCTGCCATGTCTGTAGGTTCGGCCGATCGTGGCTCCCAGTGGCCTCAGTTCGTGGCTCCAGGCCAATGGGCCTGCGGGAAGTGGCGTGGGCAGAGGGATGTGCTGGCCACCCTTCCCGCAGCCCCCATTGGCCTGGAGCGGCGAACTGCGGCCAGTGGGAGCCGCGATCGGCCAAACCTGTGCACGCGCCAGGTACACAAACTGGCCCGGCCCACCTGGAGCTTTCCCTGAACAAGTGGCAGACTGGCTTTGAGTACCTCTGGCATAGAGTACACTTATTAAGTTTGTGGATGATACTAAGATAGGTGGGGTTGCAAGTGCTGTAGAGGATAGTATTAAAATTCAGAATAATCTGGACACCTGTCAGGAATGGTCTAATTATTACAAAACAATTTATTATATAGTCCTACCCTTAGTGCAGGGGACTGGCCTAGATGACCTCTCCAGGTCCCTTTCAGTCCTGTTGGATTTGCTGAATTGTTTCAGTTGGGAAAAAAAGTGTTTCATTCTGACATTTTTTCCACTTTGAAGCAACTTTCCTTTAAAAAAATCAAAATTTTTATAAATGGTCAAAATCAAACTAAAATATTTTGGTAAATAAACACTGTGGGTTTTAAAAGAAACTCCCCCTTTCCCCTCCCAAAAATCTTTTGGTTTGATCAGAAATGATTTTTAACTTGCCAGTGAACTGAAAAATCTTATTCTCACTGCTCTAATTCTGAGCTTCATATGTGATCACAGTGATGAAGTTGGGTCAGATCCCTGTCTGGTTTGTTGTGTTACCCATGTTCTAGTGCTCTAGTGACAAGTTGTGTGACTTCTGTTCTACATCATCATGTAGTGTAGCATCCTATAGAAAATACACAAAGTGTATTGTGCATACCAGTCTGAATCACAGTCACTGTGTCAATAACTGAAGCAAAATATGTGTGATCAGTGAAAGGCAAAGTAAGATCTTTGATTAGCTTTTCTAATTGCTTCTGGGACATGTTTTAGGAGCTCAGACTGATTGTGTGACCAATGTCCCAACCCATGTAAAACAAAACACTTCCACGGTGCAAGTTTCACAGAGGATTTCCACAAGCTGTTATACCAGTAAAATCTGGTGTATGAATGCTCATGGAAAATTAACACAAAAGGAGATGAGATGAGGACAAATAAAATCCATATAAACTCAAGGGAATACTTATGGTCAAAATGTTTGGTGCTTTTGACTCAACTATGTTTATGAAAGAACTCAAGAAAACTTTAGAAGAGTTGGATGCTAATGCTGCTAAACTGGCTAAACCCCATCTCAGGTAATTACATTTTGCTTGCCTAATTCCCCCATGCCATTTTAATTAGATTCAGCATTCTTCTCCTTGTTCTGAGCCATTATATAATGTGACATGGCAAAAGAGATGCTGCCCCCAGAGATGTACAATAGTAGTGAGTGAAGTGATTCCTTCTGATAGTGCTTACAATGATTGTAAAGCACTTTATGATACTCCAGGAAGACCAGTATTATGTAAACATGTCAAGACACAGCTTGAGGCTAATTTAGTAGACCAACGTATGGTCAGCCTAGTTCAGTGGTCTCCAAACTTTTTACCTCATGCTCCCCCCCCCGCCCGAGCTGGGGTAAGGAAGCAGAGGCTAGGGGATGGGGGCAGCAGGTGGAGTCCTGGGGCCTGCAGCAGAGATGCACAGCCCTCCATCCCCGTGGGGGCTGGCCTAGGTCCCAGCCATGCCCCCCCACACACGTTCCTTCATGCCTCCCTAGGGGGATGCGCCTAGCTCCTGCTACTACAACAAAGCATTTAAGCACAAACATAGTCTTAGTGAATGCTTAAATGCTTTACTGGCACACAAGGGGAAGTAGAGGAGATCTCCACTGGTTTGAGGAAAGAAGAGGTAGAATGGTGAGAAAGTCCTGTAACTGAACATTACTCCCTGACCTAGCCCCTCATCTGAAGCAGAACACAAAAGCCCTTCTTTTGACAGGTCATAAGATTCACTTCAGCTTTAGTGCTACACCATTGCCACAGTTTTGGTTATTGTTTGTTGGGGTTGGGGGGTGGGGATAAGGGGAAAGAGAGACACACACAGACAGACATTTTCACTAAAACAGTTGTACGTTCCCAAGGTAGGTGTGTGGGGAGGGGAAGATATCACTAACCCTCACTTTGATTGCTATTGTTGGGGGGAGAAATCCCATTATCAATCCACAAATATTATTAAAGATGACAATAGTATTAGATTACACAATTATCTTTACTGAAATTTAGGACATAGTTTCAATTACTTCACACATACAATGCTTAGAGAATAGTGTGGTTCACATGCTGGTTTTGTCTGGTTATTTTATAAAACAAAGTTCAGTCTAACAAAACAAGTCTCTGGTTTTCTTTCAGTGTCAGGGAAGAAAAGGGTCAAAGGCAATGATACCTCCTTGGCCATAAAGTCATACCAATCAACTTCCAGGGCTGATTGTACTGACTCTGGAATACAGCTTTATAACCTCTATTTTTCTTTGAATATTCCATATTTTATAAGAAAGATCTAAGTATTATTGTGATTCTTTGCCTTGCATGGTAGTGGTAGGAGTCTTTCATTCTGAATGGAGGGTGAATCTACTGCAGATTATAATTTTGGGAACAAGTTAGTTAAAAGGCAAGCAACCAACGTAACTGTCTTCTCAAAGAGCAGGTCATCCCCTCCTTGTTAATGGATATGAAGCTACTCTTTTTCCAAGGGTAGTTGAAGGAGAGGTGATTTGTAGCAGATGGTGTTTCACAGCCATGAAAGCTAAGCTAAGAGCTTCTTCATCACACCTTTTCTTCTCCTTCTCTCAGATTTCTAAAAATATTCTTCTTGAAACTGATTTATAAACACATTAAATTCTTCCTTTTTTCAACTTTTCCTTAAAGTTCTACAGTTGGGAAATGGTTTGGTTCTTTGTAACCTCATATTTCCATTTCAAGGTGAAAATATTACTTTACATACAATTTAAAGCATAAGCTCTTTTTGCAATGTTCATTTGTAAAGGTTTTTTTTTAGCTAAAGGAAAGAACCTGATATAATAGCTTCCTGATATCATATGATTAGTGAGATTTCTTATGTATCAATATAGATCAAGTGACCATGCTGTAAATTACAAAAAATAAGGCATTTGAATATAAAATATTTACAGTAATTGAGGAACTAAATAGTTATCTGGAAATGCTTAAGAAACTTCCGGATACATTTTTAAAGAGTATTGGACCACCTAATGATGGATATAGGATCCTCCAGGTGCTTAGGCATCTCTGCAGCATTAAGCAGCCAAAACACTTTTTTTTTTAAATCTAGCCCTTCATTACCAGACTCAGAAAGACAAAAAAATACTCTCCAAGGATTGTTAATAGGAAAAGTTATTACCTTCTTTGTTGACCATTTCAGTTTGAAGACTAAGAATCATTTAAGTTGAAAGGACTAGTGTAAAAGCAAAGAGACAAGGTAGGAGGGTAAGACCTTTTATTGGCCAACTTCTGTTGGTGGAAGGTCTATAGCCTTTTGAGGCACTCAATGCTTTTCTTCAGGTCTGGGGAAGGAATTGGGTCATATCTGCACTATGCAGTTTTGTCAACAAAGCAGTGGTGGTGTACACACAACAATGCTCCTCCAATCAATTTAACTCTCCCACTACTCTGACCTAAAACCACCTTGATGAGCAGCATAGAATTTTTGTGACAAAGTTAGAGTAATGAAGTGTAGACACTGTGCTTGTTTATGTTGCCCTAAGTAGCCTCCAGCAGGTATTCCACAATTCCCATCATGACCGCTCTGGTAAGCTGTTTCTACTCTGCTGCCCTGCAGCCAGCTACACAGGCATGTGCCCCTCCCCCTATAAAGCCCCAGGAATTTTTAAAACTCCACTTCTTGTGAACTGTCTATGCAGAGCAAACATCACATCTTTCCAGCTAACTTTCCACAGCAAACGGGTTCCTGCAAGGAGTAAACTGGAGTTGCTGGATCTGTGGGGAGAGGAAGCTGTGTATTCGCAGCTTTGAACCAGCCATAGGAACTTCGTATGTGTCATGATGAGAAGGGGCACAAAAGGGACGCGCAGCATTGCTGTGCTAAAATAAAGGAGCTGAGGCAGGGGCACCAGAAGGCAAAGAAGGCCAGCCATTGCTCTGGCGTGGCGCTGAAAACATGCCGCTTCTACAAAGGAGCTGCATGCCATCTGTGACGGTGTACCCCATAAAGCTTTATGGGGAGATGCTTATAAATGTATATATGTAACTAGAATATGTTTTATGCTACATGTGCCATGTAACATATCTCTGTGAAAGTTATGACCTACTGAATTTATTCCTCCTGTTGGTATGCATGTATCATTGTTGTAGTTGGAGTTATGAAGATTGGTTTTATATTTGCTGGTTTTGTACATAGCCTTTGTAAGTGCATGGGATCATGTTTGGAGGAAAGAATGTGCCTATTAAGTACGAGCACTTAACAGACAAAAGAAGTTGCAGACCCCAATCCACATCAGGGCCTGGTCAAGAATGCAACTGGTTGAACTGGTTAGGGTGCATGGACAGGTGACTTGCCCATGTGATCCCAAAACTCCATGGCAACTGGATCCTACGCAGGGAGAGGAAGAAAGGCTATAAAAGCCCTTGCAAGACCCTTGCATTTGGTCTTCAGCTGGCTAAAGAGAGAGACTCTCCACCCCCCCCCCCCCAGGACACACCCGAAAGAGACTGAACAAAGGACAAAGACATTAGGGGGGTTAGTGATTGCTGGACCCAGGCTAAGTAGAAGATAGCCTGTTTACTGGACCTAGTGAGGTTTTTATATCTGTGTGAAGTTTGATTAGACATAGAACTGCGTGTTCTATTTTATTTTATTTAGTAATTCACTTTGTTCTGTCTGTCACTACTTGACATCACGTAAATCCTATTTTCTGTACTTATTAAAATCACTTTTTACTTATTAAGTTTTCTGGAGTACGAGCTGGTACCTGGGGAAGGCAAACAGTTGTGCATATCTTTTTATCTTTGTAATAGAAGGCGAACTATTTATGAGTTTACCCTGTATAAGCCTTATGCAGGGTAAAACAGATGTATTAAGGGTTTAGACCGCTTAGGGAGCTGGGCACCTGGGTGTCAAAGGTAAGAGCGCTTCCAGGAGCCTTACAGTGGTGAGTGGACTTGGTTCGGACCTGGGTCTGTGTTTGCAGCAGATCAGTGGAATCTGGCTCAAAACAGACAGGATTCGGGAGTCCCAAGCTGGAAACGGCCTGGAAGCAGGGGAAGAAGTAGCCTTGGCACACCAGGTGGCAGCACCAAGCAGGTCTCTGTGAGTCCAACCCGTCACACCATCCTCAGCTGTGCTCCCATCTTCTTCGAGCCCCAGGGATACTTCATGGGGGGACTGGAGGCAGTGGCCAGCAGAGTCAACCCCAAGAACAAAGTTGTGGATGAGGAAGTAGAGTTGGAGGAGGATGTGGGACAGGCAACTGTGTCAGCAGGTGCTGTGGTGAGCCAGTACCTCTCTTTGACTCTGGAGAGGTCAAGTCAGTCCCACCAGTCTGGCTCTGGCATGCCCGAAGCAGGAGAAGGGAGCTCCGGTAAGTACTCATTTTTCTCTGATAGTACATGGTTACATGAGGTAGATGTGTCATTTATTTCGTTAAATGGTTCATGTGGAAGAAGGGATCGAAATTAACAACAGTAGCTACTGTTCTCATCTGCTTCTCATTCCCTTATACAGCTGTTTAGTGGGGGACCCATGGGAAAGTTTGTTAATGCACACTGAGATCTCCCGGAAATCCTCAGTTTCCTAGAGATCTCTTTCTGCAGACTCTGCAATCCTGTGCCAAAAATTACTTGACCCAGCTGCCTTGTTTCTTCCCCCACTGTAGGAAACTTTGCCATGCCAATCGGCAATTACTTCTGCAGGAACCAAAGCAGACCTGGTCTGAAGCTGCACGCATGCAGGAGATGCACCCTTGCATCTTCAATTACCCTCCGTAGTGTGATTTCAGCTTCAATTGCCTCCGCCTGTGGAAAACAGCACCAGTATGCACAATAGTGTCCCAAGGCACATGTACTGATCCCCTTCTGAAACCACCCAGGCCCTTTGTCCTGTCTTGCACCCACTCCTCCGCCTGCCCCCCCCCTACCCTTCAGGCCAAATTGACCATGTTTAGTGCTCTGGCCATGCTGCATGCTTGCCAAGGGAAAGTGAGAAAGAGGTGCATGTACCTTATTATTCAATACTGAGTGTGCACACAGGATAATGTGTCCTATTTCTTTTGCTCCTGCAGATGTGCCATTGAAGGCCAGCTTCTACATACTGGCAGAGTGTCTCCATGAGATAAATTGGTGGACAACGAGGACATCTTGTTTTGGGAATTGCTGCAATAGTCAGATTAGACTGATAGCAAGCAGAGAGTGTGAAGGGAGACAACAAAGAAAGAATTACAAATTGATAGCCAGGAGACGAGACATGGTCAGGAGCAGATAATAAAACTCATGGAGGACCAAACAGAGAGATTCTGAGGTCCTGGATTGTGCTGCAGGCAGAACATATGTGTGGTTTACTCTCCATGCAGTCTATACAGAAGTGAATTCTTTGCCCTCCCCAAACTCCCACACACTCATTCCTCACACACTCCCAGCCTGTCGCAGTACCCCTTGCACTCCACCCTAGGGGTATTTTCCAGAGTGAGAGGACGGCTTACATGTTCCTTGTAAGAAATGTTAATCTGTGTATTGCTGTTTAATAAAAACTGAGTCTTACAAAGACAGTGATTATTTATTTGTGACCTAACCAGAATGGTTGCAACAGAAATTCAAACAGTGGCAATCACCACATTTGGAGACTACAATTAATGCTCAGGCAGGAATCATTACAGGGGTCATTCAAGTTGGCAAGTAAATCATTCCTGGATCAATTCATTACAGAAAGACATTATTGGGGCTCATTGTCAAAATTCTCCTTCAAAGCCCCCTGCTTGAAATAGCTCCCCCACCCCGGTGTCTGGCTGCTCAAAATCAGCTGCCAGCTGACCCACCTCAATGCTCCAGCCCTGGGGAAACTTTTCCTCCTTGGCTACACAAATGTTAAGCAGAGCACAGCAGGCTGTGATAACCATAGGAATATTTTCCTCATTCAGGTCTAACCTGCTGAAAAGGCAGTGCCAGCAATCCTTCCATCTGCCAAATGCACAGTCTATGGTCACTTTGCACCTGCTGAACGTGTTGAAGTGCTCCTAGCTGCTGTTAAGGTTCCTGGTGTATGGCTTCATGAGCCATAAGAGTAAGGGGTAGGCTGGGTCTTCCAGGATCACCATGGGCATTTCCACACACCCCTATTGAAATCTTGTGATCTGGAGGGAAAGTCCCTGCTTGCAGATTTTGGACGGGTCAACATTCCAGAAGTGATCCCTGATCACTCTGGGTTGATGTCAGTGAAATGGCCCCGGTTATCCACCAGGGCCTTCAATACCCTTGAGAAGTAGCCCTTTCTGTTGATGTATTCAGTCCAAGATTGTCTGTGGACAAAATTGGGATATGCGTTCCATCACCCTTCTGCAATTAGGGAAACCCATTGAAACAAAGCCATCCACTATTTCCTGCACATTGCCTGGAGTCTCAGTCCTTTGTAGCAGGAGGCAATTAATGGCCTTGCACACTTGCATGATTACAAGTTGCATGCCCATGGTGGACTTCCCAACTCCAAACTGATTGGCATCTGACCAGTAATAGTCTGGAGTTGTCAGCTTCCACACAGCAACCACCCTAGCTTTCCTACCATTAGGGCAGCTTTCATTTTGGTGTCCTTAAACCACAAGGTGGTGGTGAGCTCTGCACAGTTCAAGAAAGGTGGCTTTGCGCATATGAAAAAGTTCTGTAGCCACTAGTCATCATCCCACACCTGCATCACAATCTATATCACCACTCGGTACTTGTTTCCTGAGCCCAATAGTGACATTTCACCCTGCACAGCTTTTCTGTTAATGCCAACATCTTGAATTGTTTCTTTCCATGGCACACAACAGGTCAGGCAGCACAGATTCCTGTTCAGATTCACAGCTCGTGAAATACGGCAGGATCAGCCGTGTTGTGTTCATAATGCTTACCACAATACTGGAGAAGAGTGCAGGATCCATGCTTTCAGGCAGAGATGGTAGACACAAAGTTTACAGGTGCAGTTGAAAAACAGCACAAATTGCAGTCGGAAGCCCTTGCAGTTTTCTCCATCCCATAATTCCATCATGGGGGCACTAATTCCGTGCCCATGATGCACTGGGATCCATTCCCAGGACTCCGAGAGAAGGTGGTGATTTGCAGAGTGGGATATCTGCCTACGGTGCACTGCTCTCTATCGGTGCTAGAGCACCAATTATGGACACGCTCCACTGACACAAGGAGAGTTATGTACAAGTGATGTAATTACAGTGGTTTATAATCATTGATATAACTTAAATCAACTTAACTCTGTAGTGTAGACATGGCCTCAGTGTCTGATCTAAATTCAAGTTGGGACAGATTGTTAAGCAGAAGAGGTAACACGGTCACTTGAAGTGGGCAATTAGGAGTTAGACTTATGCATTAAGGCTTTGAAACGGGCAGTTAATCATAGCAGGCAGCGTGGAGTGTTACAAATTATTGTTCTGAGCCATAAAACTAGTGTCCCTATTAAGTCTTTTTTGGTATCTAGCAGGGTGAGAGCATATTTACACTACAAACTTTTGCCAACCCAAGTTATGTCAGCATAAAGCCATTGCAGTTAGTATATCCTTGTGTGTGTGCATACTTGGCTCCTTGCATTGGCTCTGCAGGTACTCAACGGGAGTGCGTGTTTCAATCCACAGTATGGTGTGCCATGGGTAGGTATCCCATTGTGCTTTGATGCCAGACTCAATGTGACATTCAGTTGTGGATCTCAAGCAAAGATGGCTACTTACCTCCAGTATGGGCTTAAGCAGCTAGTTACCTGAGAGAGGTAATTTACCCTCTCCTCAGCATTTTCTATTGTCTAACTTAGGTGGGGGGCCACCTAGCATGCTGGCTTTTGTTGATCCCATTCTTAGGTATCAATCTCAGTCTACCCCCATTCACTGTACAGGGAGCCTGGATGCCTAACTCTGGCTTTGTGGATTTCAGTGATTTTCTAGGCACCTATTTCCAAACTCAAAGTGTTCCCTCTCCCAACCAGCTCCAATTCCTGGTCATTGCCCAGCCAGTCCCAGTTCCCCCTGCCCCCACTCTAGCTGTTCACCAGATTTGACCCCACTCTTTCACCTCCTTACACCCTTCCGCATTGGTTCTCAGTCCCATTCATTCCCGCCTCCCCTGTTCCTCATCCAGTCTGTTTCCTCCCAGTCTACCAGTTCCCCACTTATCTCCTCCATCTCTTTTCCCAGCACATTGCAGTCCAGACTCCCAGGCAGTCTCTTTGCCCAGCCATTACCAGGTTCCTGTAGAAATTACAGACAGCTAGCACAGCATGGTTGGAGTGAATGCAAGATTGATTTTATTTCCTGTTTACAATCTTGCATTTACCCCAACCATGCTGTCCTAGGTCTTATATCTACATGCTCTCAGAGTAGGATTGAATAAAGATCCAACAGATCATGAAACACCTGCAAAAATGGAAAAGGAACACAGACAAGCAAACCCTCCAACCCATCCAAGACCAGTACCAGAGAAGTTTCTGTGGGCTCAGGACAAAATCTGAAACTGAAGCCTCCCACCCTTTCAAAAAGCCTGAACCCCATCTTCCTGGCCCATTAGCTCCTACACCCACCCACTTCCAGAAGACTCATCACTTAAAATGGAGCCCCCCCCCACCATCTTTTTCCAGGAGCCCCTGATTCCCCCACCCATCTCCTTACCTCACTCCTTCCTGCTAGCTAGCTTGGCTCCTGGGTGATGGGTCCATCTTACTTCCCATCCAGTACCTGCCTCTGAGAGGAGCCACTGCAGTTTGACAGCCAGCAGGTCAGGGCCCAGGCCAAACATGAGTACCGTTGTAACCCTGTGCACAAGGCTGCAATGTCACTCACTCAAATTTTGCCCAACTGCCCCGCTGTCATGACAGAGGGGCTGCCAGGCCAAACCTGGGTCACACTGTCCCCAGAAACCAGGTCACAATGACACAAACTCAAATTTGGCCTGGCCATGCCCCTATCATATTGTTCCATGGGTTTGGGGGACCCAAGGCTCTCTCTCCTCCTTTCACCCCGCAATTGGCCCTGGCCTGAACAGCCAAAAAAACTGCATAGAACTAGCAACACTGAGAGCCTGGAAAGAACCACTATGGAGAGCTCAGGCTGAAACAAGGAGGGAGGATAGGAAAGTACGGGACACAGAAACTAAGGCTAGGCCCAGTGCAACACTGGTTAGCTTCTGTAAAGGCCTCCTCTCCTAATTTGGCATCTCTAAGCATTCACAGCTAAAAACCACAGTTCCCAGACCTGTCATGGCCTGCAGCAGTCACAAGTCACAATTGCAGGGAAAATGTTGCTCATCCCTTTGCTGGAGCACACACAACACAGGAGGATTCTTCAGGGAATGTAACTGCTAAAATGTAAGTCCATGATCATGTGCAAACTGCAGTTTCTCCAGAGGTTTGTAACTAAGGTGTCCACTCATGAATTGCCAGAATACCAGACATTCAGATACTTCCTGGAACAGTGTGACCCTGCTCCCACCAGTGTGTGCAACGTCACACCTCATTGAAGATGCCATTTTAAAGAGTGCACTGCCCGACCCTCACCAGCATAACCTTGCATGCACAATACAGGACCAGGGTGGTGTGGTCTTCAAAATGGCATCCCGTCTACAATACCAAACAAAACCCATGTTTGATTTTGTTTCAGTACTGGACAGGGACAGCCCGTTTAAAAACAGGATGAGTGGTCAGCCTATTTGTAATGGGACTAAATTTGGGCAGATAATTCACAAGGATAGCAAAAGGCACTTCCCTGCCTCAAAGGTCACCATTTGCCAAATTTCACATCCCTGCTGCAAAAGTATGGGGATGCTAGAATTATTCATGGGCAAAATCAGCATATTTGCCTAGCCACGTTCTCATAAGAAAGCTGAACTGCCTCAGCTGAATTTTTCCAAACACATTAGCCCACATTCAGCTTTGGGTAAGAGAAGAGAAGGCAATTCTTGATCTTAATTATATTGTACTTTTACCGTGAAATAAAAACTTGACAGTTCTTCCTATATAGTATTCAAAATTGTCTAAAGAGTTCCTATATATTACAAAGTATGTTATGGAGCATGAAAGAAACATACAATATGTTTTATACCTATTTGTTCGCTAATATCACTAAGGGCCACATTTTGAGTTCTCTGAGAGGTACACTTCCCCACTGGATGTTTTTACAAATGGAAATGTCATAAAACTATAACAAAATCTCACACCCTAGAGAGGTCCAAGTGTCTAGCAATGAATTCTCAACATTTTCAACCTAAGAAACAGTGTGCAATGGATAAATCAAGTTTTTATCTAAAGGCTCTGCGCTAAGCTAGAGTGACACATTTGGAATCTATGCAAAATAACTGCTAAAAATACAGCATGTTTATAAGTGTTTATATAAATACCGAGCATCAGATCCATGACTGCACTCCAGTGACACAAGGCAGCCCTATAGCCATCTTACCCTACTTTTGAGGATTTCCCATGCATAGTGTAATTTTGAATCACATAGAACTGCCGTAGTAGATTCTACACTAAAATTTTCCTGGGGGGCAAGTTCCAGAGACAGGATATGGAGTGTCCTATGACTCTTGATGGTTGTGGAAGGTGGACAACCAAATGCATACAGAACAGATTTTAGGATGCTCTAACTTGGGTGCATGTTTGCAGATGGCCACACATTGAATCTTGGAGCTGTGAAGGAGGCACAGCTCAGCTGGCACTAGGATTGGCAAGGATTCCAAGACCTACAAGGATTCCTGTAACGGAGCAAGTCTTAATCATGTTTAAATATATCTAACGACATTCCAAGAGAAAAAGGGGAAAAAACCTTTATCATAGAATGATCTGCTATGTACTGCTCCACAAAACATTGCAGTTTTATCAAACATCTCAAATATTTGAAGTTCTGGACAACTGAGTTAAGGTTTTACTTAAAAAATGAGCAATAATCACAAAACCAGCAGCACCTTTCAAAGCATGTATGTGAACAGTTTTGTTTGGGTGAACCTCTTTCCCTCCGTCCCCAAGGTACAACCCTGAAAACAACCAGAAATCCTAAGACAACCTGATCCAGTTATCACACAGGCCCATTCAGTATAAGAGTAAGTTACTGTAATTGTGAGACCTGTAAAGATAAGGCGACGGTTGTCAGAGTTTCTGGTCATACTCAAGGTGCTGTTACATTTATATCAAGACTCAAAATATTCTGATCCTAGCCTCCTACAATTTACACAAGCTCTTGAGCTAGAGCACGTACTGAGGAAGCAGTAACCCATGCTGTCCTATTACAACGGGTGGGGTCTCTGGCACTGTTCTCATGAGTCCCACCTATCTCTGTATGTTATACTAGTCTCTGTCACAAGTAATGGAACTGGCAAGGCTGTCACCTGCTGTTGAATACTACTGCTGCTTCCTGCACTCTATACAGGTTCATTGAATGGCTCGAGGGTCTATCTTACTATTTGGCCATATTCAGTATGCTGTGGGAAACAATCCTGAGCGTCAGGGGAATGTCTATCTATAGACAATAGTTAGCCGAAACTACAGCTAGTCCAGCATGATGGAAAATGGGGAAAGAACACTTTTGGCTTGTATTATAAAGCTTAAAGGACCTCAAGAATGGAACTGTATTTCAAGTAAGACTTGTCCAAAAATGTTTCAGTTAGTTTACACCAGCTGAGGAGCTGGCCCATTAACTGTACAACAGCCTGATGAACTGGACAACATCTTTATGTTCAGGTTGTATGGTCTACAATTTTCATTACTGCACTAATCATTTAAAAGCTGTGCAGCATACAGAGTTCCTGTTTCAGTGCATTTATTTTGTCTGACAAATCTGGTAGCAGACAAGTACTATTTATTCTCAACATAATTTAAGTGTGACAAGGCTATGGTTCCTGGTGGGAAAAGAACACAAAAGCAGCTATTGTTTTGACTCAAGTGCTCAAATTAAAAAGAGTTATTTTAATAAAACAATGGGATTATGAAATGTCTGAATTATGATTTCAAATTGTTGAAAAGAAATAAGGACTGCTTTTAAATTACCATATTAAATTTGCAGTCCTAAATGTCATTACCCGTGTATTTTCACATACTTCATCACCACTCTTTACATATAGCAAATGCACTATCCATGCCTTCATCAGTTCAAACTGATAATACACTATTTGAGAAAGTTATAGGTCCCTTTTTACTTTAGTTTTACAAAAAAAAAACAAAAAAACAATCATTTTCCTATTTAAAAAAAAATATCTCGCACAGAAAATTACATTCATTGTTTATTTTCAAAGGGACAGAATCTGAACCACTTACTGCCACTGGAGAGCTGTTACTCACATGAGTAACCATCTCACATACAATTATATTCATGTGATTAACTGCTTACAACTGAAAATAAGGTGTTCACAATATGGCCCAAAGTGGAGAGAGAGAAATCGAAATAAGGTACATACACTATCTTTCTTGTTACCTCAACTCAAAAGGTAAACTAATGGATCAACACCAATGTATATCCTTGACTATAGGTTATGTCATTGATGGAAGCAGCTGATAATGGGTAATTAGTGGAGCTGCAACATGGTAAAACACTGTTCAGTGCAAGAATGTGACTGCAGAACAGTGGGTATTTATCACAGATGGCTATGGTTAAGGATGTGGCTGGCAGCCCACAAAGCAGTTTTATCTGTGGATAAATGAAGAAAAATGCTTGCACCTAATTTTTCTTGTGTGACCCATGAGGTAAGTTTTCAATGTGTTATGCAGTATTGTAGACAGCTGATTCCTACTGACTTAAAATTATGTAGCTAAATCCCTGCTTAATGCCAGAAAAATGTATGTCTCACACCTATCTTTCAGTAAAGTATATTTTTAAATTTGAAAATGGAACAGATTGCAGTTTAGTTTCTGGCTTATTACACAGTTAAAACCCTTCTTACTCATCCTTGCATTAAATAATTACTACATATAGTAATTATACATCTAGTAATCTGCCATAGGAAGAAAACGTGCCGGGATCTAGCATACACTAATTCTCTTCTTTGGTTGATCAACGGCTAGATTGCCAGAGTCTCCTCTTTTCCAAGCTGAAAAGTCCTAGCCTCTTTAATCTCTCCTCATATGAGACCTGCTCCAAACCCCAAATCCAGGATCAGCAATCTTTGGCACATGGCCCACCAGGGTAAGCCCCCTGGCCAGTCAGGCCCATTTGTTTACCTGCCGTATCCACAGGTTCAGTCGATCGCAGCTACCACTGGCTGCAGTTTGCTGCTCCAGGCCAATGGGGGCTGCGGGAAACAGCGGCCAGCACATCCCTTGACCCGCACCACTTCCCACAGCCCCCATTGGCCTGGAACGTCAAACAACGGCCAGAGGAAGCTGCGATCAGCCAAACCTGCAGATGCGGCAGGTAAACAAACGGGCTCATCCCACCAGGGGGCTTACCCTGGAGGGCTGCATGCCCTAATCATTTTAGTTGCCCTTCTCTGAACCTTTTCTAATGCCGATATATCTTTTTTGAGATGAGGAGACCACATCTGTATGCAGTATATATAAGGGCAATCAGATATTCTCCGTCTTAGTCTCTATCCCTTTTTTAATGATTCCTAACATCCTGTTCGGTTTTTTGACTGCCGCTGCACACTGCATGTACCTCTTCAGAGAACTATCCAGGAGGACTCCAAGATCTCTTTCCTGATTAGTTGTAGCTAAATTAGCCCCTATCATATTATATGTATAGTTGGGGTTATTTTTTCCAATGTGCATTACTTTACATTTATCCACATTAAATTTCATTTGCCATTTTGTTGCCCAATCACTTAATTTTGTGAGATCTTTTTGAAGCTCTTCAAAGTCTGCTTTCATCTTAACTATCTTGAGCAGTTTAGTATCATCTGCAAACTTTGCCACTTTCACTGTTTACCCCTTTCTTCAGATCATTTATGAATAAGTTGAATAGGATTGGTCCTAGGACTGACCCTCAGGGAACACCACTAGTTACCCCTCTCCATTCTGAAAATTTACCATTTATTCCTACCCTTTGTTCCCTGTCTTTTAACCAGTTCTCAATCCATGAAAGGATCTTCCCTCTTATCCCATGACAACTTAATTTATGTAAGAGCCTTTGGTGAGGGATCTTGTCAAAGGCTTTCTGGAAGCGTTTTTTGGAAGCTTTCTGGTCAAGTTGTTTCCTCAGTTATGCATATGCAACACTGCTGAGATCAATGTATATGTGGAACCAGTGGGGTTGCACTGGCCTAAATGAAGGTTGAAGCTAGTTCAAGGAGTCCTAAAGACTTATCACCCTGAGTCAAGAAAACACATGCTTTACCTCCTACTACTTTAGTGCTACCACTGGGTACAGACTACAGCCTTTTCTAAATGCCTATTTAAATATTCATAGAGAACACATTGTTATCTTTATAGTATCTCTCAGAACATTGTGAATCACTGAATCCCATTATTAAAGCTATTTTCATGATATTTTCCTCTCCTGTTCTCTCTAACTCCACTTAGAGCAGTTGATGAGGCTGAATGATGACTGAAATAATAGAAATGAATAGGTATTGTATGTATAGGTAGATAAGGTCATCGGTACTTAGTAAGTAGCAGTGGAAGAAAAGAATAAGGTATATTATCTAAAGAGAGAGTAGCTTGAAAAAATTAGGAAAATTAAAGCCATAGAGACAACCGGGGGAGGGGGGAAAGGAAAGTGTTGAGTTATTGGTGATGCAAATTTTGTTGATCTGTCTGACTTCTAAAAGAAAATGGACATTGCCTCTGCAGTAACAGTCTTCATTAATTCTATTCCATCTACAGCTAATGGTAATTAATCTAAACAAGATTTTTTTTTATCTATTTGGTCATGAGTTGTGAACAGATTGTGATTTTTATTAACTTGCTCTTATTAGAAATTTTTCATTGAATGTTTTGTTCAGAAGTACTTCAGCCTATGGCTTGTTCACAGACTGTTTGCTGTGACGAATTGTTTGAGTAGCCAGTATACTCAATGTGGTGTTTGAGATTTGTGCTTGGTGATTTAAGTCACATGATATTTTTTTCTGTTCCATAACTGGGTGATCTAAACTTTATAACAAATTTATTTTAGTCACATGATTAGACTAATCTTGACTCTGGGCTGAAATCTTTTCCCCCCCATTTGTACAAACAACATTTGGTCCATGAATGTTCACAGAAGCCCCATTAAAGGGCTTCAAATATTGCTAACAACATTTTACCTAGTCAAAATTATATGAATATTGAAAAAAAAATCACTAAATTCAATCACTTACTAGTGCTAATCAATCAGCACAATGAACAAAATGCAGCACAATTAGTCATGGTGAACAGAGCTCAGGGCAATATGATATTAAGATATTGAACTATGTGTGAGAAAAGAAAACAAAGGACAAAAAGTGTGTTTAAAAATATCAACCAATACGCATTAGAACACAAACAAAAGACTTACGAACTGTCCAACAAGCTACATGGTATGGCCATCAGGAAGAAATGATAAAATGAAGGTGAAAAATCTTTGATGTAATCACAAACAATTAATGTAAGGGGCCAAATTTAGAATCATAAGCTGCAATTTTCCAATAAAATATTCACTTTGTTTTGAGTACTTTACTTGAAAACATAAGAGTCTACTTGGCATTGCTTTGATTAATTAATTCTCTCCAGGTATAAGTCAGCTCCTCAATACACAGACTCAGTCAAGTCATTATATATCTACCCTCCCTAGTACTAGAGAGCTAGATTCGGTATGTGGGTGGTACAACAGGGGGTTAAGCCCTCCCCTGCCCTCCCTCCAGTTACAATAATAAAGTGTAATACAGTAGCAGGATACAGCAATTGAAACAATAATGCATCATGGTCTAGATCCTCAACTGGTAAAAACTGGAGACTTTCTTGGAGCTAAGCTATTTAAGAACTGGGCCTATATTTACCTAGTGATCCACTCACCAATGCAACATGCTGTATGAAACAGCGAAAGTACTGCTCATTTTTATCTGGAGGAAAGGACGGGGGGAGGGGAGATGTCTATATCTTAGCTCATTCCTTTTGTTCAAGAGGTATGGGAAGGCAACAGGCTGACATCAGTCATAATATTTCTTTTCCCTTTCTTTACCTCAGTTTAATTTTCTGCTGTGGTACAGACTGGAGTTTAGTCTTTTCAGGACATACATAATAATATAGATCAGGCATCGGTAACCTTTGGCACTCAGCTTGCCAGGGTAAGCTTCTTGGAGGGCTGGGCTGGTTTGTTTACTGGCTGCGTCTGCCGATTCGGCTGATCGCGGCTCCCACTGGCCGCAGTTCGCTGTCCCCGGACAATGGGGGCTGCAGAAAGCGGCGGCCCACACATTACAAACACTCTTATTATCTTAAAGTATTTCTTATTGTTTTAAATCAATTGCAGAGCTTGGTGAATGGATTTCTTCTTGTGGTACTGCTACTGCTTACTTTTCCATCATAGTTCACCAGGTTATCCTTATTATTCATATTATATATGGAGATATGCCTATCTCATAGAACTGGAAGGACCTTGAAAGGTCATTGAGTCCAGTCCCCTGCCTTCACTAGCAGGACCAAGTACTGTCCCCTGACAGTTTTTGACCCAGATTCCTAAATGGCGCCCTCAAGGATTGAACTCACAACCCTGGGTTTAGCAGGCCAATGCTCAAACCACTGAGCTATCTCCCCCCAGGTGGGGTCTTCCTCAGCACAGAGAAGACCTGTGAGAAGACCCTACCTGCCCCCTTGTTTTGCCTACTCCTATCCTGTCCCTGCTCAATTCACAGAGTCTGAAGCCCGTGGAGTCTATATAGGGGCTTCTGTGAGGTCTGCTGGAAGGAGAGAGCATATCGGAAAGATGGACCTTATCCTTCTACATCTTCAAAACTGAGTCAGCTGTCATAGACTACATTATCTTATGGAACTAGAGAGTAACACAGGGGTCTTAATGAAGCAAGAATAAGAAATCACATCTCAAAGCATAGTCCAGTCTGAGACTGATTTGAAAATCTACTGGCTCCTTCTTTACATACTCTACATTAGTTTGTACTAGAGATAATCAGCTGCCTAAATATGACCCCAAGAATGTAAGTTCTCCTAGTTACACCTCTAAAACTCTACAGAAATTAATGGGGTTGCAACAATGTAATAGTGAACATAATTTGGGCCTAGATTCTCAAAGGTATTGATTCTCCTAACTTCCATGGTTTGGCGCCTTGGTCCTTTAATTTTGTCCGATTAAACATGAAAAGAACATATTGGGTTTCCAATATTTGTCCTTTATTCCAGAAATTTCTCCTATTACATTCTCTGTAGTTCAATACTATTTAGATTGTTCATCCTTCAAATAAATGTTGCCAGAATATCTTTAACATTAGCAGGTATACTTTCTGTGCATGTGGCCACTTTGAAGATTCTACATTTCTGCAGTCTTTGAAACTGGCTGAAACTCAGGTGAACTGTCAAAAACAAGCTGTTGTGTGGTAAATGATGATACTATCCTATATGAAACTTAATAACCTGTGCCTCCATTCTAGTTAAATACATTTCTCCCTCTGTTCATTTAACTTGCATATCTCTTTGGGGGAAAGTATTTTCATTGTGATTACAGTGGACAACTGGTAAATGAGACAGCAGCTAATTTTCAATTACCTTCATGAGAGTGCACTCAAAGCAGGTACAGACAGAAAGAAAATGGATTAATCTGTTTTCCCAGATGTCTTCACAAATGCTTACACTCTGGCTGCATTGTTCCTGAACAAAGAAGTGTATTTTCCTCATCAGTTTTTGAGCACATTTATTTATTTTGAAGTAGATTGTTGCCTGAATAAGGTGCCAGATGTGCAGACATGGAAGATAGATATGGGCAGCATTCTATGTATTTCCTTACAATACTTTACTCTGAATAATCGTTTTACTTCTTGAGAAATTTCAGTGCAATGACTGCCATTGCATTACAAACATGAGAAAAGTGTACTACTAAGATGTAACTGTGAAAGCAATCTTAGCTCAAAAATATGCTCATTTTCACTCCGAATTTTTTGTTGTTGTTGTTGATATATGGAATCCCTAAAGTTATGTGAAAAGTATATCACAAGCGTCAAGAGTAGACTTAGGCAGAGTTGTGTAAATAAATGGTTTTTTAGTTTGCTGACCAACCAAAGAAGAGGGTGTCAGGGGATAGTTCTTTTTGGATCAAGCCAAAATGATTTAAAAAAAAATCACAACAAATAAAAAAAAAGTTGAAAAAAAATGTTGGATCATGCGTTCTGAAACAAACTTTTTGAATCTTTTTAACTTACATTGATATAGATTTCAAAACAAATAAGTTATTTCAAATAAAAAATTGAAAACATTTTGTTTTGAAAATGCCAAAATGAAATATTTCAACTTTTATAGTTTTTTTTTAAACCAAACCAATTCAACTCACTTGATATGGATTCACAAACTGTACTGTTTGAGACAAATGTGCGGGTTTTGGTGAGGGGAAAAAAAAGTTTTGTCAGAAAAATTTCATCCAGCTCTAGTCTTGGGGACTCTCTTTAACACAATCTGTCTTTATCCTATCCTCAAAAACTATCCCTACATAGAAAAAGATACTACAATTTAGTTTCCATGCCCATTCAGTTATTGATATCTTTTGAACTGCTAACAAGAATGCCAGTAAGGTGGTGATGGTTTTGAGATATCCTGTTACCCTGGCCCTGTTAAAATTAATTGCAAATGTCCTATTGACTTAATGGGTCCAGGATTTCATCCATAGACATTTGTCTGCCTGAAGCTCAGTAGAACATTATTATTTCCATTTTTAAAATACTCGCATTACATAATTGTTTAAGCAATTTTAGATTGTCCTTTCTCTTCACAATTAGAAGCTTCCCCATATCCAAATACACTATAAGCAAGTTTTAGTATAATATTTTGTATTCATATCAATCATACCTTTCATTCAAGAATCTTAAAGTAATTGGGAAATTGATTCAATTACATATTGGGTGACTTGTTCAAGAGGTGATGTAAAACCTTTTCTATAAAAAAGGCAATAGGCCCAACTACTCCTTTCACACAGGCCACCAAACCATCATTAGATGGTAAATATTGTTACTACCTGGGTGGGTTCAGATTAGCTGTGTGGATGTAAAAAAATGTGTGTCCCCAAAACAAATTTTAATCCAACCAATTGCCAACATTTACTGGATTGATAGATGTTAACGTACCTTTATAGGAACACTCTATGCTCAGCTGATGTTTTTAGATAAATGTTTGTGTCAGAGATTTAGTGCTATGGGCCACGCAGATGCTGTGTTACAAAGTATACAAATATACAATTTAACCCTTTTCACTTGCAATTTTCAGGTCAAGAGTTTCTAATATATTGGCTACAAAATCCTTCTTAAGAACTAGCTGAAGCAATGGAAAAATTAATGACCAGAACCTCAGCAAGTTAGTAAATCAGCACATCTCCATTGAAACTAGTGGAGGTATATGGATTTACCCAGCTAAAGATTTAGCCTATCAAATTCTATTGTACATAAATATATTTTATTCTTTTCATCAACAGGTTAAATTAGGAGTTTGCAGCAATGTCCCTAGCACAACAATTGATATGTTTGGCACAGTTTAATCAGCCAAAGCCCCTGGGAACCAGTTAATGTGTGTGTTCTACGCAACTTTCTATCCCAATGATTTTAGGATTTTCTATAGGGCTCATAAACATTGTATCTAAGCACTTTACCTTGGTAGCTCCAAGGATATTTATTTTGAGAACTTAAGTAATTTTTGAAGTTGGAGGAAGTTTCCAGCCGGACTTTTTTTATGTAATTGTATGTTTCTTGCAAGTCTGAAGCTCTTTGAATTCAATAATACCTTCAACTTGTCATCCTATTTAATAATACAGAAATATCTGTGTATCTTTGATGCAAAACAAAGAAATGGAAAATCTCACCAGTGTATAGGTTTTATGAAAATGTCATTCTCAACCCCTTAGGATTTTATCCAGAATTTAAATATAACTGTTGCAAAATAACATCAAATAAAATAAAGTTCCACATAAAACTACCAAAGGTGTAGGAAATTCAGTCTCTGCATTTTGTGTGTATCAAAAGTGAGGACAGGGAAAGTGACTGTAATTTGTTTATCTACCAAGTAAGTTAAAATAGGGGAAGGTCTCGTAGGAAATAAAACATTCAAAGAAAAAAAACATTCACTTTTGCTTAGCTGATGAAGGCAGACTTGGGGCCAGGCTACCAGGTCAAGCTGTGGGAGGGCATTTTTTATATGTACATCACTGCCAGGATACCCCACAACTTGTTATCGGCGTGCGATTACTCTATCCTTATGTAAAGGGTGTAAGTCCCCATGTCCAATCCTGATGAATCGAAAGGCTCTTCGGGGACATCAGACCCAGCTGTGTGGATCTCTTGTGCCTCTGCATCAACCCTGACCCCTACACTGTGCATACAGCCAAACTCCTTTAGTACCTCACTACTAGCAATTCCTTCCCCCAGCACCTACCCTTCAGCTGTGACAGTTTCCTGTGACCATCAATCAGATATTCAGAAAAGGAATACAACCCGTGGCTGTATTACGTTTTCAAGGTCAATTCTACTGGATTACAGAAGGGATAAAGAAATATGCATGCCCAATATCCCACCCTATTTCCTCCCCTCCCCCAGCAACTGGTCCTGTAGAGGCTCCTGAGCCCTGCTCCATGCTAAAGGGGTGAGACACAGCACAAAGAACCCCCAACCATGTGCTGATCAAGGAGGGCATGACTGGGTATGTATGTAATAGTGAGTTATACCATCTTTGAAGGTCTTGACACGAAGGGTTTCAGATTTATCCTTATTAGTTTAATTCAGCTGGGTGAGATTTGTACCTCCAAGTATCTGAATCCCTCAGGGGGTCACCAGCATAGGAAATTACTCAAAGACTGTCACTGAGTGGGTTTATAAAACCTTTTATTTGATCAAAGTAATACAAAAACATAAATAATACAATTGTGCTGGAGAGCTCTATGACTTTTTTAAGCTATGAAGTGGAGATTTATTTTTCCAGGCGATAAAAGCAAGATGCATCTGTGTAAAGAGAAATGCTGTGTTTTTGATCATGGATTGTGATGCCCTGAACCACTGGAGAATATCTCATGGCAATTGGAAGCAGTTTAACTGGCAGAGGACAACCTTACCTGCAGCTCTTTAAGGAGAAAGTCCCTGATCATCTGTTCAAACAAAGGACTATTCATGAAGAATTGCAGAACCGTTTCGTGGAGGTTATATTCTGACTATATTTCTCCAGCACTACAAAAAGATAGCCCCAAAGGAGCCTACTGAATGCCTTCTCTCCATCTAATAAAAGAAGGCTACTTTCTTGTTTAAAAGTGAAGATGTGTGATATTTGCAGAATATTATGATTTATTACTTTCCCTGTAACAAAGTCAAATTGGTCAAAGTGAAGTACTGGTTATCGGGATAAAGCTAGCCAGTTTTCAACAGTTTTACCAATATTTTATAATCTATATAGATTTATAACAATCAGTGTAACTCAGACTCATCTGGATTTTTTGTGTGTGGGGGGGGGCAGCTGGAGAGAGTTATTTTGGCTTCTTAACAGAAAGTCAGGTATTTTTCCCTGATCAAAAGAGGGACTGAATATTTGGAGTATTTGAGGCTCTGAAGCTCACAACAAGATTTATAGAACTCACTGCTAAAGCTGTCCAGCCCTGGAGATTTGCAAGTTGGGAGGGCCCCTATAGCATTTTAAAATCTCTCTGGTCATAGTTCTACAACCAATTGTACAATTTTATTACTAGGTCATATGCAGGATTTTAGCTACTCCAAATAAGTATGTATTTATGTTGTAATATGAGTTCATGAGGAGGAACAGGGTTTGTTTTTGTTGTTTAGAATTTAAACAATGTGTCTGTTTTTGCTACTTATCAGTTTTATTTTTGTTACAGTAGAATTTCAGAAATAATTGTCAGTGCATCATGGAATGACATAGTTTTGCAACCATAAACTTGGTTTTACTTCCAAAATTTAAAAAAGTGATCATGCTCTTGGAAATGAGTTGCTTGTGTCATAGATGTGATAATGTATCTGACTTATGTAATTTCAAGCTTCTTGGGAGGTACCCATCAAGTGTTGTCCAAGTGGTATCAGTTTCTTTTCTAATGTTAACTAGAAAAATGTGAAAAATACTATTTTGGTTTCTATCATAGGTAATAGTCATGCCTCAAATACATCTCCCCGAAACCGATGGAAGACTTTCCTATTGTCTTTTGATTCAAAATATAATTGCGTATGTGCCCAATCTAATACCCTTAAAGTCAATAAAAATCAATGTTAGTGAGAATTGGATGGGTCCCTTTTTCTGTTGGTAAACTGGACAAATGTTTTGTTTGTTTGTTTGGTTTTTTGGTTTTTGTAGTATATTAGAAGGGAATTCTCATCTGAGTAGCTGGTCTTTGACATCCAATGTTTCTATCCAGGTGTATATTCGTACATGGTTGGCAATAGTTATATTTATCTTGGAGGCTAAATAATGTATGACTGCTTTAGCCTCAAATCTATTCTAGATGAAGAATCATGAATTTTAGAATGGAAAATAAAACTTTACTGTTTTGGTTCAGAAGCCTTCAGACATCCACTAAGTCTTGTTTTGCTCCATGCAGGGAGTATGCCAGACCAATAGATGGTGGCAGAAGATGCATGTTGGGAACAGGGCCCCAATCTGAAGTGCTGTAGAGGTTTGAAGACTGCTGCCTTCTAGAGCTGCTTAAGTTACAGCAGGGGCTATTTCAGCTCCTAAGACATCCCAGAATTGAGAGGGATGTGAGAGACATAGTGTACATGAGAAACAGAGGTGGTATAAATTTGTATTATCTTTATTTTAGATTAAGATTGAATTGAAGTTCTAAATTACTTTTTCCTCATAAATGAGTTATGAATTTTACCCAGTGAAGGCTTTGAGAACGTTCAGCTTGTTAAGCCATTAAGTTTCAACTTCCCCATTCTTGGGTGGGAGAAAGATGACATTTTGTCAGGTATTTAAAGAAATATTGACGATTGCATGAGAAATTTGGTTGAAAATTTGTTTTATTAGGCAATTACCTATTTGCATGGCTTTGTTGAGGCCCACTACTAGATGCTGACATTGTACAGCATCCCATGGTTCTCTACTGCAGAAGATCAGTGAGGACAACTTCCCCAACCCCATTTTAAAAAACTTTTGGAGGTGCAATCGTATGATATGCAATAATTTGTATCTTCAGGAAATTACCACTCTCAGCTGGAATTTTACAGCATATTGTTTCTTAAGGATTGCATCATTTCAATTTGATTGGACCATGCGGTTGGAGGTCCAGGCATGTGCCATGGCTGATTCATTCAAAGATACGGAAGGGACGTGTTGTGAGGTGGAGAGAGTGTGAACCTCAACTCTAAGAACAAGGATCACAACAGAAGACCTTTTGTTCTTTTGGACAGGGAAACACACCAGAAGAAGCTGACTCCTCCTGTCTTCTAAGGCTGGCCACCTATGGATGGAGCTAGTGCAGACTAACATGATAGCCGATGGCAGCCTGATCAGTCTCTGCCTCCAAAAGATACCCATTAGCATGAAAGTGCCAAGTAGTTATCACCTTGCCATGTTCTTTGACTGCAGTTAACATTCAAAGGACACAAGTCTTAAGACAACAAGAACTAAAGACCTTGAACACCATTTTACTTAAGTATTTTACTTTTACATTTTTGTTTAAGAAACTGGGCAGCAACTTGGCCTTCTAGAATTTTACGGTGTGAATGTGTGTGTGTTTTTTGGGGGAGGGTGGGGGGTGAGAATGCATGCGTGAGCACCTGTCAAATCCCAAGAGAGAGCACTAGCAAGAAATAGTCTGAAGGTTAAGTAACTAAGTGCTGTCTTTTTAAATAATACAAACAAAAGAGTTGTAGCTTTTGTGTTGGGTTAGAAACCCTGAGAAATTGTAAAAATGTTATATGCAAATTACTGATGGAAAAATTTGGCAAAGTTATCCGATACGCATGCGTCCTAAAGTGTTCATTGAGATCTTTGTTGAACGGGATGGAGAAAAGCATTAGTCACCACTGAATAAGCAAAACCCAAGGAGAAGTCTTGGATTGGCTCCAAGATTGAAATGAAATGTAAGCAATTGTCTGATCAGTAAGGTATTAATATGCTAGGTACAGTTATTTTGCCATGAGTAAAAGTTCTTTAGTTGGTATATAACTAAAAGGATAGCTCACTCCTTGTATTTTTGTGTAGGATTTATTTACTGTATTAATTCAGTGATTTAACTAATTTTATACTAATTACATGCATTTGTTAATCCATTAGTTTCTTAATTTCTTAAACAACTGAATTGAATTCATCCTTAGTTTAGTCCAAGTCATGTTTTTATTTTAGCATTTTAATAAATAAATTTTTATTTATTATTTTTTAAATAAAAATATGGAACCATTTTTCTTTTTTATATTAGCCGCACAGAATTTCAGCCACTGTGAGTGATTCTGCCTCTCACACTGTTTACACTTGTGTACCTACAGTGACTTCAATGGAGTTATTTTGGAGGGCAAAAAGGATTTGATCCAAAACCTTCTGAAGTCAAGAGAAGGACTCCTATTGACTCCAGTGGACTGGCCCCAGGCCCAAAGTGAGAAGGGTGGATATGAAATGGTTATGTCTAAAGGCAGGACAAAGGTGAAGCCATTAAACTTGTAAAGAACCTACATTACTAGCAACAAATTTATACAGATTTTTTTACTAGATGATCATCAATCTCAAGTAAGGTAACAAGCTAAGAGAGGGAGCTTTTCACACATTATGCAATTTTCTTGTTGTGTTCAATATTAAATAAGATAAATCATGTCAAAATAGGAATTAAGTAATTTGAACCTTTTGTTAGTCATTATTCATCAAGGTAAGATGTGTTCTTGAAAGGAGGAAAGAGAGTTACCCCATTAGTAATCTTAATCAGATACTAGGAACAATGGTTGGGAATATCAGGCCCAGGAGGAAAGGAAAAAATATTGAAAATGTTTGGTGTGTGCATCTGTGGAGAAGTTATCTGCATAATATGGCATTTTGTATAGGCTCCTTAAGAGGTACATGGTCCTGACTGAGGTTAGTACTATCAAATATTAGTTTGCCATAAATCACTACAAGAGATGTTCCCTATTAATTAACATCTTTTTATAATCACTGAAGATAAGCATATACTATATGACTAAAAATCAAATGAATTATTTAGATAGTGTTCATTTAGCAAACAATATTTTTATTCTAATCACATACCAGCATTAGTTAAAAACAAAAACTGGTCTTTAGGTTTTATTTTTAATTAATTTTTCCTGCTCATGGGTCTTTGCAAATTTCAGAGTTCCTTTGAGGTTTTAAACAAAGCATAAAAGTCATCAGGCTTGCTGTGTAAGATATTTAATATCAATATATCTAAAAATATCAAATATCTAGTAGTTTACTTGCTGGACTGAATGAAGGTTGTCTTCTTCTTTTGTATGGCTAGTGTAGAGCAGCAACTACAATGTCACCTGAAGTTGATCGAGCCAAATGGCTACATCGGGAGTAGCAGAATTCTGCTAATGCAGGTCTTTGCTGCTATAAAAAGGTGAGAAAGGTCTTGGGAAAATGACATACTCAGTATGATGTTTTTGCCAGCAACTAAAATGGCTTGCCTCTCTTTAAACTTATGTAGGCAAATAACTACAAGTTAGGGTGAAGGATGTAATTTACAGCCGTGCTTGGCAGAAAAGGCAGTTCCCTACCATCTTCTCACTCCTGCCTTCCTCTGTCTTAGTCAATTTATTCCTCATACAATTATTGCAATTACTTTAATCAAAAAATCAATGGAAATGTAATGATAGATGTCCTGTTATTCTTCTGGCTATCTCAAAGGATTCCCTAATATACTATTTTCTAATTAATTTCCCACTAACAGAATTGGTGTCCTCAATTTTTACTATGTTGTATACATTTAAATCAAAACATCACATATTGCATGTGATCGTGTTTTGTGTTGTCTAAGGGTATGTCTACACTACGAGACTAGTTCGATTTTTCTTAAACTGAACTTGTGAAACCGATATTACAAAGTCGATCGCGCGAATCCACAGCAAGGACATTAAACTGAATTTGTGAGTCCACAGTAACGGGGCAAGCGTCGACATTGCAAGTGGTGCACTGTGGATAGCTATCCCACAGTTCCTGCAGTCCCCGCTGCCCACTGGAATTCTGGGTGTAGCCCCCAGTGCCTTCTGGGGCCAAAAATGTGTCAAGGGTGGTTATAGGTAAATGTCGCCACACTCCCGCCCTCCCTACGTGAAAGCGCCGGCGGGCAATTAATTCATGCCTTTTTCCGGTGATTGACAGCTCGGACGCCACAGGACAGCGAGCATGGAGCCCTCCGCGATTATTGCTGCTGTTCTGTCCGTTGTCAACACCTCGTGCCTTATCGTCCACCTTTTCCAGAGGCAGATGCAGAGAAATCGGGCGAGGAGGCAACGGAAGCTCCGGAAGGACATGAACTCTGAGAGGGGCACAAACCTCTCGCAAAGCACGGGACCCCGGCCCGTAGACATCATGGTGGCAATGGGGCACGTTGATCCTGTGGAACGGCGATTCTGGGCAAGGGAAACAAGCACTGACTGGTGGGACCGCATAGTGCTGCAGGTCTGGGATGAATCCCAGTGGCTGGGAAAATTTCGGATGCGTAATGGCACTTTCCTGGAACTTTGTGAGTTGCTGTCCCCTGCCCTGAAGCGCAAAGACACCCGGATGCGAGCTGCCCTGGCTATCCACAAGCGAGTGGCCATAGCCCTGTGGAAGCTTGCAACTCCTGACAGCTACCGGTCAGTTGCGAATCAATTTGGAGTGGGCAGGTCTACCATGGGGGTTGCTGTGATGCAGGTAGCCCATGCAATCGTTGACCTGCTGCTCTCAAAGGTAGTGACCCTTGGAGATGTGCAGGTGATCATAGATGGCTTTTCTGCTATGGGATTCCCAAACTGCGGCGGGGCTATTGTTGGGACACACATCCCTATCCTGGGACCGGCCCACCAGGGCAGCCAGTACATTAACCGAAAGGGCTATTTTTCTATGGTGCTGCAAGCACTAGTGGACCACAAAGGACGTTTTACCAACATCAATGTCGGATGGCCGGGCAAGGTTCATGATGCTCGTGTTTTCAAAAACTCTGGTCTGTTTAGACGGCTGCAAGAGGGTGTTTATTTCCAGGACCGCAAAATAAGTGTTGGGGATGTGGAGATGCCTATAGTGATCCTCGGGGACACAGCCTACCCGCTAATGCCCTGGCTCATGAAGCCATACACAGGAGCCCTGGACACTGAAAAGGCGCTCTTCAACTACCGGCTGAGCAAGTGCAGAATGGTGGTGGAGTGTGCTTTTGGCCGTCTGAAAGGGCGTTGGAGAAGCTTACTTTCTCACTCCGATCTCAGCCAAACAAATATCCCCATTGTGATTGCCGCGTGCTGTGTGCTCCACAATCTCTGTGAGAACAAGGGGGAGATGTTTATGGCGGCGTGGGAGGTTGAGGCAAATCGCCTGGCTGCTGATTATGCACAGCCGGACACCAGGGTGATTAGAAGATCACAGCGGGACGCGCTGCGCATCCGGGAAGCTTTGAAAGCTAACTTCCAGAGCGAGCGGGGTAACCAGTGACTGTTACGCTTGTTTAAACAGAAGCGGAACCTGCCCCCGTTTCTTTACCCAGTTTCTGTTGCCTATCCTCTCCAATTACCAACCCCCTTCCCCCCCTTCATTCAACGCTTTAAAAGTATAATAAAGGAAACATTGTTTATTAAAACTGTCTTTATTAATGATTTCTCGGTTAAGGGTTTAACCTGGGATGCATACCGCGGTTGGGGAGCGGGTGGAGTGTTGGAAAGTACGCTTCCAAACTCGGGGAATGACATGCTCCTGCTCCCAGAGCAGTCCGCAGTGCTGGACTGCTTGTTTCAAGGGAGCCAGCAACCCCTCCTATTCACAACTGTATGTGGTGGGGCCTGTGTGACTTTTTGGCCGTGGATTGCGGCCAGAGATCCCCTGCTGCATGGATCTGTCATGCAGACTATCGCCGGCCGCAAAAGATCTGCAGCCATCCCTCCGCCCCGAAAGTCACAGAGCCTCCCCCATAGAGAACATGAAAACCCGCTCCCAGAATGACAATTGTGCCCAGTTAATGTGAGTGTGACTTTCTGTTGATCCTTTCCCCCTGTCTGTAAACTGGTTCAGGCGCCTGTCGTATCTAATTACAAACCCCCCTACCCAGTCCCCCAAAACCAAACCGTCCTGTGAAAGAAAGTCAGGGAAACAGCACTGTACAAAACAAACATTTTTATTAAGGGGAGCATATTTTTTAGACGAAACCTGGGCAGGGAACTGTTGTGGGGTGCGGTTGGAGGGAAGGAAAGGACCCATCTAAAGTTTTGGGAATGAGAGCCTTCTGCTACTGGAGCAGTCTGCAGGGGTGGAGTGATTATTTCCACGGCCCCTGCCTCCCCTCGTTCTAGTGACTTTGGGTGAGGGGGGGATTGGACTTTGTGGCAGGTGAGGGTGGTTGGAAATAACATATAGAGGTGCTCTTTCCTCCTGTCTCCTGTCCTGGAGAACGTCTACCAGGCGCCGGAGCGTGTCAGTTTGCTCCCTCATTAGTCCCAGCAGCGTTTGAGTCGCCTGCTGGACTTCCTGTCGCCACCTGTCCTCGCGAGCTTCAGCCCTCTGCTCCCGTTCGCTGACTGCTCGCTCGGACCTTGAGACGTCCTCTCTCCGCTGTGCCGCCTCCTTTCGGGAACAGACCATCAATTCTGAGAACATGTCGTCCCGGGTTCTCTTTTTGTGCAGCCTGATCAGCGCAAGCCTCTGGGAGGGTGATCCATGGGTAGGGCGGGAGACACTCGCAGCTGTGGGATGGGAGAAAGGGAGTGAATTCCTCAGAGATACTTTTTCCCGAACAATGCCTATACTCTTTCCCTGTGAATAAGACCAAGCACAGTACCTATCACATGTGCACTTACTACAAGGTCGAATATTATGTCCTTATCCCGAGTGCCTGGGGTCCCGGTGTACAGATCCCACAAGCGTTGCTGGAACCTGGAAATTGGCTCTCTGGAGACCATAGTAAGCCGTTGCCTTTGGACTGCTGAGAGCTTACTTCACAGCAGTGCTCTACTCCCATGTTTCAATCACAGTTCCTGGCGGTGGCCAGTTCCTGCTGCTGCCAAAACCGCTCATCTACAGCGGCTCGCCAACCCTTTCCCCCCCTCCGCGTGGCCGGTCCCGGGAACTGTACGTGCCCGTGAACCGCTCTGTTTGAACGGCTCGCCTACCTTTTCCCCCCCTCCGCGTGGCCGGCCCCGGGAACTGTACGTGCCCGCGAACCGCTCTGTTTGAACGGCTCGCCTACCCTTTCCCCCCTCCACATGGCCGGTCCCGGGAACTCTCCCTGCCCACCCACTGCTAAGTTTCAATGGTTAGCCTCCCAGCTCCCGCCCCCCCACGTGGATGGAAACCGCCGGGTGTCTTTCTTTAAAGGGAAAATGAAGAAGTCACTATACTAAAAAAATCACTCATTCAAACCAGGGCACCATGACTGATATCACTCTGATGAGGATTACGGAGACAGAGAATGACCGCATGCTGCGTCAATGGCAGCAAACCCTGGGGTTTGCATAGCATGCAAACATGCTATGCAAGGCAATGATACCAGAGTACCTGCAGCTTGCATGGCGCAGGAAAGTATCCTACCATGGAGGAGACAATAAGGCTGCTCTCCCTGGGAACCTGATGCAAAAGCTTTCACTGTACCTCCAGGAGAGCTTCGCAGAGATCTCCGATGGGGATTTCTCCTCTATCCCCATACATATTGACAGACTTTTCGAGTAGCTGCACTGTAAAACGACTCAAAACTGAAGCGCCTAAGGCCACTTAAGCAATACAAACACAGTGCTTACACACCATGCCTATTCTATTCCAAATAAATGTTTAAAACACTGACCTGATGATCCTTCGCCTGGTTCCTGGTCAGGGATGCTGCCTTGGGAGGGGTCGTAGGGGATCTCTGTCAGGGTGATGAATAGATCCTTGCCGTCGGGGAAATCAGCATTGAAAGCGCTGTCGACTGCCTCGTCCTCCTCCTCTCCTTCCTCATCTTCACCGTCCGTGAAAACCTCCGACGACGTGGCCGTAGATAAGACCCCATCGTCGGAGTCCACGGACACTGGTGGGGTAGTGGTGGCAGCACCACCGAGCATAGCATGCAGTGCCTCGTAAAAACGGCATGTGTGTGGCTGCGATCCGGAGCGTCCATTGGACTCTTTGGTCTTCTGGTACGCCTGTCGCAGCTCCTTGATTTTCACGCGGCACTGTGTTGCATCCTGGCTGTATCCTCTCTCCGTCATAGCCTTGGATATTTTTTCATAAATTTTTGCATTCCGTCTTTTGGATCGGAGCTCGGATTGGACGGATTCATCTCCCCACACAGCGATCAGATCCAGGACTTCCCGATCAGTCCATGCTGGAGCCCTCTTTCTATTCTGGGATTGCATGGTAACCTCTGCTGGAGAGCTCTGCATCGTTGCCAGTGCTGCTGAGCTCGCCACGATGTCCAAACAGGAAATGAGATTCAAACTGGCCAGACAGGAAAAGGAATTCAAATTTTCCCAGGGCTTTTCCTGAGTGGCAGGTCAGAGCATCCAAGTACGGATTGCTGTCCTGAGCGTCCACTGAGTGGTGCACTGTGGGATAGCTCCCGGAGCTATTAGCGTCGAATTCCTTCCACAGTAACACGAATTCGACATGGCCATGTCGAATTTAGCGCTACTCCCCTCGTCGGGGAGGAGTACAGAAATCGAATTACAGAGCCATTTATGTCGAAATAAATAGCTTCCTAATGTGGACAGGTGTAGGGTAAAATCGAGTTAACGCTGGTAAATTCGACATAAAGTCCTAGTGTAGACCAGGCCTAATTTTCCTCTACACAGAGATAGAAATTTAATTTAGTTATGCTAATTTCATTTTCTGAAGTCATGGAAACCAAGCCCAATATTAGAAAAAAGTATTCTACATTGGGTAAAAAAAAGCTTAAAGTATTTGTTTATTTACATTCTGAAAACAAATATTTCCATGTTATTTCAATTTTTTTTAAAGCAGGGCTTTCAATTCACAAGCATATAAAACCCTCCAGTAAATAATAGGTGAGGCTGACATCAGTTAGTGACTTCATTGAAATGGTGGAACTACATGTTTTTATACCAGCTATGGATCTAGCTCCATGCTTTTATATAGCATTATTAATTCTTTGTATTATAGTGTTTTGTTTTAAAAATATATATTTGTTTTTTAAAAATCAACCATGAACCTTAGCTATAGCATTTTGAGGTACATCTCATCACCAGCATCCAACCAGCAGCTCTCAATATATTCACCATTCTATAGAACAATATGCAGATATATAACTCATTCCAAACTGTTCATGCCACCTTTGATTTTAGTATTTTTAACAGAGTACAGAAGGAATTTTACTCTATTTCTTTTCAGGAGGAATGACTTAGAAGTTCACTTTCTCCTAGACTAATCAATTTATGAGATCCTGCTGCTTCTGATCATCAATGAACAAAATCCTGAAGTTCTATTTCAGGCCTTATTTAGGCCCTTATTAACCAAGATATGTAAGCAAATGAATAGTCCTACTGAAATCAGTTGGGTTACTCACATGTTTAGAGTTAGAAAAATATTTAACTTCTTGCTGACTCAAGGTCTTAGCTCTTACACAGATGCCTGGATATTTGCCATAGTAAGAGTGTGATTAAGGAGACCAGGATTTGGCCCAATATTAGATGATGGACAATAGCAACAACAGGAGATTTAACACATTGTTTTCCTCACAGTAAATAATGATCCCATAGTTCCATCCCTTTTTATTTTACCACTGACTTCTGCCCAAGGCACTCTTTCAATATTTATCCAGGCTATCATCAGCAGTCATTTTTATATTGCAACCTTGAAGGGAACCCCACTGCTTAACAGATCTACAGACATCTGCCCTTGGTGATTCCTACACATAATTCACAATGACAGACTATCAAAAAGTCAGAAGTGAATGGCTAAAGGTACTACAGAAAAGGAAAGGCAGAGACAATGGTGATAAAGGGGAGCCAGTTCAGAGGGGGAAATAACAAAGTGAAATAAGCTTTTGGGGGGGTTTTCATATTTTTTTAAAAATTGAGGTTCTAGAAATTCTAAGTAACTTATTTCTCATTATTAAGTTTCTCATGAATTCCCTGGCTACCTGTCCCTTTGATTAGAAGTGGGCCCAAACTTTTGGATTGTAATCCATTTTTAAAAATCTGAATTTACTCAAAGACTGGAGTGGCGGCTATTATTGATCAATGTTTTTATTTGGGTCCAACTCCAATTTTAACGTTCAGCCATCATATAAGGATGATGGACTTTAGTGATTTTGTTACAAGTCAGAAAAAAGTAAACGAAGAATGAAGATTTCTCATCTCTATTTGTCATACTTGAGATAGCCAGAAGAATAATAAGACATTTATCATTACATTTCCATTGATTTTTATTAAAGTAAGTGCAATAATTGTATGAGGAATAAATTGACTAAGACAGAGGAAGGCAGGAGTGAGAAGATGGTGAGGAACTGCCTTTTCTGTGAATGTTAAGCACTGGAAGCAAAAAAAACCAAACGTCTATGAAGTCTGGTAGAGATTTCCAGATTAAAATGAATGAGAACATGGTTACTTTTTCCACTGCTACTCTGTATGTTTAGCTGATTTCATTAAATCACAGAAGACAAAATTCACCCCAGTGCAGAGGGCTAACATAAGATCTATGTGTGACGGTGTACCCCATAAAGCTTTATGGGGAGAGGCTTATAAATGTATACATGATGTAACTGGAATATGTTTTATGCTACATGTGCCATGTAACATATCTCTGTGAAAGTTATGACCTACTGAATCTATTCCTCCTGTTTGTATGCATGTATCATTGTTGTAGTTGGAGTTATGAATATTGGTTTTATATGTGCTGGTTTTGTACATAGCTTTTGTAAGAGCCTGGAATCATGTCTTGAGAAAGGTATGTGCATGTAAAGAGACCAATCAAGAAACCCTTACACAGACAATAGGAGGTGCAGACCCCAATCCACATCTGGGCCTGGTCAGGAATGCAACTGGCTGGACTGGTTAGGGTGCATAGACAGGTGACTTGCCCATGTGATCCCAAAACTCCAGGGTAAGATGATGCTACACAAGGAGTGGGGGGAAAGGCTATAAAAGCCCTTGGAAGACCCCTCCATGTTGTCTTCAGCTGGCTAAAGAGAGAGGATCTCCACCCCCCAAGGACATACCTTAGAGAGACTGAACAAAGGACAAAGACAATAGGGGGTGTGAGCGATTGCTGGACCCAGGCTAGGGGTTCTACAGCCTGTGAAAGGAAGAAACATGGAGCTGGTGAGGTTTTTATATCTGTGTTAAGTTTGATTAGACATAGACATGCGTGTTTTATTTTATTTTACTTAGTAATTCACTTTGTTCTGTCTGTCACTACTTGGAATCACTTAAATCCTACTTTCTATACTTATTAAAATCACTTTTTACTTATTAAGTTACCTGGAATACGTGTTGGTACCTAGGGGAGGGGCAAACAGCTGTGCATATCTTTCTATCTTTGAAATAGAAGGCGAACTATTTATGAGTTTACCCTGTATAAGCTTTATACAGGGTAAAACGGATTTATTCAGGGTTTGAACATCATTGGGAGTTGGGCACCTGGGTGTCAAAGGCAAGCGCACTTCCTGAGCTGCTTCCAGGTTGGCCTGTGGCTGTTAGGAGACCTAGGTCTGTGTTTGCAGCAGATCAGCGGAATCTGGCTCAAAACAGACAGGATTCAGGAGTCCCAAGCTGGAAAGGGCAGGGAAGCAGGGGCAGAAGTAGCCTTGGCACACCAGGTGGCAGCACCAAGGTGGTTTCTGTGACCCCAACCTGTCACACTATGCAACACTAAAAAGTCTCTTAAACACTGTTTTCAGGACTTAGGTGGTGGATGTGCCTTACACTGGCCCTCTACACAGGGGTGAATTTCATCCTCAGTGAATGATAAATTTGAAAGTTCCCTCCCACTTCTTCTTCTCCTGGCTCCCTCCCCTCCTCCAGTTTGCCCTTACATGTCTCTAGGCAGTCCTCCTGATTACTATTAATTTCTTAAACACATGTAGCTACACTGACAGGTATGAAATTTGATTTTACAATTACCATTGAGGAAGATAATGGAATGTCAAAAGATTGAGTGTAAAATTCCAGGTTTTACTGATAAGTGATATGGCTGGTCATATCTTTTATATGAATCGGCACAAATTTGTGTGAGAGCCATACATACTGAGACCATTTTATTTCAAATATGGCCCTCAGTTGTCAAGTTTTAGCATATAGTCCATACCTTACCATTAAAAAAAATCCTAATAATACGTTTTAACGGAAACGCAGAAGTCCCTTAACTATATCATCATGAACAGTGAGCCTACAGTAAAAAGCTAAAGTGATACCTAGCCTTAAGAATTTAGCTGGTGTCTGTAAGACAATGATAAGAATAAATGCTGCTTTCAAAGCAATAAATTATTGACTTAGAAATGGCTGTACTGAACATGGTAAAGTAATGCTGTCAACTGAGGTAAACTTCAGAATTTCAACCGCTAAGAAAAATATTGTCTATAAGGAAGCTTAATTTCTATGGGAAGCAAACTATGACCCCCAAGCATACTTAATCTCCAAATCCTCTCTGATCACGAGATGTATGTGTGTAACTTTAAGCCTTTGTTTATAAAATAAGCAAAAAACAGTCCTTTGTAGGGTATGAATAATTTTGCTATCTAAAGAACAGAATAGATGTGTACTTTACTTAAAAATGTAGAAGAATGAGATTCAATACTACACTGATTAAACTGAATATTTATCTGGCTTCTGTCAGATATATCTAACCCTGTGAGAGTATAGTTTTTAGAATTGACTTTTGGAATAATGCCCTCTGAACTAAAGACTATAGCAGTAGTAAGTAAAATGGACCCAATCCAAAACCCAAGGAAGTCAATGGAAAGTTTTCCATTAGCTTCAATACTCTTAAGAGTCTTTAGATCAGGCTCTATGTGACTACATGGATCAGAGGACGCGGAAAAAAAACTTCCCTGATGAATTGTATTTGTCCAAATAATCTTTCCATTTGGAACAGGCTTCAAATGCAAATTCAAATTACAAGCAATAAGGCTACAGGAACAGTAACATATGGGAGTCTAAAAGACACAATTTTCTTTGTGGCAATGAAACGCATTGTTTATGCAGATGCTTTGATTGACAGCTTGGTTGAAGTACGAAGTGCATCTTAGACAGAAGGCTCTCGCTGTACAGCAGTGGCTTACCATGTTTTTTTTCCATTTTAAATTGTGTTTTATAGGATTTTTTCCCCCAAAAGCAACAGATTTCTTAAAGCTATCACAAGAATTTTGTTTCAGAGAAGTCTTGCCTGGTAATTGATTTATGCAAAGCAAGTGATTTGTATTTTTCCTTCTAAATGTCAGATTCACAAATGTGTGTACTTATACATAGAAACTTTCATCTCTCCACAATAAATGGCTTTCTTGTTAACAGTTCAAGGCATTGTTATAGCGAAGAAAACTGAAAGGAATAAAACTTTCATATGTTTGTAGGTGTGACCATGACATTACATTTAATAGAAATATGGTAATACATGACCTTATTTTAAAATGTAAATCTGTCCTTTCTAGAGGCAGTCAGTTTTTCAGTGTGTATAGTGTTCATTGTTCAGTGCTGTTCAACAGTGATTTAATTTAAGGACATCCTGAGAACTAAGACCTCTAAGAAAACCCATGTACAATCTAATAAAATTAGTAAAGTAATTCAGACACTTTGTTGACACTTGTAACCTTTATCAGATGATTATCACAGGATTGTAAAGAAACAAAGGGTGAAGAGCTTGAAGAAGTAAAGCAATGAGAGTCTTTTAACTTTTCCTAAAATGTGAGTACAGGAATGGATCTACGTCATAAAATATAAACTAGATCTGTATAAAAGGGTTTGCCACAAGCACTGCTAAACTGTTAGCAGACCAGCTTCACTATACCATGAGCTAGGAGGAAGGAGACCTGGGGTTGGCACACTTGAAGACCATGGCACTCCTCCTATGAGTAGCTGTTCACCACTGTAAAAGCTTCACAGTAAAGCCCTATATAATCCCACCTCTTTGTCTAGCTAAAATGTATCTTAGCATCACACCTAGAGCTGGTAAGATTTTTTTAAAAATAGATTAGAACAGCTTTAGTAGTGTTAGAAATCTTTATGGTATAGTCTACATGTCTAGTTAGATGGTGTTTTTCCCCCCATTTCTTTCTCAACAAAGGTCTTCCTCCCATCCCCTGAGAAGTCTGGGATTATACCCAGGGTCAAAAAAAAAGAAAGCTTCCAGCCCTTGTTCCTTTTCAGTGAGCGACGAACATCAACGCTGCCTCTACTGCCTGGGTGAGGCTCGTATTTCTACCAAGTGCAGAATCTGCTGCTGTCCCACCCCCTTTCCCACACCGCTAACTGAGACTCAGAAAACATCTCATGGAGAAGGAAATGAAGCCCCAAGATCAAGGCCAAGGACCACCCTGCCCCGCCCAGTCTCACCAAGTGGGCAGCACCTCTCCAAGCACGAACTCAGGTATGGAGGACAAGATCATTAAGCCTAAAGAGTGCTTTACTTGAGAGTACTCTGACACCTGGTCTATAAGTGTCTACACTACAATGTTGCTCCCGCCGATGTAAGTTGTGCATGACACCAACTTACACCACACCGCAAAAGGTGTAGTGCTTAGGTCGATGTAGCGTCAGTGTAGACACTGCATTGCTTACATCTGACTGATGTAAGAGGCTTACAGCTGGAGCCAGAGACCCACCACCCGGGGCTGACAGCCAGAGACCTACAATGCTCCACACTCACAATAAAATAGGTGCAAGAACTCCTTGTGAGGATATGCACCACCGACTGAAGGAGCTAGTGTGGACATGCAAAACCAAATTTAATTACTGCGGTGGCTGTACATCCACACAACTTAAGTCAATTTAATTTTGTAGTGTAGACTTGCCTTCAGACACAACAACAAGTCATCTTCATCTAAGACTGCACTCAAAAGAAAAAAATCCCTCCCTGGCACCATCAAAGTCAGAAAAGTCAGTGTGCTAAAGGACTAAGCCAGAGTAAATCTTTTTGATAGGAAAAGGCAGCATGTAATGGTATGGATCTGACATTAGTTCTGGTGTGGGAGGCTTGGGATAAACAGCTTCTTGTGCTCCCATCCACTTCTAGAACCAATGTGGTACCAGTAATAACATGGCAAGAAATGGAACCAATCACCATGGTGACCAGGAAAGCTGTCACTCTGATAGTACCTCCAATGGACTCTTCTCATACCCCAGAATACCCCAGGATATCAGAGACCCTACATCTCCCAAAAGGACATATTTGTGTTTTCCCTGTCTACATTCACCCTGTAACACTGGGCCAACAAAGGTTAAAAAAAAAATCAGCAAGCTGAGTGACCTTGAAGCAACCCTTAAGGACACATCAAAAGGGTATTGCAATGCTAAAAAGGGCCATTTCTTGTAGATGATTATCAAAGCCATTTAAAGTAGATTGGAACCTTTAACTCATTTTCTTGTATTCTTAGAGAATCAAAGAGTAAGTGATAAATGTGTATATGTTTACCTGAATTCTATTAGAAATCTAATAGTGATCTAATTAGCTCGTAGATGCGAAATCCTGTTCCTGTCTTATAATGCTTCATTACAGTATCTATTGACTTGGAGATCAAAAGGGGATGTTATCATTTAGAGGGGACTTGTGGTGTAATAATATAATTGTTCTAATCTTTCCTCGAAGCTCGTAATTCCACATAGTAAACCACCTGTGAACTGTCTTGATAGTTTGAATGGCTATTGCTAAAGACATTGTCTGAGAAAGGACTCATTGAATAGAGATCACAAACTGTTGGCTCACTTTCATCAAAGCCCATGTGGTGGAGTTGCCTGCCAGCCTGATTCAACTATAAAAGAAATCTTTGGGCCTGATCCTCTCATCTCAGGTTTGCTTAAACTTAACAGGGAAGGTTTAAGTAATAGGACTGAGGTTTCAAGGTAGCTGCATGGATTATCCTGGAACTCTCATGGAGAAACTCTAACAGACTTTACACATGATCTGCCTATAGGACTACAGCCCACTGAATTGATTCCACAGACACGTTTACAAGACAGCAGATATAGTAACATCTCTGTTATTATCCTGATCTATACATATTTAAAGTCATTTGTATGTGTATTGAACCTTTAACCATTTATAACTCTCTTCTTTCTTTTCCTTTTATTAATATATAGATTTAGTTATTAAGGACTGGCTGTAAGCGTGTATTTGGTAAGAACTGAAATATTCATTGACCTGAGCCCTGGGGAGTAATGTGTCTGGTCATTTGGGATTGGAAGAACTTGATTTATGGTGAATAGGGTTTTAATAACCTCTCACAATACATGACAAGTTGCCTAGGTGGGAACCAAATGCTGAGATGCAAAAGGGGACAGTGGTATTGGCTTCTTGTTAACCAGTGTGGTAACATCAGAGCACAGTTTTGATACTGGTTGGTGAATCCAATTATAGTGTAATCAGCTAATTTTGGGAGTATCTGCTCCATTTCTTGCAGCCTGCCCCAATGTGGCATTCTCAGTGTGGCCCATGCACACACTAGGGTCATACAACTCTCTTACCAGGGCCACACTCTATTCTGGTATATGGTTACAGCAGAAGAAGAGGCTATCTTGATGATGCAGAGTCATACTCCCACTTCACCTGCCTACCTTAGGGAACAATCATTGGTACTGTCAGTTCCACTGGAGATAAGGGATTTGGATGAATCTGAGGTCCCAAAGGAGCCTCTGGCGCATCAGACGATGATGCCCCAGAAGATTGGGGTTCCAGCCTCTGAGCAGATAGGATTGGCTATGTGACAGGTGGTACTCTATGCTATGGGGCCCTCCTGCACCAGTTCATCCATCCTACTCGAAATACTGAGGACCATGGGAGCCCTACCCAAGACACCCAGAATTAGTGTAGGAGTCCTATTTACCATCATCCAGGCACCTACAACTGGCCAACCAGAATATTCGGAAGGAGAAGGTGAGCCAGAGCCATTGGTTCTAGAAGTGATCTTGTCTTCACTGGACAAGGTGGTTACTCCACCATCCCCATCTCTGCCAGATGACTTTAAACAGTATAAAGAATTCATGTACAGAGTGGCTTCAGAGTTACAGATTCAGCATGAGGAAGACCAGGAGTCTCAGCACAGTTTACTAGACATTCTGTAGCCTTCTGGTCCTAATCAAGTGACCCTCCCCATCAACGAGGCCATCATGGATCCAGCAACAACAGTTTGCCACACTCCCCTGCTTCTTGTTTTCCCACCCCTAAGAGAACTGCTACATTATTCCATCCAAGGAGAGAGATTTTTTGTTCTCTCATCCTCCATTGAACTATGGTGGTACGGGCAACTACAGAGCAGTCCAAGCAACAGCACCCATAGACTACACCAGGGCTTGGCAACCTTTGGCACGCAGCCTGCCAGGGTAATGTGCTGGCCGCCCAGGGATGTGCTGGCCGCCACTTCCCGCAGCCCCCATGGTTTGGAGCGGCAAACCGCGGCCAGTGGGAGCTGCAATCAGCCAAACCTGCGGACGCAGCATGTAAACAAACCAGCCCGGCCTGCCAGGGGCTTACCCTGGTGGGCCGCGTGCCAAAGGTTGCTGATCCCTGAACTATGCCCTCTGACAAGGGACACAAGCAACTTCACCTTCTAGGGAGAAATCATAGAATCATAGAATCATAGAATCTCAGGGTTGGAAGGGACCTCAGGAGGTCATCTAGTCCAACCCCCTGCTCAAAGCAGGACCAACCCCAACTAGATCATCCCAGCCAGGGCTTTGTCAAGCCTGACCTTAAAAACCTCTAAGGAAGGAGATTCCACCACCTCCCTAGGTAACCCATTCCAGTGCTTCACCACCCTACTAGTGAAAAAGTTTTTCCTAATATCCAACCTAAACCTCCCCCTCTGCAACTTGAGACCATTACTCCTTGTTCTGTCATCTTCTACCACTGAGAACAGTCTAGATCCATCCTCTTTGGAACCCCCTTTTAGGTAGTTGAAAGCAGCTATCAAATCCCCCCTCACTCTTCTCTTCTGCAGGCTAAACAATCTCAGTTCCCTCAGCCTCTCCTCATAAGTCATGTGCTCCAGCCCCCTAATCATTTTTGTTGCCCTCCGTTGGACTCTTTCCAATTTATCCACATCCTTTTTGTAGTGTGGGGCCCAAAACTGGACACAGTACTCCAAATGAGGCCTCACCAGTGCCGAATAGAGGGGAATAATCACGTCCCTCGATCTGCTGGAAATGCCCCTACTTATACAGCCCAAAATGCCGTTAGCCTTCTTGGCAACAAGGGCACACTGTTGACTCATATTCAGCTTTTCGTCCACTGTAACCCCTAGGTCCTTTTCTGCAGAACTGCTGCCCAGCCATTCGGTCCCTAGTCTGTAGCAGTGCATGGGATTCTTCCGTCCTAAGTGCAGGACTCTGCACTTGTCCTTGTTGAACCTCATCAGATTTCTTTTGGCCCAATCCTCTAATTTGTCTAGGTCCCTCTGTATCCTATCCCTACCCTCCAGCGTATCTACCACTCCTCCCAGTTTAGTGTCATCTGCAAACTTGCTAAGGGTGCAGTCCACATCATCCTCCAGGTCGTTGATGAAGATATTGAACAAAACCGGCCCCAGCACCGACCCTTGGGGCACTCCACTTGATACCGGCTGCCAACTAGACATGGAGCCATTGATCACTACCCGTTGAGCACGACCATCCAGCCAGTTTTCTATCCACCTTACCGTCCATTCATCCAGCCCATACTTCTTTAACTTGCTGGCAAGAACGCTGTGCGAGACTGTATCAAAAGCTTTGCTAAAGTCAAGAAATAGCACATCCACTGCTTTCCCCTCATCCACAGAGCCAGTTATCTCATCATAGAAGGCAATTAGGTTAGTCAGGCATGACTTGCCCTTGGTGAATCCATGCTGACTGTTCCTGATCACTTTCCCCTCCTTTAAGTGGTTCAAAATTGATTCCTTGAGGACCTGTTCCATGATTTTTCCAGGGATTGAGGTGAGACTGACTGGCCTGTAGTTCCCCGGATCTTCCTTCTTCCCTTTTTTAAAGATGGGCACTACATTAGCTTTTTTCCAGTCATCCGGGACCTCCCCCGATTGCCATGATTTGTCAAAGATAATGGCCAATGGCTCTGCAATCACATCGGCCAACTCCTTTAGCACCCTCGGATGCAGTGCATCCGGCCCCATGGACTTGTGTTCGTCCAGCTTTTCTAAATAGTCCCGAACTACTTCTTTCTCCGCAGAGGGCTGGTCACCTCCTCCCCATACCGTGCTGCGGAGTGCAGCCATCTGGGAGCTGCCCTTGTCTGTGAAGACAGAGGCAAAAAAAGCATTGAGTACACTAGCTTTCTCCACATCCTCTGTCACAAGGTTCCCTCCCTCATTCAGCAAGGGGCCCACACATTCCTTGACTTTCTTCTTGTTGCTAACATACCTGAAGAAACCCTTCTTGTTACTCCTAACATCTCCAGCTATCTGCAACTCCAAGTCTGATTTGGCCTTCCTAATTTCACTCCTGCATGCCTGAACAATATTTTTATACTCCTCCCTGGTCATTTGTCCAATCTTCCACTTCTTGTAAGCTGCATTTTTGTGTTTAAGACGAGCAAGGATTTCACTGTTAAGCCAAGCTGGTCGCCTGCCATATTTACTTTTCTTTCTACACATCAGGATGGTTTGTTCCTGCAACCTCAATAAGGTTTCTTTAAAATACAGCCAGCTTTCCTCGACTCCTTTCCCCCTCATGTTATTCTCCCAGGGGACCTTGCCCATCAGTTCCCTGAGGGAGTCAAAGTCTGCTTTTCTGAAGTCCAGGCTCTGTATTCTACTGTTCTCCTTTCTTCCTTGTGTCAGGATCCTGAACTCGACCATCTCATGGTCACTGCCTCCCAGGTTCCCATCCACTATTGCTTCCTCTACTATTTCTTCCCTGTTTGTGAGCAGCAGGTCAAGAAGAGCTTTTCCCCTAGTTGGTTCCTCCAGCACTTGCACCAGGAAATTGTCCCCTACACTTTCCAAAAACTTCCTAGATTGTCTGTGGACCGCTGTATTGCTCTCCCAGCAGATGTCGGGGTGATTAAAGTCACCCATGAGAACCAGGGCCTGTGATCTAGTAACTTCTGTTAGTTGCTGGAAGAAAGCCTCGTCCACCTCATCCGCCTGGTCTGGTGGTCTGTAGCAGACTCCCACCACGACATTACCCTTGCTGCTCACACTTCTCAATTTAATCCAGAGACTCTCAGGTTTTTCTGCGGTTTCATACTGGAGCTCTGAGCAGTCATACTGCTCTCTTACATACAATGCAACTCCCCCACCTTTTCTGCCCTGCCTATCCTTCCTGAACAGTTTATATCCATCCATGACAGTACTCCAATCGTGTGAGTTATCCCACCAAGTCTCTGTTATTCCAATTACGTCATAATTCCTTGACTGTGCCAGGACTTCCAGTTCTCCCTGCTTGTTCCCCAGGCTTCTTGCATTTGTGTATAGGCATTTAAGATAACTCACCGATTGTCCTGCTGTCCCAGTATGGGGCAGGAGCCCTCCCCTCTTGCACTCACCTACTTGTGCTTCCTCCCGGTATCCCACTTCCCCACTTACCTCGGGGCTTTGGTCTCCTTCCCCCGGTGAACCTAGTTTAAAGCCCTCCTCACTAGGTTGGCCAGCCTGCTTCCAAAGATGCTCTTCCCTCTCTTCGTCAGGTGGAGCCCGTCTCTGCCTAGCACTCCTTCTTCTTGGAACACCATCCCATGGTCAAAGAATCCAAACCCTTCTCTCCGACACCATCTGCGTAGCCATTCGTTGACTTCCACGATTCGACGGTCTCTACCCCGGCCTTTTCCTGCCACAGGGAGAATGGACGAGAATACCACTTGCGCCTCAAACGCCTTTATCCTTCTTCCCAGAGCCACGTAGTCTGCGGTAATACGCTCAAGGTCATTCTTGGCAGTATCATTGGTGCCCACGTGGAGAAGCAGGAAGGGGTAGCGATCTGAGGGCTTGATGAGTCTCGGCAGTCTCTCCGTCACATCACGAATCCTAGCCCCTGGCAAGCAGCACACCTCTCGGTTTTCCTGGTCAGGGCGGCAGATAGATGACTCAGTCCCCCTGAGGAGAGAGTCCCCGACCACCACCACCCTCCTCCTCCTCTTGGGAGTGGTGGTCGTGGAACCCCCATCCCTAGGACTGTGCATCTCATGCCTTCCAATCAGTGGAGTCTCCTTCTGCTCTGTTCCCTCAGATGCATCATTCACTCCACTCTCTGCACTAGAAAGATATGCTCTTCCACTTTTCTCCATTTTGGGATTTCAAATTATCAGGCCCTCCTGTCCAAATATGATTTCACTAATTATAAGTTTTTGGAATGTAAGGTCAAGCTTCCTGAGCAGGACAGGACCCACTTCCAGGCCTTAGTGGATGAAGGCAGATTGGTGGCCAACATTTTCATCCAACTCATGGTGGAACCAGCAGATACTGCACTTACTGGTATGCAGCCATCGTTATGAGGAGAAACTCATGGTTACGATCTGCAGGTTTCCCATGCAGAATACCATCCATGATCTGCTATTCGATATTGTCAACCTACTTCATGAGAAGACGGATGAGTCACTCCAATCCCTCAAAGTCTCAATGGACAATTCTTTGCTCACTGAGCACTTACACCCCTGCTCCCAAGAGAAAACACCAGAGACAGCGGGATAAGGCAAGACCAACTCCTAGACTGTTTTACACCACTGTCCTCAGAAACCACCATTCTAGAAACAGAGAGATTATGGACCTAGGAACCCAGCCTCTGCAACATCCACTTCCACACCTTATTCACCCACAAGCAAAGAGTATTTTTGACAGGACTGTTGAGATCTACAATCCTTTTCTGATGCCACTTCATTTCCCTCCTCTGACATTGGAGGCCACCTTACCAATTTTTCAAAAACTGGACGGCCCTAACTACAGACAAATGGGTATTGGAGTTTATTCATGGTGGCTGTTTGATTGAGCTTCTGGTATCTCCTACCCACAAACCCCTTTCCCAGTCCCTTTGGGGGACCACTCTCACAAGGAGATGCTATAACAAGAGGTAGACTCCCTTCTTCTCCAGGGAGCCACAGAACGGATTATTATTAATTTATTATTAATTATTAATTATTATTGTAATTGCAATAATATGCTAGATATTTTCCAGACCTATAAAATAAATAAATTGGGCCAGATCCTCAAGTGCTATAGGTTGCCTTTGCTCCACTGACTTCTATAACAGCTAATATTTATGCCTGCTGAGGATCTGGCACACAATCTCTATCCCCAAAATAGTTACTAAAATTCTCTGTTGATAAAGCAGTCTTGTCTTAGTCACAATTGAAAGTATTTGGCTAATATTTACTCTTCTCAGACTGTGTTGTGCCAACGTGTAAGGAAAGATTTTTACACAGCTTTGCAGAACTGATTTAGATCTTAGAACATTCTGATAACTGTGCAACAGAAAGTGAATGAGAACAGTTGTATAGATTATCCCAGTTTGTAGTATATTTCCATATAGCTTTTTCAAGAGGATTTGAAAGAAGTTATACAGAAAAATGCACAGAAACACTACAAATTGTAGTAAAACACAACATATCAATTTTGCTACAATATAGAACTTTTTATCCTTCTGCTCATTTAATGTAATTTTTAAAGAGGCTAAGCGTTGTTATACTGATCTCTTTAAATATTCAAAGCACAGTAAAGATATCTATTAATAAATGTCCTAACATCTCCCTGATGAAATGAGAGGTATTATCATCCTTAATTTGCATAGGAGTTAAGATAGATTTAGATTTTAATTGGACATTGCCAAAGCCATCTGAGAAGCCAATAAGTATGATGAGATTAGAACTCATTTTACATTCATGTATATATGTCCTGTGTTTTTCTAGAAACACTAGAAAAAACTGTCCACAAAATTCAAACCTCTCCATCCAAGTTGTCAGGAGTGGCACTGATTGTGAATGCCCACCTTTTTAGATATCCAACTTGAGATATTTTGAGACTGATTTTAAACTGTTCTTGACAGACAAAAATATACTTTGGGGGTGGGAGGAAGGAATGCATTTCTGTGTATTTTTTTGAACCAAAACAAATCAAATATTAATTATTTGTTTTTCAGTCCCTCCTGATAAAGGCATAATTAGGTTTTGCTTTTTTGAGAAATATTTTAAAGTTTCTTTTAAGAGTCTGATTATAATTAAACTTTGCTCTCATAATTACAGAGAAAACTGCTGCTTTAATTACCATCAACATTGGATTTTATTCTCTGATGAGTTAGTTAAGGAAACAGGTAGTCCATTATTATAACCAACTGACATTTTATGGTATTATATGGGGTTGTAAGTTACAGACCTCCCACCGAATCAGAACTAAAGTGCTTATGTAGTCACACAGAAGGGCAGAGGACCAGCAGTTAGAGTTTATTATGGTGCGGAATGGATAGCATGAACATTTCCAAGCATAAAAACAGTCCATTATGTATTCATGTAAGACAATATAATGGGACAAGAGGTCACCTGCCATGAAAATGTAGATTGATGAGGATTTCAATAGAGCTGATACAGATGAGTTACACTGTGGGATAAGTTGTGCCAAAACACATTCAGGGATGTGTGCACAAAAAGACACAAGGAGCCTTCCTCCCGGCCCCCATTGCACAACTGTGGATGGGCCAAGGGCAGTTTCAGGACTTGAGAAACAAGGGACGCTAGAGTTGACAACAGTGCTAGAAACATCATGTAGAGGATAGAGTGATATAATGATGGCTAGGCCATAAGATGGCTGCCCTTGACATGGCCAGAGAAGTTGGAATTGTGTGCACAGGGAGCATACTGTACAATCTAGAAGGGTATAGCAGCAGTCACTGCTGTCTGTCCCATCTTCAACAATACATTTAGAAGATGCTATGAATAAGTAGGCCCTCTTCATTCTCTCTACCATGGGCACAGGTTTATAAACATTCGAGTTCAATATTGGGAAGGGTAGATTATAACTTTCATATTATATATATATATATATACACACACACACACACACACATATACACAGAGTCAATTCTGCAGTTTTTCTTTCATAAAACACACACACACACCCTACCTCTACCTGGAAAGGAGAGTAGTAATTATTCCCCTCTGGAAGTCAGTGTGAAAGCTCCCATTGACTCAAATGGTGCAGGATCAAGTCCATAATGCTTTTGTTTCCTCCCCAGTCCCCAAACCAGCAAAGACCATAAAGGAAATAAAGATGCTGCCACATAACTCTGGTATAACTCAGCGGTTAAGGCCCTTTAAATACAGTCCATCAGGTACTACTTAAGATATTGTTGCCCAGCACTGTCAGAAACTGCACACCACTGTTTTTTTTCCCCTTCAACTAACCAAGTGCACTTCAAATCCCCTTCTACATCTAGGGCAAAATAATTTTGACACTGCAGCCTTACATTCTTAATTACTTGCAATACTGAGAATTAACTTAACAGCAGTTGAAAGGTGCAGGTGTCAAGCAGGTGTTTCAATTCCACCTACAAAAAAAGCAGATAGCAAAGGCTGGGAAAAATAGATAGAGTGTGTTAGATTGCACTGTGTATATGTCTTGTCGGCACAATGTTAAAAAATTCTTTAATAAATAGAGACTCTAAAATGGAGGCAAACCTTTCAAATGTCCCTTGTTTCAGACCCACATTTACTACCTTTAAGACAGTTGATGGTACCACACTTTTATGTTTGGGAATTATTTACATCAGAAATTTGGAATCATGGAATCCAAGACCTAAGTGCACCATCCCCTATTGAAATCAGTAAGTCTATTCACTCAAAAGTTAAGCATAATTATTTTACTGCCCAGAGATAGAGTATTATTCATGCTAAAAATATTTAATCTCATTGCCTTAAATTTATCTGAACTTATAATTTTCTTTTTTTCTCCATTCTGGGTCTTTGTCAAACAACATGTCCCCCAGTTGGGCTTTGGCCAGTGAAGTGTGGACTGGACATTTGTTAGATCTGAACCAGGAAAGGAATGCATGATTGGTCAGCCTATATGCCACAAAGAGTGCTAATACCATGCCAACAGCACTTTGTAATTAGAAAGTGGCACTGTACTTTTTGAACGTCCTGAGAGAGTCCTTAAAACAATGATTAAAAAAGATTCACTGAAACAGAAAAATGAAGTTTCTGGTGAAATATGGTATTACTTATAATTTAACCATATGGATGTGCTGGAGACAGAAGCAAAGGTCTACTTAAATAAGGTGTTGGATAAATGGACTGGATAGAGTCTTCTTTTTTAAACAGAATGGCCATTATTATTTCTGTAGAAAAAGGCCTGTCAGAGTCTCCATTAAAATATTTGGGAGATCGTAGGAATTCCACTGCAAAAATTCAATCCAGATGTAATTTGGCATACAATACTTAAGCATGAAAGTTAATTAGTTTTACTAATTCTTACCAGAAAGAAAAAAGTTTAACCATTTTTAAGATAAAGGTTTTTGTTGCTGTTGTTTTGTTTTTAGAAAAAAAAATAGTTTTATAGTCTTTTAGGCATTTTCCTGATTTACAATAATTTGGCAAACAATATTTGAAGAGATGGTCAACATTTTCCATTTTTTTAACTTCCAAAAGCATATTTTCTTCAAAAACAAAGAGTCACTGGATCTTAACTATGAGTAGTAGTAATGAGAACAACAGTCATCTACTGGAATTTTGTCGTTCTTGCTAGTATGTGGTTTAAAACATCAACACCTCCATAGACTGTGTGAGCTGATTGTTGGTTGTCCAGCACTAAATTTAAGATTCAAATACTTTCATGAAGAAAAAAAATGTTTCAGCATGTACAAGCTTTTATAGGCACAGGAATTTAATTTCTCAAAGGGGGAAACCATTTGAGATTATATTCTGATGGAGCAAAACAGATATACATTTTAAGACATGTTAAGACAGCTGTTGGAAAAGAATATACTTTAAAGAAATGCTGGCAACTTTAGATCCATGACGTCTTAACTTTTTTCCAATATGTGTACAAGCAAAGCCTAACTTTATTCTTACAAATTCTTAAGACTACTTGTCACGGAGGGTGGGGGAGTCAGGCCCTGCACCCCTCTTCCCGGGATTCAATGTGACTCTCAGCCAGCCAGTAGAACAAAAGGTTTATTAGGGTTGCCAGGAAAGAGTCTAAACAGAGCTTGTAAGTATGACCAGGACCTCTCAGCTGGGCCCTTCTGGGGGGCAGGGAGCTTAGACCCCAGCTCTGGGGCTCCCTGCATTTCACCACCCAGCTCCAAACTGAAAACCAGCCAGCCAAACCTCCAGCAGGCTCTTCCCCTCCCCCGGGGCCCCTCCTCTCGCCTTTTACCATTCTCCCAGCCAAAGGTGTCACCTCCCAACCCCCGTCCTGGCTCATGTTACAGCCCCAGGTAAAGTCTCGCATTCCCAATGCAGCCTGTCCCAGGGAACCTCCCGCCGCAAGCCTCCCAGGTCAAATCCATCTCGCTCCCTACTCCGTCACACTACTCCCCTGCTGTCTTGGAACTTTTAAAATACATGCAACTCCACTTTTATCCCTAGTCTTTGCATTTATTACAAATTGAAGCTTTTCACTGCAATCAATACCTCTGATTATTTAGCAGCTTTGAAAATAAGGCCATTTCAATGGGGACCTTCAAATTACAGTGAAGTCAATAGGAGTTGTCTTAATTTACTCATTTTTCATTTACAAAACTCCTCTCCCCACAACTGGCACCAGTCCAACAGACTGATCATCTATGCTCTACACTGGCTTCCCATAAAATTTCTAATCAAGTTCAAAGCACTCCAGGATATCTAAAAGTTAAATGCTCCATTGCAAAAACCATGGTAGACAAATACCCTTATCTGACACAAAGGAAGTCATTACACTAAGAATATAGCTTGTCTGTGTGGAAGACTAACCTTTCTCCGGGGTTTGTCCATGACCGGAATGAACTCCTCCAGGAACAAAGGACCATCACAAATGTCTGCTCAAAGTGCAAGGCACTTCTTCTTTTAAACTTTGCCTTCTTTAACAAACACAGAGCAACAGGTGTATTTATATAAAAAACAAAACCACATATCATCAAAACAAGACATTCAACTCCACATGCTTCTCCCCTCAGGAAGGGACGAGAGAATAACCAACATGTCACAGATGTTTAGTTAAGTTTTCTTAATGCACTACTAGAAGGTGCTCAGATACTATGGTAATTAGCATGATGTAAGAGCATGGATTTTTAGAGCCTGATCTTGTTACCAAAGAGATCAGTGGGAACTTACCAATGAGATCAATGGGTACTTTCCTATTGATTTAAGGCAGGCCTGCACAACATGCGGCCCACGTGGGCTCACTGTGCGGCCCGCGGGGGGGGGGGGGGGGTCAGTAGGTGGGCTCACTGTGTGGCCCAAAATCTGGGACTATGTCCGTTGGTCCTTTTTCCTGCTTGTCTCTGGGCTGGGGGTTGTCCCAATGCTGCAAAGAGGGTGTTCCCAAAGGAAGGTGCTTGCTTCTAACCCCCGAGGCCATCAGTATGTCTGCTCTTCTCTAGTCAGCCCACTTGACAAGTTTGATTGTCCTTGGTCTGGTTCCCATCCCCTCTCCAAGGGTTGCAGCTGTCTGGAGGTGCTTGCATTCCATGCCTTCCTCATTCACACCTCATTCATTCAATAGGGCAATTGAATACAAAGTGGGGGGAAGATCTTATTCTACTTCTCCCAAAAAGACATTTTTCTTTTACCTTAATTATACTGCCTTAGGGGCCCGCTATAACATATTACCAAGGTTTAATACAAAGTAATATAAAAGTTATACAAAAATGCATAATGCAGAGTTGTATCTACAACTGCATTGATTAACTGTTGTGTGCAGTAATATAGTGACCCCTGGGGGGGGTGAAGAGGACTGTGATGGTGGGGCCGAGCGGGGAGGGGGCGGATCCTATTTTACTGCTGTGATCTGGTCACCCTATGCGTGCTGTTTCTTTCCCCCTCTACAGGCTTCCACACCCCAGCACTGGGGAAGGAGGGGTTGTTTCCACAGGGTGGGTGGCGCTGCGGGGAAGGGGGTGGGGGGTGTTTCCATGGGGCCAGGGGGTTTCAGCCCTCAGCTGTTTTCTTTGGACTAATATGGCCCTCACCGCTTTACGAGTTGTGCAGGCCTGATTTAAGGAATGCAGGATCAGAGCCTTAATGAACCAGAATATATTGTCTAAAGATGTAATAAAATAATGTTGAGTTTCTTCCAATAGTATAAACCCAGACACTATTAAGTGCTCAAAGAATCTTTAAGAGTTATGCTTCCTCCTGATTTCATCAGAGGACACAGATGTGACTCTTCTGTGCTTTCTAACCAATATCACAACAAAAATGTACTAAATTAAGTGTGTTAAGAAATTTGTTATGCTCTGCATGTGTACAGCTCCCATAAACACCAATGGTAGTTACGATAGACTGAAGGAAATAGACCCCTAAATGTGAAAACCCTTCACATTCACAGAGAGTAGTAGTTTCTTGCTCCCATCAAATGTAATTTGGCAGTCATAAGAAAACTTAAACAAAACAAATGATCTTGGACTCTGAAGGAATTCAACATATTTAGTATGAGCATCTACATTTTTCTTTTCCATTCCCAAACAGAGCTACACGTTTGCAAGGTTTAAAAAACTAAGTCTTTTCTTTTACATATTTACAGGTAATGTTAATTAGACGAAGATATTGCTTAGATTCTAATCCTATTCCCATGCAGTCAATGGATGTCTTTAACATTTGTCTCAATGGGGAAAGTAATAGGCTTATGTGGAATGGTTCTAATTTGGATAAAGAGTGAAAATAAAAACATTTCATCTTTAAAATTAAACAAAAATGCATGAAAAAAAATGTATACGGTTTTTAATCATATACCTAACTTTAAGCATATTAGCAGTGGCTAAGTCAACGAGGCTCTTTATATGCTTACATATTTTGCTGAATTGGGACTTCAAGGTTTAAGGAAATCCATTAAAACCTTCTCTCTTTCTCTCTCCCCCAGCACACACACACTTCAGAGGAGCTGCTACATTCTCCATGGTCACATTTTGTCTTCTCCTGCCTAGGGTGGGAAGAGACTACAGGCAACTCCCCTACGCAGGGATGGAAAACAGTCTCTCACTCTGCACTCCTTGAACACGGGGAGTCGGCAAGAAGTAGAGTCAAAACTTTCAAGTGAAACTTAAAATTCCAGTGGTGTAGAGCTAGGCTCTTACATACTTCTGCACTAGCTACCACTGATGGGAATGCACATTGAAACTTATGGAAGTTGCTGCTCCATGATCTTCCAAGAACAAAATGCCTCCAGCCATTACTGTTGCTCCTGATCATTAATGCTGCGGTGACTTCTCAAGCGACAATCTCACCCAGAGCTGGAGTTCTCTAATCTGATGATTGAAAAGAAAAAAGGGACACTTTTCAAACTTTTAACTACAAAAAAAACTCCAAACGTTTGGTGCAGCCCAGCAATCTGAAAGTTTAAAGATTAAAAAATAAAAGCTTTTCTGCATGATTAAACTGCAGTGTATTTTGCTTTCATCTTAAACATAAAAGCATGTTTTGATGGCTAAAATAATAAAGCACATTGGAAATTGCTTTATAGTTTCTTATGTACAACTTTCATACTTGAAGTACTGCAAACAAGGGGCCCAAATCCTTCTCTCATTGAATCAAATTAGTGTTTACCACTAATGGAATCAGACCCTTTGTCAGTTATTCCCTTCAAGATGGCTGCCAAAAAGCAGTTGACTCAGAAGTGGCTGAGTAATTTAAAACTTTTCTTTGAAATCTGTTCCACTGTGTGTTCATGCTGAGAAATATTTCTTCCCTTTTGAAGCTCTAGACAGGTGGACAGAGCAAGAGGAATATAATTTTCATTTAAGAGACAAATATATGAATATTTTTGATCACCTGGAGAGTCGCTGGGGGAACAAATGAAACACTCCTTCTTAGCTGAAGTACACAAGAATACTGCATACAATCACACCACAGTACAAATGGTGGTAGGGTTCATGTCACTGGACTGCACTTTATCAGAATAAAAGCACAACTTCCCCATATTCTCAGGGTAACAAGTAAAATAATGATGGACAGGTCTTTTCATTGTTAAACAAGTTTTAAAAATTATATATTCTGTCTCTACATTTTTCCCATGCTCAACGATATGCCAGAAGCAAAACTGAACACGAAACAATTAAGTCTAAAGGCTTCCAGTGCACAGTCTCATTCATTTTGCACCACATTGCTATGGGAGCTTATGTAACTTTCTGCTGCAGACCAGTGGCGGATGTAGAGTTAGTGGGGCCCTGTGCGCAGCTTCATTCCCCCCCCCCCCTCGATCGGGACCCAGTCAAGAAAAAGAACGATCTCTTTTATCTCCCCTCCATTTTTCATTCTTTTTTCATCCTCCTCCTATATTATAAGTAATGGAAAGTAAATGAAAATAAAATGAGGTACCTTGATTGGGGCTGGGGGTTGGGGTTCAGGAGAGGGTGCAGCGTGTGGGCTCTGGGAGGAAGTTTAGGTGCAGAGTGTGGGCTCTGGGCTGGGGTGCAGGAGGGGGGCAGGAGGGGAGCACTTACATGGGGTGGCACGGCTCCCAAAGTGACCAGCACACACACCCCTCTGGCAGTGGTTCCTAGGCGGGGGGACCAGGGAGTCTCCACACACTGCTGTCTGCAGGCGCTGCCCCCTCAGCTCCCATTGGCCACAGTTCCTGGACAATGGGAACTGCGGTGTTGGAGCTCAAGGCGGGAGCAGTGTGGGGCCACCAGCCATGGCATGCAGGCAGCCTGCCTGCCTGAGCCCAGCTGCGCCATTGGCCAGGACTCAGGGACAGGTTGTCAGATGAGATTTGTCCTGCATTTGGGGGACCCCCCTGTCGTTGAGGGCTCCATGCTACCGCACACTTTGTTTTATGGTAAATCCGCTCCTGCTGCAGACTCAGTAGCTCCTCCATTGAGATTTAATTGTCTTACATTTCCAGGCTTTTAACTGAAGCCTTGTGGACATCTTGAAGCAAACTGCCTCCCCCCATGGTAACCTCAAACCACAGCTCAGCATGCTGAGCATTGCTTGCATTCCCCAACTAGATACACATACATTGACCAGGATTCTTATGCCACTTTATCTCTGTCAGAAGCACAGGAGCAAGATTTGTACAATAGCAGCACTTAAGTTTCTACCAGTTTGAATGATTTTACTAGTTCTAATGATATTCCCCATTATGTGGGGAGGAATTATATGCTGAACTGGTAAAAGTATTCAAGCCAGACAAAACCTTTCAGGTGCAACCGCTATTACTTCCATGAAAGGGGAGAAAAAGAATTTCACAGATATTTAATATTTGAAATCCTGAATTATAGCTGTAGATGGCTCCTACCTTGACAAAACTTTTAATTAACCACCCCCCCCCAATCTAATAAACATCTGGTTTAGTTGCCAAGACAGCCCCACCTTTGCAACACTACTCTGAGCCTGTGACCACAAAGTAACTATAAGCAAAGCCTTGAGCAGCTTGACATGGGAGTCAGATTTACAGGTTTACAATGGCCGGTTAGGCCATGCAGTGGGCCTATTTCTTCAGCCATGAAATTGCAAGCAAGTCAGCAGTAGAGACAGAAGCTTGCCAATTTTTCCCCCTGTTTTGTCACCTTATAAAAAAAGGTTCTTGTCCTCACTCTCATTTGATAACCTCATGCTGCAAGTTTAATTGAGGTTAATGAACACTACTCAGATGGATTAAGTTAAGCATCTAAAAAAGCATATGCATCATCATCAATGGGAGCTTTGTCATTCACTTCAATGATCATAGGATAAGCCCCTTTGTTAATTTTATAATGTCAGTAAGCAAGGAATAAAAATGTGCTTTATTATATTTCTAACAGCAAATGAATTTATTATTTCTATTATCTGGCAAACTGGTCATTATAAACATACACACAAAAGGGAACTAGTAAGTTGATGCATGCAAATGGTTCAGGCGCAACTCAGTATCTTTTTTGAGAGAGACGTTTGCATAACCACTTGCATCATATTAAAAACAACAGACTCTTACTGTCTAGTTTAAATTTGTTGAGTGAACTGATGCAAATGAGCACTTCAAATTCACTTTTCTCCCAATTACTTCAAGACCAGTTTAGAACATCTCTATTCAGAACTAAAAGCTTTTGCTTTTTTTAATTGTTAAATGCAAAGAGGCAGAAGGACATTGGAGACCAGTGTGATTGTGAAGAAATTGAAAGGTGCTTGTGAAAAGTGATATAAATAGAAAGCCAAAGGCATAATAGAATGAATAAGATCTGGAAGAAGGGGGAATAGAAGATAAGTGAACATGATTAAAGGATAATTGGAGAACAGAGGTTAATGCTGAACACTGATGGCAATAATAAATAAATAAATAAAATAAGTAAATAAATGTGTTAGTCTCTAAGGTGCCACAAGTATTTCTTTCTTTCTTATTTTCTTTTTGCTGACACAGACTAACACGGCTACTACACTGTAACTGATGGCAAAGCGCATTCCAAGTACATAATTGCTGTTCAAGTTTGAAATAAACGAATAAATGGTTCCCTTAAAAAATACAAAGGTGCCAGACAAAAAGAATGGTGAATTTCTTAACCTTTACCTTGATTCTTTCCCCTTCCACAGAGGGAGGAGGAAGACTAACAGAAGAGAAAGATTTTGTGGTACAATAGGGGAAAAGCAAAATTGTGCTTAGACTACAGAAATGGAAGTGGGACAGGACTGCTCAGGGGATTGTAAATATCGTAAAGAATTTTCCCTTCCAGATTGCTGGTTCATATCAGAATACTTCTGTAATGACCTACATGTGCTGCTGGGTCTGGTGACTGGTTGCTAGGGTGTCTGATTTTGCATTGGTCATAAACATACAGCTAAGGGAGCCTAGATTTCCTCCTTACCTGTAAGGAGTTAAGAAGCTCAAATAGCCTGTTTGACACCTGACTAACAGGACCAATGGGGAAAGAATATACTGTCAAATCTTGGGAGGGGGAAAGGTTTTGTTTGTGCTCTGTGTGTGTTCTCTCTTGGGACTGAGAAGTGCCAGACAGAAATCCATTTTCTCCAACACATCCTAATCCAAGTCTCCAATATTGCAACCAGTATAGGTGAGCCAGGCAAGGTGGATTAGTTTATCTTTTGTTTTGATTGTGAATTTTCCCTATGCTAAGAGAGAGGTTTATTCCTGTTTTCTGTAACTTGAATTTTCCCTGTGCTAAGAGGTAGGTTTATTCCTATTTTCTGTAAATTTAAGGTTTTGCCCAGAGGGGAATCCTCTGTGTTTTGAATCTGAATACCCTGTAAAGTATTTTTCATCCTGATTTTACAGAGATGATTTTTACCTCTCTTTTTTTAATAAAATCCTTTTTTAAAGAACCTGGCTGATTTTTCCATCATGCCAAGACCCAGGGGTTTGGGTCTTTGATCACTTTGTAACCAATTGGTTAGGATATTATTCTCAAGCCTCCCCAGGAAAGGGGGTGTAAGGGCTTAGGGGGATTTGGGGGGGAAGAGGAACTCCAAGTGGTCCTTTTCCCTGGTTCTTTGTTAAATCACTTGGTGGTGGCAGCGTTACTAATCCCAAGGTACAAGGGAGAGTTTGTGCCTTGGAGAGTTTTTAACCTACGCTGGTAGAAATAAGCTTAGGGGGTCTTTCATGTGGGTCCCCACATGAGTGGAAAGACTGCAGAGAATAAGAAGGAAGTACATAGTTTTATTTATGGTTGACAGAGAATTCCTTAAGAGTTCTTTGGATAATGATTTATATTGTGGCAGAGAGAGTACCCTTATAAAGTCAGAGGATGATACCAAGCTGAGAGAGTTGCAGGTGCTTCAGAGGATAGGATTAAAATTCAAAATGAGCTGGGCAAATTGTCTGAAGTAAATAGGATGAAATTCAATAAGGACAAATGCAAAGTACTCCACTTAGGAAGGAACAATCAGTTGCACACATACAAAATGGGAAATGACTAAGTAGGAAAGAGCACTGCAGAAAGAGATCTGAGGGTTATAGTGGCTCACAAGTTAAATATGAGTCAAGAGTGTCACACTGATGCCAAAAAAAAATCAAACATAATTCTGGGATGTATTAGCAGAAGTGTTGTAAGCAAGACATGTGAAGTAATTCTTCCACAATTCTATGCACAGACAAGGCCTCAGCTGGAGTATTATGTCCAGTTCTGGGTGCCACATTTCAGAAAAGATGTGGACAAATTGGAGAAAATCTAGAGAAGAGCAACAAAAGTGATTAAAGGTCTAGAAAACATGACCTATCAGAAAATACTGAAAATATTAGGTTTGTTTAGTCTGGAGAAGGTAAGACTGAGAGGGGACATGATAATAGTTTTCAAGTATACAAAAGTTTGTTACAAGCAGGAGGATGAAAAATTATTCTCATTAACCTCTGTGGATAGGTCAAGATGCAATGGTCTTAAATTGCACCAAGGGAGGTTTAGATTGGACATTAGGAAAAACTTCCTAACTCTCAGGCTGGTTAAGCACTGGAACAAATTGCCTAGGGAGGTTGTGGAATCTCTGTCATTGGAGATTTTTAAGAACAGATAAGTAAAATACCTATCAGGAACGGTCTAGCTATTACATCAGGTATTGGCAACCTTTGGTATGCGGCCCGCCAGGTTAAGCCCCACTGGCAGGCCTGCTGGTTACCTTCCGCATCCGCGGGTTCGGCCAATCGCAGCTACCACTGGCCGCGGTTCGCCATTCCGGGCCAATGGGGGCTGCAGGAAGTCATGGCCAGCACATCCCTCGGTCTGCACCACTTCGCGCTGCCCCCATTGGCCTGGAGCGGCAAACCGCAGCCAGTGGGAGCTACGATCGGCCGAACCTCCAGACGCAGCAGGTAAACAAACTAGCAGGCAATGTGCCAAAGATTGCCGATCCCTATATTACATAGTCCTCCCTTCAGTTCAGGCGACTGGACTAGAGGACCCATTGATGTCCCTTCCAGTCTTACACTTTAATGGTACATACCAATTCACTTCAGAGGCATCTGTATTGACAATAAGCCAAAAGAGAGATCAGAATGTGCAAGAGAATGAAAATACAGACAGGGCTGAATTTTTAAGGTGAAAGCCACAATTTTTTTTTTAAAACCCACACTTTAATTGTGGAGCCAAACCAGGCCAAGAGGGTCCACCAATTACTTGCCAGATCTCTCACTCATGCTTGCCCAAAGCGACCATCTGCCAGATGTATGTCTGCACAGCAAGTAGACATCTGCAGCTGGCCCATGCCAGCCGACTCAGGCTCATGGGATTCAGACTGTTTCATTATTGTGTCAACTTCTGGGCTCTGAGACCCAGTGAGGTGAGAGGGTCCCAGAGTCCAGGCTCCAGCCCAAGTTCCAAAGTCTACACAGCAGTGAAACATTTCCTGACTCTGGGCCCATGGTCCTCACAGGGCTCTTGGTTGTCATCTCCCCAGTGGGTTAAGGGAATCCAGGCGCTCACACTACACTGGGTTCCAGTCCAGGGTCCCTATAACCAGCAGCCAAGGTCTGCTCCAGAAGACTCCACTCTGCTGCCTCTTGAACTTTTTCCTACCATAGCTTGTCAGCAGACCTTTCCCATGGACTCTCTAAATTCACCCAGTTTCAAGGCCAGGACTTGAAGGACTCTGTCATGAAATTCCCCAACAACCCTAAACCTAAAGCACAAACAAAACAATGTCTGCCCTCCTCAGATTTAACCTTTCATCCCTTGTGAGTTTCCATGGCTTTGTCAGGGAAAGAGCCCTGGGAGGTGTTAAGTGGAAGATGTCTCAATCCTATGCTTAGCTGTATTCCCAATCCCCCACCACCTTCACATCAGGGCTGAGTTCCTCTATGATGAAACTCCTGCTCTTGGGTTCAGTGAGCTCTCCCTCTACCTCAGGGTTCCCATGAATCTTCTACCTGACAGGGTATCCCAGCTCTGGCCAGTTCCATTACTACTGTAACACCGACCCAGACATGGGCATCAGCAGCAGCGATCAAACCTGGGACCTCTGGAGCTAAACACACAAGCCTCTACTGCATGAGCTAAAAGAGACATCTCTGTTAGCGAAGGCTGTAGCAGGCTCATCAATCTCTAGCTGGCCTAGCCACCACTAGAGGGGACAGAGTGCCAATCCCGGCAAGCAGGGGCTATCCTACCTTCTTTGCACCAGGTCCTCTTGCTCCTCTTTCCTTTACTACCAAGAGAGTGTCTCCAGAGTAATTTGTTCTCTCTCTACATGCGCCAAACTTCCTGCCTTTTTAGCACTGCACTGCTGGGATTCATCTTTAATTTGGCCTACACTCACCCCATCCCAAGTGCAACTAGAATGGTGGACTGGCCCGTCAGAGCCACATTTACCCTTTCAGAGCCAGGATCGGGGATCTGCCATATCACTTAGTGATTCCCCATAAAAACAAAATTCTGCTGAACATGGTTTAGCTGCAAGTATAGACAAGGACAAACCTGCAATTTCAATTGCAGTAGCATAGTGGAGAATGAGGCTCATTGTCTTTATAGTCTAAATAATTCAGAAACCACATATCCCATTTTTACAGTGAAGGATTCAGTAACTTAATGCTTGTCACATAGTTCATTGTGCTTATTTTGCAAATTTGAAACAGCATCATGAAGTATTTGATATCCGTTAAAATAGAACTATAATGAACCTATATTTACCCCAAACTGTCTACTAATATCCTACTTTCCATTTTTTTCCAAGTCAATAGTTGTGGGGGGGAAATGTCCTAAGAAAACATGGGCCCTTTCAAGTTCCTGAAAGCCAATAAAAATATTGTATATAGACCAATGTTACTGGTACTTCAAAATGTTCTTGTTCACTGTTTGGAGGTAAAATTGTTACTCGATTAGAAAATGAACATTTATCATGTTGTTTAGAAGCCCTTTTCTCTTCGATGAACTGACATCAGTTGCTTCCTTTTCATTTACCAAATACGCCTGTTGTTTATGTTCTTTAAGTCTAGATCCTAATGAACAAGTCAAAATGTATTTTTTTTATTTTATAGTCTGGAATGTCCATTACACACCCTATTTTATTACTTTACTGTGCTATCATAAAAGAAGCAATTCCTTATGCCACACATATCAGATATTAGTGTAGTAGCCGTGTTAGTCTGTGTCAGCAAAACAAAAATAAGAAAGAAAAACTTGTAGCACCTTAGAGACTAACAAATTTATTTCAGCATAAGCTTTCGTGGGTTAGTACCCACTTCATCGGATGCATGGAATGAAACATACAGTAGACAGATATTTATACAGTCAGAGAAACATGATAAGGTCGAGGTGCATAGACCAACCTTAAGAGACTAATTAGTTGAGAGGAACCATAACAGCAGGGGAAGAAAAATCTTTGAAGTGATAAACAAGATGGTCACACAGGTGTGAATGAGGATCATTAACTTAAGGGAAATAGATTCAATTAACGTAATGGCCGAGCCATTCCAAATCTCTATTTAATCCGGAGGCAATGCAACCTAGTTTGCATATCAATTCGAGTTCAATAGTTTCTCTTTGAAGTCTGCTTTTGGAGTTAATCTGTCGCAACACTGCTATCCTCAAGTCTGTCACTGAGTGATTAGGGAGGTTGAAGTGTTCTCCTACTGGTTTTTGAATGTTATGATTCCTGATGTCAGATTTATTTCCATTTATTCTTTTTCGTAGAGACTGTCCGGTTTGGCCAATGTACATGGCAGAGGGGCATTGCTGGCACATGATGGCATATATCACATTGGTAGATGTGCAGGTGAATGAGCCCCTGATGGCATGGCGGATGTGATTAGGCCCTGTGATGGTATCACTTGAATCGATATGTTGACAAAGTTGGCATCGGGCTTTGTTGCAAGGATAGGTTCCTGGGTTGGTGTTTTTGTTGTATGGTGTGTGGTTGCTGGTGAGTATTTGCTTCAGGTTGGGGGGCTGTCTGTAAGCAAGGATTGGTCTGTCCTCCAAGATCTGTGAGAGTGAGGGATCATCTTTTAGGATAGGTTGTAGATCTTTGATGATGCGCTGGAGAGGTTTTAGTTGGGGGCTAAAGGTGACGGCTAGTGGTGTTCTGTTATTTTCTTTGGGGGGGGGGCGGAAGGGGCTGTCTTGTAGTAGGTGACTCCTGGGTACTCTTTTGGCCCTGTCAATCTCTTTTTTCACTTCAGCAGGTGGGTATTGTAGTTGTAAGAATGCTTGATAGAGATCTTGTAGGTGTTTGTCTCTGTCTGAGGGATTGGAGCAAATGCGGTTGTATCTTAGAGCTTGGCTGTAAACAATGGATCGTGTGGTGTGTCCAGGATGGAAGCTGGAAGCATGTAGGTAAGTATAGCGGTCAGTAGGTTTCCGGTATAGGGTGGTGTTTATGTGACCATCACTTATTAGCACAGTGGTGTCTAGGAAATGGACCGCTTGTGTGGACTGGTCTAGGTTGAGGTTGATGGTGGGATGGAAATCGTTGAAATCATGATGGAATTCCTCAAGGGCTTCTTTTCCATGGGTCCAAATGATGAAGATATCATCAATGTAGCGCAAGTAGAGTAGGGGTTTTAGGTGATGAGAGCTGAGGAAGCGTTGTTCTAAGTCAGCCATAAAAATGTTGGCATACTGTGGGGCCATGCGGGTACCCATAGCAGTGCCACTGACTTGAAGGTAAATATTGTCCCCAAATGTGAAATAGTTGTGGGTGAGGACAAAATCACAAAGTTCGGCCACCAGGTTAGCCGTGGTAGTATCGGGGATACTATTCCTGACAGCTTGTAGTCCATCGTTGTGTGGAATGTTAGTGTAGAGGGCTTCTACATCCATAGTGGCCAGGATGGTGTTGTCTGGAAGATCACCGATGGATTGTAGTTTCCTCAGGAAGTCAGTGGTGTCACGAAGATAGCTGGGAGTGCTGGTAGCATAGGGCCTGAGGAGAGTCTACATAGCCAGACAATCCTGCTGTTAGGGTGCCAATGCCTGAGATGATGGGGCGTCCAGGATTTCCAGGTTTATGGATTTTGGGTAGCAGATAGAATGTACCTGGTTGGGGTTCTAGGCACGTGTCTGTACAAATTTGTTCTTGTGCTTTTCCAGGGAGTTTCTGGAGCAGATGGTGCAGTTTCTTTTGGTACTCCTCAATCAGGAATCATAACATTCAAAAACCAGTAGGTGAACACTTCAACCTCCCTAATCACTCAGTGAGAGACTTGAGGATAGCAGTGTTGCGACAGATTAACTCCAAAAGCAGACTTCAAAGAGAAACTATTGAACTCGAATTGATATGCAAACTAGGTTGCATTGCCTCCGGATTAAATAGAGATTTGGAATGGCTCGGCCATTACGTTAATTGAATCTATTTCCCTTAAGTTAACTATCCTCATTCACACCTGTGTGACCGTCTTGTTTATCACTTCAAAGGTTTTTCTTCCCCTGCTGTTATGGTTCCTCTCAACTAATTAGTCTCTTAAGGTTGGTCCATGCACCTGGACCTTATCATGTTTCTCTGACTGTATAAATATCTGTCTACTGTATGTTTCATTCCATGCATCCGATGAAGTGGGTATTAACCCACGAAAGCTTATGCTGAAATAAATTTGTTAGTCTCTAAGGTGCTACAAGTTTTTCTTTATTATTTTCATATCAGGTATTGTTATACTATCCTATTTGCCTAATAATTTATGTGTCTGTATTTTCATAAGTTGCTTGAGTAAGCTTCTGATTCATAGTTTTTAAAAAAGTCAATAAGCTTAATTTAAAAAAAATACATACTTTTTTGTTTTTAAAGACAAAAATCACAATATAACAACTGTTCCCTTTTGTACTGTATAACAGAGACCTGGGCAAAAAAATCATATACTTTCTTCCCAAGATGGGAAGAAAAAAATAGTACAAAAATGTAAAGAAAAGACCGTTGAGAGTCCCATCATAGCCTTGCTTGCCAAAGGAAAGCAGAAATGATTGTGGACCACTCTGGCATGTTTTTACAAGATGAACTGTAAAAAAACAGTGGTGTGGTGTAGAGAGGGAAAAGGCAAGCATGAAAGTAGCTGTAGTGGGTATAAGTACCTCCTTACAATGAAAATGAGTAAACTTACAAAATGGATGGGAATAGAGAAGTCTTGTTCTAGGAAATTCACTAAAGTACATTAGGCACAATAACTCAAAATATGTTAATTAAATAGGAAACTGTCTCATGTCGTAACAAAAACATCCAAACAACAAAACTATAAATGTGATGAAAGGAAAGGACTACTTAGTGTTAGCCTTATTTTTTATGGAAATTGTTGGTGGTTTTGGTTAATTGTAATTATTTACATTTAGCCAATGGGAATCTGGAATTCTATTATGTACATTTTACATTACAGGAATGATACACTAACAACAAATGTGCATGCACTTCTGAAACTGAAAAAAATCCAAGATGACCTACTTAAATAATTGTAATGGGGGCCCTCACTTCTGGACCATGCCCTGGCAGCCCACTGCAGCACTACAGTTAAATGTCTGCCTCAGTTTCCCCTAGGGGGCTTTCAATAATTCAGAGAAGATTAGGTATATTGAACAGTGCTTCTTCAGAGGGTCTGGTTTATTTAACCCAAAGGCAGAACATTTGACAAATAGTCCTCCACCCCAGCATCCTAACTGGAGGAGGAAAAGGCTGAATGACTCATCAAACCTCCCTTACGAGTGAGTAAGAGCCATCTTCAGGAACCAAAGCCTTTTGTCATCAGCTGGGGAAAGATCTCTCATCTTGGGTCAAGGTCCCCACAGAGGTCAAACCAAAATACCCCTTCTTCAGGGCAACATGTAATTATCCCTTGATCTGGGGTATCTGCTATTATCTGGTGAAGTCCTTCCATTGGTATCCGGTTTTGCTGAGGCTTGGCATTCATAGCTTTTCCCGTTGAGTGTTCCCCACCTAGACTTACTTTCCTAGTGAGCTCCCTCACCAGCTCTCCCTAGGAAGCCCTCCCATTAGGAACTATCTCTTCCAGGGACTGTTTCTCTCCCCAGGAGACTCTGTTCTCTAGGGAGAGCCTCCATTAGGAGTACTCCCTAGCCACTTCTCCCTGCCATATTCTTTCCACATGTGCTTCCTCCCTAGGTTCTTGCCTGCCTGAGCCTACATATATAAGGCCCAGGTGTTCCTTAACTAGTTAATTACTGCCCAGCTACTTAGGTAATTAGTTATCCCCAGATCAATGTTGCCTGGCTTATTCTTTTTAGCACAGCCTGTCACAGTTATGGTGAGCCCCTGACTGCATTTAAGGGCCAGCTACACCATGATAGTAACCAAAAGTACTCATTTAACCAAGGGTACTTTATGTCTTTCACCAATGTCAGAATTAAAATGCTAAAAAAGTAATGATGATGTGCTATTGGGTATCTCAGAGGAATCTAACAGCCAACCTCCCCTTGAATTCAATGAGAGCAGAACGGGGCCATTGATTTGATTATCTAAAAAGACTGAGGGCCTCTGAGGTGCTGAGTAACCCCACAGTTCCTTAATTTTTATAGAAGCTGAAGGGCTGTACTCAGAACGTCACTGGTCCAGGCCTTGTATAAAACAGCTAGTGCAGGTGCCACCACATGGTTAATGCCATTTCAGAAGGGCTCATCTACTGTGCCATTGCATGCCTGACTCATCCAGACTCTACCTGTTATAAAACTTAAGGAGATTTTAAAACTAAATAAATAAATTGCAAAGAGCTATAATCTTGGGATTTTAGAAGCTGCTTTTTCTCAGGCATGAAGATATGATTAGCTAATAAGACTGCTGCTAGGAAAATGGGTGAAATAGATCTAGGTCAACTTTGGATTTGTTTTTTTAATATGTTTCCTTATATGTGAAAAATTGCTGCATGCTGTTTGGCATTAGCAATTGCCTAAACTATATCTAGCTATGTTGTTTCCATTATATTTTTAGGTATTTATAAATTTCTCATAAAATTTCACGTGGGGGATAACATATTGTCTACAAAGTCTCAGAAAAAAAAATTCCCCACACTATATTGATTTATGTCATTTTTGACAAATTTTAGATTAGATAGATGAGAAAAAAAGAGAGAGTGTTTTGTGGTTTTAAATGGTTTGAGAGCTCCATAACTCAAACAAGGCTTTGATTTATTAAGAAGAAATGTCAGAGCATTAGTCTATAACCCTTTGGTATTAAAAAAATGAGCTAAGTATGCAAGTTTAAAAAGAATACTGTGATTTATTTTTAAAGGTTAAACATGTCAAAATAGCACCTACTGAAACTAGCAGTTAAGAAATGCATAAGAAACTAGACAAGAAATAAGGAACTCTGGGTAACAACAAATCAAAAATTCTGTAATAGCTACAGGAGGACTGACAGAGACTTGGTACAGATGTAAACATAACCTTCATGTAACCAATATAATGTTATTTTAAAAAAAGATGGATCAGGGGACTGGTGTTCTGATAGAGATTTTCACAATTAGGTGCTGGCTCAAAAACTAAGCCATCTTATTTTACGCCATTACCATCAGTTTGACAGTTTGTTGTCAGAATCTGCTTGAAAAAGAATGTCTGCAACAGTTAAGATTAGACTGTGCCTTTAAGCACAACCTGAATATGGGATGGTGCTAGCCACACTGCTCCAGGGGAAACACAGGGAGACACTGTGCTTTAGAAAAACTCCTGTTAGACACAATTCCACCCAGGGGTCCCCTCTTGCGTGAAGAATAATATGGCACACATTTGTGAGGTTAGCTTACTCCTGCCACATGGCCAATCAGGTCTAGCATTGTGGCCCAGATGTTCAGAGGTGTTCAAAGCCAGATTAGTCAGATTTAAAAAAAAAAAGTTGGACTCCCATGTAGATACCTAAATAAGGGCCATGTTTTCAAGAGTGCTCAGAACCCAGCAACTCCCAGTGTAACACGAAGGTGTTAAGCTTTGAAAATAAAGCCATTTATTTTGAAATATGTATTTGATAACTGAGCTCTTTGAAATTCTGATCCTGTAGTAGCTGCATTTACTCCCCACCCCTAAAACATCACTCGCTTACTGGGGGGAGCAACTGGCCACCAGCCTGTGTGCTTCCCCAGCATCTGAAGATAAGATCTTGGTAGCCCTATCATATAGGAACTCCTCACTTAAAGTCGTCCCAGTTAACGTTGTTTTGTTGTTACATTGCTGATCAATTAGGGAACATGCTCATTTAAAGTGCTCCCTTCTAAGGTCATTTGCAGGCTACCAATTGCCGGCACTTCAGCTGTCCCTTCCCCCACTGCCATGTGCTGCTCCCCGAGACTCCTGCCTGCTTGATGTGTGGGGAGGAGGGGAAGAAGAGGGGGGCTAGTGTCAGGGTGCCTGCTTGCTGAGTGGTGGGGAGGGGAAGAAGGGGGCGGGCTAATGTCCCCCTGCTCCTGCACCTTGCTTACCCCAACTTCCATAGAGCAGGAGACAAACACGAGGGAGGGAGCTGCTGCCTTAGGCAGAAGCTACAGCTGCTGGGCTTGTTGATCTAATTAACAAGGCAGTGTAGTTCTGACCCCACTCTTGATACTTAAAGAAGAAATCCGCATATCTATCTCTGAAATAAACATGTGTGTGTGTGTCTGTATGCTCTCCCTCCTTTCCTGCTGCCTTGAAGAGTGTGAGAGTTATCCCTTCAGGGCTCAGCCAACTGCTAATTCTTTTAGCAGTAAGGCATTCCCTGGGAAATTCCCACCCTCTGACTCCTCCACCTCAACCAAGCTTCACAATCATCATCACTGTGTTCCAGTATTCAATTGTTTAAAACATATAGTCTGGTTAAAAAAATTTCCCTGGAACCTAACCCCCTCATTTACATTAATTCTTATGGGGAAATTGGATTAGTTTAACATCGTTTTGCTTAAAGTCGCATTTTTCAGGAGCATAACTACAACGTTAAGTGAGGAGTTACTGTATCCACATAAGGAACAAGGAATCATTCCTTAATCCGCTGTACCAGAATGCTAAAGCTAATCACAAGCCAATTCTGATATACCTGAAAGACACAGGTTCCAGTCCTGCACTTGCTCACATGGGCAGTTCTAGTAATATCATATTTCATATCTTTAATAGGCCTACTCACAACAGTAGGTGCTTGTTGGATTAGGCATGTGGAGCTGTGATTACACATCACTGAATGTGGATGAATATCTTTACAGCACATGGCTTCTGATCATTCGTTGAAAGAAAATATCAGCAGCAATGGGAGATACACAAGGAAAACTTTTACTATTTGGTCAAAAGTTTGCTATCTCTGCATACAGGAAACTGCAATCTTGTAACAATCAGCTTTGTCATTTAATAGGCTAAACTGAAACTTTCATCCTTACAAACCGTTTTCCTTGGCTCTCAGATCACCTTTGCATATCTGAGTTATCTACCTAGGACAATTAATAGTGCATATAAAAAATCAAAATACTGTAATTAAACAGTTTGAGAAATTCCCTAGGAAATTTGGCAGGTCAAGACTGTTTTCCCATTAAGACCAGCTGAGTAATGATAACACAAAAATGATATTTTCTCTTTTGGAAACCATGAAGTAGCAGGAAAGCACTCTTCCAGATATTATGAGATGTCATATTATTTCATAAACATAATTTACTGGGAAGTAGGCCTGTCAATTAATCACAGTTAACTCACATGATTAACTCAAAAAAATTAATCGTGATTAATCGCAGTTTTAATTGCACTGTTAAACAATAGAATACCAATGGAAATTTATTAAATATATTGGATCTTTTTCTACATTTTCTTATGTATTGTATTCTGTGTTGTAATTTAAATCAACTTGTATATTATTTTTATTACAAATATTTCCACTGTAAAAATGATAAACAAAATAAATAGTATTTTTTCAATTAACCTCATACAAGTACGGTAGTGCCATCTCTTTGTTGTGAAAGTGCAACTTACAAATGTGGATTTTTTTTATTACATAACTGCATTAAAAAACAAAACAATGTAAAACTTCAGAGACTACAAGTCCACTCAGTCCTACCTCTTGTTCAGCCAACCGCTAAGACAAACAAGTTTGTTTACATTTACAGGAGAAATGCTGCCCTATTCTTATTAAAAATAGCACCAGAAAGTGAGAACAGGCATTTGTGTGACATTTTGTAGCCAGCATGGCAAGGTATTTACATGCCAGATATGCTAAACATTCTTATGCCCCTTCATACTTTGGTCTCCATTCCAGAGGACATGCTTCCGTGCTGAGGACGCTCGTTAAAAAAATAATGCATTAATTAAATTTGTGACTGAACTTCTTGGGGGAGAATTGTTGTCCCCTGCTCTGTTTTACCTGTATTCTGCCATATATTTCTTGTTATAGCAGTCTCGGATGATGACCCATCACATGTTGTTCATTTTAAGAACACTTTCACTGCAGATTTGACAAAATTCTGAGAAGGTACAAATGTGAGATTTCTAAAGATAGCTACAGCACTCGACCCAAGGTTTAAGAATCTGAAGTGCCTTCAAAATCTGAGAGGGACAGGGTGTGGAGAATGGTTTCAGAAGTCTTAAAAGAGCAACACTCCAATGCAGAAACTATAGAACCTGAACCACCAAAAAAGAAAATGAACTTTTGCTGGTGGCATCTGACTCAGACGATGAAAATGAACATGTGTTGATCTGCACTACTTTGGATTCTTATCGAGCAGATCCCATCATCAGCATGTCCCCTGAAATGGCGGTTGAAGCATGAAGGAACATATAAATCTTTAGTGCATCTGGCACATAAATATCTTGCAATTCTGGCTACAACAGTCCCATGAGAACACCTGTTTTCACTGTCAGGTGACATTGTAAACAAGAACTAGGCAGTATTATCTCCTGCAAATGTAAACAAATTTGTTTGTCTGAGCGATTGGCTTCACAAGAAATAGGACTGAGTGGACTTGCAGGCTCTAAAATTTTAGTATGTTTTTTTAAATTTTAAATGCAGGTTTTTTGTACATAATTCTACATTTGTAAGTTCAACTTTCTCTTTGATAAAGAGACTGCACTGCAGTACTTGTATTAGGTGAATTGAAAATACTATTTCTGTTGTTCTTTTACAGTGCAAATACTTGTAAGCAAAAATAAATATAAAGCGAGCACTGTACACTTTGTATTCTGTGTTGTAATTGAAATCAATATATTTGAAAATATAGAAAACATCCAAAAATATTTAAATAAATGGTATTATGTTATTGTTTAACAGTGTGATTAATCGTGATTAAAAAATTTTAATCACAGAATTAGTCACAATTAATTTTTTAATCGCTTGTCAGCCCTACTGGAAAGTAATTTTAGCGAATTAATGGTTTCAGACAGGCTCTCTAGGACTCATATTGCATATGGATGTCATAGCCATAATCTCTACCAAGTAGTGGCTGATAAGCCTTCTCCAGAGCATATAACCTGAATTGGAGGGATATGTACTGAGCAGCTCCTCTGGAGATGGGGTTGGGTCTGATTTTTCTTCTTCAGTCTGTGGAGTCACTACTCCAAATGTAAGACTTGAATAGCTTTATGTTGCATTTGCAACTCCTTTTCAGTGGCATTTGCTACTCCTTTGCAACCCCCTGTCATTCCTCCTTCACATCACTCTCCACTGCACCCCTAGTATACAGTTACTTCTCTTCTATTCCAACCCTTCTCCATACTTCTTTAAGTGCCATCCCCCATGGTCAATTAGTTCATTTGGGGCTAGATCCACAAAGGAAACAAACTCATCATTGCGGTATCTAACGTTAGATACCCTGCCACTGAGTGGAATCTGCAGCCCTGAATTAGGCACCCAGGCTCCCTATGCAATGCATGGGGAGTAATAGGCACCTAAGAATGGGATTCACAAAACCCAGCATGCTAAGCAGAGAGCTGCCTAAGTTAGCCAAGAGGAAATGCCAAGGAGATGGGTGGGACTTACGCCCTGATCCTCTTAGAAGGTTAGGCACCTAACTCTGGGCCAGAGGGAGTTGCCTTCCTCCACTGGGGATTTGCAACCTTGAACGCTCTCCGCGATTTAGATGTCTAAGCCAGGTCAGCCCTTTGTTGGGGGAAAAAAACCATGGAGAAGGAAGTGCTGCAGCTGCCACCTCCCATATTCCTGTAGTTAAAGCACCTGCTTTGGATGTCAGAGATCTGTGTTTAAATTCCCCACCAGCAGCATTGCTTGATTCAGAGCAGGGATTTGAACTCAGCTTTCTCACCTCCCATGTGAATGACACAGTCACTGAGATCTCTCTCTCTCTCTCTCTCTCTCTGTCTTTTTCCCCCCCAGTTTTTCTTATTGAAGTTTTTCCACTTTGCATGAATTACTCTTTGAAACAGGGACTGGAACCTGACTCTCTCACAAGTGCACAAAGCACTGGGCTGTAGAGTGATTTTCTCTATTCATGAATATTTAAGTATTGCATGTAAAGTGGGACAGCTTCAACAGGAGAGATTGAGAGGGACTCACCTTAAAATGCCCCATAGCCTAGTGGTACGGGAACTCACAGGGATACTAGAGTTCAAATCCCTGCTCCACCTCAAGCAGAGAGAGGACTTGAACCCAGTCTCCCAAGTCCTGGGTGAATAAGCTAATCACTAGGCTGTAAGGGGGAAACCGTGACCTCCTGTAGTGTTGGAGGGGGGGTGGACAGGGCACTATTCTGATAGATATGCTTTAAGCCAGCCTATAAGGATGTCTACAAGATCAGGCCTCGCAGGAGATTTTGATGTGGGAATGCCTAGCTTGAGTATCCTGCCAGGGCTTAGTCATGAAGTGGGCACCAGGTGTCAGGTGCCAGGCTGTTGTGTGCATGCCCAGCAGCAGAAAATGTAAGTGACTTCAGCAGTGGAAACTTAGGCCCCTACTGGATTAAGTGGCAGCTGAACAAGGTTTTTGAAGATTCAGATTTTGGCTTGGGTGCCTAACGGAGCAGTCGTGTGCCTAAATCTTTTTGTGGAGCTAACTTTAATGTACACTCTGTAAAATGCATGGTTGCTGCTGTGCAATGAATGTTAGCTAGTGACTGGAAGCAACAGCTCTATAGAAAGGAGCAGTGTATAGCCTCATCACTCTAGGGAAGCACATTGCATCCTGGAGCTGCAGAGGCTTTGTATCTCCTACTACACCCCTTTGTGGGATGCATCATACTCCACCCTCCCCCAGCTTGAGCAGCCAGCTTTGGTGGCAGGCACATGGGGCACTAGTATACAGCCAGCTCATATTTCACTTGTGATCACAGAACCTTTTAACTTGCTAAATCTAAGGCCTGGTCTACACTAGGACTTTATGTCGAATTTAGCAGCGTTAACTCGATTTAACCCTGCACCCGTCCACATTACGAAGCTATTTATTTCGACATAAATGGCTCTTTAATTCGATTTCTGTACTCCTCCCCGACGAGGGAAGTAGCGCTAAATTCGACATGGCCATGTCGAATTCGTGTTACTGTGGACGGAATTCGACACTAATAGCTCCGGGAGCTATCCCACAGTGCACCACTCAGTGGACGCTCTGGACAGCAATCCGAGCTTGGATGCTCTGACCAGCCACTCAGGAAAAGCCCCGGGAAAATTTGAATTCCTTTTCCTGTCTGGCCATTTTGAATCTCATTTTCTGTTTGGACATTGTGGCGAGCACAGCAGCACTGGCAACAATGCAGAGCTCTGCAGCCGTGGTCACCATGACATCGCAGAATAGGAAGAGAGCACCAGCTTAGACTGATCGGGAAGTCTTGGACCTGATCGCTGTGTGGGGCGATGAGTCCGTGCTTTCAGAGCTGTGATCCAAAAGACGGAATGCGAAAATTTATGAGAAGATTTCCAAGGCAATGGCGGAGAGAGGATATGTCCGGGATGCAACGCAGTGCCGCGTGAAAATCAAGGAGCTGCGACAGGCATACGAAAAAACCAAAGAGTCCAATGGACGCTCCGGATCGCAGCCACACACATGCCGTTTTTACAAGGCACTGCATGCTATGCTCGGTGGTGCTGCCACCACTTCACCACCAGTGTCCGTGGACTCTGACGACGGGGTCTTATCTACGGCCACGTCGTCTGACATTTTCGCAGACGGTGAAAAGGAGGAAGGAGAGGAGGAGGACAAGGCAGTCGACAGCGCTTTAAACGCTGATTTCCCCGACAGCCAGGATCTGTTCATCACCGTCACCGAGCTCCCCAACGAACCCTCCCAAAGCAGCAGCCCAAACCAGGACCCAGGCGAAGGATCGTCAGGTCGGTGTTTTAAATATTTATTTTGAATAGAATAGGCATTGGTTTCTTATCAATGTGTTTTTATTGCTTGCTTTGCAATAGGCGCTTCAGTTTTCAATCTTTTCAAAGGCAAATACTCGAATAGTCTGTCAATATGTATGGGGATAGAGGAGAAATCCCCATCGGAGATCTCTGCGAAACTCTCCTGTAGGTACAGTGAAAGCTTTTGCATCAGGTTCCCAGGGAGAGCGGCCTTACTATCTCCTTCATGGTAGGATACTTTTCCGCGCCATGCACGCTGCAGGTACTCTGGTATCATTGCCTTGCATAGCATGGCGGCATACGGCCCCGGGGTTTGCTTGCATTCACGCAGCATGCGGTCTTTCTCTGTCTCCGAAATCCTCATCAGAGTGATATCAGTCATGGTGCCCTGGTTTGAATGGGTGTTTTTGTTAGTATGGTGACTCCTTGATTTTTCCTTTAAAGAACAACAAACAGCGGTTGGCAGACATGCGGGGAGGTGGTAGCAGTGAGGCTAACCGCAGAAACTTTGCGGTGCGCCGGCAGGGAGAGTTCCCTGAACCGGCCACGCGGAGGGGGTGGGGAGGCTAGGAGAGCTGTTAAAACACAGGCGTGCGCAGGCAGGGAGAGCTCCCTGGACCAGCCACGCAGAGGGGGTGGGGAAGGTAGGCGAGCCGTTAAAACACAGCAGGTCGCGGGCAGGGAGAGTTCCTGGTACCGGCCCCGCGGAGGGGGTGGGGAGGTTAGGAGAGCCATTATCACACAGCCGTGCGCGGGCAGCCAGAGTTCCCTGGACCGGCCACGCGGAGGGGGTGGGGAGGGTATCTGAGCCGTTACAACACAGCGGAGCGCTGGCAGGCAGAGTTCCCTGGAACGGCCACGCGGAGGGGGTGGGAAAGGTAGTTGAGCAGTTAAACCACGGCGGGTCGCGGGCTGGGAGAGTTCCCGGTACCGGCACCGCGGAGCGGGTGTGGGGGGAAAACGTGTGTGCGAGCCCTTGCAGCCGAGCGGTTTTGCCGGCATCAGGAACTGGCCACCGCTAGGACCTGTGCTTGAAACATGGGAGTACCGCACTGCTGTGAAGTTAGGTCACAGCAGTCCAAAGGCACTGGCTTACCATGGTCTCCAGGGAGCAGTTTTGCAGTGTCCAGGTCCGCTTGGGTGATCTGAACACCGGGACCCCTGGCAGTTAATACAAATACAAAATATTCGACCTTGTACTGAGTGCACATGTGATAGATAGTATGCATGGTCTTGTTCACAGGGAAAGAGTATAGGCATTGTTCGGGAAAATGTATCTTTCTGAGGAATTCACTCCCTTTCTCCCATCCCACAGTTGCGAGTGTCTCCCTCCCTACCCGTGGATCGCCCTCCCAGAGGCTTGCGCAGATCAGGCGGTGCAAAAAAAAAACCCGGGACGACATGTTTTCAGAACTGATGGTCTGTTCCCGAAATGATGCTGCACAGCAGAGAGAGGACGTCTCAAGGTCCAAGCGAGCAGTCAGCGAACGGGAGCAGAGGGCTGAAGCTCGCGAGGACAGGTGGCGGGTGGAAGACCAGCAGACGACTCAAACGCTGCTTGGACTAATGAGGGAGCAAACTGACATGCTCCGCCGCCTTGTTGACGTTCTGCAGGAATGGAGGATGGAGGAAAGGGCACCTCTGTATGTTATTTCCAACCGCCCTCCCCTGCCACAAAGTCCAATTTCCCCCTCACCCAAAGTCAGTAGAATGAGGGGAGGCAGGGGCCGAGGAAAAAATCACTCCACCCCTGCAGACTGCTCCAGTAGCAGAAGGCTCTCCTTTCCAAAAATATAGATGGGACCTTGACTTCCCTCCAAACGCACCCCACCCCAGCCCCCGTCCAAGTGTCATCCTAAAATTTTGCTCTCCTTAATAAAAAATTTTGTTCTGAACAGTCCTGATTCCTTGACTGTCTTTCAAAGGGCTGTTGTATTGTGCGGGACGGGAGGGGTGGTTTGTGATTTGAGACGATAGTCGCAGATAACAGGGTGGGAACAGGGGAAAAGGTTCATCAGAAAGTCACACTCACATTGCATTCACTAGGCACAGTTGCCATTCTAGGAGGGGGTTTTCCTATTCTCTATGGGGGGGGGCTGTCACTTTCTGGTGGTGGAGGGTGGCTGCAGATCGTTGGCGGCAGGCAATAGCCTGCATGACAGATCCATGCAGCAGGGGATCAGTGGCCGCAATCCCCTGCAAAGAAGTCACACAGCCCCCCCCTCACAGACTTCCGAACAGGAGTGGTAGAAGGCTCCGTTGAAACAAGCAGTACACCATTGCGGACTGCTCAGGGAGCAGGAGCCTGTCATTCCCCGAGTTGGGAAGAGCCCTTTCCATCACTCCACCCACTCCCCAACTGCGGTATTTGTCCCAGTCTCAGCACTTTACCGAGAAATCATTAATAAAGAAGACGGTTTTAATAAACAATGTTTCCTTTATTATACTTTTAAACCAGGGACTGAAGGGGGGGGAAAGGGTGCTGGTAATTGTAGAGGATAGACAACGGTCACCAGGTAAAGAAACGGGGGCTGGTTCACCTTCAGTTTTAACAAGCGAAACAGTCACTGGTTACCCTGCTCGCTCTGGAATCTAGCTTTCAGGGCTTCCCGGATGCGCAGCGCGTCCCGCTGGGATCTTCTAATTGCCCTGGTGTCTGGCTGTGCGTAATCAGCAGCCAGGTGACTGGCCTCAGCCTCCCACCCTACCATAAACGTCTCCCCCTTGCTCTCGCAGAGATTGTGGAGCACACAGCAAGCTGCGATCACAATGGGGATATTTGTTTTGCTGAGATTGGAGCAAGTAAGTAAGCTTCGCCATCTCCCTTTCAGACGGCCAAAGGCACACTCCACCACTATCCTGCACTTGCTCAGCCGGTAGTTGAAGAGCTCCTTTTCAGTGTCCAGGGCGCCCGTGTATGGCTTCATGAGCCAGGGCATTAGCGGGTAGGCTGTGTCCCCGAGGATCACTATAGGCATCTCCACATCCCCAAGAGGTATTTTGCAGTCAGGGAAGAAAATACCTTCCTGCAGCCGTCTGAACAGACCAGAGTTCCTGAACACACGAGCGTCATGAACCTTGCCCGGCCATCAAACGTTGATGTTTGTAAAACGTCCTTTATGGTCCGTTAGTGCTTGCAGCACCATAGAAAAATAGCCCTTTTGGTTAATGTACTGGCTGCCCTGGTGGGCCGGTCCAAGGATGGGGATGTGTGTCCCATCAATAGCCCCACCGCAGTTTGGAAATCCCATAGCAGAAAAGCCATCTATGATCACCTGCACGTCTCCAAGGGTCACTACCTTTGAGAGCAGCAGGTCAACGATTGCATGGGCTACCTGCATCACAGCAACCCCCACGGTAGACTTGCCCACTCCAAATTGATTCGCGACTGACCGGTAGCTGTCAGGAGTTGCAAGCTTCCACAGGGCTATAGCCACTCGCTTCTGGATAGTCAGGGCAGCTCGCCTCCGGGTGTCCTGGCGCTTCAGGGCAGGGGACAGCAACTCACAAAGTTCCAGGAAAGTGCCCTTACGCATACGAAAGTTTCTCAGCCACTGGGATTCATCCCAGACCTGCAGCACTATGCGGTCCCAACAGTCAGTGCTTGTTTCCCTGGCCCAGAATCGCCGTTCCACAGGATCAACGTGACCCATTGCCACCATGATGTCCAGGGGCCGGGGTCCCGTGCTTTGCGAGAGGTCTGTGCCCCTCTCAGAGTTCATGTCCTCACGGAGCTTCCGTTGCCTCCTCGCCCGATTTCTCTGCATCTGCCTCTGGAAAAGGTGGACGATAAGGCGCGAGGTGTTGACAACGGACAGAACAGCAGCGATGATCGCGGAGGTCTCCATGCTCGCTGTCCTGTGGTGTCCGCGCTGTCAATCACCAGAAAAGGGCGCAATGTAATTTCCCGCCAGCGCTTTCACGTAGGGAGGGCGGGAGTGTGGGTCGAATGACGACATTTACCTATAACCACCCTCGACACATTTTTGGCCCCAGAAGGCACTGGGGGCTAGACCCAGAATTCCAATGGGTAGCGGGGACTGCGGGAACTGTGGGATACCTACCCACAGTGCACCGCTTGCATTGTCGACGCTTGCCCCGTTAGTGTGGACTCACAAACTCGAATTAATGTCCTTGGTGTGGATTCGCACGATCGACTTTGTAAAATCAATTTCACAAGTTCGGTTTAAGATAAATCGAACTATTCCCGTAGTGTAGACATACCCTAAGAGGTCACCTATTGTGGAAGAATCCTATTAAACATTTTTGACAAGCCATTCGTTTGATTTTAGCATATTCACCACATCAACACTGATATTTTAAATATATTTGAACATAACAGTGAGTGTTATTCTTTTGAGCCTGCAATTTGGTTGGTGGTTGTGTGCAACTGTATGTTCGGTTTGACACATTGAATTAACTTATACCGTAATATTTTGTGACATACTCAAGGGGTGGGGGGGCATATAGTCCCAGACCTGAGGAAGAACTTTGTATAGCTAAAACGCTTGTCTCTTTCAAAAACAAAAGTTGGTCCAATAAAAGATATTACTTCACCTTGTCTTTCTAGTACCTTTTCTCTCAATCACAGGAGGACAATAGGTAGAAACAGATAGTCTCCTACTCTGGCAATCATAATCTGGAATTTGGAAATGCCTGTTTGCAAAACCCTGACAAAAAATGTATCCTTCCCCTTAAAGGACAATCAAATGCAGTAGTTTTCCAGTCAAACTCCTAAGAGACTCCCATAGAATTTGAAGTTACTAGTCTTTTGCTTCATGCTTAGTTCTTAATGCATACTGTCCAAGGGTTTCTATAGACAAGGAGGAAATCATTAAAATATCCATAATAGTATTGAATAGCACTTTACTCCACAACTAGTATAATTGATTTCAGACCTGTCCCTTTGTTTCTGAATCAGAATCAGACTTTACAAGAAGGACAGTGAGATGAAAAAAAATTGCTGCATAGATAGCTATTGAAGGATTAGGTATGTAAAGGATGCTATTAATTTTCAACACCCTCTAGGAAATAAACAGAACAATACTTCTGTATTTGGAAGTATGTTTATTCGCGTGTAGCTTTCTGAATTTTGCGGGGGGGGTGGGGGGGTGGGGGAAGTAATTTTACAACTTTGTAGATTTAGATTCACAACAAGTACATTTTGCTACCAAACTGCAATTACTCACTCCCTCACATTTGTTGATTTCTAGAAATATTTGCATAAACTTATGAAAGTAATGACAATGAATAAGCTGTGAATCTTGTACTTTCAAAATATTTCATATACTAAGCAAAATTTGTATATTTAAGGGGTCAAGATATTTTCATGTGACAATTAGCCAATAGTGCATGACAATGCACATTTGGAGGTGATTACAGCATACACTGAATGGTGTTATTTTTAATCCTTCATATTGTTATGGTCTTGATAAAAAAGCACAGCATATCTAAATACATTACACACATGAAATTTACAGAAATTATAAATGGGAGCAGAATCACCATATAATCTGCTATGACAGGGGAACCTGAAATGCTTGTGGGACCAGAGTACTCCAAGGAGTGAAACTTTCTTTCTTTCTTTTTCTCCCCCTCTTTTCCTTTACTATTTGAGTGTAAGCAAAGGGTACAGACTCTATTTCAGCATTTATCATCTGGAGCCTGGATCTATCCTTTCCTGTTCTCTTTCTTTGACTTAAAAACACTTTCCTGCAACCCCCTTCTGGCTGGTTCCCTGCAACAGAGATTGGGCTTGATTCTCCCCCAACACTAGTTTACATCAGTATAACTCTGTTGTGGGCCAGATCCTCTCTTAGTGTAATTTAGTATAGCTCCATTTGTAGTAGTAGGATTTTATGTTTGTATTTTGTATAATTCTGTATCTGAGCTAATTTCAAGGCAATAACAGAAGGAATCGGAGACAAATGCAAGGGTTCCAGGAGGCTGCAATATGCCCCCTACCGAAATATCAAAAGAGGGCAAATTAACAACTCTAAAAACGAAACAGGCACTTATCAAAGGAGACAATATAGCTTTAATCAAACCCAGCATGGAATAACTCCCTGAAAAACATACTAAAAAAACAAAAATAATAATTAAACAAAATGTTAAAAAACAAGGAGCCATCAAACAATAATTGGTCCCAGTGAAGGAAAATCACTATATAAATAGGGGACCTTGCCATGAAACTTTGGATTCGTCCTGCAAAGACTTCCCCGGAGCATCGTGTCGTGACCGACAGAATCCGGCTCTTACCTACCTGTGCCCAACCTAGCTGGCCACTATATTGATCCGAACCGGTAACTATAACATCTACTGGTGGGACAGTGTGTGTGTGTGTGTGTGTGTGTGTGTGCGTGCATATGCTAATTTTTGTATCTTCATTAAATGCGGCGTATTGCCTTTTCTCCTGAAAAAAAAATCCCGTGTGCTTCTTATAAGCATAACACATTGTCTTCTTCAATTAAGGATTTGGCTTTTAAAAGAGTTGCTCTTGATTTACATTAGAATGAGAGGAGGATCAGGCCCATTGTATTTGGTTTAGTAAAGTATCAAGGGGCAGAGGGTAGATAAACTATGAAATGTAAAGGCATTATACCCTCTGGGCATGGGGAGGGAACTGGCTTCTGAACACAGTTATGGTTCTATAATCTTCATTATGGCTTGCAGGCAGTATGGGATAGATTCCCAAGGACAATTTAGATGTGAGTGAGATAAGTAGGGGAATGCCTAGTCTGAAAATCATCCCAGAGGTTTAGGTGTGAGTTAAGTGCCATGCAGCTCAGGACTGAGGCAGCTTCTTTCATACCCAAATTTAGGCACTTACAGACTACATTTAGGCAGCAGCTGAGCAGTTGTTTTGTGAATGACAGGGACACTTAAATGTTGGACTTGGGCACCTAAAAGGGCAGTTAGACACCTTAATCCCTCTTGGGAATCTAGCCCTGTCACTTTCTGGTAAGAACTATCCCAAAGTAGGTTTTTCTCTGTGATGATGGGGATTGCTAGAAAACCACTTCAGGCAACCAGTCTCAGTAGTGGCACTGTTGATTCCAATTTTCTAATACACTCCAGGAAATGCTGCCAGTGTTAGTTTAGGCCTGTCCCAAGAACATGTGACTCCTGAGTTGTCTCTCCTGCTGTTGATGTGGTGGCTTGTCCTGAGAAACAGGTACCGGGACAGCATTCCAGCCAAGCCGATGTTTCTAGAAGTGTCAAATACTTAAACCCTCACCAGAGGTCATATGGAGAACTTGACAATATTGGCAATTGCAGTTCTTTGCCACATGGTTTCCTTCACTGACAGATGGAACATCTGTACTACTAGGAGAGCAATGTAATTGCTTCCCAATTCTGCAAGCATTTGGCAGATAACTGGAAAGTGTTCTTACTGTGGAGGGCTGGAGACACTTGGTTCAACTTAGTCACAGCCACAGCATGCTCCAAAAATGTAGCAATGGTGGAACTTTGCTCACTCAGGACAAAAGAGAGAAACAAATATTGGTAGTTCAGGAACCACAGAATACCAAATACCCAGCTAGACAGTCATTCAAAGCCCTGTTCATAGATTTTTAACAACAATGGATATTGTTAACTGGTAATTCCTGCCGCAGCTTCACCCAACAAATACTAAAATTTATCAGTTGCTTTACACATCTGCTTTACTAGACTTTCTTCATTGTCCCACTCTCCTTTCTTAGTATCTTTCCTCCCTTGTTAAGATTTCCACTCTTATTCTATCTGCATCATTGACATTTACAGCACTTGCAGGATCAGAATTATGATGGTCAAATTCAAAGCACAGTTGTGACTTTCTTCATCTTCTTAAGTGCTCCTTCTGTATTATTTCTATAAATAGCTAATTCTCAGATTATTGGGAGTCTGAAATTAAATGCTTGATTCAAGTGAGCTACATGTTTCCATCAATCAGCTGCAACACACTGAACTGAACAAATATTGCCAGAATTTCTTTAAGCTTTTCTAGATACTGAGATACTGCTTTTGTCAGCAAAGGATGGATACTCCTGGATGGATACCCATTCCAAGATACCAGAACGTTATTAGAAGTCTTCTACTATTGATATTTCTTTTCTAGTTCAAGGGTCTTGATTTCATGATGTCTGACCTCTTTAACAGGATACATTTTCTGCAGAATAACTTGCTATCCTTCTGCTGTCTCAACACTGAGTTGATTAGTCTCAATTGTGTCTGTCATGAATAGCTGATGGTTGACAGCATAGCTGGAGATTGATGAATTCCTGCTGTTTCAATAATCCATTTTGCCATTATACTACACATTGTCTATAGCAATTTTCCAGCATGAAGCATCTTTCAAAATGCTGTAGTATATGCTCAATAGAAAATTCACTTTTTTTTATGCTCATTGTGTTGCATAAGGATAAATACTGTACTCTTCCTCCATTATCATCACAATGCAGGTTTTGTCACTAGTCCTTTTGTAATCCATGGGAAGTAAACACTCAGGAATACACACCCAAATAATTTCACCCCAGGACACTCTTACTTACTCTCAATGAGATATTGATTAGAAGGCAGTGCATGGATAACCAACCAGAGCAGGTTATAATGATGGATGAGGTTACACGGGCACTGAGTGAAATGGGAGTCTTTGTTTTTGTCTAAGCTCTTTTGAGACATCTCAGTAAGCTATGGTGAAAGGGAGTCAGAGAGATACGCTCCATAAAATGAAAAACATACTGAAATGGTCTGTGATGTTTTCACACAAAGTTAAAATTAAATAGAATTTCTCCACAGTAGACAAATGCTGGGTTGTTGAGTTACACTTTGTCTACATCTAGTGAGAGCAATCAGTGAGATGACAGAAGAACTCAGATGTATGCCCAACTCTTCAAAACCATTAACCTTAATTTACTTCACTAACCTTTTTTTAAGGAAAGTTCTTATCATTATTAAAGTAAAAGCTGAAGGTTCTAAAGCCCCAAGAATTGGCATTGGAGAATTCAGGGGGAATTAAAGCAATGCTTATTGAGAGCTTTTAAAAAACAGAGCTCTCTCAACTACAACAAGTAGATTTAAGACTCCCGCCCATTGTTTGGGAAGTCTTCCCCTGTTTGTCCCTCATGAAGTCACATAGACATAATTGGAGATTTGTGCCTGTCTTCAACAGAGTATTAATCTTGGCTCCATTCTCTTGGCTTCTTTATGAATTAGATGGTGTCAGCAGACCAGGTCATAGGAGGTCAAGTCTAGTGGCTGGAGCAAGAGTCAGGCCTAGTGGTCAGAGCCCAAGTGCCAGATCCAAGGGCTTGAGCAGAGTCGAAGTCATGAGTCAGAGCCAAGGGTTGAGACCAACATCAGAGTCCAAATGTCAGAGTCAAGGGTTGAAGCAGAGTCGGAGTCATGGCCGACTGTCAGAACTGGATTACCAGTGTCAGGGAAGGCAGGAGTAGGGTTCTGAGGCCAGAGCAAGTTTGGTAAAGGATGGGAACAAGGCTGGGTGCAGAGCAAAATCTGGGCTGGAGCCAAGGAGAAACAAAACAGGAGCAGGGCTTGGAAAGACAAGCACAAGGAGGCAGAGAGTCTGTGTTACTGAGCAGCCAGCAAGCTATTGCTGCTGCTAGGTTTAAGAACCGGCCTGCAGGTAGCCTAGCTGGCTTGTTAGGGTGTCGTGAGTATTGAGCAGATACAGCTGATGGCCTTACTCCTGACAAATGGTTCCCATGATGCCATTGTCCTTTTTTGGCTTTCTAACGTACTGACAACTCTTATGCATCTTATCATAGGCTTAGGCACACAGTGCAAGGGTTTGTCAGGACCCTGATACAATGTATTCTATTTGGCAGCTTTTTCCTATCCTCTTCTCATCACATATTCTATTTTTCACAAGACCATAGGTGTAAAGAGGGATAATGTGTGGGGTATGTAGTGTTGCTGTCACTAAGAATTGACATCATTCATGCATAAAAGACGTTTGTTGTGTTTGTTATTATGTATTATTAAATGCACACACTGCTTTGTGAGTAGGCACAAGGGTGTTTTAATACAATTCCAACACTTTTTAAAAATAAGGTGTTTGTCACACTGGATTGGGCACAGAGCTTTCAGTGCTAGTTCATATTTGCCTTGAATCTTAAATCTGCTTGAACAGAAACATTTGGGTTCAAGGTTATATATGATCACACATCTCAGACCATGCTCGCCAAAGTTGAAAGAACAGGGCCTGAGCTATGTGCTTACATAGCTAACATACTTCCTCTTCCACTAGCATCCCTCACTCTGACCCACCAAACAAGACCTGGAATAAAAGACATTAAAGAGCAAAGGGTGCTCCTGAAGATGGCTGGGGGATAATGTGAAGCTATTATTACCCAGCAATAACCCTGTAACACAACACAACGGCTCTGTTCAATATCTTCATCAACGACTTGGATATTGGCATAGAAAGTATGCTTATTAAGTTTGCAGATGATACCAAACTGGGAGGGATTGCAACTGCTTTGGAAGATAGGGTCATAATTCAAAATGATCTGGACAAATTGGAGAAATGGTCAGAGGTAAACAGGATGAAGTTTAATAAGGACAAATACAAAGTGCTCCACTTAGGTAGGAACAATCAGTTTCACACGTGCAGAATGGGAGGAGACTGTCTAGGAAGGAGTACGGCAGAAAGGGATCTAGGGGTTATAGTGGACCACAAGCTAAATATGAGTCAACAGTGTGATGCTGTTGCAAAAAAAGCAAACTTGATTCTGGGCTGCATTAACAGGTGTGTTGTGAGCAAGACACGAGAAGTCATTCTTCCGCTCTACTCTGTGCTGGTTAGGCCTCAACTGGAGTATTGTGTCCAGTTCTGGGCACCGCATTTCAAGAAAGATGTGGAGAAATTGGAGAGCGTCCAGAGAAGAGCAACAAGAATGATTAAGGGTCTAGAGAACATGACCTATGAAGGAAGGCTGAAGGAATTGGGTTTGTTTAGTTTGGAAAAGAGAAGACTGAGAGGGGACATGATAGCGGTCTTCAGGTATCTAAAAGGGTGTCATGAGGAGGAGGGAGAAAACTTGTTCATCTTAGCCTCTGAGGATAGAACAAGAAGCAATGGGCTTAAACTGCAGCAAGGGAGGTTTAGGTTGGACATTAGGAAAAAGTTCCTAACTGTCAGGGTGGTTAAACACTGGAATAAACTGCCCAGGGAGGTTGTGGAATCTCCATCTCTGGAGATATTTAAGAGTAGGTTAGATAAATGTCTATCAGGGATGGTCTAGACAGTAATTGGTCCTGCCATGAGGGCAGGGAGCTGGACTCGATGACCTCTCAAGGTCCCTTCCAGCCCTAGAATCTATGAATCTATGAATGAATCTATGAATCACATTTTAAAAATAATCTCACTGTGGTTTGGTAAGAAAGAGAGCATATGTCTTGTAGGTAACATGAACAGCTTCCTAGATTCTGAGTTGAATTTAGTCATGGGTGAATGGGAGAGCAAACACGTGAAAATAATAAAGTATTTTCAGTATGAAAATCAGGAAATTAATAACCAGCTACTTATATGCCCTGATTTTGACCCCAATCCTGCAAATTTACACACATGCTTAATATTAATCTTGTGATTAAAGTCAGTGGGACTAGTCATATGACAAGCACACGCGTAAGTGTTTGCAAGTTCATTCCCTCTAGGGCATCTGGCATTGGCCACTGTCGGAAGACAGGATACTGGGCTAGATGGACCTTTGGTCTGACCCAGTATGGCCATTCTTAGGCCCCAAACTTGAACATAAGGACATATCAGCTAATACAAAAGAGAGGTTCTCACAATATAAATGTACTTCATGGAATGCTCAGTACTCCTGTTAGAGTACTGAGGATCCTTCCCTTTTCTCATGCATTAATTTCTCCATATTTGACTCATGTTATAGCCATTATTCTAGCTGAACTGGATTCTGGTTAAGGAGTGGTAATGATGAACATCAACTAGCTGCTTCCCAGTTAAGCAACAAGACACTTTCCTTCTCCCCCATGGGCTGAGAGCACTGCCTGCCTGCGAACATTCAGACTTTAACATATTTTTTATTGATTACAAAGCTACACATATAAATCACTTTTGAGGACAAAAGCAGCCATAGCCAATCACCATTTGGATTGGAATGCTGTGTAGAATTAGCTCTGTTGCACTTCTAGGTTGTTGTGGGCAGGTACCTTGGGTTGCAGCTTCAACCACATAATGCTTCCTTCCTAAATCCTTACCTACCCAAGTCTTTGAAGAGAATCATTTCCAAATTGTATTGAATGAAATGTCTGCTTTCCAAAGTATCCTAGTCTTATCATAGTACAGTACCTGTTAGCAGTTCCTGTGGTGATTAGGATTATTGTGATTTTTTTGTCTACATGGCATTTAAAACCTTTTGCATTTCTACAAGGTGATTTATAAGGAACACAATATTTTGCCATTACTTCCACTGGATTGGATTAGTATAGTACTGTCATGTGAAGGCACTGAGAAAAGCCAACATGAACGGAAATGTGTAATGGTGACAGCTGTATTGACATGCCATGCATTCTTCATAAAGCATCCCCTGTAACTAGAAATGCATTGCATTATTTTGTCATTCCATCATTTTAATACCTACAAAATGCCATAACATTAGTAGACAATGTAAAAATATTTCTTTTGTTGCTTATGCAGTTATGATTTATAGCTAATATCTATTTAGAAAAATTGGCTTTGTATTTATATCTGCATATATACAGGTAATGTGTGTTGAAACCTGAATTTCTAATAGGAAGTCTAAAGCAAATCGTTTTTTTTTTTCTTTCTGACTTCAGTAGCATCAATTTAGTTTATGCTTGAATAAGTGAACTTGTAATAGTCATGTCTTTCATACTTTTTTCAGCAGAAAGCACAGGCATATTGACCCAGACCCTGAACTATCATTGAGAACTGCTCAATGCAACTCAAGAGGAGTGTGTGTGCACGCATGTGTGTGAAGACAAGTGGCTTTCAGAAGCCTTTGTGCGTTCTCCTGATCCTTGGCGAATGCATACTGCCCTGGTACCTTAGCATAACAATGTTGCCTGAGAACTGTTCTAAGTTCTGTTGATTGTCAGTGACGCTGAGAAGCTGAGGATTGCTGGGCCGTAGTGACATTCTGGTCTTACCTCCTTTCTTCTAGCTACATTCCTGAGCCCTGTCCAAAGGAATGGCATTGTTATAGAAGCTACTATGTATGTCATCAGAAGATACCCTCCCATAGGGGAATTCTCCAGGGGCTGGCTACACTGCCTTTAGGGTGGCTTATTTTCTTAATGTTCACCTAAGGCATGTACATAGGCTATATTGCAACAATTCACAAAATAGTGTCTTGGATCTTCCCTTCCTGCAATAAAGGCCAAGTGAAGGACATCTCTGTGAAGATCACCTGTGTTGTGGAATTCCCCTGTTTTTGTTCCTTTGGTGGGGAGGTGGAGTTTGCCAGTGACTAGGCCACAGGACTCACTTCTAAAACTGGATCCCCAAGAAAAGATGCCTGTATATCTCCACTGGCTCTGCCCCTGGGTGGCTCTCCCATTGCTCTCATTACAATCCCAATGGTCAGGGTCAGCTGCCTCCGTGAATGGGCGTCCAGGCCCTCTCTCTGTACAGACCTCACTCCCACCAAGCACCTGTGGAATCCAGGAGGTGTGTGGGGGCTAGGAGGCAGGAGTAGACAGTGTTACAGAGGCATGTGTTGTTCCACTGCAACACAAAAGAGAGGAAATCTATGACTAGGATTCCCTTGATGCACACATATGGGAGGAGTCGGAGGAACAACCTGAAGCTATGTTGGTACACACAACACATAAGTAATCAATGATATATTGTGCAGCTCTTTGTTCCTTTGAGCAAAACTTGACCTTTCCACAGTATGAAAAACAAAACAAAAAAACCAGGGTTTAATGCCAACCTTCTACAAAATATCTTCCGCTCCTTCAGTATGTACTATTTATTAGTTTTCTTCAAGCTGATGCATGGCTTTTATGTGTGGTTGCAATTAAAGCAGATGCTAAATCTGTGTCTTTAAATCTTTGTCTCACATAGCTGTGTCTTTCATCCTGCTCCTTTTAAATGCAGAAGCATAGAAATATACTTAGATATACTGCATTTTGTTTGCCTTTGTAGGTAGTATGCAAATAACTAGTTGTGTAGCAGTGTTTCTGTTATTCATCCTGCAGCACAATGTGCAACTGATTACAGAGTTACATTTTCTTTTTTTAAAGTGTAATTTATTTCTAACAGGAAATATTTACAGTGTATTTTATTGGGAAAGCTGGGGCAACCAAGAAAGGGATCCCATCCAACTAAGGGACATGGCATAGCTGTGCTGCTGGATCAGGACATGAAACAGAGAGTGACTGAGGGGCACAAAGCAGTCCCTGCTTCCCTCTTGCTCTAATGAGGAAGTAATCTGTGCCTGTTCATTTTGCTGGCATAGTATTCTTCCTCCTCTGTGCTGGCTCTGGTGCATTGGCCAATGTAGCAGTGAAGCAGAATCAAGGCTCCACCCACTGCTCATCCCTGCCTGCCTACTCTCTTCCCAGCTACATGTGGAGTTGCCAAGCATCAGTGATATGTCTGCACAGTGGAGCAAGGGAGCTCCTTATGCCTTAGACCTTATTCCTTGCATTTGTGAGCAGCAAAGCTCATGTGACTGACCCCAAATACAGTTTGCAGATGGGTTGAGAAGCTGGCGTGAAAATGAAAGGGAATTTGGGCAGGTATTGAAATTACAAGCTTTTAGGGCCAAGGATCTCAGAATCTTCACCTGACATCATTACCAGAAGCACTAAATAGTGAAACAAATAATGTGCCACTATTTCCTCAAACAGACTTAGCTACAAAATCCAGGATAACCTTCTCTTTGTTGTTGTTTTGAATTAGGTACACCAAAAGCAGGGTACACTTGTACATTTTTGCAGTACATCTGATTAGACTGTTGGGAGTTTTTTTTAGAAGGGAGAAGGAAATCTGGTGGTGGTATATAGCACTGAAGGTGAATACACTACATTCACTAATTGCAGCTGCTGGTCAAAATATGCCTGATATATAGTGTCATAGGCCAATTTTGTTTGATCAGGTAAAGAAAGACATTATCATAAAGTGCAAGGAAGTAGAATTATGACTGATATAGGACTATTAATAATGCATTTCCTGTCTTTTAAGGGCTTAAAATCTCATCCTTAGCATTGGATTAACACAGTTTTTGTAATTACTATGATTTTTAGTTCAATATAAATATAGCACAATTAGAAAACAAATTAAAAATGTAGATACACAGTTAGTTTGCTAAAGATTGCAATGTCAACATAGGCTGTAACAACCATGGTTACATGTTGTGTTGTGGCAGACTGTCTATCGGTGTCCTACTCACATATTTGACCCACTGTACTTCAATAGTTAATTAGTATGATCCTAAAATAGCAAATTAAATGAAAATATATACAATTTCAATCACTAGTTTTCTTGATGCTAAACTTCAGCTAGGCTTATTTTTAGACGTCAGTATAGATTTATTTAAACTTTAGATAAAGCTAAATTCACTAGTGTCTACAAAGCTAAAGCTAAATGTACAATCAGTGAACAAACATCAGGTTCAGTTTGTGATGGTGGAGAGCAGCAAATTAATGTATGTGGGTTCCTAGAGGCCATTGTTATAGAAGTTAGCCCACACCAATATGGAATTAGTGTGAATTTTTATCAAACATTCTATGTTCTGTCTTTTGCTTTATTTCTGACTTTATCCACCCCTTTCAGATGAACAAGTGTTACATGATTCAAATTGAATTAAAAGTATAACTATGTAAGATTCCTATGGAATTAAAAGTATAACTATGTAAAATTGACCAATATTTTAAACATACAGATTTATCCCTTGGCCCCTGTTTATATTACAACAACAGTCAAATCAGGCACAATCAACAGCAGTATATCATGTAACCTAAAGAAAATGAGGTCTTTGAAGGTAATAACACACATACCTGTAATTGCTGCTATAATAAAGTATCTCCCTGTATTCTTTGACAAATCCCTGTGGTAAAACGGTTATGACCTGGCTATAAAAGCCCAATTTAGCTATCAATCAAATACTCTAGCCTGAATGTTAATAAGTCTCTAGCACTGAATCCAATATTTCCTTAAAGAACAAACAAACAAAAACCAAAAAACTAATGCATGGATTTTGGATTTGCTGTTCGGACGGATAATCAACTACAAAATGTCTCCCTTTTTCATAACAAGTGAATGGATTATAATTATCCTCCTTATGTATTATATTATAATATTCTGTGTTGAAGTAATTTACTGCATATTATCACCTGTCATTGTGCTGACTATTGAACATACAGAAAAAAATCATAATTTACTAAAGTTTAAAAATTCAGTATGAGAGCAGCTAAATGCTGAAATGGGGAAATGTACAATGCATGCTTATAAGCACCCATTAGTTAGTGCTTACTTACAGTAAAGCAGAGAGAACCAGAAATCTCATGCAGGCTAATGGTGGAGGGCTAATTTACACCAGCTGAGGATCTGGCACATCATATTTATAAAACTGACACTTAGTCTAGTTTTGATAACTAAGTTATATGGATTTAGAGATCACCTGCCATAAATCCTTTATGGATTTAGAGATCACCTTCCATTTCAGAACAATTCTGAGTGTAAAGAGAATAAATGCTCTGCAGAAGTGCTATTTGTTGGTGGCGTTCAGGAAGACAACACTGCATCCATCACACTTAGTTCATAGTTGGAAGATTATTTTTGCATTCATGAAAACAAGATTATTTTTTTAAATTGCAACCTAAAGGAGTTTCAGGGAGGATTACGGACCTGTGACTGGATTGGAAAAATTGGAGAATCAGTGACAAAGCAAGATAGTTTAACAAAAGACTAATCTTAACTGGACCTCAAATATTAGAAGCCAGATCCTAAGCAGTATTTAGGTTAATAATCTTCCTTTCTAGGCACCTAAATCCACCATTTAGGTACTACTGACATTTTCAAAACCACCACTCAGGTGCCACTTGGCCCCGTCCGTGCATATGTTTGCACCAGTCAGCATTCACAAAGCCACCTAAGCCTTGTCGCGATTACCACCCCTCAGGTAACAGACAGGTAGGAGTTTTAGCTCAAGTCAAAGTCTCAAAGGCCTGTAAGTGAAATTCTCAAATTAAGAGGAAGTAACACCTATCTCATCAACAGGCCTGATCCTGTAGGCATACGCTGAGCACACCTAACACCCACTATCTGTCAGATCCTGCTGCAGGAGGGACAGATGCAGGCTGCCAATAGGTGGAAATGACAGCACAGCACTTGCAAAAAAAGACAGCTGGAGAGGAGTACAGATAAGTGCAGGGTAAGTATGAGAGAGGTACCAAGCATGACCAGGAGGAAGAGATGGTTTCAGCTGAAAGGGCATAGGGCATAAGATGCTGACCAGATTTATTTGTCTAACTTCAGGAGAGGGTTCATGGTTGAGGATCCTGACTGGAAGGAGGTGCCCATCAGTGACATATACCAGGTCTGCCGCGTAGGTGCCTAAAACTGTCCTCTCACCTCAACATTTCACTCTTGCTTAGTTTAGGTGGCTCCCCGCTCAGCGTGCTACCTTATGAGGATCACTTTCTTAGGCACCTAACTCTCTCTATGCATCTTATGAGGATCCTGGGCAGCTAGCTCAAGGTTGAAGATTCCACTAGATGGCAGGAAGCTTATGGGTTGGTCACCACATCAGTGAGCAGAGTCAGGCAGTCAGACATGGGCATGCAGTAATCCAAATCCATATCCAAATTTTGCAGCTTGGACTTTATTCCATTTTGAAGACTGAAAGAAAACTTCCTTGTCATCATCAGAGATACTAAAAATAATTTATGACTGCTATTTTTAACCGTTGGAAAAATATGCAAAGAACTCAAGAAAGTGCTTGTGCAATTGAAATGGGCTTAAGAACTAAAATGAGCTTATATTTTTCCTCTTCCATCTCAACTGAAAGCTGATTCTACCAACAACTGTATATTTTTGTCCCTAGCGGATGCTGTCCATTTCCCAGATGACTGTTGAAGCCCAGATGAGACAGGAAAATTTACTGATAGGTATTTCAATGTTTAAGAAAGACTGAACATGTATTTTAGAATGTTTTTTTCCCACTGATTGAACTTGTAAGGCTTTTTTATCTACTTGCCTCTCCCATATTTTTTTTTTTTGTATTTACTTTTGCTCTGAGTAAGTTACTTTACAGTTGGCTGATTTAAATTGGATAGTTTAATTACTTAATTTTCAAAAAGCTATATATTATCTGACGGTTTCTATATGCTGCAAGTTAGGCATACCAAGTTTCCAAATCCAGACACCTGAGGCCAGATTTCAGTAAAGTACCTACACATTTGTGCACCCAGTTGCAGTTACCATGCATGTGACTGGCCATTTGGATATGCAAGTGAAGTAAATGGGTATGCCAATTAGGTATGCAAACAAGTCAATAAGGATCTCATTATTTAGTGCTGGAGCACTGAATCCAACCACAGCAGGAATGGCACCTCTTAAAAAATATCAGGATGAAAGTTATTTCACCTACAAAATTATGCTATGCAGGATGAAACTGAAGTCAATGAAATGGTGTTGATCTATAGAGGGCCAGGTCATCAGCTGTTGTGTATTTGCCCTGATTGTTCCCATCCTACCAAGTTTAGCTCATTATTCAGTCATTACTCTAAGACAGTGGTTTTCAACCTTTTTTCACCTGTTGACCCCTAAAAAATTTCCAATGGAGGTGCGGATCCCTTTGGAAATCTTAGCCATAGTCTGCGGATCCCCAGGGGTCTGCAGACCACAGGTTGAAAGCCACCGCTCAAATGATGCTTTACAGACTTATCTTAAACTTACAATCATTTTGTCTACTGATTTTAATTCTGTGGAAACGTTACTGTGTTTCAGCAACAGTGGTGCTTCCATCTTACATTGTCTGTTAAGAGATTGTTAGAGTGATGGGCTGGGTGAGGTAATATCTTTTGTTGGACCACCTTCTCTTGGTGAGAGAGAGAATCTTTCGAGTTTATACAGAGATGAAGGCCTCAGGAAGAGGTCTGTGTAAGCTCAGAAGTTTGTCTCTCTTACCAACAGAAGTTGGTTCAATAAAATAAATTACCTCACGTACCTTGTCTCTCTCATATCCTGGGACCAATATGGCTACAACAACGCTGCATTCAAGAGACTGTTCGGATTATTAGTGTTCATGCCATCCAATTCCTGATTCAGCTGCCTTAAAAATCAACAGGTGAACTCTTTAATTAGTCTCATAATTGCTGTCATCTATAAGGTATAAATGTGTAATGCCACTTAAATACTTTTCTATATCTTTGCACAGGTCTACACTAGGGGCGAGGGTCGATGTAAGGTACGCAACTTCAGCTACGTGAATAACGTAGCTGAAGTCGACGTACCTCGATCGACTTACCGCACTGTGAGGACGCCGCAGGGTCAACTGCCCCCGCTCCCTCCGTCGACTCCGCTTCTTCCTCTCGCTGGGGGTGGATTGCCGGAGTCGACGGCAGGGCGATCGGGGATCGATTTATCGCGTCTACACTAGACGTGAAAAATCGATCCCCGAAAGATCGATCGCTCCGGTGGGTAATGTAGACAAGCCGTTTGTGTCCACATGAACTCTCATTCTTTTCAGAACAACCTGATGAGGAGTTGGTTCAAGATTGTTTTCTTCCGTAGACACCTCATATATACTGGTGCCTTGCTGACCACTGGTATTTGAGATTCCCTCTTCTGGGTACCATACTACATGGAAAATGATGCATCTGTCTCTCTATGTGTTCTCCAGTCTTTCTTCATTTGTGTAAATAATATCAGCATAACCCTTGACAATATATTAATATATTTGCTAGAGATAACATGGAGCTTATTTTTTGCTAGAGATAACAACAGAGCTTATTTTTTGAGCATCTCTTCTGATCCAGATTCAGTCAATATGACAAGCAGTACAGCCCTGCTTGTCTCCTGTGTGATGAAACTGTTACTGTGATAGATCAGTTTGCTTCCTTTGTTTTCTGGCAGCAGGTTTATCTTTGGCAAATCTTTCAGGTCACACCACTTCATTTTAAATTCTTCCATGCCTCTCTTAATTTTGGAGGAATCATTTATTTTTAGAGCAGTGTTTTGCCAGATTTTCTGTTTTCTGTTCTGTGTTTTGCCAGTTAATTCTGTTACAAGAATTGACTAGATGTGAGGCAGAGCCAAACAGCACTCTTTCTTGTTTAAACACTTCCATGACTAACAGATTACATTGTATATTGTATTTCTTTCCTTGTTTGAGAGATTTCTCTGTGCTGCTCAAAGCCATTCCTGCTTCGTGACCTGGAGCATAAGGAAAATCATGTTTCTAATGGTGTTTGCTTGGGAAAATCTAAGTGTTTGTCATCAATATTATGCTAACTGAAAAAAGTGAAACTACATACATAGGGTGCAGGTGTTAAAGCCTTGAACAGTTTCATGGAAAAATTGCCCAATATAACTACATACTTTAGCCATCTTAGGTATTTCTAAAATGTCAGTAGCTGGTATCAGAGTGCTAGATTTTTAAGGATTTCCTTTGTAAGTCATTATTACTCAATTAGACCAATCACTGTTTAAAAGGTTTACTGTTTATAACAAATTACAATATTTTAAATAAAATTGTTCAAATCTAGATTTTTCCATATTTTGGGCTGAACAGGTATGATAATGAAAAGGTTTCAGGAAAAAAAGCATGATCTGAGCTTTACAATATACAATCTAGACTTAAATCAAACCTTAGGTAGGTTAAATAATGTCTTGGGGTTGGTTTGTTTGCTTTTAGTGTGTTTCAGTGTTGTGCATCTTTGCAATTCTTCATTCCTGGTTGGACCTGAAGCAGGAAAACTTAAATATCATGCCATGGGTCTTCTTACTGTTTGTTCACATGGGATAGATGTAGGAAGTAAATCTTGCAGGAAAGCCTATTCTCAAAAGATTTCTAGTTCAAAGCCCCTTTCCTACAAAGAATTATGGATGTGCTTTACCTCAGTGGACCTAAGCATGTCAAGTAAAGTGGAGTGTGTTAAGTGTTTGGAGGATCAGGGCCCAAAGCTGCAAACCTAGATGGTTGAAAATAATCATCACTAAACAACACCACCAAAGCTTTTCAGGTTTACCCACCCCTATATGACCTTATAGTAATCTACATTTTGAAAATGCTGTTTCTCCTGTAACTTGTCCCACTGAGAAATTCACTAAGCAGAATACATTTACAAACATTAGCTATAGAGACATACTGCACCACAGAGAAAAATAAAAACTGTGTTCTTTTCTCCTTGTACTGCACAAAGCACATACATTGCTAGTGAGAGAGATGCCCAGAGTGAGGGGAAAATAAACTCTGGGATCTTCTTCCACTGGCAGAATTAATTTCCCTTTTATATTTGGAAAATTCATTTTCCCTATGCATTGCCTCTAAAACGTTCCCTTGACCTAACCCTATTTCTTCCATGGCCTGCTATTGTGTATTTTTAGCTCTGCTTTCTGTAGTGCTTATTTGAAATTTCTGGTGCCCCTCACAAGTTCATTGTAAAATGGTTCAAGGTTTCACAAGAATGGAATGTGAAGAATTTATGCTAGCAGAGGTACTTTTCTTTTTATATATCAAGATACTTGTGCAGTTCTAAGAATGAGCCAGAGGCTATAATTTGAAAACCTTATCTATCGGCTCTTCACAGAGCCAGCATTTGGGACTCACCAACCTTACAGTTGCAAGCAAGCCTCCCCAAATTTGGGGGGCCTATTAACATCAGGGCTAATGTCATCTTTCCTGTATAATTACTAAAGGCCAGAATCTGTTTCTTGCCATAGCCTCAGTACATAACTGTAGCACTGTACAGATAGATGCCATAGAGCTGGATAGCCGAGGATTCCACCAGTGTAGGGTAATCTCTGAATGGAATACTATGGAGTGTATGAGACTCCACAACCTTCTCTATGCCTCCATCTCAAGCTTCCCGCCAGCAGTGGTGGGTGTATACGCAGCTGGAGGAGGAGGCGTGAACAGAACACTGTGGTGCTCCGCTGATCCCAAGCTTGCATTTGTAAGGGGCTATTACTGCCCGTGCAGTGCCCCCAAGACAGGGGTGGGGGAGGCAAGGACAGAGAGCCACTTATGATGCCATCAAATCTGGCCTAATGGTTCCTCACAACTGAGCAGAGAAATGTTAGGCTGTCCACAACCCAGGAGAGTTCTGCTGGAGGGCAGAAGTTTCTTCACCCTATCACAGCTGTGGCAAGAGATTTCATCAAAGGGTAGTTTAATAAACAAAAATATTATGTAGTGTGACTGTGCCAAAGGGCATTTTGGAAAATGAAATGAATTCTTAGTAAGGTGTGATGACATTGTACACATTCTTATTAAGTCTGTTGAAAATATGGGTTGAGAACTCTGTTTTGTGTGTGCAAAATAAAGGGCAGGTGAACTAGCAAAGTGTGTAACTCTGAGATTCTACTGTGAAGTACATACTGAAAAATATGAAAGAATGCTACAATGGTTTTTCCAATGGCTTAAATGTTTCTATAAAGTAGTGATTTTAATGACCTCAATAAGAGCCCAAAACGTGGTCTCAGTATGTTTTAAAATTTGTCTTCTGATGTGTTAACTTTAATGTACACAACACTTTCAAAGGAGGTGGTCTGGCTTTTTTTCTTTTATTTTAATGCTCCTATTCTTCTATAGGATTTTTTTTATCTTTTGTTTTTCTGCATTTTTAACATAAGTTGCAAAGCAAACAAAATCCCAAAGCACAAAAGACACCTTTGTTGCCATAATTTTAAATCTGCTTAAATCATCAAAACTCTGAAAACTTTGCAACTGAAAGATTCTACCACTAATCCCCTCCCTATTCCTTAGTCTGAAATCTGTTTCTCTGTGCTGTCTACACTAATTGGAATAGGCTAAAATTCCAGACTAAACCCAATCTTACATTCCATCCACACTCAAAACTGTATATGGTTCAACAGATGTATTCTATGGAAATATACTAGCTGTTCCCAATACAGAGGTACAATTAAGCAGAATAATTACCTAGTTTCTGCTTTAAAAGTTAATTCCCCTAAATCTTTAGGCTGCAAAGTTTATTCTGGTGCCTATGACACTGATGCACACCTTAATGGTATGTGAATGTGAAGTACAAGATGCACATCTTGGGTCATTCAGTTCATCAGAGGCTGCTCCATTAGGAGATTAATTCTACTCCCATTGATATCAACAGTAAAACCCCCTTAAACTTCAGTTGAAGTGGTATTTAGAACTGAACAAGTCGACAGTTGATGTAATTTTATATTGCAGCCATTCTCACTGAAGTCAATAGGAGTTTTGAATGTGAAAGTCTCGTATGTTGAGACTTATCACAGAAATGTAGCCTATTGAGAGGTAGTCCTATTTTGCTGTTAACAGCATGAAAAACAGATTTTGTCCTTACTGGTAATCAGAACTTCAGGTACTATATTTATGGTTTCACTTCCACTAGCCATCTGAAACAAACAATTTAATGAATGGTATGTGCATCACTCCTTCACTGAAAGGTAAATTGTATTTTATTTCTACCTGAACTTCCAATAATGACACACAGCATCTGCCATGGATTAACATATAAGTGATAACTGTTACTTACCCATAAAGAAATGCAAATTGGCTTAACAACATTGTATGACCATTGTGCCAGATCCAGCATCATTTGAAGTCAGTGGGACTCCTTAAGTGGGTTTTGGAACAGGACCTAAATCCATACTCAGTATTTTACTTTGTCTCTTCTCCCCAGAGTTTGGTCCTCAGATCATGATTAAGGAAAACATATAGACATGTTAAACTGTTAAGTACACGCTGAAGTCCCATTGACTTCAGTAGGACTTAGTTCATTTTAAAGTTAAGCATGAGCTTAAGCACTTGCCTGGGTAACAGAAAGTTAGAAACAAAACATAAATATTCTTCTTCAAAAGTTGCAACATAACACCAGTCTATCTCTCAAAATGCAGAAATCTAACACGCAACAACCAAATACAAAGAGAGACTGAACAGGCTGCTAGCCTAAGGCAGAGAGGCACAATTCAGCCCACCTTGCTTCAGACTGCAACTTATTATTTTAATGCATACATATTGACTCCAACAATACACACATGCACCTACATACATATACATAAAATCCCTCCTGTAGAGGAATGTATAATGTAGTTAAAATGTATGGGAAGCATATTTCTTTATCTCTTTCATTTAAAAAAAAAAAAAAGTAATGAATTTTAATTTTCTACTATTTGAAATGAATCACTGTTTTGGAATTAACTAAGGAAACACACTTATTTGAATATGATAAAATATGAAGTTGAATATAAAGGTTATTCTTTGTAATTCTCAGTGTAATTCTGGTGTATTAATTAGAAAAACATTAGATCCCTTCTGTACTAAACATAATACCTCTAAATTCCTGTGGATAGCAGCCAAACATGACATAGCTTAATAAACACAATATGTGCATCATATTACATAACAGATCCTATTTTTATTGTGCAGGTCAGATCCATTTTGTGCAGTGTAGTGCAATAATTTGGTAACATAAGATGTGATAGAAAGTGCATCATAAATGTTGAAGGCAACCACTGTATATGCTCCAGCTATGACCATCAAGTATTTAAGGATTCACTCAAGAATGATACTCGGTCAAAAAAATAACACACAGGGGTGTAGCTGGTGATGTCAACATCTACATATCCCGTGATCCACTCAGTCATAGCAGTGTCATTCCATGCTGTTTCAATGCACGGGGTTTATTCCAGTGGTGCCCATCTCCTCTTTGGGTCCCTGACTGGTTACAATAGACCAGGCCTGCACAACATGCGGCCCTGTGTCCGTTGGTCCTTTTTGCTGCTTGTCTCTGGGCTGGGGCTTGTCCCAATGCTGCAAAGAGGGTGTTCCCAAAGGAAGGTGCTTGCTTCTAACCCCCGAGGCTGTCAGTATGTCTGCTTTTCTCTAGTCAGCCCACTTGACAAGTTTGATTGTCCTTGGTCTGGTTCCCATCCCCTCTCCAAGGGTTGCAGCTGTCTGGAGGTGCCTGCCTTTCATGCATTCCTCATTCACACCTCATTCATTCAACAGGGCAATTGAATAGAAACTGGGGGGAAGATCTTATTCTACTTCTCGCAAAAAGACATTTTTCTTTTACCTTAATTATACTGCCTTAGGGGCCCGCTATAACATATTACCAAGGTTTAATACAAAGTAATATAAAAGTTATACAAAAATGCATAATGCAGAGATTTATCTACAACTGCATTGATTAACTGTTGTGTGCAGTAATATAGTGACCCCTGGGGGGATGAAGAGGGGTGTGATGGTGGGGCCGAGCGGGGAGGGGGCGGGTCCTATTTTACTGCTGTGATCTGGTCACCCTATGTGCGCTGTTTCTTTCCCCCTCTACAGGCTTCCACACCCCAGCGCTGGGGAAGGAGGGGTTGTTTCCGCGGGGCGGGCAGCCCTGGGGGGGTGGAGGGAGGGTGTTTCCACGGGGCCGGGGGGGGTGGGGGTTCGGCCTTCAGCTATTTTCTTTGAACTAATATGGCCCTCGCCGCTTTCCAAGTTGTGCAGGCCTGCAATAGACTGTTAATAAACTGAGATTTTTATCTCCCATCATGTTCAGGAGAGTGGATGGAAATCAATCTTTTGGTCAGGCACTTTCAACTACAACTCTTTCAAAGCAATCAGCGAAGGAGACCCACTTTCTTCTTAAAATGGTTCCTGGGTTCTGTTAATGCTGCCATTATGGTGATTTTTATTTAAATCGTTATCCAAAGTGGTGTCCCAGACGTATACAATGCCAAAATTCTTTAATTTCTCAGTATCTTTTCAGCCGCTTAAGTAAGGTTTCCTTGCACAGTTACAGGAAGTTTTACCTTTTTATTTCAGTCTGCAGCTTCCTCTCCCCTCTTCATATCTTCACACACATATCTGAGGTGAAAGGCTCAGTATCACATTCTATGCTCCTTTATCCCCCATGCTGTGATATCTGCAGCTACTTTTCCATAATCCTTCCATATGCTCACCTCATCTTCTATCTTAATGACAAGCATGTTCTGAGGTTCCACTTCCTTGACCCAGTTATCAGCATCCTCGCCCTCCTGGCAGCTGTTGAAGAGCAGATCAGTGAATACCAGCTTCTCTGAGATGGGTCTGAAGGAGTTGTCAAAGCATAGTTTATAATCTTCTGCTTCTGTGAGATCTATGGAATGTGTCCCCAGGTGCTCCATGATGTGATCTGTGAAGTACTCTGTCAGCGTTAGATTGTGCCATGGTTCTATACAGCTGTACAGGGGAGTAGGAAGGAGTAAGAACTCTTCCATCCTGTCTTATGGCCATATGCTTTGACATCAGTAGTACTCAGTGAGGAGCAGAGCTATGCCCAGGAGGCTCCCTGCTTCCAGAAGCAACTAGGTGGAGAGTTGGCAATGCGGAGTGAACACAAAGGTGATTGGTCATACACGAATGACATATGACTCAAACAGCAAAGCTCAAATACTGAGTACTCTAATGAATAGTTGCAGTGAACAGCTCACATGCAAATGATCAGAAAATTCTCTTTGAAATGTTCAGGTATCTCAGAACCTTACACACTTTCCCATCCCTATTCCCTCACTTTCTGCAGACCCCAATTGGTGGTCTTTGTTACTACACAAAGACCACCAATTGCTCCTAGTTGTTTCAAACATCTTTTAACACAGTGTTGTAACAGAAATGATGATTTACACTGCACAAGAATTCAGTCCCAGTTCAGAGAGACTGGGTGGTGACACTATAGTTTTTTTAAAAAAGGAAAGTCTCCATCCTACTCCAAGATGCATGTATGGTAACATGCTCTCTCTAAATGCTATGTGTTACTCTTTACTTTACACTTAGATAAAAAATTCCTCCAAGTCTGGTAATCATTATATCATAAAATACTGAGACCTTACTTTGCACCACTTTATCATCTGCTCCTATTTTTTGTATTCACATTTCATGTTCTACACTTGACATTTTGTCTCTCTAATTCCTTTCATTGAATGGCATAGTTGTCTGATACATTTCTTTCTAAATACTTATCTTTTTATCTGCCTGATTAAACTAACTTTGTCATCTATTTATTAGTCATTAGAAGATTTATCTTTTTCTGGGTTTAATGAACCAAAACAAGAAACAAGATTTTAAATTACTGTGGCATTCATTGCATCTTGAGAAGTGAAAATTAAGACTTTAGCATAAAAGAACAACTTGATAATGGAATAAGCAATTTATACTTTTGTTGTTTCTGCTGTGACTATTTAATTCATTTGCTGTTTTAATTGGATTCATACAGACTTTTTGGGGGAAGGGTATCGTTTAATGAAAATGAGCCATATTTGTTGGGCAGTTATTTATTAATGCAATCCACTATGAAAGCATCCATATTAAATGAGAAAAATAGCATTGAGCTTATTTGTTAGTAAAACCCCATCTGAAGTCTATACAGTCTAGGGAGAATAAGTCCTAAAGAAAGTGTAAAATTTGATTAAAAGAAATTGAGAAACTAAAGTAACAATCACCTAAATATGTTACACATTATGAAAAATAAAGAAAAGTGACCCAGATTGTGTAAATTAGAATTTTCTTGCAATCAATAAAGCTGCTCTGATTTACATCAGTTTATGTTCTGGCCCACCACATGTTGTTATATTTCCTTATTATGCTTTCTAGATTTTATGAATGATAAAAAAAACCCAAAGAAACATAACTCAAATACGGCCATGTTTCAATTCAATTTGTGTGAAACATCCTTAAACTTAAAGTGATGGCAGAAAAAAATTAGAATTATGTTTCTCCTTTAGTTACCTTTGGATAATTTCACCAAAACTGCCATAAAACATAAGCCATTTTTCTTTGTGAAAAATTGCTTTTTGGAACCATATAGGCATCATACCGAAGGTCAACTTTGAAATACAGCTTGCTGTGTCAATATGTTCCCATTTCAACATTCTCCTTGCCATTCCAAAGTTCACTATCTCACTAGTAAGTACTTGGAAGAGAAGGTCATGAGGATATCAGAGGGGGAGAAATCATGAACAAAGCACAAATTAAATGTCTATAGTAAATGACCTTTCCTTTTAAAAATTTCTTATGCATAAATTCAAAACCTAGTTATATGTGTGTGAGAAATGTGTTTGTTCAATGACAGGTAGGGAAGCAATTGTGTAAGGGGGAGAAAAGGAACTGAGAAAAAAAACAGAAATATAGGGAATTAAGACTAAAATCCATAATCCACTGAGGCAAGGTGGGCATCCACTGAGGCAAGGGGGGTTCCTCTGGGAAGGGAGACCCAGAGTGTGGGGGCACTGCTGTGGAGCAGCACCCCAAGATAAGAGGACCCCCACTGGGGTCCAGGAGGGACACGGAGCCTGTGGCAGGCGAGACACCAGCCAGCAGGGGGCACTCCAAAGCTGGAAAGAGCTAATTCCTGGACTGACCAGCAGGAGGCGCTGTGCTGGTGAGTGCTCGATCTGCTACACGTGGAATGTGGGCATAGATGGTTGAACCATCTGACTAACCACTGGGGCAAAAGGGATCCCTGCTGCATCTCTGGGGCAAAGGGGATCCGGGAGACCCAAGAGAGACTCTGGGAGGTGCAGTGGGCCTTCCAGGATCAGTTGGGGCAGGTGGCAGAAGGGAAGCAAGCCCTCCTAAGACTGCTGAGGTGAGAGGTCAGGAGAAACCACCCAGAGACGGAGGAGAAGCCCAGCGCCAGGGCCCGGAGGCCGAGCATGGAACGTAGGGCTTGCTATGCCTGTAAAAGGCGTGGACATTTGAAAAGGGATTGTCCCTACTGGGCTGGGGGCAGGGTGCCTCATACCAAGCAGGGACAGGGGCAAGTCCCTAAGACAGCCTGCCTGGTGAGGGAACCCAGGGGGTTGAGGACCTGTTGGGCATGTGGGTATCACGGACACATACAATGGGCGTGTCCAGGCCCAAGGTGGAGGGTCCAGGTCAGCCCCGGCAAGAGGGCAGGACCCTAGAAGGACCACTAGAGACCCAAGTAAGCAAGGAGGTGGGGAGCCTTCTGGGGCTCCCATGTACCGGGCCACATTAGGAGGCACTGCCCCCTCAAGGGAACAGAGGGGCCACAGAAGGAGGTGCCTCGGGACCCGGCAGGATCAAAAGTGGACAAAATCGAGGCCACAGTGATGATGGCTGACCAGCCGATGGGCCGCCAATGGGAGGTGGCAGAGGCAGGAACTGGGACGGAGGGGACCCAGCAGGAGGTGGGGACCCAGACCGTCCCCGGGCAGATATCAAATAAAGAAACTGAGACAGAGTGGACCCAGCAAGAGGATGGGATCCAGGTGGTCAAAAAGAGTAGGCCACAAAATGGACCCACTCTCTAAAAGTGGAGGGTCAGGGGGATGCTGACCTGTGAGCGTGGCTGGAGGCAGCAGAGCAGGCCCCCAGAAGGCGGAGGCACACACCCAGGAGATGGCCCGAGGCTGGAAGACTTTGGAGATGAGGCAGGCAGCCCTGGAGGGGCAGCTATGGGGAGCCCAAATCAAGGGTTCCCCCTATTTGCAGGGGTGGAGAGTTAAGGGGGGGGGGACGTATAGTGGGGCAGTTACCCAGCTCCTGGGAGAAAAGGTCGGCTGACTGGGGAATCAGGCCACAGCTGGGGCCTGATAAGAAGGGCTAAGGGAGGACCTGGGTCACTCTCTCTCTCCAGCCTTGGAGGGAGAAGGGCCTGGCTGCCTGGGAGCTCAGGATACCTGAAGCAGAGCAGTGCTGGGGAAAAGCAAAAGGAGCTGGGAAGCTCCAGCCTGGCAACTCCGTAGCCTCAGGCATTGGGTAAGGCCTAAGCAGGTACTGGGGCTACAGAGATGTAGCCTGGGGATAGTCAGAGGCAGCTGGTCCGACCCCCTTGTCCATGATGAGTGGCCATTACAGACTGCAGTTTTCCCCAGAGAAAGGGGGCTAGATGACGACTGGTAGTAGCCACTGAAGCAAGGTGGGCATAGGGGGAGGGAGTTCCTCTGGGAAGGGATACCCAGAGTGTGGGGTGCTGCTGTGGGGAAGCACCCTAAGATAAGGGGCACCGGCATCCGGGAGGGACACAGGGCCTGTGGCAGGCGAGACACTGGCCAGCAAGGGGTGCTCCAAGGCTGGAAAGAGATAGTTCCCGGATTGACCAGCAGGAGGCGCCGTGCCAGTGAGTGCTGGATCTGCTACACTGATCTAAAACACAAATGGAACATGCAAATCTCTGGTGATTTCAAAATTGTGACCTCACCATGTTTTTTACTCTGCAAGGTTATTTGGGGCAAGTTTATTGTCTGTAAATATCAATGAATATAATAATGGATCTCTACAGAGTAGGCTATTAGAATGCTATTGTCACCAGGGATACAAGGAGGCCTTCAGGCTACTCAGAAATCATTACTGTGTGAAAAGATTCTACTTTAAAGTGAACGTGTGTCCAGGCCTTCTCTCGAATGGTGAATATCTTTTGAGAGGTGCCAGGTAAAACTGATTGTAAGCAGTATGAAATTCTTAATTAGCTTGTGTGTAAGAGGTGTTCTGTAGGTTCAAACAAATTCTTTGAACGCCTTTGAAATGCTCCATATGCAACCATGCAGATTAGGAGAAAATTAAATGAAATTGTATACACAGGGTTAATGAGCTGCATTAAGTACGGAGTATAATTAGGTTTTGAAAATTCTTAGTAAACACCACTTAAAAGTAAGCTATGAAAGATAATATCTGAAATAAATCAAGTGGACTGTAGAAATGGGGTTATTGTTGTGTACTGAGGTCTGAGCTAATAGATGAGGTTATGTACAACCATACACTGACAGTGGAGTATTCTTCAGTTACAAAGGGAGATAAAAACCATGGGAGGAGGATTTATTGGAAATCAGAGAAGGACAAAGACACAAACATCTTGTTTCCCTGAAAAGGGGTACAGAACTTCCTAAAACATAAGGTTTCATTTTGGTTAGCAAACATATTTTATAGAAGAGGTCAGGCCTTGGCTAGCTCTGTTTCTGAGTGTGTTAATCTAGCTGGTTAATTCTGCTTAATACTTATGCTGATATTTTCTCTGATTTTCCAAATAAACCTTGCATTTCATATGATATCAAAAATTGATGATGTTAACTCCAGTGTTTGGAAACAAGTACTGCTGGATGCTCCAGAGGGAAGAAAATTTTCTTTAGAATAAAAGAAGGATGCATAAGGACTGACGTAATTGCCTTTGTCAACATGCTAAAAGTGAGAGTATGATGATAAAACCAATAACTGCTATTTTCCCACCTATTTTAAAGACTAGTAGTGGCCAGCCCTGTGTGCACACTGTGTCTAAATCTTACACACCCCACATTAAGCAATCACACTAATCAGGATGGCTAAAGATGGGTACATTCACTACTACTGTGCTTTATAGTCCAGGAATCATCACCAGTTTAGCCTTAACATCTTTAAGGTTATCATCACCAGTGAGAAAGGAAACCTGCTGCCTTGGAAATATAAGGAAGGGCTCCTTTGATAATACACAGACCACAGAAATATAATTGTTTGTACAGGAACAATTTGTTCTGTTTTCCTCCTGTTCTACTAATCTGATTGAAAGATGGTGAGTCATTCAATAAAGGTTAAAATGGAATTAAAGCACAATTGTTTACCATCTGGCTAATAAGAATTTGGGATTACAATGAATGTTAGATCAACACTGATTATATGTAATGCCATGTACATCTGAAGATTAAGAAGAACAGTGACCTGTTCAGAAGAAAAGTCATGGTCTGGCCATACAAAAATGGCAAAATCACAAAAAAAAAAACAACCCAGAACCAGCCTCTCTCAATACCAAAATGATATTTATTTTATAACATCAATAGTTTTATAAACTATTAACAGCAACAGATCATGCTAGTATGTCTTGGGAACTAAATACAAAATATATAAAAAAATAAAAACTGGATTTCCTTCTTCTACAGGGGGAATATTAGTTTGAAATCTCCATAGCAAATCTTTTGGGGGGAAAAAACCATTCAAATGGGCTACTGTACACTCAAACAGAGGGGCTTCAGGCAATATTTATGATTATTTTAAACACAATAGCTTATCTTTCTATTATCTTTCAATTTCTTATCATCTTTCTATTTTAGTGTGTTTTATACTGCCTGAATTTCTGAGTGCCTCTGAGAAAAGGTGACAACGAGAGGAAGTGAGCATTTTTCATGATGTCAATGAGAATACATATGCTTAAACACATGCTTCGGTGTTCACTTTTCTAGCCACTGCATTTGATCAACACTTATTGGCATCAGTAGGTGTTGCTTGCAAGCAGAGTTTGCAGCATCAGTCCCTAAAATATACACTTTTTTCCATTATTCCATCAGGCTCCCTTTTCTGTTTTTCTGTCTATATGTGGCAGTATTTGTAGGTAGCTGAATGCTGCTAGACCAGAGGTGCTCAAACTGGTGGGCAGACCTCCCCAAAGGGGGGTACGGAAGGTATTCGGGGGGAATGAGAAGCTTTAGGGGGAAAAAACTTACTGGACACATTTTACCCACAGCAATGAATAACTAGTAAATCTGAATCCTCCAGACATATCAGGTCTACAGATGACGTGGTGCATTTTGATGGATTTCTGTTATTCTTGCATAGCATTATACAAAGTTGTTGCCATCTGTAGGTTAATTCATTTGCTACAATGTGGGATGCACATTCTTCTTAAGATAGAAGGGGATCTTCAGATAGCTGTTTCAAGCATCCAACCAAGGATGGAATTGCTCTGCTCCAAAAAAGAAGGTGCACCATCACACTAGTAACAATAGCATTATACAAGTAAGCAGTATCTCACTTAAAATTTACATTACCATGTATTTAAATGGCTCTGTTTGAATCAATGCCTTAATGCTTTTAAGATTTAGTGAGTTGCATGTTGGTTTTTTATATGTAAATGTATTTGTGTGGTGTGTGTGTGTGTGTGTGTGTGGTGGGGTGTAAACTATTATAGACACAAAGAAGGGGACCGCGATCAAATAAGTTTGAGAACCACTGTTCTAGACAAACCGCTTTAAAGTTTTATCGTATATTGTTCCTCTTCTCATTTTCTGCTAACATTTTTCCCATTAAAAGGATCCATCTCTGGTGGAAAATTTAGATGGCAAATTCCCATTCCAACGCTGCTGCCTGATGTGTCAAGTGAAATAATTTAATTTCATTAAGTGACTATTTTAATAATTGAATAAAAAATAACACAAAAATAACACTCCAGCTACAGTACATACTTGGTACCCATAGGTTTTGTGTATAAACGGATGTGATACATCATTTATCATTTTCTATAAAGAAATGTCTTGGATGTGTATTTGTAGCATTATTGTACTAGAACATGTACTTTGCTACTTTTCACCAGATAAGATTGCTATAAACTTCAGGCAGTATTCAACTATTTCAAACGCTAAATAATTGTAAGTAAGGCTTTTTATTTAATTTGTTTTACTGCTAAGAAGGCCAATATAAATAAAAATGCACATTCCCAGAAAGCTTATTTTATTGTTGAACAGGAGGATGTTTCACTGTAATTATTCCTCAAATCCTTTTAGTACATATTTAATTGTGTTCAATAAATATACAGCTAGTGCCCACTTTCTGTGAACAGTAAATACAGCTGGGTTTCTTCTATATATGTGATAGAAGCTTTTGCCTACTTTGGATCTGTGTAAGAAATTTCTAGATAGTAGATATATAAGGTATAAATGTTTCCACGCTTAGCACACTATTAATTCACTATGTGCTTTACTGTTTCAATTTCATCCAATCTATGGGTTTCCATAGCTGCTCATCACTGTAAAATTTGAGTATCAGAGGGGTAGCCATGTTAGTCTGGATCTGTAGAAGCGACAAAGTGTCCTGTGGCACCTTATAGACTAACAGATGTATTGGAGCATAAGCTTTCGTGGGTGAATACCCACTTCTTCAGATGCATGTATTCACCCACGAAAGCTCATGCTTCAATACATCTGTTAGTTTATAAGGTGCCACAGGACTCTTTGTCGCTGTAACATTTGAGTTATTTCCACGTAAAATCAGTAGCAACAGTGAAAAAATATTGCCTTTCTTATATGATGGTATTCAAATCATGGGATTCTTTGGGTACTGACTGGTGAGGGGACCCATCAAGGATACACAACTGTAACTGCCTCAAGCAATGTCATCATTAAACCACCAGGCACAGGGGGGAAATATAGAGAGGCAGACCTTCAGGGAGTATAAATTGTCAGAGCCTCATTGATGTCAATGGGACTATGGCTATTTATACCAGCCGAGGAACTGCCCCAGGGTTTTATTTCCAATATTATCGTAATTACACCATACTTTATACAATAGAACAAAGTCTCCATGTGTACCACCAGCACAGTAGACATGTAGTTCTATTTATACTGTCTTAACATATAAGTAAAACTGTGACACTTGGCATGTAATAATTTTTAGCCTTCTGTTGGCTGCATAGAAAGCCAAACAAAATAATTTACATTAGTGCAATTTTGCTCATCTAACGAAAGCAAAGCCTGTGTTCATCTCAGCAGTGGAGAGAACTGATGATCAAAGGTAAAATTCTGGCTGCTGTAAAGCATTTTTCCATGTCAGATGTTTCCCAGGTGATCAGCAATACTCACAAAGCAAAAACAAAACAAAAGAAGGGGGGAGGAGGGATGATTACTTAGAAATCTCCATAGCAAATCTTCTGAGAAATACTTACAAAAATTCATTAAAATGGGGACAAAAAGTTTAATTAGATTCCTTAATAAAATCAGAGGGAGGGGTTAAGTTAGAAAAAAGGGCCACAGTAACAACAGCAACAGAATCCCCTGGGCTAATATATGGCAGCAGGGAAAGAGTGGGAGCAGTTATCATTAATGGCCATTCCCAGCTCAGGTCCTGGGATTTGGGTCAGAGTTGCTAGAGAGTGGGTATGAAGTAATCATATGAAATATTCAATTGTCATACCAGTACATAGCTCCTCACTACTCAATATTGTGAAATATCCATTGTTCATGATTTAGGCCATGTCTACATTACACAGTTTTGTTGACAATTGCCTACTGCTGTAATTAAACTGCTTTTGCATGTCCACACAACTCTCCTTGTGATAGTGGAGCACGTCCACAGTTGATATTCTTGCATTGACAGAGAGAGCAGTGCATCCTGCAACTCACCGCTGTCTGCTGCTAGGTTCTGGGAAGGGAACGTGGTGCATCATGGGGGCAGGATCACCGTCCCATGATGTAGTTTTCTCCATCCCACCATACTATGGGTTTTTGACTGTGTTTCATGCCACTTTTCAACAGTCACTGTAAACTGTGTGCCTGCCATCTCTGTCCGAAAGTATGGATCCAGCACTTCTCTCCAGTCTTGTAATAAGCATTATGAACACAACGCAGCTAATCCTACAGTATTTCATGAGCTGAAAAATTGATAATCCGTGGTGTCTGCCCTGCTGTGAGCCATAGAAAGAAACAATTCAAGATTGCTTTTGGCATTCACAGAGCAGCTGCACACGGTGAACTGTTGTTACTGGGCTCAGGAAACAAGCACTGAGTGGTGGGATCACATCGTGATGCAGGTATGGGATGATGAGCAGTGGCTGCAGAACTTCCGGATGCGCAAAACCACCTTCCTGGAACTGTGTGCAAATTTCACCCTTTCCCTCCAACGCAAGTACACCAAAATGAGAGCTTCCCTCATTGTAGAGAAGCGAGTGGTGATTGCTACTGATCAGTCATGAATCTAGAGTTGCCAGCTTCCACACAGCAATCAGTTTGGAGTTGGGAATTCCACCATGGGGGTTGCAGGCATGGATGTGTACAAGGCCATTAACCACCTCCTGTGACTCTGGTAAATGTGTGGATGGCTTTGTGGCAATGGTATTCCCTAACTACAGTGGGGCGATAGATGGCCTGCATAGCCCCATTTTGGCCCTAAGCCACCTTGTAACAGAGCACATCAACAGAGAGGTCTACTTTTCCATGGTATTGCAAGTGCTGGTGGATCACCACAGTCATTTCACCAACATCAATATAGGGTGGTCAGGGAAGGTGCATGACACTTGCATCTTCAGGAACACTTGCCTATATAGAAAGCTGCAAGCAGGGACTTTCTTTCCAAACCAGAAGATTACAATTGGGGATGTGGAAATTCCAATTGTGATCCTGGGAGACCCAGCCTACCGCTTGCTCTTATGGCTCATGAAGCCTTACCCTGGAAACTTAACAGCAGCAAGGAGCACTTCAATAACAGGCTCAGCAGGTGTAGAATGGCCATCTCACTCATCAGGGTAACCGAGGACGCAAGGGTGTAGCCCCTGCATATTTGTGGCTACAGATTAAGTCCATAAGATGCTCGACTGTGTGCTGCTTTGGTTTCTGCAGATGTAACTGCTGATTCACACAGCAAAGTTTCCTACTGCGAGGGGAAGAAACAAGGTTGCCCTCTCAAGGAATCTTTAGCAGAGGATTGCAGAATACCTCCAGGAAAGTTTCCTAGATATCTCTATGGAGGATTCCTGGGACATCCCTGTGTGCATCAACAAAGTTTCCCTCAGTGTCTCCTCTTCCTGACTGCACAGGGAAATGAGAAGCAGATGCAAACAGTGCTAGTGTTGATTATTTCTATCCCTCTCCAACCCTGGAACAACAAAAAAAGCAGAGTTCTACCTCATGTCTCCCTGCGGTATCAAAACACAATGAGTACTTACCGGAGATTCCCTCTCCTGCATTAGGCGTGTCAGAGCCGGAGTGCTGGTACGGGGTAGACCCCTTCTGGAATAAAAAATTGGTTCTCGATTGCCACGCCACCAGACGTCCCTGTCCCCCATTCCCGTCCAACTCCACTTCCTCATCCACCACTTTGTCCTCGTGGTGGGGTTCACTCCACTGGCTTCTGCATTAAGCACCCCACCCCAAAGTCTCCATGGGGCTCTCGGTGCTGGGGGGGGGGTCACCTCCAAGGATAGTGAGCAGCTCCTTGTAGAAGTGGCATGTCTTTGGCAATGCACCAGACTAACGATTGGCCTCCCTTGCATTCTGGTACACATGCCTCAGCTCCTTGATCTTAGCATGGTACAGCTGCATGTCCCTTTTGTGCCCCTTCTCCTGCATGCCATGAACAGTCTGCCCAGAGGAATCAAAGTTCCTACAGCTGGAACGGAGCTGCAACTGCACAGCCTCCTCTCCCCACAGACCCAGCAGGTCCAACAGCTCTGGTGTACTCCAGGCAGGAGCACAGTTGCTGTGGGGAGCTGGCATGGTCAGCTGGGAAGAACATGTGAGCTGTTCATGCTGAGCAAACAGGAAGTGGAATTTCACAAATTACCAGGCCTTTAAAAGGAGGAGGGGGTGCAACCACAGTAAACAATTATTGGGTGTTTAGCACCCACTGGCAGCCAGCTTCCCCTCTCCCCTCCCAAGCACCTCCCATCCATCAGCGGCCCTGCCAATCAACTCCTGCCCCTCCCTCCCAGAACCTTCTGCCCACGGTGGATCAGCTGTTCCACAGAATGTAGGAGGCGTTGAGGTGGAGCAGGGATGGGGGTAGCTCGGGGGAAGGGGCAGAACTGGGCAGGAAGAGGCGAGGTGGGTGGGACTTCGGGGGAAAGAGTGGAATGGGGGCATAACGTGGAGCAGAGTGGGGGTGGAAAGAGGTCGGCAGGGTTCAGCTTGGGGGAGGAGGTGGATTAGGGGCAGGGCCTAGGGCTGAGTGGGGTTGAGCATCCCCAGGCAAAGAAAAAAGCTGGTGCCTGTGGGCAGCAGAGGTCAAACTGGTGACCAGATTGGTCACGATGGGTATTGTGGGACACCTCCTGGGGAAGCCTCTTAGGATAACATAAGCAGGGCAGTGTGTACACTGATACTGTGTTGCTCTAACTATGACTCTCATTTTGCCTGCATCACAAAAAGCTCTATGCCCCTCGTCCAGGTGGTTTTATTATGTCGGTGTTGCAGGAGAGTTAAATCAGAGGGAGGAGCACTGCAGTGTGCGTATCTCCACTGTATTGTTGGTGAAAGCTGAATTTGTCGAGAAAACTGTGTAGTATAGACATAGCCTCAGTCTCACTACTGCTATTTTTGGGACCAAACAAATAGTAGAATCTCTCTCTCTATATATACAGCCACTTCCACCATTCTGAAAATCTGAAGATCACCCCCTTTTGAAATTCAACATTCTTGGTCTGAAAGATTCCTGGATTCATTAGCTGCTGATTCTCATGTACAGATTCTCTTGTCCTTCAGAAAATCTGAATGATGTATCAAAGCTGTTGTCATGGAAGGCATCTCAGATTCTTTATCTTATATCATTTAAAACAACATCAGACTTCTTGTTCTGAGCATAACATCCTTTAGATCTCTCAAAAATGTAAAATTAAAGCAATTTGCATTTATAATATCCTTTAATGGGTCACCAGCTGTAAGTTAGATAGTGTAGTTATTTACACAGTTGCATTTCCCTTCTGAAACCTGTGTTTGATTGCCACTTAGGAACTTATGAAGATTACAATCTAGTCATATCAGGCTGTTGTCTAATGTATGGATTTCTAATGTAGCTTCTTGTCAGTTGACAGAGGGAAAGCTGAGACTACAGATTACTATGCAAAAAATATTCTTGTTTGATTGTTACCACATCCACCCAAAACACCCGCGATTGTCTCCCTTATCTAACTGTTATATTAAATTTAGATTGTGAGCTCTTGGAGGCAGGGATCATCTTCTGATTACTTATTTGTACATAGTCCCCTGGGTTATATGGAGTTGTGCTTGGATCTCCTGGCACTATTGTCATACAAATTAATAAAATAAAAATTGAAGAAAACACACTACTAACGGTAGAAATCAATAGTTGGAAACCAGTGTGTGATGCGCTAAAGAAAAATATCCATTTTATTCCTTTCCAAAGGTGTGTGCCTGAGTGTGAATTGTGAAGTAGCATATGTTTTCAAATCACTTAAAAAATGTGAGAGGAATGACATATTTTAAAGGTAAAGGAAACCAGGAACTACTTGTCCCATTACATAGCAAAAAGTAAACAACATAAATTAAAATTTGACTTTCACCCAGCAGTTACTTTCTAAATTACACAGTAAGCCAAACTGTATTTTGACCATAGATTAGAAGCAGCCAAAAGATCGAGTTCTAAATGAGCTTACTCTTTCTTCTGGTGTTAATCATATTTTAACTAATTGATCAAAATCACTCACTGTCATATTGAGAGAGAAAGGGGGAAAAGGATGATGGGGGAAAGAAAGCTCTAAACTAAAGTTGATTTATTTTAAAAATATTTTAAATCAATAGTTAACTTTCCAGTGTAAAATTAACAGTGTTTACCAGCATATGACATGAATTATACATGTGACACAGGCAATCTGCAATTTCAATGTGTTGAGGGCATATCTAGAAATAACTTGAAAAAACATCTCTGAAGGAAAAACTCATGCTTGAGCATACCCGCTGCTCGGGAGCCAAAACTGAGCCAGATGGCACCAGAAGTATTTGAGCTCCTTGCCTTGTATGAGAGATTGTTTTGATTCAAGTTGCTGTGATTAGTTAAGAGAAAAATTCCCACTGAAGGAAACATCTGTATTCAGTAACACTTGGGAAAGTTAAATATGTTGAACATACATTTGACAATCTGGATTTGAATGTATTTCAGCAGCAAATTCCCACACGTTTCAATGGGAGTTAGGCAAAATATCTTTGAGGATCTGTGCTTCAGAGCTTTGTTTAGTGGTTACAGCAGGGCTCTGGAGATAAGACTCCTAGGTTCTCTTTCTAATCACCATTTCTAATAATACAGGAATGGAGGGACTTTCAATGCAGCTGAAATGCAGCAAACAAACTAAATGAGAAGAAATATTGTTTTCACTTTTACTTGTGTGGATCCATGTACCTAAAATAACTAATAGTTATATATGCCCATTCATCAGTGTTATAATTTATACATATAATCGTGCTGTTGAGATTGGCTTTTTTAACAGTTGTAAAGAAATCTTATGACCTCTTTTTGGAGAATCTCCAGGGCACTACTTAGATAGTGACAAATTCACCTGTTCACCATGCATGCATTATAAAGATGCATCATCATTTTTATTCACTGGATTCATATTTCTCCATGGAGAGAGGGCAGAAAGTTAAACAAGACAGGGAGGAAAAGGACTTTATTCTAAAGGGTTGTGTATAGTTAATGTTTCTTCTCTGAGAACACAGACAGGATTTTTTAATCTCTACTTGCTATGATAACAACAAAAATCAATATTTCCCCCTACAATAAATTTTATTTTCCCTTAGTGTTGTGTTTTTCCCATAATTCCAGTGAGTAATAATTTTACCTGAGTAAAAGCTGCTGGATACAGACATAAAAAATGTATAAGGGTGTCATCAATCCAGATAATTGGACAAATGTTTACCTTGGATACTGAAGAGACCATGTAGTTAACAGGTTATAGGTATCTATGTGAAAGTGACATTTCATTAAAAGTTGAACTGCTTTTTACAGTGTGGAAATCCCACATACAGTACGTAAATTTCATTACATACTATACATCCCCGGTGCAACCCGACCATCTAAAACCTCCCTTTTTAGGAATAAACTTAAGATAGATGAGTACCTCAAGAAAACATAAAAACACAGAGCTGTTTCTATTCTTTCTTTTTCTGTTTCATAAGGGTACCATTACTTTGAAATTGTCCCGGCAGCATACAATAGAAAAGGCACAACTATTCTTTCCAGAAAAATTGGTTGAACCATGTAACTTTTGACAAACCCTTCTGCAGGCTGTCATCCACTGAAATCAAAGAACAGTTATACTGTAACTATTGGTTCTAACAGGGCAGAGGAAATAATCTACTTGGTACTACCTATAACATCCAGGCAAAGTCAAACGATTACATCTACTATGTCTGCTGAAAGAGGAAGGCACAAAAATCAGGCAGCTTCCTGAAGACTGAGGAGTGAGCTAACCGTGCAAATAGTAAGTAAATAACTGTAGCAATTTCCAGAAACATCTCCCTTCATTTAACTGGTTGTTTGAAAAGACCATATGTATATAGCAAGAAGTAGCTGATGTGATATCTCAATTTTAGTAAGGCTTATGATAAGCAAATTAAAGATCTTGAAAAACTGGAGAAATAGTCTGAAATAAATAGGATGAAAATTCAGTAAGGACAAATGCAGAGTACTACATTTAGGAAGGAATAATCAATTGCACAAATACAAAATGGAAAATGAGGACTAGGAAGCAGTACTGCAGAAAGGAGGTAGGGTGTATAGTGGCTCACAAACTAAATATGAGTCCACAGTGTAACACTGTTGCAAAAAAAGAAGAGAAAAATCCCTAACATGGTTTTGGGATGTGTTAGCAGGAGTGTTGTAAGCAAGACACTAGAAGTAATTCTTTCACTCAGTACTGATAAGGTCTCAGATGGAGTACTGTGTCCAGTTGTGGGCACCACACCATGGGAAAGATGTGGACAAATTGAAGAACATCCAGAAGAGCGCCTCAAAAATGATTAAATGGCTAGAAAACATGGCCTTCGGGGAAAGATTGAAAAAATAGGTGTGTTTAGTCTGGAGAAGAGAAGACTGAGAGGGGACATGATAACAGTCTTCAAGTACATAAAATGTTGTTATAAAGAGGAGGGTGATAAATTGTTCTTATCTGCAGAGGACAGGTCAAGAAGTAATAGACTTAAATTGCAGCAAGGGAGATTTAAGTTAGCCATTCGGAAAAAAACTTCCTAACTCTAAGGGTAGTTAAGCACTGGAACAAATTACCTAAGGAGGTTGTGGAATCTCTGTCATTGGAGGTTTTTAAGAATAGGTTAAACAAACACCTGTCAAGTATGGTCTACATAATACTTAGTCCTGCCACAGTGCAGGAGACTGGACTAGATGATCTGTCAAGATCCCTTCCAGTCCTACATTTCTATGATTCTATATAAACAAAGATTGTTAACTACACTGAATCATTTTGACATGGTATAGCTTCCGAGAGGGTTATGGCCCAAGAAGTTTCAATTTACAATAAAAAATAAGAAACAAAGTTTTTACTTCTCATAGAAAATACATATAGTACATGTCAGTAAAACTAATATATAGCAGGAAACCACTTTTAAATATGATGTCAGTATCAATACTTTAATAAATGAGTTTAAAAGATCATAATTTACATTATGTTTAAGTTGTGAAGCTAAGCACAATGATTACTTGGTAAGTGATGGAAACAGAAACCTAGAAGATGTAATTGCAAGTTACAAATCAGGACAGTTTTGGAATAATGCTCATTTGTTTTGCTTATATATATAAGTACTGGGTAAAGTGTGTAAATAGAGATTACAATGAAAAATTTAAAATTTTCAACAGTCCCTAAGTGACTTAGGAGACTAAGGACTGGTTTAAAAACAGTTTGGATCAGTTTGATCATGTTAATTAGAGGTATGTTTTCCCCCACCCCCCAACTATAGTTAAACTAACCAGTACAACTGATAGTGTTGAGTAGGGTGACCAGACAGCAAGTGTGAAAAATCGGGATGGGGGTGGGGGGTGGGGGGGTAATAGGAGCCTATATAAGAAAAAGCCCCAAAAATCGGGAACATACGAACATAAGAAATGCCATACTGGGTCAGATCAAAGGTCCATCCAGCCCAGTATCCTGTCCACCGACAGTGGCCAATGCCAGGTGCCCCGGAGTGAGTGGACCTAACAGGTAATGATCAAGTGATCTCTCTCCTGCCATCCATCACCCCCCTCTGACTGTCCCTATAAAATCGGAACATTTGGTCACCCTAGTGTTGACAAAGTTAGACTGGAATAAAAGTTGCCTAATACTGCAATAGCTTATTTCTCTTCCCTTCCTGTACAGAAAGTATGGTAAACTCGTAAAAGCACCTTTATACTGGTATAACTTTCTCCACACTAGGGTTATTGTACCATTTTAACCTCACAGGCAGTACAATTTTAACGTGCAGACAAGGCCTAAGTCCCATTTGTATGACTTAGGGACTTGGGGACTGAAATCTCTTTAAAAATTAGTGGGACTTTAGGCTCCTAAGTCACTGAGGTATTTTTGAAAAATTATATCCCTCATCTAACAGGACAGGCAGAGTACAAGCAACAGCAGATGCGATGACACCTCACTCAAACTGTATATTTCTGTTCTTTGTTGTAATCCCTAGCTTTGACCTCACACTGTCTAGGAATGAGTGGTCATATAGCATTTCTGTTATCTCAGTTGTGAACCTTTTCTCACCGGCATGATAGATTTCATAGTCCATTTTCTGTCCGGGTGGTACTGCTCACTGGGAACTGAGATAAGAAATATGTTCAAATCCAATTATTTGATTATGATCTAATTACACAGAAACCAAAATACAAAACAGGATCTAAACATAATTTTGTAAACCAATCATAATGTAACTGGATTGTTTCCAGTTGCATCAACTAAAAAAAATGCTAAATCAACAACAATTTTAAGCTAGTTTTTTTTTAAAGTTATTAAAATATATAAAGGTCATGAATATACCAAGCATAAATACTGCATTGGTTAGGCCAGTATTAAATATTAGGCTCAGGAATGTGTTTACCATTTGATGTTGTAGGGCTTGATCCTGAAAGATGCTGAATACACATAATTCAAATTTATTTCACTGAGAGTTATGAGTTCTCAACACCTCTGGTCCTTTCATTTATTTGTTCAAGTTCAAGTTCAAAACATATCTGAGTTCTGTGCCTCTGGCCTGAATGACAGCAGAATCAAGAATCAAGCTGGTGATGTGATCATTTCAGAGTCTGATTAGCAATACTAACAGGAGGGGGGGGGGGGTTTGTTTGTTTGGTTGGTTTTTGCCCCTTAAGGAAAGCAGAGAGGCAATTTTTGCTGCATGCTACTACATTTTTTCTCTTTCTAAAAAAGTTTGTATGTAAATAAAATGCTTTTGAAAGGTGCCAAATTGACAGCACTGAAAACCCAATTCCATGGAACAGGTACAGCACAGGCAATCGAAACTTTCCACACACTGCCCCACCACCATACCTAAATCCTGACCAGTGTCTATTTTGTTGAAAATGCCAACAATGGTGCCCACTGTGGTAAATCATCTTAGTGATGTGCATGTCCAGGAACTAGATTGATCACACACAGCTGTTTGCTGGCCTATCAGTGGGTTACAAATTTAGGTCACTACTTACCTAGGCTAGATTTTTACCAGTAACTGTAAAGGTGAGAGGCTCCATCTCCACTATAGTATAGCTCTATTGTTAACAAATCAAAGTCAGTTACATATTGTTATTTAATACATGTAGTTTTTAGGATGGCATACGATTCAGTTGTGTATAAACCAAGAACCCGCTGGAATGAACAAAGTCACAATGGTGCAAAATGGGAATAATGCAGTGGTGAAGTAAGCCCCAAATGGTTGAAAGGTTTAGTGAGACAGGTTATTTTCTTAAGGCTACATGATTCCACTTGTGTGAATAAGTGAAGCAGGATTTACTGCCAGAAGTTAAAGGACTGTAACCTGTAATGGGCTTGATCCTTGGCCGTGGCTTTGTACTAAAACTCTACCCAGCTGTACTCACCTCAATGCAAAGTATGGGTTGGGGCAAAAGAGAATGCCTGAACCTTCGCCAGAGCAGTGGTATCTGTGAGACTGCTGCAGCTGGAGTATCCCAAATCAGTCCTTAGGTTTGCTATAAATTACTCTGGTGGTCATTTTGGATCCAAGTTGAGATAAATGAAAGGGGGGGGGGCACTCCATTTTATGGACTCCCAGTCAGCCATAGCTATAAGTCCCTCTTAGTGGCTGGTCTCTGCTTGCTTTACCTGTAAAGGGTTCAGAAAGTCCCCAGGTAAAGGAAAGGAAGTGGGCACCTGATCAAAAGAGCCAATAGGAAGGCTAGAGCTTTTTAAAATGGGGGGAAACTTCCCCTTTGTGTCTGTTGTTGTTCTCCGGGAAAGAGGGGAACAGAGAGCAGTTTGCTATGAGAAGCTTTAAGCCAGGTATGATCATAGATCATATTTGGAACCCCAAAATGTGTAAGTATATCAGGAATGTTTAAAAAGATGCAATTAGGTTTATTTATGTTTATTTCTTATGTCTAGTGGACTCCTCTGTGCTAACCCCAGATTCTTTTGTTTGCTTGTAACCTTTAAGATGAACCCTCAAGAAAGCCATTTTGGGGGTTTAAATTTTGGAATTGATCTTTTAAAATCTAGCAAAAGCCTAAGTTCCAGATTTATTTTCTTTCTTTTTGTTTTTAATAAAATGTACCTTTTTTAAGAACAGGATTGGATTTTTGGTGTCCTAAGAGTTTTGTGCTGATGTTGGTTAATTAGCTGGTGGCAACAGCTAATTTCCTTTGTTTTTTTTTCTCAGCTCTTCCCCTGGGGTGGGGGGAGGTGAAAGGGCTTTAGGGTACCCCACAGGAAGGAATTCCCAAATTCGCCTTCCTGGGTTCCAAAAAGGGGTTTTGCTTTTGGGTGGTGGCAGCATTTACCAAGCCACGGTCAGACAATAGCTGTAACCTTGGGAGTTAAATACAAGCCTTGAGTGGCAAGTATTAATTTTTTAAAATCCTTGCGGGCCCCCACCTTCTGCACTCGAAGTTCCAGAGTGGGGAATCAGCCTTGACACAAGCTAACTCAGGATCAGAGCTTAGAGCCACCTTTTCTCCCCTTCCCCGCCCTACTCGTCAGCTGTGCCATGTGTAATCTCAGAGCATCTGAAGACCTGTCTCACTGTGTCCATTATTCATAGAACCAATGGATTTCAGCTGATACCATGAGCTGGTGCAGCATGGCATGCCTAAGACACCTGCCTCTAGTGTTTAAGGAGGGCCATCAGTTTTCTAAACACTGTGATCAGAGTTGTCTCACTACCATGCCGGTCCTTAGCTTCTTACCACGAAGGGCAATCTTTAGATGTCGGTCCCCAAAAGGAAGGAATTTCTCTCCCTGCGGTAGGGTTACATAATTTGTTGTCTATGTAACCAAGCTAGCCTGTTATTTTAAAAGAGCTTTCATTTTGTTCTCAAAGAATTGCTGCAAACTCCACTCCACTAACTCCTGCCCTGTCAATCACAGCACACTTTGAAAGCTGGTTGGCTAACTAGATGTTGCTCCTTACTAATCAAGCCAAGCGATCAGTTGATAGCTGTCTTTTGCTGTTCAAAAATCTGTGCTGTATTCCCTCCTATCCAGGGCGATTCAGCATGGAACGTACCAATTTTCTTTCCAACACTCTCACTACATATCTGTAGTTCACTGCCCCAGTACCTTCTTTAGTATGTATTGCGTAGCACACATCTAAATATTGTCTTGTGACCCTAATTAGCTGATCCAAACTTTACCTGTGTTTAATACACATAGAATTCAGCATCCAATAACTATATCTTTAATCTCTTGATTCTTTTCCTGCCACACACTAATCTCCAAGTGTGACAGGTTACGCAGGTAATTTATCATCCCTTGTTATTGTCATACAAACACGATGTAATGATAGAGGGAAGAGGGAGGTAAGCAGGAAAGTGGGAGCATGTGTCTTCTAACATATATACCCCAAGGAGTATCATCTAACCATAATTCCCAGTAATAACCATATAAATTTAAGGGAGGGACGCTAAATGGGTTTAAATTAAAATAAATAAATAATACGGATTGATTCTGCACTGGAGCCCAAATGTTCTCTGGTTTTTACAGCCATAGTCTGTCATACTCTGACCTTGTTTTCACGGAACTACCATCAACATTCAGTATGTAGCACTGGTTGCCTTGAATGGCAATCTGTCTTGAAGAATCAGTGTTAAAACATACAGGCCCTTTTTGAGGTGCAAAGTAACTGTCTATCGTTTTCCTTGTCTATGCAGTAAAAGCTACATTTTTATCTGGATGGAGAACAAAGTACTCGATGGTTACAATCCAAAACTTCCTTCCTTTGTTTTTTATTATTCACTGTCTAAACTTTGTAGATGTAGATACAGAAAGGAAATAGAGTGAAGGACAAGAAATAATAGTCTGAATCAGTAAAATAAATAAATAAATAATGCATGTACTGTATGTAGCCTAGAGCCAAGAAAAAAAAAAAAACTTCTACTGAACTAGCCTGCAACATACAGGCATATATTTTAATATATCTATTATTCATTTTAGATAAAAAGTTGGATACCTAGGACATGTCCTAAAATCTTCAAAATGGTATTATACCCTTCATGTATATACAGTGAATAAGTAAACTGCTTAACTTTTAATATATTTGTGGAATGTTTAAATATGGTGCTTTACTGGCATATGAAAAACCAGTCCCTGCCCTGAAGATCATACAGGCTGATGACACAATTCTGTAGAGAACTCCCACAGAATCAATGGGAACATTAATGCATAGAGCAAATGCAGAATGAGACCTATGCATAGACATAACACCATACATAATAACTAAATGCAAGGATAGTGTTAGAGGAAGGGAAGGGTGAAGCCAGTGGCAATATAACATCACATGATTACTTGATTTGCTACATGTGGATCTTGTTGATTCCACTTAAAAGAAACCCAAAATGTAGGATGAATGTAATCTTTTTAAACACTGAATGATTGTAGGGCCCATACCATAGTTAGAAAGGGGGATTAGGAGAAGAAAATACAGGAGTGGAGTGCAATAAAGTAGGTAGTAGAGTTCAGGTGACAGCGTGATAAAGAATTAGAGGGTGGTACAGATGAAGGAATAGGTAACATAGAGGGGAGGAGCAGTAAGACAAAGTAGGCAGCCTAGTTAGACAAGGTTAAATCAACTGTCAACAGTGAGTAAATCAAAAGACAAAAGTTCAATTAAATGGCAGAGCTGAGTTTTTAAAATCAGGCCAAAACCCAAAAGGCAGGGATGGAAAAGTTAATCAAATGGCAGCAATGAGGTGAAAAGTGGCAGAGTTAATGAATGGCAGCAAAACACAGACAGACAATCAAATGGCAGAAATGGATTAAAAACTGGCATGGTTTACAGTGGCAGATGACATGTAGGCTGTGTGAAGGATCTAGAAGATGGCAGTTGTACAATTCTGTGTAGGGGGCTAGGAAGCCACTCCCCTGGAGCCCAGTGCAGCTGGGAGCCAGAGATGGCTGCAGCGCTGTGCCTGAAAATGAGAGATGTTATAGTCTACCTAGGCAGTATTTCAGAGGTAGGCTACGTGGAATGACCATTTATACCAATTGAGGAGGAAAGGGTTTAAAGCTCCTAGGGTTCTAGATATAACTATGATGCTCTGAGCTGTGGCTATTATAGGCCACCCACTCAGATTTCTTGATGCTGTACTGTACCAGATTATGCAGCACTTTATTCCCAATAGAGAGGGAAGCAGTGAGTCCAACTTATTCCCCAAGATCCTGGTCTTCTTAGGAACTGCAGGCAACCACTGTGCTGCAGTTGGGAAATTTTAGAACCCACGCAGGTAATACTCTAGGGATTAGAGCATAATTACATGTATAGAGCTGTACTACTCCCTATTTATTCCACCACATCACGCTAATACATTTGGTCTATTAGCCATGCAAACCATTTTTCTAATATATGAGTAATAAAGAAGGGGTTATTCTATAACCTATATAATATTAAAGACAACTTCCAAGTTACCCCACCCCTGCAACAACTATAAAGATCACAGTGGATGACCAAAGAAGTATGTTTAATGAAATATCCTGGCAAAAGACTAGAATAGTATAAATACCACTCCAAATCCATCTCGCAACAGCACAAGTTTCTTACAGGACTATTCTACTGTAACCCTTCTGCCCGTCAGAGTTGGCAGCAACAAGGGCCAGGTTCAGTATCTAGGGGTTCCGTTCCAATAACACAATGCAAAACCTGCTCGAGCCCCCATCCAGTGACCTGGGACAAATATATACTATCCCCACAGGCGCCTCTAAGAGGCAATACTTCCCCTCTTGCAAGCACAGAGTCTGAGTGTAGCAAAAGCCTTTTAATGACAGAGAGAAACAATGCAGCATTATGTTGGGAAAACACCACAAACAGGGCTTCTGGGTATGGCGAACCGTGGCCAGTGGGAGCCACGATTGGCCAAATTGGTGGACGTGGCAAGTAAACAAACTGGCCCGGCCCACCGGGGGGCTTACTCTGGTGAGCCGCGTGCCGAAGGTTGCCGATGCCTGTTATAATCCAAAAATCAACTGTTATGAAGAGTTGTCATCCTAATGCACAAAAAAAGGTAGACCAACTATGGGATGAACTTGTTGAGGAATAAAACTCTATATTGGATTATATGGTATTACTCCCCCCACCTCTGACCAATTAGATGGTATTGAATTTGGTCCCGTTGCACATAATGACATGAAAGAAGCCACAAGAAATTTTAGAGCTAATACCAGCAAAACAGATCCATGCATATTCTGGTTAGTGAAAGATAGTTATAAACAATTGGTCCCATTGCAAATGGAAATCCTTCAGAGAGGTAAACCTCCCAAAAGTGGAAGCAACACAGAAGATACAGCTTAAGATGAATGTGGCACCAGCATCTTCAGTAGGCTGAACGATCGGGAGCAGCTCCTCCCTCATAGTCTGTACCCTTCACTGGTGCAGTTCATTCCCAGTTCACTTTTGATGCCTCTTCAAGGCTGAGTCCCATCTGCAAAGCCAATCAATCAGCCCTCAGCTACAACTAAAAGGCCCCTTCTATATTCCATGAGTTACACTCCTCTGGGACTATACAGTTTAATATATTCCTGAACTCATCAAATGAGAGATGGATATAAAGTGTTCTTATTCAAGGGGTCTCATTTGTGCAATGAGAGATTAAAGAAGATGAGGGCAAATATGCTGTGAAGCACCACATATTTGCTAGATCTTTCCAACCATAACCAAAATGGATTTAGAAAATAACAGCAACAAAAAACAGTAAGCAGAGCTTGCTGGAAACTAGGAAAAGTGAAGAGTAAAATCTTCTAAGAATGCAATTTTGGGCATTGATAACACAGAACTAATTTATATGTTCAGAATTTAGAGCGTGATCCAAATGGCCATTGAAGTCAATGTGAGACTTTGTACTGAATCAGACCCTAAATTCTATGGTAATAGATACTATAGAAAGCTGGTAAGATTCTATAGATAGATTTATATAGACACTTTTATGCCAACATCCGCACCCCCTCTTTTCACATAAAGAAATCATGGTTAATGTGTATACCTGCGGTAAAATTCCAAGAACCAGGGGTTACTATGAGTACATTATACTAGCAAGCAAGTATTCTGGAACTGCAGTACAGATAATAAAACTTCATTCAGAAGCTTTTTTTAATATAATGTCAGTAACATCAAATGTATTTTAAAATGCTTCCTCTAGACACCAGGTCAGAAGAATTCTTCTCAAGTGATTGCTTGGAACGACACAAATAAATAGGATTTTGATTAAGTAAAATTATCTGTCTACTTAAAGTGTCAGTTATACTATTTTCAAACACCAAGCATGTGTTGCATTAAAAATTAAATGGTTGAACAAGAGAAAAGCTTAAATGTTCTTGACATCTATTCTTAAACTATAATGCTAATAGAAATTAAACCTGCACCTACAAGATGTGATTAAACTGCTTCTAAATTTTGTATGAACAAAAGTTAACTTTAAGTTAATACTTAAACATTTAAAAGTTTCAATTAAGTCGGAAAATCTTGATTACTTAGGGGCATATCTGTAGCTGGTGTAAATTGTCATGGTTAAGAAAGTAAAAAAGGAGGCTAGTGACAAAAAAGACATCCTTGAGAAATTGGAAGTGAAATCCTACTGTGGAAACTAAGAAAGAACATACACTCTGGCGGTCAAGTGTAAAAGTACAATTAGACAGATTGTTTGTGGCTTTTGTTTGTGAGCCCTTCCCCATATTGCATGCCCCATAGTAGAGCCGAACACAATCCTTGGACTCATGGGAACACAGGGAGCGATTTCTTGGTCAATCCCTGGCATCAAACAAAGGAGACAAGGAGGAAGCAAGCCGGGGCTTGGCTTTCGCACTTCCACTATTTTTTTTTTTTGAGGGCGCAAGATACACTATTCCTGACGTTAGTACAGCTGCATATTCCCCTGCACACCAAGTAGGAGTTCTGAACAATTCTTATCCAAGATTGCCCTTGGGTAGCACAGCACCATTCAACCTCTTATTCAGGGCTCTGTCTAGGCTCCAGTTCAGCAAGGTATTTAAAGCATGGCCCCAGTTCAACAAAACACATAAACCTGTGCTAAAGTGACTTGATGAACTGAGGCCTATGAACTGGATACAGAGCCTATTGATGTACATGGCAGTGTTTCTACTGATTTCAATAGACTTCAAATCAGCCCGTAAGCCAGGTGTGGGCAAACTTTTAGGCCTGAGGGCCACATCGGGGTTGCAAAATTGTATGGAGGGCTGGGTAGGGAAGGCTGTGCCACCCCAAACAGCCTGGCCCTGCTCCCTATCCGACCCCCACCCACTTCCCGCCCCCTGACTGCCCCCCTCAGAACCGCCAACCCATCCAACATCCGCTCCTTGTCCCCTGACAGCCCACTCCAGAGACCCCCCTGCCCCTAACCCCCCCCCCCCCCCGGGATCCCACACTCTATCTAAGCCCCCCTGCTCCTTGTCCCCTGACTGCCCCCTCCTGAGACCCCCCCACCCTAACTGCCCTCACAGGACCCCACCCAATAATTCTTACTGAGACAGATTGCAGTGAACCAGCCAGTTTTAGACATGCTGTAATTTCTCAGCCACATGTATATTATATATATATTATTAGTTATAGTAGCAGCGTCTTACCTGATTTTATAAACAATATCCACTATTCACCTAAATGTGTGTCAGTCTTGCAGACATAAGGTAAAAAGTCTAGAAATGTGGGTATGGAAATTTTATTTTACTTTTGTCTCATGTGATGCAAAACTTTACTGCAGCTTTAATGTAGGTAATAGCAGAAGACTAATTTAAAAAATGGCTGGAAATCATGTCTGAGATCCTTTTATGTCCTATGCACCTCTAAACAGCCAAGGAGGAAAGGCTTAATCCAAGCTCAAACAACTTTGATTAGTTCTATAAGAAAATGAGATGTGCTAATTTAAGTTCCTATATGTCAGAACAAAATTTTATGCAGAGCAGCTTCTTTATTTTGATGACTAACACAATAATTAACCACATTGTGTAGAAAATAAGGTCATCTACAGAAGTGTGCCAAAAAGTGAAGACTGTCTGACCTGCTAATTACTGAGAGTGACTTCTAATGTTCATTTTCATATGAGTAAATTCCTTTCAACACTGTTTCATTCGCTTTTTTGAGCAACTATTCTTTTCCCAAACATCCCTTCACATTTCACCTTAGACGAGAATAAGTTCATTTTCACCTCATATGAACATACATAGAGAAGTATTAATGTAGTGAAATTAGCCTGCAACAATGATACTGTCTGAAAACAGTCTTAAAACAAACTGGAGCACAAAGTAAATGTGAAATAAAAACTGAATTAAAAGTTCTTGTGAAGGTTACTTAACTGATTCTTCTTTATCATTCTTTACTTCAACAACTTACTTCTATTGTAAATGGGAGTTGGACAAGGCCCTTAAACTCTTATTTTCAGTTTTTCTTACCTGTAGAATGGGGATAACATCTATTTTACATAGTTATTTCGAGAATTGAAGAATCAATATCTGAAAGTGTTTGGGTAAGTTCCAAGAGTTATCAATAAATTATGCCATTGTCTAGACCAGACGTGGCTCGCTAGGGTAAGCCCCCTGGTAGGCCAGGCTGGTTTCTTTACTTGCCGTGTCCGTCAGTTCATCTTATCGCGGCTCCCACTGGCTGCGGTTCACCATCCCCGGCCAATGTGGGAAGTGTTGCACTGGGCATCGCTTCCCGCAGCCCCCATTGGCCTGGGACGGCGAACCACAGCCAGTGGGATCCGCGATCGGCCGAACCGGCAGACGCGGCAAGTAAACAAACTGGCGCGGCCCACAAAGGGACTTACCCTGGAGAGCCACGTGCTGAAGATTGCCGATGCCTGGTCTAGACCCTGTTTCTCACTTGCAAAAGTGGCATGTGAGGAGGTGGAGAAAGCCTTCTTACACCTCTAATTTCATTAATGCTATCAAAACCAAATCATAATGACGCCTTTCCCCATATATATTCTTCAAGCCATTTATCATATACCATATTTGAATTAAATACCTCTGTAGGGACAATACAGAAAATATGGAGCTTATTAACAACAAATGTAGTATACATAGACCAGAATCCTTGGCATGTTTTAGGCCTAAGCCTTTAAAACATGTCAAAGAGAAGATGCTTCTGTGTTTCACACAAAGGAGATGTAGGCTTATAACTACAACATAACTAATTAGACTTACAAATTGTTGCTAATTTTTGAAGTAACTTCCTCTGTTACTGTTTTCTTCTATTTTACATACTTTAGACCTATACATTTGCAAGAGATACAATAGGCTAAGATGTAATATTTGACCCAGAATCCTAAAATAAGTTACTGCTACTATATAAAATGAATTTTAAAAGGTCAATTAAGATCTAAGAAACTGTATGCGAAAGAAAAAGCCATATAATAATGGCATTCTGTAACAGACCCTTTCAGTTCCAGGAAATGTCACTGCCTACGCAACTTGACCACAAAATACTGCAAAGATTTCAAACCATGCTGTTTATTTTAAATATAAATGCAATCAATAAGATATAAAGATGCAAATAATTATTCATAATGTTTAATAAAAGTAAATCTAACAAAGTTTTTGTTGTTTATGTTAAAGAATGTGATACGTTCAAATGATATGTTAAGAAGCCAAAATGAAGTGCATATATTTAAGCTGAACCAACCAGAGTGTTATAAGAAGATAAGGCATGATTATCTGTATGACTGGCAATTGGACGGAGAGTTTCATATATGAAACCATCATACTAACATCACAAAAGTGTAGGGAATAATCAAGTGCTGCATCTCTCATTAACTGTTATCTACTACTGGTGACTGACCAAACAAATGAGGCAAATGATTTTATGTTCTGCATGATGAACTAGTAACTAGGCCAGAATCATCCAGCATTGTGAAGGAAACTTTACAGAAAGACTCTGTTCTAAGTTTCTTCAGTGAACTGTAAGGGCAGATGGAAAGAGCATGGAGTTGTTCAAAGTTGGCCAAAGAACCTCACCACCATGGAATGTAATTTGTGGAAGCAGGTTGCTGACCATAGCTAAAACAGCAGGTGTTCAACTTGTGGCTCAACATGTTTTACAGAAGCTGGAATGGCACAAGATGGTTTTCACAGAGATACTTGAATTGTGCAGATACAGTTGCAAAAACTCCATAGAGGAGATGCTGCATTTTCTCATTGGCTCATGAGAAGGGACACAATTTGTATATTAGCTAGACATATCAAACCTTAATCAGAGGAATGGGTCGCTTCTCATTGGCCCATATCAACTTTGTCAAGAAGAAGTAGGTCATGCCACCCTGCAGAAAATGTGTAAAGTGCTCAGTGCTGATCAACATTTTGCTCCCTGAAGCCAAAACTTCTGGACAAGAGACTGTGAGCAGGGCCATCGTCAGCTGGCCAGTGAGAGGACCCCTTGCTTGGTAACAAAGTCTTCTCACTGACAAACTTCCTATTAACTCTGTCTTTGAAAGTCCTATCTAGGAAGACTGCTGCAAAATCCAGAAAGAGGATAGGAATACAGCTGTCATAACACCTTCAGTGAATTACCTCCATCTGTCACAAGAAACCAGTCATTGCACCTGTGAAGCTGAGCTGGAGAATCCACATTCATTCTAGTTCCAACTGATAAGTATAAAATGAATTTTACCCATGCATTGTTCATCCAAGTGATGACTTGCTTACGTTAAGCAAAATCCTTCTCAATAAGCAGATACCTGAGTTAAAACCCTCTGAATGACACAAATGTATTATGTGCACTTGTATTTCACTAACAAGTTTAGTCTTAATTGTCTAGAATTTACACCACCAATAAGAAATCAAGAGGATTGAGACTAGTAAAACAACTAAGATTAGAACTATTTGTAAGAGAATACTGTGCTTTCCTACTACAAATGTTAGCCATGCAACATCCTTAGTGTTTAAAAAAAAAAAACCCACCATGAACAAAAACAAAAAACCCACTAAGCCTAGAAATCACCGAAATTTTGTGATCAAGTGACAAGAATAGGAAGAAGTTTTGAATTATCCCCTAAGCTGAAGATTTTACAATTAATTGAACCTATGGTTAGAGTTGGAAAAGAACTTACAATACTAGCTAGGTGCCAGAGAAACTGGTATAACGTTAATATTATTACCTCCTTATTTGTTTTTGGTTTAATGTGTGATTGACTTGTACATATACAGCCAGAAACGCTTAGCAATGAGTGTTACCTAAGCAAGATAATTTTGAACTGAATTGATATTATTTGAGTATTAAATAATGTTTCAATTTAACCAAAACGTGTCAACAGTGCAATTAGGCATTACATTAACAGATAGGCTTGATTGGAGATAAGTAAGGATCCACATGTAAGGATCCATTTTTATATAATAATCACCTGCCAAGACTAGCATAGCACTTGTATAAAAGTTTGCCTTTGTAAAAAGATTGCTATAGATCTTTAATTAATTGAATTGATGTATCTCCTGAACATTGTAACATCCCATGCTAAGTTCATTTTTTGCCTTTCTGAACACTATCATTCAACCACCTTTATTTTTTTTCTGTAATTTCTTGTTTGCTTTTAAAGCTATTCTGTCTAGTACAATTCAAATGTGTAACAATTCTCCAGTACGTACTTTAAATAAGGAACACACATCAAAGGAACAGTGAGAAAGCTAGTAGAGGTAAACTCATTGAATTACTAAACCTGTGTTTGTATTAGATCATTCTTACATTGTTTCCTGTGTCATCCAGCCCTTAATAGTCAAACAGGTACTTAATTATTGAACTGAGACATAGGAAGCCATTAATTGTATTACAAATACTACAATCCACTAAACACATTTCCTTATAAAGAACTTATCCATTCAGAAAAAATAGGAAATTGGAAGCTACAGTATGACCTGTGTTTATTTAGGCATCAAAGTTTGACACCATTATGAGAAGTCAAGTTGTATGCTTTTCACTGCCACTCAAGGAGAGAGAGAGAGAGAGAGAGAGTTTTTACAATGCTACTTCTCTTTAGGAAATGTCCACACTGGCATCAATCAGGGCATCATTTACTGGTTCTTTCAAGGCCAGTCCTCAGAGTCAAGATTTCACTACAGGGACTATACCAGCATCATTATGTTGGCAAACACCACAGGGTAGATGCAACCTACATCAATGGAAGGGCTTTTTCTGTTGGTGTAGGAACACCACAGCCCTGGAGTGATGGCCAATGTACAAACCAGACAGTCTCTATGCAAAAGAATAAATGAACACAAATCAGATGTCAATAATTATAACATTCAAAAACTAGTCAGAGGACACTTCAACCTCCCTGGACACTCAATTACAGACCTAAAAGTCTCAATTCTTCAACAAAAAAACTTCAAAAACAGACAGGATGACCAGACAGCAAGTGTGAAAAATCGGGACAGGAGGTGGGGGGTAATAGGTGCCTATATAAGAAAAAGCCCTGAAAATCGGGACTGTCCCTATAAAATCGGGACATCTGGTCACCCTAAAAACAGACTCCAATGAGAAACTGCGGAACTGAAATTAATTTGCAAACTGGACACCATTAAAATAGGCTTGAATAAAGACTGGGAGTGGATGGGTCATTACACAAACTAAAAACTATTTCCCCATGCTAATTTTCTCCCTACTGTTACTCATACCTTCTTGTCAACTGTTTAAAATAGGCCATCCTGATTATCACTACAAAAGTTTTTTTTTCTCCTGCTGATAATAGACCACACAATTGATTAGTCTCGTAAGGGTTGGTATGTCAACACCCATCTTTTCATGTTCTCTGAATATATATATATATCTTCCTACTGTATTTTCCACTCATGCATCCGATGAAGTGGGTTTTAGCCCACGAAAGCTTATGCCCAAATAAATGTTAGTTTCCAAGGTGCCACAAGTACTCCAAGAATAATAATGTTTTTCATTTGCGTTGATGTTCACTATTTGCACTGAACATTTGTTTGTGCTTTATTACACTGTATTCCTCATATTTTTCTCAACCCCATGACTCACTTGTTTTTTTTTTGTCCTCAGACCCTATTTACTCACAGGCAGTAAGTGGTTATATAACTCAAGAACACTTAACAGGATGCTGCAGAAAAGCAACTCACTTAGTGTGTTAATCAGGTAAGCACCAAAATGCCAAGTCTTTCATGAGCTCATTCAATGAAAAAGTAGCACAATCTGTACTTTAAGAGCTATTCTAATATTAGTACACGGGGGATTTATGTGAGTAACTCATATCACTGTTAAGCAAGAGCCCCCAAGGTTTCTGTCATGAGAGCTGAGGTAATGCCTGGAGTAATTAAGTAAGTGTCCGTCAGCATTTCTATTATAAATCCAGATTTTAGGAAGTATAATATTTTACTCATTTCAAACTGCATCAGGCTTAAGTTTGATACACAATTTAAATTATTTTAATCTACACATTTAAGCTCCACTTGAAATCTGAAGTGGGAAATTTGAAAAATTACATAGTTTCATAAAGTATCGTGTTTGTTTTTCATTTTTTCCATGTTATCTTTCAATTGAGAACATGAAAAATAACATTTAACACATTCAAGAAAATTAGTGTTTATGTAAAGATAAAATAAAGGTGTATTAATTATATACAGCGTAAAGAGTTTTATCTATTCTTTACCCTTGATAGCTAGTTTTGTCAGTCTTAAATACTGAAACATTTATTTGCATTTGGAAGCAACTCAAAGGTATAATGACATTATTGTATATTACCAAAAAGAGAAGGACCACTGGTAACTGACAAGGTATGTTTATTATCACGTGTGCTCGGTAACTGATGAAATAATGAACTATTGATTGATGATTAGATATCAAGACCCCAGTATTGAACCTAGGCCCACCACATCCTTAGGTAGCATCCTTAGACACTGCATCATGGCAGTGCACTGAACTGCTACCCCTGACTGATAGCCTCAGTGATAAAGGGCTACAGTCCCACATGGGGCACATCCCAGGCAACTGATTGAATGGACAGGGAGCACTCTAATGTGTACCTGGACTATACAAAGGCCCCAGTAGGCAGAGAAAGCTGTCTCAGCAACAGATCATTGCCCGCTGGTTGCTGCCTAGACCGCCTTGCCTTGTTACCTTACCTGACCCTTCCTTGTTGCCCTGCCACCTTGTCCGACCCTATCTTGCTGCCTCCCCCTACACCTTGTCTCCCCACCCAAGTGACCTGGCCCCATGAATTGGATGTTCCAGCTACTGAACTCTGTGATAATTCTGACCATTGCCCTGGACTGCCTCTGATACATATTGGCCTGCTGGCTACCTAACCACCCACACCTATTTGACTTCTGCTCTGGACTGTCCCCTAGCCTGCCGCAGCCATTATGTTAGGTCAATAAGAAGCACTTGTTGCCACAGCTGGTTTCTGTAATAGTGGTCCAATTGCAGAGGCCTTTATGTTATTGATTAGGTAAGATGAGATAGCTGGGGTAGAACTCATCATGAGATCAGTCATGGGAAAGGAATTTTGTTGTCCCAAATCATTATATGATGAGACAGTTTTGAGGAACTAGAAGTGAATTGAGCTGCAACCACTTCTCCAGTCTTCATATTTGTTGCGTAATGTATAAAACCTTCTATTCTGTATTGTCCTGCTTAATCTTTGACTAATCATCTTCAATTAAATGCATTCTGATTGAGACAGTTCTCTGACATCTTGTATCATCAACAAAATTCAAAGATACAATGTAATATGAAAATATTTAAAATCACTTCTATTCATAGTTAGATTAGATCTAGCTACAATGCAGAAGCACTGTTTGATATGGCTACACTGCTTGTGACACTCAAGTGACAACACAATATATACGATTACTCAAAAGAAATGGAAAGCTTAATGAAGAATTGTAAGAGGATGAGATGATACTTCTGGTTCAAAACACCAAAGAAGTTATGATAAGGGATTGAAAAACAGAGCTCCCAACTAACTAGTGTCATGCCTGCTTTGTTGATTCCTTAGACACGATAGACTTAAACCTGCTTTCCTGTACAGTGCCCTGTACTACTATTATGTGCAGTAAAGGAGCTGAATTCTAAGCACTTCAGCATAGCAGATCATGATTGCAGAGCAGAGCTGAGCCCATAGTTCACTAGCTTAAACATTTTTGCATTTAATCTAGTTTAATATTAACCATTTACCTTCAGTATTCACCCTAGTTTACTGCATGCAGTCCATTACATTTGTTGTTTGTATCACACATTGACAGTTATTCGCTCATCCCTTGTCAATTGTATTATATAGAATTGGTCACCCATGTATCTTTTCTACTCTAGCCTTTCCCATCTTTGTATGGTGTTCCTGCACTGAAGTTGCATTAACAATGTATTGTAATTAAGTAAACTCTTTGTTAGCATGTTGGCTCTTATGAAATATTCCTCATTTGTCAAAATGATCCAGCATGGTGGCCTAATGGGAGCTTTGAGATTGCCTGACTTGATTAGCTGAACTAGTGAGCAGCTGTGAGATAAATTTTGCTGTCTTGATGACAGCAAACAGAGCTGATAGTAAGGGGCACTATGTATTTGTCCCAATTTTGAAAAATCTTAAATACACACCTGTAAATCTCTGTGTGTGTGTGTGTGTGTGTGAGCGAGAGAGAGAGAGCGCGCAGATTTAATACTATTTAAGTATAGGGTACAACTTTCATGACTAAAACAAGCATCAAGTACTAAATTGTTAAAGCAGTTTAAGCAATTGCCTGGCAGAGTCTCAGTCCAATGTAGTACATGGGCAGCTATTTTATAAAGACCCTAACAGAATAGCTTTAGCTTATATTTCTTCATCTCCTAAATCCTGTTTCAAGAGAAACCAAGAAAACTTCAGAGACCATATATTTTGTCATTTTTCTGACTTTTATTCTTTTTAACCTTATTTCGGTTGTAGTATCTGGTTTTGCAACCATAAACTCCAAACCAGCAAATGGATCTTCTAATCCCTGTACAAAGCCACAAGTCAGTAGGGCATTGCACAGGCTCAGAGATCTCCCAACTGGATCCAACTGCATGAGCGGTCACAATGATTAAATAAAACTAAAGAACCTATCATTATTCCTGTCACAGTTCCGAAGATAGCTTGGGCCCTTCCAAGGTCTCCTTGTCCATTACATTTGTTGTTTGTATCACACATTGACAGTTATTCGCTCATCCCTTGTCAATTTTATTATATAGAATTGGTCACCCATGTATCTTTTCTACTCTAGCCTTGAGGACACCCCACTTAGGTGACAGCTGGAGGCCTGATATCTTTCTCCTGGTGGGATCTTATGATCCTTCCCTCTAGACTGGGAACTTAGACTCCCAACTCTTTCAGTTCATTGACCCTCTCAGCAGGTCTGATTTTAATTCAGCACCTCCAGTCCTGTTCTTTCAGGTGTAATGACAGGGTTATGCAGTGACCAGTCAGTCTTCATATGACAAAGTACTGTTTATTCAGAACAAAAGAAACTAAACATAGAAACTAAACCGTTTATATGCATGCCTTGCTTACCAGCTGTCACCCATTCTGCTCCTCTCATAGGCCTGCCTCACATTAATTCTTAGGGCGCTCACTTTATAGAGTCACTTTATAGAGTCACTTTATAGGTAACTTTCAGTTCTTTGTTTACTAGGTCTCTTGAGTCAGGTCAAACTAGTATATGATGTTTCCCCAGGGTCTGACTTCTCTAGACTTGCTACCTGCCTAGGGATTTGTATTAATTATCCCTGTGATTTTAGTTCCTGCGGGAAGCCCCGTAACTCCCACATAGGTCAAGAATACAATCCCTAGCCTGTAAAGATGCATATAAGCTTAATAAAGTTGAAACAATAGTCTTGATATTACATGTGACCATAGTATCTGTCACAATCCCCATCTTGCAGAATGGAAAAAAAAATGAAGCATGGAGACTTGAAGTGACTTACCCAAGGTCACCCAGCAACAAAGTCAGGAATAGAACTGAGGTCCCTTGAGGCCCACTAGGGATTATATATATTATATATCCTTGGGGGTGGGGGGTAAACAATTCTCTGACACTCAGATGAGAAGCTTTTTATTTTGGGACATTCTCATAACATATGAACAGGATAACATTCCCTCCAGCATATCTATTAATTGATTGATTGTGAATTGAACATGATCAGATTTCTGGGTAAGAAATTGTTCTACAGAGTTACCTGACAGTATTGTCAGTATGAGGCTTATTTGGGAAAAGGAAATGAACAAACAAATCTCTCCAGGGAACTTGAAGGATATAATGCTAACCTCGATGAGCAGTACAAGTTCCTTCTCATATAAAGAATACCAATGGGACACTAGGATTAGCTAATCTAGACCTACTATGAGTAAAATTAGTGAAATAATAAATTTTACATAAGATAAGAGACAGATAAACTTTGTAATTGAGTAGAAAACTCATGAGTCCTCCAAGACACTGAATGCATAATTCAAGAGTAGAAAGGCTAAGTACTTAGCGAATACTTGTGCTATATTTAAAGAACAAAAAGTTCCTTCAAGGACAGTGTTTCAGTGATTCACAGAGTAATGGGAGGATCTTGCCTCAAATAGTTGATGAGGAATGATAGTCAACTTAGGTCTGAGGGTCTGCAAACCTGACCCATACAAGAAGGGGAGGAAAGTGGGAGGATGTGCAGTGGCCAAATGAAGGCTTTTTGAGATCTCCCGGGGATCTTAGCAGGGAGAGTTCTTATAATCTACTCTACAAATATAGAGTAGAACCAGATTGGTACTGGTGATCTTATATCAGTTGATACATAGGGGGAATGTGGTTGTTTCCAGTTTCCCCCTGGCTTTCTCGCTCTAGGACCTGTATTGCTACAGAAAGTCCTGGCCCACCTCCCCTTGAAATATAGGAGTGCAAACAGCCAAAGATTTCCATCTGTCTGCATAGTTGTGCAGGCTGGGAAACAGGGAAGGTGCTCTTTGCATGGCCTCCTTCCTCTAATGCACCAATGCAGAATAGCCACATTTGGCCCATAGGCACTCTATACCCCTATTTAGCAAAGTACTTAAGGATATATTTGAAGTTAACCATGGAGGTCAGATTTAGAATTCAAAATGACCATAGTAAGTTAGAAAATTTGGTCTGAAATCAACAAAATGAAATTCAATAAAGGCAAGTGCAAAGTACTATACTTAGGAAAGAAAAAAAATCAAATGCACAAATACAAAATGGAAAATAACTGGGTTAGGCAGTAGTATTGCTGAAAAGGATACAGGGAGAGTTATATATTATCATATATTAAATATGAATCTAGAATATGATGCATGGTGATGGACCATCATGATCATCTAGTCTGACTCCTGCAAATTGCAGGCAACAGAACCTCACCCATCCATTCCTGTAATAGGCCCCTAACTTCTGGCTGAGTTACTGAAGTTCTGCACTCATTGTTTAAAGACTTCAAGCTACAGAGAATCCACCGTTTACAGTAGTTTAAACCTGCACTTGACCTGTACCGCATGATACAGAGGTTATAGCACTACATTATAGGACTAAATTAAGACCACATAATGCATACACACAAGAGGGACAAATTAGGATTGTGTGGACAACGCACTGACAACCCACTGACAACAGCACTCCTAGCTGTCACCTACCATGCCACCCTGGAACCGGGATATCAAACAATTTCCATCCATATTTGATGGGGCCGATATCCTGAAAGAAATCTTTCCCAAACGCCCTCTTCTGGACTTTGAATAGCTCCGACCTCATCATCAGAAGCAACCTCCCCATAGAACAGGACACATCAACTCTAAGTGGTACCAGACCCTGCCAGAACAGTAGATACAAACCCTGCAGATATATCTCCACTGCTATCATGATCAATACCATCTGGTGTACTTCATCCAATGCATCAAATGCCCCAAGATCAACTATGTGGGTGAATCCAGACAACCACTAGACTCTTGAATGAATCCCCAAAGAAAAATCAATAGACAAAAGCACAGTATCACCTATGGGCAAACACATTTCAGAAAGCTCTATAGCCGATCTTTCAAAACTTGTCCTCAAAGGAAACCTGCACACCACTTTCAAAAGGTGAGACTGGGAACTTAATTCCGTAAGTCTGTAAGACATCAAAAGCCATGGATCTAACATGGACGCTAGTTTTATGGGTCATAATAATTTGTAGCGCATCACCCTGCCTATTTTGAATTGCTCACTTCAAACCCTTAATGCATAACAATCTAACCCCCAGTTGCTCACTTCATTTCAAGTAACTGTCTCAGCATGTTACCCATTCTGCTTAACAATCTGTCCCAACTTGTATTTATCTCAGACGCTCTGCTTCCTTTCCAGACCTGAAGAAGAGCTCTGTGTAACTCAAAAGCTTGTACCTTTCACCAACATATATTGTTCCAATAGGAAATATTACCTTACCTGCATTGTCTCAACCTTAATTCTGGCATTTCCCAACTTTGACTCTGCAACCTTAAATTCTTTAAAAAATGAAGCATTTAAAAAATGAGATATCCAGCCATTCTAATCACTGTTTCATTTAGAAGTTAGAAGACTGTACTCTGCTGGTTCAGAATCTCAGAGTCAGTATGCAATAGCAGCCTATTTGATAAAGGGATTACAGTCAGACTGCTGTTCTAAAAGAACAAACTTTGAAATGTACTATTCAGCACTGTAATGAACATTTGATTTTAATCTCTGTTTGGGGAGTATATTTTATCTTCTTTGAATAGGCAATAGCACTCTTTTCTGTGAAAGATTTTCTTCATGTGTGTGGCTCTTCAGTTTGCAAAGCTGTTGTAGAAACTCAGCTATATTGCTCTAGACTTATAAACGAATTTTATAAGGACTTTCTCCTCTTGTATTCATACAGTTGATTCATATTCCATGATCTTTCATATGAAGATGTCCGATTGAACTCTCTGCGAGTGCTGCACATATAGGAAAATGGAAATGTCAGACTTGAGGGTCACTGGAAAGTTTTAAGAGCACTTTTCCCATTAGAAATTTTGTAACTATTTTGGGGGCTTGTTACATTTTTTCTAGCTCACTAAGATTCGCCCTGCACATTTTTCAATATGAAGAGTGCTCCACGCTGAGCTTTTGATTCATATAAAATTATTACATCTGTATGCGATTTCCATAATAAAACCAAAGCCAAGTGACACCTTTTCATACAAACCAGAAACCCATTCATGTACATGCATTGACACCAGTGGAGTATTTCCTGATATACATCAGTGTAACTGTGGGAAGAATCAGAACCTTGGTGTATGTGTAACCCCAGCGGAAGACAGCAAAATGGGGACATGTCACAAAAAAAGGAGAGTCTGGAGTTGTGACACAGACTAGTTCTCAATAAATGTGAAAGTGATTTCTGGTGGATAGGGATACATAACTAGCCATCACTATATGGTCATGCTAACTGGAATCCTTGCTGGAGAGCTTTAGGCTTGAATAGCCACTATAATAGAAATACACTTTCAATCTTAGAGGATGTCCATTCAGGTCGGGGTTGAAATCACAATGGAACAATAGTATAGGGAGCTCAGATTGCCTTTGTCCATGATGCAACTGTTCTGTGGATATATAGATTCCAGTTTCCAGGGCTATCAATCTGTTGCTTTTAGATGAGCTTTAAAATTCCTTTTTTAAAATTTATTGTTTTTGCTTTTTCATATTGTTAAGAATACAAATAACTGAAAACAATATATATTTTTATTACTGCAATTAACAAGATAGTTATAGTTATTTCACTCAGATTTCAGAAGGGCTTGGTAGCAGAATAGTGCATACTAGGTTTCAGCTTGATTCATTTTTCTCCTGCAAATCTATTAACCCTCAATTTTAGGGGGTATTTAAAAGATGTTTTGATTAACTCCATATGACTACAATTTAAGTAGAATAGCGGGAACCTTTCCATCAGACCTGACAAAAGGCTATCTGAGCTGTATTTTTAAAATAACTTTTTCAAATAGAATGTAGATTTATTTAGTGTTTACATGACATATCTGACCTACTTTAAATAACCTTCTTTCTTCTATATATCAGTAGGTGTGTGTAATTGGAGAATGATTTTGTTTAATGATGAAAATTCATTGTGATACAGAGCAAGTGAAATTCAACAGATGGACTTGCTTTGAGAAGGAGAAACAATGGTCTAGGAATACTTGGGAGTTCCGAAAATAAGGAGAATGGTGGAGAGGTTTGGATCTTCAGGACCAAATTATTTTTAAAAAATTGGATTTCATCCTTCTATTAGTTAGCTGTTTTCTTTGGAATGCTTGAAAATGAGTAAAAAACATGATAGTACAGTAAAATAATTACTTGTTGAAAAGGCAAATTAATTACTTGATCAAAATCTACAGAAGGGAGAACCCAGGGCTGAACTTAGGCAAAAACCAATATAAATATGTGTATGCAATATAGGGATTGATTTTTCTCCATTAAATCAATAGACATTTGGACTCAGTGTGCACCTTTTTCATTTTTAAAATAACGCGTGTTTAGGGCCCCAATTCAGCAAAACATTTAAATATATGTTTTGCAACATGTTAGCTCCTTATGCTTAACAATCTGTTCCACCTTATGCTTAACAATCTCTTCCATTTAGCTGTTACACTGGTTACCTTTCCCAGACCTGAAGAGGAGCTCAGTGTAGCTTGAAACCTTGTCTTTAACCAACGGAAGTTGGTCCAATAAAATATATTACCTCACCGACGTTGTGTCTCTCTTGACATGAAGCACATGCTTATGTGCCAATTCCTTTGATGGACTGTAAGCACATGCATAGATGCTTTGCTAAACCAGGGCCTAAAGGAGCACCAGTAATAGTATCCCTAAAATAGAAGATGCTGGGTTTTTTTGTTTTTGTGTTTTTGGTTGGGTGTTTTTTGGGGGGGGAGGGGAGAAGAATTTATAGGAGTGGTCTTCCCATGAAAAAAATACCTAAGTGTGAGGAATCCTGCCTGAGCAGAGGTCCTCTAGAACTTATTGATTGAAGAAGTCCTGATGTCAGGCACCTGTGAAATGACTGTTTGGGGATGTACTCTTATTCTGAGAAAATACTATAAGAGATTGGTGAGGTTGCACCACTTGAATAATAGATTAGGGTGCCAGATGACATTACATTGACTCTCAAACAATTCTCTTTCTCATTCATTATCTTACTAAACCCTTGCTGACCCCTGTGATTAAAATAGGGTCAGCTCCCCCTGTGCCAGAGCAGGTGCTCCTCAGTGAGCTAATTAAGGGAGCAGGGGCTACACCTCGCTATAAAGGGCCAGTGGGAGTTGAGTGAAGCCAGAGCTAGAAGAGGAACTGAAGAGTGAAGCTGGAGGGAGAGATGGTCTCCTTCAGTGGTCCCTAAAGAATAATGTTGGGGCTGGGAAAAAGTCTTAGCTGAGACATTACCTCAGGAAGCAGGGGCTGTGCCCAGCATAAGGCTGGGTGGAAGATTTATTTTACATTTGCTTCTTTTTGTAACTTTGTAAGTAAAGAAACCAGACCTCACAGAAGAACTCGATTGCATGAGAGAGACTGTGTGAGGTTTGTTTAAAGTGCCCTGAAGAAGGGGAAAAAAGGGGTGTGGCAGAGGCACAGTTGGCCATGAGGGGGAGCTCAGGTGGAAGCCACCATGTTATAGGAGTAAACACCAGAGAGAGGGAAGAGCTATTTAAGTTAAAGCTCTATTAAAGTTTAATGTTAGCACAAGAACAAGTTGTTATAAACTGGCTATGAATACATTTAGGCTGGGAAATTAGAGAAGGTTTCTAACCATCAGAGGAGTGAGGTTCTGGAATAGCCTCTCAGTAGGAGTTTTGGGGGGAAATAACCTAATTCGTTTTAAGATGGTACATTTATCAAGATCTATAATTAGGATTGAAAGGTGAAATTGGCTGGGGTGATGAGACACTATACTTTGTGTTTCAGGGGGTCTGTTCCAGGCCTAAGTTTTATATTCCTAAGGGCTTGTCTTTACTACCACAGTACATTGGCGCCGTGGCATCAATCCAGTGGTGCCGATGTAGTATGTCTGGTGAAGACGTGCTACGTCAACAGGAGAGTGCTCTTCCATTGACGTAATTACTCCACCTCAGTGAGAGGCGGAAGCTATGTCGGCGGGAGAGCATCCCCCAATGACATATTGCGGTGTAGACACCGCTTTAAGTCGATGTAACTTACATCGCTCAGGGGTGCATGTTTTCACACCCCGAGTGACGTAAGCTACATCTGTTTAAGCAGTAGTGTAGACAAGTCCTATGTCTCATGTTTCAGTCAGTTACCTGAAAAGGTCAGGAAGGATTTTTTTTCCATCTTTCCTCTGAAACATCATAGGTGGACATAGTTGGAGATGGGACACCAGATGGTATGGGATGGTGCTCTAAGGTAGTACAGAGAATGCTCTTTCTCAGATGGTTGGCTGGTGGATCTTCCTCACATGTTCCTCAGGGACATACTGATAATTAGGTTTGATGTCAGGAAGGAATGTTTCCCTCAGTCAGATTGGCAAAAACCTTGTGGGATTTTCAGCTTTCTCTGCAGCATCAGACACAGGCTGCTTCCTAGGATCAATTTGGATATATCTCACCAAATCAACTCCCTGCTGTAGCAGTAGCCTTGGGTATTGGTGCATCTTGGTCCCTCATTCTCTGCCTGTGGCACACAACAGTTTAGTCTCCTGAGAGCTGTAATATTTTAGTCTAATTCGGGGAATTGGGCTCAATCCAGGATAAATATTATGGGGGTGGTTAGTGGTTTGAGATGTGCAGAAAGTCATATTACATGATCTGGTGGTTCCTTCTGACCTTAAATTCTATTAATCTACATCTCTCCTCTAACTCCCTCCCACATCTTGTCTTCATACTGTTAGTTTAATTCATTCTTGCATGTATCCCTTATGCTTGGCCGTCTCCCACTGCTGCATTTTAAGCTCCCTCTAAACCCTCATCCTGCATCAGTCCTCCCTGTGCTGGTCTCCTTACCAGTGAGTTCTCACCACTTCCCTTATATGAATTGTTAATCCATCTTAATTATGAATTCTTATTATACATTTTTGAGAAGTGCTATGTTCATGTATGATACTATTTAAATGCTTAGGGCCAGATTCTGACAACCTTACTCTAATTGAGTAGTGCTCAACTCTGCAAGTAGTAACAATGAAGATTATTTGGGAACTGTCCAGTGCCAGTAAAGGGGACAGAAGGTAGCTCTCACTAAATTCAGTAATAAAAATTAAAGACTAAGGATTATAAAACACTGTCAATATTTTCTATGAAAAACATGAGAGAAGGAGTGAAATGCAGATTTCAAATCCATTTATGATTTAAAATATATATTTTGACTCTACCAGCTTCAGTCTCCTCATGGGTACAATGCAGTCATCTTAATGCTGAATGGTATTGATGGCTGACACTAGGGGAAAAAACGCAATTAACTGGTATTTTAAGGGGTGAAAAGAAAATGTTCTTTACACTTCAATGAAAGCCACATTTGTGACGTTCCACAAGCTCCAGCATCTAGGGTATATGTTTAATAACGTACCATCCTCCAGTTACTGGAGATAATGTTTTGTTTATTTAGTTGCAAGAAAATAATTTTTTAAAACATCCTCCTGGTAATTCTAGATTACATGCACAACTATATCAATGTAATACAAGCAATTTACAAAACTCCGAATCATTTAAATAAAGGTTTTCAAAGATGGCAACTAAATCAGTATTTCACATCAGAAACGTCTTCTCTGATTTAAGTACAACAATGGTGTGAGATTATTTACTCACCTTGATGAGGTACAGTAAAGTATGATGAATGAATATTAGTGAAGCACTTTCTAGTTTTACAGCATTTTTCACCCATGACACTCAAGGTATTATTATTAAAAACAGCAAACCGACATTATTGTGTATCAAGAGAAGAGAGGTACCAATTGACTAAAAATAAATAAATACGTATTTGAATGAAAGGTTTTTTTGGGTAATGGAGCATCCATATGTACTCCTAGTTTATAACTAATTAAACTAAGTTGCGTTTTAATTAACTTATTAGAGCAATATACTCTGTGCCATGAACCCCTTGCTTTTTTTTTTAAGAACATCCCATATATCCATTTAAATAGTTTACAGGATCAAATTTCAAAAGTGATTCCTTTGTTTTATTGGCTTCTTGAATTAATGTAATCATCTACGTTGGGGAACTGGCTTTGTATGGTATTTTAGACTAAAGAGCAGTGTAATCCACTAGTTGGGAAGGGCTGATTAGCAGGCTATTACAATTTTATTGGCACGTAGTAGCGTTTAATAATACAAATATGTGTCTTCATTACCTTGCACCTCACGTTAACAGCTGACAATTTCACCATCTCATCTGTCTTCCAATTGATATATTGTACTGTCATCTATTTTGATCAATGTTTTTCAAGCGGTAAGCCTAGACTGCCTGGGGAACCATGGAGGTATGAGCAAGTCTAGGAAAGATGAAGGGGGAAAATATTTTCTTTCCTCCTGGATAGTTTTCATTTTGTATTCAGCAAAAGCGGAAGTACTAAATATTCAGTAAATACTTAAATACTTGCTTTTATGGAGTCCTTTATGGAAAGCACACAGAGAGGAAAGACTTGCCAGATGGACCTCCAGGAAAGACTAAGTATGTTTTCATGCCTTCCAGAAGAGTAGCTTTGGGAGTCTGAGAAGATTTGGGATAAATGGGCAAAAGAAAAAAAAAAGAGAAAGTATAGTTCTCAGCTCATTGTCAAGAAGATTCCAACCACAGACATATGTCTGATTTAACTACTAATGAAAAGCATGTAAGCCTGTAAAATTTGAAAGCAATGTATGTGTCATGGTGTCTGGATGGCTCACAGCCATGAGAGCCAATCTAAGATCAGATTGTCAGAAAACAGGGCAGACACCCCAAACTAGTGGTATATTCTGTTAATAGTTTTCACCAAACCAGTAACAAATGTGAACTCCTGGATCACTATATTCGTCTTATCATGGAGCCGCAGACATGGAGCCCTTAGGCTCTCCAGCCCCTCTTTGCCACCCAGACAAACTGGACTTTAAGATGGAAGGTCATTAAAACCAAAATTCACTGCACATTAGGTTATTTCTGAGTCCAAGGGGCCGGTCACTTACCCCAGGACAATGGATACTCTTCATCTCATCAAAGACAATGCTGTAGCCAATTTCCCTAATAAACTAACTAAAGATTTATTCGCGAAGAAAAAGAAATGAGCGTTATTGAGAGGTTAAAGCAGGTAGAATAGACTCACCTGTAATGTAAGTTTGTAGTCCAAATGATAGCAGTTACATAATATCTGCTAGTTCTCCAGGAGTCTCTCAGGGATACCCAAAATGGCTCTGGGTACCTCTGTCTGATCCATCAGGATTCCCCGTCAGAACTGAATCAGTCCAGAGATGCAGGATCATTTCCTTAAGCCAGTATATGTAGACTCTGCTCACAGAAGACAAGCTAACAGGTGTCAACCCATGTGGGTGCTGCCTTTGATGAGGAATAAGCAATGCAGATATTCTATGAATTCCCATTGTTGAACTCAACAACCCTTGCTTTGAAGTTGGTCTTCTACTTCTTTTGGATTCACAAGTAACTTAGTAACAGTGGTATACATAATGCAATTGCCTGCCATTACTTTATAATAGGGATAGATAAGAGAAAAAAACCAATACAAGTATCATTCATTAGTATTCATGAAATTCTAACACCTGACTATACACACACTTTGATCTTGGGTTATTATCTAGGGACATACATAATATAATGCAATAGCAATCAACAAGTTTATAGATAAACAAAGACAATGCCATTAACATTTTACTAGTTTTCATGAATTTAGAGAAAATGTTCTTACTTGGGCATATGCCAGGTAAATATAATGTGATAACATCCCCCTTTGCTCTATTTTAACAAGTGAATTGGCTTGAACACAGTATGAACTTTTAGCATTTCTTTGATATACACACAGAAATGAATTGCTCAATTACTCTAGCCTGAGCTGGCAATCTGTTATAGCATCACAATACAATTTCAGTTTCACCTCAAAGTGTCAACATCACATAAAGAAGCTCTGTGCCCTCTGAAAGTACATGACTGGCTCATGACGTTTTTTACTGTCCCTTCTACTCTTGTCAGTTTTTCACATGTTGGAAGGATGAACGCTAATCTGCCTGATATGTGAAACATCCTAAATGACATATATAATAATGTAAAATTGTATTGACTGGAATACATGAATCATGTGATCCATTTAAACACTATGTTAATGAGGTCATTCTGGATCACATAAATGATAATACAGAGGCAATGATAGTTTGTTAAAGTTCTCACATACAATTAGTGCTTCTCTGTTGAAGGGAGTAGAATTTGATTTTTTAAATATATTTTACTAGACACATAAAATATCCTTTTATACAATAAAGTTCTCTGATTCATGAGGAAATCCCTTTAATGGCTCATTCATTAGTTCCTCTGCTCATTTCATAACCCAGTACAGTATGTAATGGATCTTCTGGAAGTCTTTGAAATATTCCCAGTGTCCAGGGTATGGAGCTACAGAAAGATCCATCAGAACTGTAATCTTAATAAAACTTTAGGGCCATATTCTGCATGGGCCTTACACTAGTGTGTAGTGAGAAGGGAGGGACTAAATAATCTCTGGGCCTTGCATGACACACATACGTTTCAGGCAGAATTCCAGTCCCTGAGCTCAAAAGACTGTTTCTTTCCTGATCCCTGCACCTAGTCCAGAAAGGGGAAACGATGAGAAGTTAGCAGAGCTATAGCTGCATTCCCTGACATGAGAATGGACAAAAATCGTAATGAGTTAGGCACTGTACAAACACAGAACAAAGACTGTTCCTGGCCCAAAGCACTTGCGATCTAAGCATGAATCAAGAGACAAGGGATGGACACAGACAGACCAACTGGAGAGCAAAAAGAAACATTAGACAGTACTGGTAAACAAGATAGGCAGTGATCACAGCACAGCAGCTGCCTAACTGTTGTCAAGATTTTTTCATCACGGCAAATGAATGATCCAAGAAGGGTTTAGAAGGAGGTAATTGTGATGCTGTATGATTGAAATGTGACAATTTATATAATTAATATTGCCACTGTTAGACAATTGCAATAAATCTTGTACAAATTGTGTATGTCATGTAAGGTGTTAATGGTAAAGTTATGATTTGCTGATGATGGTTATCCTATCTGTATGCATGTGTCATTTTTGTATCTGAAGTTATGAATATTGACTATATACCCATATTTCAAGTGTGTTTGTTCCTGGGGTAACCAGGAGTTCCCAAGAGTTAGTTTACGTTCAGTCTAGCCAGCCCATCGTGAATGGACCATTCAAGTTGATGGCCCATTAGGGAACACTTAGCTCTCACAATGGATATAGAATCTTGTCCCCACCCAGTGAGCCTTCCTGTGGATGCTTTAGCCAGGATATGGGTAATGGGTACTTCTATGAGTCATCAAAACATTCATAGTCATGTGACCAGCTTGTAATATTAGATATGAAAGGATGGCAAATAGTGTGATTATTGGGTAAGATCTGAGTTATATATTGACCGAGCCACATGGCTGATCTCTTGGGATTAGATGGACACCTTGTTTGATTAAACTGTTTTTAAATAACCACTCATCATAAAGTCTAGTGTCTGGAAGATACAATGAGTGCTGGAATACCTAAGGAGACAGCATTTTTTCTTATGTCTTACCACACTGGTTAACAAGAAGTTTACTTTTGTTACGGGCTTGGTATATCTTATGAAAGAATTACCACCAGTTTGGGTTGTGTCTGCCCTATTTCTCAACAATTCATCCTGAATTTGGCATGCTCAGCTGTGACCTCCTGAGGCATGGTGACCGTAGATTGCAGATGTTTATGAGCTCCTCCTAAGTATGAGGGCAGCATTTGAGAAATCATGAAGGTTTTTGTTTGAAATGTTAACAATACTTACAATCCCATTCCCTCCTTTCCATATATCACATTAACTACTGGTACCTCTGACCAGCAATTTAAAATTTTATAATGAGATAATATAATATATATATAAACCTATCTTCTCTGTCACAAAGAATTGGCCAATACCTCACTGAAGGAAGAAGAGAGTAGACCACAGAATACACTGCATGTCATACAACATTGGCTTGTATCTGTAAACCCAGTCATTGAGTCTAGGGGCAGGACATAACTAAATAATATTATGCATATCTTAATAAGCATATGTAACAATAAAAATATTATCATTTCATATTCAAGATACTCCCTTTTATGTAAAGCCTATTTTCTGCCCTTTTCTATCTAGATGGGATATTGAATTAATATGGATGATTGTGACACTGTAGCTCAGTGGAGGAAGACACTTTTGAAATGGGACAAAACACTCAATATAAAAATTAATAAAATATCCTTCAGAAAGGGAGGCAGTATCTTAAAGCAAAAGCACAGGAAAAGCTTAAGGAACCTGACATAATGATGACATTCTTGTCTCTTTCTATATGTGAACATTTGGTTCACAGGAATGTCATCATTATGTATACAACTCCAAAAACAAATCTTGTCTCCATATGTGATTTTATATAAAACTAGGCTCTTATTTTATGTCTTCCTCATCAATTATCCTTCCTGGCCTTTCATCTTAATCACAAGAAACATGTAAACACAAAAGAGCTATTGTAGCGGGGCGGTCACCCCGCTCGGGTCCTGAAAGGGTTAAGAGCCAGCCCTTGGGGAGGGCTGGGACAGGGAGAGCCAATAAAGGTAGTCTGATGGGGGAAGCAGCCACAGGTGGGCCACGCACCAATCAGGCCACACCTGGCTCAGGGAGGAGCTGGGTCAGAGACTCTCTCTTCAGTCTGGAGGGAGAAGGACCTGGCTGCCTGAGAGACAGGGTACCTGAGGTAGAGCAGTGCTGGGGAATAGGGCCAAGGGGCTGGGGAGTTCCCCAGGCCTTGAGCAAGGCCTCAAACAGGTACTGGGGTTGCAAAGGTGCATCCTGGGGCTAGGCAGAAGCAGCAGGTCCAAACCCCCCCTTGCCAATGATGATTGGCCAGTACAGACTGCAGTCTGCACCAGTGAGCGGGGGCTAGATGGTGACTGGCAGTGGCCATAGACTGAGGCAAGTTGGGGATAGAGGGTTGGGGGTTCCCCGGGGAGGGGAGACCCAGAGTGTGGGGGTACTTCTGGGGCAGAACCCCCAGGGAAAACGGCACCAGGGTCTGGGAGGGACACAGGGGCCAGCGACTGGCGATACACCGGCCTGCAGAGGGCACTCCAAGGATGGTGCAAAGAATTAATTCCCAGACGACCGGCAGGAGGTGCTGCTGGGTGAGTCTCATCTCGCTACAAGCTATTACAAAATAGTACCAAAAATCCCCTTGGTATTAGAAGGATGATTTTATGCAACAGGCACAGGCCTGAAAGTCATTAGGCTTGTGCTGTATTCCTGGCTTTGCTACAGGTTCTCCGTGTAGTATTTTAGCAAGTCATTGTGCCTCAGTTTCTCCACCTATAAAATGAGGATACTACTACTACTGACCTTCTCCAGAAGGATGCTATGAGGTTGAGGGTGTGTAAGGGGTTGCAGTCACTAGGCTTTAGGGGGGAAAAAACCACTTCAGTGGCTCATCCACACTGTAGCATTTTCACAAAGCTTTCACCCAAGAACAGTGTAACAAGAATTGTGTGGAAAGGGGAAGAGGAATACCCACTCAAAACCCAGCAAGTGATTTTTAAGGTTATTTTAAAAATATATATATTCTCTGTATTCCTGATATATCCCAGGCATGGAAACATCAGCTCTGTAGTCAGAACACTATGTTCAGGTCAAGAATGTAAGATGTTTTTAATGCCTTCCCTCCATCAAACACATTTCTGCTGCCACATTTCTCCCATCATCTTGTTGTGTTAGTTTCAATGGAATAAATGCGTCGAGAGAGTCCAAGATGTCAATATGACCCTTTGCTATACAATAGTAAACAGTTAAACATGGTTCAAGGTTTTGAGTACGGAGACCACAGCCTTCTTAGTCTCATGACAACCATCACCATTAAAAAAAATCTTTTAAACCTTTTACTCAAAATACAGAAAGAGGAAAAAGCAGAAGCACTTGAAAACGAAAGCCTTAATGGTAGATTCATAGAGTCTAGGGCCAGAAGCAGGACCATTATGATTATTTAATCTGACCTCCTGTATAACACAGCCCATAGAACTTTCCAAAATAATTCCTAAAGCATATATTTTAGAAAAAACATTCAAGATTGATTTAAAAATGGTTTGTGATGGAAAATCCTCCATGACCCTTGTAAGTTGTTCCAATTATTAATTACTCCCACCATTGAAAATGTTTGCCTTTTTTTCCAGTCTGAATTTGTCTACCTTCAATTTCCAACATTGGATCACATTATACCTTTCTCTCCCAGATTCAAGAGCCCATTTAAAAATATTTGCTCCCATGTAGGTATTCATAGACTAATCAAGTCGCCCCTTCACCTTCTCTTTGCTAAATTAAATAGATTGAGCTTCTTAAGTCTATCTCTACAAGGCATGTTTTCAATCCTTTAATCATTCTTTCGACACTTCTCTGATCGCTTTCCAATTTATCCACAGCCTTGAATGTGGGCACCAGAACTGGACCCAGTATGCCAGCAGTGCTCGTACCAGTGCCAAAGACAGAGGTAAACCTAGCTCTCTACTCCTACTCGAGATTGCATTCCCTAGATTGCATTAGCTCTTTTGGCCACAGCATCACACTGGGATCTCATGTTCAGCTGATTATCCACTATGACTTCTAAAACTTTTTCAGAATCACTGCTTCCCATGATAGAGTCCCCCATCCTGTAAATATGGCCTACATTCTTTGTTCCTCTGTGTTTACATTTAGCCATATTAAAACTGATCTTGTTTGCTTGCTCCTAATTTATCAAACAATCCAGATCAGTCAGAATCAGTGACTGTTCCTCTTCATTATTTCCCACTCCCCCAATTTGGAAGTCATCTGCAAACTTTATCAGTGATGATTTTGTGTTTCCTTTCAGGTCATTGATAAGTGTTAAACAGTATAGGACTGTCATAAAAATAAAGGGAAGGGGAGAGGATCTGATGCAGTGCTATAAAATCCTCTTACCAGTAAAGGGTTAAGAATGCAGGTAGCCAGACTGACACCGGAACTGGCTGGCATCTGACCAATGGGGGGACAAGATACTTTCAAATCTTGGGAGGGGGAAAGCTTTGTGTGTGGCTTTGTCTGAGTCAGCGTGATCTTGGAAGACAGAAGGAACCTACAGAAAATCAAACCTCCCTTTTCTGAGTAAGTTTAGATAGTATAGCAAATAGATTTCTGTTTAATTTTGCTTGGTGTATTTCCTGTGTTGGGGGGGGGGGGGGGGGCGTTATTCATGGTTTTCTGTAACTCTAAGGTTTTGTCCAGAGGGGGGAATCTCTCTGAGTTTGGAAATTAAGTGCCCTGTAAAATAGTTACCATCCTGATTTTACAGAGATGATTTTACCTTCTTTATTTTTAATAAAATCCTTCTTTTAAGATGCTGACTGTTTTCTATGGTGTTAAAACCCAGGGGGTGGGTTTTTAGATCACTGTGTAACCAATTGGTTGGGAGATTGTTCTCAAGCTTCCCAGGAAAGGGGGTGTACGGGTTGAGGGGGTATTTTGGGGGGGAGGGAAGTTCAAGTGATTCCTTTCCTGGATTCTTGTTAGACACTTGATGGTGGCAGCGAAAGAAGCATTTCTCAGGGTGCAGGGAATTTTGTACCTTGGGGGTTTTAACCTAAGCTGGTAAAAATAAGCTTAGGGGCTCTTAATGCGGGTCCCCACATCTTTACCCTAGAGTTTAGAGTGGGGAGGGAATCCTGACAAGGACCATTCCCTGCAGGACCCCAGTGGATACAGACCCAGTCAATGACTATTCCTGTTTACAGTTACATTTTGAGATCTATAAGTTAGCCAGTTTTTAACCCATTTAATGTGGGCCATGTTAATTTTATATTTTTCTAGTGGTTTAATCAAAATGTTATGCTGTGCCTTACAGAGGTCTAAGTATATTATGTCAATACTATTACCTTTATCAACCAAACATGTAATTTTATATATATTAGTTTGTCAGGATTATTTTCCATAAACATATGTTGATTTGCATTAATTACATTACTCTCCTCTAGTTCATTATTAAATGAGTCCCATATCAGCTGTTCCATTATCTTGCCCAGTGTTAGTGTCAGGCTTACAGGCCCATAATTATCCAGGTCATCCTATTTACCCTTTTTAAAAATATTGGCACAACACTAGCTTTCATCTAGCCTCTAGAACTTCCCCAGTACTCCAAGACATTTTGGGGAAAAAATGTTAATTTACATTTAACAATCTCCCTTATACCTTTAACTCTAGAGAAGTTTTTAAATGGCGGGAAACCTCCTGTCTGACAGTATTTTAAATAACAAGAAAAATACCCGTGGCAACTTAGAGACTAACAATTTTATTTCAGCATAAGTTAGTCTCTAAGGTGCCACAGATATTTTGCTTGTTTTCTTTTTGCTGACACAGACTAACACGGCTGCTACACTGAAACCAGTATTTTAGATGTTATTAAAGATAACTATTAATTTAGGGGGAAAAGAAACAGGTGAGTTGCGTTGGAGCTGTTGATAAAGCCCAATCGTGCTCCATTTAAGACCAAAACAGACAACAGCACACAAGAAGAGGAAAGAAAAGAACAGCTGTGTACCCAATCATTCATACATTAAAGTGATTTTGTTGGTGGCATTTCCCATATCCTGCATTGTAGTTTACCATCCCAGCCCCAGCAATACTTCACTTATCAAATAGGAGGCTCTATCTAAACTGAATCTTCAGAAACATGCAGAGTTTTCAAAAAGTAAGTCTTATTTTTAAGAGTGGTCTTTGGTTGAATCCCCATCATTCTTATGTATTACTTAATGAGCACTGGCTGTCAGCTCAACGCTTTACAAAACAGAGACAAACTAAAGCCCTTACAATCCAAGTTTGAAGGAAGAGTTAAGAACCATAAGACACTGCTCATTATTGCTTAATTGCCTGACTGATTAATTGCTCATTATTTGCCTAATGAGCAATATGAAAAATGAGCAGTTAATTGCCTAATTTCTTAATTGCCATATTGCTCATAATTTGAGCATCTACTGCTAATTTTTTCTGCGTCTGAACATTTTTCTATACTTTCTTCCTTTTTCTTGACCTGTTTGCTGTCTTCACTGCTTCCCTTCATCTGTGCTTGTTGTCAATGACTCAGGCATCCACTACACCCTAATCCTAATCTCTTGTCATCCTTCTTGCTGCCTTCCCCACCATCTCTCCACTTCTCTTCTTTCATGCTCCTATATTGCCACTTCTGTTCAATAGTATTTACTCTCGCTGACCTTCTCCCCATCCCTTCTCTTTCCCCATTTATTTTCCTACATTCTCGTATTTGGTGCAGAGGTCTGTACTGTAAAGTGTCCAAAGTAACAGAAATCTAACTCAGCCTATTATATAACAAGAGTTGTTCGCAAGAGTCAGCAGAAGTTGGAGACAAATAGATTGGTACAAACTGGATTGTTTAAGTTAAAAGAACAGTGATAAGGGGGTGGTCTTCAAGGCTTCAGGTGAAGTTAGGATTGGCATGAAAATTAGCTGAAAGAGTCTAGAAATGGGAGGAAATGTGCTTTCAGGACTGGTTAATTTTAATGGATTGAGGTTGCCACCACTACTTCGGCATTGCTTATGTGCATCACTAAATGAAAGCTGGCCAGACTGAAAGAAGTAAGCTTTACTATGGCTGCTGCATCCATCATCTCCTGGGACCCACTTCACCGTTTTTGGCCAAATCCAGAACAACATCTAGAGCAGTAGCTTTCAAACTCGAGTACCCGTAGAGGTATGTGAGATCTTATCTGGGGGTACGTGAGAAAAATCCTGTATTGCCGGACAACACATTTATTCAGTAAGACTCAGATGAAGTTACATGGTAGGCTACATTATTTGGAAAGGGTTACGCAGCCTAAAAAGATTGAAAACCACTGATCAAGAGTGTGAGACTTGTGTTCCTCTTATCTCTCCCTCATCCGCCACCTTATTTGTCCCATTTTTATGTCTCTCCTTTTTGCCTTCTGTCTAATAAGAGCCCAACTTAGTCACCAGGACAACTCCATCTATGGCAACACTAGTGTGAGCCTGTGATGGGAAAGATGGCTAAAAACAGTGCCTTACCCAACCTGATATTGGTGCACATTTGCCAGGTCTCAAAGCGGTGTTAAGACCATATATCTGGGCCTGTGTTTCTCCAACAGTGAAGTTGCAAATGAAAGTCAGCATCAGAAATGAAAACTACATTTTCTAACTTGAATATTCTCCTTTTGTGTGCACAACAACAACTCAAGACCATCTAACTTTCTCTTTTCCACCAGAAAGAATATTAATGCCATCTAAAAGACTGTCACAGCAGTGCTTTTCCCTTTAGAAAACTCTATATAGCTAAAGGGAAAGACAATAGGGATACTGTTAGATCGAAAGTCGTACTTAATACTACACACTTCAAATGTTGTAACTGTTTGTCTTTTCCTGTATCTTTAATAAGAAGTTGGAAGAGAGTTTTAGTGGTGATTTTTATAATGGGAGTCACCAGAGAAAACTTGACAAACCTCAACCAAACGTAGCTGTTTTGGGTTTTAACAGTGAGCAAGGGTTTCATTAACATTCTATTCCTTGTTGGGCCTGAAATCTTCCCTGTTCAATACAATAGCCTCTCACAGCTTCTTCACCTCTAACATCGTCACCTCACATCCACTTTTTCCTTTCTCTCATTGCTGGTGAGATCTCTTATAACTCCTGCTCACATCATTCACAATCCTACCACCCCTTCTTGATCTATTCTCTTCCCATTGCCTCATTTCCAATCCTGTTCCCTTCATTCCCAGCTACCATTTCCCAAACTTCCTCTGAAGTTCCCATTCCTGTTTTAACAAAATTAATGCTGTTCTCAGTCCTATTCATGTCCCCTTCCCTCCACTTCCTCACAGCCCCCTAAGCCTGGCTTTCGCTCTTTCTCATTGACTCTGCTGTTGTATTCCTTTCCTTTAGGAACTCTTCTCCCACATCCATATTCTGTTGGCCTGTTGTCATGCTGTCTTCAATACTTTTTTCAGTCTCCCACTCCACACTGAGATTTCCAGGCACTGTACTCTCTCCAACTGGCAATTTTTAAAGTCAAGACATGATCTACTTCAGAAGGAATTTTTGGGAAGTTATACAGGAGACCAGACTAAATTATCACATTCGTCCCTTCTGGCCTAGGAACCTGTGAGTATGTCTGCACAGCAATTAGACATCTGTGTCTGTCTCATGTCAGCTGCCTCAGGCTCATGGGGCTAGGCCTGTGGGGCTTTGTTACTATGGTGACAATGTTTGGGCTGGAGCCCAGAGTCTGGGACCCCATGAGTGGGGAGGGTCCAGGTGCCTGGCCTTCATCCCAAGCCTGAACCTCTACACCAAGTAAATGACACAGGGCAGCCGTGGGTATACAATTGCATTGTAGACATATCCATCCTGTGACTGTTCTCAGTCAGGCACTATTAAAAATACCACCATCTTTTCCATTATCTCATATCAAAAGCCAGGCAAAATCTTGCCAATACACATTCTAAAGCATCTCCAACACCTTCCTTTCCACTCGATACGGAATCTCAATCCCAGCCAAAACTTGAGTTTTCAGGTGCTTTACATTAGGAAGTGGTTCCTGCTCTCCAGTGGAGCCTTATCCATAAGGAAGCCATGAAGAAAAATAGGCATCATTAGTCTGTGAAAGAGGAATACATATGGGGATGCTTCCCTCAGAATAAACCCCACTTAAGTTAGTAGTTTGCTTGAGGCCATAAATACAATTGCTTCCTTTGAGTTGGGACTTCGGAGAGCGTGCTGGGTCTGGCTGCCAGACCTGACAGCCCAAGTTCACTCCTGTCAATGAGATATGTACTAGCAGACTTATCTAATTCCTGCCAAGTTTTCATTGAAGTTTTCAATACAGGAGGCAAATTAGCATGTTGTGTATTGAAGCATGACACTGTTTGCATGTGATTGGGGTCACTGGATGCTCAGTAAGTTTACAGACTTGGTTAACTTAAACTGATATATGGGATGTATGTGAAGAATTTTCAAAGAAATTTTCAAAAGGACCTTAGGGTACATCTACACTGTAAATGAAGGTGTAATGGCAGCTTGGGTAGATTAAAATGAGTACTGGTCTATCTAACTAGTGTAGGTAGCAATAGCAAGGAAAATTCAGTAACACAGATCCCGGTGTGGGGCAGCAATCCAAGTAAGTACCTAGAGTCATTCTTGGGCTTTTACTAGGGCAGTTAGCCTATGCCCAAATTGCCATTTCCTCACTACCACTATTATCCACACCAGCTAGATTAAAGCTAACAAGTCTGCCTGCCCGTGCTGCAATCAAAACATGAATTTGCAGCGTAGATGTATCCTCTCTGATTTAAGGTTAATCAATGGGAGCTGTGTGCTTAAGCTACTTAGGTCCTTTTGGAAATATCACCCTAAATATCCTAAGGCTACTAAGCTTATTGGTTATAGCAACATAGTTCTATACATCTGTGCTTGCTGCTTCTAGACTACACATTTAAGTTATTACTCAGTGGAGAAATAATTAAAATACAGTTGTCATTTTTCATTGCTACAAGCTCAGGAGTCTTTAGTACTCAGCTCTTATATAGGGAGGGAAATATATTTTTTTCCAACACTCAGACTCTTCCCTCTACAATAACATCAAAATGAGTCTTTGAAGAATGAGAACGTCCACAGTTATATTAAACTAGAACTAAAAAAAACCATAAGGATCATAAGCTGTCATTTTTCAGGGCATAACCCAACACTAATGAATAGTTATTAGGAAGATGTTTTCCCTATAGGCATATAACTCTATTCCATTATGGGGTTCTTTGTACTTTCATCTGAAGCATCTGGTTCTGGCCAATATTGGAAACTGGAAACAGAACTACAGAGACCACTGCTGTGTCCAAGTATAGCAATTCCTATGCATAAGTTATTTTTCCTGACCTTCAAAAGTTTCCATTACTGCCCTTGCATACATCTTCATGGCCTTCTTATTCCATTCCCCCTTTTTAAATTCACAGCCTTGCCACTTTACTGCCCCAGTCTGCTTACTAACGCACACTAAGTCTCCTCCCTACCTCCACCTTCAAGAAACTTCAGAACAGTGGTTATTGGTTTAATAACGTACACTGAACAACATATTTCACCAAAAATGCCAAAATTTGTTAATTAAGTTATTTGATTAATACTGCTTACATTGTTTGGTCAGCTCCAATAAAACTGATCTCTCCCCTGAAAAGCTCAAGTTGTAATGGCTAAAGGGCTATCCCCTAGTCTGTCTATGTTGTGTTGTGATTTGTTTGTGTCCTTCATGACTTTGGAGCCCAATGCAATGGTAATGGGAGTCTTCCACTGACTTCAATGGGTGTTGGGTCAGATCATTATATTGTAAGCCTGGCAGGGCATGGTCTGTTAGTTGCCAGCAGAGTACTTACAAAAACATCAGCATATCAAACCAGGTGATCAGATAGTCCACAGCGGTGCAGTCATAAAAACTAATTTTAGGCCATTAGACAAATCCTTCCAAGAGGCAGCTAAACTTGGAGCCAAAACTGCATAACTAATTGATTTCAAGCAACTCTGTAGTTGGAGAGAGAGGCTATCCTGGGGGTTGGTGTACAGACCTGGGACATCTGGGTTCAAGACCCTATTTCGCCACAGCCTTTCCATGTGACCTTGCACAAGTCAATTCGATTCTCTTTACCTTTGTTCCTCATCTATAAAATGAATCTAGACTTGAGGTAACTGGCAATCTAGGTACCAAAGGCAAGAAACTGGCAGAAGTCAGACCTACTCAATCTGCATGTTGGAAACAGGAGATGATAAAATGTAGAGCCGCATGTAAATTATTCCTCTCAAAGTCAGCATGCAGTTCATGAAACTTTAAGGCACATGTCCTTTAGTCCTGCCCTATGTTTTTTTCCTACTGAAATTCTTTTTTAGAGCTATAATTACACTTTAAAAGCCGCTCTGTGGGTCCTTTGGAGTAGGCTAAAATGTTTTTCCAATTGTATATTGCAAAAGTGGAAGACATCAAGTCATATAGACAGAATGTAAAGCATCTAAAATATTGTTTACAAAATCCCATTAACCAATGTGTCACCTCACCAGTACTTCATTACATAAATAGAACTCTGACAACCAATTGAGGCATTTTGTGTAATCTCTACACTCCTCTCTCTCAGTGCATTGCATTTTAAATATTAGGACAAGATATTTGTTTACTGCCTTGAACTAAGCAAACATCCCTAATCCTCCCCATGGGATACAGGGCAGCAGTTTAGACAAATTTTAGTGAAACTTGATATCTGCAAACCTAGAGCAGGCCACACACACACCTGACTCATTTACCATGAAGGAAATAAATCCCCCTGCTGAAAATATTCATTTTGCTGTAGTCAGTCCCCATCTGTTTTGCCAGATCTGCTGTCTAAAGAGAGAGAGGCAGTTCTTGCTGAAAGTTAGTGTATAACAGTAGGACTGTTGCTTACAGAAAGCTGGCATTTTATCATTGAGAATGCTGCTGCATTTAAAGCCTCAAATCACTTCAGACCTACAGTACTTCTTGTTAAGAAACTTCAATTTACACAGTAATTTTCCTTAGTGAAATAAGTGGTGAATCATGGAAGCTAGGGCACAGGTAGAGTCATATGTAATAGAAAGCAGGAAAGGTTTATCAGCATCTGAACTGTTAGCTCAAAAGTCTCTCTGCTCAACTTCTTTTAAAATCCATTTTACAGAGAGTTGGGTGAACACTAGACAGTTTGGCTCAAATTGTTTGAACACTGAAACCTGCAGCTTTGTTTCAAAGGGGCTGATACCAATCTAATCTCTGCTTGTTCTGTTCGGTATTTAAGTTAAGCCTCTAGAAGTTCCCGTGTGAGCCCACTAGACACTTTGGTCTCTTCGTAGGGGCTCTGTAAATGAACTAGCTACAATAAGAGCTGAAGTGTTTGCCTACTTTTACCACCCTTTATTGGGATGGCGTGCATCTCACCATTCCCTTGCCCACTGAAGGGGACATTTGATTAATTAGGAGCAGCAAACTGTTTTTGGGTGATCTTCCAAAGAGTCAATGCAGGATGGAAACGTTCAAAATCTCCTCACAGTAGTCTGAATAAACCCAGAATGGAGCAAAAGGGAGGCAGGATATTGAAAGTTCCGTTGAAGGTAAGGAGGGGATGCCTGGGCTCTCTGGGATAAGTTGGTGGATGCTTAGGGAGGATGAAAGGACAGCTGGGAGGAGGTGGGTTGTGCACATACAGAACTCTCAGCCTATGTTAAACCTGATAATGAACTTTGAACACAGAATATGGGCAAGATTCATTGTAAATATTTTACATAGGTTTCAATTAAAAGTAGCCCACATGTGAATGCCTGCAACAGAGGAGTGATAAGGTATTTTTGTAGGGTCAATCATACTGGTAAGTTAGTTTAAAAAAACTGCTATTATAAACTAAAGGTCCAGCCAAACTGAGTATACCACAGGACCTGAATTGTGGGGGGAGAAAAGGTAGCTGTAAGACATTACACACACCCTCCTACGTGAGTCTGGTGTTATTTGGTCATCAGTCTGGTCCCCAAAGTAATTAAGAGCACAAGAGCCTAAGGCTAATTTACACCTTCAGGAATGGTCCTGGAGTGTACCCTCTGGGTACGATGGAGCACAGGGCACTTTGGCCACAACCTCTGTCATTCCTGGCCCTGGCAAGCCCCTGTGTGGAGAGCAGAGGAGAGAGGCAAATGGATGGTGTAGAGGTGAGTCTGCCAGTTTTAGCACACCAGCTGCCAGGTTAGAGCAGCTTTCTTGTTATGTTGCAGAATGGTGGCCAGGGATCTGGCCCAAAGTTTTGAAGAATCGAAAACCAATATAGCTTATATTAAAAACAAACCCTCCATACCACACAAAACACACACATTTAGGTTGGGTTGCAGAGCCAGTAGGTACTTGGAAATTTGGAAGTGCCAGATTTACTGTTGCCTGTGAAACCTTAAATCTGGCTCCTTGCTGGAGTCTTTTATAATGGCAGGCATTCAGCAACATAAACATAGGGGTCGACCAGCTCCCTTGATATATTAAGAAACACTTGATTTTAATGTACAGTATTGTAGAGCAATTTAATGTAAAGTAACAGAAAAATGAAAAGGCTTCATTCTGGCATTGATCTCTGAATATCCCAAATGAAAGACTTTGCTTATTATGCTAAATCTAACACTAGTGTAAGGTAGACTTTCAGACTCCCTCATTTTGCTCATCACGGTTTAATTAATTTCACCTGGGACATTCACTAGGAAACACTGGAACAGAATTGTCTGCCTTGTGTAAGCAAACTCTGTTCAGTTACTCCAAGTTCTTTAACATTTAGAAAATACGCTGCATAATTCTGTTAACTAGGCAGCATGGCTGGCAGCACAACACAGTATAAGATGTTTAAATGACCTTTGAAATGCATGTTCCTAGCAAGCCTTGTGGCATTGATATTTATATATAGGTTGGGTGGGGGTGGGGGTAACACAACCCCTCCTTGTTTTAATATCACTGAATAGGGTTGGTCAATCAAAAAAAAATCCAACAACAAAACCTTGTTTTGTAGAACCACCCAGGAAAAAAATCCACAAATAATTTTACTTAGGTATTTGCTAGACTCATATTTAACCTCCATTGTCTTTGAGAACTCATCATCTTCTAAAATGTCCCCATGTGCTGCTACTCCTCCATCAAGTTATATAATTCCATATACCAGGCCCTCAGGTGATTATTTGCTATTTGTGCTTCCAAAAATATGCTAGATGCCTCACAACAAGTAAAAAAACAACAACCTATATCTGCCATGAACAGTTGTAACTTACCCCCCTCTCACCCTCCACCCAGACACCTTTTCAATTCTCACATCCAGGAAGTTGCTAAAAAAACAGTTTTTGTTTATTTTGTTCTACTTTGCAACATTTCCAGAATTCTTCCTTTTCTCTATTGCCAAAACTGTCTTCCACCTAGACTACTGCAACCTTTTCCTCTAGAACTGCTGGCCTATCTTGCACACCTCCAGTCTATCCAAAATTCTGTAACCAAACTTGTTTTCCTCTTGTGCTTCAATGATTAATCAAACCCTCTAAGGGTTCCTTCATTTGTTCCCCCTCTGCATCAAATTCAAATGCCTCAGCCTCAGCCTCATTGGCAAGGTTGCACTCGGCTCTATCACTGCTTGAATCTCACCACTTGTCTCCTACTCAAGCCCTGCCCTCTACTAATTCTGATTCATGCTATGCCAATTTCTCTCAGAACATTCTCTGCCTTTTCTATTACTGCTCCCCATCGCTGGAATGCCCTTCCAAATCTTGAAAATAAGAAAGAAAAACTTGTAGCACCTTAGAGACTAACAAATTTATTTCAGCATAAGCTTTCGTGGGTTAATACCTACTTCATCGGATGCATGGAATGAAATATACTTCAGACAGACATTTATACATTAGTTGAGAGGAAACATGACAGCAGGGGAAGAAAAATCTTTTGAAGTGATATACAAGATGGTCACACAGGTGTGAATGAGGATCGTTAACTTAAGGGAAATAGATTCAATTAACATAATGGCCGAGCCATTCCAAATCTCGATTTAATCCGGAGGCAACGCAATCTAGTTTGCATATCAATTCGAGTTCAATAGTTTCTCTTTGAAGTCTGCTTTTGGAGTTAATCTGTCGCAACACTGCTGTCCTCAAATCTGTCATTGAGTGATCAGGGAGGTGATCTGTCATTGAGTGATCACCTCCCTGATCACTCAATGACAGATTTGAGGACAGCAGTGTTGCGACAGATTAACTCCAAAAGCAGACTTCAAAGAGAAACTATTGAACTCGAATTGATATGCAAACTAGATTGCGTTGCCTCCGGATTAAATCGAGATTTGGAATGGCTCGGCCATTATGTTAATTGAATCTATTTCCCTAATTTAACGATCCTCATTCACACCTGTGTGACCATCTTGTTTATCACTTCAAAAGCTTTTTCTTCCCCTGCTGTCATGTTTCCTCTCAACTAATGTATAAATGTCTGTCTGAAGTATATTTCATTGCATGCATCCGATGAAGTAGGTATTAACCCACGAAAGCTTATGCTGAAATAAATTTGTTAGTCTCTAAGGTGCTACAAGTTTTTCTTTCTTATTTTCATTTTGCTGACACAGACTAACACGGCTACTACACTTAAACCTTCCAAATCTTGTGTACCATGTAGTCCTGTATTCCTCCTTGTAATCATTGCTCCAAAATCTACCTCTTTAAACAGATGTTTTAACAATGATCCATATGCCACACCACTCTAAATTAACAGAACACAACAAACTAAAGGCAAAAATGCAATTAACATAATGCAAGTAAGTGACCTCACTAATTTATTTTGAGTAAGCCACTTTCTTTCTGCATCTGGTCATATATAATCTAGACTATTTGGTATAAATGTAGGTATTTAGGAGTTAGATACATATGAAAGTTAGGCACCTTTGAAAAAAATATCACCTCTAGACTTTACTCTCTATAATATACGCACATCTGTGGCAACAGAGACCAAAATTTAATAATTTCCACTATATATGAGTGCACGATCACTGCTGCATGCTGCACACACCTACAAAATGAACTTATTTTATACATTTCTACTGCAAATTTCCTCCATTTAAAAAAGTGTAGAGGCAGCTAAAGGTGTACATTGATAACAGATCAGAAAAGGGGACCACAAGATGCCAGACTCCAGAAATATTGCTGCAACATTACACAGTATAGCTGAGTTCTCTATTACTGCTACAGATTAAGTCTTTATCTGTGTTAGAGATGAGCAAGTGAAATCTTTCCTGAAGTCTACTTTTCACTTAGCTTTGATGGTGAAACATTTTCACTTTGAAAAGTATGGAAGGTAGGGAACACCAGGATCTCATGTCACCTGCATCACAAAGATATTGAAGGAAAGAAGCATTTCCTCATAATATAGAAAGTGCCAACAGTGGTGTTATAATAAATGCTAATAACTCAAAGTAATTTGCAGTGGTCACCATTAGAAAGTACATGTTTATCTATAGCTATTGCCAGTGATACCTGAGATATAATTTAAACAGAAAACAACTAACAAATATGAGAGGATATTTGGTGCCACTATAGGATAACTGTGAAAGCTTACTTCTTCATGGTAACTACTGAATATACCATATTTTGTTACAGAGTTTCCAAAGTTATCTACAACCTTTGATCACGATGATGATGATGATATAATGATGATAAAAATATAAATTAAAACCACATCATCATAAGATCTATTAGGATCCAACATTTTAAGTGATCTGTTTATCAGCATTATGAGGGCTTATCACATAAACCTTTAACTAATATTTGTTTGCAGGTAGTACCAGGGTAAATTTTCTGCTGCTTAGAGATACAGTATAAAAGTGTGTCCATGGGAAATTAAAATAACTACCAATATTTAAAGCCAGAATTCCCTGGGAAGTACAATTAGTTTTAGGAAATGAATGGCATGTAGACAAGCAGCTGGATGTGACTCATCCTATGAATATTTGGTATGGTAAATTAAACACACACACACACAGAGAAAGAGCTGTCTGAAGAAGAGAGAAAAGGAAAACTAAGTCAGGTGTTTTGTGGATTACTTAGGCCTTGGCTACACTCATGAGTTACAGCGCAATAAAACTGCCTGCAGCGCTGCAACTCACTAACTGGCTACACTCGCAAGGCACGTGCAGCGCTGCATCTCCTCAGGTACAGCGCTGCATGTACTCCACCTCTCCGAGAAGAATAACGTTTGCTGCGCTGCTGCTGGTGCGCTACGGCTACAGTGTGGTCACCCAATGCGCTGTTATTGGCCTCCAGAAGTATTCGGAAGTATCCCACAACGCCTGTTCTAGCCACTCTGGTCATCAATTAGCACTCTACTGCCCTGGCCTCAGGTGACCAACCGCCACTCCGACCCTTTAAATTCCCTTGGAATTTTAAATATCCCCTTCCTGTTTGCTCAGCCAGGCGTGGAGTGCTCTCAGCGCATCTTTCCAGGTAACCATGCCTCCACGTGCGAGACGAGCCCCAGTATGGAGCAATGGCGAGCTGCTGGACCTCATCGCTGTTTGGGGGGAGGAAGCTGTCCAGTCCCAGCTGCGATCCAGCCGGAGGAATTTTGATACTTTCTGCCAGATATCAAGGGCCATGATTGAAAGGGGCCATGACCGGGATGCAATGCAGTGCAGGATAAAAGTAAAGGAGCTGCGGAGTGCATACCGCAAAGCCCGCGATGCAAACAAGCGCTCGGGTGCTCCCCCCCAAACCTGCCGATTCTACAAAGAGCTGGATGCAATACTTGGGGTTGACCCCAGTACTCTTCCGAGCACCACTGTGGACACGGGAGAGGAGGAGGAGGAGGAGGAGGGAGAGGTGGAGGAGGAGGGAGAGGTGGAGGAGGAGGAGGGGGTTGAAGAAAACAGAAGCGAGGGTGCTGTGGCTGGGGGAGACACCCCTGACTCCCTGGGTGCATGCAGCCAGGAACTCTTCTCGAGCCAGGAGGAAGAGAGCCAGTCGCAGCAGCCGGTACGCGCTGAGAGAGAAAGAGAAGAACAGGTTCGCGGTAAGCAGCTTTTATTTTCGGGAAGGAGTTTTTTCGGTGTGGGGTCCTTGAGCGAGGAGGGTTTGGGCTGCATGCATGCCTAGATGCGGAAGAGCGCATTGATGTGGTCTATCACATCGGAGAAATCGGCCACTGTAATCTCTTCGAAAGTCTCAGCCAGGACGTGGGCAATGTGCTTGCGCAGGTTCATTGGGAGAGCCGCCGTGGTCCTTGTCCCAGTCAGGGTAACGTGTCCGCGCCACTGTGCCGCGAGGGGCGGGGGGGACCATTGCTGCACACAGGCAAGCTGCATATGGGCCAGGGCGGAAGCCGCATTGCAGTAGAAGACCCTCCCTTGCTTCCCCGGACACCCTCAGCAGCGAGATATCTTCCAGGACGAACTCCTGTGGAAAATGTGGGGATAGTGTTCAGTGTAGGTTCCCCCTGCAGCTGTTGGCTCTCCCCAAGGCACAGAAACCCGTCGGACAGTACATCCGCAAAACAATCAGTCCCCCTTTACCCTGTGTTTACTCACCATTTTGGGGCTCCCGTGGGTTCTGTGCGCTCTGTTTGGGACGGGAAAATTGTGCTGTTTTGGAGACTGTGTGTGCCCTCCTTAAGTGTGGGGGAATCATTGCTCTGTCTGGCATAAAACAATGATGCCTCTGTTAAATGTTGCATTTTGCCTTCCAGATGCAACCTTGAGATCTCAGCCATCCTTCTTATCACCGGCTGAGAGACTACAAAGGCTCAGGAAGAGGCCCAGAAGAACGAAAGACGAAATGCTGCAGGAAGTTATGAACCAGTCTCTTAAAGAGAATCAAAAGGCTCGGGAGTGGAGGGAGAGTGAAAGCAGGATCTGCCAGGAAAACGCAGCGGAGCGGCGGCAAAGCATGCAGCTCCGGCAGGAAAGCACAAAGGAGCTGATTAGCATCATGGCGCGCCAAGCGGACTCTATCCAGGTGCTTGTCGCCATGCAGGCGGAGCAGTACCGCCCCCGCCGCCCCCTGCAGCCAGTGTCCCAAAACACTTGTGCCCCCATGTCACCACCTGCCCACTTCACCCAACATCCAGGTTCTTATCGCCCACAGCAGATGCCCCCAACACCTGTAGCTTCACCAGACAGCCCTGGAAACTACGAACCTTACCCACTGCACTCTACTCCCATCCTGAATTATAGACATCCTGAGGTCCAGCAGTCACTGCACAGCACTCCAGACAGGAATCCCGAGTATGAAAGCAGGACATACCATACCCTGTGATCGAACCCTTCCACACACCACCCACCACCCCCTTGCCCTTTCTGTCTCTCAAGCAGTTGTGTTTCTTTTTAATACACGTGTTTTCTCTGTAATAAACGGATTCTTTAGATGTGCAAACAATCTTTATTATTGCAAAAGGAAAAAAAAAACCTTAGCCCAGGAAAGAAACTGGCAACACAAGTGAGCTGAGCAAACACAAATCAGCTTAGCAAAGACAGATAACTGATAACATTGGAACCACTTTACTTTAGGGTCGTGCAGGGCAGCACACATTAGTGGTGGTTGTCAGCCTCAAATTTCTCCCTCAAGGCATCCCTAATCCTTGCAGCCCCACGCTGGGCCCCTCTAATAGCCCTGCTCTCTGGCTGTGCAAATTCAGCCTCCAGGTGTTGAACCTCTGAGGTCCACGCCTGAGTGAACATTTCACCCTTCCCTTCACAAATATTATGGAGGGTACAGCACGCGGATATAACCGCGGGGATGCTGTGTTCAGCCAAGTCCAGCTTCCCATATAGAGATCGCCACCGGCCCTTCAAACGGCCAAAAGCACACTCCACAGTCATTCGGCACCGGCTCAGCCTGTAGTTGAACCGTTCCTTGCTGGTGTCAAGGCTCCCTGTGTAGGGTTTCATGAGCCACGGCATTAAAGGGTACGCGGGGTCTCCAAGGATCACAGTGGGCATTTCAATTTCCCCTACCGTGATCTTCCGGTCTGGGAAAAAAGTCCCGGACTGCATCTTCCGGAACAGGGCAGTGTTCCGAAAGATGCGTGCATCATGCACCTTTCCGGGCCAGCCTGCGTTGATGTCAATGAAACGCCCACGGTGATCCACAAGCGCCTGGAGAACCATGGAGAAATACCCCTTCCGATTAATGTACTCGGATGCTAGGTGGGGTGGTGCCAGAATAGGAATATGCGTCCCATCTATCGCCCCGCCACAGTTAGGGAAACCCATTTGTTCAAAGCCAGCCACAATGTCCTGCACGTTACCCGGAGTCACGGTTCTTCTGAGAATGATGCGATTAATGGCCTTGCAAACTTGCATCAGCACGATCCCAACGGTCGACTTTCCCACTCCAAACTGGTTCGCTACTGATCGATAGCAGTCCGGAGTTGCGAGCTTCCAGATTGCAATAGCCACCCGCTTCTCCACCGTCAGGGCAGCTCTCAATCTCGTGTCCTTGCGCCGCAGGGCAGGGGCGAGCTCCTCACACAGTCCCATGAAAGTAGCTTTTCTCATTCGAAAGTTCTGCACCCACTGCTCGTCATCCCAGACTTGCATGACAATGTGATCCCACCACTCTGTGCTGGTTTCCCGAGCCCAAAAGCGGCGTTCCACATGTCCGTGAATGCCACAAGCAAGTTAGTGTCGTACGCGTTTTGCGTGACAATCTCATCGTCATCGTCATTGCCGGACTCCTCGCTGTCACTGTGGATCTTAAGGAACAGCTCGACTGCCAAACGTGACGTGCTGGCGAGACTCATCAGTATTTTGCTCACCAGGTCGGGATCCATTTTCCCGCTGACAGAAACGGCGCACAGATCACGCTACAAAGAAACCGTTGAAAGATGGCGCACATTGTGGCCGGAAACACAGGGATTGCTGGGATGCGAAGCGATGCATCACGGGGCATTGGGACAGGACCCAGAATGCACCATACCCCACGCCCCCTTCCCACAACCCACGGCGCCAGAATTCGAAGAGGTGTTCTGTGGGATACTCGCCCATAATGCACCTCTCCCAAAACCGCTGCTGTCTGTTACAGCTGTCCCCCTGCTGGATTCTTTTTCAATAGTGGCCGCCCCCCCCCGGGCCATGGAACTGACCAAAGTCAGCCTGGCCCTGCTCATGAAAATGGCTTGAACAGACTAACTGGGGCCATTGCTCTGCCTAGGGAGGAGGCTTCTTGCTCCTTTGTCTAGCTTCTTTGTTCAGACCCGGGCTCGGTGTAGGGGTGCTCTGCCCAGGTATGCAAGACCTAAAGTGGCCACATAGCTGAGCATATGAGTCATACCTGTGGCTCAGAACTTGCCCAGGCATGTCTATGCTTACCTGTAGTTTTCCCTGCCTTCTCTCCTCCCCTGTATCCAAAGAAGCCAATCAAAAGTACTGGTGGGAAACTGCCTAAGTTTGCCTTTAAAACCAGACATTTTCTGATCAGACCCTTGGAGAAGTTCTTTGCCATGCCACCTGGTCTGATCAGCTAGGGGTCTTGGGAGGCCCTCTCCCCGCTCTCGTTTGTTTTTTGAGCGTACCCCCGTTTTAAACTCCCCTCCCACGAACAACGAATTTGTGCCTGAAGATCTCCTGATTATTGTAAGCGAATCGAGTTTTCTCTGCTTGTTGCTGTCCTGGAAAGTGGTAAGGAAAAACCTCTTGCACACTTCCCCTTGTTTTAATGCTGGCTTTCTTTCCCCAGCAGGCAGACTCCTTGGTCTGTATTAGGTTTAGCTTTTAGTCTAGATAAATTGTAATTTCATTTTGCATAGCTGTGGTTAAATTTGCTTTAAAGAATTGTTTGTATTGTGTTCTGTGTTACTTGCTAACTTGTGTAGTCTTGGTTAAGTTAAATCATAGATAAGATTTTACTGTGTTCTGTATAATTGTGTATAAAAGTCTGTCTTCCCACTGTCCAAACCCCCCAAGCTTGCCCGTGTCTCCCCCCGAGCTCCCCAGTCTCATTGCAGTCTCTCTGCTGTTTAAACTTGCAGCCTGTCTGCTCTCTGTCTCTCCCTCAGTTCAAATCTCCCTCTGGTCTCTGCTCCACCACGTGTCTTCCCCCCCCCCCCAACCTCATTTCTCTACCACTGCCTTTCCAAGCCTCAATTGCATTACTAAAGTCTAGCAAAAAAACCCCATTGGTTACTTTCCTTTTTCTCTCTAACACACCTCACATTTTACATTTACACCACTGTGACCCATTTTTACCTACAGTTGTTGGTTATTTAACACATTTTACCCATAACTGTTAGTTGGTTATATGCTGCTGTGACACACCCTTTACATAGAAATTGTTAGCTACCTGTTACATTTATACTTCAGTGTTAATTGGTTACCAACTGTATTGTACCCCGCTGTACTGTACCCCACTATTGAAACCCCCTATCCTGTTTACTAAAAGAAACCCCTCCCCAATTGTCTACCTTAACAAACCCCATACCCCTCACTATTGAATTTTTCCCTGTTTTTATATTTTCTTAATAAAGTTTATTTTGCACCCCACCCGTGCAGTAATTGTCCCCCAAGATCCCCTACCTGCTGGCAGGGACATGGCGTCACGAACAGGATCTTGGGGTAACAATTGCTGCCTCCCCTGTCCCTGGAAAGAGGCCAAGGCCTCTGGGACAGATGAGGATCAAACTAACCACCTGCAGTACCACTCGCTGCAAAGTAAACAGCAGCCTGAGGCCCTAGAGTGGGTCTGCACGATTGGCAAAGGCCAGAGCTCCAGGGTGTACACTACCCACCTGGGGCTCACTGATGTGGGGTGCCTTTTAACTTGTCACCCCACATTCAGGGCCAGCCCTGCTGATTCCAGCCTCCGGCTAACCTGCACTAAGGCAGGAGAGCCAGCCACAGATTCAGATCCTACCCGCCTCTGGAGGGAGGTGGGGAGGGTCACGAAAGCCTGCGGGGGGACCCCATCTAGACTCACCCCTGAACCCCGAATTTTGCAGGGGTCCCCCGCCCACCAAATACTAACGGACCTGGTACAAAAGCTGGAAGGGGTTCGGAAGCCCAAGAAACTGTGGCCTGATGTATACAAACCCCAAAAGGTGGCCACAGTCGCCTATGAAATCCTGGCTCAGGCCCTTGATAAGTTAACCATTTTTCATGGGGCCCTAATGGCCTCGGCCAAGGAGGCCGTTAGCCAGCCTAGCCAGAAAGGGCCGCCACCACCTACCGCTAGCCAGCCCAGTCCCAATAACACCCCCGAACACCCACCCCCATATGTTCACCCAGAGGCCCCACTTCCCCTTGAAAAAACCCCGCTATACCCCGCCCTACCCTCAGCCCCACCAAATGCCCAAGCCCATACACCCCCACCCACTGTGACCTCCAGTGAAGCCCTGCCTATATCCATCAGCCGCATAAAGGTTGATGGTCAGGGCAACGCCACACAGGTCACAGAATTCCGGCTCCGCTCCAAAGCTGAGATGAAGGAGTTCATCTCAGACACCGCTAGGGGAGCCAATGAGCCGCCATTACTGTGGCTGGGCCGTTTGGCCCTGGAACATGGACAGGAGCTAGTAAATAGGGAAGAGGGCATAGTGTTAGCCAGGACCAGTAGCTGGTCCCGGGGTCTCACAGGAAGCATGGTAATATCTAACACCGCATGGCCCCTAACTGCCCCAGCCCTGGCCTTCCTCCATTTACAGCACTCCCTTCAAGGGATCCAAGTCCCCAAAGGAAGTGTCAAGGACCTCTCTTCCCTAAGATGTGCCATCGCAGGGGGGTCCATCATGCTATGGTCTCCTGCCCAACACCCTCTCGGACTAACTCAGGCTCAGATTAACCAGGTTAATGCCTTCCGACATGTTGTTGACCCCACTGAAATACCCATAAACGAAGATGCCATTGACTTAGCCATGGATAACAGTACCGCCCCTGACACCGGGGCAGTTCTGTGGCTAAGGGGGTATGCTGGACGCCCCATTGGGCAGCTCTATGAGGCCCTCGAAAGGGTAAGGTGGCCTTCAGCCCAAGCCCTACCCATTAGTTCCCACCCACCACACACCAGCCCACAGCCCAGATCCCGGCACCCGGAGCATTCATTCGTAGAACGGAAAATTTTTGGATTCTTGTTGTATAAAGGCCTCACTAAGGAGGTTGTGCGTAAGCTCAGCAGTGAGCAGCAAAGAGCCTTGGCCATAGCTCTGGGATGGGAAGAACGACTAGAACCTTCCCAGCAAAAAAACGGATAACGGCCGGGTGCTTGGTGGCGGCCAGCACCCGGCCAGGGGACTCACGCCCCTATTATCCGCTAGTTTCTGACAAGGGCCTCGTCACCCCCTTTTTGCTGGACACGGGGGCACAGGTGTCCATTATTCCCCCTCACGTCCCCCACACCCCCACAGGACACACTATCTACGTGCAAGGCCTTAATAGCACAGAGCCCCGCCCAGAAGTAAAAGTACATGCATACATAAACCACACACCAGTAACATTTCAGGCCCTAGTGGGGCCCACGCCCCTCCTCGGAGTCAAGGAGTTACGGCGTTTCAACCTGGCCGAAGCCGTACTCGAGGCGCTGCCTGTCACCCTATCTGGTACCAGTGCTCCCCACGAACCCGAACTGCTTAACCCCACACCCTGGAAATACAGACCAATACCAACTGCCCCAGCCTTCCTCCATTTACAGCACTCCCTTCAAGGGATCCAAGTCCCCAAAGGAAGTGTCAAGGACCTCTCTTCCCTAAGATGTGCCATTGCAGGGGGGTCCATCATGCCATGGTCCCCTGCCCAACACCCTCTCGAACTAACTCAGGCTCAGATTAACCAGGTTAATGCTTCCTCCACCACAGCTCCCACTGAGCCAGGGGCTATTGCCCAACTAAGTGCCTATGCCTCTTGGATTGTATCTGATGGGGGCACATCGCCCTCTCCTCGAGCAGGAATGCTGTGTGCTCCCTGTAACAACCTCAAAGTTAAACCCTTAGATTTTTCCAGCTCAGCTCAGAAGGCCGAAGCAGAAGGCGTCCTGTTGGCAGCCTCTCACATTGTGGCAGCCCACCCGAAAACACGCGTGGTCCTGGGAGTGGACTCAAGCTACTGCGTGTCTATTCTGGTGGGAGAAGGACGGCCCACCGCTCCTGAAGAAGCATGGGCACAGATTACCCAACTAGCAGCACAGTCCAAGATGCCATGGTTTGTCACTCATTGCCCTTCACACAGGTCTAACAGAAACCCTCTTCATTCCAGCCTGAATCTACAACTCCAAGAATATAAGTGTGACACGTCCCAGGTTAACATCATTTCTTGCAGCAACCCCTTTGTCACCTGGCTCCATGATGAGTGGGGGCACCTGCCTGCCCGTGCCCTACATCAGCTGTTAACTGACCGAGGAACACGAACATCAAGTGTGTCTAGGCAGCAGTGCACCCAAGCAATTCAAGGGTGTCTAAGCTGCCAATGGGCACAGGTCACTAACAAGCCTGTCTATGCTCATGGCGCTTATAGCCCTAAGCACTTTAGCCCGGGTAAAACCTGGCAGATGAACCTCATTGGCCCCCCTCCCGGGGGCCAAACGGTATCCAAAGGGGCTTGTAATAGTTGACCTAGGGTCTCGTCAGTTAATGTGTTCTTCCCTCAGGCGATCATAGAATCATAGAATCATAGAATCTCAGGGTTGGAAGGGACCTCAGGAGGTCATCTAGTCCAACCCCCTGCTCAAAGCAGGACCAACCCCAACTAGATCATCCCAGCCAGGGCTTTGTCAAGCCTGACCTTAAAAACCTCTAAGGAAGGAGATTCCACCACCTCCCTAGGTAACCCATTCCAGTGCTTCACCACCCTACTAGTGAAAAAGTTTTTCCTAATATCCAACCTAAACCTCCCCCTCTGCAACTTGAGACCATTACTCCTTGTTCTGTCATCTTCTACCACTGAGAACAGTCTAGATCCAGCCTCTTTGGAACCCCCTTTTAGGTAGTTGAAAGCAGCTATCAAATCCCCCCTCACTCTTCTCTTCTGCAGGCTAAACAATCTCAGTTCCCTCAGCCTCTCCTCATAAGTCATGTGCTCCAGCCCCCTAATCATTTTTGTTGCCCTCCGTTGGACTCTTTCCAATTTATCCACATCCTTCTTGTAGTGTGGGGCCCAAAACTGGACACAGTACTCCAAATGAGGCCTCACCAGTGCCGAATAGAGGGGAATAATCACGTCCCTCGATCTGCTGGAAATGCCCCTACTTATACAGCCCAAAATGCCGTTAGCCTTCTTGGCAACAAGGGCACACTGTTGACTCATATTCAGCTTTTCGTCCACTGTAACCCCTAGGTCCTTTTCTGCAGAACTGCTGCCCAGCCATTCGGTCCCTAGTCTGTAGCAGTGCATGGGATTCTTCCGTCCTAAGTGCGGGACTCTGCACTTGTCCTTGTTGAACCTCATCAGATTTCTTTTGGCCCAATCCTCTAATTTGTCTAGGTCCCTCTGTATCCTATCCCTACCCTCCAGCGTATCAACCACTCCTCCCAGTTTAGTGTCATCTGCAAACTTGCTAAGGGTGCAGTCCACACCATCCTCCAGGTCGTTGATGAAGATATTGAACAAAACCGGCCCCAGCACCGACCCTTGGGGCACTCCACTTGATACCGGCTGCCAACTAGACATGGAGCCATTGATCACTACCCGTTGAGCACGACCATCCAGCCAGTTTTCTATCCACCTTACCGTCCATTCATCCAGCCCATACTTCTTTAACTTGCTGGCAAGAACTCTGTGGGAGACTGTATCAAAAGCTTTGCTAAAGTCAAGAAATAGCACATCCACTGCTTTCCCCTCATCCACAGAGCCAGTTATCTCATCATAGAAGGCAATTAGGTTAGTCAGGCATGACTTGCCCTTGGTGAATCCATGCTGACTGTTCCTGATCACTTTCCCCTCCTTTAAGTGGTTCAAAATTGATTCCTTGAGGACCTGTTCCATGATTTTTCCAGGGATTGAGGTGAGACTGACTGGCCTGTAGTTCCCCGGATCTTCCTTCTTCCCTTTTTTAAAGATGGGCACTACATTAGCTTTTTTCCAGTCATCCGGGACCTCCCCCGATTGCCATGATTTGTCAAAGATAATGGCCAATGGCTCTGTAATCACATCGGCCAACTCCTTTAGTACCCTCGGATGCAGTGCATCCGGCCCCATGGACTTGTGTTCGTCCAGCTTTTCTAAATAGTCCCGAACTACTTCTTTCTCCACAGAGGGCTGGTCACCTCCTCCCCATACCGTGCTGCGGAGTGCAGCCATCTGGGAGCTGCCCTTGTCTGTGAAGACAGAGGCAAAAAAAGCATTGAGTACACTAGCTTTCTCCGCATCCTCTGTCACAAGGTTCCCTCCCTCATTCAGCAAGGGGCCCACACGTTCCTTGACTTTCTTCTTGTTGCTAACATACCTGAAGAAACCCTTCTTGTTACTCCTAACATCTCCAGCTAGCTGCAACTCCAAGTGTGATTTGGCCTTCCTAATTTCACTCCTGCATGCCTGAACAATATTTTTATACTCCTCCCTGGTCATTTGTCCAATCTTCCACTTCTTGTAAGCTGCTTTTTTGTGTTTAAGACGAGCAAGGATTTCACTGTTAAGCCAAGCTGGTCGCCTGCCATATTTACTTTTCTTTCTACACATCGGGATGGTTTGTTCCTGCAACCTCAATAAGGTTTCTTTAAAATACAGCCAGCTTTCCTCGACTCCTTTCCCACTCATGTTATTCTCCCAGGGGACCTTGCCCATCAGTTCCCTGAGGGAGTCAAAGTCTGCTTTTCTGAAGTCCAGGCTCTGTATTCTACTGTTCTCCTTTCTTCCTTGTGTCAGGATCCTGAACTCGACCATCTCATGGTCACTGCCTCCCAGGTTCCCATCCACTATTGCTTCCTCTACTATTTCTTCCCTGTTTGTGAGCAGCAGGTCAAGAAGAGCTTTTCCCCTAGTTGGTTCCTCCAGCACTTGCACCAGGAAATTGTCCCCTACACTTTCCAAAAACTTCCTGGATTGTCTGTGGACCGCTGTATTGCTCTCCCAGCAGATGTCGGGGTGATTAAAGTCACCCATGAGAACCAGGGCCTGTGATCTAGTAACTTCTGTTAGTTGCTGGAAGAAAGCCTCGTCCACCTCATCCGCCTGGTCTGGTGGTCTGTAGCAGACTCCCACCACGACATTACCCTTGTTGCTCACACTTCTCAATTTGATCCAGAGACTCTCAGGTTTTTCTGCAGTTTCATACTGGAGCTCTGAGCAGTCATACTGCTCTCTTACATACAACGCAACTCCCCCACCTTTTCTGCCCTGCCTATCCTTCCTGAACAGTTTATATCCATCCATGACAGTACTCCAATCGTGTGAGTTATCCCACCAAGTCTCTGTTATTCCAATTACGTCATAATTCCTTGACTGTGCCAGGACTTCCAGTTCTCCCTGCTTGTTCCCCAGGCTTCTTGCATTTGTGTATAGGCATTTAAGATAACTCACCGATCTACTGCACCAGCTGTTTCTGTAGCCCTTCTCCAGGTAATTGCTGCCTGGGGGGCACCCGATGAAATCCAAACTGATGGAGGGCCACCGTTCACCAGCAAAGCTATAGACCAGACTGTGTCCCAGTGCGGGGGGCATCTCCAAACCCACCTGCCATACCACCCCCAAAGTAGCGGGGTTGTGGAGGTCATAGGGGGCTATGTACGGTTTAACCCCCTCTCCTACAGTTTAACTTTACAGCACATCCGTGGACTGTCGCTTGGTCTGGAGGCCCTCGCCAACATCACAGCAGAAGGGCTTCGTCGAACCAGCGACGCTCTCACGATCCTGGCCAACTACGCTGAGCAGAACCGTCTTCTGATCCAGACCATCCTACAAAAGGACTTTTGTGTTGCCTTGAAGCACCTTGATCCTCGCTTTAAGGGACAATGTTGCCTACGCCTTCAGCCCAGGTGGAACAACATCTCAGCCGTGGCTAACCAACTGTCCTCCTTCGCCGTTCAGATTCGTAAGGAGCGTGACCAGTAGTGGTCCAGCTGGGGGCTGGGATCCTGGGCCCAGTCCATCAAGCAGTGGCTTATTACTGTGGCTATTATTCTTGTAGCCTTTCTGTTGGGGATAGCAGTAGTCAAGCAGTTGATTCAAAGGGTTGTGTCTGCCCTGCCCTTGCAGGCGAGGTACTCCTCCATTACCCTTGACAGCAGCGAACCATCACCCCTACATTACTTAGATAGTGAGGATCTGTAACCCCTCTGGCCTTGGTCTTTGCACGGGGGCAACCCCCTCACAGCCCGTGGGGTCGGCCAGGGGGGCATGTCTGTTACAGCTGTCCCCCTGCTGGATTCTTTTTCAATAGTGGCCGCCCCCCCCCGGGCCATGGAACTGACCAAAGTCAGCCTGGCCCTGCTCATGAAAATGGCTTGAACAGACTAACTGGGGCCATTGCTCTGCCTAGGGAGGAGGCTTCTTGCTCCTTTGTCTAGCTTCTTTGTTCAGACCCGGGCTCGGTGTAGGGGTGCTCTGCCCAGGTATGCAAGACCTAAAGTGGCCACATAGCTGAGCATATGAGTCATACCTGTGGCTCAGAACTTGCCCAGGCATGTCTATACTTACCTGTAGTTTTCCCTGCCTTCTCTCCTCCCCTGTATCCAAAGAAGCCAATCAAAAGTACTGGTGGGAAACTGCCTAAGTTTGCCTTTAAAACCAGACATTTTCTGATCAGACCCTTGGAGAAGTTCTTTGCCATGCCACCTGGTCTGATCAGCTAGGGGTCTTGGGAGGCCCTCTCCCCGCTCTCGTTTGTTTTTTGAGCGTACCCCCGTTTTAAACTCCCCTCCCACGAACAACGAATTTGTGCCTGAAGATCTCCTGATTATTGTAAGCGAATCGAGTTTTCTCTGCTTGTTGCTGTCCTGGAAAGTGGTAAGGAAAAACCTCTTGCACACTTCCCCTTGTTTTAATGCTGGCTTTCTTTCCCCAGCAGGCAGACTCCTTGGTCTGTATTAGGTTTAGCTTTTAGTCTAGATAAATTGTAATTTCATTTTGCATAGCTGTGGTTAAATTTGCTTTAAAGAATTGTTTGTATTGTGTTCTGTGTTACTTGCTAACTTGTGTAGTCTTGGTTAAGTTAAATCATAGATAAGATTTTACTGTGTTCTGTATAATTGTGTATAAAAGTCTGTCTTCCCACTGTCCAAACCCCCCAAGCTTGCCCGTGTCTCCCCCCGAGCTCCCCAGTCTCATTGCAGTCTCTCTGCTGTTTAAACTTGCAGCCTGTCTGCTCTCTGTCTCTCCCTCAGTTCAAATCTCCCTCTGGTCTCTGCTCCACCACGTGTCTTCCCCCCCCCCCAACCTCATTTCTCTACCACTGCCTTTCCAAGCCTCAATTGCATTACTAAAGTCTAGCAAAAAAAACCCATTGGTTACTTTCCTTTTTCTCTCTAACACACCTCACATTTTACATTTACACCACTGTGACCCATTTTTACCTACAGTTGTTGGTTATTTAACACATTTTACCCATAACTGTTAGTTGGTTATATGCTGCTGTGACACACCCTTTACATAGAAATTGTTAGCTACCTGTTACATTTATACTTCAGTGTTAATTGGTTACCAACTGTATTGTACCCCGCTGTACTGTACCCCACTATTGAAACCCCCTATCCTGTTTACTAAAAGAAACCCCTCCCCAATTGTCTACCTTAACAAACCCCATACCCCTCACTATTGAATTTTTCCCTGTTTTTATATTTTCTTAATAAAGTTTATTTTGCACCCCACCCGTGCAGTAATTGTCCCCCAAGATCCCCTACCTGCTGGCAGGGACAGCTGCAAGTGCGGCAAATGTAGCCACGTCAGTGGTAGTAACTGCGCTGGTGGCTGCCAGTGTGGACAGGCTGCAGCGCATTCCCTACTCAGCTGTACGAACACGGGTTTAACTAACAGCGCTGTACATCTGCAAGTGTAGCCAAGGCCTTACATAAAGCTACTAGTAATCCCCCCACCGAGGATAAACAATATGATGTAAGAATAGGAAAGTTAACAGCTTTTAAAGTAAATATAATTACAACAGAAAATCTACTTATTAGGTTAAACATGAAAGACAGAACTCACATTAGAGTTTCAAGCACAAAGGGCAATGTGGGATATATATATAAATTACCTGAAAGGCTTAATCTCTCCATTAGTTGATAGACAATATTACACAATGTGAAATAAATACATATTAGTACAATTACATGAACATTTAAGGGTCTTTAAAGGCTTTGTCTGGTTGTTCCTGTGCCAGACAGCACCCTCTTGTGGCTGTGCATATCACAGCAACTCAGCCTCAGTCTCCCCCATTCCGCCACACATCTTTCAGTCCTATATGGGGTGATTTCCTCTTAGGACTCCAGCCAAGTCATTCATAGTCTCTCCCCTTCTGGAAGAAGTGAATCTGATAGACCAGGAGTCCAATGACCCTAGTGAAGGGGTGATAACAGAGATGACCCATACTTGCCGATAGTGTGGGGAGGTAGGAGGGGGGTAGGGGGAGTGAACTAACCCTGTGTAAGCATGCTCAGTACAAGCCAAGCAGCAAATCTATCAGGGCACATGATCCCATGTGCCACCCCTCCCCAACATATTGCCTCTGGGTGATAATCCCAAATCCCATGGAGTTGTGGTCCCTTTGCTCCGAGGGATTTTACTATCACATTTGTTGAGAATGGAAGAGGAACCCAGGCAGGGGCGGCTCCAGGCACCAGCGCAGCAAGCACGTGCCTGGGACGGCAAGCCACGGGGGGGCGGTGCTCTTCCCCGCCAGCACCCCAGCGGGGCCATGGGCATGCCGCCCTCCGTGCCGGCGCTCTGGCCGGGGGAGCGCCGCAGCGGCTCCTTTGGCCGGGGGAGAGCGGGGCCACGGCCAGGCTTGCCGCCCTCCCCGCAGCGCTCCTCTGGCCGGGGAAGAGCGGGGCCACGGCCGGGCTTGCCGCCCACCCCGTGGTACTCCTCCTGCCGGGGGAGAGCGGGGCTGCGGCCGGGCTTGCCGCCCTCCCCGCGGCGCTCCTCCGGCCGGGGGAGAGCGGGGCCGCGGCCGGGCTTGCCGCCCTCCCCGCGGCGCTCCTCCGGCCGGGAGAGAGCGGGGCCATGGCCGGGCTTGCCGCCCTCCCTGCGGCGCTCCTCCGGCCGGGGGAGAGCGAGGCCACTGCCGGGCTTGCCGCCCTCCCCGCGGCACTCCTCTGGCCGGGGGAGAGCGGGGCCATGGCCGGGCTTTCCGCCCTCCCCGCAGCGGCTCCTTCGGCCGGGGGAGAGCGGGGCCACGGCCAGGCTTGCCTCCCTCCCCGCGGCGCTCCTCTGGCTGGCGAAGAGCGGGGCCACGGCCGGGCTTGCCACCCACCCCGTGGTACTCCTCCGGCCAGGGGAGAGCGGGGCCGCGGCCAGGCTTGCCACCCTCCTCGCGGCGCTCCTCCGGCCGGGGGAGAGCGGGGCCGTGGCTGGGCTTGCCGCCCTCCCCGCAGCGCTCCTCCAGCCAGGGGAGAGCGGGGCCACGGCCGGGCTTGCCGCCCTCCCCGCGGCACTCCTCCGGCCGGGGTAGAGCGGGGCTGTGGCTGGGCTTGCCGCCCACCCCACGGCACTCCTGTGGCTGGTAGAGGCATTGGGGGGGTGGTTGTTGAGGCGCAACACTGGGGGGAGGTTGTTTCTGTGGGTGCTGGGGGGGTTGTTTTTTTGTTTCGGTGGGGCAGCGCTTAGGTTTTTGGTGTTTTTTTTGTTTTTTTTTGCCAGGCCCACCCACTCCTCTGAGTTCCAGTTCAGGGAACCTGTATTAAGCAGCTGTACTGGTGCCTCACAATTCCTTGCTGCTTTCTTCCTCACCTCTCTTGTAGGCTTTTTCCAGACTCATGTTTTCTGATTCTCCTTCTTAGAAGCCTAACTTTCTGGGTGGATTCCTCCAAGTCTGCTGCTGAAGGAGTCTCCTCTAGCAGCACCTCCCCCCCGCCCCCCGATCTGCAGTTTTCATATCTCCCAGTGTTGCTGGCCCAGCAGTTAAGTGCGGATGAGGAGATATCTAGCCTATTTTTTAACTCCTTAAGGGCCGTGACAAAATGGGGTCTATATAGCCCATGACAGACTCAGGCTCACATTGCTTGGGAGCATGAGTCTCAGACTAAAACTATTATATCCCTTAAAGATGCTGCCTTTCTATCTCAACAATAAAATGAGAAAAGAATTAGATATGCCCTGCAGAGGCTTTGGCTCTGATCCTATAGCAGAATCTGTGCAGGCATAAGTGTCTGCCCATACAAATCCCATATCTGGATTGGGGCTTTGTTTGGATCAGGTTGTGGTCCAGGATCAATGGCTGCAAAATTACGAACATGGAGCATAAAGTTATGTTCAGGCTGCAATAAAGTCTGGGACACAAGAAAAAAGTAGAGTCAGGGTGGATAGCAATTGATAAGTCTATTATATCCCAAGTCATTTAATATTTACTTGTGCAAAATATTCTGTGAAATTTTCTTCTGTATACCTAATAACTTCACTTTTCTTAACCTCTGCACATTTATTTTTGGCATAAATAATCCACACTGGCGCAGATGAAGCTTCCAATTATGATGATTCTAAGAGGTGTTTGGTTAACTTGTCATGTTAGTTATGCTATGCTCAGTTAGCCATGCTCAGTTAGCTATGCTCAATATATAAAATACTCTTCCTCTCTCCGTACACACACACACACACACACACACACACACACACACACACACACACACACACACACACACACACACACACACACACACACACACACACACACACACACACACACACACACACACACACACACACACACACACACACACACACACACACACACACACACACACACACACTATTGACTTCATAGTTACATTAAGTGCAACTGCAGGTGTTGGTACTAATTTCTAGAGTCCTCTATTACCTAAGTCCTAACTACACTTTTAGGTTAGTATGGCTGGATGTAAGACCACCTTAGGGAAGCAGTGCTCTTCTGCTGACCTTCCAATTAGAAGTTAGAAACTTGGAATAAAGAGTAAATTCTTCTGGCACATTGTGATATGTGTAGTTTATTAACTCCAGAGGCAGAGAAATAGGTCTTGCACGAAGACTTAGGAACAGCAGCAAAGCAAAGGTTTACATTCAAAGAATAACAAATAAAGCCAAGTCCCTTGGAAGGAGGTGAATTTTTCTTTAAATAAAGTCAATAGAAAGTAAGTGGGAACACCAACTATTCACACAGCTTCTCAGCTAAGTGGATTCCAAACTTAGGAAATGGGGGCAAGTTATTTGGTGGAGAGTTTTCAGCTGTGAAATGTCCTTTCAAGTTTACAAATGAAATATTTCAGTCTATTGGGCATATTGTCAGCCCTATCTGTCACCTCAGGAAAAAGTCAGGGTAAAGTCAGAAGTGAAATGTTGGGTTTTCATGGTCAGTTCAGCTAACTGGTTAGAAGTGCACTTGCTGGCAGTGGCATGATATTTTGGAGGATTAAAAATATACAATTGGTAGTATCCTAAATAAACAGAATTACATTCCCAGATGCTTAAAATGCCATATGTCTTCACGGAAGACTGTTTTATTGATTGGTTGTTTTTTTTTCCGTTTTCAACTAGTAACAGATATTCAATTAAATATACCCTGCAGAACAAGAAGTCTCCTAAAGGAAAGGTAAAATTTTGAGCAGCCAGGAATATGTAAATACATCTAGAGATTCAGGCAGTGGACATCTTTTAATCATTATGTGCCATGAAAATATGTATTTTAGGGCCACGGTCCTTCAAATCGACCCCTTTTACTTGTTAAAAAACGACTCACTTTTAAACATCAAAAGGAAGCAAACATAAAAAGCAAAGACTGCGACTGAGATAATGACTAAAGTGATTGAGTTGTTTCTTGACTCACAGGTCTTGCAAATTGTAGACAGAGCAGTAAACAGCTTTCAGCAGGAACTTCACACCTACTCAAAATTAGACTGCACTGCAAGGGTAAACTACAAAATACAGGAAAGACCAGTAGTGACAATTTCAACAAAAAAGTCATTTGTAAGGGTGATCTATAGCCCATGGGGAAGACAGGACTAAATTATCAATCCTATTGGCCTTATTCTCATGCCGTATTAAGTGACTAAATGAGGAAATGAAAGAAAATTCTTTTTGTAGGTAGGGGTATAGGTGAGACTGATCCTTGACGGAATGTAACTGTTAAAGAAGAAACATAGGTGTGAAGGGAAAAGGGCAACGCTACCTCAAAAGAAGAATTTTTGTTTAAAAACCAAACCATTAAGTAAGAAATCCCATACAGCATGTCAGGGTATGTCTTATCTACCCAAGTGTCATTGTAAAGCAACTATATTAATTATCTTATAGTGTACAACTACCATATGAAATTATTGCCTCTTGCCACCTTTGCATACATATATACCAGAGAGACAACACGGGTGAAGTAAGACCTTTTATTGGACCAACTTCTGTTGTCTCTAAAATATATTACCTCACCCACCCAGGCTCTCTAATATCCTGGGACTGACACAGCTACAAAACCACTACATACATGAATACCATGGTACCAAGACTACAATTATATAACTCCCTCAACTGATATCACAAAGTCCATCTGTGTTAACTTAGGTGGGCATCTGAAGGATATTGATATAGATATGATGTACATCTGCTCTGAAATATGCATTTGGGCAAGTTTCATAAATCAATCCATAGAAAAATATTTTTGTATGCTGTGCCCGTTACCCTTTTTTTTTTTTTTTGGCAAGCATGGTTCATATGGCACATGTGCATTAAGATCATAGGAATTCCCATGGTATATACAAGCAGTGGTTTAATAGCGGCAGTATCTTTTTATTATCATTTGAAATTTTGAATACTTTTATCATGGTCCCCCTCATTCACCTTCTATCAAAAATAATCTCAAACTCCTTTCTTCACCTGAGAGTTTTTGCATGTCCCTAATCATTCCTGTTTTCTGAATTTGAACTGCCGCTAATTCTGCAATACTCTTTTTCAGATGGGGAAACCAGTATTGCATACAATATTCCAGAGGATGCAGCACTATTGATCTATATAATGCTATAATATTCTCTATATTATTCTCCATCCCAATTTTCATACATCTGAACTCCCTATGGCAAGAAACATTCTTGGAATAAGCCTTCAAACTATATGGAGACAATTTTGACTTAGGAGCAACAAGACCATTCCCTAAAAATGCCTTATTTAGTATGCCAGACAGACGGCAGTGTGACTGCCACACATACCATGTATTTGGCAAGTTATTCTTCCTTAGTACTGCTGAGGTAACTTAAGGTTTTGCATTAGATACAATTTGACAAAATTGGGGTATGTATTACGTTCGATATATATTGAGAACATAAGTGAAAGACTTGTGAGATGCATTACCAATGTTGTAGGTATTATGAAGGTGGAAAGGAATGCACAAGTCTTCAACTTTTTTTGTCCTTTTTAAAATGTTTTCGGTGTGTCCTGAGGCAACCTTGACTGCCACTAAAGGTAGTATGCCAGTTTTTGAGGTTTTTGTACAGCTTTAGTGGACCTACGTGAATAGCTCCCAGTCAGCTAATATTTAAAATACTGGGGGAGGTGGTGTTCAGAAGATCCCCCACCCACCACCCCTACTGTTTTCTAGAAAGGGTTTAATTGCTTTAGTCAATAATACAAGTAACAAATTACATGGGAATTTAAAGATCACTTTGAGATGAGATTTCAGCTCTTGGTCTCTTTTCTTGCTTGAAAAAAAGGTCCTTAAGGTACAGAGGTAATCAGCAGGTAAAAAGTATGATATTTTACTGTGGTAGCTTTCTTATCAGATTAATATTTTGTAGGTTCACTGTGGTGCCCATGTTTTTCACTATAGCTAAAAAGTTAGCATTTTCTATAGACAAACACTAATTATGTATAACTGATGTAATAGGAACCAGCACATGAGCAGAAAAGCAATGCCAAAGCTGAGGTACCAGAGGTACCCTTTTGGAAGAAATCTAAAGGACAAGTGAGACAATCCATTGTGGGGATGGGGGACTTGCCAAAAGGGGAGTGTGACGGGTTGGGGCCACAGAGACCTGCTTGGTGCTGCCACCTGGTGTGCCAAGGCTGCTTCTGCCCCTGCTTCCAGGCCTTTTCCAGCTTGGGACTCCCGAATCCTGTCTGTTTTGAGCCAGATTCCACTGATCTGCTGCAAACACAGACCCAGGTCCAAACCAAGTCCACTCACCACTGTAAGGCCCCTGGAAGCGCTCTTGCCTTTGACACCCAGCTGCTCAACTCCAAGGAGGCTCAAACCCTTAATAAATCCGTTTTACCCTGTATAAAGCTTATACAGGGTAAACTCATAAATAGTTCGCTTTCTATTTCAAAGATGGAAAGGTATGCACACCTGATCGCTGTCCCAAGGCACTAACTCGTACTCAAGGAAACTTAATAAGTAAAAAGTGATTTTAATAAGTACAGAAAATAGGATTTAAGTGAGTTCAATTAGTGACAGAACAAAGCAAGTTACTTAGTAAAATAAAATAAAACACGCACGTCTATGTCTATTCAAAGTTAACACAGATAAAGCCTCACCAGATTCGGATATTTTCCTTTTTACAGGCTGTAGAATTCGCCTGGGTCCAGCTGAGCCCAGCAGATTCTCACACCCCCTAGTGTCCTTGTCCTTTGTTCAGTTCCCCTCAGGAATGTGCTTGGGGGGGTGGAGAGCCTCTCCCTTTAGCCAGCTGAAGACAAAATGGAAGGGTCTTGCAAGGGCTTTTATAGCCTCTCTTCCTCTCCCTGCGTAGGATCCAGTTGCCCTGGAGTTTTGGGATCACATGGGCAAGTCACCTGCCCATGCGCCCTAACCAGTCTAACCAGTTGCATTCCAGACCTGGCCCCAATGTGGATTGGGGTCTGCAAAGTCTTTTGTCTGTCAAGTGCTCGCATTTAACAGGCATTCTTTGCTCCAAAGATGATCCCATGCACTTACAAAGGCTATGTACAAAATCAGCAAATATAAAACCAATCTTCATAACTCCAACTACAACAATGATACATGCATACAAACAGGAGGAGTAAATTCAGTAGGTCATAACTTTCACAGAGATATGTTACATGGCACATGTAGCATAAAACATATTTTAGTTACCTATATACATTTATAAGCATCTCCCCATAAAGTTTTATGGGGAACACCGTCACAGGGAGATTTTGTTTAAACTCATGTCTCTTCCTCTATCAATTTGGTTTGATTAAACCATGGAATATTTATGAGAAAAATTCAAATAGCCCTCAAAGTTTCAATTATGTGTTTTAGTTTTTGCCATTTCAATGTGATTTGTTTATTTATTTCTAGAAACTGCCCTATAATCCATCCTTAACTATAGGGCAGCTACCATTGTAAAGTAATGATGATAGAGCAATTGTAAGGAAATATTCTAGACTTAAGATTGCCTTTCATCAATATTTTCAAATATGGAATTATTTTACTAATGCCACTCAGAAAAGCATGGTGTTGCAATTGTCCTATATTCTCTCCCCACCCCAATAACAAAGCCTATGTTAGTAAAGGTTTCAAAAGTCCCTATGTGACTTACAAACCTACATCCAATTGATGCCAATGGGAGTTGGGTGTCCAGTGGGATTTTCGGAAGTGCATACATGTTTACCTTTAAAAATATGTCTCTGTCATTTCTGAAAATATGAGAAGCTCCTGAATCACCTGAATGCTTTTGAAAATGTTACCATTCATCTTGACTGTGTAATATTGGCCTACCTTTCAAAAGGTGACTTATGATTTCGGGCACCCAATACAGGCACCTTAAAGAGATATTTTCAGAAAGGGCTGAGCAACCTACCTCTGAAAATGTTAAGAACTTCAAATGAAGCACACAAAAATTAAGACCCTCTCTCCCTCCGCCCACTTCAAGATCACCTATAAATTTGTGTAAGATCAGGTTATTTTTAAATATTGTGGATAAAACCTATATCCCCAGCACAGAAAGGAACAGTGTGCAGGTTTTGTTTTGTATATTTAAACCAGGCAGGGGAAAAAATCTCAGTTCCTCAGCTAACGGGGAAAGCCAGTAGAAAATCTTTAATGTTTGCATCTCACTCTAAAAGGCCTGTTTCATATGGGTGGCCCTGAATCTGATTTCCACTGGCATAAGTGTGACAGTGTGGGTCATTTCCTCCCTTCTGTGGTGGATGTGTGCTATAAATGTTAGTTACCAGAAAATAAGTTTATCAACAACTGAACACACACAGATTCTCCACTAATCTGGGATGTGCAAACTGGTATTTTGCCCTTTGGTGTTTGGTTGACAGAACAGAATACTATTTACATGGCCCTAGCCCTCACTCAATTTCTGTTACAATTCACCAGACTAGTACCTGCAGCCTAAAAGAAGTTCACATATCATCTTAAAAAAAACTACTGGCTCAAGAAAAAAATTGCAACATACTTGCAACATACAAACTGACTTCCCAAGAGAGGAGAATTATAGGATTGCCATGAATGTTACCATGGATTATGCTATGAAAGTCCATGGAACCAGGAAACCAACATCTTTTGCTACTCTTTCACCAGTTTATAACTCCATCTGTCTTCTCCCTTCTGTAGATAGTAAGGGGACTTTGCCCAAAGTCTAGTCTGAGTGTGAAAGGATAAAGTGGCACTGGAATTCTTTTATTTTATTTTCAATATCCGTCTATATACTTCTATTAAATATAGTTATTGAAGTCAATGGGGCTCCACTGAGGTTTTGCCACGCATAGCTTATTTCAGGATCCAGGACATGTATTCTAATTTAATTAATTCCGCCATCATGTTCTGTAAAAAGGATGGGTCAAAATTGGTTCTTGTATTTGTGGTTCACTCCCACTTCCCCATCTTCCCACCACTTTACGTTATGGTGAAAAAAAGAAGCCTTTTCTTTGGTAACTGTCTTCCAAGTGTCAATTATCTCTCTCTTTTTTTTTTTTTTTGGTTAAAAAAAATAAAATAAAAAGCTGATGCATACAGTTATGCATCTAGCTGTTTGATTATAATTAAAGGTATCTCCATGAGCATCTGCCATAGAGTTAAAGGTACATTTTGTTTTGCCAGGGCAGGAAATACAAGCATATGCGGTGCATATTATTGGCTGTAGAGCATAATGACAAGTGTCACACAAAGTCCATCAGCCTACATAAAAAAGTAACACTATGCAGCAGACCTCTTGACCTTCATAGAATACATTTGTGATGTCATATTCTTCCTCAGCTCAGATGAAATCCTATCTTCAAATTGTAAACAAGAAGAGAAAATTTACAGTGAGTAGCACCAGCTTCCCTATCTCCCTCAAACAATTAAATGTGTAATTTGCAAAACTTTGATTACTAAAAATTTCCAGTAATGCATCAGAACATGAAATACTGTGCAAGTCATTGACAAATGGATCACTAGTGAAACTACATGTGTACAAATGAACACATTCTGAAGATAGATACCAGCTCTTGGTCACCAAAACAAGATGCAGTAAAACTTAAGAAGTACTTCGGTACTTTGCTTTATGATATATAAGAAGTACAAAGAAATGAGTGCTCCATCATGGAGATGAGGCATCAAAAGGGCCCTGTAGGAAGTGGGGAGAATAATTGCAAAATTTGGCCCTTTGCTTTATGGATGCACTTTTAGGGTAAAGTAACATATTAAATTCTTCAGTCTCCTGCATGGGGCAAGATTGTAATCAAGGTTGATTTTTAAATCAGTCTTAGGGAGTTAGATTCCCAACTCTAATTAAATTTCAGTGAGAAACTGGATGCCTATCTTCTTTAAAATTCCAGCCCCAAGCGCTCAAGAGTGTGCTAAGTAATGGAAGTGTTTCACCCAGAGCACTTTGTGGAGGATGGGGAGAGGGGGCTGGGGCAGGCATGGTCATATACCCAGTTATCCAGCACACATACAATGATTTGCAGCAAGGGGTAGGTAGTAGGAGTTACAAGCCTCCTTATAAATGAATTTTTAAAACAGCAATAAGTGTCCCTGCTCCCATAGCCCCCTTTCCCCACCAGTCATGCTAACCTATGACAATGAGCTGTCTGCACTCCATACTGTTGATTGGCTTACTGCTCTGCTCATACTAGACAATAACTCAATTTAGTAAGGGCAAAGGCTTCTATTCTTAGAGAGTTGTCTTTTACCACTTAAACTTGGCAGAGAGGAAAACTTGTGCATTTATGATACATAAGAGCCCCAAAGTTCCCCATTCCATCCCATTTCTTGTTTCTTTTTTACCTTATTAGGAGTAGATCATGTATAAGGTGCAACAAGTACTTTTGAGAAGCCGATATCCAAAGTGGCATATGCTCTAAAATAAAGATGCTTCCCCACAGGGGCAGACAGCAGAAACAATCTTCCTCCATGTTCTTGACTATATTTGCTTGAATCAAACAAACAAAACCTCTCTAACAAAATCAGTACTTGATGTGGCTACTGTTAAAATCCAAATTCTTGCTACAGAAGCCATGCATCCTCCAGTTCAGAGTTGAGTTTTTGATCATCTGATATTTGAGGATCTGGGCCTATGAGCCTATAAACATGTTTGCACAGTTTTGCTGAGGCAATTTAAGATTTGGGGCATAATGTTTGCATTCTGCTGTATTTGTGAACTTGTTTACTTTGTGAATTAGGCAAATGAAGCTTGCTGGCTGTGGTATACAGTTTTGTGTGACTTAAATTAAAGGAGAAGATTAGTGCTTGTTTCCACAATCAGGACTGATTTATAATTAAGTATAAAACTGTTATATACACAGTGTTTATGGATGTTGTGTAGGAAAGAAAGGTAGGCTGTAATCTGAAGTATCTGGAGGACATGCTGCTGAGTTATGGCTATATTTATTTTCTTAGTGTTGATAAGAGAAAATAAAGATGCATTGGAGTTTAGCCCATGTTACTAGTCATTTTATGTTGGCTGAAGAATGATAACATCTGCCAGTAACAGAAAAAAAATACTACCATATTTCCCATTCTTGCAAATGGTGTCTTGAATAGCTCTCTTCATGTAATACTTGGCATTTTCCTCTGCTATGATGTGTCTCAGCTTCAAGACATCCATGTATCCCATTAAAAGTGTTCCAGCCCAAAAGCATTTGATATCCGTTGTAAGCCGATAAACAACCACACTGCACACAGAAGAGACAATGATATCAGTTGCAATATGGTTACATGTGTACAACACCACTGTAAAGACAGATAAGTCAGAAACATAATTTATCCATGAACAATTATTACCACAGCATTGTAAACAATACTGATAAACAAGGATATGTAAATTGCTTTAGCCCCAAGACATCAGTAATTTGAATGCTGACAAGAAAGATAGGTTGTACCTCCCTATTTAGTCTAAGTTAAATAAAAATGGTTCATTACTGTAGCAACCTCTGAGATACAAGAAAAGCCATGGCTTCTACTAAAAAAGAAACACTCCCTTGGGTCATGTGTAGGAAAACTGCAAGTGTCCCATTGATTTGAATAGGAGTTTCTCAAGTTTTCTGAGTCTTTCTCATGGGGATGCTGTTCAGCAGTCTGCACCATACTTCTGTTTGCAGAGAAGCTCAAATACATGCCAAGTAAACTTCTGCACATACATCACTAAAATTAAACATTTTAAATTGTTATCTTCTCTTCCTGAGCATAAAGAGCCTGGAAGATTCCAGTTGTTGGTCAGTTGATCAACTGACTTGAAAGGGTGTAGGATCAGAACCTAATGCTGTAAAAAGGTACTTTGAGGAGAAAAATGTATTAAAAGAAAGATTTCTGTGAAAACCAAAGAAAGACTTTCAACTGGTGAAAGTTACCATCAATCCACTATAATCTATTTACCCAAACTCCAGTCAACAACCTAAGGAAAGTTTCTCTTTGTTTCTTAGATATATGTGACTACCTCTTCTAAGCCCTTACCTACACCACAAACTTATGTCGGTATAATTATGTTGCTCAGAGGTGTGGAAAATCCACACCCCTGATCAACACAGTTATACTCACTGAACTCCCAGTGCTATGTCGACAGGATGGCTTCTCCCATCGACATAGCTACTGCCTCTCGGGAAGGTGGACTACTTATGCTGAGGCGAGACGCTCTCACATTGGCGTAATTAGCATCTTCACTAGGCACTAAAGAGACACCGCTGCACCGGTGCATCTGAGCTGCTGCAGCACTGTCAGTGTAGACAAGCCCAAGTATCTAGGCAACCTACCATCCAACACTTATTTCAAAGACTGATCAGGCTGGCTCAAAGGGAATAAGAGATAAACATGTCTGTGGCTAGAATACAAGTAGTCATGCTATCCAATAGCAACCTTCTATAAGCACATCTTTGGGGCAGGGAACACGTTTGTACAGTGCCTTGCACAATGGGATGTGCTCTAGGCAACACTAAAATAGAAATAAACATTATCCACAAGCTATATAGTTGTTTAATAGTGCTATTAAATGTAGTTGCTGGCCACATAAACTGGAAAACCCCGCATGTTATAAGAGTGATTCATTTGTCCACCAACACTCAACTTACGGCCTAGTCCAACGCTTGTTGAACTAAATGGGAGTCTTCAATTCCCTTTTGGCATTCCAAAGACCATACCATCTTACTATCTACACCCCACTACTTTGCTATACTGTAAGGTATGAGCCTGGTAACTGCTGGAGAAACCACCCCCCAGAGGTAAAATATTTATTCGCCATACTCAGTTACAGCAAGTACCTTGAAACTTATTTTCCTTTGACTCTTAATCAACTCTTGCATCACATTCACCACAGCAATATCTGAGATTTTTGGACCATGTACTCTTCACTTAATTCAAATATCACCACCCTAAACTAGACAACACAGGGTCTAAAATCTCAGCACCTTTCTGCTGCATTGTGTCTTGTAGAAAGAGTTGTAGGCATACTGTATGGAATGTCCATTCCAAAATCAAAGCCAAACTGGAATTCTTCTTTAAGTCAGTGAGCATATCTTAAAGTCAGTGAGCATATCCGAATAGTTTGCTCAGTGCAAGATGGATTTTTTAAAAAGCTACATGTTTGATTTTTCAGCTTTTGTTTCCTCTTTTGCTTCCTCTATTTCTCTACATTTCCCCTCGCCAGTGGCAAAAAAAAAAAAAAAAAAAAAGGGAAGGAAAAGAAAAAAAAAGTAATTGGATTCAAATCTACTGATTTTCATTAAGTGCCCTTAATCATAAGACTACCCTTCCAAGGGTAAGGATAGAGGGTTGGTGAGAGTCATTAATGGATTTTTTTTTTGTTTTAAACTCCCCCTTCTTTAGCTTGAGTACACCCAACTCATTGTGTAAGCAGCCAAATGCTGTTTTTTTGTAGTCCTCAACTTTATGAGTAATGTACATTAGCTAGGTGTGGACATGTTTCTTTTAATTATCTGCTTCTTTATTATTTATGAAAGAGGTACATAGCATTTCTTTTGATCTTATTACTGAATTACATTTCACTTTCTATCTAAGTAATGTCCCCAAATACCTAATATTGTACAGTGTAAATACCAACTAAATGCAGGTTGAATTATAATGTTTCTCTTGGTGTCTCTGCAATTATAACACCTATCCTGTCACTATAGTAACTATAGCACAAGTTACTTGCTATGCCTATTGTGCAAAAATATAACTTATAAACCCTTTACAAAGGAACACAGTTAAGTCAGAGAGGAGAAACATCATTAGAGTCCGAGGACTGCATAATAAAGGAAACAAAAACTTATTGTTTACAACTATGTATAGTTTGCCTTTCAAAGCAGAGTATGTGAATTTTGCTTCTGAATAAAAGAGATGCCAAATATAACTCTTTTTTTTTCTAGATTAAGAATGTAGGAAATAATGAAAAGCAGAATCTTACTGTGAAGTAGCTTATGAGCCATATACTGCCATCATTCCAAGAACAGATCTCTTACTCTAACCTACAACAAAAAAGCCTGGTTTGCAGATCAGTGTCGGGAACAATTTTATTTCACAGCCCAGCATAGAGATTGTGGATTTAATTGCTGTTTTGTCACAAGATTTACAGAATAGGTTGAATACCCTAGTGAATCTGCAAGAGGTTCAATCTAAGAGAGATTCAAGCTTCCAAAGAAGATAGACTTATGATATTCTCTTTATCAATGAGATTTAATATCTCAAGAATATTTCTATTGTGGATCCAATTCTGAAATGTAGAAATTGCAGACCAAATTAGGCACACATATTTTAATGTATAGGTCTTGATTTTCATGAGTCTGGTCAGCTCCCCTTGACTTCAAGACAGGTTGTGACTTCTAAGCCACTCTGCAAGTCAGGCCCTAGTTTTCTAAATATCTTCTTTAGCTACCTTACCTTCAGCAGCAAGGTTTGGAAGTTAGGTCCAGTGTGTTATAACCGACCAGTTCATCAGTTCAGAATAATAAGCAGCTCTGAAATGGTAATACTGGTGCATTAGGGAGATGTATAGTATTCTGCATCCTGTTAAGACTTCCCATCTGCATGATCAAAGGGTTCAGGTTTCAGGAAATGTACACTATATCTTGAGAATTAAGAGTACTAAGAAGAGCTACTGGTAGGCTCTAGAAGAAGTAGAGGATTATGGCAGTAATATGGGACCATAGGATAGGAATGTTTAAATGGGTGCATTCTCACAGATCTGTCAGAGGTAAGAAGGACCCTCAGCTCCTTTGTGGAAGAAGTTCCAATTTAAGAAATAAACTACATTAATCAGGAAAGCAAACAATAGGAAAGTTTGTGAACAACTTCAGTGTGATCCATTGTTATTAGTGGGATAAAACCAGTCATTATTCAAAAGTATTCAGTTGACTGCCAGCTGGTCCTGATAATACTCACAAATGCCAAAAGTTTCATTAGTTCATATTTAAGCACATTTTTCCATATCTGACATCCATAATTTTATCTCTTCCTGGTAGAATTCTCCAACCAAGAAGCAAAAATACATGTGACCAATATACACCACAAATGCTGAAGAGTCAACGTGAACAGTTCATTAGCAACCCATAGTCTAAAAATTAGTTGTTCCATAAATAAAGGTCCATAAATGATTCATGAACAATGCCCACCCCTCCCTAGAAGGGGCAAAAGGCATAATTTGCCAAATCGTAAGAAGTTTACTTGATTCAAAAAAAATTACATGAAAAAATCTAGTGTCCAGGCTACTAGAACTTAAATAGTTCTAATTCCGTAATTTTAAATTAAACCAACAAATACATTTCCCTTTTTAATGTCACTCCTTCCAAGTATTTGTCATGTTACCTCCATTCTTTGTAGAAATGTTATATCTTCTTGGACTCCCCACCCCCTGTAGTTGTTGTTATTATATCCGGGAGGTTATTGCTATCGTTAAAGAGGAGGAAGATCTCTCTTCCTGTACTGTTTTCTTCTGCTCAGTAAATTGACAGTCCTGCTTGTCTAGCCTCTGTAGAGTGAGAACTGTATAGTGTGTGTGTGTGTGTGTGTGTATATATTATATATATATATATAGGTAAGTGCAATGTGCCCAGCCATTTGACGGTGTTGTCATCAGTCAGGTGGAGAGCAGGTAACCCACGATCAAAATAAGTCTGTGGATACTCACCAAGGATATGTGGCGTACTCTGAAGTTGACCGCAGCTGCATCTTGGGTTATTAGAAAAAACCTATTTAAAGAGACTGATTGCAAGGTTGCCCTGTCTTGTTCAAAACTGATTCAGAGATGACCACGGGTGCCTTGGAAGATCAAAACCTAGTGGACAGATGGTTGGGTCAATGTCAAGAGAGTGATTAACAACTGTCATCTCTGAGTCCACCCGTTAAACCAAGCAGATTCCACCGTCATGTGTTATGGTGGTATAAATGACCATAAAGTGCATCTAGAAGACAGGTGAGTTGGCGGGTTGTTGAAGAGGTCTGTGTACAAATCGAGGTCACTATTCTCATGAACCTTGGCCAGCAGCATGACAGAGGCCTTCTCATGGCGAATATGAGGCAGTGTTATGTTATTAAGTATCAGTAGCCATGGCAATGGAGTTGCCCATAAAGTCCCGGTAACAATATATACAGCTTTGTTAAGCACTACATTGATCAGCCTTGTGTGAGACAAGCGACTACAGACAGCAGCACAGTACTCTGCTATTGAATATCAGAGGGCCAGGGCTGATGTTCTAAGAAACCAGGTGCTTGCACTCCAGGCTGAATCTGCCAATTTTCTAAGCATGTTGTTCCAAGTGCTGACTTTGGCTGCCATCTTCCTCAAATAGTCGCGGTACATTAATGACGTATCCAATATTACACTGAGGTAAACTGGGTTTGCATCATGTTGCAGGTATTGGCCGTTGAGAAAAATGTTTAATTTGTGACTTGTACTTGAATTATTCAGATGAAATACACTAGAAACCATCTTGGAGAAGCTCAATTACAGGCACCATTGACTACAATAGTCTGCTATAAGCTGTACATCATCCTTCAACACCTTGTCAATTTCTGAGAAGGACTGACCTTGATAGCCACAGCAGATGTTGTTGGGATAGATACAATTGTACATGCGTGGAACTGGCAGGTTATTGATGTACACATTGAACAGTACTGGTGAGAGAACTGAATCTTGAGGATGGCTATTGTCCATGTGTACTCTAAACCATCTGTTTTGGAGAAAGAGTTCTACTATTTCGAACACTCAATGCAGGGAAATTTGATAGAGTTTATAAACAAAAGGCCTTTATGCCAAGCTGTGTCACAGGTGATGGTCAGATCCAAGAAGATGGCTCCCATTTTTAGATTTTGTTGGAAACAAAATGTGTGTTTTTTTATTTTGATAAAGGTGGGCAAGGCCAGGACTTCATCATAGGTGTTGCGTCCTTTCCTGAGCCCTGTGTGCTCAACCTTCAAGACATCATCTATATCTGGAGCAATTCATTGGATGGATCAAATGCTCAAACACTTTGAAACACACTGACAACAAGGCAGTAACTTCACACAATGTAGGGGTCCTTGCCTGGCTTAAGAATGACAATAATTTTTGCTTGATGCCAAGTTCATGATAAAGTCTTCTCATTAATGACCCATATGTAGAAGGCAGTAAGCCACTGTGCCACCTTTAGTCCAAGGTGCTTGAGGAATTCCAGCAAGATGTTATCATAGCCTGCTTCCATGCATGGCTTGATGACGTTAAAAGCCTTACCTAGCTCATCGACCATGAATGTCTCTGGTTGACTCCTACCCACATTCTGATGTTGAAGTTGGCACCATTCATCATATACTTTGCATTTACATGGTTTCTCCAGTGGGACCTTTGCTACCTGCAGTGAAAATTTGTTATTCTGGAGGCCAAAAGTTTCATCTGTTTTTATTTTAATTGTATCTGGGTTCAGTTCCATGGAAAGATGGTAACAATATTCTTAGTTGTATCAGCTACTTTTAAAAATTGACATTACTTGTGTTCCAGGACTGGACTAGACACTAGTCTTTAATCCATGCTGCTTTATGTCTCTCATTTTATCTGAAATAACCCTATATTACAGATCCTCTCCTCCCCCTAAGAAAACTGGGCCATCTATAGCTTTAATCAAAAGAATCCTGTTACTCAAATTCTGCACCTGATATTTCTGGGGTATTTTGCATCATATTGATTTATTTCCAAGAAATCAGGAGAGGACAAGGGGCTGATCTTTGATAACTGGAATCTATGCCACAGCCTCATTGGGCTTGATCCTGAGTGGCAATGAAACCCTACATTGACTTCAACATTCCTCCAAACCAAGCCCATTATTCTGGTCCATAATCCCAAGATTGACTACATTTCAAGAAAGGCAGTGAATGTTTACACTTCTGCTTCCCTAACCAATCTTCCCACCCCCTTCTCATTTAGCTATGAAGCCTCTGCCAACTCCTTATTTTATTTAAGAATTGGTGAGTTATACTCAGCACTTGCACCTGCAGCTCTTTTGTGTGCACAATGCACTTTCCGACTAAGGTAATTATGTGACTCTTTAGTACTTTGGCATCTTTATCTTCAAGCCCACAGCACAATAAGTTGGGCCCCACCAGATGGTAGGCTCTGTAAAACATTGTTTATTTGTTCTGAGGCATGAATCAATGTTTCTAAAGTGTATAAACATCCAAAGCATAGAATTGGCAACATTGTTCAGAAACAGCTCCCACAATCTGTTATTGGGAAGAGGAAGTTTGTAATATCTTTAGTTTAAAACTATTTGGTTTTGAAGATCTGGAGATAGATCTATACCCCTTTATGATATATAATTGCATACATAATATTTGATTATAATTATTTTATATAGACGTGCAATACATGCAGACATGCAGTACATGTTGTGCATAGGAAATTATTCTATATATAGAATGGTTACATGTGTTCAATACAATATAATAGTATTTTAAAAATACAGAGATAGTTGCTCTAATGGCAGCTTCTCTCTCTCATTAACCGTAGAATATTAATTTTATTCAACACAGAGAGAAACAAAGTATCTTGAAGTTTTATCAGAGTTAAGCTAATTATATTTATATTATTTTCTCTCAGATTTGAGAGTTATATTTCATGGGTGACTTTTTCATGTCTGGATTTTAGCTATACCTAAACACTAACATATCTGAAGTTTTCAGAGGGAGTGGGAAGCCACACAGATGTTACATTTTGGTACATGCCATAATATGTTTGTCGAAGGACAACACCATATAAGGAGAAGAAAAATACCTTCCCTGGTTTTAAAATTATGTAACTCTGTAATAAAGGAGTGGCCCCACTGCATGTGGGGAATACACTAGCTATGCTTTTAAAATGGGGCATATGGTTTGAACCACTAATCGCTCATATAATTGAAGATTGTTTCCCCTTATCCACTTTACAATATAACTATTAATCCCCCATGAATCTTAATCAGATTAATATTTGTTAAAAAAATGTGCAAATTGGAAAAACAGCATCAGGCCACACCTCTGCTGCTCTGAATCTCAAATTTGCATATACACTTCTAAAGTGGGGGTTGGGATGGGAGGAGAGTCACATTCAATTACAGGACAATCCTTTGCCCACTATTCAAAGAAATTAAAGATAAAACAGTACACCTGAAGAAAAAAGCCAACCCTTTCCCCACCCACCCACCCACCCAAAATGTCTTTTGCCATTAGAAAAAAGTAAATAAATTAACCTGATTAAATTCTAATTTGTTAACAAATGTAAAGAGTGAAACAGTATCTTTACAGCTGGAGCCCATAGCTCTGGGATAGTCTTTTCCACCAGAATATTCTTTCATTCTAAAGCATGCCAATATATCTCAAATAATGGGATACAAATTGGTAGATAAGCATTACCAATATTGACTTGTTTTGCACAAAATTACACATGTGGTTAAAATGAGGTAAGACTATCATACCTCTACCTCATTTGTTATATATCTCAGGCTCATTTATTGAGCACTGCCTAACCTGTGAAGTGAAAGAGGAAGGGATCCTACCAAAATAATAGTAAGTGGTCATACAGCTGAAGGCTCTAGATCTTCAGCTGGTGTAAATTTTCCTGGCTTCATTAATGCTAAGGTAGCTATTTATACAAGCTGAAGTTCTGTCAATAAACTATAACATGTATGCACAAGGTATCAGAAACAATGTTCCATATGGAACCTTAATATTGGTAATTAATGTTTGAGTACTTCATTTTGCAAATTTAATGTTTTTTAAATACAGTTTTGCTTTTTTTAAAAGACTGGAAAGTACAGCTTTTATACACGATAGTGACATAAACTGTAGAACTATTAACTAGATGACTTATTCACTTTGACTACCTCACCTACACTCCACCTAAAAATCTATTCTGATAAGCTGATTTCTAAAATGCCACATACTGCTCTAAACAATTGTCTTTTAAAAAAAAGGCGTGCCAGGGAAGTTTCCTTCGTTCCACGTAAGTTTACATCGGTCTGAGAAGCATAAAGGCCAGTATTTAATTTGGCCACAATCACAGGTTTAAATGTCAGCACTATAGCTAGTAAAATACTGCAAAATAATTTGTGATTATTAGTCCTTAGTTTCAATTTGAGATTATTCAAGCACTTTAGTATCTGCAAACTCAATAATTCCAAAATGAGTCTCTATGCATTCATTGAGCAGGTATTTGACTGACACTAAGGACTCAAAGGGCCTATTTCAAAACCTGAAAGCCAGATACAGTACTTTGCAAATAATCAGACTTATCTTGTGATATTCACTGAATATCTTCAAATATATTCAGACTACATTAACAAACATGACTAGTTTGAGAATATTTTGCAGAGCCAGAAGAGCTAAAAAAAAATTCAGCTAACTTCATTTGTATTATAAATATAAAAGAGAGACCAAAAAAACCCCTTTAAAAAAAAAGAGAGGGCTCAACCATTCCTAAGCTTTTGCTTGTTAACAATATAGCATATGTGTAATGGTATGGTATGGTTTTATCAGCATTTTTAGGGATGACCTGTTTAACTCATTCGTGGCTTCACTATACATGAATAATGGAGCCATCCCAGACTCAGCATGATCAAGTCTTTGTACCACACCAGCTGAGCTGGGTTCCATCATAATGAATAGATACTTTGCCCTAGTTTTTTAAAATATTTTTGTATGATTATAGTCTATTGTTATAACAGGATCTCCTCCAACCCACCCTGCCTCCCATTCTCTCATGTGTGTCCACACCCACCCCTGTTGCGTAGCAAGTGTGCCCCATCCCCTCTTGGGGCAGGGTGGAGTGGGTAATTACTTCCTTGTAGTCGCTTCTTTATGACCACTCCTTGTGTTGGGGTAGAGCTGACTAGTGGTAAAAATCAATATAGCTACTCTCTCTCTCTCAAGGCTGTGTGTCCTGATGGCTAGAGTTAGAGTGATGGCCTCTTCCCACAGTGGCCCGGGTTTCTATGGCTCCCTGGTTCAGCTGGGGTGTATGGCCTAGCGGCCAGAGTCAGTAAAACTTCCCAATTCAGGAGGGCTGTGTTGCCTAGTGGCCAGAGTCGCTAGGGCCGCCCTCTCTCAGGGCTCCGTGACCCAATGGCCAGAGTCCGTACTAACTGCCCACTTCCATAGGGCTGTGTGGCCCAGTGGCCAGAGTCAGTATAACTGCCCCTTTCTGGAGGGCTGCATGGCCTAGTGGCCAGAGTCAGTATAACTGCCCCTGTAGGGCTGCGTGGCTTAGTGGCCTGTCAGGGGAATAGGCCAGGGTGGGTGGTGGTCAGGTATGCTTCCAGCTCAGGGCCCCTTCAGTGGCAAGTGTGCCTGCCACTGGGTCAGTGAGGAATCTGCCCAAAACACGGTGACTCCACTCAGCACAATAACTTGTCCCTCTGAGCTACTTCCTACCCTGTTTCTGATGCAGCGGGCACAGAGTCTCTGGAGTCTTTGGGCTCCTTGGTCAGTGCAGCTCCCAACAGCTCCATCACTCCTTTGGCGTCCTCTGGAGTCTAAGTGTCCCTGGCTTCTGCCGTATTGGGATTCCGCTGTTCCGAAGCTGGAGTTCACAGTGTGTATCCTCCCTCTTTGGCCGTCAGCCTAAATGAGCCGAGCTGCTCCCTTTTATACCTAGTCTCCAGCCAAAGCATGCCCGGCAGGTCCGCAGGGGCATGGCCTCCTCAGTACACAGAGTAGAATCAACCCTCACAGTACCAGTGGGGGCAATATAATACTATTATATTGTATTGAACACATGTTTCCAAATTGCATACACAGTGACATTGTTAAAGAACCCTCCCTTATAAGCCAACTTCCTGGAGTCTTAAGGGGCTGTCCCAGAGTAAATTCAATTACAAAATACAGTTCCACTCCAACTATGAGATGATTATATCCATTAAGCAATGTACTCTTATCAATTCCATGGCCACACAAGGAGACAGTCATGCATTTGCTCCTTGTTAATATTTTGAACAAATCTGGACAAACCCGTAGGAAGCGTAGAAGAATGCATTCAGCTGAAATGTAGGGCTTGCTCCAACAAAAGGCAAGAGGTGAACTCCTGCCCTCACTGAAGTCAATGGCAAGACTCATTGAATTCAATGGACCAGAATTTCACTCTAATTCTGCATTTACTGGTGCTTCCATAGAGCCTGCTCTGAACTCCTGTGTTGTTGTTTTTTTCATATCTTAATTGTAACATTGGAAGTCACCAGCTTGTGCTATTACTGGTAATGCTAAGCTGTTTTAAATGTACACAGGTTGATCCTGGAGAAGTGCCAAATTTTGCCTGTGATGCACTTTTTCTCTGCTGAGACTATTACAAATAAAGTTTGTTATTAGTAAATCCAGGTGTCAATCAGAAGCATACTTACTGAATTTGAGGACCAAAGCTCTGAGGATGGCTCGTGTGCTGACCTCTCACCACCTCTTGTGTTGAAACACAAGATAATATCCACTTGTTTAAGAAGGAGGGTGACTGCACCACAATTAAAGGGGGGCAGAATTTGTCTGGGTTTACCAAAGAAGGGCAGCTCTGCTTTGTGGTTGGCCGGGGGGGAGAGGAAGAAGGTCAGAAACTGCTGCAAAAAGTGCTTGGTGGTCAGCTTTGCAGCAGTGTCTCATCCCGCCCCTCCCAGGAATGTGCAGAAAGGTATGAAGCCTGGATGGGGCAAGTCTCTATGTTCAAACAGTGAGGAAGTCAGAATATCTCCAGGGTAGCACAATCAAGATTGCTTAAGCAGCATGGCTTCAGGGGCATGGAGAAGGGTGAGCTCAGGAAAACAGGGGGCTCAGTAGTGTAGCCAGGGGGGGAGCATGGGGAGTGGCCGCTCCCCCTGTGAGGAGAAGCGGCGCCTTAAAAAGCGCCGCCTGAGCCCCGCTGCCGGAGCCGGGCTGGGGGCGCGCTTTAAAAGGCCCGTGGATCCTGCCGCTGCGGGGAGCCGCTGGCCTTTTAAAGTGCCCCCCTCCCCCCCCAAGTCCCGCTGCCGGAGCCGGGCTCGGGCGGGGATTTAAAAGGCCCACGGCTCACCCTTCTTTTGGGCTGTGTGCTGGTTGCTGCTCAGGTGCCTATACCTTTGCTGAAAAGGGGACAGGCACAGGCTACAGCTCAGGGCAGTCCCAAGGGAGCCCATGGACTGGAAGGGAACTCAAGACAGACAGTATTGCAGCAGGGCAAGGGGGCTCACAAGTACGTGGACTGCTACTGCCACTGCCCAATATAGGTATTAATTTCAATTGTAATGAGTGATAGTTAGGGGAAAGAAACTGCAAACTGCAAACTTAGACTAGTCCAGTGCAACTATGCTTAAAGACAAAGCTGACCTAAGAATCCAAAAACATATTTGTATTAATCTTTAATTTGCTATGCTTTATTCTTTTTCCTGCCTCCCGCATTTCTAAAATCCACTTTTTATGCAAATAATAAGGTTCGTATAATTACATCAAACACAGTAAATATGAGATTTCTAAATTCCCCAACATGTGGACATACAAGGGAGCCCTGTAAATACCAAAGGTGGAAATAAAACTCAGCAAAAAAGTAAGATTTGGATTTTTTTTCCATCTTTGTCATACTTCCACTGAAATGTTTTGGATGTACTTGCCTGTAGCACTTTAAATAACATATAATAATATGGAAAGAAAAGAACAAAACATTCAGAGTAGGTTTGGAGGCTCTATTGATGTACACACAGGTAGTGAAAGCATTTATAAGAACATTTTGAAGAAATGATTAAACAAGACTTAGTCTCTTTCAACTCAATAGAAGCTTTATCAGAAGCTCATATTGTATTTTATAATCTTCTACTTGCACTAGTTGGTGTTTTGCTGACTTAAATACTGTGCTCATTTTTAAGCACAAGTCACTTTGTATGGTTCAGAAATAGCACAAAAGTTCGTCATTATTCAAGTAATTTCCCCCTGAATTTACTTATTCAAGAGGCTGAATAAGAAAGCCTAATGACTGTGTGAAAAAATAGACAGTTATGCTAGGTAATTTAACTAGTTAGCATCATCTCTTAATATTAGTGTAGGTCAGGTACTATTTTTATAGTGACAGTTTTTCATAGTTATTTTACTTCTTATTAAGAAACCAAAGTTTTTGACGGAGCCTCATTTCCATTAAAATTCAATATGATCTGAATAACTCCCTTAGGCTCCTTTAAGAAATAAATCCTGATTATATCAGAATTCAGGTATGTATACACATGAGTGATTTTATTATTTGAAGTTTCTGTGGATGGAAGAAAGACAATGACACTGGCCATCCAATTATATCATTTATTTCAAGGAAAGCTGTAAAATATTTGTAAGATTAACACACTTGTTATCAAGCTACTCAGATTCAATCCACCATTTCCCTATTGGTCTTTAAATGGTTTTGTCTCAAAAAAAATTGTTCAAAAAAATCCAGGTTGTCAGGTTTTATGATGGGCTCTGAGACACAATAAAGAGAGGATGTTTGGAGTAGTGTATATGGTTGTTAGAGAGTCTCAGGTGTAGGACCATTGGAGAATATTGAAGTTGTGAGAGGGATGCCACTGAATTGGAGGAGTATGGAAGAAATGAAGAGAATAATGGAAGCAAGTTTGGCCCTATTTAGGTCAGCTACAAACCTAGGTATTGTAAATTGTGCTGACCAATAATGCTGTTCTTCATTCTCTTCATTCCTTGGCAGTATGGTCACTTTCTACCAGACAACTGCTGGGAATAAAAAGGAAGCCCACAGTTGATACTCTATCTTTCCTTGAGAGTAGAGAGAAGCCCAGTGGTTTAACACCCATTTCTGAGTTTTTTTAATATAAGGTATGCGAATTAATAACTTTTAGTAAAAAAAAAGTTTCCCTTCTCCCCCAAAGGAAGAGTATTACACAGTATTAGGAAGAAACAAACAGAGGTTCTAGTTTCATATTTTAAAGAGTAAAGACGTTCACACAAATATAGATTTATTAGTCTTTGTTAAAAGTTAAGGTGGACTAGAATGACATGTTGCCTTCTCCCATCTCAAACTGAACTCATATTAATACAGTTTGTTGATTGGTTGATAAATAGTAGTGTTTGCACTATTTTCATGAAGTGAAATGAGCCCCCACACTGAAGTGATCCCCAAGGGCTTGTCTACACTAAAAATCAGTGTCACTTTAAATGGTACCCCACCTCCAACCCCCCATCTGATTGTAGACTCATATCATGATGATGGTAGTGGTTTCAGAATTTCAGCAGATGAAAATACACACAGATATAGATGTTTTCATTAAACCCACCAATTCCAACTGGATTTTACATACTTAGGGTCTAAGAAAAAACAAAAAGTATCAGCAAAAGCTTATGAGTTCAATAGGCACATAATGCCATGGGAAATGCAAAGCTAAACAAACATTTTATAAGAGGGCTAATCAGATGACACAAAATACGTTTGGTTGTTCATTCAAAGCTCTACTGATATTCAAGATGTTTGACAATCAGACTTAATTTACTGTACTTGTCTATTTTGTTTAGACAAAACCCACAGGTAAAAGAAAAAGGATGATTTCCATGTTTTGCCATTAACTGGAAGGCCTATTTTTTTCAGGCTTTGTGTACATTTGTATAAAGAAAAAAAATGAAGTTTAATTTAAGTACTCCAGCCCCTGCAAGCAGTGGTAGCTATGTTTTAGTCGGGGATTGGTCCTGCTTTGAGCAGGGGGTTGGACTAGATGACCTCCTGAGGTCCCTTCCAACCCTGATATTCTATGTTGGCGGGAGAATCTCGCCTGTTGAAATAGCGCTGTCCACACTGGTGCTTAGGTCAGTATAACTTATGTTGCTCGGGGGTAGGGTGACCAGATGTCCCGATAAAATTGGGACTGTCCCGATTTTTGGTTCTGTGTCCCACGTCCCGACCGATGCAATTTGTCCTGAGATCAGGGATTCTGCCATTGGTTCATTGTTTTTTCTCGGAGAGCTCCTCCGGCAGGTTTTTGTTTTGCTTGGCCAAGTCCGGCGGGGTTTGTTTTTTTGCTTCCCCCATGTATCCCGATATTTGGGTCCTTTAATGTGGTCACCCTACTTGGAGGACATGGCTTATTCACATCCTGAGAGACATAATTTATACCAACATATGCTGTATGATCCTGTATTGAGTATAAATACATATAAATATATTGAGTATAAATACTAAGTTTATTGCCTGGTTGGGTATTAATGTGATTTCTAACAAAGTACAGTACATCGCTGTACTCTGCTGTATTTCTTCTACTAAAGAAAATCACTAGTGTTTCCCCATTATGTCAAAAGTAATTGCTGAGAAAATGTCATATGGGGTGTTGTAAGTAGCCCATAAAATGAGATAGAAATGGCAATGAGATGCTCTCTGTTTAAATTGGCATAGAGGAAAATACTTGTAAGGAATACCTAAGAAATACTAGAATGATCTACATTGTTTGTCATCATTAATCATGCAGAAGAGGAAGTAACAAAGCATATTAACATATTTCATAGCTGATTTTCAACTAGGGAAGTTCTGAACACCTAGAAATACAAAGAATGTAAGACTAGAAATACTAGCAAAATATAACACATTTAGATTAAACTTGAAAAAAATGCAATCTAATTGAATAACACAGCCAATGGGATATACAATGCTAGGAAGTGGTAATACAGAAAAAACAGCAAATAAAACAAATTTGCAAAGAGATATGAATGCAAAATGGCCCCATCATTTTACTGTGATGGGTTGGATCATAGAAACCCCCTTGGGGCTCCCAACTGATGTGCCAAGGCTACTTCTGCCCCTGCTTCTTTGCCCAACCAGCTTGGGACTCCAGAGACTTGCCTGGTTTGAACCAGACCCACTATCCTGCTCCAAACCCAGACCCAGGTTTGAACCACGTCGCCTCAACAGCTGTAGGCTTATCTGGAAGCAGCTTAGAAAGTGTTCCTGCCTTTAGCATTCAGATGCTCAACTCTCAATGGGGTCCAAACCCTAAATAAATCTGTTTTATCCTGTATAAAGCTTATACAGGGTAAACTCATAGATTGTTCACCCTCCATAACACTGATAGAGAGACATGCACAGCTGTTTGCCCCCCCCCCCCTCCAGGTACTAATACATACTCTGGGTTAATTAATAAATAAAAAGTGATTTTATTAAATACAGAAAGTAGGATTTAAGTGATTCCAAGTAGTAACAGACAGAAAAAAGTGAATTACCAAATAAAATAAAATAAAAACCACAAATCTATCTCTAATACAGTGATAAAAACTGAATACAGATAAAAACCTCACCAGTGAACTTCCTTTTACAGACCAGACTCCCTCTAGCCTGGGTCCAGCAATCACTCACCCCCCTGTAGTCACTGTCCTTTGATCCAGTTTATTTCAGGTATCTTTGAGGGTGGGGGGGCTCTCTCTTAAAAGCAAGCTGAAGACCACATGGAGGGGTCTCCCAAGGGTTTAAATAGACTTTCTCCTGTAGGTGGACACCCCTTCCTCCTCCATGTAAAATCCATTTGCAAAATGGAGTTTTGGAGTCACATGGGCAAGTCAAATGTCCCTGCATGACTGAGTCCCTTACCAGCCAAGCCACATTCCTGAGGAAGCTCAGATGTGGATTAGCATCTCCATGTTCATTGTTCGCTTAATTGGTTCTTGATTGGGCACTTACTGAGAATTGTCTTCTCTCAGACAGCCGACCAATTGCTTCACTGAGGTTATTTAAAATTAACCAAGAACTTATCCAGTATTCATAACTTCATATACAAAAATGACACATTCATACAAATAGGATGAATATATCCTGTAGATTAGGCATCGGCAACCTTCGGCATGCGGCTCTTTAGGGTAAGCCCCCCGGTGGGCCGGGCTGGTTTGTTTACTTGCCGCGTCTGCTGGTTCGGCCGATCACGGCTCCCACTGGCCGTGGTTCACCGTCCCCAGCCAATGGGGGATGTGGGAAGCGGTAGCCAGCGTGCTGCTTCCCGCATTGGCCAGGGACGGCGAACCGCAGCCAGTGGGAGCCACGATCAGCCGAACCCGGCAAGTAAACAAACCGGCCCGGCCCACCAGCGGGCTTACCCTGGTGAGCCGCATGCCGAAGGTTGCTCATGCCTGCAGTATATCATAACCTTTACAGAAATATGTTGCATGGCATATGTAGCATAAAACATATTCCAGTTATGTAATAAATCCATTTATAAGCATATCTCCATAAAGCCTCATGGGGTGAATCCGTCACTGTGGTAATACAGAAAAATACAGCAAATAAAACAACTTTGCAAGGAGATATGAATGCAAAATGGCCTCATCAGTTTTAGGCTGCATATAAGAGGGATATTGGCATGCAGTAGAGAGGAAAGTGGCCATCTCTAAAGGACTCTGATGTGAATGTTCTAGGATGTTGCAGTTTCCAGAACATGTTGCGTGGGCGGTTCAGCATTTGGGAAGAAGCTGCCTCTGCTAAATAATGTTAGTGTTTAAATGATTTCAATTATGTTTTGACATTTACACCTTACTCCTATGGATTACAGTTATGGAGAGATGGTCAAACTCTTTAATGAGATTTTTCATCAAAATTTGATTTTTTATTGTAACTCCCTCAAAGTTCATGCTGACTTTACTTCATTTTTAAATTAGCTTTTGAGCTGATTGAAACTTTTCAAATAATAACATTTCAAAAAAGCAAAAAACCCATGACTTTAAAAAGAAAAGTTTTTCATGAGTTCTACTGCTGTGTGTTCCTGAGCACAGCTTTCTACTAGTTTAAATTATAATGTTTGAATCTTTTCAATGGAAGATAGATAGATATTGGGGTGGGGAGGGGGGAGAGGGAGGTGCCAGGACAAGTGAAATCCTCACAGCATGGCATCTATGATTCTTCCCCTTGTGCCTATGATTTTCTCCTGATATTAAAAGTGATTTTATGTATTAATATACTTTGTGTTCTCTGAATCACTCGATTCTCACCCCCATACAAATTATAGGCAGCAACGTCAGTCCCTATCACACACTCACACTTTGTTAAGCCAAGGCACTATGGGTTGATTTTGGCACTAATCTCCACTCTGGATTCTCAGATGTGAATCCTCTCCTGGAGTTAGATGTATAAGCCAACTCATTTCTTTCAACTGAAAAACCAGAGAGAGAAAGACATCCCTCTGCCCAATCTCGGTATAATCATCACCCAGGTGGATACCTGAACCACTTAAAGGAGGGGAAAGTGATCAGGAACAGTCAGCATGGATTCACCAAGGGCAAGTCATGCCTGACTAACCTAATTGCCTTCTATGATGAGATAACTGGCTCTGTGGATGAGGGGAAAGCAGTGGATGTGCTATTTCTTTACTTTAGCAAAGCTTTTGATACAGTCTCGCACAGTGTTCTTGCCAGCAAGTTAAAGAAGTATGGGCTGGATGAATGGACGGTAAGGTGGATAGAAAACTGGCTGGATGGTCGTGCTCAACGGGTAGTGATCAATGGCTCCATGTCTAGTTGGCAGCCGGTATCAAGTGGAGTGCCCCAAGGGTCGGTGCTGGGGCCGGTTTTGTTCAATATCTTCATCAATGACCTGGAGGATGGTGTGGACTGCACCCTTAGCAAGTTTGCAGATGACACTAAACTGGGAGGAGTGGTTGATACGCTGGAGGGTAGGGATAGGATACAGAGGGACCTAGACAAATTAAAGGATTGGGCCAAAATAAATCTGATGAGGTTCAACAAGGACAAGTGCAGAGTCCTGCACTTAGGACGGAAGAATCCCATGCACTGCTACAGACTAGGGACCGAATGGCTAGGCAGCAGTTCTGCAGAAAAGGACCTAGGGGTTACAGTGGACGAAAAGCTGAATATGAGTCAACAGTGTGCCCTTGTTGCCAAGAAGGCTAACGGCATTTTGGGCTGTATAAGTAGGGGCATTTCCAGCAGATCGAGGGACGTGATTATTCCCCTCTATTCGGCACTGGTGAGGCCTCATTTGGAGTACTGTGTCCAGTTTTGGGCCCCACACTACAAAAAGGATGTGGATAAATTGGAAAGAGTCCAACGGAGGGCAACAAAAATGATTAGGGGGCTGGAGCACATGACTTATGAGGAGAGGCTGAGGGAACTGGGATTGTTTAGCCTGCAGAAGAGAAGAGTGAGGGGGGATTTGATAGCTGCTTTCAACTACCTAAAAGGGGGTTCCAAAGAGGCTGGATCTAGACTGTTCTCAGTGGTAGAAGATGACAGAACAAGGAGTAATGGTCTCAAGTTGCAGAGGGTGAGGTTTAGGTTGGATATTAGGAAAAACTTTTTCACTAGTAGGGTGGTGAAGCACTGGAATGGGTTACCTAGGGAGGTGGTGGAATCTCCTTCCTTAGAGGTTTTTAAGGTCAGGCTTGACAAAGCCCTGGCTGGGATGATCTAGTTGGGGTTGGTCCTGCTTTGAGCAGGGGGTTGGACTATGACCTCCTGAGGTCCCTTCCAACCCTGAGATTCTATGATTCTATGATACAACAGTCTCCTGAACTGTGGGAGACCTGTTTTCAAATCCCTTCTCTGTCTGATTTGAAGCAGGGATTTGAACCCTGGTGTCCCACCTCCCAGATAAGTTCACGAACCACTGGACTATTGAATATTCGGGGAGATGCACATACACCAGACAACCTGAAAAAATCCTGACCTGCTCGCTGGTCTATGCAGATGTCTCTTGTGTCAGTCAGGCAAGCTCTGTGCATACCTAACAGATCTGACCCTGAAGACTAGATTGGCAGGGAATGTCTAGTTTGAGTATCCCTCCAAGGCTTGGGCACAAGTTAAACACTGAGCAGCCTGGAGGTGTCGGGACTTTGTGTATGACTACCGGTGGAATCTTAGCTGCCTATGGGAATTTAGGCCCTTACAGGGTTAGGCGAGAGCTGAATGGTGGTTTGAGGCTGTCAATAGCATCTAAATGTTGAATTTAGGTGCTTAAATCCCTTTGTGAATCTAATGCCATGTTACTCCTTCCCTCTCCCCAAAGGAAAATTAATTTCTGTCCTGTCACCATTTTATAACCAGCTGAGGGAATTTTACTAAAACTCCAAAACATTTTTTAAATCATAGCCTTCAAGCAGAGACCAAACATGCAAAATATTTATTAAAAATTATGCATTTATAAAATTATGATCAAATGAGAAGAGTCAGATTACAATTCAAACATCTTGATAGCTAGTTATAGTGAATGCAACCAGGTTCCCATTATAATAAGTACACCTTGAACACATACTTGATATGAAATTAGCCTGTTTAATATGTTATTTTCCATTTCTCATTTATATTTGGCATTTAATCTAAAAATGCATGTATGTGTATATGCTGTAATCTGTGCTAGTCATGATGTATGCTCCAAACCTACTCTTTTTAGTTTAATCCAACAAACAATGACTCCCTAGGTTAAGTGTACCTATGTCAACCTTTGATGGACACAACCCTTTTTTCCAAGTATAATCTGAAAGGTGATGGAGTGTGTGGCCTGGATATTTTTGATTAACAGGTGTAGTTCTTTAATGAATGACCTCATATTCTCTAATAAAAACTTAGTTTTGCGGAGGACTGAGGATATAATATACAGGCCTCAAGGTCTCTATTAAAGAAAACTAAATCATTTATAATATTTTGGCATGATCAAACATTATTAAAACTTTTTTAAAGTGAAATATAACAGAATTAAATTATCCTTAAATTAAAAGGCTGTAATATTGTGTGCTCACATCTTTTATTCTTCTCTGGCTCTGACAGAGTAATCTCCTGATAATACTTTAATAGATAGATTTCCAAGCCAGTTCTTAGCAGAAAGTCAAAATCTACATTGTAATTCAGATACATTATAGTTTAACCTCCCGGAGGCTTTAATTATCAATTTCCTTTTTATTGGATATCTATGTTCTACTTTAGTTCACATTTCTATTATGCTAATGAATGGGTGACTAGATGCAGGGTATCAATTTGCTATATAAGAACTATACTTGAGAGGCTTTTCAAGTTCACATAAAACACATTAGGGAATCTTGAGGCAGCAGTAAAAACAGTACAAGTACAAAAGTGCAGTTTGGGAGGTTTCCCATGTTTCCTACACTCATTTTCTCAACATTTTAGCTGCAGTGTTTAGCAAAGTCTTAATTTGCAAAACTGAAGGCCAGATAGTGCCTTTTTAACTCACACAGGGGGGGTACTTTGCCTGCAGAAATCCTCCTCCCCAGGCACAAGGGGTGAGCCTAATCGTGCTCTGCCCTATTTCCAAACCTCACATAAGACTCTCTGTGGATCCACGCCTGGGGAGGAGTGACGTGCTAGAGAAGGTAGACTAGAGCCTCTTAGGGCTGGTCTACACTAGCCCCATAATTCGAACTAAGATACGCAATTTCAGCTACGTGAATAACGTAGCTGAAGTCGAACTATCTTAGTTCGAATGTAAAAGCACTTACCCGGGGTCCACACGCGGCGTGCAGGCTCCCCCGTCGACTCCGCCTACTCCGTTCGTCGAGCTGGATTACCAGCGTCGACGGCGGAGCACTTCCTGGTTCGATTTATCGCGTCTAGACAAGACGCGATAAATCGAACCCAGAAGATCGATCCCGCGCCTCCGACAGGACGCGTGAGTATAGACGTACCCTTAATCTCTCCTAGCCCTCATTGCAAATACAAGAGAAAAGTCACCACAATCTCTCACTGCACTTCCCAGCACCAACGCCAGATTTTTTGCTGCCCCAGGCGGCGCCAAGGACGGAAAACGACAGGAGAGGGCTGCCGAAGACTGGAGCGGCAGAAGATCCTGCCGCTGAAATGCCGCCGAAGACCAGGGCAGCCAAAGATCCTGCTGCCGAAATGCTGCCAGAGAGTGTCACTGCCAAAATTCCACCAAGGGACCTGAAAAGCCGCCCCCCTAAATTGCCTACTGGTTGCGCCGGCTCTGGCACTTCCTCAGGACCCTTTGTCACAGATCTGATGAACACTTGCCAGACTGCAGTTAGGGAATCGGAATGATAAATCCCATATGCTTGGCGTTGGGCATAGTTTAGGCAGTGTGTCTGGCTTTGGACCTCTTGGCAGGCACTCCAGGTACAGACCTCATGTCTGATATCCCTCTTAGCAGTTCGGACGTCATGGCCTCTATTGCTAGACCCTGAGAGTGCCCTCTCTGCCAACGTTCCCAAGTAGCTCTTTCACGTTTCCCAGAATTCCACCAAAAATGTGAGCCTGCTGGTTTACAGTGTACCTCCTCAGGGGTATGTGTCAATGAAGGCAACCAAACAGAGGTGCCCAGGATTCTAAACACCATTACTCTTTACTTAGCATGAGAAAACCTTCTTTGGTATGCATCTAAAACTATTTGAGCTGACTTGGTGAATAATTTTAGTTCCCTGATGTCACATTCGTCAGCAAATAAAAAGTATTTGATTGAAAATGTTCACCCAGTAATAGATAGGAGTATTCTTATGAGTAAGGGTTACAGGATCAGGACTTCAGTCTTACTTTATGAATAACCTTACAAAATTCCAGTTGCTCACTCAGCTGGGACAAAAGATTATTATGATCAACACCATTATCAACTTTAGCAGAGTCTAATTTCCATTTTTGAAAAAAACTTTAAATTTCTAGTTTTAGGTTTATGAAGAAAAACAAAGTCAATTTAACAGATAATGCAGCTGCTGGACCATCTGAGAGCAGCTGTTGTTCTTACAGACTCAAGCGTGAAAGTTCTACTCACTTTGCAGCATTTCAGCAAACAAAACAAGCAAAGGAACAGCTGCGTACAACAGCCCCTGCCGAATACCATGGGAATCTGGCTCTCCCTTCGCCTGGGCATTTGGGAGTGCAAGTGAAGATCAGCAGCTCCTCCCCACTCCCTCTTCCCTTCCTTACCTCTTGGTCAGCTGAGGCCAGGTCCAAAAAAAAAGTGCTCTGCAGACTACTTGATGCAAGCCCAAGCCTCGTCATTGTGCCCAGCTCCACTGGTCACTTCCCCATTCATAGAGAAGAAGACAGGAGGTATCCAGCTCCTTATCTTCCTTCAGTAAGGTAATACAGCCCAGCAGCTGCGATGGCCTCTTTACCTATCCACATGAGCATGCTTAGTCAAACCTTTGGTCTCTACACAAGAACTGGGAAGTGATCCTTCAAATGAAGTGAACAAGCGGGGCACCTGACGTCAGGGGATGTCTTGAAATCTGACTAGGAAACAAGGGCTGAGACAGCTGCTACAACTTGGAAAATATGATGCAGCGACAATAGATTTGGTGGGGGAAGGGAAGTGGAATCAATTAACTTTGTGTGGAGGAGAAAAGAACTGATTAATTTGGTGTGTGAGAGAGAATCAATGAATCAGAGGATGATGAGTACAGTCAGCTTGTGGAAATCTTTGCCAGAGGATTTTGTGAAGGTTTAAAAAAGAACTATATAAGTTAAGGGAGGATAGGTCCATCAATGGCTATTAGCCTGGATAGGCAGGAATGGTGTCCTTAGCCTCTATTTGCCAAAAGCTGGGAATGGGTGACAGGGGATGTATCATTTGATGATTACCTGTTCTGTTCATTCCCTCTGGGGCACCTGGCATTAGCCACTGTTGGAAGAGAGGATACTAGGCTAGATGGACTATTGGGCTGACCCATATGGCTGTTCTTATGTAAACGTATGCGTAAATAGAGTAGTGACTGACTGGGGGGAGGGATAGCTCAGTGGTTTGAGCATTGGCCTGCTAAACCCAGGGTTGTGAGTTCAGTCCTTGAGGGGGCCATTTAGGGATCTGGAGCAAAAATTGGGGATTGGTCCTGCTTTGAGCAGGGGGTTGGACTAGATGACCTCCTAAGGTCCCTTCCAACCCTGATATTCTATGATTCTATGATGTGATGGAGTGTGGGATGTGAACAGTGAGAGGTGTGGCTGCATGGTTCATGTGAGACAGACTTATATTTCAGTGTGGAAGGTTGTGAGAGGGAGTACTGTGTTCATATATGAGTAAGGGAAAAAAGGGGTTTACTCCTCCAACTGCCACCTATACACACACTACATCCATGCGAATCATCAAAATGAGACTGCTCACAGTAAATTGTGTGTAAATGCAAAATATGATTGCATGTTCTCTCTCAGCTCCACTGGGCTACTTGAGCTTGTCTCCCTCTTTGTGGGGCTCACTCTGCTAGGTTTCTTGGCCTTTGCTCTTTCTTGATTGGGAAAAAAGTGTGGTATTTCCAAAATACCATCTACTTGTGGCACCAAAATGAGACGCCAGGTACAGTAAATTGTATGTATCTGAGATCCTCCTTCACCTTTCTTTCACAAAGAATTCAACTGCTAACTCAGATAGCCAGTGATAATAATTTAGGTGTCAATACCTTGCTGAAATAATGAGGCAGTTCACACTTGGTAGGGAGCCTGGAACAATAGCTCTGAGGACTCAGACATCTCTGCATCAGTTACAGTGTGTCAAATATTTGAGGTTTTTTCCACAACCATAACAGCTAATGGCTTTCAATTTTCATTAAAATTATTCTGAAGAAAGTTGCTTCAGAGAGGTACAGTGCATGAACATGTACCATCTGTTTTCTACTCTACTGTGTAAAAGTCCAGAGGTGTGTGTGCGTTCACATATACATTTTTGTGTGTGTCCATAGATGTGTGAAAACACATGTATGGGCAATAAATGTGCAGAAGTTGCACATGTTGGTGTTTTAAAAATGGTGTGTTAGGGAACTTTTGCCTGGGCTGGTGATTTTTGCAAAGTTTATGCATCTATAAGAGCTGATATCAGTGGAGATCAGTGGGGTTACACAGAAGTAAAACTTCTGTTTAAAAGAGCATGCCTACTATGTAGTGCCCCCTGCTGGTCTAACATAGGTCTGTGGTGCCCTTCTGTGATTTCTCCTTCACAGGGTCCCTGGAATAATACAGATGCTTATGGTCAATCATAAACCTCCTTCTTGGGGAATGGTTTATCAACATAAAAATAAACCCAAAGGAAAATCAAACCCACAGTAAAGTATTTGGCCCCAGTCTCCCATTCGGCACAGTCTCTTGCGCTGAAGGCCTGTCTGGCTCCAAGCATCTTTGCTATGCACTAATGTGAGCCATCCTGTTGGCTCATGAATTAGGGACAAAGTCCTTCAATCTTATCTTCCCCCTCACACACACTCTGGTCCAATCCTGATCCAAATAAAATAAAAGGGGAGTTTTATCATTAACTTAAATGGATACAGAAATGGATGCTTAGCCTGTTAGCACAGAATGATGGAATAGGAGAAATGAAAACATTATTGTGCTGCATCATGAAGAACAGCTTGAAGAATATAATTTTCCTCAGGAGTAGTCACGAAGTACTGTAGTCATACAAATTTGGAATGCTGAAGGCCTTTTTCTTATAATTCAAATATGCAAATAGGTTTGTGTGTAATATTTATAAGTTATTGACATACCATTCTATACAAATAAACTGCCAAATTTTACTGACTATATGCAAACATGAGGTTTTGTATTAATATCAATTTCAAAATTATGTGAAATAACAATATGATATTAAAAAGCCAGAATAGGTTAACTCCTACAGTCTAGAGTCTCTACCAATAATTTCAATAACAAAGACAACAATTTCATAATCCAGAAAGCATACAATTTCAATTCAGTTTGCCACTGACAAAAGTGGACTACATGTAAATACGGTGTACATCCAGTTATCCAAATTCCCTTTATCTGAAAATCTGAATCCACAGTGTGTTCCCCGTATAGTTCTATAGTAGTTAATACTACTTCCATTTATATAATTGTCCAGTTAGTCAACACTTTTGAATGTACCCCTGGCCAACTGGATGAACTGGAATGTACTGTAGAAATGACCTAGGATAATACACAAAGGCTACATCTACACCTGGGGCTAGAGGTGTGATTCCCAGCTTCAGAAGACATAAAATTGTGCTACTTCTCATCGGACTAGTGTTCTAAAAATTGTAGTGTACCCATGTTAGCATGGGCTAGCCACCCTGAGTATTTACTCATGTAATCTAAAAGGGTTTATATTTGGGGAAGCTGGCCAATGCTGCTGTTCATCACTGTCCATGCTACGGCTGCTGTGATACTATTTAGTGTGCCAGCTCAATGGCAGCTCACGTGAGTGTGTCTACCTGAGCTGGAATAACATATAGACTGGAAATGTAGACATAACCAAAACTGTGAAGCCTGATACAGGAGAACTACATTTCAGCACCTTGGCCAGCAAACAACAGAATTTGCAAATATACCTAAACTGGTGCATAGATGTATACATTTTAGTTCCTTAAGCCAGCATGAATTATTGGAAATATCAGGGACAGGGAGAGGAAACAGTATTGCTGACACATCCTTCACTATGGGTCACCAATGAGAGGAAGCAGCTTTGAAGTGTCCTCTGAAAAGTCCCTTTTTCAGAGGCTGCTTACAGGATGTGCGTGATCAGCTTCATCCTCTGGCTAACCTTCCATTCCCATTTTTGCTAGTCTTCCTCATGTCGACTGTGCTGGACCTTATAAACTTCCAAGCAAAGGGGATGTTGAAGACACTTTTCCTCCAGATTGGATGTCCTCAGAAATTCTGCTTCTCAATTTCCCTCCTGGATATAAACCTACTGTTTCCTTCAGGTACCTGCAGCTTTGCGGTGCTTCTTTCTCCTCAGCTCCCTTTCTCCAATATCACTTTTGCCTGCAAATCTATCTATTGCCAGATCCTTATAATTGTCCCTGTAGCCACTTTTGCTTAAATAGTTATCCATGTCTTCATCTCTTTTCTATTAATTCCTCCAATTATAGCTGCCAAGCCTACAGCATGTGCAGAATGCTTCTGCCCAGCTTCTCATACCTTTAAATGTAAGGAAATTAAGCAAGTAGTCTCTAAACTCATGATCAGCACTGAGGTGTGCTTAGCAGTTTCAGATTCAGAGGGAGAACAAACAAAACCAAAAATCAAATATAGGACTTGTTCTCTGCAGATACCAGGAAGGAAAAGGAATTTCAATAAGTTCATGGCCAGAATAGATAGGAAAGTACTATTACTGACGTTTGGTGTAAATACTAGTTCTGTGTTGTATACTCCCAGTAAAATCTATCATCTCTTAAATTTCATCCTCCTAGATAAAAGCACAGATACATCATCCCATCCTCATACAAGCCTGCTGCACCATATCCATTTCAGGTCAGTTCAGTATTGCCTCATAGTAATTTCTCAATCATTTTTGCTCCAGACCTCCCAGACGTTGTCTTCTTTTGATCTTCAGATCCATCTAGCTGTTCTGCTTTCTCTTTTTTAATATGAAATCTTTCTCCTTTACAGCTTCTGTTACCTGAATTAGGCCTCCACCACCTAAGTTCTCCATCTTAATTGGAATCTCAGCAGAAGAGGGTAGTATTTATTAGCACTCCCTCTCAGTTTTATCCAACTGCTACATTCTCATCTTAGACAAAAAGCTCTTTAGAGCAGGGCCTGTCTTTTTTCCTTGAAAAGCACAATGGGGTCCTGGTCTATGATGGGGGCTTCTAGGCACAGCTATAATACACATAATAAATATAATTCCATAAGTATTATGTCTGCAAAGTACTTGGTGATAAATTGCTATGAAAGAAAACATGCTATATTTTATTGTACAGTGAAAAACAAGACAAAAATAGTTTGTTCTCAAAATCTTGAAGACATGAATTGTAGTTGCTTAGAGTTTCGGAAGGGATCTTTTTCCCATTAAACACATGTATTTCAATCCTGATTACATTCTAGTAAATAAACAATTATTTTCCAAAAAGAAAATGCACATTTACAATCACTGTATATCACTTACTAAATTTTCAGTGATGGGTGCACAGGTGCACTTACAAAAAATATGCATGTTCGTTGCAGGGAAAGAAGGCAGTTGTATATGAAAATTGAGTAGCTGCACTTGTAACTGGGAAAACAGTATTCAGTTTGTGTGCAAATCATGGTTTCATCTGTGCTCATTTATACCACTTGAGAATCTGACCCATGTAGTTTCCACAGTTTAAAAAAATAACTGATTTTTGCCCCACTCTGTTACATTCACAAGTTCCCACGTGGGACTGAGCATCTTAAAGTGTCCAAACAAAAGCACTTTAGAGATGTCAAAACAAAGTTGATACCATCTCCTTGGAAAAATTCCTTTTTTAATAGACAGATATGATTGATTCATTCAGCATTACATAAACAAGGCATTTTCCTATTCATCATTTTTAAATTATGCAAATGCCTGGCATCATTATCATTAGTTGGAAAGAGAAAATGTATTTGCTCAAATTTAGTTTTGATGGTATCTGTGCTTTCAGGATTTTATACTGTCATTTAAGAGATTTCTTTAATGAGTCAAACCTATCAAATATTAATATATGTACCAGGTCTACAGAACAGATAGCCCAAAATTAGAAAGTAGTGTTAAATTGAAATTCACATAGTGGAAGACTTTCCAGAACATTTAAAGCACGTAGGGAAGTGTGGGGGGGAGGAGGAGGGAGTGGTTGTACCACACAAGTGGCACTACACAAAAAGGGACTCTCCTTGCTAACCGTGAATAGGTTTTTAAGGGGAGAAGAGGGATGATATTGTGGGCACTGATCCTGTGGCCCCAAAACCCCATGCAGGGAGTGGAGAGCACCAGCTATCCATCCCCTACCAATCCAGATGAGACCCTTGCACAAAGACTGTTTATTTGGGCTTTGCATGGGGGAGGGAGGATATCAACTTAATGAAGAGTATAGGTCCTGTTGAAAATATGTGCTATCTTCATATTTACTGCTGTTAATCAAATAAAAATATTATTCATATAATAAGTGCATTAATTGAATCGAAGGGCACAGTGTATGCTGATGAGATACCAAAATATACAGTTGTCTTTTTTTCCTCTCTATCATAGTTGGAGAGATGGAGCAATACTGTAATTTTCTGCAGTATTACAATATCAGTAATGCCGACAGTTTGATTCCCTTTAAAATTTTCTTTTTAAGAAATCCCATTATTCTATTGCAATGTTTCTCCAATAATCACTGCAAATTTGAAAGCCACTAAAGCTGTTCAGCATCTCTATTTGTGATTAAATTAAGTAAAAACATTCAAATGGCATTTCACTCAGAGCTAAAACGCTAATTTCTTTGAATTCTTGCATTCAATAATTCTAGTCATTTTAGAAACAAGAAACAGAAAGTAAGTCTGAGCACATCTTTGGAGAATAGGACCTTATGGTTAAAGAAGAGCTCTTACATTAATATACTGTTCATCTTTCTTTTGATGACTTCCACCATCATAGTTCCCCAACCAAGTCAATAGAAATTTCAGACCTATGATACACACCCTTTAGAGAGATCCTCAAATTGTTGGTGAGGTCCAAAAATAATGTTAGCATGATAGCTAGTACTCAACAGCTCCAGTGGGGCTTTAAAGTTATGTTGCACATGGGACATGAGAAGAACAAGCAGCAGCAGTCATGTTAGACTTTCTGACATATGGTATAGAATTCTTAGGCATGTGTGCTAGAGAGGGCAGACACTAAACAACTACATTCTGGAATGTGCTATTACTAGATTGGAATTAGAAATACTAATGGTCCTTAGTGCTTCCCAAGTACAGAATTGGGCCTATTTTCCTCAAATTTAAGAGAATGATGTACAATTGCCTATATTTATTAACTTAATCATGACAAGCATTTGCTTATCTCTTTCAGACTTCAAAGCAATGTACAAATATCAATGAATTAATCCTCAACCCCTGTGAGAACTAGTTAAGTGCTATCCCATTTATGACACTGGGAAAACAGACATATGAGGGCAAATTCACTTGCACCTTAACCAGGTGCAGTGTTGCTATAGTCAATAAAGTGACATCAATCTACTGCAATGCTGAGTTTGATTGGGAAAATGTTCAGGGTTCGCCACTGATTTGTGAGACTCAATTTTTGGGTGTCCAACTTGAGATATCCCAATCTGATTTTCAAAGATGCCGAGGACTTGCAGATCACATTGAACTCAGCGATTATTGAAAATCTGGATAGAAGTTATTTGTCCAAGACCACCACTGGCAGAGAAAGGAATGAAACTGCAGTTCTTGCCTCAATAATCTGTGCTGATTATGCAACACTGTCCCTTGGAGTAATTTTACACTGTAATTTTTGCAGCCAGACATATTTAATTTTGTTGCCATTCTTTGACAACATAAGTCTATTTTTTAAAATGTCTATAGGGTGTAATGTTTTCTGTATTTCCTGACACTGTGCTGCTTAATGTGGTGTTAGTGAATATAGTGTCAGGCAACTAACAATGTAATAGTTATACCCCCTTGTTCAACAGATCAGCTCTCTGGAAGGGATTCTTTCCCCCTCCACCCATCCAAGTCTCTCTGGAAGCATAAAGTGACCAAAAAGCCCAACACACAGTAGGGAAATAATTCCCCCCGCCCCAGTGCAGGCACTGCATCCAGCTGCCAGAGGCTCTTACAGGTGCCTGTGCTCTTAGAGCGCAGCACAGAACCTCATCCAATATGTAATCTTAATAGTTGGTATGGGCATCAATGGGATTACTCACCAGATCCTCAGCCGCTGCTGTGGTTGCTTTGTGTTCTTCTGGTACAAATAGAAAAACCTCAGTGTAAACAAACCCCTATTATGAATGCAATATCTGTTATGAAATAAAGCACACACAAGGAACTTTACAACTTAATGAAAAATCTACTTGAAATCTAATCTTTTTTTTTAGAGTTTAGATTTACTTTCAGATACTTAAACAAGTCTCCATGCTCATATTTATAATTTTACAATCACATTTTCCTCTTTTTAAAAATGTTTCTCTATACTCAGACACAAAACAGTGAGAAAATTAACTAAGTATTCCAAGAAAAATAGTGAAAACAAACTATGTGCATGGCAAATAAACTAAAAAAAAAAAAAAAAAGGAGAAATTCAACTTCTCTCTGGTCTCTCCCAGTTATAGTAATCAGAGGCATCGCTTGCAACAAATGGTAGATAAAAAGTTTGACAGAAGTGTGATTTTTAAAGGAGACTGTGTCCCCTTTAAGTAGTCCATGAATGTTGTAGGAAAACCCTAAAATGTAAGGTGCTATTCAGCATAAGTGTTGCTGTAAATGATACATGCCATTTTCTATTTCTATTTCCTTATCAAATGTCCCATATTTGCTATTAATGCATATAGTTAAACATATAGGTCCTATGATAAAGGAAAGTTAACATTCTAGGAGAAACTTTAACTTTTGAAATTTTGAGACATGAGGGTTTTTATTTTTGTTTTTTTTTCATTTAATAGAATATAACTGACACTTTGTGAAGCATTTTCTGATGCTTCTGTACGCCAAATTCTATAAAAATAAGTTGTTTTGCATGGCATTATGAAGATATAGTTATCCTCACCTACTGTTAGACTTTGACGTCAGCAAGAGCAATTTTTTTCTATTATGGAGTTATAAATGAACCCGCTGCTCTATTAAATGCTATGCACTTAGTTACTTAAATTGCCCACTTTGAGCACACGTAAGAAATGTTAGAGGACACAGAATACTTTTATTTTTCCCTTCTTTCAGAAAATTGTTTCCAGTAGGTCACCTTGATTAACTCTCGCTTTTCATTCTACAGCAGTGATCTGGTTCTTTTAGTACTTTAACACCATAATCTTTCTTTTATATGTTTTGAATTAGTTACAGAAAGGTTCGATAGATTGTTTTACATATGCAGTTTAAGACCTAGTAGTTAGACCTACCTGTAGGCTGACTTCTGATATTTTTGCTCATATAGAATAGCACACTCTTCTATTTATACTCTCAATAATTTCAATGGGACCATTTGTATCGTAAGGGCCTGTCTACATTAACAGTTAGTCTAAGGCAAGCTGGAGTGTAAATTTACTTTTTGCTACGCTGCTGCGCATTGTCCATGCAGACCCTGTTGATGTGCATTAACAGTTCCTTAGTGTGCTTTTACTTACCTTACTTTGAAATGGGTCAAGATCAATGTGCATTAAGGAACCATTAGGGTACATCAGAAGGGTCCACACTGACACTTAGGGCATGGCATGCTAACGTGAGGTAGATTTACACCCCAGCTTGCCACAGACTAAATGTTTGTGTAAACAATTCCTAAATTATTATACATCACAAGTAAAGATGCCAGAGTCTGGGCTTTAAAAAGGAATAGCTCAATGTTATCGAAAGACATTGCATAGTGGTTGTGTTGCAATGTTTCTGACACGATGTTTCACCCACAAATGACACGGGGTCTGCACTCTGATTCCATTCAGTGACAAACTGTCTCAAATTCCTTTCTCCCTCCTGGTTCTTGTTCGTTTCTCTCTCTCTTCTGCTTACAAAGAGGGAAGGTGGTAAGACCTTTTTCTGCTGCTTACTAAAGAGACAGAAGATTGGTTCTGCTGGGAGAGATACCTGAAGAACCCTGGAACTTGAGAATTAACTGACTTAGAACCTCACCAACATGACTTCTTCAGCAACAGAGCTAAATTAATCTGAACATAGTTTTACTTGGTGACTACAGACATCTTTTATCCTCTGATAGGTTTAGCAGCAACAAGATGGATGAGGTAATATCTTTAAGTGGACCAACTTATGTTGGTGAGAGGGACAAGCTTGCACAGCTTCTTCCACAGAGCTCTTCTTCAGATCTGGAAACTTAGCCCAGGTCTACACTAACCCCCCCTGTCGAACTAAGATACGCAACTTCAGCTACGTTAATAACGTAACTGAAGTCGAAGTACCTTAGTTCGAACTTACCTGTGGTCCAGACGCGGCGCGCAGGCTCCCCCGTCGACTCCACCTACTCCACTCGTCGAGCTGGATTACCAGCGTCGACGAGGGAGCACTTCCGGGTTCGATTTATCGCGTCTTGACAAGACGCGATAAATCGAACCCAGAACATCGATCCCGCGCCTCCGACGCGACGGGTAAGTATAGACATACCCTTACTGTGTGTCACAGCTAAATACAAGATGAAAGAGATTGCTTAGCATAAGTAGTTAATGCATATTTCAAGCGAACAGTCAAGATGAAGTGGCCCATTAACACCTCTCCAGTCACAGAGAGGAAAGGAACTTGGGGAAGGAGGGGAAGCAGCTGGGGGTGGGGGTCATCAGTGAATTGTAAATAGTTGTAATAAGTCATAAATCCAATGTCTCTATTCAGTCTGTGATTTTTAGTGTCTAGGAAAGTTATGAATTTGAGCTCCCAGGCTTGTCTTCTGAAAGTGTTGTGCGGGTTTCTTTTGAGGATAAGGACTGAGAGGTCAGATATTGAGTGATCACTTTGTGAAAAGTATTCACCCACAGATGATATGGTTTTTTGGTCATTTTCCTGTGTGAGGTCATTCGAGAGCGTAGTGATTGTCTGGGTTCAGCCACATAGTTGCTATTAGGATGCTAAGTACACTAGAGGAGGTACACTACATTTTGTGATAGGCATGTGTAGGAACCATGGATCTTGAAAAGTGTGTTGTGGGGGGTGTTGATCACTGTAACAATGGATATATGTCTGCAGGTTTTGCATCTGTTGTTCTGGCAGGATCTGGTGCCACTTGGAGTTGATGTGTCCTGGTCTGTGGGGAGGATGCTTCTGACAATGAGTTTGTAGAGGTTTGGGGTTTGTTTGTTTGAAGACCAGAAGTGAGGGGTGCAAGAAAGATTTCTTTCAGGATGGGGTCCCCATTGAGTATGGGCTGTAGTTGTCTGATACCCCATATGGGTTCCATTGTGGGGTGGTAAGTGACAACCAGGGGTGTGCAGTCAGAGAGGTTTGTATTTTTGTATTGAATCAGGTTCTCTGAGGGTATTTGGGTGGCCCCTTTCAATGATGTGATGTACTTCTCTGCTGGAGGACAGGTTTCAGAGTGGTATCCGCAAAAAGAACAAGGAGTACTTGTGGTACTTTAGAGACTAACAAATTTATTTGAGCATAAGCTCATAAGGTGAGCTATTATCAGCAGGAGAAAAAAAAATTTGTGTAGTGATAATGAGAATGGCTCATTTCAAACAGTTGACAAGAAGGTGTGAGCAACAGCAGGGGAAAATTTAGCATGGGGAAATAGATATCAGTTTGTGTAATGACCCAGCCACTCCCAGTCTTTATTCAAGCCTAAATTAATGGTACCCAGTTTGCAAATTAATTCCAGTTCAGCAGTTTCTCGTTGTAGTCTGTTTTTGAAGTTTATTTGTTGAATAATTGCCACTTTTAGGTCTGTTACTGAGTGATCAGAGGCCATCCTGATTATCACTACAGAAGCTTTTTTTCTCCTGCCGATAATAGCTCACCTTAACTGATCAGTCTCTTAGAGTTGCTATGGCAACCCCATATTTTCATGTTCTCTGTATCTCTCTCTATATATATCAATCTATCTATCTATATATAATATATGTATATCCTCCTACTGTATGTTCCGCTCTATGCATCTGATGAAGTGGGTTCTAGCCCATGAAAGCTTATGCCCAAATAAATGTGTTAGTCTCTAAGGTGCCACAAGTACTCCTCGTTCTTTTTTCTTTACTGGAGTGTCCTTATATAGCAAAGGTGATTTTGAGTGTGTTAAGGTGTGTATCCCGGACTTTCTACTCAAAGCATATTCTGTGGTATCTGAGTGCCTGGCTGTGGATAACAGTGTCTTTTTGGGATGGTTACCGGATGTATGAAGGTAGATATCATGATCTGTGTGGTTAGCTGCAGTGATCTTGACTACTATTGATTCATCTTCAATATATTTCACTTTGGTAAGGTGTTCAAAAGGTTTGGACTTGTTGCCTTTGTAAAATCAGCTCAATCAATCCACAGAAAAGATATAAAAGGGAATAAACATGAATAAAAATATAATGCAAACACAATAGTATAATTTTAAAGTTCAGAGTCTTCAGGGCAGACTACTTAAATGCATTTTAGGAACTTTTATCAGTATTAAATACTTCTATAAGACTTCCTTTGCAATGGAAGAGGTAAAGCAGCAGCTTCCAATGCCATTTATTTATACTGAATAGTTAGTTACTTCATGAGACTTCATTAAAGTCAATGGGATTAAGTTGATAATCACTGTAAGAGCATCAAAATGAGTAGTATTTAGGTGTACAGGTATTTTTGTACTAACCTGAGGCATATTGCTTATCAAGGACAATTCAAATAGTGAAATCAGAGAACAGAGATTGTTGTTATTAAACTATTTATTTTCCAACCCTATTCTTTAGATGAGAAATTTTCTTTAAAGAACAAAAAAAATGCCAATAATCTTTTAGCATTATTGTCAAACATCCATTATTTGAGGCAGTATGGGCTGCTTGAAGAGGAGATAGTTTTATCTATAACTATAAAACCCTATTCTCGGACCTGTGAGTCTATCCTGATAAAGGATATTTCATCACCACAATAACATTCTTTATTTCAGTGTGCTTCGGTTGTGAAGGATTTAGCTGCATTTCATCTTTTCAAGAGACAGGCAGTTCTTATAAAATGAATTATTCCCAACATAAATAAGATTTCCAAGTGCTTCAAATGCTTTTGGTTACCTCTTCAACTATGTCAGGTGTTTCTTTCAATAACAAAATTTAAAAGACACATTGCCAAAATTGATTTTTGTTTTCTTTATTTGCTATTTTGCTTTCCCAAAAAGTCTTTTTCATAGAGTTGCTCACAGTAACATGGCCTGAAAAAATATATAACTATTTTTTCTTATGATAGAACTTTACCTAAAGAACATTTTTCCACTGGTTTTTGAAATGTAGCATTTGCAGTTCCATCTAACTTTGGAAACGCATATTTTGAGAGAGCGATTTGCCTTATAGCATCAAGATTTACAAGTTACCATCATAATTATCTTTACATTTCTAACAGGGATTTGATAAAGAAACTGTATATTTGTTAGGCATGAGTTGGTTCCCTAGTTGATTGACTCAGTGGTAGGGAGGTTGTACTTTTGAATCAGGAGGATCAAAACATGACCACTGTCACTGTGAAGTTCCAAGTAGACCTGTACATGACCATTGTCTTTAATTACATTAGTATTACCACATGACCCTTGCCTTAGTCAATGCACTACTGGAGAGTGGTCAGTGTATTTTTATATGTATTTTTATCCCCACTTCTAAACGAATGAATTACTGCCTTATCTTCTACATGCCATCCAACCTCCAAGTTGAAGACCAAGAACTTTTTAAAGCAGCATCCGTGCAAATTCAGAGCAATGGCACTGACTTCAGTAGATTTTACACTGTGGCAATTACAAAGAGAATTTAGCCATCCATGAAGGGGCACACTCTCACACTGGTGGAGAGGATACTAACGAGCACCTTTGGGCCTGTTCAACAACAAGGAGGTGCACCTGCAAGGCTTGTTCTGCTTGGAGGGGGGGGGGGGGGGGGGGCTTAAAAGAAAAAACCTGTCACAGGAAGGAGTGGTGAACAGGAACAAGGCTGCCCTGCCTCAGACAGCTATGAGGAACACAGAAGCAAGCCTCACTGCTCCCAAAGCTGCATGATGCAGCCTCAGAGCAGTCTGCCCCATGAGGAGGGGCTGGAGGTAGACCCAATTTAGACTAAGCCCAAAGAGTTGACCCTGGAAGACTGCCTGATATCCGGGTCACTCTTCCCTCTCTTTATTTCCCTATCGACTCCTCTCTTCCATAAGGGAAGAAAAAGGGGATAGGACTTTTATTTTGTTTGTTTCCTCCAAGAACCCCCTTGGGTGTCTGATATGGGGATGAGACTGGGGGATGGGGAAGAGAAAGACAGTATAAGGACCTGAAGCAGATTCTGGAGGGACTGGAGGGAACCCCTGCCTCCCACACCATCTTTTTTCCTATCCCTGCCTTTGAGTGTACATACAATTCAGAGAATCTGACCCCATTTTCTGAATATGATGTTAGGGCCTAAATCTGCAAGGTGCATTGCATGTTATCAACTCCCACTGATTTTTAATAACATATTCATAGATTCATAGATTCATAGATTCTAGGGCTGGAAGGGACCTCGAGAGGTCATCGAGTCCAGCCCCCTGCCCTCATGGCAGGGCCAATTACTGTCTAGACCATCCCAGATGGGCATTTATCTAACCTACTCTTAAATATCTCCAGAGATGGAGATTCCACAACCTCCCTGGGCAGTTTATTCCAGTGTTTAACCACCCTGACAGTTAGGAACATTTTCCTAATGTCCAACCTAAACCTCCCTTGCTGCAGTTTAAGCCCATTGCTTCTTGTTCTATCCTCAGAGGCTAAGATGAACACGTTTTCTCCCTCCTCCTTATGACACCCTTTTAGATACCTGAAGACCGCTATCATGTCCCCTCTCGGTCTTCTCTTTTCCAAACTAAACAAACCCAATTCCTTCAGCCTTCCTTCATAGGTCATGTTCTCTAGACCCTTAATCATTCTTGTTTCTCTTCTCTGGACCCTCTCCAATTTCTCCACATCTTTCTTGAAATGCGGTGCCCAGAACTGGACACAATACTCCAGTTGAGGCCTAACCAGCGCAGAATAGAGCGGAAGAATGACTTCTCGTGTCTTGCTCACCACATATCTATTAATGCAGACCAGAATCATGTTTGCTTTTTTTGCAACAGCATCACACTGTTGACTCATATTTAGCTTGTGGTCCACTATAACCCCTAGATCCCTTTCTCCCATACTCCTTCCTAGACAGTCTCCTCCCATTCTGTATGTGTGAAACGGATTGTTCCTACCTAAGTGGAGCACTTTGCATTTGTCCTTATTAAACTTCATCCTGTTTACCTCTGACCATTTCTCCAATTTGTCCAGATCATTTTGAATTATGACCCTATCCTCCAAAGCAGTTGCAATCCCTCCCAGTTTGGTATCATCTGCAAACTTAATAAGCGTACTTTCTATGCCAATATCCAAGTCGTTGATGAAGATATTGAACAGAGCCGGTCCCAAAACAGACCCTTGCGGAACCCCACTTGTTATACCTTTCCAGCAGGATTGGGAACCATTAATAACTACTCTCTGAGTACAGTTATCCAGCCAGTTGTGCACCCACCTTATAGTAGCCCCATCTAAGTTGTATTTCCCTAGTTTATTGATAAGAATATCATGCGAGACCGTATCAAATGCCTTACTAAAGACTAGGTATACCACATCCACTGCTTCTCCCTTATCCACAAGACTCGTTATCCTATCAAAGAAAGCTATCAGATTGGTTTGACATGATTTGTTCTTTACAAATCCATGCTGGTTATTCCCTATCACCTTACCACCTTCCAAGTGTGTGCAGATGATTTCCTTAATTACTGCTCCATTATTTTCCCTGGCACAGAAGTTAAACTAACTGGTCTGTAGTTTCCTGGGTTGTTTTTATTTCCCTTTTTATAGATGGGCACTATATTTGCCCTTTTCCAGTCTTCTGGAATCTCTCCTGTCTCCCATGATTTACCAAAGATAATAGCTAGAGGCTCAGATACCTCCTCTATTAGCTCCTTGAGTATTCTAGGATGCATTTCATCAGGTCCTGGTGACTTGCAGGCATCTAACTTATCTAAGTGATTTTTAACTTGGTCTTTTTTATTTTATCTTCTAAACCTTCCCAGACTTCTCAGTGAAGACCGAAACAAAGAAGTCATTAAGCATCTCTGCCATTTCCAAGTTTCCAGTTACTGTTTCTCCCTCCTCACTGAGTAGTGGGCCTACCCTGTCCTTGGTCTTCCTCTTGCTTCTAATGTATTGATAAAACGTTTTCTTGTTTCCCTTTATTCCTGTAGCTAGTTTGAACTCATGTTGTGCCTTTGCCTTTCTAATCTTGCCCCTGCATTCCCGTGTTGTTTGCCTATATTCATCCTTTGTAATTTGTCCAAGTTTCCATTTTTTATATGACTCCTTTTTATTTTTTAGATCTTGCAAGATCTCGTGGTTAAGCCAAGGTGGTCTTTTGCCACATTTTCTATCTTTCCTACCCAGCGGAATAGTTTGCTTTTGGGCCCTTAATAGTGTCCCTTTGAAATACTGCCAGCTCTCCTCAGTTGTTTTTCCCCTCAGTCTTGATTCTCATGGGACCTTACCTATCAGCTCTCTGAGCTTACCAAAATCCGCTTTCCTGAAATCCATTGTCTCTATTTTGCTGTACTCCCTTCTACCCTTCCTTAGAATTGTGAACTCTGTGATTTCATGATCACTTTCACCCAAGCTGCCTTCTACTTTCAAGTTCTCATTGAGTTCCTCCCTATTTGTTAAAATCAAATCTAGAACAGCTTCCCCCCTAGTAGCTTTATCAACCTTCTGAAATAAAAAGTTGTCTGCAATGCAGTCCAAGAACTTATTGGATAGTCTGTGTTATTTTCCCAACATATATCTGGATAGTTGAAGTCCCCCATCACCACCAAATCTTGGGCTTTGGATGATTTTGTTAGTTGTTTAAAAAAAGCCTCATCCATCTCTTCCACCTGGATAGGTGGCCTGTAGTAGACTCCTAACATGACATCACCCTTGTTTTTTACCCCTTTTAGCCTAACCCAGAGACTCTCAACACTTCCGTCCCCTATGTCCATCTCCACCTCAGTCCAAGCGTGTACATTTTTAATATATAAGGCAACACCTCCTCCCTTTTTCCCCTGTCTGTCCTTCCTGAGCAAGCTGTACCCATCCATACCAACATTCCAATCATGTGTATTATCCCACCAAGTTTCGGTGATGCCAACAATGTCATAGTTGAATTTATTTATTAGCACTTCCAGTTCTTCCTGCTTATTACCCATACTTCTCGCATTTGTATACAGGCATCTAAGATACTGATTTGATCTTGCCTCTCAGTTTTGCCCTGACCCTCCTATCTCTTTGTCATTAGCGCCCACGCCCCCTCCTACTTCCGACCCATCTCCCAGGTCCCCATGTTCTCCACTTACCTGTGGGCTTTGCTCACCTGTCCCTGTCGAATCTAGTTTAAAGCCTGCCTCACTAGGTTAGCCAGTCTGTATCCAAATAGGGTCTTTCCCCTCCTCGAAAGGTGAACGCCTTCTGTGCCTAGCAGTTCTTCCTGGATTAGCATCCCGTGGTCGAGGATGCCAAAGCCCTCCTGGTGACACCATCTTCGCAGCCAGGCATTCACCTCCATGATGCACCTGTCTCTGCCCATGCCCCTACCTTTGACAGGAAGGATCGAAGAGAATACCACCTGTGCTCCAAACTCCTTCACCCGTACTCCCAGAGCCCTGTAGTCACTCTTGATCTGCTCAGTTTCACACCTCGCAGTATCATTTGTGCCCACATGGATGAGTAGCATGGGGTAGTAGTCAGAGGGCCGGATAATCCTTGACAATGCCTCCGTAACATCTCGGATACGGGCCCCCGGCAGGCAGCATACCTCCCGAGATGAAATGTCAGGGCGACAGATGGGCACCTCCGTCCCCCTCAGCAGATAGTCTCTGACCACCACTACCCTATGTTTCCTATTCGCAGTGGTGGCAGCAGACTTCCCAGCCTTAAGGGTACGCGGCTTCTCCTCCTTTGCTGTAGGGGGATATTCCTTCTCTCCTGTATCAAAAAGGGCATAACGGTTTCCTATTACCACGGCGGCAGGGTTTGGAGCAGGGGCAGAGCACTGCCTGCTGCCAGAAGTAACCAGCTGCCAGTGTCCACCCTGAGCCATTTCCTCCTCCACCAGTGGTGTGTCAGCAGTCCTGTGTACTGGGACCTCAGCTGTCTCCACATGGAGACTGTCCAGGAATTGTTCATGGACTTGGATGCTCCTCAATCTAGCCACCTCCTCCTGTAGCTCTCCCACCTGCTGCCTGAGAGATTCCACCAGCAGGCACCTGTCACATTAGATGGTCCCCCCAGCCTGGATATCTGTAAGTGGGAATTGCAAGTTACAGTCCCTGCAAAACCACACCAGGATCTGGGTAGAAGCATCCATGTTCAGGCACTCTGTCTGGCTACAGGCGCAGGTGGAGGAGACAGAAGCAGTGCTGGCACAGGTGTTGTGGGCCTTCCTAACCATCATAGGCCTCCCTCTGTCAAACTCCCTCTCAAACACTCAAGGGAACAGGGTCAGGCACTCAGTCCCAACTGCCACAACAGCTGAAACTGAAATCACCTGAAATCAGAATAAAAAATTTAAATTCAAACAGTCAAACACACACACTCCCATCAACAGCTAGTACTCACTCTCACCTGGTAGACTGTTCATGCCATTATTTATTATTGCTTGGCCCAAAAAGGTTAAGCATGGGTTTATTAAAGGTGCTTAAGGGTTCACAAACATTTTCCACAGGTGCCTGGAAATTGTCTGAAGATTTAGCAAACATCAAACATAACTCCAGAAATCAGACACCACATGTGGCACAATTCATGGGATATGTCAGTTTTTAAATTTATATATAAAGTATCCAAACAACTCTACTATTATTTGAGAAATAGTAGAAATTTGGATATTAAAGGCTGTGTCATAATACATGAGCCCAAAGGGGCGTAGTTACTCTTGCATGGTTTACTTAATTCTGGCATTCCTTCACTTCTAAGTAAAGCTGGTTGGGAATTTTTTGACTAAACAGGTTTTTTTTGTTTGGCTTTATTTTGGTCAGAAAATGCCAATTAGTCAAAACTGAAACTTTTGAAAAGGATCAGTTTTGACAAAACTTTTATCGGGAAGGTTTTTCAGTCCAGGATGAAATTTCTGATGTCAGAGAGGATATGCTACCTCAGGATAGCCAATAGATATATGGAGACCCATGTTTAAGTTGTTGCTGTGCATGATTTCAAGCGGGTACTTGAACCTCCCATGTGAGTGCCCAAACCACAGGGCTATTGGCTAAAATTGGGTGCAGGAGGTCTCTTTCTCATATATTCTTTTTTCACAAAAAATGTTTTTGAGAAGGTTCAGCCTCTTCCCCGATGCAGAATGGGAATAACTTTGAAATCAAGAACATTTTTGTGACACTGGAAAAATGTTTCCAGCCCAATTCTACTTCTGAGTACTTAACTGTTTTACCATAACTGTCTTTCAACATAGGGTTTTTAAATGGAGTTATTATAAAAGCTTCGTTTCTAACTTACCTAAGAACATGTTTTAGATATTTGTTTTAATTGGGGCCTACATGCAACACAAGTATCTTAACTTTACTTCAAAGGAAACTGTCCCCAAGTCAAAAAGAATGCAGGACAGTGCTGCATCTATGTTTCCCTTCTGGGGAAGGAGCGCAAATTGCAGTATTTAGCAGCATGAATCCCTGCCCATTCAGTCTAGACTTTATTTTGCTCCAAAAATTGGGATGGGGAGGGTGTCCTTGGATCAATTAAACCTCCCAGGTAGGGTGACCAGACGTCCTGATTTTATAGGGACAGTCCAGATTTTTGGGTCTTTTTCTTATATAGGCTCCTATTACCCCCCACCCCCGTCCCGATTTTTCACATTTGCAGTCTGGTCACCCTACTCCCAGGCTGCTGTTTTGTGGAGACTTGTGAACACCAACCTGGGAACATCCATATGAATGTGTAGAGCATGGCCTACAGGAGCACCTCCAGAGCTTTCCCCAAAAAGGAGTTGTTGATGATGATATGAAAAGATAGATAAGCCTCTAAGTTTCCAGCAAAGCCACCCAAAATGCTGCACTTCCCAATGCACAGTATGTCAGCTAGGTTAATTCACACTCCCATGTTTAACAGAATCTGGAGCGGTTGCTTTTCTCACATCCATTATATATAGAGTGAATAAAGGAAAATGCATATAGCAGTTGCATGAACATGATGTTGCTACTGGTGCAAAGGCACAGCATGTCAAACTCTCTCAATTTGCATAGCAATTAGTATATGAGAACAAGCTGTCAAACGGAACACAGACAAATCTGATCTGAAAATAAATTTCATGCTGGGGTTATTAAGGTGTTATTAGAAACATAGCTAAGTGAAAAACAAGATTCTAACGCAATATTGAGCCTGATCCACCACTGTGTTCCTTCAGCTTTACACTGGTTTACTGATTTCAATGGAATTGCACCAGTATAAAACTAAATAAGTAACTATAGTGATGAATTATATCATGCTTCAAAAGGGAAATCGTCTAGAAATCTCACAGCTGCCTGAAATGACAACCTCTCAAACTCTTCACACAACCTGAAGCCATGCCCCCCCCCCCCCAGACAAACAGGAGCTGGGGTACAGGTGAGAACTAGTAGAAGCTCAGTTAGAGGGAATGTGACAACATGCTTTTTAAATTCTGCTTTCTGCTTATTCTTCTCATGTGATTTTTGGCCATAGTTCAATTTGATTGCAACGCTTGGAGGTTCTTTCCTGCTGTGCATTGAAAGGATGTTAGACTTGGTTGGCAAATAAACTTATGTTTAAAAGTACATGAATATCTGGTAGAAATTAACTAGCTAAACGGCTATTTAATATGCATGAGTATTCTGATGTGTCCTGGGACTTTCCTAGAAAAAAATATTGTTCATCACATATGACTGTCATGGTGAGCAATATATTTAACTAGAGAAAAAGTGTTATTGCTAATCAGAACAGACAGAGGAGACCTTTAATGTAAATTACCATTTCTTACTCTCATTCAATGGGAAATTTTCAATCCGATGTCAGGTTCTGTGCGATGGAACATTATAAAATATTAACATCTGCATATTAAAATTTCAAAACTCAATATGTAATTTGTACTTCAGAAAATGTCATCTTGTGTTTTATGAGTTTTCTCTCTATACTTACACATTTCATGTATTTTTAGGTGCATAGGGTCCAATTCTATCATTTACGATGTATCTGGGGTCCTCTGCACCCAGGCAGAGTTCAACTGAAGTTAATGGGCCTCTGTATGGGTGTAGGAGTCCATCCATGTGTTCTACACTGAAGGATCAGGACCATATTCTGTTCTAGGCTACATAAAATGTACATTATGTCTCCAAAAAGTATTTTGTAAATTTTAGATTATACAGTTCAGATATTTTTAGTTTTCTTTTGATTTGAAAGACGGTATGACACACTATTCAAATCAGTTGAAACTTTTTTTCCTCTTGGGATTCAACTAGCTTTGGTTATCTGAGTAATGTACAGTAAATAATACTGATTATTTTCTTAAATATGTTCTGTTCATTACCCACTTCCGCATAGTTCTTTAGCTTGAATGGAGTGTGCTTCAAGTAAAGTACCAAGGGTCAAATCCAGGCCTTACTGAAGTCAATGGGAGCTTTGCCATTGACTTCAATAGGAACAGAATTTCACCTATTCAATTTGAACCGTTGAATCAAATCAATTATATAACTTTTCTGGGACAGAGAGTTAGAAGGTCTAGTCATATATTAATCCTTTTTCAACAGGGCCAGAATTTCAACACAAAAAGATAACTGTTGAACAGAATCATTTGAAATTGCTAGTAGACTAAGGTATTCATTCTGTGTGTGTTGCTGTTTTGTTTTTGTAACTGTATAAAACAAAATTCCAAATAAGAATAGAATTTAGTCATTAGAAACTGTGCAGCCAAGCATAGATTTATTTGTACTCAACTCTTTTGCTGGAAGAGAATGGGAGAGTTTGAGTTCAATATTTAAATTTCTGTAACTATATAATTCCTTGTCATTAAATTGCAGGGTATTATAGCCATTACGGCTAGTAAGGGGACAGTGAAGTGAAGGTAATCAATGCTCTTCCTGAATCAATGCAAGTCAAACCCCCTATCATTTAACTATAATGATTCTCTGTGAACCATATTATTATTAGATATAGAAGCCTATACAGGCTTATCAACATTAGTATTTACGTTCTTATTATCATTCTCCATTTGAGATCGCAGTAGGAAAGTACAGAATAAAAATATTTTCTTTACCTCTAAGAACATGATCAGAAGTAAAAAAAATCAACCATCCAAATTTTGGGAGCTGAGGGTGGGATCCAGTTAGGTGTGGTTAGAAAGAGCAAAAAACATTACAGAGGAGGGAACCTAAGAAATAAACAGAAGTGAGGAGCCAAAGACAAAATGAGAGTGAGACAGTTGAGCAGAATATATGTAATTAAATATTATTGTTCTCCTACAATGTACATAGACAAATTGTTCTAAAAGGATTAACCAATACATGGAAATGCATGAGACATAAAGATGGACTATTAAGGGCCGCAGAGCAAGAGGACAAGTGGAATTTCTCTGTCAGGATATCTGGAGTGGTTCATGACAGTGAGTGCCATCCTTAGAGCTGACTGTCAAAAAGCAGGGAAGTGTTGTAGGTGGGTGACCAAAATTAAGAGCTGTTCTTCTGTGTAAGCTTGAAAGCTTGTCTCTTTCACCAGCAGAAGTTGGTCCATTAAAAGATATTGCCTCCCCCACCTTGTCTCTCTAAAAAGCAGGGCAGACATCCCAAATTGGTTGTATGTTCTAGAATTAGATTTCACCAACCTAGTAACAAGTGTGAACTCGTGAAGCACTACAACAGTCTTACCACTGAGTTACAGACATTCCCTTTGGGCATTCCAGTCTGTCTTGCCACCCAGGCTAGCTGAACTCAGTGATAGCTGGTTGAAATACACCAAAAGTCACAAAAGATTCAGGTTGCTTCCAGTTCTAAGAGACCAGTCACTTACCCCAGGTCAAGTTGTACCTCAGATCTCACACCAAAGACACTGGTTGTAGCCAATCCTACAGTGAATTAGCTAAGGATTTATTAACTTGGGGGAAAAAATGAGTGTGTTATTTACATGTTAAGGTAGCAACACATATACACAAATGAGTTATAGTCTATGATTCCAAAAGGTGACAGAGTTGTAGTAATCTGTCAGCACTGAATGTCTTTTAGGGCTAGCCAGGTACCTCTGTTTCCTAGTGCCTGCCCTGTGAGAGTCCAAACAGCAAAACACAATTTTCATGTCAGCTATCTTTATTTCCTTCCTCAGAATTCAGGCTGATGGGACGAGCTTTCTTGCATATAGCACCTTAATGGGTGTGAGAAAGCCATTAACTAAGTCTTTGTATCATGATTAAGGCTACATTTTAGTCAAGGGGTATTTTTAGTAAAAGTTAAGGACAAGTCACAGGCAGTAAACAAAAATTCACGGCCCGTGACCTGTCCATGACTTGTACTATAACCCCCTGACTAAATCTTGAGTGCTCTGGGCCAGGAGGCAGCCCGGGGCACCACGGGTGCTTTGGGGCACTGGGTGGCCTGGGGCACTGCAGGTGCACCAAAAGACAAGAGAGGTGAATAGTTGCTCTGGTTCTTAGCCACAGATAAGTCGCTTCTATGAGGAGCTGCATGTGATTTGAGGTGGCGACCCCACCACTACCCCAGAATGCTCCATGGATACCTCCCAGGAGCCCCGGGCGACCTTGGGCAACAACGAGGAGGACACTATTGATGAGGAAGAGAAGGAGGAGGAGGAGAATGCACAGCAGGCAAGCAGAGGATTCATTCTCCCCGATAGCCAAGAACTTTTTTTTAACTCTGGAGCCCATCCCCTCACAGGACCAATTGTCAGCGGAGTATGATGCCAGGGAAGGCAACTCTGGTAAGTACGCATTTTCAATCAAACTGTAGGGGTTACATGCTATTATTTTTAATGTTGAATCTGAATTTAAAACTTGAGATAGATTACAAGTTATCGGCGGCTTCTCCAGCTATGTGGAGGGTGCTCTCCGAAAAAGACTGTTTTGTGTGGCCGGCGATGGCCTGGGAATCCTCCCTTGAGATCTTTAAGAAGCTTTCATGGAGATACTCTGCAATCCTTTGCACAAGGTTTCTGGGAAGGGCTGCCTTATTTCATCCACCACAGTAGGACACTTTCCCATGCCACTCCAGTATTAACTCTTCTGACATCATTGTGGCACACAGCATGGCAGCATAAGGACCAGGTCTGTACCCAAATGCTTGCAGAATCTGCTCCCTTTCTGCCTCTGTTATATGATACTGTATAAGATCACCTAGGGGAAAGGGCAGAAGTTTTAAATGCTAGCCCTTAAACCGCAAGCAATTCGATAAGTAATCCGCCCCTGTTTGTTGAACTCTGGGTCACACAACCACACTTTTCTGAGCTTGCCCTGTTTGTGGTTGGAAGGGATCACCGCATATTTCAGCCAGCATTTAAAAAAATTGCGGGGGGGGGGGAGGGGCATGACACTTCCTATTTGTCTTCCTTCCATCTCAACCCAGTGCCGCTTTTGTAACAATCAAACTATTTGTGGGGCTTTACACTGGTGCCTGTCCTCAAGCTCCATCCAGGTTTCTGTGGGAAAGGGGGTTGTGCTGAGGTTGCAACCATTGATTCCAAGGATGTCTTAACAAAGGCTGCAGCACAAGACATCTCGCCCATGCCTCATGGCCTTACTCACCATGGCTGTAGCAGCAAACCGATTCTTGCAATAGCCAGTGGTTGTGATTACATTGTGGCTTACAGGGAAGTGCATTGAGAGGTGTTTCTTTTATAAAAAAGATTTAAACTTACACCAGAAACAATGTATGCACTGTCAATGCTACCCTTGTGCTTTGTATTCTTTGCAGCTGAAACCTTGTCCGTAGGCACCCGGGACAGAGACTTTCCCAGATTAGAAGGCAGAAAAAGAAGATTTGGGAGGACATGTTCAATGAGTTAGTGCATGCCTCTGAGAGTGACAAGACAGAGCTCAGCACATGGAGAATTGCACTGTCGGAGAGCATGCACAATGACCGCAAAGACAGAACAGGGAACAAGAGCATGACACGCAGGATGAGATGGTATGACTCCTTTGCATTCAACTCCAGGGGAGGGTACAAGGACTAGAAGGCACCCATTCCCACAGCTTTGATTGTTATTGCAGTGCAATTGTAAGCAAGCTGTCCTTGTTTCTACCCCCCGCCCCGCAGTGTTATCAGCCCTTTTGCCCCAGGTTATTTTACTTTTCTTTGCTGTCTCTCAGTGTTTGTGAGCATAACACAAATTAATAGATTGAGGTGAAAAGGCTCTTTATTCATTGAGCACACAGTGGTTAGCAGGGATGTAGTTTACAGGGGACTACATGAAATGAACGGGACAGCTAAGTAAGGAACAACACACAAGTGTCACATTACTGTGGGTCATTGATGAAATTAATTTTCAAAGCCTCACAAAGATGCAATATGCCTCAATGTGGTCTTCTTATTGCCCTGGGTCTGGCTTCTCCAAAATTGGCTGCCAGGCGATCTGCTTCCACCCCCAGCCTGCCGGAAACTTTTCTCCCTTTATTTCACAGATAATAGCACACAGCAAAAACAATGGGGATATTGCTTTCACTGAGGTCTACCCTAGTAAGCAAACTATGCCAGCGGGCTTTTAAACATCCAAAGGAACATTCCATCACCATTCTGCATTTTCTCACCCTATGGTTGAACTGCTCCTTACTGCTGACCAGGCTGCCTGTGTACGGCTTCATGAGCCATGGGAGCAAGGGGTAGGCTAGGTCTCCCAGGATTACGATTGGCAATTCAACATCACCAATGGTTATTTTGCAGTCTGGAAAGAAAGTTCCTGCTTGCATATTTCTGAAAAGACTGGAGTTCCTAAAGATGTGTGCGTCATGTTTCTTTCCCGACCATTCCACATTGGTGTTGGTGAAACAGCCCCTGTGATCCATCAGCGCTTACAACACCATTGAGAAGTACCCCTTTAATTTATGTACTCGTTAGCACGGTGGTCTGGTGCCAAGATAGGGATATGAGTTCTGTCTATCGCTCCACCACAGTTAGGGAACCCCATCACAGCAAAGCAACCAACTATGTCCTGCACATTTCCCAGTGTCATTACCCTTCTTAGCAGAAGTCTTTTGATTGTCCTGGCAACTTGGATCACAGCAGACCCCACGGTAGATTTACTCATTCCAAACTGATTCCCCACAGCAGCAGTCTGGCATTGAAAGCTTCTACAGAGCTATCGCCACTCGCTTCTCAACTGTCAGAGCAACTCTCATTTTAGTATTGCTGTGCTTCAGAGCTGGGGAAAGCCCTTCTCACAGTTCCATGAACGTGGCCTTGCGCATTCAAAAGTTCTGCAGCCATGGCTCATCAACCCATAGCTGCAGAACTATACAGTCCCACCAGTCAGTGCATGTTTCCTGGGCTCAGAAGCGGCACTACACTATGTCAAGGTGATGCGCAACAGTTGCCAGCGTCTGCGAATTGCTCCACTCCATGCCTTCCAGAAGGACTGTTTGCAGTGGCATCACATTGCTCTGTGCGGCGTCTCCTGCTTCAGCTAAGCAAATACTGCAGGATAAGGCATCAGGTGTTTGCAATGCTCACAGCAACAGTGTACAGCTAGGCGGGGGTCCATGCTTGCCATGCTATGGCATCTGAGTGGGTAACCCAGCCTTAGGAAAAAGGAACAAAAAAGGCTTGGTTTGTTTGCCATTGACCTCAGGGAGTGAGTGAGGGAGGTGCATCGTGAGACACTAATGCCATGTTCCTATAACCACCCATGCAAATGTTTTGGTCCCAGGAGGCATTGCAAGCCCAACTCATCATTCCACTTGGCTCCATGCACTGTGGGATAGCTACCCACAGAGTAGCACTCCGTGAGTCGATGCAAGCCCTGCTAGTGAGGATGCACTCCGACGACACAATGTGCATAGAGTGGACATGCAAAATGACTTGCTTAAATCAAAGGATCAATGTTGACTTAAATAAAATTGATCTACATTTGTAGTGTAGACATACCCTTAGGATGAATCAGGTAGAGCAGGGACTTGAGCCTGACTCTCTAAAGTCTCAAGTGAAGGCCCTGATCCCTAGGCTACTCCTCTCTCTGCTCCACTTTGTAGAAATAGTTAAATATTCACAGAGCCAGAGAAAATTATTATATGTCCAGAACACTCACCTGGGTTAGGGGTGAGCTACATTCAAGACCCTACTCCGAATCAGGGAGAGCAGGGACTTGAATGTAGGTCTCCCACATCCCAGGTGGGTTCCTGAACCATTGAACTATTGGCTATACTAGGGTAGGGTACTCTTTCACTGGGAACATTTCACAGGTTGAGAGAGAAAGTTTTGCGCAAACCAATACATTTCTATTGAAACATTTCAGTATCAATAAATTGGCATTTTCTGCCCTTCTCTCCTCCAAAAAAGTTTAATTGAAAAATTCCCAACCAATTCTACTGTTAATGCACTGATGGCTTGCCATCATGTAATTTAAGAAATATATAGTAGTTGAAGTTCAGTAAAAATAATGGTGTGTGCTTCAGACCTCAGTTGAGCAAGATACTAACACAAAAGTCGTCCTATCAGTCATTTATTCCCATGTTTAAAATTACTCACATGATTAAGTCACATGCAGAATCAGTATTTTACACAGCACTTTTCATTAGAGGAGCTCAAAGGTCTACAGAAAGCAGAACAATATCCTCCTTTTAGAGATAGAGAAAACGAGGCACAGAGTGCCTGACTTACCCATAGTCACACAGCAAGTGAGGGCAAGGCTGAAAAGAGCTCCATTCCCTTGCTGTAATCGCCAGCCCACACTCCCTCTCCAAGATAGATTTAGACAAATCTTATAGAAAATGGTGACATAAGCATACTGACTGATAACACACACTGAGATCTATTGACGTGAATCTCTTTATTAACCTATTGGTCAAAAAAAATGGTCTCTGCTCCTGTCAGTTGTTTAAGAATTAATGTCTCCAGATACCCTTAAACTGCATAATAAAAGACAGGCAAAGGGCATCAAAATAGGGTAAAATGCCTTGAAAATTGAACACTGTAAATTATATTTAGTACAGCAACAAAAAGGCTGGAGTTTATAAAAACAGCTGTGCTGGTCAAGTATTGGCGATTACTTCGCAAGCGGGGAGAAAAATAAATCTGAGAAAGCATTTTCTCCTCTCTCTCTCCCTTGGGCAAAGTATCAGCACGTAAGTGAAATCCACTAGTTTATGGGCTTGTTCTAAACTATAAACAAGGAAAACAAAGCAAAAACACCCTCAACTTAATAGCAGCTCAAGTTGGAAATCTTATATATGCCAAATGAGTTAAAAAAAAAAAAGAGAGAGAATGTTGAGTAGATGGAGATTGCTGAGGAGAAAGGAAGCAGTGAGATTTCAGACTGACTAGGGGAAAGGAAATGACAACTCAGAAGCTACTGTGAGATGAAGTATGACAGAACAGTTTGGGTCTAATAAATCTGCAAAAATGGGTAAGACAAGTTAAGCAAAGCTCATGGAAACTGCAGATGCAAACAGAAACAAATGGGATTCAAAGTCACTTAAGGAAACTAGGTCTAATGAGATGACCTAGAGTAGCGGACCTCAAACTTCCTGTTCAAGAAATCTTTTAAATATGGTTCAAAAATTTGCAACTCATCTCCCTCTACTTACTCACTTAGTAATTTAATTAAAGTGCCCTGCCCCTCCTCTCCTTGTACACACTTGCTGGGGTTACTCTAGCCAGCTCAGCACAGACTGGGATTTTCCCCCAGAAGAAGAGGCCAAAGAGTATCGTCCCTTGGGGAAAAAATATTTAAACACACATACTATTTTGTGTAATATTATGGGGAGGAGGAAAGAATCATATTAAAATTCAGAGATAAAGTTAACCCTTGTAGGGACAATGTAAGCAGCAACCAGAGAAAAGGATGACATCCACCAGAGGCTGAGAAATTCACATGCTCACAAGAATTTACTGTATGCAAGAAACTTTACATACATTAATTATTTTTAAATGCCAGCATATTATAACAGACATCTTACTAGCCCACTTGTTCATTTTCTCTTCCTTCTTGCCATGCTACTCCCTCATTCTATTTTTTCTATTGCATCTCTTGTATTGTTTCCCCGCTCCTTTCAGTGTCTGTCATCTCATTTTTCCTTTCATCTTCCTCATTACCCTTTCTTTTTCTTCTGTACCCTTTGTGGCACAAAAGGAGAGGCTAATATATGGCCCTATATGCTGAAAAGGCTATAATGGCCATATTGTCTATGAACATATTGTAGTAAACTCAATTTTGAGTTCTCTCTGCCTGAGGCTACTTTATATATCACACTCTGAAAACTCTGAGAACCATGAGATTACAAATTTAAGATTGCAATAAGAATAGGTCAAGTTTTCACCACATTACATGCTTATTGTAATCTTTTCTTCAAAGGAATGAATCTGTGTTGTGCCATTTTCTTTTCCCTTTGAGATTTTGGTCACTAAAATAAAATATCAACGTTTTAAATGTCTCAATCTGTGAAAGGTGCTTTATTATTTCAGCCTTTTCTAATAGTCCATATTTTGATTGTCCTGCCCCTCCACTCCACACACACTTTACAGGCTCACTAAACTGTGGAGAAATGTGCAGTGGCCAGCACAAAACGATGATCAAAGATTAAAAAATCAAAAGTTTCAAAGCCCACTTTCTTATTTAACATAATTCTTGAGATTATTAATTTTCCTCAGAGCTCATTCCTTCTCAGAGAGTGTAACGGACAGAAAAAGAGACTCAACATGATTCAGTGGTCTTCTAAATATTATTAGAAGAATGAGAAGCAATTCAAGGATAGAGTGAAGACTCAATGTCTCTGGTGAGTTACAACATTTGGGCAACACTTCATGCAAGAACTCCGCTCTGCTAAATTACTGAACAAAACTGGGGATGCGTTGCTACATATTAACTTTTCTGATAATCTTTTTAATCACTGTGTATACCTGCTGAACATAACATTGTAGATCATAAATTAGTCTCACCAAATCAAAACAATTCTGCTCTCCCTTTAAATGCAGAAGTTCTACTGCTGTCACTAGGTGATCTGTGCACACTGAGAGAAAAAATAGACTAGTACTACTTACACATCTGGAATAAATCTGCATTGCTCCATGGAAGCCAAAGGAGCTACACAGAATTATACCAGCTGAGGATCTGGTCGAGGGAAAAAAAGACAGATATTATTGATTCATCGCGGGAGGGATAGCTCAGTGGTTTGAGCATTGGCCTGCTAAACCCAGGGTTGTGAGTTCAATCCTTGAGGGGGCCATTTAGGGATCTGGGGCAAAAATTGGGGATTGGTCCTGCTTTGAGCAGGGGGTTGGACTAGATGACCTCCTAAGGTCCCTTCCAACCCTGATATTCTATGATTCTATCCAACGTCACAGAAAAAAATATGGGAAAGTGGGGAACAGAAGTCAGGTCTCTTGATTCCTATACCCCTCTCCGCTCTAACCATTAGGAAATGCTGCCTCAGGTTTCCTTCAGCAATTAACCCATACCAAGCCAAACAAATGGTAGGAGGCTATGGAGAGGTATCAGAAGGGAAAAAAATAGCAAGCCAGGTTCCAGGATTCTCCCTGATAATTTGGAAAATCAGGAGAAATATCCTGCATTTTAGAAGTGGAATCATAATTCAGTGGGTGAGTTTCTAATGGGGTCCTGCAGATATCAATCCTTGGTCCTACACTTAATATTTTTTTCTCAATGACCTGGAAGAAAACATAAAATAATCACTGTTAAAGATGGCAGAGGATACAAAACTGGGGAGGGGGGGGAGGAGGTGTGGTAAATAGTGAAAGTCACTGACACATAGCGATCTGGATCGTTTAGTAAACTGGGTGCAAGCAAACAATGTGTTTTTAATGAGGCTAAAGGTAAATGTACACATCTAGGAACAAAGAATGTAGTCCATGAATATGTTCCTGAATTAGGGATAAATCCATTCCTGTGGCAACCAGAAGACTAGGCCTAGACACCATTTAAGTCCTATTTTAAAAGCTCGAGTGAGTCTGAAGTGGTGCATGGTCCTTGTGCTGCATCTCTGCACAGGGATGAATGTCACCCTATTTGATCAGTTCTACAGCTGGTCAAATACTACTCTGCAATTATTTATAGTACATTCTATCTTTTCCACCAATAAGTCATTAGCTGGGAAATTCTCACATGCCCCACATCCCTCTTATTTGATCTGTTTCAACAAGATTCCTTTATCGTCTTTTCTACCTACCCGTGGTCAGTCTAAGGTACCTATCATCTGTCTCTTCAGTGGACACTCTCTGTGCAGCTTTGCTCTGTTTTGTATACAGGCGAGTCGCATCTTAGGCACATTTAATATGCGCGAATTCAGCTTTGCGCGGTCAGCAAAAACAGGGGGAAAAAAACAATTTTAAAACTGCATCGGTAGTGCGGGCGATTTCGCCCGCCATTCAACTCAATGAGTGTTTCACTATACGCGGTTTTCGCTTTATGCACTAACCGCGGAATGGAACCCCCGCATAAGATGAGACTTGCCTGTATTCATGTGAACGGTCTTTTCTTTAAAACGTAAAGAGAAAGTTTTCATAGAGATCTTCTGCAGCCAGATTAGTAACCACGAATGCAAGTGTGATGAACAAGAATACAAACAACAGAAGGCTGTAGTGTTGCAGCTGCTGGCCTCTTTTAGATTGTCCTTTTATGAAATATATGACGACTATAAGAAAGGGAGAAATGACTGTTGTGTTCTCAGTCACTAACTGTGCTTGGCAAACAGAAAGCAAGCAATGCTTAAACTGGAGAGCTATGTATTTTATATGTTTACAAAGTTTTTGACTTGTTTCTCATATAATTGCCTCTCTTGATATTGCAGTTTGACACATTTAGATAGAAAGAGTAAAGCAGACACTCCTGTCGCAGCTGATTTTTTAAAAAAATATTTATATTTTATTTTATTTATGATGGAATCAGGCATTAGTTCACTTTTTCTTTAATGACTACACCATCCATCAGTGAAAACTGAAATAACCACTTTTGATCCACTGCTGTTTTAGGCCTCTATCCTGTGTTAAAATTGAGCTATTTCAGAGAAAGCAGGGTAGAATGTGCCTATACTCTGTAGTCCTATGCAATATAATTCTCTCCCAGTGCAATTGGCCATCCGTTTTACCTATAACTTTCTAATGTTATTAAAACTAAAATACGTTGACAAGCAGAGGGCTAGATTCAGCCCAGTTTACTCACACCAAGTAGAACTTTACTCCATGAGCAATCCATCTACTCACTGTGGGAAAAGGTACTGGGATGTGATGGCAGGGATATTACATAAGATCAAACAAATCTTTAGCAAAAATTGAGTTACTAATTTTTTGTTCATAAAGAATACTGGGTTGGATTCATCAGCCTGTTTTGGCTATTTGCTCTGTTGAGCTAGTGAGACAGTATGAAGTGGCTATCTTCTGGCTATAGCTGGCCAGAAGTAAATTTCCTTTGTGTTAATGAACTTTGCATTGGTGTAAATCTGATGGAGATAAAGCCCTAAACATCAGTGCCCCACCATGACCACCACCGCTGCAGAGAATGGGAGGAATATGTCTGAAGCATTCTGCAGGCAAGGAGAAATGGAAAGAGAAAATGGCAGAGAACAGTTCCTCTATGCCCAAGACTCTACTGGCATAAAAGGTTCCTGAGGGACCTTATGCCAATAGTTTAAGTCTTACCTGCTCCTCAGGAGCATCTGTAAGTTATACTGGGGCTGGGCATTGCAAATTCTAGCAACAGTGTAGAATCAGAGAGTGCTAAAGCACATTTAAAAATCTGTCCACCTAGTTGTTATATTTATGGGCCTTAGACACATATTTCAAATGTTATTGCCTATGATAAGTGAGATACAATCACATCCCTACAATTGTTCTATGCCCCAGCCAACTCTTGAACCCCAAAACCTTCAAATAATTTTAATGAAGAGTAATGTAGCTTTGCCAATAATACTGAATTTCATGAGACTCCCCCAGATTGGAAAAATATATCCTCAATCTCTCAAGTCTTGCTTGCCAAACAATCAATAGGATTCCAAATTATTTTGGGATTTATAATGTAACTACTAGAGATCCGAATATAAGTTTTTTTCTCATGGAGTATTTCAACAACATATTTTAAAAATAGTTTTTAATCAAAACCTTTTCATTTTTTCAATTAAAAGACATTTTTTTCCACAGAAACCAGACAGATTTTGTGAAAAATGTTGGTTACTGAAAAATCCAATTTTGCACCAAAAAAACAATTTTGATGAAAAGTTTCCTACCAGAACTACAGATGTGTTATTGCATTTCTTCAATATGGGCCTAATTGTTAGCATTAGTGGAAATGTTGCCATTGACTGCAGTGGGAGCAGAATTAGGTTCCTTGTGCATTTAGAGTAACCACCTCAATTAGTTTAGATTAAGTACAGTTCTGCCACCCTTTAGTTATACAAAAACGATGATAACATGTCATTATCCCTGCATCCAAGACTTAAGGGTATTTTAGCCCCAAACAGCCAAAATGTATCACTTTGGCAAAGCATGTATGTCTGCTGATTATCTAGGAAAAGTAGGTGTGACAATGCAAACATGGTCTGCTCTTGAGGTCTTTCCCCGCATTTCATAAATAGATGGCAGGGAGAGCTAGTTCCAGCCAATAGCTTACATATTGTAATGCATTGCTTTAGGGGCATAGGTGCCAACTCCGTCGGTGCTCCGGGGCTGGAGCACCCAAGGGGAAAAATTGGTGGGTGCAGAGCACCCACTGGCAGCTCCCCGCCAGCCCCCCTGCCCAGCTCACCTCCACTCCGCCTCCTTCCCCAAGGCGTTGCTGTTCAGCTTCTCTCCCCTCCCTCCCAGGCTTTCTGCGCGCCAAACAGCTGATTCTTGCGGCAAGCCTGGGAGGGAGGGGGGAGAAGCGGAGCAGTGGCATGCAGGGAGGCAGAGCCGAGGTGAGCTGGGGAAGAGAGCGGTTCCACTGCACCGCCCCCAGCTCACCTCCGCTTCCTATGGCCCTCCCTGCGTGCCCCTGCCCCAGCTCACCTCCACTCCGCCTCCTCCCCAGAGGCGCTGCTGCTCCGCTTCCCCCCCCCCCCCGCAGCTTGCGAGAGGCAAGCCGGGGTGGGGGAATGGGGGGGAAATGTAGCACGCCTGGGGGAGGAGGGAGGGGGGGATTTGGGGAAGGGGTGGAATCGGGGCAGGGGCTGAGTTGGGGCGGGGCCAGGGGCGGGGGGGCACGAGCACCCACCAGCGCCAACGAAAGTCAGTGCCTATGTTTAGGGGTGTCATACTTTCACATCACAGGGGAAATTATTAAGTAATTACTTTTCACATCTCTATTTTTGTCAACAAGAGTAAATTATTTTACCTTTGAATAAGAATGCCTTACAGATATATGAGAAAGTGAGACCTCTCAGCAAGATTTTTTTCCTATGAACTCATATTCATTACCAACCATGTAGCATTTAATATCCTGAATCCAGATTCTAGGTTAATCAGAGTCTTCAGTAGCTGGAGTTCAGTTTGAAAGGCACAGTATAGAAAATAAAAGCCTAAATATGGTACAAATTGACCTGTGCAGAGCTTCAGTCTTTAAGGAAAGTTTTCCTGCCACTTACACAGCTGAGGGCAAAGATATGCAACATTCTGTTCTGTCTGAACATACTTTGAAATATTGCTTGAACAGAAAAAAAATGCTAAAGGTTATAGATATAATGAAAGTATCTGAGAAGCAATGAACAGGAGTGAATTGACAATACTAGTATAGTTGTTTATGTCTTAGAGCAAATATTATAGTGGGTGGTTCCAATTTAGCTCATTGGTAATTAATATCTTCTATAGAGTAGAATATTCTGAAGTAACAGAATATTTTATTTTATTGTTTTGTTGTTTTTTAAGACTAACACAACAGAGGTGATAGATATGTACTAGCTACTATGACACATACTGTGGCTAATTCTGACAGTATATGTATGCCATGTTGCTTACCTGCTCAACAGTCAGTTACAGCTGTGTCTTAGTGTCTCTTCTCTCAGTGCCTCACTTTCCAGTTTTGTCTGTGTTGCAAGCAATTCGGTGAAGTTTGGCCTTACAGACATATCAACATTGCTCTCATTTAGGGCAAACAAACTCCCAAAGTCAAAATAAATAGCACACACACACACACCCCTCAAACCAAAAACCATTTCTAATCATTTCCTTCCATTAGGGTCTGTCTGACTACTGCCCTTTCCAGGATATAACAATATTTCATCCTCAGGCATCTGCTTCCTTTCCAAATCCTTCCCTTTGTATTATTATTATTATTATTTTTTACACAGCAACACCAACACCCAGACACTCCCTCTACACCAGGATCCATGCGTAGGTCCCGGTACTATAGGCAGCTGTCAACTTTCAGTCTCCTAACTTGCTTACTTCTTTGCTTCTTTCTATGTCTGTCTCTGGTTAGGACCTTCACCCTAGCCTCTTCCCTACATTCTCTACCATACTCTTTTGTAGGTTCTATTCTCAGCTCCCAGTCCACACAGACTCACAATGGTCTCTGTTCAGACTTTCAGCTCCTTGAGATTGTTGCAACTACTGCTTTCTTACCTCTTTCCTGGATTTCTCACTATTTTGAACCACAGGCAGCTCTTTATAGCCTGGTCCCCTTCCCCAGCAGGCCTCACTTCCATCCTGGAGTCACGTGACCCTGCAGGGACTACAATTCCCAAAAGAACTGGTTTTTAGAGGGACAGAACATGGAGGTGGGATGCACTGGCCCAGGTTGACCCTTAAAAGGGCCATCCCATGCTGTGACAGCACAGCTTGGCATTAAATTTCTGAATCTTTAAATAGTTTTTATAGGCCATCTTATGCCATTCTTACCAATTCAAAATTGTGCTTGGAGTCAATGAGAGTTTTGGGTGAATAAGGCATGAGTGAAAAAACAAGTAAACATCTCAGAATTTGACTCTATATAAATAAATTGTACTGGCACTCTTGAGAAAATAGGTTCCCCTAGCTAAACATGGTTGGGGACCTATATCCAAATATGTGGACTGGAAATGACTAGTCCATTACAAATGTATTATTGACAAACAGAAAGTCTGGAGTCTATGTGAGCTAGTTTGAAAGAAAGTTGCAGATACATAAAAAGAGATGTGTGGTCTGATGGAAAATTGTATATAATGTATTAAAATATATATATATATAAGGTTCTACAATTCTCTGCAAGATACAAGCACCCCACCACTCACAGCTTAATGAGAGGCTGGGTTTAGCTCTAATAGTTTCCTTAGCTTAAAGAAAGAATAAAATATATATTTTTACTTGTGGAAACTGAAGAATTGTTACAAGTAGCACAGCAAATACTTTATTTCCATAGGAAACTCCTATATTCACCATCCTCCTTTTGGAGATTCCCTATGATAACAACCTGGAAATTTTTGGTCACAGAATAAAGGACGACAGGTCACCACTCCTGTGAATATACGGAGGAGGGATGGGTGCGGAAGAGGGGGGTGGCCATCCTAACCAGTGACCCCCCCTAAATGTAATGAGGGGGTGATAGATATGTACTAGGTGCTCATCTTTCTACCCTTCAAGATCTAGGAGGCTGAAAAGGATCATCCAGCTGATGTGTGTAAAGGGACCTCCCTGGGCCCATTGGAAGGGAATGGAGTACTGAAGAAGACAAGAAATAAACGGCCAATTTCACCTTGAACTGAGTTGTTAATATTAGATTTTTTTTCAGGTTTGTTCGGATTTCGGCAGTAATAGTGAACTATTATCAAAATATTTTTTTTGGGGGGGAGGAAGAGGAAGGGAGAGAGAGAGTGTGTGTGTGTGTGTGTGTTTGAGAGAGAGAAAAAGTGCTAATTAAAGCAAAATTTCCAAAGAGTAACTGTAACCATTTTACAGGTATGTAACCATGATGTATTTTTAAAAAAGAATAATTGATGCAACTGGATTAAGTGACTACATTTTACACACTTCCTGCCCAAATTAAGGCTTAAAGTAAATATATACTTTTTTTTTATTTCCCATGCATAGAAAACCATGATTTAGCCATAGTTTAGCTCATGTCACTAAGAGGATTTCAAAGCCACTCTTCCATGCCAGAAGTAGATGGTTCAGTGAAAGTAAATGGCATGCTCTGAGTATAGATTTTAACATTTTGCTCTTCCCTGAAAATAAACAACTAAAATTAAACAATTGTATAGCAAACACAACTAAAATTAACCTTCTTAAAATGTAAACGATGGAATAAAATGGTGGGGTGGATTAGATGCCCTCAAAAATAAAAATAAAATGTGAACGAGAATGAAAGGTAATAATAAATAAAGGACACAACAGTGGTCATTCTAAAAATATCTTTACCAATATAGCTCCCAAGATGCCTTGGCAAGACAGTTCTTTATAAATAATATTATTATTGCTCTAGTATAGCAACTTCCTGTTTGTCATCTGTTTCTAAAGGTCACTTGGTAATGTTCCCTTAAAAGAAAGATTGGAAATATTTATTTGTAAATAAAATATATTCCAGGATAATTTTAATGACACTTAACTATCCATTGATGTGAAATCACCCCTAAAAAGTGCACTGTTTCTACATACTGTAATTACAGTACAGGATAAAGGTCCCATATGTACAACTAATCACTAAGTAAATGATAGGCTATGTTGATAATTACAAACACTGCTGAGCTAACAAAATGAAAATGTTTTTCAAAGTTCCCTTATAATTTTCCCTGTAGGCAGTTCCCCTATTATATATGAGCTATACAGAAGCCTGAAGCAATTGGCATAATGCTGAACTATTGGTTTGAATTGTTCCTACTGCCAGCAGCAAACAATAATTTATCACATTTGTGGATACACAAGTTGTCATTAATTCAAATTTCAATCCGAACATTGTATGTAGCTAGGTGCAAATAGCTACTCCAGTTTTGGTTTATAAATTTGTTCCTTGGTAGCTTTGACTCCAGGAACTACAATTCCCAGGATGCACCAGAGGAGGAGGCCGAGAGAGAGGACAAAGAAGAAAAGGAAAGGAAGAACATGAGCTCTGTGAAAGAGTGACAGGAATAAACCTTACCTTTGCTGTTATCAAACTTCCTGAGTGTTCCTCAGAAGGTTTAGGGGCAAAACAAATTGGCAATGAGCATAAAAGAACCATGGATTTTTGTTTATTGCCAGTGATTTGTCCATGACTTTTACTAAAAATACCCATGATTATATCATAGCCTTATTTATAGCACATATTTGACCTACAAATTGGGAAGGAGTAAAGGTCACAAAGATTAAAAAGCTTTTTCCCAGCTGTAATCTCTGATTTTACTCAACCTCAGAATAAGCATAAAGTAGGGGATGAGTGCAAGAGAAGAAGAAAGAGTGGACTACTCACCCAGTCAGATCAGCTTCACTTCCCAGCCCTTATCCTCTGAGGAGAGCTCCTTTAAATAGGAGAATAGGGTCCACCTGCCCTCCTTGAGTGGGCCCCAGGCCAACAATCCAAACACGGAGAAGGATGCACCTCTGCTCCTTTACCCTCTGCTGCTGGCTGCTTTCTTCCTTTCTCCCTGTGTGCATGTAGTCCTTAAAATAAAATCTGGTGTTTCCGGCTCTTGAAGCCTTCCTTTTGATCTCCAAAAGGCCAGTGCATCTTATTTCATGTCCAGTCCTGCAAAAATAGTCTCAACTGCACAAGTAGTTATTACTCAAGTGAGTGCTCCCAATCATTTCTCTGCAGGGATTACTGGGTGAGGCTCTATGGCCTGTTTTATGCAGGAGGTCAGACTAGATGATCTAATGGTCCCTTCTGGCTTTACAATCTATTAATCTGCTCCATGAGTAAGGATTATTGACATAATGTCCCATGTGCCTTAAGTAAGAAAGATAGAAGATTCTATAAACACAGGAGGGGACGTGTTATTAATAGAATTCATAACTATTACTAATGTGCTTCCTGCCAAGTGCCTGCCAGATGGCTTTTTAAGGAAATAGTGCATGATACTGACAATCAAGGAAAGGAGAATTAAGCATAAACGGGGATATTATTTCTGATTCAGAAAAGAGATGCACACAATAGTATATGTTACAGAGTTGCCAACTCATTAAGAGTCTCATGATATTTGGGGGCTTTATTAAAGCCCCAGCACCTGAGGTCATGTGATTATGTGAGAATCTCAGCTCTCTCTCTCTCTCACACACACACACAAAAAGGACATTTCTAGCCTTCAGAATTGCAAAGGAAACCTCGCAAACATGAACCCAAAAGCCTCAAAAAGCCAGACGTCACATACCAAGAACCTACAATTAATTTTAAAAATATCATCTCATGCTTTTTAACCCAGTCTCATGATTTTGGATGGGGATGACTCATGATTTTTGAATGCTTAGAGCTGACAAGACTGTTAATTAGTATTATTTGATATTCATGGCTGGGTAACACACAAACTCACATGGTTCCAAGATTCCTATTTTACCAGTATTACTACAAATGCTACATGATCGTTATATTGTGAACCAAGATCTGTCCTCCAAAAATTGAAAGCTTTCAAGATGAATTACGCCAAGCTATTTTTAACCCGGCTAAAACTTATCCAAAAATATGCACTTTACACACTTTAAAATCTACTAATATTTATAAGTTCACAAGGACATAATATGGAAACAAGTAAAAAAGCAAAAGTACATTGACCAACATTTCTCCACAGAAATAGTGTGCGTTTGATTTACAGGTTTTCTAATTTCAATAAACTACCCGTTACTATGAATTATTGAAACTGATAGTAATTTAAAACAGAAATGTGTATAGAAATAAAATCTCCAAAAAGTCCTTCATGGAAATATTTGCTCAGTCATTATTACATGTCAGGAGTACACACACCTGAAAAAACACATCTTGTTTGACTGTTGTGCCCTGAATACACATACTCTATACACATACTGTAGAACAAAACTCTAGTGGTTTAGTAATAACTTGTCAGAGGTAAAAAAAAGTATCTGTGGGTAATATTTTAATGTCTTCCTTCCTTTCTCTCTTACACTGGATAAATTATTCATTTGTCATTTATTATGCATATTCTGTGGAGGTTTTTAACGAATTAATTATTTTATGCAACTGAAATGTACATACTAGATTTAGATGAAGTTTTTGCATAATGCCATTTTAAGCAGTGTCATGTGAAATATTGCAATAAACTATTGACTGTGTCTAAGAGAAGGTTATAGAAGAGTATTTTAGTACTTGTTCTCTTATGGGGATTTTTAACTGGTTTTAGAAATGATTACAAATCATCCCACAAGCTGTTGTGCAGGGCAGATCCCCACACTCATAAGAAACCCCACTGACTTCATTGGGGTGTAGTGCAGTCTTGAGGATCCACCTTGCAGGATCACGGTTTTGATTGCATAGTTACTGGGCATGGTTTCACCCCACATATCTCTTGTAACATGCTGCATAAGGGTGAATCCTCTGCAATAGGGTGAATTTTATATGTAATACACAACGGACTATGCAGGGTAAGAGTTTTACACCTGGAATTGTATGAAATATTCACTGTGAAAGCAGAATCCATGTGAAACTTGCCTGATTTGGGGTTTAGTTGCACAGGCAAGACTTAAGACATTGGAACGGTTAACCACAGGGATCGGCAACCTTTGGCACGCGGCCCACCAGGGTAAGCCCCCTGGCGGGCCAGGCCAGTTTGTTTACCTGCCAAGTCTGCAGGTTCAGCCAATCGCAGCTCCCACTGGCCACGGTTGCCCCCCAACCCAGGCCAATGGGGGCTGCGGGAAGCATCACAGGCCAAGGGATGTGCTGGCTGCTGCTTCCCACAGCCCTCGTTGGCCTGGAGCAGCAAACCGCAGCTAGTGGGAGCTGCGATCAGCCGGACCTGCAGACGCGCCAGGTAAACAAACCAGCCCAGCCTGCCAGGGGGCTTACCCTGGCAGGCTGTGTGCCAAAGATTGCCGATCCCTGGTTTACTATGAGTCACAGACTTCACAGAACCCAGATCTGAGTCCTAGCCCAGTGATTTATCCACATGACCATCCTTCCTTTTTGAGAGAATGTCAGCTGAGTTATATTGCATTTTAACTATTTGAAAATATTTCTTTACCACGTCAAATCAATCTGCCAATTATTAAAACTAAGACCAAACAACAGTAAAGAGGGACCTGAACTAAATCCCCATATATTGACACTCCAATACACAGAGTAAATTAGGATGTGGTCCCTATCTTCATAATACAGGTCTGTCGCGTCTTACGTGGGGGTTACGTTCTGCGCTGAGCGCGTAAAGCGAAAACCGCGTATAGCCATTAAAAACCCTTAAATCGCCCATAAAGTAGTTTTGTGTATACAACCCTGTACAGTACTATATATACTATACAGAAATGTACATTACAGTATATAATAAAGAGTATACACGCAAAATATAATTTTACAGTACTTTATTTTTAATAACATAACAGACAGATGGAAGAATGAAAGAATAAAAAATCAAAACAGTACAGTACTGTACTGTACAGTACTGTAAACTTGAACAGTTACCAGTCACCCTGGATATTCTTGCTACTGTACACACTCCAATGTACACACTCCATTGTACACACTCCAATGATTAGTCTTCCTCTTCCTCTGACAACACTATTAGGAGGTCATCATGGCTTGATGTCGATCTAGGACATGATGGGCCAGGCTCGGGTGACAGAGAGCAAGTCATAGATGAAGTGGTTGGCTCTGGTTCAGCTCGAGAAGTTGCTGCTGGTTGTTTTTTCTTGAAAAACATGGTGATTGGCAACTGTCGCTGTTCTCTCTTGAGCTCCTCAAACATTTCTTGGTACGGTCTCAAATCACCCATAATACTACGTGTGATTGTGAGGCTTAGTTCCATAGAGGTATGATAGTCAGAAATTAAATCATTCAAGTGTTTCACTGCTTGGAACACTTCAGAAAATTTATGAAGAGTCCAAGTTGCTGGCTCTTCCTGTTCATCGTCATCATCTTCATCTTCTGTAGATGATTTTATCAGTTCCTCTAACTCTTCGTTAGTCAATGTTTCTCTATGGCCCTCAATTAATTCCTCAATTTCTTCCTCGAGGATGTCGATGAAGCCATCACCACCCACTTGCCTGGCCACCTGAACAATGCATTCCACTTCTTTGTCAATGGCCGAGAAACCCTTAAAATCATTCACACAGTCTTTCCATGGGTTTCGCCAACATGCATTGACTGTTTCAGGCTTGATTGCATCCATTGCCTGTTTAATATAAGTGATGCAATGTTGAAGGACTTCCAACACTCCATCACGTTAACATTGGGATCAGCATCCATAGCGGTAAGGATCCGTGAGAATGTAAGCCTCGTGTACGTGGCCTTGAAACAGCTAATGACACCTTGGTCGAGAGGTTGGAGGATGGAGGTGGTATTGGGGGGGAGAAAGACGACTTCAACGTCATTATGCGCAAACCGGAGTGCATCAGGGTGGCCAGGAGCATTGTCTACGAGCAGCAACACTTTAAAGTCAAGTCCTTTCTCTTCAAGGTACTGCTTGACCTCCAGAATGAAACACTTGTGGAACCAATCCAGAAATGTTGCTGCTGTCACCCAAGCCTTCTTATTTGATTGCCAGAACACAGGCAGGAGATTTTTGTTCTTGCCTTTTAGGGCGCGGGGATTTGCAGACCTGTAGAGCAAGCCCGGCTTTATTAAATGCCCAGCCGCATTGCCACAAAGCAACACAGTCACACGGTCTTTAGCTGCTTTGAAGCCAGGGGCTTGTCGTTCTGATTTCGAAATGTAAGTGCGGGTGGGCATTTTTTTCCAGAAGAGCCCAGTCTCGTCAGCATTAAAAACTTGTTCTGGAAGATAGCCCCTTTCCTCTATGATTTCCTTTAATTGTTCAGGGTAGGCTTTTGCTGCCTCCTCATTGGCAGATGCAACTTCACCAGTAGTCTGCACGTTTTTGAGGTTGAAGCGGTTCCTAAAACTGTTAAGCCAACCTTGGCTGGCTTTGAATTCCTTCTTGTCAGAAGGCTGACCCTCTTCGGTGGGAGGTTTGAACATCGCATAGATGCTAAGAGCCTTTTCTTGCAACATGGTGCCATTGATAGGCACACGTCTACGGTTCATGTCTTCCAGCCATAAGTTTAATGCCTTTTCAGTCTTCACTAAAGCCTTGTCACGCACTTGCCTCATCACCTTTGCAGTTCTTGGAGCACTTGATGCCACGGCTTGACGAATTTCTGTCTCTCTAATCTTGATGGCACGGATGCTAGATTCATTGCGGCTGTATTTACGTGCCACACTGGCAACTGACATACCGCCTTTCAATAAGTCCAACACATCCAGTTTTTCCTCCAGTGTTGGAACAGATTGCTGTTTCTTTGGTGGAGCACCAGATGAAGTAGCTGGCTTGCGTTTAGGGGCCATGTTGCACTCAGCGCGGCGAGATGCACACAGAATGAGAGGCACAGGGGGACTAAGTATGCATTGGCAACAGCAGATTCGCATCTCACGCTCACTCCGGGGCATACGCTGCTGGAATCGGCCGCACTACAGGCGGCCGAGTGAACTTTTTTTTTTTTTAAACCGCGAACCACGCAAAGCCGAAATCGCGCAAGTTAAATGCGCGTAAGACGCGACAGACCTGTATTGATACAGAAAAGTCCTGTATTGCTTCAATGTCATGAACTAGATAACCCAATAGGTCTTCTCCTGACTTTGAGCTTACTCATTTGATGTAATACAGCTAAGCATCCTTACTGGCAACAGAATTGCTGTAGTAATTAGTAGTAACACCAGAATTTCCACCCTTTCTTAAGTGAGAAATATAAGTAGTCGACATTTCCAGAGACATTGCACTTGATACTTGATTGCAGATTCATTAGTATCTTATATTCTTAACTTTAGAATAGAAATATTCAAGTAGATCTCTAAAGAGACATTTGCTTCACCCTTTTACAAAGTACCATACACATAGAATCATAGAATATTAGGTTTGGAAGAGACCTCAGGAGGTCCCTAGTCCACTCCCCTGCTCAAAGCAGGACCAACACCAACTAAATTATCCCAGCCAAGGCTTTGTCAAGCTGGGCCTTAAAAACCTCTAAGGATGGAGATTCCATCACCTCCCTAGGTAACCCATTCCAGTGCTTCACCACCCTCCTAGAGAAATAATGTTTCCTAATATCCAGCCTAGACCTCCCACCACTGCAACTTGAGACCATTGTTCCTTGTTCTGTCATCTGCCACCACAGAGAACAGCCGAGCTCCATCCTCTTTGGAATATCTCAACACATAAAATCTCATAAAAGTTGGTGACCTGGAAGGTCATTTAGGCCCCTACACAACAAGCGTGCACATCAGTTTGAGCATTTGAGTATGGTGCCATTGATTTCAAAGGGACTACACAAGTACTTAGAATTAGGCATGTGCTTAAGTACCCTGCTGAATCAGGGTTATAGGCCTCATTCCTTTTCAGTTAGATGTTTCACTCATAATAATCCATCTCTCACTCCACCTCATTCCTATGCAACTGCTTTTTCATGACTGGGTAATGCACACTCTCACATGGTTCCTAGTTTCCTATTTTAGCATTATTACTACCAACACTAGGTTTTCATTATTATTGTGAGGCCCACATAGTACACTTGCAATCAGTGAACAGAGGGTCTAAATGGAGGGGAGGGAGTGTTGCAGCCACATTCAGTGCAGTGTTTCCTGCAGAGAATGTGGACCTGCAAACAAACAGATAGTGGGTGGGTCAGGGGAGGAATGATCTGGCCAAGAGCCTGGCAAGAGGAAATTCCTTGTTGTCTATATAGTTGGCCAACATTTTGCAAACTTTCAAATTTCAATGAATCTGTGAAGGTGGAATGGGGACTAGATATTTGTTTAAAAGTCACAAATACTCTCCCCTGTCATTTGACCAACACTAGTCACTGCCTGGAACCAGGCTAAGCACAGAAAGAAATTTAATGCAGACAAATATATTGTTGTTCCTGCACAGTCCTCTCTGTCCTGGGAACTCCATTAAGAAGTGGAGTCCCAGTGCCAGGCACCAAAGGAGACCCATAGCAGCTGGGCTGAGCCAGACAGAGGGACCAGACCTATTGTTCTCATGTGGGGTGTATTGGAACTATTATAGCAATCAAGTTAACCTTCATTTTTCTAGTTCCAGTAATGTTCCAATTTCATTTACCCATGTCTTCTTTTGGAAATATCCATTGGGTTATGGGAGCAAATAGAAAGGGAAAGTATAATCACTGAGCAAAGGCCTGAAACAAATCCCAGTGAAGGCAATGGGCAGGTTTCCTTTTGACTTCAAAGGGCATTTGATCAAAATCAGTTATTCAAATTCTAACAAGGTAGTACACAAAGGTGACTGCTGGGAAACCAGTGTGAAATAGGTACTACTTCTGCTGATTCTAGCTCAGGGAATCTGCAACTTTTGGCACGCGGCCCGTCAGGGAAATCCACTGGCAGGCCGGCAGGTTTGTTTACCTGCAGCGTCCGCAGATTCGGCTGATCGCAGCTCCCACTGGCCGTGGTTCGCTGTTCCAGGCCAATGGGGGCTGCAGGAAGAGGTGGCCAGCACATCCCTTGGCCCATGCTGCTTCCCGCAGCCCCCATTGGCCTAGAACGGTGAACTGCAGCCAGTGGGAGCTGTGATCGGCTGAACCTGTGGATGCTGCAGGTAAACAAGATTTCCCTGATGGGCCGCATGCCAAAGGTTGCCGATCCCTGTTCTAGCTCTACCCAACAATTATAAAAATGCTGCTCTTCAGGACCTCTGTGATAGGAAACATCCTTTGGGACAGCAGCTGCAGAGGACTGTTCCAGGATCGGGCTTATAGGTCAAGGTGTAGCAATCTGTCAAAGCTAAGGGCTGAACAAATCTCCAACTATAGGAACTAAAAAAAATTATTAGTGCAGAAAGCTAAAAATGCTGGGAGTTCAGTGCCTTAAGCATAAAAAACAAACACATTTTATCTAACTTCTGTTTCATGATTCTGCTCTAAATTATTTTAAAAAGCCAACCAGGTAGGATTGCTCTCCCAAACTTCTACGTAAGTGCAAACTTAAGAGACATGAATATATTCAATGAGGTAAAAATGATGATTATATAAAGCAAGGTGAGAATAAAGAGCAAGATACAGCAATAAGAAGACTATTAAACTTTTTGCTCACCAAACAGCAATACTGAAATGAAAACACAGCCTCATGTTGAAGGCACCCACTGAGGCAGGATCATAGCTGTACAACAAGTAGCAAGATTAAAAATTATTACTACAGACTCTGTAGTAGCCTTGTATGAAATATCATAACCATATACGATTGATGAATAGGGGGGGCTAGAGGGTGCTACTCTGAGTTCCAATGAGATACAATGAGTCCAATGAGTCACTGAAAATGAAGACCTAATTTTGACTATGAGAGAAACGACTGACTTTGTTACTCTAGATTTATGTCAGTGTAACTATAACATAGTGGCCTGTTTGTTTTATGTCCCATTCCACCACCAGGGATATTTTTACAACTGAGAGCTTGAGAGCCCCCCCATGAGACCCCCACCACCTGGCCAGGTCAGAAGCTGGAGTCGGGCCATGGCAAGAGCTGCACAGGAAGCCCGGGCTGCTGTGGAGAGCCCCAACCCTCCACTTGTCCTGGGCCCAAAAGCAAGTCTCAGCCCGTGTCTCCGCCCACCAGGGCATGCTGCCCAGAGTAGGTGGAGGGTCCAGAGCTCCCCACAGTGGCCCAGGTTCCATGGGTGGCTCTTACCACAGTCCGGTTCTGATTTCCGGCCTGGCCAGAGGGCAGGGCCTTGGGGAGAAGAGGAGGATCAGGGGGTGGGGCCACAGTTACAGAGCCAGTGGCCCCTCCCCCAATTCTACAGAGGTTCCGGCACTCCTGACAGGGCCCCCAAATTGGCTGGAGCCCCTGAGCACATGGACCTGTGTGTTAATTCACTAATGATCAAATTGAAGGACCCACAGGACGATCTGGGCTGAATATAAATGGGTTCTGTTCTTTGCCTGTAATTTTAAGAGAAAAAACTATCTAGTTTAGCTTGTAGTGAAATGTAAAATAAGCTGAGACTAAATATGCCTAAATATTCTGTTTGCTGTTTAAAATCTGTATACAATGCTCTGTTCCAACTATTAAATAAAAATACTTTGTTTTAAGAAGCCTGTTGGTCACTATCATTGAGCACTAGCTTCCAAAACCCAGTCAGGCCTTCAGGGTGATAAGTGGTTGCTACACTGGTCCTTGTCTATGATGGAAGAATCATGAGATTCCATTCTGAGACAAGTCAAGGCAAGATGCCAAACACCTGAGCTGAGCGCACTCAGAGAAAAAGAAAGAGAACAGAGGTGCAGTTAGGATGACAATTATATTCTATTTTCTAGGAAGGAATTAGTTATACATTTGCAGATCTACAGCTAATGATACCATATGGATGAGAACCACAGTCTACTCAGTTGCTACAATTTAATATTTATGGTGTCCTAAGGTTTCTTAATGTTTGCATACTGCTCTCGTTTTCTTATTCCTGACTCCTTCTTTCCCCATGACCCTTTTTTCCAAGTGTATTAAATTAAAGACCACAATGACTATAACTGAGATAGTAATATTCAATTGATTTTTGTACGCCCACATCAATTGGAAATCCTCACGAACTCACCTTTGCTGCCCAGACAACAACAAAGCTCCTATATTCACTACTGCTTCTCTAATGGGATTGAAATTGTTTCTAATATCCTTTTACCAAAATGTTCACCCAGTCCTTTAATTATATTTCAGTCCTACTGTGTTTTTTTTCCCTCGCAGTCTCTTGAACAGCGATCTTCATTCCATTTCATGCCCTTATTTGTTTTTCTGCCTGTCTCCATTACACTTTGGCTATAGAGTTTTAAAAACCTTAATTTTCTTTTCTTAAATTCAGACAAAAGATTTTCTTTTCAATAAAATGCTTTTAAAACTTATTCTGAAACCTAAGTTAAGGCTGTAGAGCCTAGTTATTTTGTATGCTTGAGCCTATTAAATTTAGCTCACCATGTTTTGGGTTGGCAGGAACGTTTTAATGTAAGAGAAAAAAGAAAACAAACAAGAAAAAAGAAAAAAGGAAACGTTTTAATGTAAGAGAAATCCTTGGCTATTGTGCTTTGAGAAAATTCTGCTTTCAGAATACATTTCAGCTGAATACATTTTTATTGTCTTTGAAAGAAAAGCAGGAGGAATATAAATCACTTATTTTCATGCTACTGTGTGGCTTTCAGGAGGGGATGTAACTGCCCAAAACAATTTGTTGCAATTCTCAGTAGTTCATGGAGGTGTTGTTTCCATTTAGTTTTCAGTGGAAAGTCAACACTGCCTCATTGAATAAGTGTTTGACTTTTTTCAAACTTTGAATTAAAATTATTGGATTTTTTGTAACCATTTGGAATTTAAGGGATAGATGACACCGGCTGCAGGTTAAATTAAGCAGAGCAGCTGTACATGCAGTAAATATGTCCACAGTTGAGCTGAATAAATGTACAATTGTAGTTCTATTACTTAATGAGATGTGTGATACTATGTAAAGTGTAAGGTGGCTGTCTACACCACAGGGTCCCAAACTTGGTTTGTGGCTTGTTCAGGGTAAGCCCCTGGTGGGCCGCGAGATGCTTTGTTTACCTGAGTGCCCACAGGTACGGCCACTCGCAGCTCCCAGTGGCCGCAGTTTGCTGTTCCTGGCCAATGAGAGCTGCAGCAAGTGGTGGCCCGGCCCGCGCTGCTTCTTGCAGATCCCATTGGCTGGGAACGGCAAACCGCAGCCACTGGGAGCTGAAAGCGGCCATACCTGCAACGCTCAAGTAAGCAAAGCTTCTTGCAGCACGCTAGTGGCTTACCCTGAATAAGCTGCGAATCAAGTTTGGGAACCCCTGGTCAACACTAATATGGTCATCATATTTACAAAACTGTGATAAATTTTGTATAAAGTATGGATTGTGAGGTATCATTGGAAAAGTTGTAATCTGCTGAGTATTATAATCTTGTTATAATGTACATATCAACATTGTGTGTGGAATTATGAAAAGTTTGCCATATGTTTGTAACTCAAACATGTTTGTGAGTGTCAGAAATGCCCAAAGGCCAGTTCTTCTGGAATAACAAAAGAACTGTAAACAAGAATCCCTGCATGTCAGACCTGAAAACATCTTAAACGGCAGGTACGCAGAATGTGCAAGCAAAATTTACACTTCATATGAAGAACTGATGGCAAAGCACGTATGCCATGGAACTGCCTGACCCCATGATGCGGCACAGATTTTTCCAGCAAAAAGGGTCAAGATGTAAAAAGGAAGAAGAAAGGCTTCTGGCCACCACTTTTCTACCCCATCTCTGGACTGGTGAATTTTGGCAGAGGAAATTTTAAACAAAAGGACTGAGGTCCCCAAAGCTATTTGGGCAACCCAGAGAGACTTATAGAAAAATAGCAGATTTCATATTCCTGCTGTTATTTTGAATGACACACTTTGATCCAACAGTAATTCATTTTATTTGCTTTAACCTTTTAGTAATTCTTTTTTTTTTTTTTGCTTAGTTAATAAATCTTTAGTTAGTTTACTAAAGGATTGCCTACAGCGTTATCTTTGGTGTAAGGTCCTGAGCATCCATTGACCTGGGTAAGTGACTGCCCCCCTGGGGCTGGAAGAACCTAATGTGTGTGATTTGGGTGTTTTAATGAACTTTCATCACATAAGCTCAGGTGGTAATATAGGATGGAGTGTCTAAGGGACGGTCTGCGGCTTGATTGAGGAGCACACATTTGATGCTGGTTTGGTTAAATCTAATTATAGAATATACTACCAGTGTGGGGATGTCTGTCCAGTGTGACCTGAAATTGACCCTCTCAGCTGTGATCCATACTGGGCATGGCAACACTCTGTAGTTTAAAAAAAAATTAAAAGTACATCCTAAATTATTCAATTTATCCTAACAAGATCTCATGGGGAAGCTGAGAAATGTGCCATAATGTTTAAATTCAACCTTTGATTCCTGTTTAAGATACTAAAAGGAACTGGTTTGCAGGAGGGTTGTGAGAGTGAAAGTGTGTGCGGAAACATGCCTGTACACAAATTCAGCAGACCAGCAGCCTGAACCAGAAGCCCACTAAATTCAATGGGAGTCTTTCTATTCACTTTGGAGGGCTTTGGTTGAGACCACCAGGTGGTATTTCTAAAGTCAAGATACTGTTGTTCTTCAAATACTGAATTTAGACCACAAGAATGTTAAATTTATTAAATGTGGTACATTATTGATCACTGGAAGGAATAATCCTAATCACATTATGCCCACCAGAGTTCTTTACAATATTTCTATTAGGGTTGTCGGTTAATTGCAGTTAACTCACAAGATTAACTCAAGCAATTAATCATGATTTAAAATATTAATCGTGAGTAATCACAGTTTTAATTGCACTGTTAAACAATAGAATAACAACTGAAATTAAATATTCTGGATGTTTTTCTACATTTTGAAATATATTGATTTCAATTACAACACAGAACACAAAGTATAAAGTGTTCACTTTATATTATTTTTATTACAAATAGTTGCACTGTAAAAATTATAAAAGAAATAATAGTTTTCAATTCACCTCATACAAGTACCATAGTGCAATCTCTTTATTGTGAAAGTGCAATTTACAAATGTAGATATTTTTGTTACATAACAGCACTCAAAAAAAATGTGCAACTTTAGAGCCAACAAGTGTACTCGGTCCTACTTCTTGTGCAGCCAATCGCTAAGAGAAACAAGTCTGTTTACATTTACGGGAGATAATGCTGCCCGCTGCTTATTTACGATGTCACCTGAAAATGAGAACCGATGTTTGCATGTGTGATGGGGCAAGGCCAGAGGGCTATAGGAAAGTGGGAAGGAACCAGTATGTTAGTCCCAGACTAAACAAATCCCTGATACCTTATGGCAGTTGCTCCAGGTTAATCAAGACACCTGGGGCCAATTAAGAACTTTCCAGAAGGCAGGGAGGTTAATTGAGACACCTGCAGCCAATCAGGGGCTGGCTGAAACTAGGTAAAAGCCTCCCAGTGAGTCAGTGAGGGGCGCATGTCAGGAGCTGTGGAAGGAGGTTGCGTGTGAGGAGCTGGGAGCAAGAGGCACTAGGAGCTGAGAGTAAGAGGGCGTTCTGCTGGAAGATCCTGTGGTGAGGATAAAGAAGGTATTGGGAGGAGTCCATGGGGAAGTAGCCCAGGGAGTTGTAGCTGTCGTGCAGTTGTTCCAGGAGGCACTCTAAACAGCTGTAGTCCACAGGGCCCTGGGCTGGAACCCGGAGTAGAGGGCGGGCCTGGGTTCCCCCCAAAACTCCCATCTCCTGATCAGACACAGGAGGAGTTAACCTGGAGTGTGGATTCTACTAGAGGGGAAGATCTCTGAGGCAAGCAGAATCCGCCAATAAGCGCAGGACCCACCAAGGTAGAGGAGGAACTTTGTCACACATGGCACTTTTGTAGCTGGCATTACAAGATATTTACGTGCCAGATATGCTAAATATTCGTATGCCCCTTCATACTTTGTCCACCATTCCAGAGGAAATTCTTCCATACTGATGACGCTCGTTAAAAAAATAATGCATTAATTTGATTTGTGACTGAAGTCCTTGTGGGAGAACTGGATGTCTCCTGCTCTGTGTTTTACCTTCATTCCACCATATATTTTATGTTTTAGCTGTCTCAGATGATGACCCAGCATGTTGTTCATTTTAAGAACACTTTCACTGCAGATTTGACAAAATACAAAGGCAGCACCAATGTGAGATTTCTAAAGATAACTACAGCACTTGACCAAAGATTTAAAAATCTTAAGTGCCTTCCAAAATCTGAGGTGTGGAGCATGCTTCAGAAGTCTCAAAAGAGCAACACTCCGATGTGGAAACTATATTGTTTGTCTGAGCGATTGGCTGAACAAGAAGTAGGATTTGTAGGCTCTAAAGTTGTACATTGCATTAAAAAATAAAAAACAGTTATTTTTTGTACATAACTACATTTGTAAGTTCAACTTTCACGATAAAGAGATAGCACTATGGTACTTGTATTAAGTTAATTGAAAAATGCTATTTCTTTTATTTTTATAGTGCAAATATTTATAATAAAAAAAATATAAAGTGAGCACTGTACACTTTGTATTCTGTGTTGTAATTGAAATCAATATATTTGAAAATGCGGACTTTTTTATATATTTATATATTTATATAATATTTATATAAATTGTATTCTATTATTAACACTGAGATTAATCACATGATTAAAAAAATCAATTGCATGCGTAATTGTGCGATTCATCACGATTCATCTTTTACATTGCCTGACAGCCCTAGTTTCTATATAAATTAGTGAAACTGCTTTAACTTGACTAGTGTTTTTAATGCTCTTGTGTTGGCCCTGAATATATTTGAGACAGACTTCTTAACCTCTGTATTCATATATGTACACCCCCACTCCACCAGCTTTGTGTCTGAAGACAGTAGGTGATTGTGCTTTCGCTGTGGCAAGACTGTGAAATTTGTTTTTCTCCGCTTAAAAAAACCAAACAAAAACCAGCTTTTTAATTTATTGTCTTTGGGGCTAAATTTATCACTCCGTTTTCTATTTTGTTGAACTGAATCCTGAGCATGTTGTCCAAGGATGGGCAGCACAATACAAGAGGTAGTTATCATTAAATCATACATTTTACACAGAAACCATACAACTACAGCAAGTAACAATGAGTTTGCTACTGACATCACAGAACACAACAGAGCAAAAGCCGGCTTTCAACTCATTCATTCAACGCCTTTGCCATCAATGAGATTGCATGAGTCAATTGAGGGTTGTTTGAGCAGGACACACCAACTCAAAACGGGGCACCAGACCCTGCCAGAACAGCAGATTGAAAACCTGCAGACAAATCTCCACGGCTATGATGACCAACATCTCCCACAACACACCTTTCAAGATCCATGAGTCCTACATAAGCCTATTACAACATGGGGTGTACCTCATCCTGTGCACTAAATGCCCCAACAACTATGTGTTTGAAACAAGACAATCACTACACTAAAAAATGAACTCTTACAGAAAAATGATAAAAGACAAAAACACCATCACCTGTGTGAACACTTTTCACAAAGCAGTCAGTCTATATCTGACCTCTCAGTCCCCATCCTCAAAGGAAACCTGCACGACAGCTTCAAAAGACAAGCTTGAAAATTTAAATTCACAACTTTGCTAGACAATAAAATCATGGACTAAATATAGACACTAGATGTATGGCTTATTACAACAATCTATTACTAACTAATACCCTCACCCAGACACCCACACAAGCTGCCTTCTCCCCCTGCCCACCCTCCAAGCTTCCTTTTCCCCCTATGACTGGAGGGGTGCTAATGGGCCACATCAACTTGACTAGTCCCTTGAAAATTGTGTCTCAACTACTTATGTTAAACAATCTATTCCACCTTGGTTTTAGCTGTGACACTGAGTGTTTTTCCCAAACCTGAATAATATTTCTGTGTAAGCTTGAAAGCTTGACGTTCTCATGACCATAAGCTGGTCCAATAAAATATATTACCTCACCCACAGTGTGTCGGTAATATCCTGTGACCAACATGACTACAACAATTCCTCACGCAGCACTCTCTGTGGCACTTCCTACTCCCATACTGGAGACAGCCATATAATCTCACAGAAGCTATAGTACCTATCTTTCTCCCAGAGGTAGAATGCTGTCTAACACTCATATTGCCACTCAGTTCTACTTTTTTTTATAGTTCAGTGATATCAAGTACAGTAGAACCCCAGAGTTATGACTGACTGATCAACCACACACTTCATTTGGAACCAGAAGTACACAATCAGGCAACAGCAGAGACCAAAAAAATTAAAAAAATAAAAAGCAAATACAGTGCAGTACTGTGTTAAACGTAAACTACTACAAAATAACAGGAAAGCTAAAAAAAAGATTTGACAAAGTAAGGAAACTTTCTGTGCTTGTTTCATTTAAATTATGACGGTTAAAAGAAGCATTTTTCTACTGCATAGTAAAGTTTCAAAGCTGTATTAAGTCAATGTTCGGTTGTAAACTTTTGAAAGAATCATAATGTTTTCATAATGTATTCAGAGTTACGAATATTTCCAAGTTACAAACATCCAGTCCCAACATGTTTGTAATTCTGCAGTTTCACTGTAATGAGCAAGTTACTTTCTGTTCCCAGCTCTGCCATCTATCTTGTGTATGAACTTGGACAAGCCACTTTGCCTTTCTGAGCCGCTCTGTTTTCCCTCCTACCATTTGCCTGTCTTGCCTAGGTAGACCATAAACTCTTTAAGGCAGGGATTGTCTCCTACAAGATGTTTTTACCCTCTCACGAGGGACCTCTAGATGCTACTGTAGTACAAATAGAATCATAGAATATCAGGGTTGGAAGGGACCATAGGAGGTCATCTAGTCCAACCCCCTGCTCAAAGCAAGACCAATCCCCAATTTTTGCCCCAGATCCCTAAATGGCCCCCTCAAGGATTGAACTCACAACCCTGGGTTTAGCAGGCCAATGCTCAAACCACTGAGCTATCCCTCCCCCCCATGAGTTCATGAATTGTCTGAGCACCTTGGATTTGTTTCATATTCAAAATAGTCAAAGAACAGTTTCTCTGAATAATGCTTAGTCTACTGATTGGAAGGCCAATGGGGGCTGCGGGAAACAGCGGCCGACACATTCCTCGGCCCGAGCCACTTCCTGCAGGCCCTATTGGCCTGGAACGATGAATCGTGGCCAGTGGGAGCTGCGATCGGCAGAACCTGTGGACGCTGTAGGTAAACAAATTGTCCCTACGCGCCAGCGGCTTTCCCTGATGGACCACGTGCCAAAGGTTGCCGATTCCTGATCTACTGGCATTAAGAATTTTTTTCAAAGTGCATTTTAGCAAAAACCTCATTAGATACTAAATATGCCACTATTCAACATGATTGTAAATCATCAAAGAAAAGAGATTTCAGTTATTATTGATACATGGCCTATTTTCTCTTTGTCATGTGGTTTGATTGTAAACAGGGTACAAACTTCTGTATTCTCCTTTTATTTTTTTAAGATCTGAGCTAGGTTTATGCAACAGTTTGTACCTATATATCTAAAAAATGAAGTTTTTCATCATTAATCTAAGAAACAACAGATAAAAATAGATCAATGATAATCTGCATAGTCTGTCAGTGTGCATGATTTTTGGCACGACACATTAAGAGAGTAAAAAACTAGCACAATTAATTTGTTTATGCTGAGTATCTGAAAATAGTTATCATTAGAGAATATTCATAATGAAGTATCCACCAGCATTTAAAAGAATTGATGGACACCTTCATGGAAATTTGTATATCAAAAGGGCTGTGAATATTTATAGATCAGCAAATAAGCCCTGCTTATCTCTGTCAGCACCCTGTGGTGGGGAAATTATCCTGCTTTAGAAGGCCAGTTCCCAAGGGAAGTTAAGAGCTGAAGATGGCATTGACTTAAATGACTGTCTTCTAAGCTTGGGAGCTACCATCATCCCATCCCTGTTCTTAGAAATGTCCCCCCTCCTCACCACCACCTCAGTATAACTTTGCACTAGAAGGGCTGAATTGCTCAAATTAAAGCACTCAAACAGTTTAGGAAAAACTTTGTTCACCTGTATCTGTAATATTCTGTCGACCTTGTTGCTAGCACTTATGCAGTGAGCCTAGCTCTGCATCAGGACTGACAGTTTTAGCCAAGAAAAGGAGACTCATCTTCAGCAAGATTTCAAAGTGTCCCAATTGACACTCTAGCTGGAGAAAATCTAGCATTCATACCAAGTGTGACCACAGTATCACAATAAGCTATTGTTCAGTAAAACACAGTCTCCCCTCCTGCCCCCGAATTTGGAATATGGGTGTTATAAACTAGAGAAAAGCCGCCTCCAAAATGGGGGCTTTGAAAGAGTCTAAAGCTGATGCTCCTACAGGTCTTCTCAACTTCTCTTCATGGTGTCAGAGTATGAGATTAGGGCAGGAGTTTGAAAGCACAATTTGCAGACTTTCCCTTATGAAGTGCTGGTGAATAGTGCATGCGGTGGAGAAGGGTCCTAATCCAAACATTCTTCTGAGAGCTTGCTCTATGCTTCTTAGATTTAGGAGGGTGGAAATTCTTCAGGAAGCAAGGCTATGGCTAAAGTGTGAGGGAAGGAGCTCTCAGCTGGAAGATGCCCTCAGCCAAATACACCAAAACTGTAGATGTGCAAGGCATGCTGCAAAGTCGATCTCTTCTCCCAAGCTTTAAGGGAAGGATGCTTGTGCTGAGGGCTGTGATCGGTGGATGAAGTGTGTTTCCCACCTTTCCTGATTGTGGGAAGACTGCTATGTTTTTCATTTATTTCTATTTGGAGTTAATGTCAGAGACATGTAGATGTTTGAACAGGTCCATTGAAATGTTTTGCATAAACAAATAAATGAATACATAAAATCTGGATATAATCTCTCCATTATATTGTAATAGGGTATGGTATTCAGAGCCTCCTCCAATGCCTATCCATCATAAAAGAATAAGTTATGGATGGAGAGGCAAACTTCAGTTTCCTTACTTATGTGCATTTATCTGTCAAGCTTTGTGTTTTTCATATTATTAGTTATTTTATTTATTAGCATTTACTCTATTTTCCCCTAGAGCTTTCTGTCAGAAAGATTAGCTTTTCTTTCAGTACAATCCAAAATAAAATGTTGGTTTCAAAGCTCTATTTTACCTAGAGTTGTTTAAAGATTTGATAGTAGGTTTGCATGCCTGTTATTGCATTCCTGAGGTATTAATACCACTTTCTCCTCCGCAAGTTACTTCAACTTAATGATTCTTGCAAGCTCACAGTGTAAAACTATGCAAATCACATCTTTAACATTATCTTTCGGAATGCTGCAGCGAGATTTGGGGGAATTATTTCAATCTGAAACAGTGATTTTCAGGTAGTATCCTCCTGAATCGTTGGTCACAGCCTTGTTCTCCACATGACAGCACAAGTTTCTGTAAATGTAACTAAAATGGTAATCAAAAGATAATTTACTTTTGCCCCTGACAAGGTGCAGCCTAGAGGAAAATGGATCAAGGGCTATGCTACTGATCTTTGCATGCAAAAAGAATAAAATCAGTTATGGTTCCAGTTGTAGAAGGTCGATAAGGAATATCAGACTTGGGCTGTGGCACCTCAGACAAGGAGGATAATTCTGTCTAAAAACAAAACAGGAGAAATCAAAAACTACAACTGTGGAGCAAGAGTTTCTATTCCATTAATAGTCAGAAAGTTAGGAAGAACTCATCACCCTGCTCTTCTCCTTTCTGTATAGTGGCAATAACTGTAATAAACTACACTTTTGGCTACCTCCTTTCTATTCTGCCCCCTCAACCATCTCCAATAGGACACCCATCCTCGAACGAGTTCTACATGGTCAGACCCCATGACCTGTGCAGAGCTCCATTGCCTTCAATAGGGCTCCTTGTTGGTGCAGGGGGACTTCCTACATGGTGCTTATTGCATGATCAGAGCCTAGAAATGTTTCTAACAATTGAGAACATTGGGGAACTTCAAACAACTGACATATTTTTAAAATTCAGCAAGCATACAAATATTTTCCTTCTTTACCTCAAATTTGGAACTTCTTCCCAAAATTACACTGGTTTGAGGTTCAGCAATATTCTGCACTATGTTAATGACAAGATTTAAGATCCAATAATTCGAGATGCATAGAAATAGAAGTTGTATGACATTGGAGAGTAGAGATGCCTAGTTTCTGATTTGATTCCAGCCATAAAAGGTTCCAAGATACCGGACCTTAAAATAATAGCATTATGTTATATACAAAATATATTTGATGTAAAGTTTAACATGTAATAGTCATAATTTGTCTTTACCATAAAGGTTTCTGTAGTTATCATTATGGTACTAAGACACCTAGCATGACAGGTGGAGGGAAAGGTAGAGTAGTACCAAAACACTAAATTATCTAAAATATTTCCTAAATAGGTTAATATAATACATGTGGCATGTACAGAAAACATACCTAGGAACATGGTGGGATAGAAAGGTTTTTTATCCATGAGAGTTTGAAAGTTTACTCACTTACAAATCTTTTTGGCCATCTCAAAAATACGCCTATATATAAGCAACTGCAGAATGAAGCAGATGAGATGCATTAATTTATGTGAAACTTATGGTAGCTCTAAAATTGAAATTAATGTTTTAAGTGTTTCCTGTGAATACAGATAGACTTATCGTATATAGGCTTTGTGGATTTTTTCCATACTAAAATGCTAAGTAACAGTCTCATTCATGATGCAGTAAATGGAAATCAACCACCAGGCAACTGATGTTAATAATGTAAAATTAGTTCACAAACTTGAAGGATATGGTGATACATCAGACTGGGAGAGGGGCTGAAATGTGTTTAAAGAATTCAGTCGTATTTGGCAAAAAGGTCCTTGTCTCACCAGAAGTGCCTTAAATTATTTCCTAATATCATCTGAGGTTTACAGAGAAATCCCTTGATGATCTCTGGCCTAGCCTCAAGAAGCCACCAGCAGGGGACTCTAGGATAGAGGCAGTACATTCAGGTTTATAACTGGTAAACATTAAGAATCTAAAAAGTTTTATACAGTTATTGTTTCAATTAAAATACACTTGCATAGTGAATTGGGCATGAATTAGAATTGCAATTAAAGGCCTCTCATAACTGGTGAAAATCTCAGTGAATGAAGAACAGAATCAAATGCAATCTGATGTTCAGATTTACTTGGGTTCAGTATAAGCATTTATCCAAAATACATACAAAATGTCAACATATTACATTTTTTTCCCCACAGCACATTTCTGAAACATTTCTATTTGGAAATGCTGAAGCACTTTTTTTTCTTTTTTAGACTGAACATGTTAAAATAGTCACGTGTGTTGTAATCAAAATTTAAAAATTACTTTTTAATCAGTTTCAACATTAAATGGAAGTTCCCTTATGGGAGTTGTAGTTCAAGTGCTTCCTCCCCTTATTCTTCCTTATAGGCTGGGCTCACTGGCAAGACATCTCACATGATGGAGCACTCCTGTCCATGGTACATTATGGCAGATATAGTCCAGCCAAGGAACCCAGCACATAGGAGAGAATGGGGAAATGAAGCATTCATACTACAACTCCCATGAGACAATGTTGCATGATTAGCAAATGCAATTTAATCTCCTACTGATTCAAAATGAAATGTTTCACTTCAGTTCAACAAACCAAAATATTTTATTTTGGTCAAATGGACCAAATATAATATATTAAAAATTAGTTCAATGAAAAACATTTCAAAATGTTCAGCAAAATTAAATGGGAAAATACACTTTTGTGGAAACTACATTTTTCATCAAAAAATAATTTTGATGGAAAATTCCCACCCAGATCTAATATGTAAACATGCACAGAGATATCACGTATACCCTTACATGTATTAAATAAATGCAATATTTTTTTATGGACTATGGTTCCAATGTGAGAAGTCATTTTCTGACATATTTGAACTGCAGCACACCACAACCTTCCCCAACCTGAGTAAAAGTGTCAGCTACAATAGGATTTGAATGATGGTACTGTAACTGAGATCCATTTTCAAAATTGATTATAGGAATTACTACTTAAGAAAAGGGATATGCGCCTAATTTCAAAATTACCTTTCAAGAAAGATGCAGAAATGGGTTTATCTATTTCAGCTGCATGTACAGTCAACTACGTCTTGTAGTTTACTTCTCCTTAGGCTAATAAGGTCTTCATGCCCTAGAACTCAAATGAGTCTCAAATTATGTTTTATCTGCCAGGACAGCAGGTCTTGAATGATGTTGCCTTATTTGTCGACAATAGCTGTATTCATTACTGTCCTTATCTAGACACCTTGTAGTCTCCTGCATAATACGTATATAGAATAAGAGTAAAAGAGATGTGTTGTTATTAAGACACCAACAGGAACTATAACAACAAAAGAGTCTTTTTATGACAGCCCAATTCAATTACACGTATTGGTCCATTAAAATAAATGCCAGAGAGCATTACATTGTTATGACAAAAAGAAGGCCATGTTCCCCTTAACAATGGGCCAAATCCTTTTTAACAGCTCCCTTTTCTATCCTTCTCTTGCAGTTTCACAAACAAAAGGTCTCTTTGATTTAGCTGGTTTTTTGCACAGTTCTTCAGGAGAACAAATATTAAAAAACAGAAGTGATTTTTGTGAGAGCTTACAATTACGACACCATAGTGGATACGTCTATTCCAATGCTCTTAATAAAAATATAAATGCAGAAACACTGGGTTTGTTTGTAGGTTACTGTAAGTAAAATATTAGAATGGCAGGGTCAGGGTCTGAGATGCTGAAGAAAAAGTTCAGAGTGCATTTGCATTCCCTTCCTGCAGTTTAATAGTCTGAAAAACTCCAACCAAATAAAAGCAATCCCAAACATAACAATATAATTAGGGTGACTCAGTGCTTTTAATCTCTATGACCTGACTATTAGTGAGCATAACAACTCCCCCCTGTTTGTTCATTCCTTACAAGATCCCAGCCTTATTTTAAAACTCTGATAATACCTAGCTGCAGCTGCACTCAGTTACTTCAAGTGCATACAGGAAGCTGGAATTTTACCTTGAGAGACTCATGTCTGTGTCTGGCATGATGGTTTTCAACTCTAGGACTGCAGTAGGTGGGATGCATCATGGCTATGAGGTCCCCAACAGGAGCCGCCAAATTATGAGTATACTTTCTCACAGTAACACATAGCATATTAAAATGAAACTTCCTTAATAATCCCAGGCTGACTCATGCTACTACATGATTTATTGTACAAATCAGTGTGTCAAACTCTTAGCAAGTACATTACCTGTGTGAAACAAGAAGTATGAGGTTGAAGGCCATTAAACAATATGAGTGAAATCATTCCAGGCATAAGTCTATTAAAATAAATTTGGGATAGAAAAATTTGGCCCTGTGAGATTTTTTTTATATCTATCTACTGATAGATAATCAAACTACATACAAAAACAACATTACAAGAACATTAAAGTTTGCAAAATCAAGCACTCAAAAGCTGTGAAATGTTAATGCTCAAGTTCCCCCTTAACTTGGTTTCCTTGAGACTTGTCTAATATCCCAGAGGAGATCTTTGGCCAAGTCAGGAATAGAACCTACTTCATCTGGGACCCATCCCTGTGCCTTGAACACAACAGCTTTTATTTTCTTGTCATCCTCCGTCAGGAGTCATGTAGGGTAAGTATTGCGTGATTATGTTATTCACAATTGCCTCATACTACATTTAATCTTTGTATGCAATTTCCTGTGGGTTTTTTCCCCCTCTACAAAAGAAAATCAGAAATTCCACCATCCATATTTCCCCCTTGTATGAGTCATCAGCAGGGTTCAAACCTATAAATGGTAGCAGTGATAGGCTTTATCCTGTACGTTGACCAGCCACTAGAAGGGTGTCTGACACATGCTTTGCCAGTGGCTTACACAACTATGTGTCAGACATCAGTTAGGAGCCAGTATTTCTGGGTTCTATTCCTCACTGTGGAAAAAGAATGTGGTCTAGTGATTAAATACTGCATATCCATAGCCATATCTGGAGTTAGGAAGGAATTTTTCCCAGGGTCACGTTGGCAGAGACTCTGGAGGTTTTTTCACATTCCTCTGCATTATGGGGCATGGGTCACTTGCAGGTTAAACTAATGTAAATGGTGAATTCTCTATAACAAAGTATTTAAATCATGATTTGAGGATTTCAGTTACTCACTCAGAGATTAGGGGTCTATTGCAGGAGTGGGTGGGTGACATCCTGTGGCCTGCATGTGCAGGAGATCAGACTAGATCATCATTATGGTCTCTTCCGGCCTTACAGTCTATGAGTCTGGCCAATCACATATATCTGGTACTTTCACTCTGAAAAACAATGTGCCTTAAAGTTTGAGACATGCATTTAAAGAAACATTTCTATTACCACCTCTACCAGAATGACTGTTCAGCCGCTCAGTTATCTCACCTTTAAAATGAGGGTGTCATGGTTAAACAGTGAGCTGTGTCTTACACATCCTTTACAGTCGCTCTTGAGCGCACGCCTGAGGTGACATATTTGCTACCTCCATACTTCTCTACATGGAACTCCACAGTTCTACCATTCAGTCTGGATCCCTGGGTTGCAGCCCCCATTTTCCAATTGTAAGAACTCATCAACCCCAATCATATTTCACACCTACAAGAAATTTGCCTCCAGCAGCTTTTTGAAGCTTCAAAACAAATATATTGTTTATTCATCCAAAGGCAATCAGAGAAAAGGGTTAAAACAACAAATGCCTATATGCATTTGATCTTACCTAATCCTTATTTTTTCCTTGCAGTATTAGGTAGGTTCCACTTAACTCAGGAACCCTCAACTCTGGGCTGGGAGGGACAGATTGCCCTACTGCAGTCTTTTCCTCTGTCAGTGTCTCCCCTCAAGCAGTTGCTGATAACTCACCTCCCTCCCTTTCTCCAGAGGGTCCTTTAAACATTGACTCTTTGATCTCTGGGCTCTCAGCTTTACCAAAAAGGTGGTGTAACATAGGTGGGTGCCTGGAAGACACCATGTCCACTTCAGAATTACTAGCTTGTCTTTTGTCTTGCAAGTGTTTACTGGACTGTTATTTATCTCAGGCTTTTGAGTTATCATTCTGCAATTTTCCCAACAGCCCACTATTAACTGAACCAGTATACATTCATACATTCCACTAACCCAATATGGCATCTCATTAGCTAGGTAACGCATTCGTAACATTATTATTGCAGATCAACTCCATGTTCTCCACAGTGGGTAACGATACTGGTCTGCTTCCTAAGGTAGGAACATGAGCCTTTACTCAGTAATAAGGATGGTGAAGTGCACAGAAATATAACCAGAAGTAAGTAGAAGAGCTAAGACTAAGATTCATGTGAAACAGGAGGTGGGTGGGAGTGTCGTAGTAAAGGTAATTACAAAAAAAATTATAGAAAATCGTGTACTAACAAGTAGTTATGTATATTCTCAAATAATATTGTCATTTTCATGTTTAAATCGAATATATTTATTCAAAACAATTTTGAATTATAGTCAGCAGGGGTATTAATTTATACATTTCTAGTGTTGCTTATATAGTTTATTATATTATCTGTAAACAGGAAGGGAGGCACTCAATCTGAAAGCATGCCGAACTGGCAGTGTAACACTGAAAACAGAAAATGAGACTCAGAAAAGATTGTGATAGCCACCCCCATAACTACATTTGCTTATTGTTTTGAAAAGTTCGGTATTAATGTCATATACAACAGCTTTCCCAAATAAATGAAATTTTAATCCCACATGCCTGATAATATGATTTGGTCAAGACTTTACAGACTGTGTCTGGAAAAGGCTTGCATGACCAACCAGACAGAAGGACTAATACACTTCCAAAGACAACTTCTATCCAGTACCCATGTTTGATTCCTTCTAAATGGAAATAAAACCAGGTAGCTCACTTGATCTCTCTTCTCTGGAAAAAAAAAAATCCACCCCTGAGCCGAATTCCTCTTGTGTGTTCGCCTCTGTTGTGATGATGCAATCATGGAAAGCAAATAATCAGGTAAGTGGAATTAAAATTTGTCTTTCTGTTCCTGGTTCCAGGACTACACACATTGGATTTGTTATAGCTGTAGCCCAGAAGACACCTAGGGAGGAAGAGCAAATATAGTTTTACACATTTCTGTGATGTCAATGGCTCATAAATTCTAGCCTGCTTGGCTGATGTCAAACCACAGACCCAAGGCCCCTATCTTGCTAATCTGATATTAAGGAATAAGTCTCTGTGAGATTCTTGTAACAGCAATTCTGTTTCCTATGATATCAGTGAGTGATTGTCAGGTTACATCATGAGAAGAGATCAAAATGCTTCCCTCTGACAAGGTAAGGAAATCTGTGAACTAGAACATGCTGCTACTAGAGAAATGGGGGTGGGGGAGAGATTCTTCAGAAGTATCTAGATGGCCACCAATTTGTATTCTTCTCTGCCTCGGTTCCCATGACAACCCCAGTCCAATTGACTGTGGGAACAAGCACATGTGAGGAATCAGCAAAAAGCTCTCTTCCCCATCTCTGGAGCATGTGGCACAGTTTTACTCACTTGGACAACCTCTTAAACTTTACTACAGAGAAGAAAACCCAAGGGAATGGTTGCCGATGCCATAACAGAAAGAATGATGAAAAATGTGAGGCCATATGGGAATAAGAGGAGGAGAGAGAATCTGTAGAAGAATGAGGATGGTGGATGTGGACAGGACCCATAGAAACAAGGGGAGAGGGGATTTTGAAAGAGTGAGGAGCAGCCAGTAATGGTGAATTAGGGTGTATTTTATCTGGATAATTCTGGATACAAAATAGCCCACTCTTGAATGCATGCTCTGTGTGTGTGTGTGTGTGTGTGTGTGTGTGTGTGTGTGTGTGTGAGAGAGAGAGGGATGCTTTGAACATTTGTTTGGACTCCAATCATATTGATATGCTTCTGAGACTAAGACAATGTCTGTGACGTCTCTCATTCCATTTCCATCCCTGTTGCACTCATAGCTCACATTTTGCACAAGCAATTTCCATTCCAGAGTATTTGCCTGTGTGTTGTAAATCTATTAGAAAACTTTAACGCCATTAACTCATCCCAGAATCATGAAGTTTTGATAGATAATAAAACATCAACAATCATTCAATATGTGGTTCTTCACTCTTTCATACATAACAATTGTTTGTATCTTTTGCAATCTCAGAACTCTGGTGTATATGGGAAAAAAAGGGTGGCACAGTTTTCCTTTATGTAACATGTATAATGCTGAAGTGTTTATCTGTCACAGAGGGAATTATTTGAAGAAACTATTCTATGTATCAGAGTAGTCCAGGTTTATGACCCTGAAGTCCTTCAGGGAATAATCCACACAATGTCCCTGAGGATTAGAGTTTGCATCTGGATGTCTGATTTAGCTGACAGATGAAAAAAAATACAAGTAGCCAGAATACTCCCTAGTGACTGCTTGACTGCTCAGCTGAGAATGCTGAATGCTGAGCTACAGGTTATTCCAGCTAAATTCAGCGTTAGCTTCCAATCAAAATTTTCCCTGTACATCTGCCTTTTGCCACTGATATAATGTGATTGTGGTTTTGTGCTGATTTGAAGGTTTTCCCAACTTGTTTAACAAGTGTGAAAAATGTCAAATTTGGAGAGCTATTCAGTTTGAAAGAGCTTTATCAGCAGATCCCAAATTAGTTGTAGACTTTGCTGGCAGTCCCTTAACTGTATGAACAAAGCCACACTGCAGCGCTCTACAGTACAAATCTGATAAATTCATATGACCCTTAATGGGTAAGGTTAAAATGCCATTCATAATAGAAAGAGACAGCAGCTCATGTTTTGAGAAATAAGTGTGACAGAGTGTAACAAGATTTATCAAAACTAAAATGGATGGCAGCTGATAGCAGCTGTCAAATCTTGTGTCACAGAAGGCCACCTCTTTGTCTGGGAGTTTGTAGTGTGATAGAGTTATTGATAAAGCATTAGGGATTCGGTTACTAAGTAACCAACCCAGCCTGGTTCAAGGACCCGATCTTTAAACCTCTTTCCCTTTAAATTATGTGTAATGTCTTATATGATTCCCCTCCCCGTTTTTATTTATTCAGGTTTGTCCCAAAGCAGCACTTTTTTATAGTAATAGCTTGAGCCATTTTATTGTTATGTAACCCACCTGACATAATAAATTACATAAACCGTGCTGAATAGAAGCAATTTAAATGGTGTGAAGATTAAGAAAACAATTTAAGATTAAACTAAATCCTGCAAGTGTAACTAAAATTTGATATTCATTTTAAAATAAATTGCTAGACAAGACAAGATCAGTGATCATTTTAGAATGCAGTAGTCCCTGAACAAGCCATCTTAAAATGAATGCTGAATCTGAAGGCACTGCATTCAATGTATTTGGGTACATTTTCAGTGAAGTATCTAGGGAATTAACCATGCAATTCTCATTGTTAATGAGTTATTCAGCCAAATCTTCATGCACAAATCACAATTAACATGTACCCTTTTTGATTTTTCTACCTCATATATGGAATTAACATAAGCTAAGTAAACAAATTCCTAGCAGCTGCTAAATGCATTTGGCCTGATTCTGATGTCATATCAGTCCCGGTTCAGCGAGGTTCAGCTTTAGCATATACTGAAAGTTAAAAGAGTCACATACTTTAAGGCCAGAAGTGACCACCAGATCATCTAGTCTGACCCGCTGTACATCACAGGCCACTAAATGCTAACAAATTACTCCTGCATGGAGCCCAGTAACCTGGATTAGATTAAAATATTACAGCCCTCTGTGTACCACAGGCAGAGATTAAAGGGGATTAAGGTGCTCCAATGCCTCTGGGCCCTGCAATGGCAGGGAATTGTTTTGGTTAGGTATAATCAGGTGATCCTAGCAAGCAACCTGTGCTCTACACTTCTGACAAAGGCAAAAAACAAAACAAGGTCCCTCCCAATCCGACCACTGGAAAATTCCTTCCTGATTCCGTTACAGCCTCAGGTTGGATAGTAACATTTTGAGAAAATGACAACATTTATGAAAAGATCATCAAAACTAAAGCTGAAGTAAATACCATATTTCTATATTTTATATTAAATTCTTTACCCATCTGAGAATGCCAGTTGAAAGCTCATAATGTGTAGATGCCAAAAATTAATTAGTTGGTGACAAATTGTAACACGCAAGAAGTTAAGTACTTGTTTTACCAGAAAGACAGTTTATATGTATATTTTTAGATCATCTAAGTATCTTGAGAAAGTCTGTCGATCATAATTATTCTTTGCATTACATTAGTAACTAAGATGTGTTAAGCACTGCTCAGACAGGAAAATACAGTTGCCTCAATGAAGCTTACAATCTTAAAGGAGAAAAAAAAATATAAAATGGACTTCTTCATTCTATTAGCTTCTTTTAGTAGTAACAGATAAAAACAGATTTAGTAACAATCTCTATGAGCCAAGAATAATGGTAGGAAAATACACAGGTATTAACACTTTGGACCGTGAACTAGATGCTCATGAATTGAGAAGCAGAATTGCTAGAAGCAACTATCACAGGAGGTCTACCTGACCAGAGCTCATTGCAGGATTGGGGCCTCAGTATACAGGGAAGCTGAAACAGCCTATGCAGAAAGATCCTCAGCGGGTGGACTCCCCATTGCCATCAATATAACTGCTCTGATTTACAGTAGCTGAGGATCTGGCCCTTGGGGCTGTCAAATACACAAAGTAAACTATAAAACTTACTTTTTTCCTCTCTGATTCCTTTACCACATTAAAACACACACACACACACACACACACCACTTGTTTTGTCTGCCCGTTTTACATTAAAAAAAAGCCCAGTTGAAATATTTCTTTGAAATTTTAAGCCTTTTTCTTTTCGTAAGCATAGTTTATGAGGGAACCTTGAAGCTGTAATTTGTTACTGTAGAAATGAGTCTCCTTGTCACACAAGGAGTGGGTTTTTCATTTGTAGGGTTGCTCGTAATAAGTGCTGTGCCTCTGGCCTTTAAAGAAAAAAAAAAGTGAGAGAGATTTGGAAAAAATGTAAATTACTTTACAGGGATTTTTAAACGAGAAGAACAAAGCAAAAAGTACAGTAGGTTAAATTGTGGGCCTTGCTAAACTGGTACTGTGAAGGTTGAACATGAAGCAAATAAAAAAGTCCAAAGTAATAGCACTTCAGGCTCATAGTTTAAGGAGAAGTGCGGTGTTTTTGTGATAATTGAGATTTTGTGTAATCAAAAATTGTCATATTAAATGTTCAGCATCTAAGGCCTGCAGATGGGGCATATATCCATCCAAAATGAATATTTGTTTCCATAGTTCAAATATCTGCACTTTATTTGGGATACCTGCAAAACATATTCAAAAATATTTGCACACAAATGAAAATCAGGAAGATATCTTTTTGACCACAATATTTGAAACTTTTTCGTAGGATTCTATTTCTCCGCTGTGACTGGTACTTTACCTATCAGTTAATATTTTGGGACCACCCCCTCCCCCAAATATTTATCACAAAAAGGGTGAGATTAACAAAAGGCGGAGTCTGCATGGGGAAAACAAGGTGTGCTAATTAACACTTTTAAATTAACATATTGAACACTACTTTAGGAACTAATGTAGACAGACAGTTGTGTTTAAAAATGTTAGCCTGTTGTGATTAACCCTAGGAAGAACCCTATGGTTAACCATGTCCAGTGCTAAAATCTAATACATTAGATTATAACCCCCTTGGGACCATCTTTTTGTTCTGTTTTTACAGGACCTAGCACAATGGGGTCCTTATCCATGACTAGGACTCCTAGGTACTACTTCAATACAAACAACAACAAATAATACCTCATTTCCCCAGTGTGGTACCCTCCCAAACTCTGCATTTCAGGAGAGGGGCAGGGTATAGGAAATCCCTATCAAGCTCCAGAAGACTGCACTGGCCCTATCTTAATTTTAAAAACAAGTAAATAGACAAAAAAATCTTTGTTCATTTATCTAACAGTGGACATTAGGGTTTTTTAAAAAACCTAAGAATTTAAAGGTATGGAAATTAACAGTTAAGACAAGGTAGATAAATATTCAAATGCTCTCACAGTTCATACAATCCCTTAAATAAAGGCACACTCACACTATATATTCTAAAAATCAATCTTAGGACTACTTCTACTTACCCATAATCTATTGACATGTTCATGACATCATTATCAATATTTTGAAATTATTGACTACAAGTGAGAATGTAATAATCTACCAAATCCTGATTTCCTTCTTTCCTCTATGGGAAATAAATAATGTACTAGCTTGTTTGAGGAATGGAGCACTCAGATGTGTGTCCTAGACATCTAGAATGGATAGGATTAATGTTGATATGTATGCTGTATCTGAAAGGGGAGTGTCTCACTCACAGAGTATATAAGGAAGGTATAATGTGATTTCTTTTCTGTATTTTATAGGATGGCTGGAATACAACATCTGTTTCAACATTTATTTTCATTTCACTTCAAAATGAAACTGAGATCCTTCAAAAGTTGTCATAAAAGAAAAGAACACAAGAGAGAGAAAAACACCCCCAGAAAAGCCATCAGTGCAGTAGTCAGGGTACTCACGGAGGATGAATCAGACTCAGGTTCACATTCCTGTGCTGCCTGATTCAGAACTAGAACTCATAAAGGGTCAGGTTGGGCCACCCTAATGTCCAGTAGAAGCATACTTCATGATTTCAATTAACTAATCAGCATGAGTAAGGATAACAGAATATGGTCCATAGCTGTATATTGTGGGCAAAGATGTTGTTTATGAACTGTATATGGAGAATAAAATGTGATAATGATTGCAGAGATAGGTGAAGTTAGGGATCACCTATCCCAGAGGAGAGATGTTGAGTGGCCACCAGGCTGGTGGTGATAGAGAGCTAACACCCAGCTACCACAAGAAAGACTCTACTTCATGGAGGCAAGGGGATAACAAGGTGACTCACAGTCCTGAGTGCCCCAAATACCAACAGGATAGGGTCAAGTCTTTGATCTGTGGATTGATGAAAAGAGGTAAGATGTTGCTGTTTCTGCACTGGTTAATTGAAGAATTCTGCGTGGGACTGTGTGCCATATGTTGTTGGTGATAGGAGTTTTCTTTTGTATTTGCATTTTGGTCTATTTTTAGTAAACATGTAAAGTCCTTAATAAACAAAAAAGTTTATTAAAAAAATCTTAGGTATTGAGTTGTACCTTTTTGCCTTTCAATCAGTTTGGGCAGTGAAACTGCAACTGTTTTTTTATACAATTACTGTTGTGAGTCAAGTTACATATGTCCATACATGGGCCATAGTCAGATTTACTTTAGATTTTTTAAAACCCGTTTTTTAAATTATTTTATAAATTCTATTCACTGCATATGTGTTTATCTAAAATGTGTAGGATTTCTTTACATTATTGGACAATGTACCTTCACATATTTATGTTCAAAACAGTAAGAGAGAAACATGAAAAATACTGTCAAATATTTCTTGTGACAAGAATTTATTTCCAAGTACTCCATTATCTGACTGCAAACGAGGGGTGAAATTTTGGCTCCATTGAAGTAATGTGGCAAATTTTCCATTGACTTCAATAGTGCCAGCATTTTATACTAGTCCTTTTACATTTTAACAGAAAAAGGTGAATATTACTCTAATGGAGTGTAATTTTCTGGATTAAAAAGCAGAACCTGTATGTCCAGCAGGCTACAAAAATAAATCACTTTAAAGCAACAATGCATGGATCTTTTTACATGTACAAAGAAAACCCCATTTGGTTAAAAAAAGTGATAGTAACACATTGTGCAAGCCTGAGCGTATAAATGTAGATCCCTAAATAAATAACTGATTCTGAAAGAGACCCAAAGAAATCAAAAGGACTTTTAATTACTCAGTTTTTCTGAAAACCAGGCCATTTTTATTAAGGTGCCTGCATATAGGAGTTGGCTGGGACTTTTCCATCAAAATGTTGTTGGTGTTTTCAAATGGTGATGTGATAGGATCATAAATATCAATGTTAATTGCATATTTCAATCTCTATCGCTAAAAAATTGATTTGTTTGCTTCATTTCTAAAAAATGGGATCAGACAATTTCAAAACCTCCACCTACAGCAGACACAGTCTACAACCCAGTGAGACCAAATGGCTATAACTGCCCAAAATATGGAGCAGCCATCCTGGAAGTATTCTCCATATTAAGTCCTGATTGATGCTCCTGCTATTTGGGAGGGGTGGGCAGCAGTTTCAACAATGGGAGTTAAAGGCTACCTTCCTGAGAGGCTCACAGACCATTGCAGACTAGCAAGGAGAAAAGAAAAAATAGGAGAATATGAGGTCTGTGACCAGAATGGGTCACAGAAGGATCTAGAATTGCTAGGAAAATGTAGTGGTTCTATTTGTGCAGCTTAAGATGAAAACCTAACAGCTTAAAGTAAAATGTAAGATAAGTTGTAACTAAATGTGTGCCGGCTGTTTGTTGTTTTGAAACCCTATTTTTCCTCTCTTGTACTTTGTGACCAATGGCCTTTTTAAAAGAGTGTTTGTATTTAGCAGTTGGAACAATCACTGGTTATGGGTTCCCATAGGGAACACAGGTGTACAAAACCCAGTCAGACCCGCAGGGTGATAAGCTGTTGGTACATGTGGGGAAGTGTATCCAGATCCCAGACTACAGCTACATCTGGAGCTAGGGGTATGATTTTCAGCTCACATATTCATAATTTGTACTAGCTCTCATCAAGCTAAAAAGCATAGCCATGGTAGCAAGGGCAGTAGTGAACAGCAACACAGGCTAGCCACCCTGAGTGGTAACTTACCCGGACCCTGTGGGTATGTACTCAGGCAGCTAGCCGATGCTGCCATTCGCCACTGCCTCTGCTACCCCAGCTACATTAATTTTAGCATGCAAGCTTGATTAGAGCCAGCACACGTGTGTCTACTCAAGCTGGGAATCACACCCACAGCTCCAAGTATAGACGTAGCCTAACAGTGGAAGAATTGTGAGATTCCACCTTGAGACAGGTAAAGGCAAGGCGCCTCAGATCTGTGCTAGTAAAAGGGGAATGAGGAATTTTTAAATTTTGCTGATTCTTTTTTATTTCCCACTTGGAAAACTCAAACAAAATATTTAATTTAAGTCAGGTCAAGATTTATCTATGCCCACCTAAGATGCTGCAGTGCCTCATTGGGAGTTGTAATTTGAATGCCTTATACCCCCTTCTCTTCTATTGGCCAGGCTCCCAGGCTGAACTGTATCTCCCATGATGCACTGTGGTCTCTCCTTCTATTGGACTACTGCAATGAATCATTTGTCACGTGACCATGGTGCTTTATGAGAGAAGTAGTCTGACCAGGTGCCTGACCTAAAGAGGAGAATACAGATATGAGGCATCTGAACTACCACTTGTCACCACAGAAACTCTGGCAAACGAAGCTCAATGTTGAACTAAGTTGAAATGGGACATTTCTGAATCAAAGTTGTTCAGAACTTTCTGTTCAACAAAAGAAAAAAAAAGAAAAATATTAGGTATTTCAACTTTCCAGTCATTACAATTCAGGATGAAAACAAATGTTGAAACACAGAAATTTCCAACAGGATGAAAATTCCAATTTTTGAAAAGCTCTACTAAAAGTGGATCTAACAATATAACTTTATATGGCCAGATGTTCTCTTTTTGGACAATTGATAATGAAACAAACACTAAAATTACAAACAGCAATAATTACAACAAACAGCTATATGAGCACAGCTCCTGCAAATATGTAGGCATGAAGATAATTTTACTCATATAAACAAAGTCAGGCACCTGTGTAAGTATTTGCAGGCTCCGGGCCATACGGCCTTCCAGCTTCAAATGTCAAAAGACTTTACTAGTTGTGATGCTTGCCAGAGTTATCCAGAGTGAGGCATCTTACAACCACCTGCCCTTAGCATGAGGAAGCTTTGTCTGTGCCTGTGAGGAGTCAGCTCCTCAACTCCACCAGCCATAGGCAACAGAAGCACACCCCTCTAGGCCTCACAGGCCCCACTGTCAATTTACAGGTTGGCACACTCCAATCATCAAGCCTTCTGAGGGTCTCCCTGGATACTCACGGTATTCACAGATTCACTGTTTCCAAAGAAACTGTACACCCTAGCTTACAAGTTCAGCATCAGATCACCACTCCACTTAACACACAGCACTGAGATGTGTTTATAGTGAAATTGAGTATAAGTTTATTTAACTCATAGAGCTTCAAATAGTAGCAAGTGGAATTACTGGAAACAAATGGTTACATTTAAAGTCACGACATGCATTCTACAACCCAGATTTAATTAACAAGATACTCGTGTCTTTTAAGAGTATTGTTCAACCAAAATCCTTGCAGCACTTTACAGCCATGTTCCTTTCATGCTGTCAGTTTGAAGGAATCAGTGTCTGTCTTTGCATGCTAAGATATAGCAGAACAATCCTTTGTCTTTATTCATAAACAGGACAATCCTGCTGCTTGTTTCATTCTGCAGATTTTCTCTCTTGTAGATTTTGCAGTCTCTCAGGCCAGGCTTGATACAGTATGCAAATAGGTGAACAGTGGGAAGCATACAATAACCAAATGGCCAGACAGAAAGATGAGAGGCTGTTACCTCAGAAATATAACTTTTAGGTAGGAGATATATCACCTCCTGGTGGCATCCCTTATCTCCAAGACCTTAAGAACATATTTTTTCCTATAGATGCACAAGTCTTTAGATATTATTCATTCATATATTTCACAATTATTATGATTACCAGTGGGCTACTGGCTTTTGCTAAAGACCTTGCATGCTATGCTTTGGTGAAATATTATGCAGATATCCAACCCAGGGGATCCCTATAAACCCCTTTACATCCCCTGTGCCATCTGTCAGTTGGCATAAGGTTTGTATTATTATCTCCATTTTACAGATGGGACTCTGAAGCAGAAAGAGAGTAAGGGCCTGATTTTCACTGGTACTGAGGAACCACAATTTCACTTATCTTCAGTGAGAGCTGCAAGTGCTCAGCATCTCTGAACTTTCATGCCCCTATGACCTTCCTCCTCCAAAGAGGAACTGTGTAGATCAGGCCTGCACAACATGCGGCCCGGGGGCTGCATGTGGCCCATGTGGGCTCACTGTGCGGCCCACGGGGGGGGGTGAGTAGGCAAGGGTTGCAGCTGTCTGGAGGTGCCTGCCTTCCATGCCTTCCTCATTCACACCTCATTCTTTCAACAGGGCAATTGAATACAAAGTGGGGGGAAGATCTTATTCTACTTCTAGCAAAAAGATGTTTTTCTTTTACCTTAATTATACTACCTTAGGGGCCCGCTATAACATATTACCAAGGTTCAATACAAACTCATAGAAAAGTTATACAAAAATGCATAACGCAGAGATTTATCTACAACTGCATTGATTGACTGTTGTGTGCAGTAATATAGTGACCCCTGGGGGGGTGAAGAGGGGTGTGATGGTGGGGCCAAGCGGGGAGGGGGTGGGTCCTATTTTACTGCTGTGATTTGGTCACCCTATGCGCGCTGTTTCTTTTCCCCTCTACAGGCTCCTACACCCCAGCGCTGGGGAATAAGGGGTTGTTTCTGTGGGGCAGGCAGCGCTGGGGGAGTGTTTTGCGGGGCCGGGGGTTTTTGGCCCTCAGCTGTTTTCTTTGGAGTAATATGGCCCTCACCACTTTACAAGTTGTGCAGGCCTGGTGTAGATGGACCCCTGTTCTCATACAGAGTCCCGTGTTGGCGGAGGGGTCTCCCTAGACAGTTCTTCTTGGAGGATGGGAGTCTAAGTGTCTTGTCCAAGGTCATACAAATAGTCAATGTGACAGAGCAAATAGGACTCATATCTCCTAGTTTTAATCTCCTGCCTTAAACACAAGACCCTCCATCACCTCAGCTCAAGCAGAAATCCTTTAAAAAAATAGAAAGAAATCTTTTGGAAGCAGACATATTCAGATTCTCACCCATTTGTCACTTAAGTACCACATATTCAAATAGATACATACAAAAAATGCTTCCCCCTACAACACAACAACTGAAAGTAATCGGCCTATAAAAAAAAGACTTGCTTCTCCTAGAAATAGAAAATGAAACCGAAGACAGCGTTGCTCTGCTCAAGCATCTGTTAGTAATAGAAAACATATTTTGTCCTTGGCCAAATATCTGAAATATTGCTTTTTATGCTAAAAGCATTTTGCTATTTTATATTCTTCATATTTTGTTTTGCAGATTTCATGCTGTAGCCACAACAGTGTCATTAGCACCAGTAACTTTTTTGTCTTCCTTAATAAAAAAACCCTATGGTTTCAAATTAAAACACCACGAGATTTAACATTTACATAGTCATTGTAGAGGAGTGATTAAACTAATCAAAATTCTTTGATTAAAGAATGTTTCCCAAGTGTCTGTCCCTGATAATTACTATGCAACCACTACATTCGAAGATAGCATAATTGAAGGCGCCGATGCAAATGTTAGTCTTTACAGAGCAATTTCTCTTTCTACTTTTCCTCCATGAATATAATTACATACATTGTATTTTATTTTATGTGATGGAATGAACTGCTTTACCCAGGAAAACATGACTGAATCATAGCATTTAGAGATGGAAGAGACCCATTATATCATTCAATCCCTTTCCCTGTCAATGTACTTAAAGCAACACCCACCCCTGCCATTTTTGATGCTATCCAATAAGACACCCAATTCCACAAACACTTAAACATATGGGAAAATTTATTCAGGGTGTTCAATGGAATTATTCATGTGTATAAAATGATTCACATGCATAAGTATTTGCAGGACCAAAGCCTTAATGTCTGCATACAAATATAGAGTAAGAGACCTTTCCTGATATTTGTCATGTGTGGAATTGAGCTAGGATCTACTGGTGTACAATTTGCTCAGTATGGGTCTTTTTGGAGCAAGAAGATGCATCTGTGTATAACAGTACCGCCAATGCTGAGCATTGAAAAAGTCACGTGTCAAGCTCTAAAATCATGACATTGGCTTAAAAATCAATAGGTTTTTAAAAACTAATAATAACTGAGAATAATTTTGTTTGCCTTCTGGTTTCCGAACTCTTCGGTTTCATGGTTTCAAAGTTTTGTCTGTTTTTTTTCTGGAAACAATGAAAGATGAGATCCTGACAATCACATGACTTTAGGATCTATGGTTTTAAGGAAAATCACTAAGTATTATCACACTCGATAATGAGTTAGAAACACTAGCATAAGACAAAGTGGGATAGGTTTTATCGTTCATCCATTGCAAAGAGGAAAAAATAGTGTGGCAATGCCGCCATGTATTCTCTTTTTGTTAATTTGCATGACTGAATAGGAACACTGAAAATTAGTAGAGTCAACATTCTGAAGTCTATCTACCATGGGTACTTATTGGGCCCATTGTCATAGTATCTAAACACCTCATAATCTTTGAAGATGTTATCCTCATGGGAGCCACATGAAGTAGGGAAATGCTATTATCCCAATGTTATAGATGGGGAACTGAGGCATAGGCGGGATTAAGCCGCAGAGTCTCAAAAGTATTTAGGCACCTAACCACATTTGAGATCTAGACTTAAGTGACATAACCAGGTTCACACAGGAATTCTGTGATAGAGCAGGGATTTCAACCCAGGTCTCCCAACTCCTAGACTAGTGCTGTAATCACAGGGTCATCCTTCTCTTCTAGGGTCAACATTTAACAACAGTTATAACACCGGGCAGTAACTGTTGCCATTTAAAAAAAAAGTAACCACTATCAAAAATCATCCCTATACAATATTTAAAGTTAGAGGGACTCAACTTTGTACACTTTGAATATATGAATTATTTATCTAAGTAGGAATTGGAAATATGATTAAAGAAAGCTATCTGGAGGAAAAAGTGCACAACAATTATGGTGTTCTTCCTGTCCCATTTAATACCAAAGTAAAATATATCTAAACTATGAACTGATGTCTGGGAAGTAAAACATATATATATATATATATATATATATATATATGAAATCATTGTATTAATTCAGTATTCAATTGACTCATGTTTGGTAAAGTCAACACAGATGTTTTTATGATGGATCATCATTCAAGGAGGACATCTCACTCCATTTCTATGTAAGCCAAAAGCAAGTAGCGTTTGCATGTTTCCGGAATATCTTGGTTCATACTGCAGATTACAACAGCAATGTGGTATTGGCAGAAAAAGAAAATCATTGGGAATTTTGTATCTATACTAAGAACTGAAGGCTTGATAATTTGGAGCTGCCAGGGAGAAGTGCTAGTTTGACAGCTATCACTGTGACTGAATGTTGTAGGGGTTTTCTGGAAGGAAAGGAAACAAAAGCAAAAACAAAATGAAATCCACCCAAACGTTGTCACATTCATATTTTGGAATCAAGGAGATGATGGCCCTGTTTAAAAGAATAATGAGGGAGGCAGCTGCATGGTATAATGGGTTAGTGAACTAGCCTTTTACTTCAGAAGCACTTAGCTAAATCCTGGGCTTGGTTACAAGTGAACCTGAAATTGGTTCTCTCATTGTAGTCCCTATGGACATTTATTCCTATTATAAAACCTCTACTGAGTTTAGCATAGCTGGCAATCTCTGCTCAAGATTATAGGTGAGATCATTATAGGCGAGAATTGAACTGCAAGTGTGTGAAAGCTTGCTTAGAATCTGGCTCAGGTCAGTGCTATTAGTCCTGCAGGGTTTTTTTTTTTTAAAAAACCAAACACAAATATTACCTTCCCTGACATATTTCTATTAAGGCACAAAGAAGAAAGAGTCCCCACCCCCACCCCCAGTGTTTCATTTCAAACTTTAAACATTATCTTGCTACTTTGTTTTGTGTTTAAATATTAATATTTGTGGTTTACTGACACTGAAAAATTAAAATCTTTTAGCATGAAATTTAATTTCATGCATTACTTAATAAACATTAAAAACTATACTTAATGTATTTGTATTCAAAAATACAGTATTTTATTACCATAGAGGTTAAAGGATATTAGCATATTGGAAAGTTCATCCGCTCATATAAGGTTTAACCCTGTGATTATTTGTGGCCAGATATTGTTGTGTTTGTGCAGTATCTGTCACAGTGGGGAACTGATGATTAAGGGTCCAGGGTGCTACTGCAGAATAGACGATGACGACGACACTGGCTCCCAGATCTCACTCGTCCCATGCTGAAGGAGAGTCCAGCTATCTCTATAGCCCTGTACACTCCCTTGCCTCCTCAAATTTAAGACAACAATGAATGACATACCATGTAAAAGAAGTAAAGTAAAATACTAAAAGGCGCATTGATTGTTAATTACCCCTTTTGTCTTTAAATACACTGTTCCGGCCTCACCCCATTCCTCCCATTATAAATTATTCAGGATAGATTTCAGCCCTATTAGCTTTGATTCTGCACAGTATTTTTTTCTAACTAACTTTTTTCTGCTTATACAACAAGGAGTCCTTGTGGCAACTTAAAGACTAACAAATTTACTTGGTCATAAGCTTGCATGGGCTAGAACCCACTTCATCGGATGCATGGAGTGGAAAATACAGTAGCAGGTATCTATCTATATCTATATCTATATACACATACACAGTACATGAAAAGATGGGAGTTGCCTTATCAAGTGGGGGTTCAGTCTAACAAGAAAATTCACTTAACAGTAAAATACCAAGGGAGGAAAAATCATTTTTATACGGTAATGAGGGTGGCTCATTTCAAACAGTTGACAAGAAGGTGTGAGTAACAGTAGTGGAAAATTAGTATGGTCAAATTAGTTTTTGTAAAGACCCATCCACTCCCAGTATTTATTCAGGCCTAATTTTATGGTGTCCAGTTTGCAAATTAATTCCAGTTCTTCAAATTCATGTTGGAGTCTGTTTTTGAAGGTTTTTTGTTGAAGAATTGCCTCTTTTAAGTCTGTTATTGAGTGACCAGGGAGGTTGAAGTGTTCTCCTACTGGTTTTTGAATGTTAGGATTTCTGATGTCAGATCTGAGACTGCATAGAGACTGTCCAGTTTGGCACATGTACATAGCAGAGGGGCATTGCTGGCACATGACGGCATATATCACATTGGTAGATGTGCAGGTGAATGAGCCCCTGATGGTGTGGCTGATGTGGTTAGGTACTAGGATGGTGTCCCTTGAATAGATATGTTGACCGAGTTGGCACCAGGGTTTGTTGCAGGGTTTGGTTCCTGAGTTAGTGTTTCTGTGGTGTGGTGTGTAGTTGCTGTTGAATATTTGCTTCAGGTTGGGGGGGCTGTCTGTAAGCGAGTACTGGCCTGTCTCCCAAGGTCTGTGAGAGTAAGGGATCATCCTTCAGGATAGGTTATAGATCCTTGATGATGCGCTGGAGAGGTTTTAGTTGGGGGCTGTAGGTGATGGCTAGTGGGGTTCTGTTACTTTCTTTGTTGGGCCTGTCTTGTAGTAGGTGACTTCTGGGTGCCCTTCTGGCTCTGTCAGTCAGTTTCTTAACTTCACCAGCTGGGTACTTTAGTTTTAAGAATGCTTGATAGAGATCTTGTAGGTGTTTGTCTCTGTCTGAGGGATTGGAGCAAATGCATTTGTATATTAGAGCTTGGCTGTAGACAATAGATCATGTGATGTGGTCTGGATTAAAGCTGGAGGCATGTAGGTAAGTATAGTGGTCCGTAGGTTTCCGGAATAGGGTGGTGTTTATGTGATCATCGCTTATTAGCACTGTAGTGTCTAGGAATTGGATCTCATGTGTGGACTGGTACAGGCTGAGGTTGATGGTGGATGGAAATTTTTGAAATCCTAGTGGAATTCCTGAAGGGCCTCCTTCCCATGGGTCCAGATGATGAAGATGTCATCAATGTAGTGCAAGTAGAGTAGGGGCATTAGAATAATACTTCCTCAGCTCTCGTCCCCTAAGTCAGCCACTCTGAAACCTTTCTTCTGTTTACTATTTAGTTTGATTATTTTACCTGTGGAGCGTGGATTTCAATGTTAAAACTTCCGTTTACTTCAATGAGTTCCAGATTTCATCCCATGTTTTCTTTGTTTAGCTAAGACAACCTGAATTTGTCAGTAGTGATGGTCAGAAATCCCTCAAGATAAAGAGCCTATCTTCTGACTTCAAGAAAGGCAGACCTTCACTCTTGTGAGCTGGAACTGCAGAGAACAGCTCCAAAAGTTACAACTGGGATGCAGTCAGAATAAGCAAAGGTGAAATCTAAATACAAAGATCCATGTGCAAGTGGTAAGGTGTTTTTCTTTAATATCTCAAACCTGAAAATTTCTTACATGAATATAAAATTAGGAGCAACATCTATACAGAAGTTTGAACAAATAATAAAGATTTTAAAAAACACACTAAGATGTTCAATTTTCAGCTTAGTTTGATTCTATTCATTAGATAGGTACTGAGCTGAAATTAGTATATAGTGAAGTAGTTGATATTTCCAGTATATAGCAGCTGATGAATAATCTAGTTCATTTCTGAGGGCTGGTCTATACTGAAAAGTTATATCGGCATAGCTAAGGCTCTCAGGGGGGTGAAAAATCCATACCTTTGAGAGACGTAGTTAAGCCAACCTAACCCCTGGTGTAAATAGTTGACATAGCTGGTGTAAACAGTTGTTAGGTTGACAGAAGAATTCTTCTGTTGACATAGCTACTGCCACTTGGGGGAGGTGGATTACCTGCAAGGATGGGAGAACCCCAGAGCCGGCGCGCCCACTAGGCGACCCTAGGCAGTCGCCTAGGGCGCCAGGATTTGGGGAGTGGCGGGTGGCTGCCTCCCGCCTCCGCAGCTGAGCCGAGAGCTGGGGGGGCGGCTGGCCATGGCTGCCTCCCGGCTCCGCGGCTGCGTCGGGGGGGCGACTGGCTGCGACTGCCTCCCGCCTCCTGGCTCCGCAGCTGAGCTGTGGGGGGGCGTGCCACGGGCAGGAGGGAGGCTGCTGCGGCCCGGAGCGGGGGAGCTGGCTGCCACAGGGGGGGTGGCACAGGGCTGGTGCAAGGAAGTTTCGCCTATGGCCTGAAACTTCCTTGCACCGGCCCTTGAGAACCCCTCCCATCACTACAGCATGTGTCCATACTGCAGCGCTATAATGGCACAGCTGCCATGCCGCAGCTGAGTGACTGTAGGCATAGTCTGAAATTAAAAGTATGATTTTAGACAGGAATAGGTTATAAAGGACAAAATAAATTCTCATAAATACCTGAAAACTTAACGTTCTATTCATCTACCTGGCCACTACCCTTTATGTCTAAATTAATGCTCCATTATTTATATGCCTATGTGTTACCTATAAATCCTTCAGACCAATCAGGCAGTAATTGATTTTTGCCCTAAGCAATTAATTCCACTAAAGGTTTAAAGGACTGAAGTATCCTGGGTGTTAGACAAAATAAACATAACCCTGAGCCAAAATTTAAGGGATGAATGCTATAGACTACATTCAGATGAAAGCTGGTTGATGGCTAGTATAAAATGGCATCCTGGATCCCAATAGAAAGCCTCCCTCTCCCCTCTCCATACCTCATTCCTGGTGCAAGTCCTTCCATGGAACAACTCTCTACCTCCTGGCACTGCTGGACCTTTTATATTTCATGGTACATCACTACTCATGAAGGACATGAGTCAAATCCAGCTGAAGTCAATGGGAGTTTTCACAATGATTTCAATGGGAGCAGGAGCAAGTCCTACAGGCTCCCCAGTACCATTTAGGCACAGACTTGCATTAAACGTATCACAGAGCTACACTGCCTTGGAGAGCACAGGGAGGCACTCTGCCTCAGATAGAACGCCTCCCTGGAGTCCCAGAACACCATGTTTGCTGGGCCTTACCTCATCCTATTTTACATTATTTATGCAGATGATACAGATTTCTTTTGGCAGGGGGCTACCTGAGCTCAGGGATCCTATACAATTGTCTCCCCTTTCCCTTCCTCTCTCATCAGCCATGTGTACATTGCTAAACATTGTCGGGGGTGCAGCATATTTCCTATGGATTTACTCATTGCTCTTCCCTTCACTGTGCAGCACAGGGGCTGCAAGTCTGAGCAGAACTTTGATAGACCATATGAGGTAAAGAAAAGTTCCTTCCTCCCCACAGTGCATCTTCACAGAGACTGAGCCAAATCTGGCCCTTTACCACTACCTACAGAAGACTGAAATCAGGGACAGTTCTATTGGACATAGGTAAAGGGTACATTCACTGAAAGATGTGCAGTGCCACTACTTCGGAAACTGAGCCTGCTTTTTCCTGCTTTTATAGCAACTGCCCTATTCTATTTTTTTGGGACATACAAACACCTCAACTTCCCAGGAGAAAGGAAGCAAACTAGAGCTACTTTATAGTGTTATCATTTAGATTACAACTACTGATGTGGAGTACAAACAGCATCTCATTTTTTTCTGTGTTTTATTACAGGATTCACTAAGCACTGTGCCCAGTGCCCATGAGACCACCAAGTGGCGGCAAACATATTAACAAAGCATTCACCTGTAAGATAGTCTCATGCCACCTACTCTCCATGGTGATTTATGGCTTCCCTAGTTTTAAATGCAGTAGATTAATTTTTACTATGGTTGTTTCAAGGTGAGAAAATGGTAGATGCAAGCAGCAAATGCCTGGATCCTGATCCTTTTATTCCTTGTGCATGAGTAAAAGTAAGGTCCCATTTTGTGGTGTAGTCCTGGGGTATTAGGGATGGGTTTGCTTTGACTCTCTCCTAGAGTCCTGTCCTCTGAGGCATAAGGTGATGAGGGAAGGGAAGAGAAGACTTGCAGCAGCAGCAAACTACTTGCCTTAAAAACATATCAACCAACACTGCCCACTTTAGATTTAAAGGTTTAATTTTGTTTTCCATTTTGGATTCAATATCAAACAGCGAAAACTAGGAACAAAATCCTGATAATTATCTAGGGCCGGATTCTGCCCACCTTGTTCTAGGAGCAATCACATTGATTTCCAAGGAACTACTTGTGGATTGAGGTATTATTAAACGTGAGCAAGAAAAACGGAATCTGTTTCAGTGGGGTTATTTCCAGCATAAGGTAGAATTCACCATGACCAGAGGTACAGAATCTGCCTTTGAAAGGCAAGTTTATATAAACAAAGTTAGGTAAGGCAACTAAACTGTGTCAGTCTAAGGAACACTCAGGAAGATAGTTTTTAACCATAAATTTTTGAAATATAATTTGTCCAACAACAGAATATCATTATGAAAGCTCTGGGCCTGGCGCTGGTGTAGTCTCTTGACTGGCATATTATTTGTACATCCATTCTTCAGACCATCCCACACAATCTAAAGCACATAAGCTATATAATATGTCAGTACCTACTAATTGTTTCCTGAGAAGGTTGTGGTGCAAGTTCAATGAAAGGTATAATTTAGCAAACAGATTTAGCAAGCAGCAGATAAAACAATTAGACTAAAGTTCTTTTGTGAAAGAAGTGGCTGGCAGTACACCCGCAGCGAAGGCTGACTTTGTAATTTAGCAAACAGATTTAGTAACTGGCAGATACAACAATTAGAGGAAAAATCTTTTGTGAGAGAAATAGCTCACCAAATTCGCACAGGGCAGGTACATTTGCATTAAAGTGATGTGTTTAGATTTCACTGAAAAGTAAGTCATTTTTTCCACCTTTTAATTTTTTTCTCCCCTCTCCTCTCTCTGCCAGGGCTGATAGCAGGAGGACATTGACAAACTGTGCATTTACTAATGGGATGAATTCAGAGTGAGGAATCTGGACATAAGCAGCAACCTCAAAAAAAAAAAAGTACTCTGAGTAGAGATTTTTGCATTAGAAATCAGTCTCCCCCCCGCCCTTAACCATCAGAAGATTTCTTTTTTTAGTTATGCTTTCTTGTTTTGTTTGCTGTGATTTATTGCTATACTTTTTAACAAGATGTCTACAGTCAAGTGTTTGACTGAAACAGTCAGATGTGAAATGATTAGAAAGTACAGAACATGCTGTAATTTCAGTGTTACTGTGGGGAAAATGTTTCAAGATATACTATGAGATCTCTTGATATTAGGTTACAATTTATTACACAGCACTGTAAAATTGGGTACTGTGCCAAACTAACAAGCTGCTTCCCTAAGAGCTTATAGTCTTATTCACAAATGGGAACAAGAACAACACAGAATAGTACAGTACAAAAAAAGAGTTGGAAAAAATATTGATGTCTCTGAATAAACAAGATCATGAGATAGATCATGTGACAATAATAAAACAAATCTTGCCCCCATGACTCTGAAGAGCCCTGACTCAGCAGAAGTTGTGCAGTTCCACTGCAGAAGACAAGAAGAGGCCAGCACCCTATGTAGCCAGTTGTCATACCATGTAGGCCAGAGGAGTTATACTCCAAAGGGGCTCATTGCTCCCCAGTGCATGGGGCAAAATTCACCCTACACAGAGGGCCAGAAAAAGGCATACACACCATTTGGTCCCACTTAAGCCCTGTTTTGATGGAAATGGGGGAGACAGGTGGATCTGAGTCTCCATGGATGTCCTAAGGATTAGCTGAAGGTGCTACAGAAGCCCCGAGAGACTATGATAGCAGCCTCAAACACAACAGCTCCATTGCCACTTCCCTTGGTGGGGTGAATATTTGTTCCCCTTGTAGAGAAACCTGGGAAGTATCCCAGTTACTCAGCCTTTGGAATCAGCTCTATGAAATTATCTGTCACAAATGTTTAGAGTAGCTGCGGAAAAGATTGTACATATATTGCAAACATTATTATTGCATTTCTGTACCGAAAAGAACTCAATTATGTTTAGGTTTAGATGGGATAGTCTGAATGCTGGTTTTTTGTGTGTGTCTGTTGTTTCTAAGGCCCAAGGCAGGACACTACTATTGATTAGAGTGAGGTTTCCAAGTTAGTGAGACTATCATTAGCTTCTTTTCTGTTTCCTCAAGCAAAAATCTTTAAAGAATTATCAAATAGCAACAATTGCTTTAAGTATTCCATCTGTGCAAAAGAATGCTGGCATCTCTGAATCTTCCCAATAAAAATAAAGTACTTAACTTGGGATACACTAGCTTTTCTATTGTTTTAAAACAAATACAACAATAAATAAGTATATCCGACCTGGTATTTTCAATATATTTGGAGATAAAACAATACGGGAAAGATTGACTTTTATTAAGACTGCATATGTCTTAGCTATATTTTATTTATTAGAATACCAGAGAGGGGTGTAACAATACATACATATTGGGGTGTACATGCAACAGTAGAAAATAACTGGAAACCACAAACAGGGAGGCTCACATCCTCAGCTGGTGTACATTCTCATAGCACCCTCAATAGAGCTATGAGAATTTACATCAGCTGAGTATCTGCCTCACAATTTCACTAATTAATAACAATTAGCCTGTCACCTACAAGAAAGTTGACCATAGGCCAGACCCTCTGCTGGTTAAGTTCCGTGGAACTATACTGTTTCCATTATGAGTCGGATTTGGAGCTCTCCTCTACAAACTTTATTTCAGTCTAAAAATTGGTAACCTAGTTCTGAGACCAAGGCAAAATTTTCCTAGAAACTCGAAGGTGATTCAGACAGTATTTTGTTAATTATGATATATTAAAAACAGAGCTGTTAAACACAATTGAAAAACCTTCGTCTTACATCTTTTGCCATATGCAAGCATAAACATGAAAAAAACAAAAACAAATGAAAAATACTCTCCGAGAAGAGATCTAAGGCCTGTTCCAAAGCCTAATGAGGTAATTCCAAAGACTCCTATTGACATTACAGGATTTTAGATTAAGCCCCTGGCATTTAATACCAGTAGTTGATTAAAGTAAAAAGACTAAAATTATTAACGTTATTCTTTACTAACATCAAGAGGGAACATTAGCTGTATTGAGCTTAATGTAGTATCTTAAAGGAGTCCTGCTGACCTAAGCTTTCAGTTGAGGGAAAAAAAATTGAGCTCCTTCCCTTGCAGAGGAAGTGCAAAGTGAAATAACCTGATCACATGACTGGGTGGTTAACAGAATAACAGACCATTTTCCACCTAAGAGTTGCAAGACATATCTGTGACACTGCACCCCATATTCTTTAGTAATATTATAATATGATTATGACATACATTATAATGTACTTTATGCAAGATAAGTCATGTGAGGTGTCATAGGAAAAGTTATGATTGACTGAATATGAGTATCCTATTTGTATGCATGTATTATTTTTGTATCTGATGTTATGAATATTGACTATGTAACTGTATTTCAAATCAGGGGCTCATTCACCTGCACATCTACCAATGTGATATATGCCATCATGTGCCAGCAATGCCCCTCTGCCATGTACATTGGCCAAACCGGACAGTCTCTACGCAAAAGAATAAATGGACATAAATCTGACATCAGGAATCATAACATTCAAAAACCAGTAGGAGAACACTTCAACCTCCCTGATCACTCAGTGACAGACTTGAGGATAGCAGTGTTGCGACAGATTAACTCCAAAAGCAGACTTCAAAGAGAAACTATTGAACTCGAATTGATATGCAAACTAGATTGCGTTGCCTCCGGATTAAATCGAGATTTGGAATGGCTCGGCCATTATGTTAATTGAATCTATTTCCCTTAAGTTAATGATCCTCATTCACACCTGTGTGACCATCTTGTTTATCACTTCAAAAGTTTTTTCTTCCCCTGCTGTCATGTTTCCTCTCAACTAATTAGCCTCTTAAGATTGGTCTATACACCTGGACCTTATCATGTTTCTCTGACTGTATAAATATCTGTCTACAGTGTATTTCATTCCATGCATCCGATGAAGTGGGTATTAACCCACGAAAGCTTATGCTGAAATAAATTTGTTAGTCTCTAAGGTGCTACAAGTTTTTCTTTCTTATTTTCGTTTTGCTGACACAGACTAACACGGCTACTACACTTAAACCTGTATTTCAAATGTAGTTACACCTGGGTAATGCCCACTAGACAAAATGCTTTCAGTCTAGATAGTAGGTGAAGAAGGGCCTATTCAGGGCAATGAACCATTAGGAAAAAACAATAGGCATTAGTAGAAGCTTATCTCCCACCTGGGGAGCCTTCCTGAAAATGCTACAGACAGCCTCCAAGTAGTGACTGCTATGACTCTCAAGGACATGTGATGAGATCACATGTCTCCAGACTCCATCTTGGGATGTCAGTATTTTTCCATAGATTGGTCTGGGAACCAAGCTTTCAAACAAAGGGTTCCTGCCATATACAAAAGCTATATAAGGCAGGGAGTGACATCTTGTGTTCTTCACTCCTCACCCAAGAAGACTCCTGAAAAACCTGAGGAACAAATATTAAAAACTGGGGGAAGTGTTGGAACCATGCTAAAGGGATTTTTAGCCTGTGAATGAAACACCTGGGATTTCCAAGCTGTAAAGCAAGTGCAGCTTGCTCCTTAAGAATTTTCAGCCTGCTTGTATCATCATTTAGGGTGAGAATATGCTATTCATATCCAACCTATTTAGTAAATTAAGCTTAGTTTGCATTTTTTGGTTTATTTGCTAGGTAATATGTTTTGATCTGGTTGCTATCACTTATAATCACTTAAAATCTATTTTTATAATTAATAAACTTGATTTTGCTTTATCTAAACCAGAGAGTTGGAGTGAAGTGTTTGGGAAGCATAACTCAGGCTGTTGCATATTCCTCTCCACATTGAGGGAGGGGGTGAATTTTATGAGCTTGCACTGTACAGTTCACTGTGCAGCACAAGACAGTATTTTTAAGAAAGGGGAAAAAAGTGACCCGGGTAACTACAGGCCTGTTAGTTTGACATTTGTAGTATGCAAGGTCTTGAAAAACGTTTTGAAGGAGAAAGTAGTTAAGGACATTGAGGTCAATGGCAATTGGGACAAATTACAACATGGTTTTACAAAATGTAGATCGTGCCAAACCTTCTTTGAGAAAGTAACAGGTTTTTTAGATAAAGGAAATGCAGTGGATCTAATCTACCTTGATTTCAGTAAGGCATTTGATACAGTACCACATGGGGAATTATTGGTTAAATTGGATAAGATGGGGATCAATATGAAAATTGAGAGGTGGATAAGGAACTGGTTAAAGGGGAGACTACAGTGGGTCATACTGAAAGGTGAACTGTCAGGGTGGAGGGAGGTTACTAATGGAGTTCCTCAGGGATCAGTTTTGGGACCAAACTTATTTAACCTTATTACTGACCTCGGCACCAAATGAGGGAGTGTGCTAATAAAGTTTGCAAATGACACAAAGTTGAGAGGTATTGCCAATTCAGAAAAGGATCGGGATATCATACAGGAAGATCTGGATTACCTTGTAAACTGGAGTAATAGTAATAGGATGAAATTTAATAGTGAGAAGTGTAAGGTTATGCATTTAGGGATTAATAACAAGAATTTTAGTTATAAACTGGGGACGCATCAGTTGGAAATAATGGAAGAGGAGAAGGACCTCGGAGTCCTGGTTGATCACAGGATGACTATGAGTTGCCAATGTGATATGGCCATGAAAAAAGCCAATGTGGTCTTGGGATACATTAGGCGAGGTATTTCCAGTAGAGATAAGGAGGTGTTAGTACCGTTATACAAGGCATTGGTGAGACCTCATTTGGAATACTGTGTGAAGTTCTGGTCTCCCATGTTTAAGAAGGATGAATTCAAACTGGAACAGGTACAAAGAAGGGCCACTAGGATGATCCGAGGAATGGAAAACCTGTCTTATGAAAGGAGACTCAAGGAGCTTGGTTTGTTTACCTTAACCAAAAGAAGGCTGAGGGGAGATATGCTTGCTCTCTTTAAATACATCAGAGGGATAAATACCAGGGAGGAAGAGGAATTATTTAAGATCAGTACCAATGTGGACACAAGAACAAATGGATATAAACTGGCGATCAGGAAGTTTAGACGTGAAATTAGATGAAGGTTTCTAACCATCAGAGTAGGCTGTTCTGGAACAGCCTTCCAAGGGAAGCAGTGGGGGCAAAAGACCTATCTGGCTTCAAGATTAAGCTAGATAAGATTATGGAGGGGATGGTTTGATGGGATAACATGATCTTGGCAATTAATTGACCTTTGACTATCAGTGGTAAATAGGCCCAATGGTCAGTGATGGAATATTAGAAGTTACTACAGAGAACTTTTTCCTGGGTGTCTGGCTAGTGAGTCTTGCCCACATGCTCAGGGTTTTGTAATTTTGGGTGTAAATGACCATTTATCACTAATTCCAGCTTTCCTGGGCGACAAGATAACTGGAATGCCCAAGATGACTGTTGGTGATTCCGTGGTAAGACTGTTACAGTGATCAAATTCACATTTGTTACCGGGTTGATGAACTCTAATTACAGAACCTACTGCCAGTTTGGGGTGTCTGCCCTGAGGTAGGTACTCACAGTCGTGAACCAGTCCAAGCAGCATGACTGTGCCATTTATCAAAAGTTTGAGAGCCTGTAAAACTTTCTGCTTGCTATTTTATTCCATGTCTCAATATACATTCTCCACCACACAAAATCCTCTTCTCTCTCAACTTCACAAAAACCAAAAGAAAACCAAAAAAACCAACCCCTCCACCCCAAGATTTGGGAGAGCTTTATAAGGAATTTTCCATTTCCGCCGTATTTTCTAAATTTTTAAGCAAAATGTCTTTTGGCAGTGGGATCAGATGAAAATGCTGTCACAATACACAAGTCACTTTCAACCAGAGTCATGCCAAAGATATTAATTTGTAAGATGTCAAATCTATATCCAGAGGAATCACAAAGGGTTTGCTGTATATTTCTCCTAGGGTGACCAGATGTCCCGATTGTATAGGGAAAGTCCTGATATTTGGAGCTCTCTCTTATAGAGGCACCTATTATCCTCCACCCCGTCCCGATTTTTCACACTTGCTATGTGGTCACCCTAATTTCTCCCTAGAGGATACTGTTTATCCCCATTTAACTTTCACCCACTAAGGATCAGTCCTGCATGAGTGGACATATCCTTCTCTCTAGCAGCAACATCTCTTACTTTCACATGTGCCCATGGATACTGGCATTATGTTCAGGCCAATATCCTTTCCCAACTCCATTAATCTTGACCGATCAACAGGAGTTGCTATCAAAGTGATGTGAGACTCTTCTTCTCTATTGGGGTCGATTACATATTCGCTATAACATTTAGCATAATAAATAAGAGATTTTACCAGGGAATACAATTTGGATTGTTGTGAAACCAATCAGTAATAACAGAATTTTAGGAAAATGAATAAGCATTTGTGAATTTAGCAAGCAAAGCAACCCTATGGGCATTTTTGAGAACACAGGATACGATGTAAAATTAGCTAGATAAACAATGTCAGCAAAAAAAAAAAAAAAAAAAAAAAAAGCTATAAAAGCTCCGTAAGCAGAACTAATAGAACAGCTGCTTTTAATCTGTAAATAGGAATTTTAAACATCTGACATTTTAAGCCATCATAATTTTGTCTACATCTAAAACAAGTTGTTGAAAGATGCCTCACTAGACATTGCATAAGGATTCACAATTCTGGCAATCTCCATTTTAGATTAACTCCATTTAAATGAGGATGCCATTTACATTCTAGTGGTAAATAGATCAGATGAGTGATGCAGAATCAGGAGTCAGCTCTTCATAGTGCCAATTGAAAAAAGTGTTCCCCCCCCCCCACCCAAATGCATATAGGGTCTGATCATAGTTCATTGACATCAATGGAAAGATTCCCAGTAAGCTGTGCAATGCATTTCTTCACTCAATCTCTTCTGCAAGCATAGTATCCCGTTGAACTCTTCTATTGGAACTACTGCCAGTAATAGAAATGTATTCCCTCTTCAGCCCACACCATGTAGCCAAGCCTCTTTGCAGCTCCTCCATGGTTGTTACCCAACTGTGAGTAGGAGTAGTGGCAACAGTTCCTTTGCAGGTATTCCCAGCCACTTGATCCATATAACCATAGATCCATAATGCTCAGAACACACAGACCTATTTGATGCCAGTGAAAAGTCCTTCTCCATCAATGGCCTGAACACTAGCTTTATGTGGGGTATACGGCCTTACTTAGAATCTCAGCACCTGAATGAATTTGACCCTTAAATGATGATGTCAGAGTGAAATGGTAAACACTTACTGCTTTTTAAAAAAATAGCAATTTGGATATCATTTGATTGTGTCAGAACTTTGAAAAGTCTTTATAAGTTTAAAGTCTGCCACTGAGTAAGTCAAAGATAACAAAAGTGGCTCACAATGCAAATGAGGATATATACAAATGCAGTTTGCTGTCACTCAAATCAAATGACAACCTTTTGGACTAATTTGTATTTTGAGCTTTGGTTAATGTTGATTTTAATTGTCATATTTGACCACTGTATTATCATCATTAAAAATAAATCATCATCATAGCACCTAGGATCCCCGGTCAAGGACAAGGACCCCATTGTGTTAGGTGCTGTATAAACACCGAACGAAAAACAAATTTAACTATAAGACAGGAAACCACAGATATAGACAGATGGAGGAGAACAAGGAAACAAGGAGACGAAGCTATCTAAATAGACAAGTCAGACACAGGGTTTGGCCACTGTTGGCTAGATGGACCATTGGTCTGACTCAGTATGGCCGTTCTTGTGAGTCTGTTACCTCAAATCCATATATTAAATCTAGATGCTCAAGCAGGTCTCCTTCACTAACCTATTGGAAATCACTTATTCAGCCTTTGCATTCTAGGTATAAAGAACTTTTTTTTAAAAAACATCTATACAAACAATATACTATCAATGATTTCTTACAGCTTCATTTAAAGCCTGTTCAAACATCCATTGAAACCAATGGAAAGATTTAAGTAGGCACCGGAACAGGCCCTTATATGTGCCCATTTATACTATCTTGTACACACACACACACACACACACACACACACACACACACACACACACACACACACACAGCAAGCTACAAAATCACCTCTCATCCAGAAGGATCCCAAAATGGTAACAAAACAAACAGTGAACATTATACACCTCACTGACATGCAGCTGCTATGGGTTGGGAGATAGCAGCTGTTCAATAGTACACAGCAAAACTACATACAAATTGGTGAGAGGAAATGAAAATTGCCAAAGCATTCAGTTGACATGCAGGAGTTAAGGTTGGCAGAATGTTATCACCCACAATCGAATTTAGTCAGAATAGAGCCCCCAATGGAACCAAAAAAGGTAGAGACCTATGTTTACATACCATTTGAATAATGTGCTGAACAGCCCGGTGCCCTTTAAGACCATTGCTAGAAATTGGTTAAATACTGGCTCCATTGAAAGAGTGCTACCCATCAAATCACCAGCACCATTTCTGGGAGCACCTGCCATAAGTGTTCCTCAGCCATCTTACCTCCAACTATTATACTGCTTAGTTCTTTGCTAGGTGTTTAAAGATAAGAACAACACAGATGCCAATATAGTATCATATTAATCCAGTTCAGCATGGGAAAGTTGATAGTAAAACAAGAAACAATGGTATGACAATGAGATGAGTGAAGGTAGTTTCCCGCTGCCCCCAATACTACAAGTGCTTTGCATCAAAGGAAGTTTTCATCTACGAGCTACAGATTTATTTTGTTGTAATTTATTACACAAAATAAATGTGTAGCTGTTATCTGAAAAGGTTATTCTAGTTATTTAAACGTATTTGCAAACCACCCTTCTTTGGAAGTCGATTATGCCACTTCAAATGGCTATACCAAAGAGTTTTCCCTCTCTTTTAAAATTATACAGTACATTACTAAATCCCAAGTGTATTTCTTATCATTTTTGAGTATCATTAAAGAAAGTATCCAAAATGAGTACATAAAAATCTATTTTAGCGTACTAAATTGCTTCAAATTGTTTTTATTTAAAAATAAAATTTGTAATATGGAAAGAATCAAGGAGGAAAATACCATGATTTTCTAAAGTATTCAGAGAAAAAGAAATTAAGAAGTTATATTTATCAGGTCACCATTTAAAAAGAATGTCTTTGCCACCAAGAGATATTTCAGAAGGATTAATTTCCTATTTCAAGATGTTTTATTTATTTATTTTCTGCGGGAGGGAGGGGAGAGAAGACAGTATTTAGTAACAGAATGACATTATGTTGCAACTATTGACAAATGTTGACCTTTTAATGATGACCATCAGATCTTAAAAGAGACATTTCTAAACAATCAAAATACCTGGGAGGTAAGTTTGTTTTCAGGTCACTCCCTTTTGTTAGTTTTACGGTACTAAGGCACTGGCCTGACTCAGAGCTCATATGATTCACTGGGACTGTGTCCCTGTGTCTCTGTGTTTAGAGGTTTGCCCCAAAGAGTGGCTTGCAGGATCAGGGCCTACATATGCATATACTACCTTTAAATCAGGCTGCCTTCAATATCTCTATCTGTCAGGTAGTTAAAAAAACATATCAGCCATTAACAAATAATATGATCAGTACAATTATCTCAGACCCTCTCAGTATAAGTAGTTATGTTCAGTGGTAATATTACTTGACAAGATTGGCTTCTGTTAATATACATCGAGTAGTAATAATAACCTGGATAATATTTCCCTTGAGGTACCTTGTTGACATAATACCCTAGTTTTCTGAAAGCAGATTAAGCAATTCTTTACTGTGTGCTGACTACAGCCATGCATGTTTTCCAGCTGTTTTGGAAAATGAAAGGCCGTATCTACCCAAGCACAGTTAACTAAAATTTAGTAAAATTACCACTTCTACAAAAGCCTCCTACAAAAAGCAATAACTGAGATGTATGTTTTTATGCTCTCTAATCAAAATGAAATTACATTTTCTGCAACCACTAGCTCATGTATAATACGCTTTCAAATTGAATCACATTATCATTGAAGAAAGTGCAGCAGGTACCATAAAATAATCACTATCTGCCCTGAATTGCTTCAACCTAAGTATTTTCAAAAGCAAACGCTAAACTTTGCTAACATATTGCTTCAAATGGACTGTGTCATGGGGGATTTAGGACACAGAGCCAGAGCCTCAGCTAGTGCAAATGAGCTCCATTCTATTTAATAGTGGAGCTGTGTGGGAAATTGTTCTCCTTTCCCACGGTCAGTTTTGAGTTATTGAAAATGTTTACCGTCCCAAACTGTGTGTTGGGAATGGGTGTCAAAATCTTGACAATTTTCTTGCACCACTAATCCAAATTTTTCAGGGAAAGGTTTTGTTTAGATTTTGACCTTTTTATATTTTTAAAACTTTTTTGGTATAAATTAATGAACATTGTGAAAGAAAAGGCATTTTGAACCAAAAAATTAAGCTTTGATTTGCAAACGTCAAAATGGGGTGTTTTGACCATTTCAAAAATCTCTTTCAAATGTTTTTGAAACAAGATTCACCAAACCTGACCCTTTTCCCATGAACAGTTTTGGCTTCAGTGAAATAGCCTTGTCTAATGAGCAAAATATATATTTTGTCTGAAAATTCCCAACCAGCTTTAGTCAATAGTTACATCAATTTATACCAGCTCAAGATCTGGCCCACAGAATGTTAACTGTATCCAGTTGTTTATGTCCAGTAGGTGTGTACAAGAAGCACTCATTTTGGACCTGATGGCTATTTCTGCATTTTGGCAGTGCTGATATTTCTGAAATCACATTTTCATTTAAGACAAGAGAACTGACTCATGTTTCCTTTTGTGACTTAACTACAGTTCCAAGCAAAATAGCTAAGCACCCAATACTTTCATAGTTTCTGAACCAGGAAACATGGAGCAAATTAACATACAGAAACACCTGCTGTAGCCATGAGCAATACATTAGCTGAGTATAATAGCAGGGATCCTGCGACTGATCACTTCACTAACACTGGTTTAAAGTCATCAACAATGATTGGAAAGTTTTACAGACATTAAGTAAACATCAGCTCCTCAACTGATACCTGTGTGATTATGTTTTAAAAGAAGGGGCAAGGGTGACTCTAGGGTAGTTTAAATGCGTGAAAAACAAGCATAATTTCAGTTCCAATGAATATTAACCTCGACTGGTCTCACAATTACATTATTTATTATTTGCCTTACTGTAGCACTGTTCCATTGTGTCAGGCATTGCACATTATCTATAAGAGAAAGTTCCTGCCCCCAAGAGCTTACGGTCAAACTGGGCAAGACACACAAATGGTGAGAGAAAATATCATTCCAATTATGGGGAACTAAGGCCAAAGAGTAAGTGATTTACCCAAGTCACAAAGACAATCTGTCTCAAAGCTGGGAACTGAACCCAACTCTCCACAGACTTCACTCAGTGCCTTAACCACAAAACATTCCTTCCTGTCACAGAAGAACATGAATGAAAAGCAAAAAAATGACAGGTATTATTGGGATTATTATTTATTTTCAATGCCATACCTCTTTGATATTTCTACTCCTGTCATATATTTAAATATGTTACTATAAAATATTCCCTCTATTAGCACTACATTAAATTAAAGGAAAATTTGGAATCATTTCCCTGCTTCATCAGCTTCCTCCCTGGATATTGCTAAGTAATTGCTGCCAGAAATGGCTCGTCCCTGTGATTTGTCTCAAAAATGTTTCTGAGGAACCAATTATTTGCTTTTGTAATGCACTGGATAGCAGATACTTTCTAAAAGTTTCACAGGGGCAAACTGCCCTTTCACATGACCTTCCTCTCAATTTATATCAGATGAAGACTGGGGTATGCAATGCATAGATTCAGTATAGTTTTCAGAAACAAAGTATATGATATTTAAAAATTTTAAATGCATACTTTAAAAGTTTAATAAATTCCTCTCAAAGTGAAACCTAATGTTAAGTACAAAAAGTGGTGCCTCTTTTCCTGGTTCTGGAAGAGAAACATTTGTGTTTAGATGGGGGGAGAACAAATGAACAAATTGCTCAGTCCTTCACCCTTCCTTTCTACATGCATATTAGCTTCCTGTGATTTATTACAGGCAAAGGGAGAATGTCTGTGGAAGCCCTCTGTTAAAATATTGGCAGCACATCTTCAATTCAGCCAAACTTCCATCACCCACTTGTTAAGTTTTCAAATAAGCAGCTTCATGCTTTCTCCCATGTTGCCCTACAAACTTGGAAGGAAGTCCCTATAGACTTCTACAAAGCTACCTCATAATCCGCCTTCATGATGCCTTAAAAAATGAATGAGAATGGTTAAGCTGTCAGTGTGCTGAGACCACTGCCTATCACCAATATTGTCTTATTGTTTTCTTGTACTCTCCCATCTGTCTGTATCCACTGTTATTGCTTTCTTATACAAAGATTGTAAGCTTCTCGGGGCACGTACCAACGTTTTGTTCTGTGCTCATAAAGTGTCTGGTACACTGAGCTCCTCGACGCAACAGCAATACAAATAATAGTAAATTGGAAATCTCTGCCTAGGTTTTGTTAAAACTGCAACATTTCAAATAGTGTACATAACTTGATTAATAAATATCTTAGAAGCTTACTCTGAAGTACTTAATTTTTTTATTTTCATCTATGTCACACAAAGAAAATAATTTAATCCAAAACATAGGAAGTAAGAGAAATGTGATTAACTAGACTGTTCTGGGGCTGGGGACTAACTTTTTCTGTTTGTACATCACCCAGCACAGTGGGAACTCAATCATCATTGTGGGCTTTGAGGCAATACCATAATATAAATGTATTATAAACTCTAAAATTAATGTTTGAGCAAGATTTTTGCAACTGTGAATGGACAACTATACATGCATGAAGGGCCATAATCCATTTAATATAGATGTAAAATCTTAACTACAATTTCTGTTAAGAACTTTTCATATAGGCCCAGATGAGGGCTAGCTAACAAAGAACAATACATGGCTAAGAGAAAGCTGGGGAAAACAGACAACCTTGTGTGTTTCAAGTCAATGAGCAGAGTCAGCATGACTCCAGATGGTGAGTTGTAACTGGGTGTCCTTATTGCAAATTATAGACACACAAAGCATTGAGAAGGGCCTCTAAGTTAACTCCCTAGTACAGATGCCAGAACAGAGTTCAGGGAGAGATCTAATAGGATTGACGTGAGTAATGACATCCTCCCCTCATAGATGTATGCCAATCCCAGTTCACAAACTTGCATGGGTAAAACTATAAACAATTGTTATTGTTAGATACTAATTACTGCTTTTTTGCTTTAGGTTTCAAGGAATGTACCTGTTGGCCAACCAGGAGAGCTGCTACCTCATTCCCCTGGATCCCAAAATTAGGATTTAACCTATATACTTTAATAGAAATAGTTTAAGGGTAATTACCTGTGTCTTAGCAATATGTTAACTTGAACCATGGGCGGAGCCATTATGTAATCTTTTAGACCATTGGCTTATTGTGCTTATCTTGTCTTGCTGCTAGAAACTATTCAGGGGCTTGGGAAATCCCATCCCCATCCCTTCTCTCCACCCAATGAGCACCCTATATAATCTATTGTAATCCATTGCTTTGCAGTGTCTCTGAGCCTAATAAGCAATGTGACACTCCTCCAGCGCTGTGCATAATAAACTCCTGTGCTTGACTCTGCATGGAGTGCTTGACTCCATTTCTAATCCTTCAATGCATGTTAATTCAAATGTACAAATTGGCTTTTGCAGATTGAGGCACTCATAATGGACTCTCTGCATATGCAATCAGTAGTTTTACTCACAAATTAGAAGCAAAATTTTTGTGGAAGTCTGAAAATCTAATCCCCTTCTTACCTTCATACCTTAATTCTTGGTATTTATCTAAACAAGCACCCATGAGGGCTGATCCTACACTTCTTGCACACCCAAAACTGCTATGGACCTCAATCTGCATATTGTATTCACAAGAAATGCATGATCAAGCTAAGTGCTCATGGATATTATTTATTATATGTATTATCATAACACCTAGGAGCGCCACTCATGGATAAGGACCCCACTGTGCAAGATGCTGTACAAACAGAGCAGTAAGCTTTTGGGGGCAGAAACAGTCTTTGAGTGGGGTCCTGGTCCATGACTGGCATTCCTAGGTACTATGGTAATACAAATTAATAATACTAAAATATATTCAACGTAATATCATAAATATAAAAGTAGTTACTGGCATACGCACCAGCTCCATGGGCTGGAGCACCCACAAAAAAAATTAGTGGGTGCTTAGCTAAGGTGGGGGTGGGGCCTGTAGCAGATCGGTAATTTGAGCACCCCCGGGACTCGAAGGAAGACGGTGCCTGTGGTTACTGGACTCAGTAGATGCTGACCTTGTCGTTTTATATGGCTATAACCTCCTATAATGCAGATCAAACAGAATGAAGTCTCCTGCAAAATGCCTGTGACTCAAAGCCTTATTACAATAACTAATGTTGAAAGATACTAGAGCATTCCCCAGGGATGTCAGAATTAATTGGCAAGCCTATCTTTTAGTTTTGCTGTGAATTGCCTTTTACTCTGTGAGTTATTTATCCATGCAGTGTTTAAAAAAACATCAGGTACAGGTGTTAATGTGTTTCAATCTATTTAACTGCAAGGGAAAACCTGACTGATGATTCCTAAAGACGCAATTGACAGAATATTTTTGAAAATTTCCAGTGCATAATATTGGTGACACTGTAAGCCTGTAAAAAACAAGGCCAATCGAAAGTGAGAAGCAAAGGAGGTATTTAAAAACATTCAAAAAAAAGTTGTGTCCTATTTGTGAGCTTACAAACCAATTTATTTTTTGCAATATGCTGGTCTTTCATGTCAGGCTTTTCATACGTATCTGGTGCCTTTAAGTCAGACTTCTACAAAAAGTGTTATGTCAATTGAATGTTATCACTTTTAAAAACTTTTTAGCAAGTCAATTGCAAGTCACCTAGCTATATCTATTTTGGCAAACAAAGACAGGAGAAAGGTTTCTATAAAGCTGGCTCTGTTTCTATAATGTCTGATGAAAGCTGCACACACAGGCATTTTGGGTGGCATTTAATGTTAGCCTAACTCTGCTCCTACCAAAGCTTCTATTGTTTTCAGTAGGAACAGAGTCAAGCCAATGCTGTATGATTTTGAAAATCCAAACTCTACAAGTCTATTATATATTGCTTGTAAGCTAGATATAATCAAACATTACCATGGAACAGTTTGAGAATAAAAAGTAAGGAGGATACTTTCTTCATCTAACTTTAAAAAAAAAGACTTCCTGAAATGACATAGCAGTGGTGAAGGAAGGAAGTGGCTAAAACTGGCTTTCTGTTCAGGCTGTCTGAAAACACAGACATGAGGTATTGCTAGCTGCATGGGACTAATGCAAGGGAAGTGAAAGACAAAGTCCTTCTTACGTCTTGGAAAAAGCCCATGGAGGTTTTTAAAAAACAAAAGCCATTTTGAACTAGATCCTAAAAATAATGGAAACCAAGGGGAATTGTTTGAGCATGGAATACTGGGGTTATGCTTCTATCTACAAGTGTGAAGTTGTTTATGGAGTTCCAGTCATTACTCTAGGCACTGTGGATAAAAATTTCAAAGCAAATTCCTGAATGGCATTTTAAAAAATGACTTCTGCAATTGGGAGCTCAAGTCTCATTATAAATTAATGGATTTAGGAGACTAAGTCTACATACCCTGGGATTAAAAACTAATAATCCCACAGCATTGATCAGAGCCTTGGGCAGCTGACTCAGGCTCACAGGGCTCAGGATGTATGGCTAAACATTTCAGTGTAGACATTTGGGCTGAACTTCCAGCCCGAGCCTTGAGACCCTGTGTGATGGCACATACTCCTCACACCAGTCCTGAAAGAGGTGAATTAAGACTGGTGGGTCCATCCGCCAATTAAGATGCAAACGAGACAGCTTTAAAGGCTCAGTAGATCCAATTAGAAGGAAGCTCACCTATGAGGAAATAGGTGGGGCTTCTATAAAGCTAAGAGAGCTGCAACAGTGGAACAGAAGAAAGGGGGCACTAAACTGAGCATAGCTAATCCCCCAAATCACAAGAAGGTGGCATCACCCAGCAGTGACTAGAGCACGCCAGGACAACACGGTGAAGAACACGGGCATGATAGTCACCCCTGATACAAGGGATCAGTGACTTAAAGAGAGATTGTAAGGTGGTAAAATTTTGACAAAGGGGAGAGAGAGAGGGTCCAAAACTGACCAAAAAACCCAAAGGGAAAATGAAAATGGAGATGCCTACAGTACAGGTGTTTGTTTTTTTCTGAGGAAAGTTATCCCCTACTAGGGTAGATGCTGAAGTTGCTGCTCCCACAGAGGGGAGCCGATAAGCAACACGGGTGGGTCCATGCCATAGGGGGACAGATACTGGAAAAGTCAGCAGAGACTGTGGGAGGCACACATGCACCCACAGGAGTATTTGGTAAGGATAACTGATCAACAGCAGTAGTTTTATAAAATCCTACAAGAGGGAAAGAGGATAGGTCGAAAGGGCCAGAAGATGTTAATGCTATGGGTGCAGGGGACCCCTCAAGGGGGAGCGCCCCTATTTATGTAAAGGCAAAGAGCCTTACCAAGAAGCACGGACTGAGGCAAGGCCCTAGGAAGTCCCATCTAATAGGCAATCGCATAGAGGAGGAACGTCTTTCGTGTGTGGGGAAAAGAGTCTCATAAAGAGACTCTGCCCTCAGAGATGAGAAAGAGGAAGAACAAGTGTCAGAGAAGAAAGAAGAACCAGAGGCTTATAATGAACCCATAAATGTTGTGGAGAAAGCCAAGAGGTGGCTAAAAAATGAAAGGTGAGGTGATACTGGGGGGAGGAAAGAGCCCCAGAGAGGAAAGTAACTGATGCAGGGACTAACACTGAGATCAACCACAAGACAATGGAGACTCAGAGGAGCAGGTGAACCAGCTGAAGGAGAACTGGTAGCTGCAGAGCAGGCATTGAAGGGCAAGATCTGGAGTTCCAGTGGGAAAAATTCAGAGATGCTATGCAGCTGCCAGTGGGTGATTTAGACCAGGAGAGAGAGGACCTGCAAGCTCAGCTACAATAGATGCAGGGAAGGAGATACCTGTCCTCCCCTGGGTTGCAGTCTTGAGGGTGAGAGTGTGTGATGGCGATCCCGACACAAGCCCTGAAAGAGTTGAATTAGGTTAGGTGGGCCCAATCATCGAATTAAGCTGCAAACCAGGAAGATTTAGGCTGAGTGGAGGGTGCTAATTAAAAGGAAGTTCAACTGTGAGGGAAAAGGCAGGGCTTCTATAATGCCAGGAGAGACGAAATGGTAGAGAAGAGAGGAAGCATCAAACTGCAAGAGCTAATTGCCAGAAAGGGGCTTCACCCAACGGTGAGTAGAGTGCACCATGAAATCCTCCCCCATCAGCGCAAGCCCAACTATCTTCAGTGTCACTTTATAGCCCCAATGAGCCCAAGTCAGCTGATCGAGGCCAGCTACGGCTGTGCTGCTGGTCTTTTTTCAGAAATGAGAGTTAAGTGCCAAAGTGACTTGGTCACTTCTTAAAATTGTATCAGTGTGTCTGTCTTTGTTTTAAATCTGTCCACAGGCATAGTAAACTAAAGCCAATCTCAAACAAAACTAGAGGTATTTCTTTTTGTTTTAGGTTTTGTTGTTGTTCTTAAAAAAAAAACCAGAATAATGTATAAATCAGGAAGTTGGAGGTACCTGATAGCTAACTTTTTTTTTTAATTCTTAACTTTGCAGGAGTATTAAGAACATTTTTATATGAGTGAATTGTTATTATTATAAAAGATTTGTTTATCCACCGACCAGAGTGAATACTAAAGATATATGAACATTCAAGAAGAGCAGAGATGATTCCACTGTTTATACATGCATCTCCTAAATGTGAACAACTCCAGCTCAGTCATTTTCTAGTTTTTTATTTCAGGCAGTTGAGCAGCTGCTACTTTATTGCTTCACTTTAATTTTAATTGAATGTGCAGCTTGGAATATGTTAAAAATGATCCAAATTATCTATTTTAAAATGTCCTGTATAGAGACAGCTGAAGACCTATCAGGCATTCAAGCAAATGGAAAAGGCATATAATTTACTGAATAAACAAATGATATTACTGACCATTCCCTAACCCCAAAGATTTTACTTTTTTCTAAATGTGTGGTATTATACTAACAGAAAGGAAATAGCAGTGCAGTGGGTAGCACCGGTGGTGTTATATTATTGACAGATCTAGTAGGAAAACAGGCATTTGAAATTACAGCTTTGGAAAACTTGTCTGTTTTAATCCAATGTGTTTTCCTCCCTGTTTTAGGGTTAAAAAAATATAAAAACAAAATACAACTCAACAAGGCCCATAACCACCATATTTTGTCTTGGTTGGGGAGCAAAGCTTATGTGTCTCTCAAAACTTGGCCCCACTTTGCTGAAAGATTTACAACTCAAAACATGGTCTGTGCTTCAACATGGGGGTGGGGGTGGGGGGGGGAATTATTTTCTACCAGTTTCCATTATGTTTTACACTATAGAACAAAAGTTAAATAACAAAATACTCTTGCTGGAAAATTGCAAATAATGTTACTTTAATTTCCTAGAATTCTGAATTCTAACATACAAGAACCCAAAAAACAGAGAGAAATAAAACAATTATACTGAGGCGCACAACTCATTCCACCTTACTCTAGGCTGGCTGGCTGCAAACTCTCTGCTGCTTGCCCCAGATCACATGCTTTCCTACAGAGTCCTATCCAACAAGCAAGACCAGAAAATATATATATATAAAAAATTAAGATATCACTTCAAATGCTAACAGTTTTCCAATACACCAGTTTCAGGTTTTGTTAATAGATTGTAGATCTTTCAGATTCAGATGAGGAGACTGCAAAAGATCTGTTCACAAAAAGGTACAACAGATGCACATGTTGACCCTTTGCTGAGCAGTTAAAGATTTGTAGGTCTTTGCATGAATCAGTTTCTTGTTCAAAAGAAAATTGGTGACACTGATTGAGGGGATTTTCTAGGATAATATATTTACTTACAAAATGTATACAAGTTCTGCTCACCTGGGACATAGGTGACCAAACCTGAAATATTTGCAGAAACCTCAGCTAAAAGTGAATTAAGTACTGTTACCAAGAAATGTCTTCTTTCTGTGTCCTTTGATCGTTGTTTATAGCACACACTCTTCCTGCCTCTTCTCCGTGCTTGGTAGTTTTCTTCTCTAAAACCTCTTACCTCATAGAAGGGATCAAAAGCTCCAGCCTACTGCATTCTTACAACAGGGGACAAGATTTTGCACTGTGACTTAGTGTTGTAGAACATTATTTCTGATCTTTTATTTCCATAGATGCATTTTTTTGTGTGAAACATACAAGCACTTACTCAGGAGATTTACCAACTCTCTATGTACCAATTCTTTAGGTTGTAAGTAATTCAATGGCTTAGCCATTGAAGTCCGAACCGAATGGTAGCACTGTGCTGAATGCACTCCAAGAACTTACACATTTTTTTTTATAAACCAAGACTATATGTAGGCTAGGAAGATAGGGTTTTAAAATGTGTAAACCAAAACATTTGAAAATTGACCTGTCTACAGTAGTTTAAAAATAAGTTAGCTGGCAGCAGTCAACCTCAGGATAGCACACTTAAGCATGGTCCACACTAGGGGTGCGTGGTCGATCCAAGAGATGCAACTTCAGCTACGTGAATAACGTAGCTGAAGTCGAATATCTTAGATCGATTTTTAAAAGTACTTACCGCAGTCCACACGGCAGGAGGCTGGCTCCCCTGTCGACTCCGCTTACACCTCACGCGGAGCTGGAGTTCCGGTGTCGACAGGGATCCCAGAACATCGATTGCTACCTATTTTTCTAGGTGGCCAAAATGAGTTTGTTATTCAGTAGGTTGTACTGAAGTCACTCGTACTTTTATGGCCTTACAGAATGAAAAGAATCTATTGGAATGGCTAGAGCCCTACGTTCTGTAGAAAGTATCCAGCATTATGTAGACTTGCATGTGCATGTATGAGTGAAAGCACATTTAAAAGAACCTGATTGAATTCCTGATAGGGTATACACATGTGCTTACTTGCTTTTTTCTCGCACCTTCAATTTCTTATTTTGAAGGCAACCTATTTCCCATTTAATTAATAATCCAATTTCTGAAGAACATTAAACATCTTGTTGACATTAAATTACTAAAGATGACATTGTAATTATCTGCTTATGACTTATGTTGGGTGTTTATTATTGCATTGTCTTATTTCGGTCTCTCGCAAGCAATATTTACATTGCTTTCCAACTGAGAAACTTTTCTTAATCTTTTTAAATAAAATACCACAATAAGAGGATATGTAATATTATCAGGATTGATAGAGAGCCCTGATGTCTTAAAATCACACCTGCCCTGCAAAAAATGAGTGATGTTTCTGTTGCTGTTTTGTATTGATATTGAGGTGTGTGTATTTAACAGAAGTTTAATTATTATTTAATTAAATTTTCCTAGCCAGGGTAGGAAATCTTTTGTAGGATGATTGGCATTTCACATCTCCACAATTGTATTAAGCCAAAAATAATATTTGGGACTACACAAGTTTCAGGTACTTTAATTTTTGTCGATGATAGATATATTATTTTCAGATTGAGGCAGAGCTAGGTAGATTCTATAAAGCAGTGGCTTTCAATCTTTTCAGACTTCTGTATCCTTTTCAGGAGTCTGATTTGTCTTGTGTGCTCCCAATTACACCTCACTTAAACTACTTGCTTAGAAAACCAGACATAAAATACAAAAAAGTGTCACAGCACACTGTTACTGAAAAAATGCGTACTCTCATTTTTACCATATAATTTTAAAATAAAATCATAGAATCATAGAATCATAGAATATCAGGGTTGGAAGGGACCTTAGTAGGTCATCTAGTCCAACCCCCTGCTCAAAGCAGGACCAATCCCCAATTTTTGCCCCAGATCCCCAAATGGCCCCCTCAAATCAATTAGAATATAAATATGCTTACATTTCACTGTATAGTATATACAACAGTATAAAGAAGTAATGGTCCATATGAAATTTTAGTTTGCACTGACTTCTTTAGTGCTTTTTATGTAGCCTGATGTAAAACAAGGCAAATATCTAGTTGAGTGGATGTACCCCTTGGAAGACCTTTGCATACCCCCTGGGGTACACATATGCCTGGTCGAGAACCACAGCTATAAAAAAATATTATATCTGTACATGTAAAATAAAAGGTATTGTAAAATGTACCCCACTTCCTACGTAGGAGACTGAGCTAGGTGCTTCTACTCAGCATATTGTTGGCACTTCTGGACACTACTAGAATGTATAGCTTTAGTACTGCATTTGGGTCAACATTCAGCTTCAGCAATCAATGATGACCATAACACTGCAAGCTCAGGTTATAGTATTATATGTAAATCCAGATATCAAAAGGAGAACATATCGTTTCTATCTTTAACAAAAATATATTGCTGAGAGTTTTTGCCATTGACCATTTTCCTTGCTATGGGAGATAGCTCAATGTGTTTGGGTGATGATTATTTTTAAAGAAGTCAAAAATCAAGGCTCTATTTAACTTTCAGATGAAAACTGAATTTTCCCATACACCCAAAGAGCCCTTCAATATTACAGTATTAGTGCTAATTAAGCCTCCTGTTTTAACATTTTTGCTTTACTTCTAATACTACTGATTAATCTCTAAGTGGACGCAACTTTAATTTGGATATGGATCCAAATGATGAGATGGCTCATTAAGTTTATCCAGATCCATTTTGTCTTAGGGGGGGTTAGTGTAGACCTGGGCTAATAACGTAGCTGAAGTCGAAGTACCTTAGTTCGAACTTACCTGTGGTCCAGACGCGGCGCGCAGGCTCCCCCGTCGACTCCGCCTACTCCACTCGTCGAGCTGGATTACCAGCGTCGACGAGGGAGCACTTCCTGGTTCAATTTATCGCGTCTTGACAAGACGCGATAAATCGAACCCAGAACATCGATCCCGCGCCTCCGACGCGACGGGTAAGTATAGACCTACCCTTAGACATACTGTGAAAGAAGCCCTTTTCATGAGATATCCAGTACATTGTAAGATTCTGCAAGGCCAAAAAACACTGCAAGAACAGCCTTGCTCCAGACACAGTACCATGGCATTTTCACATATGCTCCTCAAAAGAAGAATGTGGTAATGTGAGTAAAAAGTTATCTAAAATTCATCAAATTTGTTTAAAGCTCAGAAATGGTTTGAGGAGGCTTTTATTTTATCTGAACTAGTTTTCTGCACCCAATATCGGGCCAGATTTGGGAAAAAAATGTTTTTGCTTGTACAGTTGAGCAGCACCTAACACCTAACAATCTAAAATCTGTCAGGGGACAGTACTTGTTCCTGCTAGTGAAGGCAGGGAACTGGACTCGGTGACCTTTCAAGGTCCTTCCAGTTCTATGAGATAGGCATATCTCCATATTATTTATTTAATTTACATATAAATAAAATATATATACATTTTATATATATATAAAAAATCAAGATCTTTGATTCTGAGAAACTATAACCATGTTCCTCTTAAACTAATATGTAAAATCTTGTTCATATTAGAAAAGCCATGTGTTTATTAATACATTAACTAACACATGTTATAATCCTAGAGTAGACAAGTTGATGGTAGTTTTAAAATGTGATAGCTAGTCAACATAAAACGTAGGGTCAGGACTAGGGCTTATTTTGACCAATTAACATTGTTAAAAGTACAACTTGCCTTGTACTTTTGCTAAACTTTCTAATTTTGCATAAGCCATTAACAATGATAGTGCTATCATAATGGCCTCCTCTTGTTAACTCCTTTTCAGCCATTTTTCTGTCCCCATTTGTTCCCAAATAGTTTCTTTCTCCAAGAATGATCATACAAGAACTACCTTAGGAAAACATGAGGCCATCTTCACTCCTTTCCCACATAGATGTGGGTTCAACAGTTGTAATTTCAGTGTGTGTGTGTGTGTGTGTGTGTGTAAGGAAGAAATCTGTATGTACCCCCTTATACCTCACTCACTATTCTTCCTATTTAAATTCCACATTAATTCTGTCTCATTTTTAATATTCCCAATCATGTACCTACAACTTCTCACATTTTCTTTTAGGACCAAATCCTGGTGAGGTACACAAATCAATGGCAAAATTCTCATTGACATCACAAGAATGAAGATTTCACCACTTAGAACCAACGTGCTTTTAGAGACAACTGAGAGCAACAGGTAGTGTGTAAATTGCAGCACCCCACTGCAGGAGGCCTTGTCTCTTCTGAGGCACAATTCAAACCCTGCTCTCTCTCCTTGCATTATGGGGAGATGGTAGTAATTTGCTTGTGGCCTATACCAATAAAAAAGCTACGACATCTTTTGTGTTGGCTCATTTTCACTGGTCAACATATGTGGGACGGTGAGCAAGAGACAAGAGTCCACCCACCACTTTATTCCCTTACTGGAGCAGGTGGGTAGGATCAGGCATACATATACATTGGGCATCCACAAGCAAAGTCTGGGTAGCTTGGGTTATCAAAGTCTGGGTAATCAAAGTCACACAATCTAGCTCTTAATATTTAGTGATTAGTTTATATAACTATTCTATATCATTATTATTGAGACCTACTACCTCAACAGTGGGTGCACAAAATGTGTTAATAAGGTTAGAGTTATAAAAGGTCATAATGTAAAAAAATATTCCAATAGAAGCTGTACCTGAACTGCATTACATATGTTTCTAAATGCACAGAGAACAGTGATATCTTTCTAATTAACAGTCTGTCTTGCACTTTCAAAAAACATTTTTAACAGAGAAGGGGGCCAGAATTTGTTTAAAATAGGAAAACATCTATGAATAATATATTCCTTAGAAGAGCTGCTGCCAGGATGGTTGAGCAGTCTCCAGAAACACAGGAAAATAAACCTCACTTCCTATCAATTTGGTAGTAGCCCCATGGTAAAATTCTGCTGAAAGCCCTCAAGAGCACTTTTCCTGCATCTACCACTATTCTTATGAAAACCTCATACCATGTAGTTCATTGTATTGAGCCAAACAGCTGCACAATACTTATCATCTGAGTTATATCTTTGGCTGCACCTGGAAAAAGTGTGCAGTGCAAAGATGAGGTAAACCTCACCCTTTGTACTTCTCCAATTCTGGGTCCAGCTCTCTGCTGGCCCATGCTACAGGAATCAACAAAAGCAGCCCGAAGACTGCTCCAAGTATCAATGGCCAAAACCAAAAATTGGATAGTCCAAAGCAAAAGACCATATTCTTTGATACAGCCATACACCATATAGTGGCAGAAGTGATTAGATGACAGTAATAAAATACCTGAGCTTTGTTTACTTTACAGCTTTCATTGCTACTACAATTAGTAGGGGTGCATGATGAGAAATGTCTACTCTAAAAAGTCCTAGTATAGATACTACCTTAGAGTAAAGTAAGTAGACAATGCCTCAAAGAATGTATGATTCCATCAATGAATTAATAATCAAAATATGGTAAGGACATGATTCTGATGTCTAGATTAAGGTTAGGGGCTTCCTGAAATGTGGCATCAGGTATAATAAATTTTATTTATTTATTTTTTCCTCTCTCTGGATCAGCATTAATAAACATCAGCAGGATGCACACAGATCTGAACACAATTTGTTTTGTAAATCAGTTTGTATGATGGAAGAGAGAAACTAGGGCAAGAGAATATCATTTATACTTACTTAGTCATAATAAAATAATGGATATTTAAAAATAAAATTTCTGAAGATGGTAACATTCAACCCAGTCATGTAAAATATGAGGCTATCCATGAAATGTATTTAATGCAGGGCCTAATCCCACTGCCAGTTAAGTTAAAGGGGGTGAATCTGTTTACTTTAATGGCAGTTGGATTGTGCCCACATTGTACAATGGAAGAAATATGCCATAATTCACACATTTTGCCAAACATTTATACAGCACACAGTTTTGATTCTGTTCTATCTAGCAGCTCTTACTTTTTACTTGTTTATTTTTATAGGATTCACTGCCAATTTGGCTCCAGAGTAGAAAACATTACAGCACATGCACATACAACATCTAAGAGATAAAACATCATATGCCTTCTTCCCTGTTTATTTTTAATTCATGTTAATTAAACATTTTCTGCAGAATATGATAAAATTACTTAGCCTCAAGCTAGGACCATTGTTTTCAGAAGCAGGGAAATAATAAACTCTGTCAGTGCTTACTCTAAAACTTATTGTAATTTTTGGTGGGGAAAAGTTTGCAAGGAATGGAGTAGCAGGAAGAAAGACACAATAAACACAAACTGCTACATAAATGTACTATTGTTAATATGCAGGCCAGATTCCTATTGTATTTGTAAGTGCCTTTATACTTCAGTGAGCATAAAGAATTGGAGCAACAAAAGTAATAAAAGCCAGATCTTGGCTGTCTCCTTTTGAATGACAGTTTGCTTACCTGACTTCTCTTCTTCAGTAACCACAAAATGTGTTGCAGGTCTTGTATTGCTTGTTTTGCTGGAGATTAAGTGCACACGGGCAAGAAAATTTCTCTGATATTACACATAGCAGGCTAAGTGCTAAGGTTGTTTGAGTGGCCTTAAACAATTTGTGGTATTGGTGAACTATATTGTAGTACATATCATGGATCTCGCTATTTACAACCAAAATGTACTTCTATCTTACTCTCACATTTGCAGTTATATGTTCACTATACTCCAACACAGGAGAAAGGAAAGAGGTTTGAACAGATAAAGTAATAAGAGGGCAAGTGGAAATTCAGAGAATGTGGAGGAAAGAAAAGCAGAGAAGGAAAGGTGAGGAGGATTGAGAGAGATTTAAAAGGAGAACAAAACAATAAGACCTGGTGAAAAACTAAAGTCCTGACTAATGTGATGGCTTCAGTTGGAGGTGACATATGACCGATTCCTTTGGGTTCACTTCACAGACAGCCAACTCCTTTGGTAATACCGGACCTCTCCACTTCCAGTTTGGATCATGGTCTTAAGAAGAATAAATGCTCAGAAATTTAGGTGAGACAAAGCATGCATAAGGAAACTAGGACTTCTGAAATCATTTGAAGTCAAATACTTGGGGCCTGATTTTCCATTGCCGTCAGTAAGTAATTTAGTCCAAGTCACAGTGGTAACATCACGTACTTTGAAGCACAGGTATAAATGGCTAAACAAGGAAATAGGCAGCTCAGCTGCTCTAACTAATGCCAAGGGATCAGACTCAGACTCAATGATACAAAGAGCCTCAAAGCCACTTTTACAATTCAGAGTCATGCAATGACAATGTTCTTTCCATTAACATTCATTACTGCATTCATATTAGAGCATTATTCTGACACAAAACAAATTTGTCTTTCCCTGATGATGAAACACAAGCAAAGCAGCTGATGTGTGGATTTATAAACAGCTTGTGAATAAGGGCTCCTAACTCTTTATTGTGAAAGAGCATTGCTGTCAGAGGTTCCCCTCCCACCCTCCAAGTTAAATGAACTCTAGGAATATTTCTTCATTTCTTTGAGCTTGTCTACATACAAAAGTTACATCAATTTAATTTAAATAGGTTTAAAAATGGCGCAAACCTCCTTATGAGGTCTATAACAATAGTTTAAACCTGTTTTCTATTGATTTAGCATATGCTGGATTTCAGTAGGCATGGAATCAGATCATAAGTGCCTTGAGTGTATCACAGGCCCATGCAAAGAAGTGGATGCTTTCCAGGATTAGTAAAATGGGTGTTTATTATTGTCTTTTAGATTTTCAGGAAGGTTGTTTTTCATCTGTTGTTCCATTGAGTAAAGAAGACAAACATTACCAAAATAATTTTGTCATCTGCCATTAGTTATGAAGAGCAGAACTGGTTGAAAAAAACCAAAACAAACAGACAATTATTTTATGTGAGAAGTTTCCAATGAATTCCATACAGAATTCAGTTTTTCCAACAAAAACCCAAACCAAAACTCCAAAATCTGCTGTTCTCAAAATCGGTTTTGGACAAAAAAAGATTTCAGTAAAAAAGATTTGGCTTTCAAACAAATGAAGTTTTCCATAAAAAAACGAAACAAATCCCAGTAATTTTATTTTTTAACGAAAGAACAAAAGTTATCAAAACTATTCAGTTTGTCTTTTCATCAAATATCCAACAATTTTGAACAAAATGAATATTTTTCTATTAAATTTTCTATTAAATTGACCAGATTTTATCTTGGTCAAAAAAAACTTTTAAAAATATGTCAATAAAAACATTTTGACTAGTTGTACATATGAGAATTACTCCACCAAACTTCATTATGAAACAGACCGAAGTGTTGCATTGTCCAGGTTAACTTCAGTACTGTCCCATACTGCATGTAACAAACCCACTAAAGGCAATGAAGATGCATATAGTGAGTCAGGGCAGAGTTTAGGACCTGTTCAGATGGTTAAGATAGAAGAACGTCACTAAAACAAAACAAGACAAATGAGAACTGTATAGAGGGGTAAAGTGGGATGTCCTAATTCCCATTGGATAGTACCTTACTTAGCAACCAGATCCATTGAGTATAATGGGACTGCCCAGGACATGTAAGAGTATCACAATTGGACCTAAAATGCTTATGTAATTTGACAATATCTATACGTTAGGAACAATAAAATAAAATAAAGAATAATAATACTATAAGCTACTGACACAGCACTGTGGAGTCACTTCTTATGGCTGCCAGCTGTCTCCCATGCTGGTTCACTTTGGCCTGGTCTTCACTTCAGACTTAACTTGGGTTCCACCACAGGTTTTCCTCTTAACACACACTGCATTTGCACCTCTATATGCCTCTATCTGTGCCATGAGGTGTGGCAGCTACTATTTCCTGAGGTATAGATTAGACCCCAACTTAACTTTTGTGTTAGCAGTATGTAGGGTAAGTTAACTTCTGTGAAAATGCACAGTCATGACCATCCACAAGAACTGATACATGATGGTCCCACAAGCCTCCTGAGCACCCATATTTGTGTAGTATCTTGCTATCTGTCTGTGTTCTGATCCATGACCCAAGCAGTCTATCTTCATATGACTCTACTCAGTGTCCTAAATCCCACACTGCTTGCCTGACTGCAGTTTCTTCAGCATCAGGCATCTCCAGTCTTTCATGCAGCTTAACAATGCTCAGGTATAAATCCATCTTTCAGCATGCAGCCACCTGGAAAATGAGTTACTCCACAACACCCCAGAATTCAAACATAGAGCAACACAGTTTGTTGTGGCGCTGAGTCGCAGAATACATGCCCAGATAAGTGTATTGCTTGTCAGAGTCTTATGTAACCAGTGTAGACACAGGGCATGACAGCAGCCTGTTTATATTGACAATGCAGTTGTGGTCTCACTGGTTAAGCAACTGCACATTGGCTAACATACGATCATTTAACTTGTGGATAGCTTGTAATGAAGACTTGGGCTTAGAGTCACTCTTTGGTGTCCTGGCTCTACTCTAGTGAAGCTACACTTCAGCCAGAAGCTGGATGAAGTTTTTGCAGGACTGGAGGTCTTCACATATTTGGTCAAGTGTGCCTTTGGAGCACTCATTCAGTATGTTGATTGCCCCAATGTCTGGCAAAACAAGGGCATTTATATAAAAATGGGATTTTAATGGCTCAGTGAGTGCTTTCCCTCACTCTGAACAAGAGTTGAGTAGTTTTATATATATATAAAAATAAAATTGAGAGGCATTGGATATGTACATGTCAGCAGGTTGAGGTATCTTTTTACAAATGTCATTAGACTTTGAAATATTTCTTAATTGTCTTTTAAGATGCTGCAATTCAATTCAATTCAGATCAATCAGGCTAGATCATATATCCTAAACCAACAGAGCTACTAAATTAATTGGTAGTGATTCTCCCCATTGAAAAAGACTGTTCTCCCCCAACCCTCCAGAAAAGAATTAATGATTTCGTAATTCAGGTGTATCAAGTCATTGCACTGTGTATGAAACAACATCAAACAGTTGCACAGCACAAACACCCTTTCTCTAGTAGGAAAACAAGTGGTGTCTATTTTACCATCTATTTCCTATTCTTTTGTAAGTGGAGTGCAAATTTGGAAGTGTGTATTGCTAATGGAAAGTCTCTCCAGTGAAAAAGCTTCTTTTATATATTTCATTAAATTCTAGGGCTCTGTAAATATTCCCTGTCTACAGCATCCATTACATCCAGCTCTCCAGACTCAGCATCTGCAGAATACTACTGAGCTCTAATAGAAATTAGAATGTGATCACTCCTCCCTCTAGCTCAACTTTCCTTTAAGGATCCTGTTCATTACCCCTCCCTTTCCTTCTTTTAACCATACTTAACTTTCTTTGATCATTTGAAGGGTTTTGATCAAGCCCTACCATGAGCCTAGTCTCTCTTTGCACTCCATCCCTTTCACCCTATCCCATCACAGGTCACTACTGTTCAAAGTGAGGGCAACCACTCACTGAGCAATTAAAATCCCATTTTTATATAAATGCTTTTGTTTTCTAATCAGATATTCCTTAGAATAGGTGAAGGCAACTGCAAATAGATGACATGACAGCAGAATAGAGAAAGTTCTTCAGGATTCTCCCTAAGGTATCAGCAGTTCTTTAAAGATATGCCAGATGAGGTTCCATGACTTGATGGGATGTTTTGATCAATAAATCACATGCCAGTTGCAGTTACTCTGCATATCAAGACCTCTTTCTACTTTGCAGTATTCAAACAATTAGACCACAACAAGTGTTGGGAGGCTTGTGTTCCTTTTTACCTTCTCCACGATTCTTTAATAGTTCTTAGTTTCATCTTATCACAATTTAAGGAAAAAAGTCTAAATTTTACTTATATCCATAAAAAGAAAAAAATGACGAGAATCAACAGAAAACTCTAGCTGCCACCATCTGTGATTTTACTGGGAAAACTTCATACAGATCTCTTGCCAAGGATGCAGTTGACTTGCCATCATCAGTTGACAAGTATGAAAACTTCTGGACTATTTTGACACCTATATAGTCTCAGCTTTTTATTGGTATGTGTCATAAGGAGATAAGTTCAGCAGGCAATATACATTTCAGAAAAAAATTAAAATTATTCTTATTTAAAATAAATTGTCAAAGTAGAGTGAAAAGCAGAATTTCCACTCTGCAGCAAATTCTTATATTAAAAAAAAAAATCCATTCAGGATTGTAACAAAAGAGTTGAAACACAATTTTTTTGCAAAATGAAAAATGTAATTTAAACACAGTAGAAAGTTTCATTATCCTTTTTATTAAACTGAAACCTTTAGTTTAATAAAAGGTTTTTGTTTGTTTGTTGAACTGAATTTCCCAGTGAAGGGGCTGCATTGCCTCATAGGAGTTGTATTTCAGGCATCTCATACCCACATTGTCTCCTGTGACCTGGGCACCCTGGTTGGACTACATTTTCCATGATGCACTATGTGGCTCAGTCAGATGTGGGTGGGTCAGGGGCTAACTGCATTGCATCCTGGGTGTTATTCATGGAGCCCAAGCCCATATGGAACAACCAGGACAAAACTGCAGCTATCATGAGGCAAGATGAACATAAGAACAGACATACTGGGTCAGACCAAAGGTCCATCTAGCCCAGCATCCTGTCTTCTAACAGTGGTCAATGCCAGGTGCCTTAGAGGGAATGAACAGAACAGGTAATCATCAAGTGATCCATCCCGTCGCCCATTCTGAGCTTCTGGCAAATAGAGGCTAGGGATACCATTCCTGCCCACTCATGGCCATATAAGGAACTGCAGTTTAATGCTGAACTGACTCAGAATGAAATATTTGCAGTTTTGAGGAGCTACATTTTCCATCAAAAATTGACAGAAAATTCCTAACCATCTCTAGCAATAATGAAGATATGCAGGATGGTGCTCTAAGCTTCTTTCTAGAGAACAGCAGTATGCATAAACAGGGAGACTTCTGCTGTGAAGATTATCTTAATAGACAAACATCTTTCATTGTTTGTTTATGCTTATCTGTGCTATACCAACTGTGCTATACCAATGGATGTATTTAACTCTGTAGCTTGAAGTTCACATCCACCTATGGTGTACTACTCATGGTGTGGGGTGGGAGGAATCACACTGGCTAAATATCTGGTTCAATTTGCTATGGAGCTCATCCTGCCATTGTACCCACACTGGATTATATTTTACCCTGTGAACAGTCCAATAAGATTCCTACTGCCTCAAAATCGTTTATATCTACATTAGACAATATGCAGATGAAGGGCCAGATTCACAGACAATGCAAAGTGGTCAGAAAGCTGCCATACAGAGGCATCCAGGAATTCCTCTGGTATATGGGAACCCTCCAGCATAAAGCCAATGTATGCAGCTCTACAGCACTCAGTCTCCCTCAAACACTCCATGCAAGAGCAGAAGATCCCCATAGAAAGGCTGCAGCCTGTGTCACTTAGCCTAATGTGCATCATCTGAAGCTGCTCTGTTTTGGTCCCAAGCCTCTCCAGGAATGGAGAAGTGGAATGGTAACTTGCAGCCATCTTTTCCTACCTCTTAAGCTGAGTCAAGCATCAATTTAGTTTAGCGGAACATTCAAGTCCATGCCCACTCTCCAGAAAAAATAAAAGGTTGGGTGGACATTGGTGGATGTGTCAAAAGACCTTATAATTTGTATTGGCTAGGTTAGTCACATTTGACAGTTATAGGTTATTTTTCTCCAAACCTTTACCTCTCCTTCCCCCTGTCCAAATCAGATTACAGCTGAGTGAATGATTATTTAAAAAAAAAAAAACCGAACACTGGCATCCCCAAAAAAATCTAAAATGAAAATACAGTTAGTTTAAAACAATGTTTAAAGTTTCTCTCCCCACAACAATGGGGAAAACAATCTAAAATGTTGATTTAAAAAACATTTAATTTAAAATGTCATTTAAAAAAACTGAAAAAGTTCATTTTGAAACATGTCAAGGCAAAACACTTCAACATTTGAAAAAAAATCAAATTTCTGTTTTACAGCTGAAAACCATGTGTTAAACTTGATCAAAATTGGCTCATCATTTTGGTGTCGTGAAAAATGCAATTTTTGGCAAATTTACTGTTCATCAAAACAATTTTGCCCACCTCTAAGATTAAATGTGGTTAGCGAAAGGAAATAAAGATGAGGAAGACATGAAGAAGGGGATTTGAGGAAGCAGAAGAGCTTGTGGGAGGACAGAAAGGGAGATAGAGAGTGGGCGGGAAAGCTCAGGAAGCCAAGGGCAATGCATGATGATGAGCAGGTTAGTGAAATAGGGGCAGGATAGAAGCAGAGCAAAACAGTGGGAGACAAATGATGGATGTCAGTGAACTGTTGGGTCACTCAATGGTAGTGGGTGGGAAGGCAAAGTTAAAACAAACATAGCTAACAGCAGCTCAAGTATAGCCAAGAGCATTTTGTTTTCTTTTAGACATTAAATGTACTGACTATTAAATAATGAGAACTTCCAAGCTGGCCCAAAGAGTGGTTATATGGGAAATGCAAATGAGGAAGATAGCCAGTGACCTGTGCAGCTGGAGGCCATAACTGTAACTTTTTACTTGGTAATGCACACAACCTGCATATGCATATAATTGAATGCTTTGCAGTCAGGGTAATTTATCTGGTTGTCAGCTGCTGGAATGATGAGAATTTAGGTGTTGTTAATGGCACACAGGGCAGATGGAATCTGAGCTATATTGCAGAAGTGATGATTTTCTGATGGTGCTCTGTTTCTCTTGGAAAACTAATATTTTGACTACCTCTGAGAACAGCAGTGGAAAAACTGAAATCTACAGCGGTAGGTGGTTTCACTGTCTGACACCTGTGGTGTTTCCAGTGGAGATTGGGAAGGTATTCTGTCAACAGGATCCAGATCTGTGTTACCTTGACAACCACAGATGATGCATCAGTATACTGTTTGACTCTCCAAACAGCATTTCTGCTCCTCCCTGAAATTTAATTCTTGTTTGTCAAACCTGTGGTTTCCTGAAAGATTATTCCAGTGAAATATTCTAAAAATGCTCTTCTGCCTATTTTCAGAGTAAAAATATCCTTTCATTCGTGGATATTCATTCTTCAAAAACAAACAAATGACATTCTGCAGTACTCCAGATTGCATGCCTCTCGTGGTAGAAATTATTCCCAGGTAATGTTATGTGAATTATGGTGGGTGGATTTGCGGTCGTGACAAATACCCCCACCATAATTCACAAGGTGGAGAGGATCTGCCAGGGAGGATGTAACAGAATATTAATCTGCCAATAACTGCTATTTGATACAGAGTAGACATTGGAATATGAGCAACATGTCTTTAAATCTAGAACAAAGACTGAGAGGAAGAATTACTGCAGGTTACACCTTGGACCAAATCAATGGGAATCTCATAAGCACCCAAAAAGGTAGCAGCGAGGAAGGAGAGATATGTTCACAAGTCATGGTGATGAAAAGAGAATGATAATTTCTGCAGGTATCAAAGCTTTCTGGACACCAATAACGATACTGGAAATGAGCCTAGCAATTTCTCACATAAAAATAAGCCAGACTCAATACAATAATTAATGTAATTGGAAATATGTAATAGGAAATTGTATTAGAATGGGAGAGAAAATAATACACATCTCCAGTCAGGACTCCTGTGCAAGTATCACTGTGGCCAATGGAAAATGTCAGGGTGGGAGAGAGACTGAATAGTGGCACAAATTGAGCATCAAGTGGTTACAGACTATCAGGGGCGGCTCTCACAATTTTGCCGCCCCAAGCAGGAGCGGCGGCCCCGCCCCCGGCGCAGGCAGTCCCACTCCGCGGTGGCAAGGTAAGAGTGGCGGACCTGCAGCCCCATTGCTGCTGCGACGGGCGAGAATGGGGTGGCAGTCCGAGTCCCGTGGCGGCAATTCGGCGACAGGAAGAGCGGACCTGCCGCCGAATTGCCGCCGTGGGACTCGGACTGCCGCCCCATTCTCAATGCCGCCCCAAGCACCAGCTTGGAAAGCTGGTGCCTGGAGCCGGCCCTGCAGACTATAAAGGCACGTGACTCCAGGGAGGGCAAGACTCTCAACATGAGGACCTTAAAACTAAAGGTTGGGTCTCTGAAATTGCCTTGTAAAGGTCATTGAATGAATGAAATAGCTATGGCGGGGGGGGGAGGAATGCATTCTCTAGACATGCAAGCATTATCATTTCTGAGTTCAGTTCTTTAACTTCAGCCCAGATTAAACTGACTCAAAACTCTGGATGAATTTTAGATCAAAGCATGTATTTTAAACTTTTCATTACGATTTCCCTCTCTGCCTTTGATGAATTATGTTTTTAATAAGACTACTTAGAATGTTTTTGATGAGTATTTACTGCAGCACATCCTTGCAGAAAAATGAGTTTCTGGCCTCTTATGGAGTGCTCAAAGCACCCAGAGTTGTGAGCCACCACTTTGCCCTAGCAAGAATGAGAACTCTGCTGAAGCTAAACTGTGAGGCAGACTGGTGTGGCAGGGAACTGTCTGCCTTGCCAGCAAAAGACTCTGCAAGTCAAAACCTTGTCTTTCTCGTAACAACCAGTGAACCCCAGCTTCCAAGTTCCCCACAGATGTCTCATCGACTGGACCACTCCCTCTTACTGGACACTCACAGAAAATCACCAAGTTCTCTGCCTTCAAAGAGACAGAACACATTCAGCCTGTTAGGTTAATTGAAGATTTACACTTCACTTTAATACACATCACTGAGAAGGTTTTGTAATGAAATAAGAACCAGGTGATTAAACAAAAAACAGAGATTTAAGTGATTCTAACTGAGAGAGACAGGTAAAGTTCCATACAAAACAAAAAACACTTTCTAGTGACTACAAACTTAATCTTAGTGAACTACAATCTTTGTGGAAGCAGTTTTCTTATTTTCATCAAGCTACCAGCATCGCTAGCCTCTCAGACTATGGGATCCTGCTTTCACAGGCTCAGAGGGTGCAGTTCCCTATGTCCCCTAAGTAATGGATTCCAAATGGCTTTTTTGCTTCTGCTTATGTTTCCCAAAACTCATTATTGTTTTGCCCCCATAGTCATGATTATCTACTGCTGTGCTTCCCTTCCTGTTGATTTCCCACCCCCCCTCCTGATTTGTAGGTAAATGAGGCTTCTGGGTTTTTTGTTTTAATTCCATAAAGCTTAATTTACATTGGAGACAGGTAGTTAGCTGCCTTTTCTCCTGTCTGGGAGAAAACCTGTTTCTCTGTCTGTTTGGTAATAGACTTTAAAAATATATCATCAGTGAGTATCCATCATTCCTCACGTAGTATTATTAAATGCATTTCATAAGGATATTAATCACCAGTGTATTACTGGATTTCGTAAGAGACCTTACTCTATACACTTTTTATAGAACAACAAAACTGTATACAATCACTTGATTCAATTGCCTCTAGGTAACACAATATGCTGGCCTGGGTGCACAGACAGGTCCCCAGCACATATTCTCTAAGAATGTGTACCATGTGTCACTGTTCAGAAGCTAGATATTGCCTGGATTAAATTTCCCAAAATAATAATTACAATGTTTGTGGTCATAATAAAATAGTTGATAAATTCAGAGCGAGGTAGAAAGTAGTCTAATAATAGAAAGATAGGTAGAGATTCCATTATTACTCTTCTCACTAACAGGTTTTCAGTTTCACAGGACCTAGCCCACTCGTAGAACTAGCCAAACAGTCACTAGAATCAGCTGAAATTCTACTGAATGGGTTCATATCCTTTCACAGGGTTATGTCCTGTATATGCAAGGATCATGTGGGGATTTTAACTAAAGAGAGTCCCAAATGATTAGCCATCTCTAGCAGTTGAAACAGACCTTTTATTTAGGTTTACTGAATGTATCTAACAATTATCTGTGTACTTATGTAAATGTCTTCACTTCCAATCACTATTCTTTGGAGCTTATTCTATTCATAACTCCAAATATTTTACACTTAGAAAAGCTGAACACCAGGGTTCTCCTCTCTTTCAGATATTTGGATCCACTAGATTACAAAATGAGTGCTGCATGTTATTTTAAATAGTCTTTTATATTTCCAAACCAAGGACATGCTTGTATGAAAAACAATGTGTGGAAAATTAAAACCAAATTATTTTCATTAAACACCCACCAGTTTATAAAGAGCTACATCTCAGACACTCTGAACATCCCCTAGCTCAGGTATTCTCAAGCTTCATTGCAGCATGACCCCCTTCTGACAACAAAGTTACTACATGATACCAGGGCAGCCAGAGCCTGAGCCCCGCCACCCCAGCTGAGACAAAGAGGGCTGAAGCCTGAGCTCCACCCAAAGGGTGGGGGTGGAGCTCAGGCATCAGCCTTGGGTCCCAGCAAGTCTAGTGCTGGCCCTGGCAACCTCATTAAAATGGGGTGGTGACTCACTTTGGGGTCGCAACCCACAGTTTGAGATGAGCTGCTCTAGCTCCTCTCTATAGCCATCCAAGGTCATTACTATGACTACTGATTTGCGTAATGTGAGTTTGTAGTTAAACTTTCCCACTCATTGTTCAATAAGATCAATCGCTTCTGTAACACACTGATGCATCTATGAAAACAAAAATATTTAGAGAACCTCAAAATGAACATGAGTTGAAAAAGTATATTTTTTTCAAACTATCAGTTCCTTTACTCTGTTTTCATCTTTCTATGCAGAATTAGCTATTCAACTCCAGAGAACTGCTTAAATCTGCAGTTAGAATGACTGTTCCAAAGTTCATCGTAGTCACTAGAAAGACTCTCCCTGGGCTTTGGATCATGCCCATTCTGCAGAGGGCCAACATGGACACAGTGAAATACTCACAGGTCATTAGGATATATAAGAAAAAAAATCTCCATTTGTGGATTTTATAGTGGTTTTCAAATCACAGCTGTAATTCTCCCAGTATTGCTAGAACAAAAGTGAGGCGGTTTTATAGCCACAGCTCCTACCTGGAACAACTATTCTTCAAAGGACTCAGTCACAGGATCCCTCTATCTTGGAGGTGTCTAGTCCCTTTAAAATCCTAACATAGATACCGTGTATGTTTTCATTCAGTTAGAGGCACAGCTCTGACCAATTCTCACATCTGCTTTGGAGATTTGCCCAAAAGGAATAATAGAGAGAGGAAGCTCCCCCACCAAGCCCTACAGAGCCTATGCCCCGGTTATATAGATAAGTCTAAAATACTATTATCAGTACTTTGTTTTCTCCATAAAGATTAAAAAATTGTTACAGTGAGATATGGAAGAATAAGATAAGAAGTCACAGAGCTCTATACAAAAAGAGTCCATGCACTTTAAAACGTAAAAAACAGTGTCTATCAAAGTAAACATTACTGCATGATTTATATAGCCTTGTTTTTTCCATGAATGAGCACTTACAAAAGGTTTTGAGAATACCGCATCCCTCAAAAAGAATTGTGTAGTCAAACATTTTACAGAATTCCTTAAGCAGAATTTCATCAGCCTATTCTCAGGGTATTTTGACATTCTTACATTCAATATTCTGAACATGACTTTATATAATAGTTCATGCTGCTGACTCTCTTATACTCTAAGGGCTTGTTCCAGTCAAAAAAATGCCTTTGCAGTTGTTGGCTCATGGATGCCCTGTACACCACTTCTAAAGCACGATTCTTCTGTGGGACTCTTTAAGTGCTTCATGAGGCCTTCTAAACAAACTAACTATCTTCTGAACAGCAATGTTTCTGATGCTATTATGCGGCATACTTTGCTAAGTATTAAAAATACTACACAAAAAGCAAAACTAATTTGGCCTATTACTGACACTTTAAAAACTGGTTGTAATGCTATCTATGATGCATTAAAGAGTGTATCTATGAAATGTATACATTAAAAATGTTCAAATTCTTGTTAACGTGACATGACATAAGGTCTGGGACACTGAACCATACATCATCATTGAGTTTGTCTCATTTTGGTTGAAAGAATACCTGCAGTAGTTTTCACAAAGCTCTCAGTCGAGGAACTGGTTTAAAAGTGGAAAATCCAGGCTGACCTTTTATCCAAGAGCTGATGCCATTGTCCCTTGGTTTGGTTTTTATATTTACAGAATGGTTTATTTGTTGTTTCTTTTGTAATGTCATAAGTTAATTCCAAGTGCCACACTTCAGCTGAGCTCTGTCTTGTGAGTGTCCTTGCTTTTATCAGCCCTTTAATATTATTTGAATGTAGATTTGTGGTTTAATATACAGCAAGCTAACCTCAAGTTACTTACATTTTTGGACAGATTTAAATTCAAATATAATCTTTAGAATCTATCAATGGATTTGTCCTTAATACTGAATAATAGGTATCAGTCAAAATCTCTGCATTTTACTCAAGAATGAGAAAGCAAATTTCTAACTGATTGGATGCTGAAATAAACTTTATTTGATAGAATGGAGAAATGTTAAAGTTTAATGAATCACAACCTTGCCTTCTGAATCAATAGTTCAGTTTCATCCCAAATACCAATCCCATTGTGAAAGCAGAATCATATTCCTAAAAAAGTTTGGCTTAACAAAAAGTGAGTACAAAATACAAATGAATGTCTTTGGTGTTTCCCTTTTTTTTCCCCTAAAAGGACAAAACAAACTATCAAATAAAGCTAAATTAATTCTCATTTGTTACCCTCTTCAATAGAGACTCATCCTATTTTATGCACCATATAACCGTAATCGTGACACCATAAACATATCACTATGAAGTAGTTTGTAGGAGTAATCAAACGAACTTCAAAACAACTCAGAAGATGGTGTATTTTTCCATTCCTACTGACTGTCAATTTACATTTTCATTCTCCTCATTTTTCCTACATTTTGTTTCCTTTTGTCTGGAACTTGCTCCTGATTAAATAAAGAAATGTGGAGATTAGTCACATGCATAATATACAGGGTTCATCAACATTTCACTAGGGTTCTTTGCAGTAGCATAGCCAGGAGGGGAGCAGGGGGAGTGACTGCTCCCCCTGTGAGCAAATGCGGCGCCACCCAATCCCCATTGCCGGAGCCAGGCTCGGGCGGGGATTTAAAAGGCCCGCGGATCCTGCAGCCGTGGGGAGTCCCGGGCCTTTTAAAGCGCCGCCCAAGCCCGGCTCCGGCAGCGGGGCTCGGGCCGTGCTTAAAAAGGCTGGGGGCTCCTGCCACTACGGGGAGCCACGGGCCTTTTAAAGTGCTGCCCGATCCCCGCTGCCATAGCTCCGGCGGAAGACCCGGAGCGCCGGTGGAGGCGCTGCTGGGTGAGTACAGGGGGAGCCTGGGGAGGTGCCTTTTTATAGTGCCGCTCCCCCTGTGCTCTGGACCTTCCTTTGCTACTGGTTCTTTGCAAGTTGCAGACAGACAAAGGGAACTCTTCAAATATCTCTACTTTCACATTGCTTCCATTCCTCAATGACAGCTTGCAGCCTGGTAGGTTCAGTGCCTGGGATTTCCCAATTGTAGCAAAATAATACAAAGTAAAGAGGAAAAATATTTTCATGCAAAAGTCAAAAATAAATAGCGGAAATCTGATATATGGTCTGGAGAATGGAACTGGGAAAACCTGAGCATTCTTGAGTGCAGCACCACTCTGTCAAAATTGTGCTGCCGTTGTTTAAAACCATTGAGAACAAATACTGTAGGTTCAATAAGACTAATGTGCAAACTTGAGAAGGTACTGTGCAATCACAAGCCAGTCAGAACACTGGCAAAGCACACCACAGCAATCAGCAGTGGCAAGATGCTGATGAGGAGTAGCATTGTAATTAGCAGCACTGCAGATTCCCCCTCCTGCTGTCTTGATTTTACTTTGTGTGCGTGCACGTTTCTGCATAGATTTCGTGCATATTTTCTGCAGACAAACAAAACATTTTGAAGTGAGGACACAGGCCCCCTGGGCTATTCTAAATTGTTAGTGGTGATGAAAATTAAAGTAGAGTGTTAAGTGTCAAACAGAATTACAATGCAGGGTTCTCCTTGCAGCCTGCTGTTGAATAGTAATCATTTAGGGCCAGATTCTGACACCCTCACTCATGCTGAATAGCAGCTCACTCTACAATCATTCCCATTAATAACCTTCAGTTAATTCCAAGGTTAAGGGACTCCTTCAAGTGACATCTCTGACACAAAGGCTGTCAACCACCACCTTCTATCTTTCACAGTTGCAATTGGGTTATACAGTTTCCACTCTCCAGTCAACCTGGCAATGTTTCCGACGTAGCTGGCTTTACTTAAGTAAGGGCAGCAGAAGAAGGTCCAGAGATATCCCCCACTAAGAAGATGGGTTTTCTCTGTATGCTCATTAGAAATGCACCTATCAAGGTCTACCAGTCTACCAGTCTTGGAGAGAGACGGAAAAGGCACAGTGTTTTCTTCAATCTTCTCTCTTTTTGAAAAATTGAGCAACTGTTCCCCTTCTCATCCTGTTAGTGAATTACTATCAGATTTATACACGAAAATAGCAGCACAATATGTATTAGTCGAGTTTGCCAAAGATGTAATGGACAGCAACTCAAAATAACAATGGAAAAAATGTATTAGAAGTTGTGTGCACAGCTCTGATTAAATTTAGTATGCACTTACAATAGCACATATTATATTTGTACAGGACACTATCCAAAAGCTATTTCAAACTGCTTCTCAATCATTCTAGTCCCCACCAACAAAACACAATTGAATTGTGTAAGAGTCATGATGGAGACTTGTACTGATATACAACACTGAAAAATTGGTCTCTTGCTCTAGAACCTGAACATGATAATTCTCAGAGTCAGTGTGTTGGTAAAGGGATGATGAATGAAGGTATGGTCCTATGCATAGCATACAGCTGGTATTTATAAAGTAAGCACATTAGCCATGAATGCATTACTCACTGCAAAAGAGTGAAAGCATTAATGAACCCATCAGCAGGTTCATAAAGCAACAACAAGTTATTTACTGTGGTGCAACTCATTTGTTACATAGTACAGTTGAAAGGCTTAGTACTTTTATGAAGGGTGAGCCCTCAGCTCGTTAACTATCCCCTCAACTGCCATCTGTCCCTTTCCTTGTCATTTCCATTCTAAAACAACTAAGTAACAAAATAATTTAGGAATAGCTTATGCAAGCTAAGCACAGCCTAGACAAAGTGGCAGAGCAAAGACATGTCATCTCAGAGGATCATTGGACACCATTATCATTCTGAAATCAAGATGGCAGAACTAGAACATTCTACTCATACTTTCTAGTGAGTTCTGTCACTTGCCTGCCTTCCTGTTATTTGTTGTTCTCTTCACAGGGATCCAGAGAAGCCAGGAAGATTCAAGAGGTATGAGAGAGGGGATTTTGGGGAACACGGGAAGTTGAGTGGGACCATTAGCCACCATGCCACTACCCCAAAGCCTTATTAAAAAACTGAGGCAAAGTATTTGTTTAGGTGTTGGACCATGCCTAGAGTATCTTTTATCTCAACCCCATCCTCAGTGTTTAGCAGTCCCACTTCTTTCTTTGTTTTCTTTTTATTTATATGGCTATAGAACCTTTTACTAGTTATAATTTCATTTTTACGATCCACCTCTGCTTGGCTTTTGGCAGTTCTCACTTTATCCCTATACTTTCTGACCACCAAGAGGTAGCTTTCCTTGCTGATCCATCCCATCTTCCATTCCTTCTGGCTTTCTGCTTTCTCTTAATCACCTATTTGAGATGCTTGCTCATCCAGCTTGGTCGGCAACCTTTCCCTATGTATTTTTCCCCTTGCTTCGGATGGGATACTGATACTGTAAGTCTAAGTTGCAGAAACTAATTCCAAGGCCCCTTCACATTCAGATCCTTGGTATGTATCCACGCAATAGAGATTGTGTTGATAGAGTTTGCATTTAAAATTAAGTTAAAGTTAACAAAAATATTTTTGCTTGGTATAAAGAGAGAGTCAAATATCAGGCTTTTGGCATATTACAAGACCTAAAGTGGTTTGATATTAAAATCTATTTTATTAAGAACATACAAAACACTTTTTAAACTCAAAATTGCAGGTATTAATGTGCGTGTACACAGACCGGCAGACACTGTCTTTGGATATGTATTTTTTTAATTTGGAGCAAAGATAAAAGACAACTTGGAATTTTCTCCTGAGTAAAGAGCAGGCAAGACAGAGAATGAAACTATGAAGATTGAGTCTTGTGTAGTTAAAGTGGAACATTCCTACAAAATCTATATATGTCCAAAAAGAAAAATAGTATAATTAGGTTTCCAGCAGCTACACAGTATGTCCTCTATCAGTGGGTAGTAGGTAGACCACTGAGTGAAGAAGTTGATAAAAATAACTAAGGGATGAACATTGGTAAATACATTTTTAAATGTTACATTTTATAACAAGAATACCGATAAATAATGATTCAATCTCAAATCATAGGGCAGTAGCAGCTTTGTGTCTGTCAACAATTCATAAAGCCTTTGATTAGATGGGATAATGATTTCACTATTTTGGTCAACACAAAAATAAGTCAGATGATAAAAGAATTGACACTTTTTCGGCAGAGGCCATGTTCTGAGGAGGGACAGAAAAGGAAGTCAATCTGAAATCAATTTTAAAGCTCTTAATACTCATTTAATTCTATCCACTAGCCTGATTTTCTTCATACTATTTGCATGCATGAAACTGCCAATCCCACCTCCTCTGTAGCTGGTGGGAGTCTTTATCAGGGATAACAAAGGCTTGTAAAATTTTATCTGGGAGTATGCAGGGGAATTGATACACTGGATACCATACCAGACAGTACAATAAAGTTCTAAAACATACCCCAAGTATTGAGAATCCATTGAGTGGCTTCTCTCATGCAAGAAACTGTTAGTACTGTCCGACTGAGAACTGGGTAAAAGACGGATAAGCAACTTTTGGCACGTGGCCCGCCAGGGTAAGTCCCCTGGTGGGCCGCGTCGGGTTGTTTACCTACTGCGTCCACAGGTTTGGCCAATCACGGATCCCACTGACTGCGGTTCACTGCTCCAGGCTAATGGGGGCTGTGGGAAGCGGAGACCAGCACATCCCCTGGCTCGCACCGCTTTCCACAGCCCCCATGGGCCTCGAGTGGCGAACTGGGGTAAAAGAATGTAGTTTATACTTAGTAAGAGACAATATAGCATCCTCTTTCCCACAGGTTTAGTTATAGTGAATAATGTTCAGATTGCACTGTAGTTTTTAATCAACCTGGATACTTCAAATATCTTTACTGTATAACTATATCACACAGTGTTTCACTAAATACAGAAAGTCAGTGCACACCTCTCAGAGCTTCTTGTCAGTTTCTGTAGAATCACAAAGAATATAGTATCTAGTTACATTTGGAAGAACATTTTTCCCACCAGAATGACAACACTAAGTGTAATTAGAAAGTAAATTTTTCTCACTAAACAGCATAAATGGCTCTGCACTAAAAATCAGTAGAGAAGGAAAGTAATTAGCATTTTATTATTGCTTAATCTAGAAACTTTTTTTGTGAAAGCTTAAATGCTGCAGAAAATATTTAAGTACAAAAATAAACAACCAAACAGTGAGGAAAGGGTCTAAAGCTAATTTTCGCTCATTTCTTTCCCTGACCTTTACTTTGTGTAAAAAAAAAAGAAAAAAGAAAAAAAGGGGGGGGGGGCTGGGGGGAGAGGAGATCACTTACAATCTGCTTTCAGGTCATTTACAAAAAAAAAAAAAGATTGTATACAAGACCCTCACCATCAGGGGTGTGTGAAAAGGGATACAGTATGTTTATTAAATAAAAACCTGTTTAATCTATTATCATTCACTCCCCTGAAAACCACAATCTTATGTTGGATCTGCTATCATGAACTCTGTCCCTGCACAGAGACTAGCACTAGTCGGAGAATATTCATCCAAACAGTTTTTCCATTGGAAAATGCCATTCTGACAAAAACAATTTTTTTCCACAACACTTTTAATAAGTGTCCTGGAAAAAAAAAAAGTGTTTTTGAAAAAAAAAAGTGTCCATTTAGAAAAAAAATCCATTTTTGGAAGGGGAAAAAAAAATATCAAAAAAGTGTTTCAAAATGATATTTTCTTTTGATATTTTAATTATTTTATATTTTGTGGCATATCAGTAATATCAGTGCATAATATGTCGAGTCATCACATGAAGATGTGAAGAGACATCATTATGCACTACACTACACAATGTGACATAATAAAAATAAAAATAGTGTAAATATATATATTTTTATTTTATGTTTCAAATCATTAAGGGTAACCACTGCAGTTATTGGAAATGGGCCGGGCCAATGGGAGCCAATGGGGGCTGGAGCAGCGAACCGTGGCCAGTGAGAGCCGTGATAGACCGAACATGTGGACGTGGCAGGTAAACAAACTCACCCATCCCACCAGGGGGCTTACCCTCATGGGCCGCATGCCAAAGGTTGCCGATCCCTGGTATATTTGAATATTTTGCCTAATAGTAGTAGTTCATAGGAGGACATGTAATGAATTGTCAATAATAATGCAGAACAGATAAATATTTCAGTGCTGTATTTGGGAACAATGCCAGATGATTTAGTCATTTCACATAATAATTAGGAAATTCTTTCCAATCCAATAGTAACTCAGGAGGATGTTAAGCAGAAGCTAATGAAGTTATGTATCTTAAAATCAGTAAATCCAGATTAACTTGCATCCAAGCATTTTAAAAGAGCTGACTGAGGCACTCACTAAACTGTTAATGTTGATTTTCAATGTCTGGAAACTTTGGGAGAGTTCCAGAGGAATGGAAGAAAGCTTATGTTGAACCAGTATCTAGAAAGGGTAAACAGAATGACCTGAGTATTTCTAGACCTATCAGCCTTATATCAATCCAGGCAAAATAATGGAACGGCTGATAAGGTCTCGATTAATAAAGAATTAAAGAAGGCTAAAATATGTCTATCAACATGTATTGATCAAAACAGATCTTGTCAAGCTAATATTTTGATGAGATTACAACTTTGTTTGATAAAGGGAGTCGTGATAGAATATACTTGACTTCTACAAGATATTTCATTCAGTACCATACAGCATATTGAGGAAAAAACTAGAACAATTCAAAAATCAACATGGTGCACATTAAGTAAATTAAAAACTGGTTAACTGACTGGTATCAAATTGCAAATGTAAATTGGGACTGAGAGTGGGCGTGTTTCTAGTGGGCTCCCTTGAGGATTCATTTTTGGCCCTATGCTACTTAACACTTATCAATGACCTGAAAGAAAACCAAATCACAGGAAATATGCAGATAATAAAAATGAGGGAAGTGGTAAGTAATAAAGGGGACATCACTGAAGCAGAATTATCTGGTAAGTGGGGTACAAGCTAACAATATGCATTTCAATATGACCAAATAGAAAATGAAACATCTGAGAACAAAGAATGTAGGCCATACTTACAGGATAGGCGACTTTATTCTGGAAAACTGTGACTCTGAAAAAGATTATAGAGTCATGCTGGACTGAACATCAGTTCTCAGTGTCACACCATAGCCAAAAGGGTCAATGTGATCCTCGGATGGGTAAATTGGGAATATTGAGTAGAAGTAGAGAGGTTATTTTACATTTGTATTTAGCAGTTGGGTGACCACTACTGGAATGGTGCGTCCAGTTCTGATGTTTGCAATTCAAGAATGATGTTCCTAAATTGGAGAAGGTTCAGAGAAAAGCCATGAAAATGATTAATGGATTGGAAAACATGTGCAATTATGTTAGAAAAAGTTCAATCTGTTTCTCGTAACAAAGAGAAGAGGGGGTGATTCAATGATAGCAGAAAACTTCAGTGTAGCAGACAAAGTATAGTGAGAGCCAATGGCTGGAAGTTAAAACTAGACAAATTCAGAGTAAAAATAGGGTGCAAATTTTAATAGTGCAGGTAACTAAACATTCAAACAAATTTACCAAGGGTTGGGATGGATTCTCCATCCTTGGTCATTTTAAAATGAAGATTTGATGGTTCTTCCCCCTGAAAGATATGCTCTAGTTCAACCAGGAATTAATGCAGGAGATTCCTATGGCCTGTGATGATTACAAATATCCTGATATTGTAACGTATCTATAATATAGCATACAATTATGTACTACCAGACATGTCATAAATAATGTAAACATAAAAAAAGACTAAAAAAATTTTACAATCCAAGGGTTTTTTTTAAACTTTTCCAAAACAAATTGCAAATATTTCGAAGATGAATTCTTTTCAGAGAGTTTGTTTCAAAGGAAAATTTGAACAAAAATATTTGGTTGTGTTCCAAATTGGGACAAAACCAAATTTGAAATATGTCAGAATTTCCCACAAACCAAAGATTCTGAGATTTGAGAAACTGTAGCAGAGACCCACAGAAGAAATAAATGGATTTGCACCAGTGTACAATGATGCAGGATCGAGGCCTAGAAGAGGGAAAGTGTTTACAACTAGCAGTAATAACTTTTAGTCTCTCTCAGGTATCATCTCTCTCTCAATCAGCCCTGTGCAGTTTTGTTTGTTGTATATCCAGGCAAGTCTCCAATTCCAATTTAAATATATATATTTTCAGTCACAATTTGTGGACTTTCCTGTCCTGAAACAAAAGTTCCAAACACCATAATGTTGTTAATGGTATTTATTTGTCTTTCTCTACATTCCCAATGTCCATTGCTACTAATGTTATGCTGTGAGGTCTTATGGTTACATTCTCATGAGATAATGTGCCAAGTAGCATAACAGCTTTGTGTATGTGATCAATGAATAGCAGACATTCATTCTTCCACAAACTGTAGGAGAAAACTCCCCTGCCTCTTTCCATGTACATCACCTAAAAATCAGAGCTAACCGCAGCTACCCTACTCTGCAAACCAGCATGTCAGGAATTGAGCTGCAGTCATCAGTTAAATTAGCTCCTAGCATGCTGAGCTGCTATACTCTCAGATTATTAATTTTTCATAAACAGAACTTGTTTCAAGGAAAACAATCTATACAAAAATCAAAATAACTCCTTATTTTCCATAAACACTTTTTGTTAGTACTCTACTCAACTGCTTTACTATTCACAATAAAGCTGTGGACACGATTAACTTTATGTAAGAGATCTGTATGTGTCACTATCTTGGAGCTGGTTAAAATGAAATTAAATGGACATGTTAATGCTAATTGTAATTTTTCCCTGAATATGACCTGTTATTTTAATCAGCAGATATTTGACAAATTTCTTTTTTATATTTATGGAAATGCCACTTGTGGTTCAATACTTACAGTGGAGTTGGAACACTTACAGCAGGAATTTAAATGGTTACATATGAAACACACTGTACCCTGCCCCAAATGAAATGATTTACTCTTTGAGCACAGAATTATTCTTCTGAGTATTACAAGTAATTCTATTAATTTGAATTAAAATTAATTTAAAAGCAGGTCATTAAAAGTTAGCATCCTGTGTCAGACATTATTATATCCCAAATGATATTAATGATATTAAATGATTAAATGATATTAATGGAAGACAGACCCTTCAAACTTCCCATATAATTAAAATTCAGTGAAATCTGTGTATAGGCAACATTTTAAATAATTGTTTTAGGATGGTCCCTTTTTGGCCATTATTCTTCATAACAGAGAGGGACAGATAAATAAGGTTTATAAAGAATTCCAAGTAGCTCTTTCAAAATGGCTGCCATTTCCCCATTGTTCTTATTGGGATTGCAGCCATAGCTACCCTTTGTTCGATGGCCATTTTGAGAAGGGACTTTCCCCTTCCTTCCCCTCCCCCCCATGGGGCCAGGTGTCTTAGCATAGGTGACACTATCAGCAGTTTGACTTCACTTCATTTGGGAACAATGGAAGGTGGTGGCCAGTTTGAAAGACATGTAGCTAATACCAGCTCTGTAACCTGACCGTCATGGAGAACAACAGAAGATAGAAGACATTTTGAGAGAGGGCAGTAGTTCTCAGAACAACCAAAATGACCATTAATTTGATGGCCATTAATGACCAGAAATTTCTCAGTTCTACCTATTGTGCTAGATCTACACAGTGAGACGGAGAAAGAGAAACATTTGGAGGTGGCAAGCAGGAAAATTTGTGCTCAGGAGTGAGGAAGAAACTGATTAGTATGTGTGCATGCAGGGGAATGAGAGGGAAACCTAGAAAGGGGAAATATAGGAAGTCATACAAGAGAATGTTTGCATCAGGAGCAGAGTAAAAATTGAGTTGGGCAATGGGAATAGGGCAATATGAGGGACAGCACAGAGGGAGAAACTGGTGAATGTGTATTCAGGAAAATATGATCAAGAGCTCAGATAAGCTGGCCAGTATGTCTTCTTTGACTGACTTCAACTGGTAAAAAAAATAAAATAAAATAAAAATAAAAAGGACATATTCAAGGTGGATGTTAAAAATGATGTAACTGATTAGAAACAACTAATGGCAACATTCTTTCTGGGGTTTCTTACATAATGTTAATGTATAAGATTTTAAATAGTTAAAAAGGATGCATGTGAAACTTCTTCTCACCTTAGCTAGTGATAGTATCAGCAACGGAATGGTTAAAACAAAATTGTTACAATTCCCCCGTCTTTCCCCACACCCTCCAAAAAGCCCACAGGTATTACAAACCCAGGAAATTAGAGTTAGTTACATTTTAAAGCAATCCAAACATATTAAAACAATGGAAACATGCAGTTAAGGCACCCAAGCAGGCTTAGCCCCTCCCTGTACCGATACCATGAGAGAAAAATCATGAACGTGGTTTTAGAAATCATGTTTATTCATTACTACAAACAAAAGGCATTAATCATACTTGAATATTTTTGCCTGGTGTTATTATAGAGCAAATGAATGGTTATCTTTTCTCTTACAAATATTTTGGTTATTACTATTTTAAGTTGCATTTAAAAAGGTTATATAAAAGAAATACACCTACAATTGACCTACCAATTTTTCCAGGCACAATTACATGTGTATTTCCCAATCAGTGCATTTTGGACAGAAAGTTATATTAAAATATAGTATTTCATAAAAAAAACATTGACTGAACTAATTCAATATAACCACCTTCATTACCTCTGTGGTTATGAATAAGAGAACTTTAAAATTCCACTGCTTAAAGCATTTAAAAATAAGTCAGGAAATGCAAGTATAACTTTAACTCTGCACTGTAATTTAACTGATTTACTATTCCTTAAACAATCATTCTATTTTTCTATAACTCTTGATATACATGTAACTGTGTAATTTCTTCATTCTTTCTGATTTACACTAATTTCTTTGCAAGAATTGTTTATTTTCCCTTTATGGACTTGTACTTTTAAAATATATACATATAAAAAGTTCTCTTTAAGACATGTGTAATGATCTTGAGGTTCCTTAATTAGCCAACCAACGAATGAGAAAGGAATAAAACTTTAACAAAGCAAACTGGAGAGCTTTTCTGGTCAACTGCTGCGCACAGCCATGCAGTATCCCAACTCCAGCCTTCAGGGCACAGTTCCCATGTTCACAATACTATCCCTTATGAGGGAGTGTCTCTAAGTTATAATCTTCTACAAACATCTCTCTACAACATGTAGTTAATTTATGCAGCAATGAAAGACTCTGCAATTTCTTTCCAAATAGTGAAACTGAGGTAATGCGATTAGCTAAGAAGTTGACTGAGCTAGACATATATGTGGAGTTCAGACTCCTTTAACTGCAGTTTTTTGGGCAACATTTAACTATGAAACTAATTTAGCTGGAAATTTAGGTATCCCATATACAACTGGAAAATTCTTAATGTTCCTAGAGAATTGAACCTAGGGAGTCTGTTGTCCATTTGCAACGGAAATCCAATGGGAGCTGGGCTCTAAGGACTAGGTTTTAAAAGCATTTAAGCTCCTAAAAAGGTAGAAGATGCCTAGAGGGATTTTTTTCAAAGGCATCTGCACCTTAATACCTTAAAAAAACCCTGGCCCCAACTCCCTTAGGTCTTTTGAAATTCTTAACTTTAATCTGTACTATACTTTGCAAATACGATTTGCTACCTATTTTTCATAAAAGTTACTGTCATGGATTCTAGTTGACACAAGAGATCAGTATGCATTATTACAAGATGATACACGTGTTTCTAGAATTGTAACAACCAATATATGATCATATACTTAAAAAGATTATAGGCAGGATCCTCAGCTGGTAAAAGTCAGCTGATTTACATCAGCTGAAGATCTGATCTTATGTCATAATGCATATTCATAACAGAGCAGAGTTAAGGTGTACAATGATAAAGTTGAAAAACTTGTAGCACCTTAGAGACTAACAAATTCATTTCAGCATAAGCTTTTGTGGGTTAGTACCCACTTCATCGGATGCATGGAATGAAACATACAGTAGACAGATATTTATACAGTCAGAGAAACAAGATAAGGTTGAGGTGCATAGACCAACCTTAAGAGGCTAATTAGTTGAGAGGAACCATAACAGCAGGGGAAGAAAAACCTTTGAAGTGATAAACAAGATGGTCACACAGGTGTGAATGAGGATCGTTAACTTAAGGGAAATAGATTCAATTAACGTAATGGCCGAGCCATTCCAAATCCTTATTTAATCCGGAGGCAATGCAACCTAGTTTGCATATCAATTCGAGTTTTTTTGCTTTTGGTGGTTGTTTTTTTTTTTTTTTTTTTTAAAAGGACACACACCATAAAAGAAAGTTCATTATTCAAATGAATAATACATTTCATACTCTATATTCTGCCTAGGCAGATCAGATTGCTGTGTCCCATTTCCATGCTCCAAGTTTAGGAGGTCTGGAGAAAGGAGCCCCCTATCATGTGTACTTTAAGAGATGAGAAGCTACTAAAGGTATCTCACAGCAAGGCTCCATTCTGTGCATCTTACAAATTTCACAACATCCCTCTCCCCCTCCTTTGCACCTCCCAAGGTCCCCAGGGACTAAACCAAGGGTTCCTTTGAAGTTTTTTCCTCAAGCCCAAGTCCATCTTCAATGTACCCTTCTCCAAACAGCTAAGCAAGCTATGCCCACAGGTACAGCACAGCTTTCCTTATGAATTTAGACCCCCAATTCAGCACAGCACTTAAGCACTGCATAACTTTCAGCATGTGGTTAAGCCCTGTTGACTTCTATGATCTTAGTGAAAAGCCTGTGCATGAGAAATTTCCCATGCACTTCTTTTCATTGGGCCCCAGTTTGGCCCATCAAAACTAAACTTCAATGAATAGTTCAAGCAAAATTTCATCTTTCTACCCATTGCTGTTTCATGTAGATAGCAATTCAAAAACAAAAAAGAGTACTGGGGATGGTTGCAAGATGATTTTTATAATGGGAAAAGTATATTTTTCACCACTTCCCTTATGTGCAAATGGCTGAACTTATTTCTGCGAATACTTTGTTTAGAATGTAACCTTCAGCCAAGTCTGGAAAATATCTGCATGAAACGTGAAAATTTCTAAATATAACCACCAAATGAAAACAGGTGAAGTTGTGAGAGGACACTTCACCAAGGCTTAGAACAGGCAAGAATGTATGCAAATGCCAGTCTAGCACATCTTCATGGTAGTGTTCTATATCCCCATATCAAAAAATTGAGTTCAATTGCCAGTCTTAATCTCTCTCTTCCACCCCATCCCCAGGTCTCAAGAAAAGAGAGCATTTCAGAGGCAATACATTCATTCTCTGGGTGAGTGTGGAGGATGCCTCATGTCATTGAAAAGTAGCCATTCCACTTGATTAAGGAGCTTCCTTGAGACTCCAAAGGATTTCCTTTCTTGTCTTCTTCAGCCAGAAGGATGGTAGATGTAACATGGGAACTCAAGGCCAATGAAAGAAAATAAGTTAAAGAAGGAACAAAGTAAAGATCTTCCCTAAGGTCCCCAAATCAGCAAAGCACTTGAACCTCTGTTTTGTTAAATAAGAATGGACTAAACACATACTAATGTGTTTTGCTAAATAGCAGAAGTGCTTTGCTGACTCAGGGATTTACAGGGTACAGCAGCACAAGTGGGAAAAAAATTAAACATGTCAGACATGTATTGGCAGCTTGTTACTGAGCTAGTTTGCTTGTCTGATATACCACAATTAAGCTACTCCAGCTACAGTAGCTGAGTAAAGGAGGAATTTGTTTCCTCTACATGGCAAGCATGGGAGAAATTGTTCAAACAGAAAAATAAATAAATAGCCCTTAAATGTGATTTTCTTTATTAGCTTTTAGATAAATAAATCTGTTGTCAGTGCATATCAAGAGGAGGTAAAATTCCTGGCAGACAGATTTAATATATGCAGAGTTGTTGTAGCTCTGTCGGTCCCCGGATATGAGAGAGACAAGATGTGTGAGGTAATATCTTTTGGACCAAATTATGTTGGAGAGAGAGACAAGTCTTAAAGCTGACACAGAGCTCTTCAACTCTGTATAAGCTTGAAAGCTTGTCTCTCTCACCAACAGAATGTGGTCCAATAAAAGATATTACCTCACTTACCTTGTCTCTTGAGTCTCTAATGTGCTCAACCAAAATTAGCTTTGCGCTCTTACTTATTTGTTTGAGGCTTGTTGTTTGTCCTTCCACTGCTGTATGGGTTAGACAGATCTACTCAGGAGCAGATGAGTGGGAATAATAGGAAATGGCAGGAAACTTGGCTCTGCACCCACAATGCACTAGCCAGTGCAAATGAGCTGGAGTGGGGACTGAAGTAATTTGCTGCTGGTCTAGTTAATTAAATTAATACTCTTACTGGGCCCCTCCACTTCAAGCTGGCAGGGAAGCATGACTCTCAGAGTTAGTCTGGGTTGGTGTAGTTACCAAAACCGGATACACAGAGTTTCTGACAAAACCAACATCTGGACCTTAAAGATGTGTTCCATAGTCTATAACTGTAGTGCATGAAAATTAACTTAATGATAGATATATGCCTAAACCCTATACATTTTATTAGCCACTTCCAGCATCCTACACCACAGTCAAGAACACATACAGAGAAATATTAGGACATGGCAAAGAAACAGCACTTGTTCATGGATAGGAGGTGATGACCAGTGCAACAACAGATGTACATCTATACTCACCCTGCTAGAACTGTAATTTGATATTGTTGATCAGGAAATACTCTTGTTCCTTCAAGTGATTGCAGAGGTAAAAAAAAACAAAACAAACAAAAAACACACCTTGAACTACTTGGGTCTTTCTTCTCAAATCAAACACAGAGGGTAATTAATGAACCTCTATCTCCAGAGCTCTCACCTATAGAAACCACATAACATTCAATACTCTTCGTCTATGTAGCAAATCCACAGAGAGATTAGTGAGGCCTCTATATGAAACCATTTAGGAAGACAGTGACATCACTTGAGTGGAAGTGCTAGCACTGCAAGGACATCATCCAGCCATACATCTCCTTTGTATCAAAAAAACAAAAAACAGACAAACAGCACTATCTTGCTATGATCAGCAACTGAAGCCAAACCCAGGTAAGAAAGATAATATCTTTGGGAAGAGAAAAGTACTTCAAAGGACTTGTCTGCTCTATAATATGCCCCTTATCATGGATATGTGCCTTCAAACAATTGTTGATTTGCAGCCTTGGGATCCTTTTGGTTTCCTCACATATACGGGAAACCCACATCATGAAAAAATGCCAGCTTATTTCCAATTGGTCATATGTTTGTGCTCAACCTACCAGGCAGAGACTTGGCCAGGATAATTCATGCTTTCATGACTTCCAGGGCTCATTACTGAAACTCTTATCTAGGACAGAAGCCACAGACCTTGAAAAACTTCAAGAGGTACAGAAAGCAGCATCTGCTGCTTAGCCATCCAGGCTGCCATGGACACAGCCCAAGGATGCTCTCATCATCTTCATAATAGTGTCCAAATCAAATCTGTACCTTGACATTCAAAGGTCTTCATGGTGTAGAAACTAAGCCCACAAAATTATGAATTACTATTTAAGAATTGCCCAGGAAACAAGGCAGTTTTAGAGTGGTAGAACTGAGGGTGAGGGAATAAAAAGTCAAGGTCTAGCAGATGGAGTTTCCTCAGATTGTTGAAGAAATCTTAGTTGCAGCAGCCTTTCACAAGAAAGTATCACTGGTGCAATAAAAGATACTTCCCCCTTTTTCCCTGTCTGTGAATGAATTAAGAATAAACAAACATTTAAGATAATCAAACATTAAGAGATTATATGATGTGCTAAATACAGAGTGAAAATAAGGAATTCAATGGAATCAAATATTATTAAAATGTGTATAAAAGGGAAGGGACTATAAAGGATGCAGCTTTGGACAAAATATTGTAAGCATTAATGACAGGTCTTACCGCCTAAACAATCTTGTTAGAGAAAGAAAGGGGTTGGCTTCAAAATGGTTTCATTTACTTCAACTGAAAAAGTAAGGCAGTCAGACTAATATCTGCAGTGAAGCATGTTTATTCTATCAAGTTAGTGAAATACTCCTGTGCTGAAATATGCAGTAAATAAGAGGCTCTGGAATAAATAGTGTTTTAAGAACCCTAGTTTATAAGAACCATTGAGCACAGAGTGGAACAATCAGAAATGTAATGGTCTGGTTAATACTGCATAGACTCAACTCAGCCATATATATCCACGTTCCACCATTGTTGTTAGAACAAGGAGATCAGAAATGGAAGATTTATACAGCTGTTCCAGCTAGTGAAGATTCTTGAAATTACTTTGCATTGTATAATGGACTGTTTAAACATATTTTAAGAGCATCAAGGAATGTGGAGAGACTGTGTGTAGATAATAGGAACGTTAAACTCAGCAATTAGCTGAGTGCTGATGGAGAAAATGAAACTTGTACAAGTACAAGTGCAAAGTTGGCTCAGGGATGCACTGCAAAGAGGCCCAGAGAAAGTGACTTCAAGAGGTTACAAGTATCAGAGGGGTAGCCATGTTAGTTTGGATCTGTAGAAGCGACAAAGGGTTGTGGGTGAATACCCACTTCATCGGATGTTATCTGCCACTGGACATTTCCACTGCTTGCATCCGATGAAGTGGGTATTCACCCACGAAAGCTTATGCTCCAATATCTCTGTTAGTCTATAAGGTGCCACAGGACCCTTTGTTGCTTCAAGAGGTTAGTTGCTGATCAGATCAAGTCAAGCAGTATATCCCAAGATGGCTGGGCAAAAGTCTATGGCCCAACTTGTTTTAAACAAGCTGATATAACAAAGTGTATTGCACAAAGAGACTGGAAAATTCTAATTCTAGTTGCAAAAACTAGAAAGCTGATGGCTCGTTCCCTGATTGGATGGTGAGAGCATGACTCCTCATTTTGGTGAGACATTTCCAATCTTCGGCAGAAGTGTGGGGTCACCATCTGACTGGTCCATGCCATCATGTCCAAGAAGAGGAACCATGTTTCATCACCCAGCAGAAGTGGGATGAAACAGCATCTCTCATTCAGCACACTGTTTCCAAAAAACCATAAGGGAGAAGGCCAAAGATCTGGCCCGGCCACCTGGGAGTCTTCTAGTGACATCAAGCTAAACAAAAATACAATTACTATTGAATGAGATCAAAACTAACATGTTAAATATGTGAGTGCTATCTACAACTCAGTTTGTAATGTGGCCATACAGATTAGTATGGCCACCCCTACCAATGTAAACCTGGCCTAATTTACAAGGAAGAGGTATAATCCAAATGAATGTATTTGGTTGATTACTTAGAGCATATATATATATATATATATATATATATATATATATATATATATATATATATATATATATATATATATATGCATGCTTTAGGATGCTTTACATAAACTGGTACAGAGTAACAAACTGTCAAAAATAAAGGGAAGGGGGATAGGGTCGGATGCAGTGCTATAAAATCCTCTTACCAGTAAAGGGTTAAGAAATGCAGGTAGCCAGACTGACACCTGACCTGGCTGGCCTCTGACCAATAAGGGGACAAGATACTTTCAAATCGTGGGAGGGGGGAAGGTGTTTGTGGCTCTTTGTCTGAGTCAGAGTGATCTTGGAAGACAAGAAGTACCTGCAGAAAATCAATCTCCTCAACCAGTCATCTTCTCACCAAACCTCACTTTTCTAAAGTAAGTTTAGTCAGCATAGCGAGTAGGTTTCTGTTTGTTTCGCTTGGTGAGCTTCCCTTGTGTTAGAGGGAGGGGTTATTCCTGTTTTTTCTGTAACTTTAAGGTTTTGTTCAGAGGGGGAATCCCTCTGAGTTTGGAAATTGAGTACCCTGTAAAATAGTTACCATCCTGATTTTACAGAGATGATTTTACCTTCTTTGTTTTAATAAAATCCTTCTTTTAAGAAGCTAACTGTTTTCTATGGTTTTAAAAACCCGGGGGTGGGTTTTTAGATCACTGTGTAACCAATTGGTTAGGAGATTATTCTCAAGCTTCCCAGGAAAGGGGTTTGAGAGGGTATTTTGGGGGGAAGGGGAACTTGAAGTGGTTCCTTTCCTGGATTCCTGTTTAAAACACTTGATGGTGGCAGTGAGAGAAGCATTTCTCAGGGTGCAGGGAATTTTGTACTTTGGGGGTTTTAACCTAGGCTGGTAGAAATAAGTTTAGGAGCTCTTCATGCGGGTCCCCACATCTTTACCCTAGAGTTTAGAGTGGGGAGGGAACCCTGACACAAACACAAAACTTTCACTTAAATAGGATTCTTTGTGTCATGTGCACAAATAGGACAAAACAGAAAAAAAAAAAAAGACCTATTTTGGATTTACACCCATGTCAAATCATTTACACAAACATGCATTTTAAGCATGTGGATGTAATGTAAAGCAGAATGTTGGGTCTCATTTTGTAAAGAACACTGTATTCACATAGTGAATGCACTGAAATGATCAATTCTGATTTGAAAGATTTTATGGAGTTATGATATTCCTGATAGTAACCTAGGGGGTACCACTAGAAATGGCGATATCGCTAATTAATGGAATGACCTTTATAAATGTGAGGACCTTGTAAGTAAGAATTTGTAATTTTATGCAGTATACTCTTCTAAAAATCAGAAACAAGATAATTCATTGTTACCATTAGACGCTACTAAACATAATTCTTAACTTAATGCCTTTAATCAAAGAAAATATTTGCTTGCAAATGTTGGACACTGTAATCCTATCTTGCATGTGTCACTTTCAGCAACACTATAACAAAGATATGCTTGACATAGATTCTGATAATATAATCAATAACTTGGCTTCCTGTGTCACTGCTAATGGGTGCTTGACCCCACCCCTGCCTGTATTTTCTGTTGCCCCACCCGCTTCTTCTCTTTATAAGCCAAACGAAAAACTCTGGGATTTGTGTGTGTCAGGCCAGTTAGCTCACTGGAAACTTGCTAGGGTGTTGAACAGCTGCACTCATTTTTAAACTCTCCTTTCTTACATGCCTCTTTGGAGGTTGGAGAATGGCTTGTGGTGTCAGAAACCGCAAGGGGGAGAGATTCAAGGGAGACATTTGTGACATTATATTCTGCTATGCTTTCTCTCTTTGTTTGATCAAGTTCTTTTGGGAACCTCCATTTTCTGCTATTTGCAGTCCCATGGGGGTGGATGTGAATATCTTTTTGATGTTCCTGCATGTCCAGGACAATAACCTTGATGGCAATCAGTCCACAGTAGACCATATATCTCTATCTATATCTCTATCTATATATGGGTTCTACTGTGGACTGATTGCCATCAAAGTTATTGTCCTGGACATGCAGGAACTTCAAAAAGATGAAAAGAATGTGGCCTAATTAAATGACAACTTTAGTAACTTAACTCATCGGAGAACTACCTATCAATACCTCATACAGTGCAGGTCATGGATTCCTTCCTTAATCATTTCCATCTAATGGAGGGTTGCCATTAGCCTCCCACCCCTCCACAGCTGGTCCCCAGCCCTTGCTGAGACATCGTCATTCACTCCTTATATGAGGGTTAAGCAGCTGAGGAAAAGAGATTGTCTGCTCACTGTACTAAGCATTTTGAGCCCCTGCTTCTTTAGGGGATACCTTCCTTTAAGCCCACTTCCAGTTTCAGTTCATCAGGGAACCAGACCCCCCCATTGGAATCAGTACCTGCACTTGACACTTGCCAACAGCAGGTACCAATATGTAAGCTGGCAGCCTTCTCCCACTCCAAGCTGGGTTCTCAGATATTTAACACTGCCCTCCTTCACATCAGCCAAAAATACATTTGCTTCCTCACTGGAAAGGTGTACCTCCTTTCCCCCTGAATAACTCAGATATTTTCAGTGGGTCATTATCGATTCTCTCCATGCCAGAAGAATCAGATATTTTCTGGCCTTGTCAAAACAGAGGCCTGGTGGCTCCCCATTCCACCCTCTATTGCAGCATTTCAGACCAGTTTACAGTTGCACTGGGAAATGAACCTGAATCTGCCCTAAATCTACCCTGATGACTAAATCAACCCACTCACAACATCCCAAATTGTTTTCACTCAGGTGTACAAACATACATTTCAGGTGGCTACTTCCTGGCTTCAAGAGAGTGTGAAAGGACCATCCACTAGCCCTACAGGATGCCCCTTCTTGCCATGCTAACTCAGATTCACCAATGAGGCCTGGCTCCAGAGGAACAGGCTGCCCACCTGTGGCTCAATCCCCTCATATCTAAACACTGGCTCTTATGACCTGTTTCATGCTCCCCATAGTGTGCCCCTCCATCCATCCATGCCAACTCAGAGCTGCCTCACCGATTGTGCTGTGGATGCAACCAGTTTAATTCTGAATGAATAATCCCAGTTCACCGGGGGGGGGAACCTCAACAATATGTAGTCTTTGAATTGCTGTGAACTGAAATGTCCTTCTCCGAGGAAACTCCCTTCTCCATGAAGAAAGACTGGCCTGGCACTAGCAGCCTCAAGACTAGGGCAGACTATACTGCTTTAACCAGGCACATCCCAGTCTCCCCACACTCCTTTAGTACTCTAACTCACCTTGTCATCACTTACCTGTCATCCTTCAACTGTATTTTTGACACTCAGAGCCAGGGCGTCACCTCTCTTTGCACATCCCTTGCAGATCCCTAACACCCAAAGCTCTACTTCCTTGCTGAACCCTTTATTAGCCCTGGTAGATACTGTCCCTTCATAGACTGTAATGTCAACTTCTGAGAGGGCTCACCTGTGCCCTCAAGTGAAGCTGAGTGTATTCCTCCAATATACATTTGAATGTTCAAGATGCTAGTTGTTTTGCACCTAAGACAAAATTAGTCGAGACCCAAGGTTCTAGAAGTCTAGCTGTGCACAAATAGACTCTTCATTGGCTCCAAACATCAACTCTTAAATTCTGCCCACTATCCGCAAAATGACATTTTAACTTCAGAATCACCTCAGTTGCTCCTGACTTCATTCTTGCAGGTACTGGTACCAGGATGGGAAAGAGATCTAAAAGAGTTATGTCCCTATCCCCTCCCAAATACAAAGAGCACCACTTGTCATGGTGGAGTAGAAGTCTAGCCTGCCATTATCTGCCTGTTCTCCCAGACAGCATAATAGCTGAACATCTCTTGTATGGCTGTGCTTTCCAAGGAATCCAGTTAAGCTTGTAAAGCTATGCAGATATTTTTCAACGGGCCTTCTTAAAACTAAGTGATATCCAATGATGTAAACTGGAAGTACTTGTTCTAAGCAAGATGGTGTTGAAGTTTATTGTTATTGATATGGTATATTTATCATCATAACCATGTTCAGCTACCTAAACACATTACAGTGCAACTTCAGAGCTGTCATTTACTGGATTATTTTGAATTAAATGGTAAAGCTTATGGAACAAAATTGACAAGTCTTTTTTCCCCTTCTAAATGATAGAACAAGGAAAATTTCTGTGTGTGAGATGTGGTTGAGTGGAAGAATGATGCCCACTAATAGAGTGAATGAAATGAACTGTAGTAGTTTATGAAGTGACCTGCAATTACAGAACTCCCAGAAAATAACGCATTTTACACAAATCCCATCACTGCTGAGTCAATAAGTGAATTACAGTCTATAGAATATGCTGTAGATAGCAGAGATCATTGACTGTATAACAGGAGTATTGGAAAGGAAAGGAAGTCCACATTGCCTCCTGACTACATGTAATCTTTGGGTGAGCTAGAGTATACTTCACTGCTCTTCTCCAGTGCCTAAAAAAAACATAGCCTCCTTAGGAAAGGGAAGACGCTGAATCCAGTCACTGAGGATTTTCAGCAAGGATTGCACAGGGTCCGCCTCCCCGCAATCAAGTCCAAAAAAAGGAATGAGCTTAATTCTTAGCTACTGGCATTATGATAAAGCAATATGATAAATAACAACTAAAGTTCAACAACATAACATCGCTACTTTATAATCCATATACGCCATCTTCACAGTATACATAAATTTTAAAAAACTAATTAAATCCAAACAGATCAATCACCGCAGAAACACAGTAAGAAGAAAGTCAGAGTTCCCAGAAACTTGGGTTTAGTTCACCTGAGTCTCAGCTACAGTCTATAGATTTTGGTGATCAAACAATCTATACAGGCACTGCAACAATATCTTCCTTCCACTTGCTTGTAGAAATCTCCAGCTGGAATCCATGTAGACTCTTCCTACTCCTATTCTGAAATCACTCAATTAGCTAACTAATTAACCAGCCACTTAGATTAAGTATATAGATTTTTAAAAAAAGTTACAAGAAAAATACAAAACTGAGAATAGCAAAATATTAATGACTCTTTCCCCGTCATCACATTCAAATAAGGGAAAAGTGGGTGAATCATACTCCTGGAAACAATTTAACTAAAACAGTCTGGCTTAAATCAAACAACATTCCAAGTATACAATTAAAATAAAAGAAATTAGTTTTCCCTCCCCATTTCCCCTTTCTATAATTAACACTGCCAGGGCTTCCCTGTTAGACGCTTTAACAATATCACTAACCTGCTGCAACATGCTTAAGAGCTAGGAGGAAACAGACTGCTTTCTGTTCTTGTAGCTCAGCTTCTCCCAGCCCACACAGTGTACATGGCCTTTTCTAAAGCAGTTGCTCTGACTGCTTGCTAATTGCCCCCATGAAGTCTGACTTGAGTTAGAGGGAAGCTATTGAGCTTAACCAAAACTACCACAACCAATTCCAGAAACTTCTAGGTGTGGAGTGATAATGGTGAATCAGCCTAGCAATAATGACCCAGATGCAACTCATTCGTACCCCTCACCCCCAGATCTCTTAAAGAGATATCTCTCTATTAGGTACGTGGGTTACATATGGTCAACTAGGTGAACAACAGATCCATTAGATTAAATCCTTGAAGTTGTAGTAAGGTTGCAATGGAATGGACAATAATAGGTGACGAAACAAAATCAACTAGTACAGAAACATTAATGACTAATCTAAATGTTTGATTAATCATATTTACATAAACTTGTCATGTTCTCAGCCATATATCCTCATTTGTTGTAAATACGCTCACTTGTATGTTATGTCTTAATCTAGATGGTTAATACTCTGGGGCAGGGACCTCGCTATCTGTGTGTTCTCTGAAACACCTTTGGGGGTGGTAATCATAAATAATAATACAGTTAAATTTGAGAAGAATTAAGTAAGAGTGTTGTATACTGACACTGGATGAAAACATTGCCTGCTTACCAGGCCAAAATTTTCACCTTTGGGTGCCTACATTTAGTCACTTAGGCCCAGATTTTTACAAAGCTTAACTGATTGAGGCACCCAAGTCTCATATTCAAAAGTGACTTTAGCACTTAGGAGTCTAATTAGGCCTAATTAAAATCAATGGGAGCTGGATACTTAAATATCTTTGAAGATCTGAATAAGGTGGCCAGGTGCCCTGTTTTCTATCAGAAAGTCTGATTGAAAAGGGGACCAGACAGTGTCATTAGTACAGACCAAAGTCTGTTTGCTGCTGGGTGGGGGACATGCTGGATCATCACCTGCACCAACTCCCAGCCCTGACTTCTCGGGCAAGTCCCTCCCAAGCCAGGCAGAAAGGAGGTGGGGAAGAAGAGAAAAGCAGCATGTGATGAGGGAAGGGGGGAACAGGAATGAATGGGGCATGGCACCTTGGGGGAAGAGGCAGAGCAGACACAGTGCCTTGGGGGAAGGATCGGGCAGATATGGCCTTGTGGGAAGAGGCAGTGTGGAGCCTTAGGGTAGGGACAGGGCCTCAATAGATGATGCAAGTAGGGGTGGGGAAGGTTCCAGCACTCTTTCTGGAATGTTAATTTTTTAAATATTACAAAGTTAACAGTCATAGATCTGAGCCTGTCACTTCTGAAAATGAGACTTAGGCTCCTTTGTCACTTGTGTTAGGTTTTGCAACAGTGAGCAGGGTAATGCCTAAACACTCGTAAAAATCTGGGCCTAAGTCCAAGTGTATATTAACACACCTATATAAGATGCCTGGTTTTCAGAGATATGGAGCATTCACAACTCTTAGTGATTGATGTAAGATGGAGTTCAGAAGTAATTAGAATCTTTGTTAAAACAGTCCACTTATTCAGATGCCTAAATATGGTTTTATGCACCTAACTTTAGTCCCCCACAGTTGAACATTTTGGACCCAGTTCTTATCTTTGGGTCAGTGTTGATGATGGGCCAATACCCTTTTGGCAATCACTTTTTTATTTACTTCCTGTATAACAAAACTACTTTTTTTTCTACTTGTCAGAATCACTTTGTGTTACCGAGTATAATTTCTTTAAATTCTTGTAAAATTAGATGGAAATCTGAATGCTTCTGCTTTTTGTGAATTTCTATCTCTTCCTCTGATGCTGTTGTTTTCAGGGAGGTATAGGATTGTCTGCTGGTCTCTTCCTTAAAGGGACAAAAATCAATTATTTATTAAGTGTGTCTGGGTTGTCAGGATTCCATGACTTTTGAGAGTAGAACAGGTTAATAGTACTGGTTAGTATATTCTTTTCCTGATTAAAAAAATAAATCCTCCATGCTGTGGTGTTGTATGGAATATAGGTGACCATTTTTAATATTATTGATACCAATATTACAAAATTGCAATGAATCTTACATAATATGCCATGTAAGGTATCAGTGGAAAAGTTATGATTTGCTAAGTATGATAATCTTGTTTATATATATGTATCATCTTTGTATCATGAGTTATAAATATTTGTGATATATCTGCATCACAAACCAGTGCTGTGTTTCTAGGTGACAAACGCAGACAGATTGGGATCAGCACTATATAGACTTTTTTATGGCCTATCAAGGGCAATCAGCTATACAATAAACCTATTAAGAGACGCCAGGGGCTACGACTATGAGTCAGCAGGATATGCCAGCCTTTTAAAGCCCCCCCCCCAGCCCGGGTCCAGCAGCAGGGCTGGGGGGGGGACGCTCTAAAAGGCCCCGCAGCGGCAGGAGCCACCGGCCTTTTAAAGCGCCCCCCAGCCCGGGTCCGGCAGTGGGGCTGGGGAGGGACGCTTTAAAAGGCTGGCGGCTCCTGCCGTTGCTGGGAGCCATGGGCCCTTTAAAGTGCCCTCCCCTCGCTGCCGGTCCCGGGCTGGGGGTGGGGGGCACTTTAAAAGGTCTGCGGCTCCAGCCGCTGTGGGGAGCTTCGGGCCTTTTAAAGTGCCCCCCCCTAGCCCTGCTGCCGGAGCCGGGCTCAGGCGGGGATTTAAAAGGCCCAGTGGCTCCGCAGCACTGCCGGGTGAGTACAGGGGGAGCGGGGAGGTGTCTTTTTATAGTGCCGCTCCCCGTGCACTCTAAACCTGGCTATGCCACTGGGGAACATGCCTGTGAACAGGGGACTCCAAGTACTTTCCATGCCTATGTGCAGTGAGCTTGTGTTTGGAACAAACCATGTACAAGCTACATGGCAAAGGATATAAAAGGCAGGTGCATCTTCTCCATTTTGTCTTCAATCCTGCTTCTCACCTCTGGAGTAATTTCTCTACAAACTGAAGCTTTGAACAAAGGACTGATAGATAGCTAAATAGATAGATAGATCAAGCTTTGGATGTGTTATAGATGGACTTTACAAGCCAGCAAACTCACCAATGCAGCTAAGAACCTGATATATGGATTCTGAAGTCATATGTATGTATCTGATTGCTTTAACCATTTAACAACTCTCTTCTCTTTCCTTTCTTTTATAATAACCTTTAGTTTTAGATAACAAAGGATTGGCTGGCAATGTGGTATTTTGGGTGAGACCCAAACTAGTATTGATTTGATAATGTGTCTGGCCCTTTGGGGATTACAAGAACATTTTGTATAGTGAGTAGAGTTTTAAATAACTTTTCACTTTACTGGACCTATTTGCTGACTGGGAATCTAAGACAGGAGTGCAATAAAGGGGGTTGTGTGATTTATTTTCGGTTTCTTGATAACCAGTGTGGAGGATCAGAAGCACAGTTTGTGACTGGTTGGTGAATCTAACTTCAGGGTTAACCACCAGTTTTGGGAAAATGTGCTCTGTTTTTTACTGCCTGCTCTGACCTTGGTATTTTCAGTGTGGCCTGCCCTAGGCATCTCAGGTCTCACACCCCCACCTGTCCCCCGTCCCCCCCGCCATCATTCTGCATTTGCAGGCATGGTTCTTAGTCTTAACTTCCATCTCAGCTCTATGGTGAAACTTCACTAATGAAGCTCTCTTGGGGTCTTGGCAGTAGGGAGCACCCACTGCCCTTTCCTCTATCGCAAGAGACTGTACAGCGTAACTTCCAGTGGCTCTAGGATGTGTGAGCAGAAACAAACACCTGCAGTTAAGTAAGGATTCTCTGCCCCCTTCTTCTGGAATGTGACAAGATTTATTTACTCAGAGTCAAATCCTGACTCCACTGAAGTCAATCGGAGCTTTGCCAGGACCAGGATTTCACTTCTAAAGTTTTATGCTAGGTTAAGAGAATTTTTTGTATGGAGGAGGGTTTCTGATCATTTAAAATCAAGATTGTCCCAGTAGGGAATGCCAAAGTGTGATTATAGTTAGAATGTGCCAGGAACCTGGTCATCACATACCCTGTCCATAATCTCCCCCCTTCTTCCACCCCCATCTCACCTTCAAAATGTAACATTGCTATTCCTCAGTTCTATAAAGAGAATACAGGCTGTACTTGGCATCACTGATATATTATGTTATTTGTTGTTGCATACAACACAGCGATACACAACCCATGTACAGCAAAAAAAACCCACAAACACTTTCTCATATAAAGACAAACATCTTTTAAAGATTTGCTCTGTTATTTCTGGGGGTTTTCGTCTTCCTTGTTTTCCTTCTTTTTAATCTCTCTATCTAACTCTCCTCCAGCAAGCAGCTACAACACCAGGAGAGAGAATGACATCTCTCGGTTACACCCAACACCTTTCATCTGCTGCAAAAATGAAATAACATGTTACTAACATGAACAAGTTGATGTTTGTCTCACTGTTAGAGACAAACTCCAATGGCTTGCTGAGCCGAGATGTCAGACCTAAATTACATCACAAATTCAGGAAATGGTTATTTGAAGACAATGGGGAGCTTTACTTAGGTTTTCCAGCTCTCATTGTCTTGTTGTAAGTCTGATCAGATGCACTGGAGAAAAATATCTCAACCCATCAATGTTAAATAAATGGCACCTGTAAGTAAGAGAGTGTCTTCATATTTGGGGTAACCAAACTGAGGAACTATATGCCACACTAAAAACAAAGGATCAGGTTCTATCATCCAAACATTTGTAAGAGGCCTATAAGACATATGCCAATCAACTGAGAACTGTGACCAATGACCTTCTTAAACTCTGCTCAAGGTCTGCACATCTCTACCAGGGTACACTTGTCAACAAGTATAGGAAAAAAAGAGAAGGGGAGGAAAGATTCTCTCTCCCTTTTTAAACATAGCCACTTCATTGATGTTCATATAGCATCTAATGCTGTCAGTTCTTATCAGTTCAATGTAACTGCAATTAACTTTGCACATAGCAAACCAAAGTACTGAGAGATGATTGTGATGAGAAGTGACTATGATACTATATGACCGTAATGTGACTGGGATGCCATAGTAGATTAGTGTCTATTCTTTATTCATAGACAGACATAGGGATGCAGTGTCTGTTAAAGAAAAGAAGGGAGGGAAGGCAGCATGTTAGCTTGAATAGTAATCTGTTCTGTTAACAGTACCACTTACTGGCATGCTGGAAAAGACTATGCTTTGATACAGCTTATCAGACTGTATGAGCTTTGTTGTTTTCACCCAGCCATTGTTAATGTATTTGATCTCGATGCTTTCATTTACTGTAAGGAAGAGCCATTTTAGCTAGTACCCAACTTTTGCTGCTGTGTCTCTTAAACAAAGCTCACTAAGGGCCAGAGCATGGCTGGCTATTGTACAAGTGCACAAAGATGAATGTCTGTTCTGGGGGTGGTCTCTAGCATTACTAACTCCCGTCGTGCTGCGACCATGCACACTGCCCACACATGCAGTCCTCAGGCTACCATCTTAAATAATGCCTGGAGAAGGCCTAGACGTGCTCTGTACCTGTAAAGAGAATATATTCTGCAACTTCATAAGGGCTGGCTCAGCTACTTAATACAACTGCACATGTCTCCCAGCGGTCACAACTGGGTGGTGTGGCTCTCGATGCTGGCCATATATTAGTTGCTGGAGAAGCTAGCAGACTACAGATTCTAGACATAATCCTACAAAAAAGAGGGAAGGTCAGTTGAGCTAAAGGATTCTTTCTGGGTGAATCCTTCATTTGAAGTAGAAGCAAATTTCCATGCCCATCTATTGACCTAGAGGGCTGAGCACTTAGGTTAAAGGCTCAGTTGATTTCTCTAGGTCAAGCTGTGGATTTGACTTTTCACTGGTTTGAGAACTTCAGAACCTACAAAAACAAGCCTTAGGATTCCAGATAGGGATTCTTCGTGCATGCATCTCTCTCTCTCTCTCTCTCTCAGGCCAGCACCCTCACCACAGAAGCATCCTTTCTCTGTACATTAATTTATGTGATGTGCCCTGACAACTTTTTAATATCACTCTATAAGTGAAAACTATAATTTTACTAATGCAACTTTTAATCAAATTCCCCCAAAAAGTTAATTTTAAAGTATTAAAGGAAAACAAGTATTTTCCTGTTTAGCAACATATCTAGAAATTGTTTCAATATTAATTTTGGTCCCGAATTTAATTAAACAATAATTATACCACAAAAATCTTTGTCAGCAGAAAGCCTATTTCTTTGCTGAGATTGAAAAAGTTAGTCTAGTTTTAATATATGAGACCTTTGCAGTGTGAATAATGGTGAGATAATAAAAATCCATTTGACTGACCCATATAAATAGAAAATATGTTTTTATTTTACAATAGTCCACGTTTGGTCTTTTTTTTCCCTTTGGGGCACTGAGCACATTAAAATTTAATATCGATGGTGGCCTGTGAGTTTATAGATTCATGGTTAAAGAATTCCCTGCAGAATGATCAACTTATCTACTGAAGTTAATCTGATTCTGCATTAATTAGCAACATTTGATTTCTTCCCCTACTTCTTGCTCATGCAGAGAGCAAACCTTCATTCATTTCAATTACAGCACACAAGTTGGTTTTGCTTCTTATAATGGCAATATTTTTATATCACTATTTTCCCTGACATGTCCATTACAGAAGATGACAAAGATGTATAGTAGATAATTATATTAAAATATATATTGATTAATTAGAAATCACCCATTCTTCAAACAAGTAGTACAAATATTTCATTTGGACTAGCAAGTCTTTATTATGAAGAAGCCATTACCCAAAATCACAGTCTTTTCCCATACTTTGTAGAAGTAGCAAAAAATTCACCATCACATATTTTGCTATAAATCGTCTGACTGTTTTTAACAGCGTTAATGAAAAAAGAACAGTAACTAGATTTTTTCCTAAAGTGAGGCTTGTTTAAATCATCATCATTCTTTTATTATGCAGATTTTCCTTTTCCCATTTTTTTTGTTATAGATTTTCATTAGGGCAAAATCTTAGCATTGAAAACCACTCCTCATCAGCACCATAATACATAGATTTCATAGCCAACAGCACAGCAGATTTTTATTCTCTGACTTTTCAAACCGTAACTATGTTCCTTTCAAATACAGAAAAATTTGATCCTGATGGTGATTTTATTCCCAAGAAGAAAGGCAATAAAAATCTTCAATCTGTCATAGGAGAAAATGTTGGATTACACGTGTTTATTATTTGTTCTTTTCATGACTACTTAGGGCTAGTTTTTTCAAAGATTTGAGTATTGTAAACATCAGAAAAAGTTAAATGACAAAATCCTGCTCTTCTTATACAATGAATAGTTCCATTAATGCCATGAAAACTACTCAAATGAAGGGAAGAAAAAAAAGGCCCTAATTTGGGAGCTCAAATTCTTGTGACTATCATGAGTTAAAGAGAGTGAGTGTACAGAATTTCTGGTTACTATCAAGAATCTATCACTATCAAAATATTGGTGTAGATATACTCTCTCTCCAAACATAGGGCTTTCATTCAATAGATGTCTGAAGGGAAAGAGAGTAGAACATTAGAACTGTTTTATTCAAGTCAGAGCAGAAATGACTTACTGAGAAGATATTTAGAAAAAATCACACCAAGAGAAGTTATACTCTGTATATAGTGGTTCAGTTTTCAGATAGGCTTGCTGGCTATGAGACCTGTGAAGATTCCTAGAATAAACTTAACAGCCATCATCCAGGCAGAAATGCAATTGCTTAATTAGTAGGTGCTATTCTGAGGAAATTGTATACATTCAATATATTGTCCATACAAAGACAGCACACACAGCAAATGCTGCAGGAATTCAATAAAGGCTAAATTTTCATCTCTTCTCAAAACTAGAGATTTTACACAACTCTTCCTCCGTTCCCATGGCCACATAAAAGAATAAAAAGACTGTTTTCATATTTCGGAATTAGTGTAGGCTCTTGTATGTTTCAGCCAAATTTTCAAGATCACAGCAGCAAGGAAAAAACAATTCTCCCACCTATAAAAGTAGCCCAGGCAGTGTAACCAATGTGTTCCTGCTGTGCCAGGGAGGGTGGGGGTGGATTTAGAGTTGGGGGGATTTGGAGGATACACAAAATGTGAGAGGTGTGTATATCTGTATATCAGCTCTGTGGGTGTGGCTCCTGGCATGAAAGTGCACAAGGAGCAGGTGGGGCAGGTTTAGGATAAGAAGATCCACTGCTGGGTGAAATCATCTGTTTTCTCCCCCTCTTCCCCCCCCCCCCGCCCAAACATGCACACAGTGGCAAGGGAGTATTTTTTACCTAAGGGGGTTACCTCAGCATATTTCATTTCTTCTACTCCTTGGTTGATTACTGGGAGAGTGTACTGACTAGTTTGTGGGATGCTATTTAGAGGAAACAAAATTATAGGAATATTGTTATTCCAAATAGGCATAAATTCCACAGTCTTGTCTCAGGCAAAACTCCCTCTGAAGTCAGAAGTCAACTGGAGTTTTGTCTAACATGGGATTGAAGAAGAGCTGCAGGACTCATCTATGAACAAAATCTTTCAATTTAGGCTACTAGACCTTACGGGTCTCTTTGCTACCTAAAATAAATTAGAATGAGAATGGGCCAAAGTTTGGGTCTGTTCTTAATTTCTCTGGTTGTTTCTCCATTCATATTAAAACAAACAGTGTAACTGGAGGAAAATGAAGTATGCCTTATATAAATATTTATATGAGAGTCCAAATGAATTGCAAATAGAGATACAGTGTATTAAAGAGACAAAAATGAAAATGAAGTGTTTTAGATTTTAAAAAGAACCCACAACAAAAACAGAATTTGGTTAATAGCTAGTATATATCAATTTATGCCTGAAGTCTATAGATCATGACTCCTTCACAGTCTTACATACTATTACATGAGACTGGACAGTTTATCATACATTAGGCCTTACACCTTGAATTCAAGAAAGGAAATGCATTATACATCAAAAATTTTGTAAACTTCTCCCACTAGTGGCAACTCTATGTTGAAAACAATTTAGCAGAAGGAATGCTTTGCCTCACTAATCCTTCTCTCACTTAGGAGGCTGTTCGTCTTTATATAGACATGTGTGTATGATCTTTTTTTTTTCTAAGAAGACAGAGAATATCTTGAATGGCTCACAAGAAGAGGATGCCACTGCAGAGGGAGTCCATTGGTGCTATTTGATTGATCATATGTTTGCTAAATAGTAAAATATATACCACTTTCTTCAGCCTCATTGTGGTGGTATGGCATTATATTCATATGTGAGAGATATCTAGCATGGATGCCTCAGAAGAATTCTAATGACAAAAAGAATAGCAGTTGGGTTCCCTCTCCCTGCCCATTAAAAATAGATACAACACTAGATTTTTGTCTGCTGTTGTCTTTGCAGTATATATGGTTCCTCTTTACTAATTTTTATAATAGGCACAATTTACTGCCCTCAAATGTGCTGTAATTATATAATAAATACAAATAATAGAATATCAGGGTTGGAAGGGACCTCAGGAGGTCATCTAGTCCAGCCCCCTGCTCAAAGCAGGACCAATACCAACTAGTTCATCCCAGCCAGGGCTTTGTCAAGCCTGACCTTAAAAACTTCTAAGGAAGGAGATTCCACCACCTCCCTAGGTAACCCATTCCAGTGCTTCACCACCCTCCTAGTGAAAAAGTTTTTCCTAATATCCAACCTAAACCTCCCCCACTGCAACTTGAGGCCATTATTCCTTATTCTGTCATCTGGTACCACTGAGAACAGTCTAGATCCATCCTCTTTAGAACCCCCTTTCATGTAGTTCAAAGCAGCTATCAAATCCCCCCCCCCCCCCATTCTTCTCTTCTGCAGACTAAATACATGTATTCTGGCATTTTTAAGGTGGTAATGGTGGGCTCCCCCTCCCCCATAACTAGAATTCACTCTGCTGACAGGATCAAAAGATTATCTATAAAACTGAGGTTTTTTTAACAGGAGGATCAATCCAGATACATGTTTTGGGCATAAAATATTGCTTGGTGCTGCTTAGAGGCAAACGATAAATTCACTGAAGTGCTATATTAATCAAACCATCCATGGCAGCTTTAATATATATCTCCTTAAATGAAACTCATTGCTTTTACAGGCATATAATATCGTCTCTCTGTCACCCTTTAAAGTCAGTTTTAAAGCTCTGCAGGAGCTGCAGGTGTCACAACCAAACTTCTCATTGAATATTCATTATGCTGCCTGCAGTATTTTGAAATGAACATTCACTCTAAGCAAGAGAGAGAGAAAAAGAAAAAAATATTGTCTTCTTCAGAGGACTTATCTTAAGCAATAATGATCTAAATAGCAGGAGTTTTAATCTGCTACTGACTTCTAAATGTAGTTTAATCTAAAGGAAAAACAGGGTGGTTAATAATGTCTTTATGTAGTGGGAGGCTTTAAGGGAAAATGTGCACATGTGGATCATAAATTAACAATATTTGAATCTACACAGAGCTATAAGAAAATTCAGGAAAAATATATTTGAAGCAAGTTAATTGCTAGTTAACCATATTGTTTTTTTCTTGTGGGCCATTCAAATTTGGTCCAGATCCTCAAGAATTCAGATGGCTTCATTTATTATATTTTGTACACTTTAAATGATGTCATTTGTTTGATGTAGTTCAGGACACTTAGCACAATGTAGTATGTCAGAGGATGTGTTGATTCATGAATTATTCCTGTGACATTGATATTCTGACCTACTTAGTGTGTTTAAACCCCTTGATAACTACACTCGGCATCTCCCACTGCAAAAAAAACACTAATGCATTTTGCATTAGTGATCAGCAATGGGAGATCCTGAATCTTACTGCCTTTATTACCAAGAGGTTATTGCTAACATTGTTCTTTAAGAAATATTTGCTACATCAAAAAATTTCCTATGTCAAAAATGTTCCCTCCATCCCTACTTTTAAGGCTAATTTAAAAAAAATAAAGAACTGGTATCATCTCAGTTATCCTTGAAAATATGGAGTGAAGTCCTTTCCCCAGGAGTTTTACTATTGACTTCAGTAGGGCCAGGATTCAACCCCTGGTGATTTAAGGTGCTTTCAAACCACTTTAGTGATGTTCACATACCTGGCAAATTTTCTGACAAGTTGCCATAAGAGAAATAAAACTAATCAAATGCATGGCAAAATGCAGCAGACCTCACTTTTATGGTATTGTACAATAGCAGCAATACCTGTGCATAGAAATGAAAAGAATTATAAATCTGCAGGTACTCAGAGAGTTAATGGACATTTTGCTCCCTACATTATATCTTCATTCAAGATCACAATACATACAGAAATCACCAAGCAATGGGCTTAAGAGTTCAAATGTTGAAAATGAACATCTAAGGTGGAAAAAAGATTAGGGAAATCTAAAGTGGAAGGGAGAAGATGGTAAGGTCATATGTTCTTATTGTTTGTGGGAGTCCATTGAAGAGACACTGCTGAGGAAGAATTACAATGGGATCCTAAAAAGGTAGAGATGAAAGAATTGATGTTGAGGGTGGAATAAGAACCAGAGCAGAATGACAAGCACCTGCCAAAAGTAATGCCAAATCGCTTCTCACAGTAAATACTAAGACAATAGGTCTTCTCAAAATTCTACTGAGCTAATGGCCATGAGCAAAATGAGAATTATGTCATCCTGCTGTGTGTCAGTCAGAACAATTCCTGCCACAGAAATGTCCAAGCATCACTTAGATAGCATATATGTGGAAAGACAACAGAGAGGACTAGAATAAAGGATGAAATGTGTGTGAGTAAGTGAGAGACCTACTGGCCAGATACCAAACTATAGACATGCTATCAAAACACACAAATGGCAGTAATATTCAAAGGGAGATGACACCTTTCAAATACGTATTGACCCTGATCATGCATATATTAGTTAAATACTTTTTGCAATCAGTATAGATAAAAACAATGTAACATTTTGTGTCAATCTGCACAATTGAAACTGATCTTGAAAATAAAATACACAATGTTCTTAAACTGCTACTTACCAAAGATGAAGAAAAGAACATTTCTGTAGTTGATACATAGAGCGAGCATTCCAAATGCTGTTATTTCAAGGGAACCTTAAAAAAATGAACAGTGAATTTGTTTCTCATATCTAGGACCTGGGCTACTTGCCAGACATTCTTCTCAAAAGATGCTAGCTCATTTTTTTGTGAAGTTGTGTAGACAGGAGTGATGTATGCAGAGACTATGAAGGACATAAAAGCAATATGCTTCCAGCACTACTGCTCTATTTATCAGTATTTAAACAGTTCATTATACTGTGTGGCAACCTCATAGTAAGAAATCTGCACCATATGCAAAGTTCCTAATATTATTTTACAATGAAGAGGTTATTTGAATCAGACCACAGTATAATCAATAAACAGCAAAGATTGTGACAATATTTTAGCAAACTGTGTGTCTTGTCTCCAGGAAAACATTACTTTTATTTTATCAGACAATTCTACTAAAAGGTGGCAGCTATTTTACACTCATCATGCTTCACATGCACTAACAATTGGAGCATGTAAAATATTTTAGGTGAAGAGAGAGGCTCAAACCAAAATCCCAGATCTGAATTCCCATAAGCACCATAAAGTTCAGATACAAATCCATACTTTGCAGCTCAAAGTCTTCCCAATATAGAGGTAACCTTACAGTAATCTACATTGTCCCTGGAAAGCCACACATGGTGTGGATGCGGCGCGGGAAAGGATAGCTTGGCCACCTATGAAGTACCATCCCTAAAGACCTCCAACCCCACAGGGGCTTTGCCATAAGTCTGGGGTCCATAGTGGTGGAGGGTATAGGACTGGGTAACCCAGCCAGAATGGGGCATTCTGGGTCCAGGTAGACATTATTCCTCTCCATTCAAGCTGGTCAGAATTTTTTTTCTCCCAGAGAACATCAAGTTTTCTGCAAAAAAAATAAAAATGAGAAAATTTTGGCCAAAAAAACAAAATTTGTTGATTCTGCTATACTTCTGCAGTGCCCGTTGGGAGTTGTAGTTTTGGTCCCTCGTGCTGCTGTTGTCTTTTAGTGGCTGGGCTCCCTAGTCAGACGACATCTCACATGAAGCATCACAGTCTTGCCTGTGGTTGAGGTAAGACAGTGCACAACTGTAAACATTTGTCCATGGTGAGTAATGGGAGATGAAGTCTCCCAATAGGGTAAAATGAAGACCTTCAGTACCTAAACCACAACTCCCATGGGGCACTGCACAAACTTTCAGTTTCTGGCTGAAATATTTTGGTTTTTACCAAAAGCTGAAAAGAAAACATTATTCGGGGCTAGGGGATGCATTCCTATTTTCAACTAACATTTTAAATTTACCAAACTCTTTTCATGAAAAAGTTTGTTTAGCTGAAAACCCAATCTTCTGCTGAAAAACAGTTTTGACAGAAAAGGTGTGAAAGTCTCCTTCTCTCCACCCTCCATTTATGCAGGGAATGTCTGAAGATATTACAGAGTCAAGCGGTAGTATCTTTTCCTTGGAGCCTATCTTGTGGGAGTCAGAGAGCTGCTGAGGTCATAGCTGGTTCAGAGGCTCAGTGGACATACCCTGACCTCCCACTGATCCCTGGAATCCAGCAGCTTCGGGGCCTGTCTAACAGTCTATTTGGCAGGAAGAACAAATCCAATATGAGAATGTGTGTGGTGTTTTGGTTTGGGGTTTTTTGGCAGGGAGAGGGTGAGTGGGGGTCTGCGCAATGTGATTCATGCAGAGATGTATTACTCAGAGAGACACCGCTCAGGTTTTACTGAAGGAAGAGATGACCTGGTCCAATATACTAAATCATTACAGGAAAGTAGGGTGGCAAAAGACACTCTTAAACAGCAGGTTCCAACACGTTGCATGTTGTTGCATGCTTGAGTAACTCCTGGAACAGCTGTGCATGAGTACTGAATGTTGGCAAGTACAAGATGGGGGGAAACTGCACTTTAATTTAACATCTTTTAAACAATTACATTAGCGTGTAGGATAATCCTCAAGAGATAACTTCCTTTTTTATTCTGTCAATTCTCAGTGTTTTTCCCCTCAGATCTTTGAAGACAAGTTTTACTTCACAGCACTAAATCTTTCCTTTTTATTTCAGTACAGCTAACACTAAATTGTCATAATTATAACTACTTAAAGCAAAGTGTAGTTTTGAATATCAATTTTGCTTGCCTCTTAATCTTAATCTATTGTGGCAGTTAATCCGTGACTTCATGGGTCAGTTCCTCATCTGCATCTGAGCTGCATTTTATACAACTGTGGACAATGGAAGGATGTATGTGCAAAGATGGCTTCAAGCTACTTTTACAACTCCCAAATCCTTGAGTCATTAAGCATATGTTTACACTACATTGTAAACCCAGGATTTGAACTCAGGCTCAAGTCTAATCCTTCTTCTGTCTGCACACAAATTGCATTAACACAGGTCTTGGACCCATGGTCCCAGGACCCCTTGGGGGTGGAGGGTCCTAGCCCGAGTCAAGCTGGGACCCAGGGTTCAAGCCCTATTGCTTTGCAGTGTAGATGCAGTCCACTGAATTCATACTCTGGAGTCTGCCAAAAGAATTCCACAGTCCCACAGGCCAACTTTCTTTGTCCTCTGGATAGATAAGGTTGGTGGTTAGTCAAACTTTCCCACCCTGCACCATGAACAAAGTGCTATATGTCCACATTTTGGGAGGTTGCCATGAAATCTGGGGTTTGGGTGGCTGGACTCGGGCCCATATAATGCACTGTAGATGCTGGAGCCCCCGGTTGGAACCTGAGGTTACAAATGAGTGTAGACACTCAAGCCTGAGGCTAACAAACCCAGAGTCTGCTAACTCAAATTCTACTATCCCTGGCTTACATTGGAGTGTAGATATATCCTGTTTGTCAACCCTGACCCTAGCATAAAATAAAAGAGCCTCAGAATAGCTTCACACTTTACCAATTGCGACAGTTCTCTACAAGACCTATGTAGTAAATTTGGAAGTGTAATTATGGCTTTAGTAGCAAAAACAGAGTACTAGAAGACAGTTGCCTTAAAGATGCATGAAATGAACACTGAATATGAAAGGAATAATTCATGTGGTGTTCTATATTTCATCATCATCTCCTGTTTCTAATACCAAGGTTGGCTAGGGTTAACTGTTGTCAGGTTTTTTTACTTTGGTAACTTGACTGTCAGCCATCTCAAGTTAAAGTCCATTTTACAGATGGGGAATTGAAGCACAGAGAGGCTAAGTTACTTTCCCATAGTCACACAGGAAGTCTGTGGAAAAGCAGCTACCTAGGTATCTCTGTCCTCATTCAGTGTTCTAACCAGCAGCTCATCCTTCTCCAGAGAAGCCCCTATAGTCATCTTCTTCCCCCACTTTTTTTTGGGGTGGGAGTGTTACTGAGAATCACCACACATCAGGGAGATCCTCAAGTGGACAGTTAAGACAGAGCACCTCACGCCAGACTTCTTGGGGCCAAGGATCTCTCTCATCCAGCAATCAACACATAGTTGGGAAGGATCTCTCTGATGCTGCATTGTATAGTGTATACAGGGATCTGCAACCTTTGGCCCACAGCCCACCAGGGCAAGCCCCCTGGCGGGCCGGGCTGGTTTGTTTACCTGCCGCGTCCGCAGGTTCAGCCAATCGCAGCTCTCACTGGCCATGGTTCGCCGCCCCAGGCCAATGGGAGCTGGCAGGCTGTGTGATAAAGGTTGCCGCTCCCTGGTGTATACATTCATGTTTGTGCTAAACATTCACATTTATTGTGCCATCATTAGGATACATTAAGGGAAGAGGGGCATGTTACTGAGACAATAGTGCAGGATCAGTCTTGGATTCAGATCAATATCAGATTAACATGATCTATGTGGAATAAGAAATACACGGTCATTGAATGTGGCTAGGGATATTTTCCATTCTCAACACTGGTGTAATACCATGGCACATATTGCTTTGATTATGGCTTGCCCTTCAGAAAGCTTAACTTAAAGGGGAGGCTTCTTGACCACTGGTATTTAAATTCTGTAGCAAACTCCTTGAGAGCATTAAGGCTGTCTTTGGTTCTATACGTTTGGATTTTTTACTCTTGAAGCTTTGACTCTTTGGCTATATCTATATCTTTGGAGCTGGGGGTGCGAGTCCCTGCTCATATTGACACACATGTACTAGCTATCATTGAATTAGCACACTAAAAATAGCAGTGGAGCGGTGGTAGCACAGGCAGTGGCAGTCCAGTCCAGCCACCTTGAGTATAAACCAACCCCGAACATTTGGGTACATTTCAGGGTCCCTAGACCATGCAACTGCTCACCAGCATGCTATCCTGATGAGAACTAGCATGAGCATGTCTCAGAACTGGGAATCACCCCCCCACCCCCAAACACACACACACACTAAATGTAGACATAGCCTAAGAATGCACTAATCTACATGACAACAGCTTTAACTTGACGGTCTCATTCATTAGAAGTCTATAAATGAAAGTTGGGAATTCATATTCTTTCCTCATGACATTTGATCTCTAGTATGTGTACCACATTGATGACATCTCTAATTCTATAGACATCCAGGCCCACACCGATGGTAGTGAGAATTGTGCATGTATATATGAGGACAATATTTTCCACTATTTAATTATGGATTTTGGTGCATTGCCAAAATATAGCTAAGCTGGTTTTGTTCCTCTGCTTTTGTGTGTGTTTTTCCAGAGTGTTAATGTCACATTCACAATAATTAGTCACTAGCTGTTTTTCCTTCACTCGTACTATCTTTACAATGTGTTAAACATTGATAACAACTGGAATGGGTTCCACAAATTGTATGTTCTGAATAGTATCCTATACAATTAAATACTACTTCAGAGTACCCAATAAAACTATTGAAACATTACATACGATGTTCCCGTTAATACACCCTGGAATAAAATTAGCCTTTTTCACCACTGCTTAATATTATTGACTCATATTCAATTTGTGATCCAGTCTAATCCACAAATCCTTTTCTGCAATACTGTTGTGTTGGCAGCTAGTCCCCATTTTGTATTTTTGCATTTGATTTTTCCTTCCTAGGTGCAGTACTTTGTATTTTTCTTTATTCAATTGCATCTCATTGATTTCAAAGCAATTCTCCATTTTATCAAGAATATTTTGAATTCTAGTCTTCAAAGTGCTTGTAACCCCTCCCAACTTGCTGACATCCACAACTTTTATAAGTGTCTGTAGACACCCTCCACTCCTTAATCCAAGTCATTCATGAAAATATTGACTAGTCTTGGATCGAGGACAGAGGCTGTGAGACCTCAGTGGATATATCCTCCCAATTGACAACAAAGCATCGATAACCACTCTGAGTATAATTTTTCAACATATAGCAGTTTCATCTAGGCCACATTACCTAGTTTACTTATGAGAATGTCATGTGGGACTCTGTCAAAAGTCAGAAACTTCCATCAGCATGGGTAATCAAAACTCTTTCAATCTATTCTAGCTGCCCTAGGATGGAATTTTCAAAGCACATTGCAAGCCCAAGAAATCAAATCGGTACATAATCAGGTACATACATGGAATACAGGCATGAAAGGAAGTTTTAGAAGAGTGATGAGTGCATGCAAGGCTGTTGTACACAGGAAGGTAGTGAGTGTGTCAACCATTTGAGCATTTATTATGTAATTAAGGGTTTAACCCTTAACTCTTTTACCCAAAAGAGATTTCTAATCTACACAGTGGGTAAAGGGAATAATTAGGTGTAGGATTTAATCGTGGGTAGGTGACAGTGCTGAACTACACTGACTAAAACGTCTTGGTCCAGCAGTCAATCTGCTGATTCAACTCATCACAACTGTATTTGAAAATGATGCAATTGTGTAATGAAGACAAGTCCGAGAACAAAAAATAAATGAAGAGGGAAGGGACATAGGTAGAAAATCAATATGCTCCAGGGAGAGGCAGAATGTTAAGAATTTCCATTTCAAATATCACAATTTCAAAGAAGCACCTATTCTTGTTTAACTTTACTTTATTCTGCAGTTATTAAGATGGCATATTTTTCCAGCAACTAGAACTCTAGAGTAGCAAGCAGGTGTCATGAAAGCACATGTTCCAGCCATGTCCTCTTCTTGCCCTGATACACCCTAGGCACACCTATTATGGAAAGGGGTTGAGAGAAGCAGCATATAGATCTCTTTTTGAAAATATATATGGAAAACAGTGTGCATATATCAAGGTACTTCATTTCTAAATTAGGTACTTAGAAAGGGAAAAATGAAACTTCTAGTCCTATTAGTCACATGCATTCATTTTCATAGATTTTCAGGCTAGGAGGGACCATTATAATCATCTAGTTGAACCTCCTATATAGCACAAACTATAGATTTCACCCATACATTAGTATTGCTGTGGATATTGTCCATAAATAAATTCATAGATTATCAACTCCGTTCTAAAACGTATATAATATTCTTTGATGTTACTTCTAACTATTTCGAACATTATTAGTATGTTGACTAGCAATTTGTAAGTATGGCAAAAAATACAATATTGAACTAGAAAAATTCTACAACGCAGAGGAGAGAACACACCATTAAGTTTGGCTGGGGATCACTCAAAAGGGAACATGACATATTTTTGAATTGCCTCCCACCCCACAAACCTCTTAAGGAAGCCGTACTGGTGGGGGCAACCTAGTTCCTTGAAAGTCTCACACACACACAACTTGCAAAGTAATACACACTGCTTCTCCCTCTGTCGATTGAAGGGAAATCTTTAGGAAAGTTCAGGAAACACTTTGGTTGGAGGAGCTCCAGACAGCAAGGCCCAGTGGAATCTAAGTGGCATTGCACCTGTTCACAGATGCTTATTGCCTCCAGCAGACCACGAGGCACATTAAAGGTGATAGACCCTTCAACTTCTTTTGACAAAGGGCAAACCATATTCCCTATCTTCCAACTCCCAACTGAACAATGATCAGGGAATGTAAGTTGAAACAGATTTTCCACTCTCCTATAGAATAACAACCCATAAGGGGTAATTTCCTCATGGAGACTACTTACCAATCAAGGACTATTTACCAATCAAGTTCTTCTCCTACAAGGATTTCCTAACAAATTTAACTTCATATATCGTTAGATTCACTGACGTACATTTTAAAGCTAAGTCATTGTGAAGACTGCACATTTCAAAAAGTATAGCAATACTTAATAAAAGAATGGGAAACATTTTTTTTCACCTTTGTACAACTCAGAAGCTGCTACCATACTTTTCAAAGTTAGGCAAGACCACACAAACATGTACCCACATATCTACCTTTAAAGTCCCATAGAACTGCTTATGTGCTTGAAATTAAGCATACATACATAATTCTTTGCAGGATCTACACCTAAGTTCCTCTCTGTGAAGTTCTGTACCTCAGGGGGAACACCCAGCACATTCATGTTCATCCTTATAATATGATTGTGTGGTATCTAATGCAAAGTTTGTCATGTCGGGTGTCTTCCGAAGGTTCATGATGCACTGAGCATTGTTGTTATAGTAATTGTTGCTGTAGTAATGTTCTAGGTTGTAGTTTGATGTATATAGTTATGAGGATGAGGATGTGTCCTCATGGCTTAAAGCAAGCTCAGGCAAAAACTCTCTGAGAGCAGAGGGGCAGTTCACACTTCATCAGGGCATGTATAGAACAAATCCAGCCCAGGTTCACAGGAACAAAGGACACTGGCCTAGGCAACAACAAAGGATCTGTTGGACTCTTGAGTGAGTCACTGTCCTTACTTTGGTCAGTTTGGGACTGTGATGAGGTAATGCTCACCTGACTCTGAAGGGGGAGGAAGGACAAAGCTAAGAGGGAAGAAAGAACATGATAAAAGGGAGAGACGTTTGCCATGCTTTCTCTCTTTTCCACCTACATCTACAGACACCATACCAAGTGACTGAAGCGCTGATCAAAGGGGAGAGTCTGGCTGAAGAGCAACCAGCCAGCCTGTGGTGAGAAGCATCTAAGTTTATAAGGGCATCAAAAGTGTTAAGATCAACTTAGAATGTGTTTTGCTTTTATTTATTTCATTTGACCAAATCTGACTTGTTATGCTTTGACTTATAATCACTTAAAATCTATCTATTTAGTTAATAAATTTGTTTATTCTACCTGAAGCAGTGCATTTGGTTTAAAGCATGTGATATACTCCCCTTGGGATAACAAGCCTGGTACATATCAATTTCTTTGTTAAACTGATTAATTCATATAAGCTTGCAGTGTCCAGCGGGCATAACTGGACACTGCAAGACAGAGGTTCCTAGGGTTGTGTCTGGGACCAGAGATATTGGCTAGTGTCATTCGGCTGCACAATCCAAGGAGCAGCTTACATTCCAGAGGCTGTGCGTGAACAGCCCATTAGTAGGGGTTCTCACAGCAGAGCATGGTAAGGCTGGCTCCCAGACTCAAGGATTGGAGTGACCTAGCAGACCACTGGTCCAGATAACCCCAGGGGAACATTACTCTCTCTAGTCAAAACAAAACAAGCAAACAACAAGCATGGAAAAATTTAGTCCCAGGCATCAGTGTTTTGGAAAGTTGTGAATGTATAAGAAGTGATTTATAATTGAAACAGTTTTGTAACTTGAACTATAATAATCACCACCTGGGAAGTGCTGTAATCAAGTAAAATTAGGGACAATTTTTACTAAAAGTGTTTTTTATATGTCTCTATTCAGACATAAATTTGTTAGTCTCCAAGATGCCACAAGGACTCCCCGTTGTTTTTGGTGATACAGACTAACATGGCTACCCCTCTAAAACCTATTCAGACACAGTATTTTTCATTCCCCCTTTTAAATAAGTCATTATTAAAGCTCTCCATTATCGGTATGGCTTCACACTGCATGCCCTTTTACGTGTTTTATTCCGCTGAATTGTTAGATCGTATATTAAAAATACTGATGGGCAGATTATGGTACTTAAACTATCAAAAGATAAAGAGCATGATATAAGAAGGAAGCATTTTAGTCCATTTTAGCGCTGTATAAAGAAAGCTGACTATAAAGTCAAAAAGTAGAGGGACCGAACAGCACATGAGACTGTTGCTGTACCTTCTCTCCTATATGTCTCAAGGCCAGGTACAATTCTGCACTCTATTAGTACTTGAAAACATGTTGTTATTCAAAGACTAGTAGATTGTCTGAAAGGAATTTGCTTGACTTGGTCTAGTATCCAGCACACGTATAGATCCCAATAAGCTCTGAAAGTAACCATTAATGATCTATCATTTTGTCACAGAGATGGACTTCTGGTTAGAGTTGGGCACACTTGTAAAACTGTGAATAGGCCCATGCTGTGTCTATTTTGGGGATACAGTAAAGAATGGACTTCAAATCTCCAGTATAAAAATAATATACTTGCAGAATCCAATATTATTAATGAGCTATATACAAAGACGCAAAACTAGATACATGGTACTTGAAACGGACTTGAAAAAACAAATACCAATACAAATATTAAAACCACCAGACCTTAAGCAGAGATACAAGAGGGGACGGGGGGAGGGGAGGAATAGATGGTGCTAGAACTGTTACATATTTCCTTAGTTAAGATTATAAAGAGACCTAATCAAAAAATAGAAAATAATTCATGAGTTTTTTTGAAATTTCAAAGTTGTTTCCATTTCACAGGGTATAAAATAAAGGTTGGAGGTGGAGGGGGATTATTGCTATTTTAAAAAATGCAAAATTTTGAATTTTCAAACATTTCAAATTTATTTAACTGGAGAAGTTAGGGTGACAAAAGGAAAAATGAAACATTGTATTTTGCTACTCTGTAACTTTTCAAAAGATTGCCTAGAAATATGACGACTCTATCCTTTGATAGCTCAGAGTCAACCATCCAGCCTACCCTGCTTTTCATTCTCTGAGAGGGACAAAACAGAATTCTTTGGCTGTATACTCAGCAGTTCAATCCACTAACCTGAGGAATCTAAGTCTTCGTTTATGCACTCATTTAAAAGATTGCTCCATACTAGAATTTTGGTTCCAGTTAACTTCTGGTTAACTTCCTCTCCTTTCTCAGAGATCTTCTAAATCCTAAATTTTCTTGCTAGCAACATGCAAAAAGTGAAACATTTTGTGGCACGTTTTCATTTAGCTTCACAAACAGGTGCAACAAAGTTAGCAGTAGTACATGCTTTTCCACACTGACATTCATTGCTGCTCGGTCATGCCCCATTAAAGGGCCACATCTAAGATGGCAGTTCAGATGCCACAGCCATTCAATCTTTGATCTCTTTGCTGCATAGAGAACTTAATTATCAGGCATTTTCAATCTAGCACATGCCAAGAGCAGAAACGTCTTTAAAATGAAATATAAGATTTACAATGAGACTCAGTCTGAGAATTCAGGTAATACTGCATCACAGGAGAGAAGAAAAAGAATGAAAAATATCCAGCATTTCTTACCTGAATAAAAAGTGCTGTATTTGCCCCCAACAGCATTAAATGAGGTAGACCTGATATATTGCTCTCAAATGTCCCCCAATATTTACTCACATTACCAGTATGTCATATTTTCTTTAAAAAATGAATGCATATGTTCATTTATTAGTGAAATTAGGGGGGGAAAACTAACATTGAATTATCTTCTGTATCTCAGCAGGGAGGTCTGTATGTTCCAGTTTCAACATCAGAAGATTTGGGCCCAATATAGTGAATAATTCTGTAGGGGGGATCCTTCCATCAAACCCTATTGAAGTAAATTGGCATCTGTCCATGAAGAGTTGCTTGCAGGATTGAGGGCTGGAATTGCAAACACAATAAAAGTTTAACAGAGGTATTTTTGGATTCCCCCCCCAGAATTTCCATGTTTATACAATACCCAGCATAATAATGGCCTAAGCCTTTGGACTCTATGATACTGTAAATATTTAGTTTTAATTGTAAATGACTTCAGTGACAGCAACAGAAAACATGCAATTCAGTTTTTTTAAACTCAGATTAAAGATGTTTATGTTCCTTTCTGCATTTTACTTTGAAAGCATCTAAATTTCTATTCTCCTTCCCAACAAAAGTCCTGCCAAGAGCATTACTGAGATGCTGAAGTGGTTTGTTCCTGGGTCTCAGTATCAATTTGCAGACTTCCTGTTGAGTCTGCCAACACATGTTAAGATTTCTTTCCTAATTCATCCCTATACTGCTCCCAGTGACATAGCCTCATTAAGGAATAAAATACTGCATACAGAAATTTGCTGATTTTTGTAGCAAAGAACCAATGCAAAAATAAGAGAACAATGCAGAACATATTAATTTTTCAGTGCCAACTTACAAAATCCTTACTCATGTTGAAAGTACCTTATTGCACAAGTAATTGCATTGAGCTCAAATGGATGATTTGTGGAATAAAATACTACTCAACTGTGTTCGAGGGTCACAAAATCTGGCCCTCATTAGTTTTAAAAAAACAGATTAATAGATTTTAAGGCCATAAGACCCCATTAGATCATTTAGACTGACCTTCTGTATAACACAGTCCATAGAGTTTTATCCAGTTTCTCATGCTTTGAGCCCAACGACTTGAGTTTGGCTATATCACATCATCTGGAAAAACACTGAGTCTTGATCTGAAAACAAAGAGATCAACCACTTCCCTGAATAGTTTCTGCTAGTGTTTAATGACTCTTACTTTAAAATGTTTGGCTTATTTCAAATTTGAATTTGGCTGATTATAACTCTAACCATTGTTTCTTGATAAACCTCTCTCATTTCAGGAGTCCTTTAGTAACCAATGTTTTCTTTCCTGGAAAGTACGTATACTCCATAATCAAGTCATCTCTTATTCTTCTTTATGGTAAACTGAACAGATTGATTGATTCTGTACTACAGGAACTGGCTATCCATCAAGTTTCACAACAGCACTAAAGTCCGTTTACTTTTTTTTATGATCTTGAATTTCAGTGGCCCACCTCACAAACTGATCTTGTATATTTTATTTATCTAGAACTTAATTTTGACCGCTTTACATTGCAGTCCCCAAACCTACAAATACTTACGTGTGTGCTTAACTTTATGCATTTGAGGACTACTTATGTCATTGAAGTAGCCAACTAAGCCCAGTTAAGAGTTGCTTTTTGATGTCAGACCCCGATTCAGGAAATTATTTAAGCATTTGATTAGAATAATCCTAATTGACTTCAGTGGGACTTAAGGACCTGCTTAAGTGTTTTCCTGAATCAAAGCCTAAGGAAAGCACAAAGCAACCTTAGCTGAGTGGAGAAAATAGTCTCATGCTAGCAAAATAAGAAAGGATCTGTGAACGTTAGTATCATATAATTGAATTATACATATGATTACTATGCTCATTTGTTGCAAACAATTATTTAAGGACCTCATCCTACAAACCTTTATTTATGTGCACCTTCCCATTGACTTGAATGATACTACCCATGTGAGTAAAAAAAAAACATGCTATTTTACATTCAACATACTTAATTTCATGCTCTAATACAACTACTTATTTGTTTTTTTCTATTGGTTAATCCTCTTCACTTTCTGTAATAAAAATTAAATTGTTAGATGTTTTACAAAAGGGATGGAGTGAATTTATGGTACAGAAGAGAGAGAAATTGTTCATTGTACTGATGTATTTGGGCTTTGTTGTTTATTAATTTATCATAAATCTTTGCTTAAAATGAAGAATTAAAACATTAAACAGCTCTAGTTGCAAGGATAAACATGCTTATCAGACATAAAATCTTTCTGCTAGATAATTTCATTATGGTTTTGATTAATAATTTAGATAAATCAAGAAAAATGCTTTGCTGTTTTATACTGGAGTACTAAAAATAAATTATGCCTAATTCTATTACATGTGTACATTTTAACACTAACATATTCAAATGGTTTAGTTATAATCATTAACTTCATGATGTTCTGTGCCATAGGCCTTCACATTTCTGAATGTACAATACTCATCTGGCTTCTGCAACTTATTTGTTTTTTTAAATGGTGTGAATTAAGGCTAGTGTGATAGTTTGGATGTATTATAATATACCCAATTTCATTTGTTTTCTGAGGTCATCAGATCTATGCAACTTATTTCCTATAAAAGACGCTTAGTTATGTTTATTGTTTTCCAGCACTGATCTGTATAAATATATAAAGATTCAGACAGCATTAGCGATGTCTGACACTCAAAATATTCACTAGCTTTGAAAAGCTTTCAAGTGACTCAACACATATCTGATATTTACCTTACATTTTTGAAGCCCCTTGCCATTTACCCAATGTTCTTAAACAGGCTCCTCTTTTCTTCTTGCTGTCCCTTCACTGTCACATCAATTAATGCCTGACCTCAGAACAACCCCTGAAATACCGGGTCACTTATATCTACTAACTAAAATCAATAGTAGTGTTTTTCATTTCTATAAAAACTTATATCCAACAATAAATATCTTAACAAACATTAAACACGTGATTGTGGTAGACAAACATATTTAAAATATTATTATATTCATCAGAAAAAATATCCATTTAATGTGTAAATAATTGTCTTATGGAAAACGATAGGAAGGCTTCATTACATTTTATCATATTTATCATCATCATTGATATCGTATGTGATTTGTATTGGAGTATCACCTGGGGTTTCAATCATGGATCAGCTCCCCATTGGGCTAGATGCTGCACAAACATATCTATTATTTACAACATTAAAAAAGAATACATAAACTTTAGATGTTTTGAGGTTCCTCTAAGCCGGTGGTTCTCAACTGTGGTCGACTGCTTCTTCAGGGAAAGCCCCTGGCACACCACGCCGGTTTGTTGACCTTCTGCATCCACTGGTTCGGCCAGTCACGGCTCCCATTGGCTGCGGTTCACCGCTCCAGGCCAATGGAGGCTGCGGGACGTGGTGCGGGCCAAGGGATGTGCTGTCCGCCATGTCCAGGAGCCCCCATTGGCCTGGAGTGGCGAACCGCAGCCAGTGAGAGCCACGAACCTGTGGACGTGGCAGGTCAACAAACCGGCATGGCGTGCCAGGGGCTTTCCCTGAAGAAGCGGTGGACCACAGTTGAGAACCACTGGCTTAGAGGAACCTCAAAACCTCTAAAGTTTATGTACTCTTTTTTAATGTTGTAAATAATAGATATGTTTGTGCAGCACCTAGCCCAATGGGGAGCTATGACCATATCGAGGTCATAAAGTTTCACTCTTTTTGTGTTTTGCTTAACATTTCAGGCTCAAATCACTCCAAGGACTAAAAGCAAAGCTCAGCTAAGATTTCAAGTTTCCTATGGTTTCAGGTGGAAGTCAAGAGCACTTGTTCCCTTTGGTTGCCCTCAGAACCCCTTCCTCCAAGAGGCCATGAGAACCCCTGTTTGCCTTTTTCGGTGTTGTGGGGAGTAGCTTACAAACCATTCGCTAACCTACCAATACTGGGAGGACAGCCTGGCTCTTCTCATCCTGTGGTAATCAGTGTGGATGGAATGATTAACAAAGCCTTCCCCTCCTGTATGAGTATTAACCAAAGTGAAATGCTACAACACTCCTTAACCACTCCCATTCAGCAGTACTGGATTCTAAATAAAGAAGACTTTCTGGAATTATTTGTTATACAGCAAATGTGCTCAGTACTATACATAACACAAGATAAAAATAGTCCTTGCACTAAACAGCTTACAGTCTAAAAGACAAACGTAATATACTGCAAAAGTCAGGGGAAAGAGTAGCAGATTTTCTCTTTAATATACCTGTTGTTTAGTCCTTGTCCTTCGTACCTCAAACCCTGGAACAAGCCCTTTTTTCATAAATTATTCAACATTTCAATTTTATCTCCCTACCCGCCTAACACTGGTAGTGGCATAACATCGTGACATGATAGAAAATGCAGATTAAAATAAAATTGAAACATGGTAATTTCTCATTTTTATTTACTAATAAGAATTAATAAATAAAGGGGCCAAGTCCATGCTTCTCTACCTACTTAACTAGAAAAGAAACATATATTTTCATAGGTTTTGGTAATAATGTCAGGTTGGTGTGGTATATAACTTCTCTGTACTGGACATATTGGGACACATTCTCATTTGGTGCATATTAATGTAGTTCCACTGAGGTTATATTAGTTTACACCAGCTGATGATTTGGCCCATTGTTCTAAACTCTGGCTACAAAATAGTTAAGCTAAATAGATATTGGCATAGACTACAACCTTGGTTCCAAATACCATGAACATAATTAGAGTATTTCAAATCTAGACTTAGATTTTTCGAATTGGGCCCCTCTCTCTAAAGACATAAAAAAAGACACATGCTAGTGCAAATTCTGACCCTGTGGACAATTCTACAATGTACATTTAGCATCGATGCTAAGTGTAGGAAATAGTGAACTCAACACCACTTGTGTTACAGTGCAATCCCATTTACAATGCACCTTATATCCTTAATAAAGCAGATGAAAGAAGACAGTTAGGAGCAGTGGTATTAAATTGGAGGAGATAAAAAAAAGTAAAAGAAAAATGTGAATAGGAGACACAGATAAAAAAGGAGATTAAATTAAAAGAGATAAGGAAAGTTGGGATCTCTTTCTTTTCTCTCCCTCTCATCATTCCTCTTCTCTGTTTGAAAGTGGAAGCCACCTTTTCCCCACAACAGCCCTGGAATTCAACATTAACACTGCAGCTTCCTCTCCACTAGTTCTGCCGAATTAAATATTGGCAAGGATGTAGTTTTTCCACCAAGTTAGTTGGAAATGTGTTAACATCAAGAAATCCCAAATGAAGGATTCTGGAGGCCACTGAAAGCATGCTCCCCAGTCCAGTATGACAGAAACTTACAGAGCAAGCATTAATTTTCATCGTCTGGTACTACAAATCTCACTGTAATATCATTCTGAAGGGTCCCAATAAAATCCTTAGTTTTTCAGCACGTCTTTCTCCTAATCCCAAATCAGTGAGTATTAAACTGCAATGAAGGGCTAATTCAGTCTGATTGCAGCTTCTTTTATTCACACACTCTTCTCTCCCTTTATCTAGCTCTTTTGGACAAAGCATGCAGAGAAGCCTTTACAATTTGTATTGTATCAGAAGCCAGATGTATTTTAAATAGAAACAGAAAAAACTTAAATACAACTGTGAACGTCTATGTACTCTCAGCGAAACCACGAGGTGAGTGGGTTGGAGGAGGCAGAGCCTAGACCCCATCCCACAGTGCAACTGGTGGCATAGTTTCACTTTTACGCTGGGGGTATACACATGTCCCTGTTTACTCCTTGGTGTGGAGACCAAGAGGGAGACTAACTCCCCAAGTCACAATCTCATTCCTGGGCTGCTTCAGGTGCATTGCAGCAACCTGTTTCCCGTTACTAAGGGCTAGACCACAAACTGAAGATCTAGTCCAATATAAAATTATGATATACTATAATGAATTGCTTATCCCATTTCAAAGAGTAAATGTCTACCAATAAATAAAAGGCTCCTTGTGCCCTTTCATCCTGCCTACCCTCTTAAGAGCCAATCACACTCAAGCCCTTGATCTTTACTCAGAAATCACTCTTAAGCCCTTCAATCATAACTGCAAATCTACTCTGTGTCACAATGTTGGACTCTACTATACAGCTACACCATTAAGGTTACTTAATTTGTAACATTTCAGGGAGGTATTTACAATGGTGCCAGTATAATGTTATAAAGACCTGGTCCACACTAGTGGGGGGGGTCGATCTAAGATACGCAACTTCAGCTACGTGAATAACGTAGCTGAAGTTGAATATCTTAGATCGATTTTTTAAAGTACTTACCGCGGTCCACACAGCAGCAGGCAGGCTCCCACGTCGACTCCGCTTACTCCTCGCGTGGAGCTGGAGTTCCGGTGTCGACGGGGAGCGCTTCTGGGATCGATTTATCGCGTCTAGACGAGACGCGATAAATCGAGCCCAGAACATCGATCGCTACCCGCCGAATCAGGCGGGTAGTATGGATGTAGCCAAAGAGAAGAAACATTGTTGGCAATTTAGGTCACGAAGAGCAAATTGACTAGACAGAAGTCAAATCACAAAAGTCTGTATTGTGATACTGCTACTCACATTAAGCAGTATCTTACTACTGAAGTAGTTCAATTAATTGTAATGAGACTATTTGTGGGTTAAGGTTCTGTTCAAAATGAGTAAGGGGTTCACAGTCTGGCCCCAAATCTTGTCAACCGATAAACTTCCTGCTGAACTTGTCTTCTAATGTAGAAAGAGATTGTTTCTGCTCTTCTTTTAACAACAAATACACAGTTGCAATGAAACAATATGAAGCTGTGCATACAAGATAAAGCAATAAGCAATAAATAAAGCAATAAGCTAACAGACAAGAATTCCATGATTTGAAGCACTTTGTTATAATATGTTGCTTCACTACTTTAACTTGCTTATATAATTTTTGTAACTGTTGCTGGTTTTTAATGCTTGTCTTCTTCTTTAGTATAGTGATTTGAGTAGTTTTGTTGGTAGCAGTTCAGCTGTAGTTGCAGTTGAGTAGCAGATTCGGCTCAAAGTAGAATGCACTTTATTTTGTGTTAGGGCAATAATTGAAGGCACAAATCAAGGAGTTTATACATTTGACAAAGTATATGGACAGAAATTTCCATAATTACAGAGTTCTCCAACATTCACTATTATACAGTGACATCCTTTGTCCCATCACATGATATCACACCATTATGTCAAGACAAATCAGTCCATAATGAAGGAAGAATTACTCTATATAGCATATTCTAGGCTGCTATATATGAAACCAAATGGTGCAAAAAGCCTCTGGGCCAGATTTTGCATGTCATCGATCTTCTGCTGATTTCAGTAGAGCATGATGAAGCTGGTTATGTGTCAAATGAGTATTCTAGCTTGTGATAGCCAGAATTTATTGTACTCCTGCTACTGCTGCTCCTCACACCTCGCTGGGCTCTCCCTGGCACCAACATCCCCTGTGCCAAAAGCTGTGGGAAGGAAGGTGCAGAATACACCATGTCAACTCTGTGATCAGCAGGGACTTGCCCATAGCAGAACTATTCCCTGCAGGGAAAATGTAGATGCTTTGCACTCCCTTTATGCCAAGGAATCTGCCCATCTTTATCTGCACCCATATAATATAGTAACTAGCTAATTAAATCATGATAGAACACACTAACAAGATAATATTTTCTTCTAGTTTCCACATCAAAAAGGGCTGGAATCCTTATTTTTGTTTCTTTGTTTGTTTTAAGGTCCTCTAGACTCTGACCTGTTCCTCTGACCTTCTAGCACAGAAGCCAAATTGCCTTTTCAGCAGCAGTTTTTTACGTAGTCAAAATTCACTCATTTTCTTTTATGAAAATCAGTGTGGAATAAGAGTAAGGTTGCACATTTATTCTGAACAAATACTGTAAAGCCCTTAACCTGTTTAAAAGACATAGTGTAGTGTAATGAGTAGCACTTACTGGGATTACAAAACAAAACTGTGATAAAAATGTCACTCTTCCTGATGTGACTGGAGAAACAAAGTGTTCTTATTTCCTGTCCAGAAGTAATTTTAGGCAGAAAATTTCAATAGCAACTGCTTTTCCTTCTTATTCTGTACTGTTACTCAAATGTGTCAAGTGTATTTCCAAGTATATAAATGAAACACGGATCTGACTTGAGTAGAAGAACACTAGTCTGGAACTACACTACATATAGAGTAGTCACTACTCACTACATCAATATGCATCACTCTCTATTAAAGTCAATTTTCCCTAATTTAGAGTAAAGTGTTGAATAATGCCAAAGGATCATGGGAGAAAGAATGGAAGCGTGGCATATTACCTCCTAATCTTTAATGTCTTCTGGCACTTCATTTTTCACCTTACACTGAAATTAGCTTTACCTGCCATATAGTATAAGCATGGATACATAAAAGAAGACAAACATGAAGATTTAATATTTCCTTTCTATCATTCACAATTCTGAAGAAAAAAAAACAACCAAGATTTTCAGGAATATAAGCACAGCAGTGAGGGAGAAGTAACCTTTATAGTTACATTAAATCGGTTACATTTTCTATGTGTGGGCCTGACCTGGCATACTGGGATGTGTGCTGCCTGCCAAGGGCCAATATCTGAAACCTTACAGAAGGATTGTCAAGGATTATCTGGCCCTCTGAATACTACTCCTTACTGCTCATCCATGTAGGCACTAATGATACCACAAGGCATGACCCTCAACAGATCAGAAGTGACTATAGGACTCAGGGAGTGAAAACGAAGGAGTTGAGGGTGCAAATATTTTCGTTAGTCCTTCCTGTCAAAGGTATGGGCCCAGACAGAGACAAACAAATTCTGGAGGTCAATGGATGTGAGGACGATATCACCAACAGGGCTTCAGATTCCTCAATCCTGCGATACTGTTCTGAAATGAAGGACTGCTTAGCAGAGATGTGGTCCAGCTTTCAAGGAAGAGGATGAGTATCTTCAAATACAGACTGGCTAACCTACTGAGGTGGGCTTTCAACTAGGTTTGACAGGGACAAGAGACAGAAGCCCACAATTAAGTTCAAAACACAAAGACCTTGGTGAAGGGTCGTTATTTGGGAGGAATATGGGCAAACACCACAGAGACAAAGGAGAGACAAGAGGGAATACAGAGTGGAAATCCAATTAACATGTTAGATACCTATATACTAATTCAAGAAGTATGGGGAATAAACTAGGAGTACTATAAATACTAGTGAATAATCACAATTATGTCATAATTGGCATCACGGAGATTGGTAGGGTAATTACATGACTGGAATACTGGTATAGAAGGGTACAGCTTGTTGAGGAATGACAGGAAGGGAAAAATGAGGCGGTGTTCCTTGTATATCGAAGATGTATACACTTGAACTGAGATTGAGATAGAAGTAGGAGGCAGACCTGCTGAAAGGGGTAAAAGGGATAAAAACAAGGGTGATATTATGGTAGGTGTCTACTATAGGCCACCTAACCAGGAAGAAGAGGTGCATGAGGCTTTTTAAAAAACAGCTAACAAAATAATCCAAAACACAAGACTCGGTGGTGATGAGGAACTTCAACAACTCACAGAAGGTCTCTGAGTGATTTTTGGAGCAGAGCAGAGGCAGGACAAAGAGCGGCCCTGCTACAATCCTCAAGTGGTTTTAACAAATAAAAGGTGGGGGAATGAAGCAAGACTATCAAACTGATGAATCTGTTAGTGTTATTTAGTAAACTGAAGAGAAGTTGAGAGACTGGCCTAACCTTAGAGAGAGAATTCTGTTCCACAATACACAAAGATCACCAGATTGCCAACCTGAGAACAACCTGTCATATAAATATTATCCAAAGTGACTGAAAAAAAACCATAAGTACAGAGTCTGATCTACAGACTGAGTACTCCATGAGCCAAAAAGAAGACTGATAGAAACTAGGGCTGTCAAGCGATTAAAACAATTAACTGTGATTAATCGTGTGATTAATCATGCTGTTAAATAATAGAACACCATTTATTTAAATATTTTTGATGTTTTCCAAAATATTTAATACATTTCAATTGGTATTCTATTGTTTAACAGTGCAATTAAAACCGTGATTAATTGTAATTAATTTTTTAATCGCAATTCATTTTTTGAGTTAATCATGTGAGTTAACTGTGATTAATTGACAGCCCTAATAAAAATATGTATTATTTCCACTATTTCTACTACTGATGTGTGTGGGGGAAATGAAGAGGGCAGGGGAAAGTCAGCAACCCTTCACGCAACAAGACTTTTTATAGGGATGAATCACAGCATCTTAAGAGGTATTCTGGGGTGCCCAGACACTCAGTTTGTACAGATCAAAGTCTACATGCCTTTGCCATAGGTACCATAGGCATTCAATAATAGCTGAATCATGAAACTGAGATGAGTAAATTCCTGGTTCCTGCTCCCATTTCTGCCATAGACTTGAGCAAACCACTTTGGTTGAGATTTTCAAGGGAGTCGAAGGGATTTAGACACATATCTTCCATAGAAATCCCCCTAGACTGCTTTAAAAATCTCATTCTAAGTGACTTGTCCAGAAAAACTGTGGTAGAACATTTATGAAGATGTGCATCTAAATCCCCTACACTGCTTTGGAAATATCAGACTTAATCTCTCTCAATCTTAGCCAGATTCTGGCCTAATGTTAGCATGTGTACAATTCCACTGAAGTCAGAGTAATTTCACCCACTTACCCATCTAGATTGGGCCCTCTGTCTCCTGTTCTTCCTCTATAAATTGGGAATAATGATGCTTAGCTATGTTGACACACGTAAAGCAATGCAAAATTGCTAAGTATTATTATGATCACATTCAAGTACTCAGGCCATTGTAATCACTATAATAGAGTATAACCCAATTGTGACTAGTGCCAGAAAGAGCTGAGTTCACGTAATAAAATAGGAAGTGTAATTTGTTTTGTTTTTTTAAAGAACCCATGTACTTGACTCACAGATATAAACATAAAGGAAGTAATAAAAAGAGGAGGATTGGCAGGTAGCTAGAACTTGAGGTAATCTATGGTTTCTGTTATTAGCTGAACTGTGTGAAGCTTTCTGGATACAATTCATGTAGGTCACACAACATAGACCCTGCAATGTCCATTCAGAGAAGCAGATAGTAAGCTAGCCCCTACAGATTATTTCTAAGGGTTAGGTTCTACTCACACTTACAAGAAAACTCTCTAAGCAGGCACAGGTAGGCACTTGGAATATTCCAACTTCACTAAAATACCTTCCCGGAGGCTATGCATTCTAGGTAAGGGGCAGGGATGTGGCGGGTAGGGCTGAGCCAACAGTGTCAGCTCAGATTTGGCACCCTCTTGCAATGTTTGCTGAGAGAGACACCAAAGCCAAACCCATCCCAATTTAAGATGGGTAATAGTTTCTAGGTGAACCATTTACAACACCTAGTTGTTAGCATTCATAAAACCCTAAGGGAGGAAATATACCTTCAGTTAGAAACCTTGTGCATTCCAACATCCCTCAGTGGGGTCGCACAGGATGAGGCGGTGATGTGGATTTGTTCTTATTTTTTATTATATCTATTGCCCTTAAAATCACATTCTGTGCTCAGATACATGGATATAAAGGTCTGCTCTTCTTGAATTTTAAAACCTGACCCGACCTAACTAGACCCAGCCAATCTGAACCCAAGCTGAAGTGTGTGGGTTGTTTTCATACCTGACCTGACACTTGTAGCCAGGATCCATCAGGTTCAGTTCACATTGCAAGGGTCTAGCTGTCAGACTGGTCTCCATTTTCTTTACTTTGTTTCCTCTGCAGAGCCACCTGGGTTAATTATGCCCCAGACACATTTTCTGTCCTGCAGCTTGATATTCCAGCCCAGCACCACACATCATCAGGGTGGCCAGATCCCCCTGAAACTGTCTCAGAGCCATCTCCTCATACTTGGGGTTTGGCCTGGTGGGGGCTTCCCACTCCCCAAACCCCATGCCCACAATCCAACTCCAGCTACCTCCTGCCCAGGGGGTCAGCACAGTGGTCATGTGACCCATTCGTACTGGCTGCCACCATTTCACTGTGCTGTATGTGCTTGGAGAGTGTGTGTGCTGATGAATTGCAGCACTTATCACTCCACAGTGCACACAGCACAGCGGGGCAGCAGTGGCCGACAGGAATGGGGCACACAGCCACCATCATCCTGACCCCATGGGTAACAAAAGGTGATCAAAGACTACAACCCATGCTCAACGGCGTTGAGCTATTTTTATATCTGACCCAAACCCGACACTTGTAGTCAGGTCCCATTAGGTTCAGATTGGGTTACATGGCTCTATGTGGATGTGTCTCCTAATGAAGTCAATGGGATTTAGACCTGTGTATCAGAGGACAGAATCATGTCTAGTAAGCAAATTCATCTCTGTTTTATCTTTAATCCAATCAGCATAGTTACACTTGGGATGAATTTGGTCTATTTTAGTCACAATAATTAAGATGAGTCACTGAAATTAACTGAGTTGAAACCCAAGCTAAATAAGACTATGTATCTTAACAGGTTTTTAACTTTCAGTTTGAATCAGTCTATAATTAGCACAATGTCAAAGAGTCCCCAAGTACTACATGACTTATATGCCTTTCTTAGTCCTGCTACCCCTCCTGTTATTTACCTTTGTTCCTTAGTGTTGTGCTTTTATCTGTACATTTTGGCATCCTACTACACAGGGTCCATCTTTGAGGAACTAAGAGGTGATAAATAGTTTGAGCACTCAAAGGAATCCAAAAAAAAAAAAAAGGCGATATTCTACCCTAAATGTACGTGTGAAACAATTGTTAACAAATTGGATGTGGCTATTAACCTGAATGTATTTTTCAGATTAATAAAAAACCACAGGTGCATAGTGGGAGGTACTGCTATAACTATTTTTGAATCTAATCCTTAATCTTTTTTATCCACTGTACAAAATACACTATCTTGGAAATTTAGGCAGTGCAAGGAGTACTTTTGAGTATTAGCTGTCCATTTTATGTGTGAAAGGTCCAGGACAAGTCTTAAGGAAACTCTTTGTTTATAAGCCTCCGTTAAGGCTGTCAAATCCCACCCAAGGAGTTATTGAGAGTCGTAAACCAGTTCATTAATCCTGAATGCCTACAACCTGCATCAGAGCCAAGCACTAATTGATGTGAAGAACTATCATCCTACTTCACTGAAAAGATCTCACAAATTCAGGAAGTCTTCTCAAACATCATTAATCCACTCCATTTATACCCACCAGTACAACAGCCCAGCTGCATTCCCAGAATTCAGTATGTTCACACATCAAGTAGTTCTGGATACTCTAAAGAACTCTTGAGCCAGGACTTGTGAATCCAACCGATAACTCTCCTGGCTTGTGAAAGAGAGTCATGAAGAAGTGGTGCCTCTCCTGAAAAAAAATAGCCAATGTCTCATCCAGAAAAGGAATCTTCACTTCGTCCTTCAAACATGCAATAGTCTGACCAACACTGAAAAAAAAACCATGCTAGATATTTCAGTCCTAGCCAACTACCACTCAGTGTCAAACCTCTCTTACTGGGCAATCTCACTGAGAAGCTAGAAAAAAGAACAACTAGAAGCTCATCTAACTGATGCTAACACTCTAGACCCAGCTTAATCTGGATTCAAGCAAGGACATGGAACCAAAATTGCACTGATGGATTAGCACTGATGGATGATCTCCTTCTGTCAATGGATAGGCATCCATTCTCATTCTCTCTTTAACATTCAACGTTGTTGACTATGAGACTATGCTACCTCACATGAGGGAGGTGCTAGGTATCCAGGATACTACACAAAAATGGTTTAGCCCTTTCTGGAGGCATGCACTCAACGAGTAGTGATGGGAAACTACAGCTCCACCATGAAACTCTTCACTTATGGAGTTCTACATCTATCAATTTTCTCTCTGGTCCTTCTGCACTACATACAACCACACCACGTCCATGATGGCCCAGTGCTTGGATGAGTTAAGCTCTTGGATCAAGAACAACTGACTGAACCTGAACCTAAGCAAATTAGAGGTAATTCTAATGGGTGGAGGACAGTATTCTGAAGAGCTTGCAGTTATGATTCAGTCTCCATTGGTTGAAGATACATTCCCATCATTAGTCAAATTCAGTCTATGGTCTAGGAGTACACTTGTATTCCTCACTGAAGCTAAGATCTCAGCTATCAGCATCTATTACTACATATCTATCATGTGATGTTTGTTCTCTCATCCTCTCCCAGAGGGAAAAGCTTAGTTTCTCTCATATCTCTCTCTCTCTCTCTCTCTCTCTCTCTCTCTCTCTCACACACACACACACACACACACACACACACACACACACACACACACACACACACACACACCTACCTATTGCTTTGTGGTTATATTAGAAGGCAAGGTCAAAGAAATGTGCCACACTCTTGGACTGGGTAGTGATGAGGTTTGTGATGGTCCTTAGTTCCTGGGGAAGTTAATTTCCAGGTCTTGGACCATCCTTGGAGAAAGTTCTGTCCTTCACACAGAAGTACTTTACTCTTATTGTTGGAAGTTCCATTGTGCCAGATAAGCATAGCTGTTGCTCATGGTCTTCGTCCCAGAGCTTTAGACAATCTTTTAGATATACTTGGTCCAGTCATGCAGCACTTTGAAGATAAGGATTGGGAACTGGAACATGTTTTGAAATTCTATTCAATGTTCTGAACTAACTGGAGTTTCCTAAATACTGGTATATTGTGTTGATGCTATTCAGCCAACAGATGCTAAATGCATGAAAAACTGAGGCCAGGTCTTCATCCACCAGAATGGAATGGAGTTTCCCTTCCAAAATGGGGATGGTAGAATGTGACTGCAACACAACACAAGATACCACAAACATATCAAACCTGTCCTCAACTTTCCACATCTTCTCATATAATATCAAATCAAGTTCAAGTTCTCAGTCTTTATCCAGGTGTCTTGCACCATTTTTTCCTATAGCAAATAGGAAAACAAAATCCTGTTTCTTCCCACAAGTTCTACCTAGGTGCACCCACCCTTGTGGACTTTATTTTCCATACATTCAAAAATAAGGAAAACACAATTTTACTCTTTCTTCTTCCCCACCCCCAGAACATTTTCCTCACACTTCTACATGTTGTCTCATACTCCTGTGCTAACCTTTCCCACAACTATGGCTTTGAGGTACTCATTTGTTTGCATATTTATAAAAAACAGACAAATAAAATCATTCAGATACTAACCAAGAATTACAAAATGACACTTGGAAAACAACAATGTCCTAGTTCCCAAGGACACAGAAAACAACCGGCCTTTACTCCATAAATATGGTCCTTATTTACGCTGGTGCAACCCCATTTTGACCAGCAGGGATAGCACAAGTATAACTGCTAGTCGAATTTAAACACTTGGTTAACTTTATCTACACAGAAAGTAGGGAACCAAAACAATAACTCCCTGATTAACCTGTAACCCAGACAGAAACATTATTTCTCCCAAGTGTTTTTAAAGTGACACTACCCTCTCTGGGGGGTGGGGGGAAGTCATGAGAGTAAGAAACAGCTTGTAGAGAATGAAGCTGTTCCCTCCCTCCCCCTTTACCACCCTCATCTTTGGAGAATGAAAAGAGTTCATAGTACCTTTTCTTTACCAGTGTTTATAGCTGTCAATGAAGATACTGATATGTTTTAGGAAGATGATGAGGCTTGTTCCTTTCAACATTTTTATGTAACTGGGAATACCAAAATTGTAGATATCATGGAAGTGTAATATTTTCCAGGCCATGAAAAGGATCTTGCACTTAACAGTCTAAAATGTAAAGGAATAATGTTGAATTTACCATTTTAACTCTTTCACTGATGATCATTTTTCCTCAATATTGAGATAAGGAGTGGGCCATAACAGAAGAGAATCATTTATAACCATGTGTTTCTGAGACATTCTGGTTAATGGATGTGAAAATATGTGCAACTATCCCCGGAGCAATTTTTAATGGATTTTTTACTATTTTAAATTATGAATTTTACTAACATTTCCCAATTTGTGAACACTCTGTGATATCAAAAATAAGTAAATTTCAGTGGAAATATATTTTTGGAGAATTATTCATCCAGCTGTAATATTGAACTTCATCCTTTCTGTAGGTTTTAAGAAAAAATTGGAACAAGTTATAGTCAATTGTCACAGGTCTGTTTTGATTTGTATAGATTATACAATTGTTAATCATATTAATCTCATTATTTTCTTGTGTTTCCCCCCCTATATGAGCCACACTGAAAGCTTAGCTGTCAATTCATTAACTACCTTAGTTAGTGGCATTGCACATTTTCAGATGGCATACGGAATTGGTGTTTGGTTCTTGCAGTTCTCCAGGAAGAGGTCACATTTAGGAATTTAAATGTGTAGGAGAAATAAGAATAAATGGTAATCCAAAGCAATAAATTGGAGAGTTATGAGAGACAATGGGATCACAAAAGGCTATCTAGTTGGTTTTAGCCACCTCCGGCTCTAAATAAGTTGAAGGGAGGAGAATCCCCAGTTGCTGGGAGTTTATTTTGGGAGAGGGAGGAGTTGTAATATGGAAAAAGTTGAGTCATCTAACTCAGTTTAAGATCAAATACGTTGCCACTAGAGATACAGAGAAACAGCACTGAGAAGTAGAAAATTTCAGGTTTAGTTCCTTTCTAACCTCAATGAATCAAGAAATCATGAACTTTAACACACCTTTGACGTTCCATGGTCTCCAGTTGTCTTTGTTCCCCCTCATCCATCCAACTCAGCCATGCTCTAAAGTTATGCAATTTTCAATCCTTGTCATTGGGAAAATGACTGTATTTTAGAGATATTGTAATTTAGATGTCATTTTAGGCCACAGAAGCACATGCTTGGCTTTTTGCACATGTCTAACCATTTGAGTTCAATGGGACTAATCACAAGCATTAAGTGTTTGCTGGATCATGCCTAAAGACCTAATTCAAAACCCACTGAACTCAATGGGAATATTTCCACTGATCTCAGTGGCTTTTGAACAGGAATTTAGTGGGGTTAATCCCATCAGAGAATTCTATGGACACTAATACAGAGCAAAACTGGGCTTCAATTAATATTATTATAGGCACATAAGATTCTGAGAACAAAAGAAGAAGCTGGCTTACCAAATGGAATTTTTCATGTTGTCAAAGAATACTCAGTCCACAGCTCTCAAGTGAATGTTTATCTATAGGGTGAAGTAAGGCACAACATAATGGTATGGAATAGACATGATGAGTGCCCTAAAGTTAAACAAAAAAGATATTCAGATGGGTTACATCGTTTTTTATACAGGTAGCTAAATGAAGTAACTGAAAACATCTATTTTGATGTTTTAGCTGAAATAGGATCTTTTGTCAGCTTCTTCAATAAATGCTTTAACTATTTTTCTATAAATAACCTTGGTATGCAATTTCTGTAGTCTGAACAGCATGGATCAAATTTATCCTTGGTGTAACTCAATTAACTTCAGTGGCCTTATAGAGAGATGTAGGCTTAATTCTTATATTTTGGTTCATCATCTTTTAAAGGTTGAATGCCAATTTTCTACATTTTTTTAAGAAACAAGGAGATTAGTGACTGTTTTAATAATGGTAGCTGACATCCATTCCTTATAATTCATATTGACCTTAACTAAAGTTTAGCTTTACTCCAGTGATAATCCCATTCCATTCTTAGGAAGGGCACAGAAAGGTAATGACAGAACACACGAGACAAATATTTCCCCTGTTTAACTTTTTTTTGCTTTATTCGGCATAAGAGAGGTACTCATGGCAATAACCCAGAATACTTTTTGCAGATTGCAAAGCACTTGTCTGCCATAAAAATAAATTTACTGTCTCATCCATCATGTCTGTGGTGTAATGCAAGAAATTGCTCTATTCGCATGGATAATGCAGCTCAGTGAATTTGTCACCTCACTTGAAATCTGTGCCTAAAAAGGATGACGATAATTTGCAGCCTCCATTTTCAAACAGTTAATACTGGAAATAGAGTTCACTACTCAACTGAATTTCTCTTGATGAGTGCTTGACTCCCTCTTAATTCATACCACATGAACTAGCGAGGACCTGCCTAGTACAGAATTCTTAATAGTTTTACATCACCGTTAGCCTATTCTTCAATGTGCAGGCATAGAGGCATTGTTGTGTCCTTGTTCTCTACACAACATTAAGAATATGGGGAAACCACAATGGCATAGTTGGATTCCAAATAAATATTATCTACATACAAATATACAAAACCTAGCTACCTGTGTATACTACTGCTGTGGCAGAGGTCTGAATCGCTTCTGCAACAGATGACAGGAAGGCCTACCTGATGACTTTCAAACTATTGGGATATTGCCCAACTCCTATATGCTACAGGCATAGCTCCAGACAGAAAAGGGAAATATTTTTCCATTGCTGTTTGCAGGTATCATACAAGTATGCACAAGTAAACCCAAAGTTACAGCATGAGATCAGTTAATCAGTATCAATTGCTCTCCTCGCTGTTTTAGGAGGCTACAAGAAACAGCTCCCACTGGCACTAACCCAGAAGCAGCAGCAGTAGGGGAAAATGAGGAAGTAAAGTGTCTGCCTGGCAATACTGAGCAAGGAACTTATCAGGAGGCTCCAGAGAGGAAAAGGACTCCCACCTCCAATGTCAAAAATCTGTGTGTCAGTCACAGACAGCTTATGAGACTGGTCTAGGCAAGATGAAGAAAAAGCAGAACATGGCATTGCTATAGCACCAACTGTAGGTTCAGGATAGCCTGATGGTGGCTGGGTCCATCCAGACATGTACTGAGCCCAGACAGGTAGAGCATTCAGGAGAAAACATTTGGCTGCAAAGGATTGCCTTGCAGAAATAGAACATAAGAATGACCATACTGGGTCAGACCAAAGGTCCATCCAGCCCAGTATCCTGTCTGCCAACAGCGGCCAATGCCAGGTGCCCCAGAAGGAGTGAACCTAACAGGTAATGATCAAGTGATCATGAGGAAGTGATGCAGTTTCTCACTGGCTCTCTGAGGGAAGGAGACCTGTGGAACAATGGTCTGATAGCTCAGAAAATAAGGATACAACTTTGATGACTTTTTGCATTAGGTTTTCAATACGGAAGTTCCCTTTTTATAAAAATAAAAGGATCTCCTGTAAGGCCCCGATCCAAAGCCATTGAAATCAATAGGAATCATCTTTACATTGCATTTTCAATCCTGTTGCCATTGACAACTTATTTTAAAGAGGGCTGATTCTTCTATCACTATAAAGGTAAAATGCACATTGACTGAAATGAATGTTTTGAACAGCATGAACATCAGGATCAAAGAGGGCTAAATAATGCTGGAAAATATATCATTTTATGGAGAATGTAGCATGGGATGATTGATTCTAGTGCATATGCAGCAAAGAGGCTAAAAACAAAAATATATATTTAGCACGGAATAAAACCAAAATTCCAATTTTTAATGCCCGAAGTTGATTTATGTTTTCTGGTTGACAGTGATTCAAATGTGAATTAATGGGACCTGGATCAAAACCATTACTGAGATTTTTGCCTTAGAGGTGGAACCCAAAGCCCAAGTAATGATGATGTATAAAAGGGAGGAAAAAATGGGGAGCCATAGTTTGAGGGGAGCAGTGGATGCTTGGAATATGAAAAGTCCTTCATATTTTTAACCCCTGTAAATCTAACCTTACATTGTTATAAAAAATTTGCTCTGTATCAGTTTAGAATTTGCATAACAAAGTGAAATTTCATATATCTGCACTATAGCAAGCAGTCTCTGTAATAGAAAAAGGCAAAGGAGGAAAAGCTCTCTATTTTACACTTTGTTGATACAATCAATATCTGAGTATGTTTATCATTTTGCTTAATCAATTATTGATTATATTGGTAACAGACTCCAGCAGAAATTCTCAGGATATAATTCTAACCAATTTAAAGAAATAGTCTTTTGACTTACCAGCCTCTGCAAATCAAGTTTATTCATTTATTTTTATATACAGGACAAAATATAGTTATAAACAATTAATGCATTCATAAGAGAGATACTTTGAGAAATGTAGCTATCTATCTGCTTAGATCAGCCAGCTCATTAGTTTGAATTTCACTGGATGCCCATGCAGACAACAGAAAAATAAAATGTATGCAGCTGAATACATGCTCATCATCCTATCTGACTGTGCCAATAAAATCTAACATCTGGTCCTTTCATTTAACTACTTACCATTGTAATCTAAGGCCTGGTCTACACTAGGACTTTATGTCGAATTTATCAGCGTTAACTCGATTTTACCCTACACCCATCCACATTAGGAAGCTATTTATTTCGACATAAATGGCTCTGTAATTCGATTTCTGTACTCCTCCCCGACGAGGGGAGTAGCGCTAAATTCGACATGGCCATGTCGAATTCATGGTACTGTGGACGGAATTCAACGCTAATAGCTCCGGGAGCTATCCCACAGTGCACTACTCAGTGGACGCTCAGGACAGCAATCCGTACTTGGATGCTCTGACCTGCCACTCAGGAAAAGCCCCGGGAAAATTTGAATTCCTTTTCCTGTCTGGCCAGTTTGAATCTCATTTCCTGTTTGGACATCGTGGCGAGCTGAGCAGCACTGGCAACGATGCAGAGCTCTCCAGCAGAGGTTACCATGCAATCCCAGAGTAGAAAGAGGGCTCCAGCATGGACTGATCAGGAAGTTTTGGATCTGATCGCAGACACACACTTGCTGTTTTTACGAGGCACTGCATGCTATTCTCGGTGGTGCTGCCACCACTACCCCACCAGTGTCCGTGGACTCCGACGACGGGGGTCTTATCTACGGCCACGCCGTCGGAGGTTTTCGCGGACGGTGAAGATGAGGAAGGAGAGGAGGAGGACGAGGCAGTCGACAGCGCTTTCAATGCTGATTTCCCCGAAAGGCAGGATCTATTCATCACCCTGACTGAGATCCCCTACGAACCCTCCCAAGGCAGCATCCCTGACCAGGAACCAGGCGAAGGATAAGCAGGTCAGTGTTTCAAACATTTATTTGGAATACAATAGGCATGGTGTGTAAGAACTGTGTTTGTATTGCTTAATTGGCCTTAGGCGCTTCAGTTTTGAGTCGTTTTCCAGTGTAACTACTCGAAAAGTCTGTCAATATGTATGGGGATAGAGGAGAAATCCCCATCGGAGATCTCCGCGAAGCTCTCCTGGAGGTACAGTGAGAGCTTGTTTAGCACGTTCACTGGGAGAGCGGCCTTATTGTCTCCTCCATGGTAGGATACTTTCCCGCGCCATGCAAGCTGCAGGTACTCTGGTATCATTGCCTTGTATAGCATGGCTGCATACGGCCCCGGGGTTTGCTGGCATTGACGCAGCATGAGGTCTTTCTCTGTCTCCGTAATCCTCATCAGAGTGATATCAGTCATGGTGCCCTGGTTTGAATGAGTGGTTTTTTTAGTATAGTGACTTCTTCATTTTCCCTTTAAAGAAAGACACCCGGCGGTTTCCATCCACGCGGGGGGGGAGGGAGTTGGGAGGCTAACCATTGAATCTTAGTGGTGCGCAGGCAGGGAGAGTTCCCGGGACCGACCACGTGGAGGGGGGGAAACGGTAGGCGAGCCGTTCAAACAGAGCAGTTCGCGGGCCTGTACAGTTCCCTGGACCGGCCACGCGGAGGGGGGGAAATGGTAGGTGAGCCGTTCAAACAGAGCGGTTCGCGGGCATGTTCAGTTCCCGGGACCGGCCATGCGGAGGGGGGGAAACGGTAGGCGAGCCGTTCAAACAGAGCGGTTCGCGGGCACGTTCAGTTCCCAGGACCGGCCACGCGGAGGGGGTGGGGGAAGGGTAGGCGAGCCGCTGTAGATGAGCGGTTGTGGGCAACAGCAGGAACTGGCCACCGCCAGGAACTGTGATTGAAACATGGGAGTAGAGCACTGCTGTGAAGTAAGCTCTCAGCAGTCCAAAGGCACCGGCTTACCATGGTCTCCAGAGAGCAGATTTCCAGTGTCCAGCAACGCTTGTGGGATCTGTACACCGGGACCCCAGGCACTCAGGATAAAGACATAATATTCGACCTTGTAGTAAGTGGACATGTGATAGGTACTGTGCTTGGTCTTATTCACAGGGAAAGAGTATAGGCATTGTTCGGGAAAAAGTATCTTTCTGAGGAATTCACTCCCTTTCTCCCATCCCACAGCTGCGAGTGTCTCCCGCCCTACCCGTGGATCACCCTCCCAGAGGCTTGCGCTGATCAGGCGGCGCAAAAAGAGAACCCAGGACGACATGTTCTCTGAATTGATGGTCTGTTCCCGAAATGAGGCGGCACAGCGGAGAGAGGACGTCTCAAGGTCCGAGCAAGCAGTCAGCGAACGGGAGCAGAGGGCTGAAGCTCGCGAGGACAGGTGGCAGCAGGAAGACCAGCAGGCGACTCAAATGCTGCTGGGACTAATGAGGGAGCAAACGGACACCCTCCGGCACCTGGTAGACGTTCTCCAGGACAGGAGACAGGATGAAAGAGCCCCTCTGTATGTTATTTCCAACCGCACTCCCCCGCCACAAAGTCCAATCCCCCCCTCACCCAAAGTCACTAGAACGAGGGGAGGCAGGGGCCGTGGAAATATTCACTCCACCCCTGCAGACTGCTCCAGTAGCCGAAGGCTCTCATTCCCAAAACTTTAGATGTGTCCTTTCCTTCCCTCCAACCGCACCCCACAACAGTTCCCTGCCCAGGTTACATCTAAAAATATGCTCCCCTTAATAAAAATGTTTGTTTTGTACAGTGCTGTTTCCCTGACTTTCTTTCACAGGACGGCTTGGTTTTGGGGGAGTGGGTAAGGGGGGTTGTAATTGGAGAAGACCAGGGTACAGACAGGGGGAAAGGTTCAACATAAAGTCACACTCACATTGCGTGCACTGGGCACACTTGTCATTCTGGGAGGGGGTTTTCATGTTCTCAATGGGGGGTGTGCTCTGTGACTTTCTGGTGGGGGAGGGTGGCTGCAGATCTTTTGCGACCGGCGATAGCCTGCATGACAGATCCATGCAGCAGGGGATCTGTGGCCGCAATCCACGGCCAAAAAGTCACACAGGCCCCACCACACACAGTTGCGAATAGGAGGGGTTGCTGGCTCCCTTGAAACAAGCAGTCCAGCACTGCGGACTGCTCTGGGAGCAGGAGCATGTCATTCCCCGAGTTTGGAAGCGTACTTTCCAACACTCCACCCACTCCCCAACCGCGGTATGTGCCCCAGGTTAAACCCTTAACCGAGAAATCATTAATAAAGACGGTTTTAATAAACAATTTTTCCTTTATTATACTCTTAAAGCGTTGAATGAAGGGGGGAAGGGGGCTGGTAATTGGAGAGGATAGGCAACAGAAACTGGGTAAAGAAACGGGGGCAGGTTCCGCTTCTGTTTAAACAAGTGTAACAGTCAGTGGTTACCCCGCTCGCTCTGGAAGCTAGCTTTCAAAGCTTCCCGGATGCGCAGCGCCTCCCACTGTGATCTTCTAATCGCCCTGGTGTCCGGCTGTGCGTAATCAGCAGCCAGGCGATTTGCCTCAACCTCCCACCCCGCCATAAACGTCTCCCCCTTGCTCTCACAGAGATTGTGGAGCACACAGCACGCTGCAATCACAATCGGGATATTTGTTTGGCTGAGATCGGAGCGAGTAAGTAAGCTTTTCCAACGCCCTTTCAGACGGCGAAAAGCACACTCCACCACCATTCTGCACTTGCTCAGCCGGTAGTTGAAGAGCTCCTTTTCAGTGTCCAGGGCTCCTGTGTATGGCTTCATGAGCCAGGGCATTAGCGGGTAGGCTGGGTCCCTGAGGATCACTATAGGCATCTCCACATCCCCAACAGTGATTTTGCGGTCCGGGAAATAAACACCCGCTTGCAGCCCTCTAAACAGACCAGAGTTTTTGAAAACACGAGCATCATGAACCTTGCCTGGCCATCTGACATTGATGTTGGTAAAACGTCCTTTGTGGTCCACTAGTGCTTGCAGCACCATAGAAAAATAGCCCTTTCGGTTAATGTACTGGCTGCCCTGGTGTTCCGGTCCCAGGATGGGGATGTGTGTCCCATCAATAGCCCCGCCGCAGTTTGGGAATCCCATAGCGGAAAAGCCATCTATGATCACCTGCACGTCTCCAAGGGTCACTACCTTTCAGAGCAGCAGGTCAACGATTGCATGGGCTACCTGCATCACAGCAACCCCCACGGTAGACTTGCCCACTCCAAATTGATTCGCGACTGACCGGTAGCTGTCAGGAGTTGCAAGCTTCCACAGGGCTATGGCCACTCGCTTCTGGATAGTCAGGGCTGCTCGCATCCGGGTGTCTTTGCGCTTCAGGGCAGGGGACAGCAACTCACAAAGTTCCAGGAAAGTGCCCTTACGCATCCAAAAGTTTCGCAGCCACTGGGATTCATCCCAGACCTGCAGCACTATGCGGTCCCACCAGTCAGTGCTTGTTTCCCTTGCCCAGAATCGCCGTTTCACAGGATCAACGTGCCCCATTGCCACCATGATTTCTACAGTGCGGGGTCCCGTGCTTTGCGAGAGGTCTGTGCCCCTCTCAGAGTTCATGTCCTCCCGGAGCTTCCGTTGCCTCCTCGCCCGATTTCTCTGCATCTGCCTCTGGAAAAGGTGGACGATAAGGCGCGAGGTGTTGACAACGGACAGAACAGCAGCGATAATCGTGGAGGGCTCCATGTTCGCTGTCCTGTGGCGTCCGAGCTGTCAATCACTGGAAAAGGGCGCGAATTAATTGCCCGCCGGCGCTTTCACATAGGGAGGGCGGGAGTGTGGGTCGAATGACGACATCTACCTATAACCACCCTCGACACATTTTTGGCCCCAGAAGGCACTGGGGGGTACACCCAGAATTCCAGTGGGCAGCGGGGACTGCGGGAACTGTGGGATAGCTACCCACAGTGCACCGCTTGCAATGTCGACGCTTGCCCCGTTACTGTGGACTCACAAATTCGATTTAATGTCATTGCTGTGGATTCGCATGATCGACTTTGCAATATCGGTTTCACAAGTTCGGTTTAAGAAAAATCGAACTAGTCTCGTAGTGTAGACATACCCTAAGAGTAATAACTGTGAAATGTGGAGTTAGGCACCTAAATGCTGTTGACTTTGTCTACACTAGGGCTCCTAACAGTGCTTACATGGCCTTAAATGGGCCAGTAGAAAATAGAGCTTCCTTTTTCACATGTATGTTAACACTTTGTTTTTTATGTAAAGTTGATAAAAAGCCATGGAGAAGGGTACTCAATTTTTTTCATTTGTTTTCCTTTCAAAATGAAAATTCAGAATTAAAAAAACAAACACATTTCTGATTTTCTGCTTAGCTGGATGGAAAATGGGGAGGAAGAGGAGTTTTTGAGATAGATAGATAGATAGATAGATAGATTTTTTTTTTGGCTAGGTGAATTTTGGCCAGCTCTACTTTTAACTGATGTTATGTGGGTGTAAATAAATTTTACACCCAAATGGAGTCTTTGGAGTTCCTATAAATAGAGCTAACATTCTCTTCTTCAATGGTTTTCTTCATTTCCACCCAAAGCCAACTTCACTGTCCGACCACTTCAAACCACCTTTCAGATTTTCTTATCATGGAAGAGGAAGAGCCTATGGTTTACTCCTCCATGTTTTCCCTGGACTCCATGCCCAACCACTTCTCCCAACCACTTCTCCAAAGCAGGGTCACCCATGGAAATCTCATGAAGAATGTGGAGGCTGAGTCCTCTGTATATTGAGGGGAAAAGGCCAGCAGGATTTGGCAATATCTTTGGTTGCAGGAAAGAAAGAAGTAAAAGAGACAGAGGTTGTGAGTCTGGAGGCAAAGATGACGGTGTTCTTATCAACCACAATTCAGAAAGGAGAAAAAGAAAAGGTATTAGAGCATGCAAGTTTAGTAGCTGTGTTCATCATATTAGGCTTGAGCAGGTTCGTAGAACAATCTTGACTTGTGTCTCAATAAGGTATAAATCAGAGATGGGAAAAAATGTATTTTCCCCCAAGAATAGTGTGTGAATAAAAATGTTTAGTTTATAATTTTCTGGTTAGAAAATAGAAACGTTTAAATGAGATCAATATTTTCCCCACAGAAAATTTTGATTAGACTACATGTTCAGATAGCAAAATGTTTTTTAGTTGAAAACTTCCAACTAGCTGTAGTGTAAATAGATTATTAATTATAGGGAAAGGTTGGGCTATGACAAGGGCTCAAAGTTAAGTTTAGTCTGGGAACCTAAATGAATTTCAATACTTTTAAATTCCATCAAGTTGAATGGAGATATCAGATGTCCAAAAAAGCCATAACAAATAATTTAGAACCAAAACACTCAGCGTTTTAGCCTGATCAATTATTGTACCAAGATTACCAATATTATTTTAGAAAGGGTTCTTTCTTTCTTGTTGATTGGGAGACTGATGGAATACACTATAGAGAGCAATATAAGATTTTATTACCAACCAAATAAGTCCACTCATTAATATAACCAAACAACCTAAAGCAATATACAGAGATATATTTTTTTTAGGACTGATAGCACTCTCACATATCCTTAAGCCTTATAGCAATGAATTCAGTCAGTGAAGCACATTAGAGCAGACCACGAAAGTATTGGTACAGTTTTAGGAACTCGATGCACCAAAAATGTAGAAAACAAAGCCAGATCTCTTATACCTATCCTTTTTGTAACCATACAGACCCTTTTTGTAACCCATATCTGACCCTTTTCCATGACCATCATAAATTTTATTCTTTCCCCTATCCATATATGGCATTACAGGTACCCATAATTATACTTCTAATCATTGGCCTAAGCATTTGTGTCAATCATACAAAAATGCAGTGTAACTGTTTAGTTCCTATATTACAAAATCTTGCAAAACCCCCAAACTGTCCCACTATTTCAGGATAACTTTGCAAGCTTGTGGTGTACCTGTCTTTCTGCAGTCACTTGTTTATCACACATAAGAAGAAGAAGGAACAATTTTTGATGTGGGGTTAAATCCTAAGGCCCAGTCTGGCTAACTCAAAAGCCACCCTTAGCATAAGTTCATCACACTGCATCTTAGACTAATAAAACAGGCTGTTTCCAGCAGTTTTCAGAACCCCCAACAGTGGGAACTTAACTATTTCACTCCAGCCAGTGTCAGGAATAAATAAATGGGAACACAGTAATTCCATCTGATCAAAGATTTATACAAGTAAGCATGCTCTTGTCCAACACTTTTCAGTGTAGTAGCCGTGTTAGTCTGTGCCAGCCAAAAGAAAATAAGAAAGGAATACTTGTGGCACCTTAGAGACTAACAAATTTATTTCAGCATAAACTTTCGTGGACTACAGTCCGCTTTGTCAGATGCATAGAATGGAACATACAGTGGGACGATATTTATACATTATATAACAGAATACATATATACATAAATAACAGAACACCACTAGCCGTCACCTTCAGCCCTCAACTAAAACCTCTCCAGCGCGTCATCAAAGATCTACAACCTATCCTGAAAGATGATCCCTCACTCTCACAGATCTTGGGAGACAGACCAGTCCTCGCTTACAGACAGCCCCCCAACCTGAAGCAAATACTCACCAGCAACCACACACCATACAACAAAAACACTATCCCAGGAACCTATCCTTGCAACAAAGCCCGATGCCAACTCTGTCCACATATCTATTCAAGTGACACCATCATTGGACCTAATCACATCAGCCACACCATCAGGGGCCGTTCACCTGCACATCTACCAATGTGATATATGCCATCATGTGCCAGCAATGCCCCTCTGCCATGTACATTGGCCAAACTGGAGAGTCTCTACGCAAAAGAATAAATGGACACAAATCTGACATCAGGAATCATCACATTCAAAAGCCAGTAGGTAAACACTTCAACCTCTCTAATCACTCAATGACAGACTTAAAGGTGGCAATTTTGCAACAGAAAAACTTCAAAAACAGACTCCAACGAGAAGCTGCCGAACTGGAATTAATATGCAAACTAGATACCATTACCTTAGGTTTGAATATTGACTGGGAATGGCTCGGTCATTACGTTAATTGAATCTATTTCCCCCAGTTAAATACCCTTAACACCTTTGTGTCAACTGTCTGTAATAGGCCATGTTGATTATCACTTCAAAAGTTTCTTTCCTACTGATATCAATTCCTTTCAATTAATTAACCTTTTACAGTTGATATGGTTACTTCCACCTTTTCATGTTTCTCTGAATGTGTAAATATCATCCCACTGTATGTTCCATTCTATGCATCTGACGAAGCGGACTGTAGTCCATGAAAGCTCATGCTGAAATAAATTTGTTAGTCTCTAAGGGTATGTCTACACTACGAGAGTAGTTCGATTTTACTTAATCCGATTTTTCGAAACCGATATTACAAAGTCGAATGTGTGTGTCCACACCAAGCACAGTAATTTGACTTTGAGTCCACAGTAACGATGCAAGCATCGACATTCCAAGCGGTGCACTGTGGGTAGCTATCCCACAGTTCCCGCATTCCCCGCTGCCCATTGGAATTCTGGGTCAAGCCCCCAATGCCTGATGGGGCAAAAAATGTGTCGCGGGTGGTTTTGGGTAACTGTCATCATTCCACCCTCATTCCCCCCCTCCCTCCGTGAAAGCGGCGGCAGGCAATCATTTCGCGCCCTTTTCCCTTGATTGACAGCGTGGACGCCATAGCACTGCGAGCATGGAGCCCGCTGCGATCATCGCAGCAGTTATGGCCGTTGTCAACACCTCGCGCCTCATCGTCCACCTTATTCAGAGGCAGATTTTGAGAAATCGGGTGAGGAGGCTACGGCAGCGCAGTGAGGACAGTGACGATGACATGGACACAGACCTCTCTCAAAGCACGGGACCCCTCAAAGTGGACGTCATGGTGGCAGTGGGTCATGCTGATGCAGTGGAATGCCGATTCTGGGCCCAGGAAACAAGCACAGACTGGTGGGACCGCATAGTGCTGCAGGTCTGGGATGAATCCCAGTGGCTGCGAAACTTTCGAATGTGTAAGAGCACTTTTCTGGAACTTTGTGAGTTGCTGTCCCCTGCCCTCAAGCGCCAGGACACCAGGATGAGAGGAGCCCTGACAGTTGAGAAGCGAGTGGCGATAGCCCTCTGGAAGCTTGCAACGCCTGACAGCTACCGGTCAGTCGCGAATCACTTTGGAGTGGGCAAATCTACCGTGGGGGTTGCTGTGATGCAAGTAGACAACGCAACCATGGAGCTGCTGCTATCAAAGGTAGTGACCCTGGGAAATGTGCAGACGATAATAGATGGCTTCGCTGCGATGGGATTCCCAAACTGTGGTGGGGCTATAGACGGAACTCACATCCCTATCCTGGGAGCGGACCACCAGGGCAGCCAGTACATTAACCGAAAGGGCTACTTTTCAATGGTGCTGCAAGCACTGGTGGATCATAAGGGGCGTTTCACCAACATCAATGTCGGATGGCCGGGAAAGGTTCATGACGCTCACGTTTTCAGGAATTCTGGTCTGTTTAGACGGCTGCAGGAAGGTATTTACTTCCCGGACCAGAAAATAACTGTTGGGGATGTGGAGATGCCTATAGTGATCCTTGGGGACCCAGCCTACCCTCTAATGCCCTGGCTCATGAAGCCGTACACAGGCACCCTGGACAGTGATAAGGAGCTCTTCAACTACAGGCTGAGCAAGTGCAGAATGGTGGTGGAGTGTGCTTTCAGACGTTTGAAGGGGCATTGGAGAAGCTTACTGACCCTTGTCGGGGAGGAGTACAAAAATCGATTTAAAGAGCCCTTTATGTCAAAATAAATAGCTTTGTTGTGTGGACGGGTGCAGGGTTAACTCGATTTAACGCTGCTAAATTTGACATAAACTCCTAGTGTAGACCAGGCCTAAGGTGCAACAAGTATTCCTTTCTTATTTTCTTTTTGTCTAACACTGTAGTTTATTAGATTTAAATACACACAGACATAAGTAATAAGTTTAGAACGTCCCAGATATTTACCTAAATTCGGAGACGGTATTGAGTTATCAACAATGTGTGAGCACTGGCCAAACACTGCTGGGGAGTAAAGCTGTCTCTCTAAGGATAGCTACATAGGAATGCTCCAAAGTACACTCTATTATCTAGACTTTTTATAGCTAACTTCTACAAAACACATGGGTCATGTAATGATCCAGTAGGGGGCATTTTTTCCCTAACTTTCAATAAACTTCTACTATCAGAGGTGTCCAGACTCACGGCCCTCCATCCACTTATCTTCTTTCATTCTTAGGGCTGGTCTACACTAGCCCCGAAATTCGAACTAAGATACGTGACTTCAGCTACGTGAATAACGTAGCTGAAGTCGAACTATCTTAGTTCGAATGAAAAAGCACTTACCCAGGGTCCACACGCGGTGCGCAGGCTTCCCCGTCGACTCTGCCTACTCCGTTCGTCGAGCTGGATTACCAGTGTCGACGGCGGAGCACTTCCTGGTTCGATTTATCGCGTCTAGACAAGACGCGATAAATCGAACCCAGAACATCGATCCCGCGCCTCTGACCGGACGCATAAGTATAGATGTACCCTCAGTTATTTAATTTTATCTCCCCTCCTCCGATTCTGATTAGTAGAAAGTGCCAGCTAGTTTTGACCTTGCCTCGTAAAGCCTGTTTTCCCATTAACCCTTAACTATGTGATGTTCTATTTCATTAATTCAGGATGGTTGAAAGCACATAATATTGTTGCAATTAGTTTGATCACATTCTGGGGTATACATACCCCTCACATCCAGGGTAACAAGGTGTCTCTCTTATGGCAAAGCCTATCATTCCTATAATGTACATTGTCCTGCTTGCCAGCATGTTTCAAGCTAATAAAATTTCACATTTATCCATATTATACCCCTATAGTATATTACAAAGGCAGTGCATTGGTCAACAGAATCCTCTAAAATATTTAAAACCTTTTGCTCTTGTTAAGAACAACAGAACAAACTAAACTCAGAAGTTATAGATAATTTTTATTATTTTTTTCCCTTAACAGAAGACAATTTTACAAAAATGAAATATTGCAATTGCAACTTTTCCAGACCATCCGAACTCAACTGTTTTGTTCAATTAATCCCTTAGGAAAAATCCCTTAGGATAGAGCACTTTGAAACCTGGAATTTCTGTTTTGATGGAAACTCCACATTTCAAGCCAAATGTCCTGAATAAAATATTATATATATATGCACAAAAATACATAAAAATTGAAGTGAAAAATTTGTTTAGTAATAAAAAATGTTCAGTTCCAATCAGGTCAATATAAAATTTTGTTGAAAACAACACATTCCTGCAAAATGTTTCAATTTCTATTAATTGGTATTTTCTGAATGAAAAGCATTCCATTAGAAAATTTAAGTTATGTCTACAGAACAAGAGTGCTCTTATCAACAGTTAGTTTAACAAGTTGACGATTCCCTTAAACTGTAATTACACAGGTACTAACATGGTTACAATGATGTTAGCTGGCTGTGTTGTAGCCAAAGCAAATGTAAATTGAAACTTAGATTTAGCCTAGAGACTATAATGTGATCAGTTAATAGAATGGAAAAGATGTTGAATTGTGTCTACGCAGGTTAAGCAAGCTTTTCAGTAATGTTAATCTAACTCAATTAAGGTCTTGTCCAGATAAGGAAGATGGGGGGCATGTGTGTGTGTTGTTGTTTTTTTTTCCCAGTTCAGCTAGCTTAATTTAGACCTTGTCGTCACTAGAAAAGATGCATTCTTAAAACATGCTAATTGACATGCTAATTAACACAAGAAAAAACCCTAGGGGAAGACAAGGAAGTGTGTAGTTTTAACACAAGCCAGCAGGTCAAGTTAAACCCTAGGCTCTCCCACACTCTTTAACTCAACTTGCAACTCATGTTAAAACTACAGGCTGCCATAAGAGAAACTGCAGCATGTCATGAGAGAGGTAGTTTAGCCAGGGAGGGAGCCCATCCCATAGGGGATAATGAGGCATCCAAACTATCACTCTCCTGAAGTACCCTGTCAGCTCAGGCAGACACAACGTGGAACTTTTCTGAAATAAAAAGACTTGATTAAGTTTGACAAACCAAAATGTTACAATTTCAGATGACCTGACATAGTTCTAAATATTTTGTTTCAGTTTCCCAATGGAAAATCAAATAAACTTGACAAACAACATGTTCTTAGGAGAAATGTCAGTTTCCTCAAACCACATTGCCATCAACAACAAGCATTTAGATGGAAAATGGTGACCATCTCTATCAAAAATATGGATTCCATTCATTCAGTCTGTTGTAGTACTAATATGTATAGCCAATGTAAAAATCAGCAGTCACTTAGGTAACAAAATCTGCAACAAAACATTTCTAAATGAATGCTGCAGCACGTGTATACCGTGCAATGTCAGGAGGACGCTGCAAAGGCAGCTTTGAGAGAGCCTTTGATGAAAACTGCTCTTAAGTTACACTGGCTGCCAAAAGTCCTGAGGTCTTCAAATACACTAACCCAAGGATCAGCAAACATCCCTTTTCCCCCAGGTACAGCCCTCCTATTGAGGAAAGAGTGCCATGGCAGCTCTAGGCCACTGGGACACTCCCCCCCCCCCCCCCATATTTGGGTGATTCTGCTTTAGCCATCCATGGTGACTTTAGAGTCAGTTTGCACCTGCAATGCAGTGTGAAGTGGATGAATAACAGCCCAAGAATTGACTATCATGGTTTTCACCATAACTGTGCATGGCAAAAACATTATACAAGAATGAGAATAAAATTATATCAAAAATATACATATAGCCCCAAAGGCTGGGATTGCATGTTAGCCTTACTAAACAAAATTCAGACAATGTGATATCAGCACAGACTGTTCTTGCTTTTATGTTTTAATCACTGAATTTAGAACACTTAGTTGCCATGTCAATAGTATGGCACAAACTTTACAAGAATTATTAAAAAATCCTAACCAAAAATGGTGTTCAAAGATACTACAAGGACATCAAGCTTCTACTGCCATCATAGTCTCACACACATCAGATAGTTTATCTGTGAAAGAAGACAGAAAGAAGTTGGAGATTTCCCCCCCCCCCCATTAAAGAAACTATCAATAATAAAGTTAGATAATATTAGACTTTGCATTTATAGGTTGGCAGTTCAAAGTTAGTCCAGGACAGTAGCAATACAAAATTGTTACCATCTGCTGACTCTTTGGTGGCCAATATGAAATGAGTGGGTAGTTGCATCCCTGGTGCTCCTGGGTAAAAACACCATAATTAACACTAAATGGCACACTTTGCAATTACGAAGAAGCTGAAGATTTACGATCTATTACATCACACATATGTAACAAATGTTATTCATATTGTTAGTGCACTACTGGAAGATGCTCAGGCACTAAGGTGAAGAGGGTGTTATAAGAATTTTATATTACATAAAATGAGGTAGAATAACACATGGAGATTAAGCTATGATCATACCCCAGAAGTGTTCTCTCCAGATTAGGGTTGAGGCACAAGGGAAGCTATTTATGCATTTATACATCTAAGCTCTTGTTTAAATGTATGAAAATAGAAGAAAAGCTACAGTAACTGTCAATTTCCTTTTCACCATAGTCATCCTTTTGTAGTAAAACTGTAACTATTCATGTGTCTTTACTGTTAATTAACATGTATGAAATGCTTAACTATTATTTGGATACTGATGGAATCAGATGAAACAAATATAAATAAATAAATAAATCACAGTTTGATTTCCCACATAGTAAGGGTATAATGACAGCTGGACCAGATTTAAGTAGAGGCATTACAGGCTTGTGTTCATGGCCCCAGATTCTGGAGTCATGTGATTACAACAAAACATTAGCTTTCATTAAAAAACGGTTCCAGCCTTATGGCTGTGAAGAAAAGCTTGACAACAACATGACCCAAATGCCTGTAGACAACCTGAAACAATTTGACCTGGTAGGAGCCCCACTCATTTCAGTAAAGTGTTAACTCAACTCCACTGCTCTGGGACCCCTATCATCAGCACCCCAGCAAAGGATCTGTGAGTGTAGGAAGAAGACAAGAGTACAGTGGACCCAGGCTTCCTGCCTACACATTCATCACAAACAGACCAGCTGCTTCTGGGGTAAGAACTGGGGAGTTCCCCTGCCGGTATGCCTTCCCTTTCTGTTTGGTGGAAGGATTAGATGGTTTCCTGCTTCTGATACTGAGTTGAGTTTATAATCCTTATAATCCATATTGTCATTTCTGGGAGGAGAAAGTAAACCCAGGACACTTACTCTTTGGGAGGGTTGAAGGTGAGGGAGATTGCCACTGCCATGCCAATCGGGGTGCAAGATCCCAAAGCAGAGTCATAGGGGAGCACATGTTACCTTTATCTGGTTTGGACTGTCAGAGGTGCTAAAGAACAGAAGTTATAAATCAAATAAAATGTTTGGCAGGGAAGTAGAAAAGTATTAAGGTATTAGAAAGAATTTAACAGGATATAGAACATGACATTTTAAAAAGTGCTCTGTAGAATATCCACCAGTACACATTTAAGCAAATTATGGTTTCATGAAAATAGGCTCACACTCGCAATTAAAATCCAATGAAACTGAAGATACAGTTAAAAGTCCATGGTAATCTAATTTGTAAAGAATCCTCAGAAGATGTTCTGCTTTAATTTATGATCACAAATACGACCTAATACGTAGCTCAAGACAAAGTCCACAGGATGAATAAAACAGGCTTAACATTTTTATTCTTTTGTATAAACTACCCATGTTTCTGATTCTGAGATTACAATGGCACAACATAACATGGTCTGTGCTAATTATAAGGAAAGTTTTACTGATTACAACCCTGACCCAGCAAATACTTATGCAAGTGCATAACATCACCCACATGAATAATCCCACTGAAGTCCATGGGAGCCACTGGGCTCTCAGTACTTATGAAAATCAGGCCATTTATTTAGGTATTTAAAGTCAGATTTAGAAGTCTGACCTCATGCATCCATTTCGTTAAAAAAACGTGGCCTTCTCTGTAAGCTTAGATTTAAATAATTTAGTGCTTGTTCCAAGAAACACTTACTACTGGGGGGGTGGGGGGTGGTACATATGATCAGATACAGTCAATAGCAAAAGGCCGCATCATAATCACGACAACCTGTAATAGGTTTTTTGAAAATTTGAACCCCTAATCAACTAGCAGTACTACTAAATTAGGTGTAATTCCAGAGATAAAGCTGTAAAATACAAAGGTAATTAACAGGACATGTAGGTGGCCTCTAAATGTGTTACCACAGTTTTTGCTATTGCTTTTCTTTGTTATATTCAATCTATGGTATGTTGTTTAAATACTGTTTGTGTGCTTTTCATAAAAATGTCTTTTCTTAGACTTTGTCTGCATAAAAAGTCTAGCATATACGCAGTGCTAAAACATACTGCATGTCTAAAATTCTAGAAGAATAAGTATATGAAAGGGTATTATTTGATAGTTAACATCCAATCAAATAATTAAAAACCATATTTTTATGGGCATGTACAAGACATTATATATATATATATATATATATATATATATGTATGTCATTTTTATAACTATAACTATGTTATTTCCTGACTTTTGGGAGCTTAACCATGCAGCCTTACCATTCCCTTAATTTAGAAGGGCTTTTTATGGATTTTTTTGTAGGGTAAAAAAAAAATATCCTTAATTCTGAACAATTTGGAACCATTGGAGCACCTACCTCAACACCTTACAACACCTACAGAAGGAAGCCCCTCTAGTGTTGTATACATAAATAAATCTAAATATATAAAATATAAACAATAGAAGCTGTGCAGCTTCTATTTATTAATATCCTGAAAGGTAAAGCTGTGCTGCTTCTTCACTACTCACATTCATTACATTTTCTACTGCACAGTTATGTTAGTCATAGGTCCCATCTGCCATGTGACCTTCGTTAGTTATGCTTATTACAAGTACAGTGCTCAGGAAAAAATCACTAGGCACGTGCAGCGTACAATTTTCAAAGCTCATAACACAGATTTAAAAAGTCTTCATCAGAACATTCAAAAGCACTTCTGTTCAATCAGGGCTGCTTTAGTGCCAAGTGTCAACTACTACTTCTAGCCAACTCTGCAGGATTTCTCTTATATGGCAGGAATTCTCTTGCCATTAAAGGATTTCTCTTGCATCAGATGTGCTGGACAACACAGCTAGATACATGCTACTGCCTGTGCATTATAATACCAGCTAGTTATAGGAAGAAAAGCTACAGTGTTAAGATGGTTGTTTTCATGTTGATAATTATTGAAAAAAAATGAATGTTATCATTAGTAGATGTAGTTCAAATGGATGAAATATGCCCTCTTAGCTGACATGCCTGCCTTATAAACAGGCCCAGTTAAGTAAGAGTAAAATTAAACTCCAGAGAAATACATCACAGTAAGATCACGCACCTACTTGTATTCCCTGATTATTTTAAATTATGCCTTTCACTAGAAGCATCTACAGAAATAGGATTTCAATATAACCAACTATAAATATTTGTAAATGTCTTAACATTCATTCTTTTATTCCAATTTTGTACCATCTGTACCTCCTGCACACCTAGAAAATTTCTACTGTGCTCACTCTGCATACTATAACAAGATAAATATACCCTTGAGTCAGTGAAATCCTGAACAGTGTGTTTGACTTGCACAGGAGAGGACAATTAGTTTCCACTGATATTCATCAAAAGTAATTTCTAACTGAATTTAGAAGGGCATTTATTTGGAAAGTTTGCTACAGCCCCAAAATGTAAAACAACAACAACAAACCCTGTCATTGGGACCACGGAATCACATTTATTTCAGCATGACTCCGCTCCTAGGTATATCTTAAATCTAAAAGTTTATTCAAATTTTTAAAAAATGTGTTATTTTATGTAGGGAATTTTTAAAATATACATCGCTCTAAAAATTAACAAGAACCTATAAAGCAAGTTATGTAGGTGTTTTAAGCGCTTTCTCCGCCCAGTCCTTCGCTGAAAACTATTTACATTAAGCTTGTTATTCAAACTTTCACTTTTTCTCCTTTTCAAAGCAAATCTTTATTTAAAAATATATAAGGATACTGCCTGACCATACAATCCTGATGCTAAAATATGGCAAAAACCTCGGTTAAAAAAAATACACAAATGAATAACTAATTAGCACTGGAATTTGGAGAACCAGCTCCAAGTCACTGGCTGAAGTCCAGTCCAGGTCAGAAGCTAATGGAAATCATTATAGTCTGACATCTGTTCTGTGACCCATGTGAAAAGAGATGCTTCTGTTAGTCCAAGTTTCTAGTGGACAGGTGTCCACATAATAAAACTAACTATTATAACTGACACTAATTATTGCTCTGTCATCTCACACTCAGAAGTGTTGAGGAACACTGATTAGGCAATCTTGGGAAGCTTGCACAATTACTGCCTGTGGTGTGATTGATTGTCTTACTTGCATGAAAGTGTTCTACTCACTCCTGTGGAATAAGTTTCTACAGCCATCAAGATGGGACTTTTCATAAGCACTAAATTAACCTTCAAAATAAAAAATATCACAGAAATCTTAGACAATGTATAACTACAAAAAACATAATAGTCAATCTTTTAGACAAGTGACTCAGATATTGGTCACACCTAAATTAAGACTAAATTAGGCTCTGATCCAAAGTCCAGAGAAGTCAGTGGTATTCTTCATTTACTTCAATAGGTTTTGGATCACTCCTGACAGCCAATTCTGGCTCCCACCGATATCAATGATAAAACTCCCTTGAACATGTTGAGCCCGACACAGCAACAAAATGAGGACACATACATGGATGGATTTTAAGTGGCAGGCCACAACTTTTATTAACTTAAACATGGGAGTGGGGCATTACCTGCTCAATGCTCATACTCTCCTATACCTGACATTTATGTGGTTCCAGTGCAGAGGTTACAGGAGTTCTACCATGTAACCTGTAATTCAGAGTAGGCTCGCCTCAGCCTACCCCCCAGAACTCAGCTTGCTCTAAATCCTACTACAAATCCCTCATGAGGGGGACAGAGTGCTCAGAAAGGTGGGCAACTTGGCCTGTGAGGATCATAAGATCTGATCCTATCCCAGGATCCCAAGGCCTGTCACCAAATTTCCAAGTCTTTTACAAGAGTCTCTCTCTCTCTCTCACACCCCCCCCCCCAACCGTGCCAACTGGCATGACAACTCCTGCTCCATCCATTACCTCATGTTCTGTAGCCATATGTCGGCACCTCCACCTGACAAACATACACTATCATCCCTGAAGAATTCAGGCCAATTGTAACAGACCTCCCCATGCTGTACCAGCAAACCCCGTCTTTGGGAATATTCTGGTGATCACCCGATTCATTTTCTTCTGAGCCTTCTCCATGCAGGTTGGATCTGCAGCTCCCCAACAAACCTGTCTTGTGAGCATTTCTGACCATAGCAACCTAACCTCTGGCCACAACTGCCTAATAAAATAATGAACCCTCTGGATTCTGTCCCATGCAGCCCCTGGTCCATATTGTTGATCAACAAGTGCAGAAGTGGCATGAGCTGATCTCACTGCATGCCTCTTTTGCTGAACAATTGTATGCAAATGGATTCAGCCCTGAAGCCCATCTGAGATTTGTTTGCTATCCTGGCTGCCCATTTGTGGGCCCAATGACTATAGAGTGCCCGCAAATCCAAAGATCAGATACCCTCTGGGAAGAAAACAAAAATACCACATCAGGTTAGCTACATTTTATTGTCCGTCCCCCTCCCCATCCTTTCCTAGGTGCTGAAGTAAATCCAGTAACATTGATTTGCCTCATCCCATCACCTGCACCTTCCACAGGGGCCAAACCCACTTGTGGTCGCTGATGTAGCTGCCCTGATCGTGAAAGAATGGGTACCAAATGTATTCAGGTCATGACTGCAGTATTCCAAGGTTTTTCTCCATACCACAGCAAACTGGTACCTCATCATGAGTCTGCCATCACCATGTAGGAGCAGTGGGCCCAGCTGCTGGCCTCAGATTTCTAGGAAGATTTTTACCACCATTATGGGGAACACACATTCATCTGCACATTCTTTCCTTCAACACCACATAAACCTGCCTTCCCTTATGGTCAATTTTAAGAGTAATTTAAAAGCAGGGCACTGTTCCTGTAGATAGCCATCTATCCATTAATTCAGTGCCTGCTGGGACCTGTCCATGGCTGCCAAAGGCCCAGCTCACCGACGCTAAAAGCGCCAAAAAAGGCAACAACAAATGCTGCCCTAAATAAACATGGTTTCCCTTCCACAGCTCACAATAGTCCTGTCACTTTCCAAAGTTACAGGTAACCTGTCATTCCTCCTGCACTCACCCCTTTTGGACTACTCTTTTAAGAACTTCCATACTTCAAAGCACCTTCATGGGTCTGAGAAACCTGCAAGCCTACTCTAGTAGGACAGGCCTTCTAGCCAGCAGCAGTGACAGAAGGGAGCCAATCTACACTGCCAAAACCACCACACATCACACAGTCTATTCAAAAGCCAGTAGGTGAACACTTCAACCGCCCTAATCACTCAATGACAGATATAAAAGTTGCAATTTTGCAACAAAATAACTTCAAAAACAGGATCCAAAGAGAAACTGCGGAATTAGAATTAATATGCAAACTAGATACCATTACCTTAGGCTTGAATATTGACCGTGGATGGCTCGGTCATTATGTTAATTGAATTTACTTCCCCCTTAACACCTTTGTGTCAACTGTCTGGAATAGCCCCTGTTGATTATCACTTCAAAAGTTTCTACTGATAACAGTTCCTTTCAATTAATTAGCCTCTTAACATTGGTATAGACACTTCCACCTTCTCATGTTTCTTTGAATGTATAAATATCTGTTCACTGCATGTTCCATTCCATGCATCCGATGAAGTGGGTTCTTAACCCACAAAAGCTTATGCTGAAATAAATTTGTTAGTCTCTAAGGTGCCACAGGTATTTTTCTTGTTTTCTTTTTGCTGACACAGACTAACACGGCTACTACACTGAAACCATCTATTGTGTAGGTATGGGTCACTGATACAAATTCCTTCCTATGCCCTTAGAAATGTGCCCCAGCTCTCATCCGCTCTGCCTCCGCCTGCTCCCCTGAGCGTGCTGCTGCCGCTCCACTTCTCCCCCTTCCTTCCCAGGCTTGCCACGTGCGAAACAGCTGTTTTGCATGGCAAGCCTGGGAGGGAGGGAAAGCCGAGTGGCAGCGTGCTCGGGGGTGGTGGTGGTGGTAGACTGGAGGTGAGCTGGGGCAGGGAGTGGTTCTCTACCCCCCGTTACTTCCTGCACTCCCCCATTACTTCCTGCGCCCTCACACCCCCGCTCACCTACGCTCCGCCTGCTCCCCAGAACACGCCACTGCTCCCTCACCTGAGAGGGAGGGGGGAGAAGCAGAGAGGCGGCGCCTTGAGGGAAGCAGGCGGAGCAGAGGTGAGCTAGCGCAGGGGGGTCGTGGAGAGGGGGTGCAGGAAGTAATGGGGGGGAAATGTGGTATGACCAACGGAGGGGGTGAAAGGTTTGGGAAGGGGTGGAGTTGAGGTGGAGCTGGGAGCGGGAGGGCACAAAAAAATGGGGGCTGGCCAAATTTTTTTTTGCTTGGGGCTGAAAAAATCCTAGCAGGACACAAAGAGCATGTGCTCCCATGGAAACTGCAACACAGACCCTCCTACATCTACACGCACGCACGCACACACACATCAGCCCCTGGGTCCCAGCTCCACCCCCTGTTTGCTGTAGTGTGTCCATGTAGCTACCAACCTCCCTACTCCCCTCTCACAAGCAGGCAGGGAGATGCAGCAACAGCCCCAGAAGCATTCCATCATCTGCCTCCTCAGGTGGACCCTGGATTCTGCCCTCCCCTCATGCTGGGAGGGTGGGGTGAGTGTGGGGGCCAGCATTGAATCTTTCCTTGTGCTGATAGCAGACAGAGCCCTCCATGCTGGAGGGCAGAGACTTCTCCCACTGGACCAAATCCTCTGCCCCTAGGGTGAGGGGACCCAGGATCCTCACCTGTCCTCCTCTGCATCCTGGCTGCTGCCACTGCTCAATGAGTAAAGCTGCTGAAACAGCACTGCAAGAGGCTTCACCTGGTTCATGCTCCAGGTTAACCCACCAGAGCTGGGGGATGTTAACCAATCAGCACCTCTCCCTTCCAACTGGCCAATGTGTGCCAGAGTTTCCAAGGTTGGGGGAGGAACTACCCAGTGTCCCTCAACAAGTGTCTCCCTGCCTTGCAGCTAGGGTTAATACCTGGCCAGTATTTGACCCACCTGGCTGGGGGTTTTTTTTATGGATTGTCCAGTTGCAAGAAAAATAATTTAATCTGCCATTTTTTAACGTGGCTCTAAAGATTTGCATTATCATCACAATACAAGGGGATATCTAAAGTTTCTGTGTCCAACTAACGATGCTGTAGTGTTCCCACTTCTGCAGTTTAAGTAAGAAAATGATATTATCGATTGTATCTTTATGTGTTATCTCTCTAGATACTATAAGTGGCTGTTCAACACTTATAGTATCTAGAGAGATAACACATACAGATACAATTTATCTTGTGGGTTGTGGCTGTGGCGGGCTTGCCTTGTGGAGGGTGAGGGAAAGAGTGCTTGTGTTTTTGCATTTCAAAGGTGCTAACTCTACCTGCTCTGGGGCAGTCCCTCTTGGCTGCTGGCCTAGTCAGCTTCCCCCACCCACTGAGGTGGGTAAGTGGTATTTCTATGCTGCAACAAAGCACCACATGACATTGGGGAGAGAGGGAAGTGTCACATAAAGGAGCTTGTTCAGCTCCCTAATTCTGAGGACTTGGCCTCAGCTCCTGAGCCACTTAGAGGTGCTGCAATGTAGTTGTATGAAGGACCCTTAATGAACACTGCACCAGTGGAGGATTGGTGCAGTGAAGCTCTAGCGTGCCCTCTTTCCAACCCCAATAGCAGGGGGAAACGGGTGCATGCTCATTTCCATCACCTCTTTGCCTAGCAGGGCAGAATTCCTACATCAGGGGAATTCTCTACTGGAAATTTGCAGCCAGTTTTGGCCCCTTTTTGAGCCATACAAAGTGGTGTAGAGAGCCCATAACTCACTTGAAAACTAGAGAGGTATTGGGCCTTTAGTCAACTGTATCGTATACAGTACATTTTATAGTATAGAATTTTTAAACACTGTTATTCTAGGAAATGAGATATGGCTTTCTATTCCTCATCATACATTAACAACATTTTTCTTGCTTGTTTTGTCACAGACCTTTCTTCAGCTTAATTTGGTAACGCACACAAAATTACTTCTCTTTCTTTCACTATTTTGTTTTCTTTTGTTCTTACAGAAAGACTGCACTTCAAAAAAATCCACATTATTCTATGTATTAAGGTTTTCTTTGCTTTTCTATTCCTCATAATTTATTAATGATGCAGCTATGACTTCCATTTGACTCATCTACTCCTCCATTCCTCATATTTTATGAAATATAAAGATTCATGATAAAGAGACAAAGTCATCATTATTCTAAGATTATCTGCACTGAACTGTCTTTGTTATCTATTAGTCTTCAAATGGTTTAAATATTTTTTTCATCACCATCATCCCCTTTTCTTTTTAAACTGTCTGCATATTACTTCATTATTTACGGCTGTTCTAGCACTCCTTTTCTGAATAAGTTCTGTATTCATCATCTTTACACTTTTAAACATCCAATACAAAATATGAAAATTGTTCATAATTTTCTATGTATAATGGCAGTTTAAAAAAAAAATAATTACTGAAAGTTTTAAAAGCTATACATTTTCCACATTTATTTTCAACCACTTATTTCTTCACTAATTCTGGCCCAGTTTCCTGGTAAAGGTGAAAATCGCCATTAGCACTGCCACAAAACATCATATTCAATAGAACTCAGATTTGTTTTATCGCTCAATCTCATTATTCATATTTTATGATACATGCTCTTGACTTTTTGACTGTACTTAATTCCTTATCATTAATGGCACACACTTGTCTGCTATCCTTCTTTGTAAAGAATGATTATTGATCCCCATTAATGTAACTGATGTATCTTTCCCCATCTATTAGCCATGTCTTTTCAAGCATGTAATTTAACTGAATTCCTTCCTCTTATTATTACAGTTCCTCTGTCATCCATTTATGACACACATTGCACTCACTTTTGTTTCTTACTCTTTGTGCTTCATTTATCACAAAATGTACAATTATTCTATGCTCATTTTATATTACACTTTGTCATTAACTGTGGAAATGGAACTTTATCAACAATGGTTTCTTTAAATGAAAAGGTATGAATTCAGTACTTATTAAAATAACGAATTAGCACAGTAGCTCTGGCTAGAGCCATGTACAATGTGTACTTTTGTAATCTTACAGCACAGTTCTGTGCCCACCTACCACATATCTGACATCCGTGTTATTCCAATCCTTAGAATTTTTAAATATCTTGGTCAGAGGCTGAATGATGTCAAATTTCTGAACGTTTGTTTGGGGCGTACATACAGTAGTCCCATTCTGCTCCTGCTTGCTTCTTGAACACCAATCTTTACCTCACTGTGCCTTTACACCACTCTGGAAACATAAGGCAGCTGCAAAGAGGGCAGAAAGGCCTCCTGGGTAACATACCTTACACAAAAGTTTCTTCTGACTTGTATAGGGCTTGCAGAGTATCACTATGCCACCTTCCTGCACAAGAGTGTACTGTGTTTGTTCTATTCTGGTCCACAGAGTGACCCCTAGGTGGCCATGCATTAACTTGGAGCAATTCCTGGTTTTTTATTCTAATTCACACTGGGACCAAATAAGCCCTCCACCAGATCCAGAATTCAGAGGATAGAAAGGTGGCATAAAGCCACTTTTGCCCTCTCACCGTGTGGACTGCACCTCTTGTGCAGTGCCAAACCTTGTCCTGGATTTTTAAAACAAACTTATTTTAGAAATTAAATTGGGTAGATGGTAATGAGGCTACATTTCCAGATCTAATGCAGACAAGTAACTGCATCACCGGTGTTAAATAAGGAGACAGGGCTGGCCCACAACATTTTGGCACCTGAGGCAGGGAGTTCAAATGACGCCCCCATACCCCCTCGCTTGGGCCCAAACTTTGAAAGGTCTCAATTCTGCCTTCTTCCTGTTCTACTCCTCTCATGGTACTGCTCTCCTCTCCCAATAAAGGAGAACTAATAACTTAAAATGCCTTGTTCAAAAAAATTAAGTAACAGTTAACTTTCAAATGCCTGAACAGCAAATGTAACTTTTCTTGTCTGCATAGTAAAAACTGCAATTTGTATCTGTTTGAATAATCAAAGTGGTGCTTTCTGTGCCTTCTTGGTTGCAAAGATTTGAACTGCTTCCTGAAGGTCCACAGTCTGGGCCAGCTCATGCTCCACTGAGATGGTTGTAAGGCCGACCAGCCTCTCCTGTGTCATTGTGGAGCATAGATATGTTTTTATTAACTTCAGCTTGGAGAAGCTGCGTTCTCCACTGGCAACTGTTACAGGAAGTGTTAGAAGTATGCGCAGAGCAACAAAAGCATTTGCAAAGAGGGTGGTCATATTATTTGTGCACATATATTCCAGAGCAGCCTTTCGAGTTAATCCTGCTGAAATGTAGTTTGAAAGGGCTTTCAGTTCATCACCTAAATCACTCACATCAATATCACGCATGGTATCATGTGTCAACACTCTCTCTAGTGCCCTGCATTGCTGGTATAGGTCTTCTTCAGGTATAGTGAAGAGTTTTGGAATATCATACAACATCCCAAACATACTGCTGTGTTCCTTGAGCTGCATGAAACGTTCTTCAACTGACTGTATTGCACAATCTAGCACCTGGTTAAAGAATTCAACTTTGAATTGTTGTTCGGGGTCTCTTATGGGATTTTCCCCTGCCTCGTAATCAAAATGTCTTCTTCTTCGGTGACTCCTGTATTCTTGAATGGGTGGGAAAATAGCTTCAGTGTGAAGTTCCTCTGCCAACTTCTATGCACTCTTCAGAAGTTTTGAAATCCCTCATCTGACCAGTAAGACAGTAGGTATAACTTTGCTTTGTCCAGTTGTTCCACCTTCTCCAGATATATCAAAGTCAACACCTTGGAGTCCCTTGCTTACAACTTTTATTTCAAACAGTATGTCATGCCACAACACTAAGGGTATGTCTACACTACGATACTAGTTCGATTTCTGTGAAACCGAACTTGTGAACCCGATATTTCCAGGTCGATTGTTCGAATCCACACCAGGGATCTTTATTCGAATGTCCGAGTCCACAGTAGGGGGGCAAGCGTCGACATTGCAAGCGGTGCACTGTGGGTAGCTATCCCACAGTTCCCGCAGTCCCGCCTGCCCACTGGAATTCTGGGTGTAGCCCCCAGTGCCTTGTGGGAACGAAATTGTGTGAAGGGTCGGTATACGTAAATTTCGTCACTGGACCCACACTTCCGCCTTCCCCACGTGAAAGCGCCGGTGAGGAATGAATTCGCGCCCTTTTCCTGTGGCTGATAGCTCGGATGCCACTGGACAGTGAGCATGGAGCCCTCCGCGATTATCGCAGATGTTCTGTCCGTAGCCAACAACTCACGCCTTATAGCGCACCTTTTCCAGACTCAGATGCAGAGAAATCGGGAGAGGAGACAACGTAATCTCCGGGAGTACTTGAACTCTGAAAGGGGCATTGATCTCTTGCAAAGCGCTGGACCCCGGCCCCTAGACATCATGGTGGCAATGGGTCATGTTGATCCCGTGGAACGGCGATGCTGGGCAAGGGAAACAAGCACTGACTGGTGGGACCGCATAGTGCTGCAGGTATGGGATGAGTCCCAGTGGCTGCGAAACTTTCGGATGCGTAAGTGCACTTTTATGGAACTTTGTGAGTTGCTGTCCCCTGCCCTGAAGCGCCAGGACACCCGGATGCGAGCTGCCCTCACTATCCAGAAGCAAGTGGCCATAGCCCTGTGGAAGCTTGCAACCCCTGACAGCTACCGGTCAGTAGCGAACCAATTTGGAGCGGGCAAGTCTACCGTGGGGGTTGCTGTGATGCAGGTAGCCCGTGCAATCGTTGACCTGCTGCTCCACAAAGTAGTGACCCTGGGAGACGTGCAGGCGATCATAGATGGCTTCGCTGCAATGGGATTCCCAAACTGCGGTGGGGCCATAGATGGGACACACATCCCTATCCTGGGACCGGAGCACCAGGGCGGCCAGTATATTAACCGAAAGGGCTATTTTTCTATGGTTCTGCAAGCATTAGTGGACCACAAAGGACGTTTTACAAACATCAATGTTGGGTGGCCAGGAAAGGTTCATGATGCTCGTGTTTTCAAAAACTCTGGTCTGTTTAGACGCCTGCAACAGGGGGTTTATTTCCCCGACCACAAAATCACTGTTGGGGATGTGGAGATACCAACAGTGATCCTTGGGGACCCTGCCTACCCGCTAATGCCATGGCTCATGAAGCCATACACGGGAGCCCTGGACACTGAAAAGGAGCTCTTTAATTACCGCCTCAGCAAGTGCAGAATGGTGGTGGAGTGTGCCTTTGGCCGTCTCAAAGCAAGATGGCGAAGCTTACTTACTCGCTCCGACCTCAGCCCTAAAAATATCCCCATTGTGATTGCAGCGTGCTGTGTGCTCCACAATCTCTGTGAGATCAAGGGGGAGACATTTATGCAGGGCTGGGAGGTTGAGGCAAATCGACTATCAGCAGATTATGCTCAGCCAGACACCAGAGCCATTCGAAGATCACAGCGGGAGGCGGTGCGCATCCGGGAAGCTTTGAAAGCTCGCTTCCAGACAGAGCGGGGTTACCAGTGACTGCTACACTTCCGTAAACAGATACTGAACCTTCCCCTGTCCCTTTACACATGTCCCGTTGCCCATCCTCCCATTACCAACCCCCTTCCCCCTCCTTGGATCAACGCTGTAAAGTCACAATAAAGGAAAGATTTTTTTGTTTGAACCATTTCCTGTACTGCTTATTGGGTAATGATTATCACCGTGGAGGCATACGGCGGTTGGGGGGCGGTTTGGTTGGGGGACACTTCCCTTCAAAGGGGAAGCTCTTGATCCTGCCCAAAGCGCAGTGCCAAGAGGTGTTCCGCTTGCTTAAAGGGACCATTAACCTCTCCTAATCCCATGTGTGTGTGGTGGTGTCTATGTGCCTTTTACGTATTGACTATCGCCTACGGATCCCACGGTGCATTGATCTATCCAGCAGGCTACTGCCAGCCACAAACGATCAGCGACCACCCTCCCCAAACATACAGTGCACCACCCAACCCCCAACCCCACGTTTAGAACGTAGAAACCTGCACAACGAAGGAAAGGTGTGCTTCATGCATGCAATGTTTACTGTGCTTGTCACTTCATCAGTTACCCTGTCTGCACCCTCGTTTGTGCTCCAATTCTCTGCACTTACAAACCCTGTTAACCACTACCCAGAGATACAAACGGTCCCATTGAAAACACTCAGGGAAACATCGGCGAACCAAAAAACCAGATTTATTCAACAGAACAGTAACTTAACATGGGACCTGGGAAGGGAGGTGCTCAGGGGTGCTGCTGGATGGAGAGGAGGAAAAAGTCTAAGGTTTTGGGAATGACAGCCTTCTGCTGCTGCAGCGGTCTGCAGGGGTGGATTGAGTATTTGCATGCACCCTGGCTCCCCTTGTCCTAGTGACTTTTGGGGAGGAAGCCACTGGATTTGGTGGCGGGGGAGGGCGGCTTGAAAGAACATACAGAGGTGCTCTTTCCTCATGTCTCCTGTCCTGGAGAACATCCACTAGGCACCGGAGCGTGTCTGTTTGCTCCCTCATTATTCCCAGCATTGTTTGGGTCGCCTGCTGATCCTCCTGCCGCCACCTGTCCTCGCGCGCTTCAGCCCTCTGCTCCCGTTCCCTGGCTGCTCGCTCGTACCGTACGAAGTCCTCTCTGCGCTGTGCCACCTCCCTCTGTGACAGCATCATTAATTCCGAGAACATGTCGTCCCTGGTTCTCTTTTTGCGCCGCCTTATCTGGACTAGGCCATGGGTGGGAGAAGCACGGGTAGGGCGGGAGACACTCACAGCTGTGGGATAAATGAAAGGGAGTGAATTCCTCAGAATGATACTTTTTCAAGAACAATGACCATACTCTTTCACCGTGAAAAGGACCAAACACAGTGCCTATCACATGTAAACGTACTACAAGGTCAAATACTATGCCTTAAGGCTGAGTGAGTGTCTGGGGTCCCGGTATACGGATCACAGAAGCCTTGCCGTACACAGAAAATCACCTCTCTGAAAACCATGGTAAGGTGCTGACTTAGGACTGCTGAGAGATTGCTTCACAGCAGTGCTCTACTCCCATGTCTCCCTCAGTGTTCCTGGCGGCGGGCAGTAAATGCTGCTGGCCAAACTGATAATCTACGGTGGCTGTCCTAAACCCCTCCCAGTCCGCGTTGCCGCTCCAGGGAACCAAAAATGCCCGCGAACCGCTCAGCGTGAACGGCTCGCCTACCCTTCCCCCCCACTCCGCGTGGCTGCTCGAGGGAACCAAAAATGCCCGCGAACCGCTCAGCATGAACGGCTCGCCTACCCTTCCCCCCCCTCCGCGTGACTGCTCGAGGGAATCAAAAATGCCCGCGAACCGCTCAGCGTGAACGGCTCGCCTACCCTTCCCCCCCCTCAGCGTTGCCGCTCCAGGGAACCAAAAATGCCCGCGAACCGCTCAGCATGAACGGCTCGCCTACCCTTCTCCCCCCTCCGCGTGGCTGCTCGAGGGAATCAAAAATGCCCGCGAACCGCTCAGCATGAACGGCTTGCCTACCCTTCCCCCCCCTCAGCGTTGCCGCTCCAGGGAACCAAAAATGCCCGCGAACCGCTCAGCATGAACGGCTCGCCTACCCTATCCCCGGTTTAGCATTGCCGGTCCCCGGGACTGTCCCTACCCGCGCACCGATACGTAGTACTGGTTTTGCTCCCGACCCCCTACCACCACGCGTTAACGTAAACAGCCGGGTGTCTGTCTGTAAGGGGAAAAGGAAGCATGCAGTATACTAATTATACCACTCATTCGAACCAGGACCCCATGACTGATATCACTCTGATGAGGATTACGGAGACAGAGAAAATCTGCATGCTGCGTCAATGCAAGCAAACCCCGGGGCCGTATGCTGCCATGCTATGCAAGGCAATGATACCAGAGTACCTGCTGCTTGCATGGCGCGGGAAAGTATCCTACCATGGAGGAGACAATAAGGCAGCTCTCCCAGTGAACGTGCTAAACAAGCTGTCGCTGTACCTGCAAGACAGCTTCGCTGAGATCTCTGCTGGTGATTACACCTCTATCCCCATACATATTGACAGACTTTTTGAATAGTTGCACGGGAAAGCGACTCAAAGCTGAAGCGCATAAGGCCAATGAAGCCACAGTTACAGAGCGCTAACACACCATAACTATTGTATTGAAAATAAATGTGTAACACACTGACCTGATGATCCTTCTCCTGATTCCTGGTCAGGAATGCTTGCTTGCGAGTGTTCGAAGGGCAGCGCAGTCAGGGTGAGGAATAGTTCCTGGCTGTCGGGGAAATCTCCAGGGTGACCGCTTTCTATTGCCTCGTCCCCGTGCCCTCCTTCCTCTTCTTCGCCGTCCGCGAAAACCTCCTCCGATGTGTCCGTAGAATGGACCCCGTCATCGGTGTCCACGGACACTGGTGGGGTAGTTGTTGCCGCACCACCGAGCATGGCGTGCAGTGCCTCGTAAAATCGGCAAGTCTGAGGCGCTGAGCCGGAGCGTCCGTTGGACACTTTGGTCTTTTGGTACGCCTGACGTAGCTCCTTGATTTTGACGCGGCACTGCGTAGCATCCCGGCTGTATCCTCTCTCCGTCATAGCCTGGGAAATCTTTTAGTAAATTTTGGCATTCCGTCTTTTTGAACGGAGCTCGGCTAGGATTGATTCATCGCCCCACACAGCGATCAGATCTAAAACCTCACGATCACTCCATGTTGGAGCTCTCTTTCTACTCAGTGATGGCATCGAAACCACCGCTGTAGAGCTCTGCATCATTGCCAGTGCTGCTGAGCTCGCCACTATGTCCAAAGAGGAAATGGGATTCAAAATGGCCACAGAGGAAAAAGCATTCAAATTTTCGCGGGGATTTCTCTGAGTGGCAGGTCAGAGCATCCGAGTACACAATACTGACCTGAGCGTCCACCGAGTGGTGCACTGTGGGATAGCTCCCGGAGCTATTAGCGTCGAATTCCATCCACAGTACCTCGCATTCAACATGCCCATTTCGAATTTGGCGCTACTCCCCTCGTCAGGGTGGAGTACCGAAATCGATTCAAAGAGCCCTTAATGTCGAAATAAACTGCTTCCTAATGTGGACGGGTGAGGGATTAAATCGAGTTAACGCTGATAAATTCGACATAAAGTCCTAGTGTAGACCTGGCCTAAGCCACACAGAACTTTGAAGTTACGTATGTTATTGGTGATTCCATTTCCCTCTGCCACTGTTCTCCACGAACAGTTCCAGTAATAGCATTATCCTCCATAACGGCAAATATGGCATAATCTATCTTCCCAATTTGGTGTTTGATAGGCTTTATTGCCTCCCCTTGACTTTCCCATCGTGTGGCACTTGGTTTCAGTGTCAGAGAGGATGTTCCCAGATGTTGCTTCAAAATTTGCCATTGATGAGTTGATACAGAGAAAAATACTTAGATGCTTTGAATTACATTAAAAAATAAGCTCACTAGAAGCTGATGCTGCATCACTGACCACCAAGTTCAATGCATGAGAACTGCATGGGACAAAAAAATCTTGAGGATTTAACTCTCGGATACGTATCTGCACTCCTCTGTTCTTTCCTCTCAGGTTGGCACAATTGTCATAGCCCTGATCTCTCATGTCAGCTATCACAGTTCCCGTATCTTCCAGCTTTTTAAGAAGCACATTTGTCATACCAGCTCCTGTAGTATCATCAATGTCAATACATTCTAGAAAATGCTCTCTGACAGTCACCATTGCAATGACCTTTTACACTAGGTTCTGTTGAGGTTACAAAACACACCATTAAAGACATTTGTTCCGTATGGCTGATGTCAGGTGTGCAGCTCAGAATAACAGAGTAACATCTTGCTGACTTCACATCTGCCACAATCTTCGGTTTGACTTCTGTTGCCAGTAACTGTATGATCTCATTTTGAATTGTTTTTCCAAGGTAGTGGTGTGTGTACATTTCTTAGGTGGTGACTCTTCTTAGATGCTCCTGGAGTACAGCATCCACAAACTCAGCCATCAGCTCCACAATTTTAAGGAAGTTTCCATTGTTTGGCACATACAGCTGATCTGAAGTGCCACATAGGGTATGTCTACACTACGGGAATAGTTCGATTTATCTTAAACCGAACTTGTGAAATCGATTTTACAAAGTCGATCGTGCGAATCCACACCAAGGACAATAATTCGAGTTTGTGAGTCCACACTAACGGGGCAAGCGTCAACAATGCAAGCGGTGCACTGTGGGTAGCTATCCCACAGTTCCCGCAGTCCCCGCTGCCCATTGGAATTCTGGGTCTAGCCCCCAGTGCCTTCTGGGGCCAAAAATGTGTCGCGGGTAGTTTTGGGAACCTGTCGTCATTCGACCCACACTCCCGCCCTCCCTACATGAAAGCGCTGGCGGGAAATTACATCGCGCCCTTTTCTGGTGATTGACAGCTTGGACGCCACAGGACAGCGAGCATGGAACCCTCCGCGATTATCGCTGCTGTTCTGTCCGTTGTCAACACCTCGCGCCTTATCGTCCACCTTTTCCAGAGGCGGATGCAGATAAATCTGGCGAGGAGGCAACGGAAGCTCCGTGAGGACATGAACTCTGAGAGGGGCACAGACCTCTCGCAAAGCACAGGACCCCGGCCCCTAGACATCATGGTGGCAATGGCTCACGTTGATCCTGTGGAACGGCGATTCTGGGCAAGGGAAACAAGCTCTGACTGGTGGGACCGCATAGTGCTGCAGGTCTGGGATGAATCCCAGTGGCTGCGAAACTTTCGTATGCGTAAGGGCACTTTCCTGGAACTTTGTGAGTTGCTGTCCCCTGCCCTGAAGCGCCAGGACACCCGGATGCGAGCTGCCCTGACTATCCAGAAGCGAGTGGCTATAGCCCTCTGGAAGCTTGCAACGCCAGACAGCTACCGGTCAGTCGCGAATCAATTTGGAGTGGGCAAGTCTACCGTGGGGGTTGCTGTGATGCAGGTAGCCCATGCAATCGTTGACCTGCTGCTCTCAAAGGTAGTGACCCTTGGAGATGTGCAGGTGATCATAGATGGCTTTTCTGCTATGGGATTTCCAAACTGCGGCGGGGCTATTGATGGGACACTGTAGCAGGGTGGAACCCTGCTCCTACCCGGAGGGGCTGGAAATAGCCCTGGGAGAGGGCTGATTGGTAAGGAAGCCACAGGTGTGGCCAGTTAATCAGGACCCAGCTGGCCCCTATAAGAGGGCAGTGGGCCTGGAGCAAACAGTCTCTCTCTGACTTTAGAGGGAGAAGGGCTTAGATGCAGGGACCTGACCAGGTACCTAGGTTGGAGCAGGGCTGGGGAAGGGCCTGAGGAGCTGGGGAGCTCCGGCTGGGAAAGCCCCAGGCTGTGGCCTAGGGTTAGGCCCATATAGGTACAGTGGTTGCAGGGGGCAACCCACGGGTAGGCTGAGGCAGCAGGTCCAAACCCCCTTTGCCTGTGATGAGTGGCTTATACTGCAGTCTGCCCCAGGGCGCGGGGGCTAGCTGGTGACTGGCAGTAGCCTACGACTGAGGCGAGGTGGGGATAGTGGGTTGGGGGTCCCCTGGGGAGGGGAGACCCAGATCTGTGGGGTACTGCCGGGAGGGGCAGCACCCTAGTTAAAAGGGCACCGGGTCCTGGGAGGGACACGGGGCCAGAGTGGACAGGCGGATCACTGGCCTGCAGAGGGCGCTCCCGAGGCTGGTGAGCTAATTCCCAGAAGAAACCAGTAGGAGGCTCCGCAGGGGTGGTCCAACCCTGCCACAGACACACATCCCCATCCTTGGACTGGCCCACCAGGGCAGCCAGTACATTAACCGGAAGGGCTATTTTTCTATGGTGCTGCAAGCACTAGTGGACCACAAAGGACGTTTAACCAACATCAATGTCGGATGGCTGGGCAAGGTTCATGACGCTCGTGTGTTCAGGAACTCTGGTCTGTTCAGACGGCTGCAGGAAGGTATTTTCTTCCCGGACTGCAAAATAACTGTTGGGGATGTGGAGATGCCTACAGTGATCCTCGGGGACCCAGCCTACCCGCTAATGCCCTGGCTTATGAAGCCATACACGGGCGCCCTGGACAGTGAAAAGGAGCTCTTCAACTACCGGCTGAGCAAGTGCAGGATGGTGGTGGAGTGTGCCTTTGGCCGTCTGAAAGGGAGATGGCGAAGCTTACTTACTCGCTCCGATCTCAGCCAAACAAATATCCCCATTGTGATCGCAGCTTGCTGTGTGCTCCACAATCTCTGCGAGAGCAAGGGGGAGACGTTTATGGTAGGGTGGGAGGCTGAGGCCAGTCACCTGGCTGCTGATTACGCACAGCCGGACACCAGGGCGATTAGAAGATCACAGCGGGACGCGCTGCGCATCCGGGAAGCTCTGAAAGCTAGATTCCAGAGCGAGCAGGGTAACCAGTGACTGTTTCGCTTGTTGAAAGTGAAGGTGAACCAGCCCCCGTTTCTTTACCCGGTGACCGTTGTCTATCCCCTATAATTACCAGCACCCTTTCCCCCCCCCCCCTTCAGTCCCCGGTTTAAAAGTATAATAAAGGAAACATTGTTTATTAAAACCGTCTTCTTTATTAATGATTTCTCGGTAAAGTGCTGAGACTGGGACAAATACCGCGGTTGGGGAGCGGGTGGAGTGATGGAAAGGGCGCTTCCCAACTCGGGGAATGACAGGCTCCTGCTCCCTGAGCAGTCCGCAATGGTGTACTGCTTGTTTCAACGGAGCCTGCAACCACTCCTGTTCGGAAGTCTGCGAGGGGGGGCCTGTATGACTTCTTTGCAGGGGATTGCGGCCACTGATCCCCTGCTGCATGGATCTGTCATGCAGGCTATTGCCTGCCGCCAACGATCTGCAGCCACCCTCCACCACCTGAAAGTGACAGCCCCCGCCCTAGGGAATAGGAAAACCCCCTCCTAGAATGAAGACTAGGGAAGACTAGGGACCGAATGGCTGGGCAGCAGATCTGCAGAAAAGGACCTAGGGGTTACAGTGGACGAAAAGCTGAATATGAGTCAACAGTGTGCCCTTGTTGCCAAGAAGGCTAACGGCATTTTGGGCTGTATAAGTAGGGGCATTTCCAGCAGATCGAGGGACGTGATTATTCCCCTCTATTCGGCACTGGTGAGGCCTCATTTGGAGTACTGTGTCCAGTTTTGGGCCCCACACTACAAAAAGGATGTGGATAAATTGGAAAGAGTCCAACGGAGGGCAACAAAAATGATTAGGGGGCTGGAGCACATGACTTATGAGGAGAGGCTGAGGGAACTGGGATTGTTTAGCCTGCAGAAGAGAAGAGTGAGGGGGGATTTGATAGCTGCTTTCAACTACCTAAAAGGGGGTTCCAAAGAGGATGGATCTAGACTGTTCTCAGTGGTAGAAGATGACAGAACAAGGAGTAATGGTCTCAAGTTGCAGAGGGGGAGGTTTAGGTTGGATATTAGGAAAAACTTTTTCACTAGTAGGGTGGTGAAGCACTGGAATGGGTTACCTAGGGAGGTGGTGGAATCTCCTTCCTTAGAGGTTTTTAAGGTCAGGCTTGACAAAGCCCTGGCTGGGATGATCTAGTTGGGGTTGGTCCTGCTTTGAGCAGGGGGTTGGACTACATGACCTCCTGAGGTCCCTTCCAACCCTGAGATTCTATGATTCTATGAATGGCAACTGTGCCTAGTGATTGCAATGTGAGTGTGACTTTCTGATGAACCTTTTCCCCTGTCCCCACCCTGTTATCTACGACTATTGTCTCAAATCACAAACCACCCCTCCCCTCCCTCACAATACAACAGCCCTTTGAAAGACAGTCAAGGAATCAGGACTGTTCAGAACACAATTTTTTATTAAGGAGAGCAAAATTTTAGAATGACACTTTGACGGCTGCTGGTGTTGGCTGCGTTTGGAGGGAAGTCAAGGTCCCATCTATATTTTTGGAAAGGAGAGCCTTCTGCTACTGGAGCAGTCCGCAGGGGTGGAGTGATTTTTTCCTCGGCCCCTGCCTCCCCTTGTTCTACTGACTTTGGGTGAGGGGGAAATTGGACTTTGTGGCACGGGAGGACGGTTGGAAAGAACATACAGAGGTGCCCTTTCCTCCATCCTCCGTTCCTGCAGAACATCAACAAGGCGGCGGAGCGTGTCAGTTTGCTCCAGCATTAGTCCAAGCAGCGTTTGAGTCGTCTGCTGGTCTTCCAACCGCCACCTGTCCTCGCGAGCTTCAGCCCTCTGCTCCCGTTCGCTGACTGCTCGCTCGGACTTTGAGACGTCCTCTCTCCGCTGTGCAGCATCATTTCGGGAACAGACCATCAGTTCCGAAAACATGTCGTCCCGGGGTTTTTTTTTGCACCGCCTGATCTGCGCAAGCCTCCTTGAGGGCGATCCACGGGTAGGGAGGGAGACACTCGCAGCTGTGGGATGGGAGAAAGGGAGTGAATTCCTCAGAAAGATACATTTTCCCGAACAATGCCTATACTCTTTCCCTGTGAACAAGACCATGCATACTATCTATCACATGTGCACTCAGTACAAGGTCAAATATTATGTATTTATATTAACTGCCAGGGGTCCCGGTGTTCAGATCACCCAAGCGGACCTGGACACTGCAAAACTGCTCCCTGAAGACCATGGTAAGCCAGTGCCTTTGGACTGCTGTGACCTAACTTCACAGCAGTGCGGTACTCCCATATTTCAAGCACAGTTCCTGGCGGTGGCCAGTTCCTGATGCCGGCAAAACCGCTCGGCTACAAGGGCTCGCACACACGTTCCCCCCCCCCACCCCCTCCACGGTGCCGGTACCGGGAACTCTCCCAGCCCGTGACCCGCCGTGGTTTAACTGCTCGCCTACCTTCCCCACCCCCTCCGCGTGGCCGTTCCAGGGAACTCTGCCTGCCTGCGCTCCGTTGTGCTGTAACGGCTCAGATACGCTCCCCACCCCCTCCGCGTGGCTCGTCCAGGGAACTCTGGCTGCCCGCGCACGGCTGTGTGCTAACGGCTCACCTACCTTCCCCACCCCCTCCGCGTGGCCGGTTCAGGGAACTCTCCCTGCCGGCGCACCGCAAAGTTTCTGCGGTTAGCCTCACTGCTACCCCCCCCCCCCATGTCTGCCAACCGCCGGTTGTCGTTCTTTAAAGGAAAAATCAAGGAGTCACTATACTAACAAAAACACCCATTCAAACCAGGGCACCATGACTGATATCACTCTGATGAGGATTTCGGAGACAGAGAAAGACCGCATGCTCTGTGAATGCAAGCAAACCCCGGGGCCGTATGCCGCCATGCTATGCAAGGCAATGATACCAGAGTACCTGCAGCTTGCATGGCACGGAAAAGTATCCTACCATGGAGGAGATAGTAAGGCCGCTCTTCCTGGGAACCTGATGCAAAAGCTTTCACTGTACCTACAGGAGAGTTTCGCGGAGATCTCCGATGGGGATTTCTCCTTTATCCCCATACATATTGACAGACTATTCGAGTAGTTGCCTTTGAAAAGATTGAAAACTGAAGCGCCTATTGCAAAGCAAACAATAAAAACACATTGATAAGAAAGCAATGCCTATTCTATTCAAAATAAATGTTTAAAACACCGACCTGACGATCCTTCGCCTGGGTCCTTGTCTGGGCTGCTGCTTTGGGAGGGTTCGTTGGGGAGCTCGGTGAGGGTGATGAACAGATCCTGGCTGTCGGGGAAATCAGCATTTAAAGCGCTGTCGACTGCCTCGTCCTCCTCCTCTCCTTCCTCCTCTTCACCGTCTGCGAAAATGTCAGATGACGTGGCCGTAGATAAGACCCCGTCGTCAGAGTCCACGGACACTGGTGGTGTAGTGGTGGCAGCATCACCGAGCATAGCATGCAGTGCCTCGTAAAAACGGCATGTGTGTGGCTGCGATCCGGAGCATCCGTTGGACTCTTTGGTTTTTTGGTATGCCTGTCGCAGCTCCTTGATTTTCACGCGGCACTGCGTTGCATCCCGGACGTATCCTCTCTCCGCCATTGCCTTGGAAATCTTCTCATAAATTTTCACATTCCGTCTTTTGGATCGCAGCTCCGAAAGCACGGACTCATCACCCCACACAGCGATCAGGTCCAAGACTTCCCGATCAGTCCAAGTTGGTGCTCTCTTCCTATTCTGCGATGTCATGGTGACCACGGCTGCAGAGCTCTGCATCGTTGCCAGTGCTGCTGTGCTCGCCACGATGTCCAAACAGAAAATGAGATTCAAACTGGCCAGACAGGAAAAGGAATTCAAATTTTCCCGGGGCTTTTCCTGAGTGGCTGGTCAGAGCATCCGAGCTCGGATTGCTGTCCAGAGCGTCCACTGAGTGGTGCACTGTGGGATAGCTCCCAGAGCTATTAGCATCGAATTCCGTCCACAGTAACACGAATTCGACATGGCCATGTTGAATTTAGCGCTACTCCCCTCATCGGGGAGGAGTACAGAAATCGAATTAAAGAGCTATTTATGTCGAAATAAATAGCTTCGTAATGTGGACGGGTGCAGGGTTAAATCGAGTTAACGCTGCTAAATTCGACATAAAGTCCGAGTGTAGACCAGGCCACAGTGCTAGGTTTTGGGTAGCAAGCAGTCTTACAATGGCAATGAGCCTTTTCAGAACATTTTGGCAGTAAAGAGCCTCTGATGCAATCTTCTCTTGATGCTGATCATCTATGGTGGCCATTAACCTCAGTCTCATCTTAAGCTCTTTCCACCTATGGAATGCTCTCTTGTGATTTGCTGTCTTCTCATGGCATGCCAGATTCTAGCCAGATTTTTCCAGTCCTTTGTTCCTGTAGAACCCAATGTTGCTGGAACATTAGACTGGAAGAGTTTGCAACAAAAACAGTATGCAGCATTCTGGGTTTCTGAATACATAAGACATGGCCTCTCCATTTTTTCACCATTGGGAATTTCACCATAGTAATGTGTTGGATGGAAACTTCTATTTTCATTGTCTTTGGGGAACATGACGTTTTTCACTTGCTGTGGCCCATGCAGTACAAGGAAGTCCCTCGGGCTACTGCTCAAGTGGGTCCACAGTCCTGGATCATCTAGACTTAAGGAACTAAACTCAGCAGCAGCTGTTTCTTGCGCCTCCACCACACTCTCTTCTGATCTACACTTTTCTTCAGGAATGTGCATGGTTACATCCATTTGAGATGGAGATATAGATGCTGCAGTAGCTGCCAGGTCACCTGCACTCTGACTAACTGCAAGATCAGGCATCTCCTCACCACTCACATCCTCACTGGGGCCGGAAGGCTCACCGTGAACATTTGTGTCTATGTATTTCAGGAAAGCTCCTTCCTGCTTAGATAGAAAAGCTTCCTTTGCTTTCTTTCTTTCTTTTTCTGAATGCTGCCCCAGAGGGGCGTTTTCTTCTTTCACTCATGACTGCTATGTGCCAGCTATAGTGGCTCTCAACACTCAGTTGAAGGGGACAAATAAGCAGGCTGGTATCAGGACCTGAGTGAGGGAAGATATCAGCGTCTTAAGGGCCTAACTGGCTCCTACTACTTCAGTTGACTGCCTGTTCTCCTCGAGTGGGTTCAGGGAAGCAGCAGGAAGCTCCCTGAGAAGCTGGTGTTAATCATTCCAGACCGCTGAGGGTACTAGAGAGGTACTGTACTTAAGAGGCTCCTCTTCCTCTCTCTCCCTGCAGCTCCTGCTGCTTTCTGTTATTCCCTCTCCCCTTTTCTCCTGCCTGCCTGTTATGTCTCTGGTGTCCTCCTTCCTCCATCACAGCACTCCACCATCTCTGTGCATCTAGAGCAGAGAGAATACATATGCACCAGCAGCAGACACAATTTTCTACACTCGGGGTCCTAGTGGTGCCCCCCCCCCCCTCACTACAGTCTGGCACCTGAGGCGACCGCCTCAGTTTGCCTCATGGTAAGGCCAGCCCTGTAAGGAGGATGCTTTGCGGGGGGGGGGTAATGCAGTTCCTTCTCATCTGCGAAAAATCTCATCTCCTAGTTTGTCTGTGTAGCGTCTCCCCACCCCTAGCATTGCCTTCTCCAGGGCTGGTGCAGCGAGAGCTCTCCCTCCCATTTCAGTCTTTTACCATTTATCATGAGCATCACAATCTGACAGCCGTTATTGCCTAAATCTAGGGGCAAGTCTACACTAGGTAGTTAAATCTATTTAATTTAAGTCAATATCCAGCCGCCATAGTAATTAAGTCAGTTGGGCGTGTCCACACCACACTCATTGTGTCAGTGGAGTGTGCTCTCATTAGCAGTGCTTGCAGAAACAGTGCACCAAGGGTAGCTATTCCACAGAGAAAATAGCCGCAAGGGGTTTTAGGCTTTGGCTACACTCAAAACTTCAAAGCGCTGCCGCGGGAGCGCTCCCGCAGCAGCGCTTTGAAGTGCTAGTGTGGTTGCGCGCCAGCCCTGGGAGAGAGCTCTCCCAGCGCTGCAGGCACTCCACCTCCACGAGGGGAATAGCTTACAGTGCTGGGAGCACGGCTCCCAGCGCTGGGGCACGGCTCCCAGCGCTGGGGCACGGCTCCCAGCGCTGGGGCACTGTTTACACTGGCGCTTTACAGTGCTGTAACTTGCTGTGCTCAGGGGGGGCGTTTTTTCATACCCCTGAGCAAGAAAGTTGCAGCGCTGTAAGGTGCCAGTGTATCCAAAGCCAAAGAAAGGCTTGTAATGCCTCATGGAACCAAAATATTGTTGTGGGGAAAATGAGACCATGGCTTCGACTTCCCATAATGCAGTTTCCTACCCCGCACTCTGATATCAATGCCAAACAATCCATACTTTTTTACTCCTTTTTTCAAAAACCTGGCTTAGCCACACGTACTCCATAGCTCAAGAAGCATGGATGCTGCTCAGCTGTGCACTATTATTGTGAGCATTACAAACACCTCATGCTTTATCCTGCAGTATTTCCAGAGCAGAGACAGAAGCAGCTGCATGAAACATAGCAATGTCATACAAGCAGACCTGCTGCAAGCCATAGAATGAAACAGTTCCTGGTTGCTGCTGGCATTCACACAGCAGTTGAACATGGTGGAGTGCCATTTCTGGTCCTAGGAAAGAAGCACTGACTGGTGGGATTGCTTCGTTATATGCAGGGATGAGCCGCCAAAATCTTAACAACCCATTCCCATCAACCCCCCCTGCTCCTTTTCCCCTGACCACCGCCTCCTGAGACCCCCCACCCTAACTGCCCCCCAGGATCCCAACCCAACTCTCCCCACTCCCTGTCCCCTGACTGCCCCGACCCCATCCACCATCACCCGGACAGACCCCCGGAACTCCCACACCTACCCAACCACCCCCATTTCCCATCCCCCTGACTACCCCCCAGAACCTCACCCCCATCCCAATTTTTCACACTTGCTATCTGGTCACCCTAGGGTGTGCACGTGTTTGGGTCCCAGCTGCTCCCTTCCCCGCTCACTGAAGCAGGTGTGCAAGGTTACTGCCCTGGGAACTGCAGGGCACCAGTGGACATGGGGCCAACTGCAGACAGGGGCATGGGGCAGGGCTGGCTGGAGGCAAGGGGTGCGGGGCTGGCTGGAGACAGGGGTGCAGCAGGCGCTGGCTGGAGACAGGGGCTGGCTGCGGGCAGGGTGGTGGGTACTCATGGGGAGAGCAGCTCAGAGCAATCTGAGCAGCAGGACGCGTCCCAGCAGAGCAGCCGGGGACCCACCAGGCAGCAGCGGGAGCCCCAGGGTCAGGGGAGCAGCAGCAGCAAGCGGGTCCGTGCCCAGGGCCAGGCGGCAGCCCACATGGCTCCCGCAGTGCAGCGCCCCCAGCGGCGGGGAAGCGGGTTAACAACCGGTTCTAAAACTCCAACAAAATTTAATAAGCAGTTCCCGCGAATCTGTGCGAACCAGCTCCAGCCCACCACTGGTTATATGTTGTGTGATGACTAGCAGTGGCTGCAAAACTTTTGATAGTGGAAGACCAGGATATTTGTGCAGAGCTTTCCACAATTCTGAAGCACAGCAACACTAAAATCAGACCTGCTCGGCCAGTGGAGAAGCAAGTGGTGTTCGCTCTGTGAAAGCTTGCAATGCCAGACTGTTACCGGTCATTGAGGAATCAATTCAGAGTTGGTAAATCCAATGTGGTAAATCCAACACTGGTCTGTCAGTGTCAGGGCTGGGGGCCGGTGGGTGGGGCTCCAGCTGTGAGCCCGGTGCCCAGCTGACAGCTAGGGTGAACGGGGGGGCTCCAACTGTCAGGCCCCATGCGAGGCTGACAACCAGTAGGCAATGTAAGTAACGCAGTATCTTACAGACATTGCATTGCCCTAACTACATCAACCTAAGCCCTATGCCTAATGCTGAGGTGGAGTTATTAGGTCAGTGTAGTGGGTGACACATTGGCGGGAGCAATGATGTAATTTAGATGCTTACAGAGTTAGGTCGATGTAAACTGCCTTACGTCAGCCTAACTCTGTAGTGTAGACCAGGCCTAAATGGTCAGTTCCTGCATAGGGGACAGATAATTTAGCGAGAGTTTTAAATGAAGATAATCCTGTGAGAAGGGAAGAAAGTAGAGATCCACCGAAGTAATGGCTCTTTTTGCACGCAGCATTGTTGCTATTTAGATTATCTATTAGTTTACATTACAATAGATATCTATCCCATTAATGAGCAGCAAGTAAACACAAGGTAACAAAACTATATTTTTCAGACCAAAAAAATACACATGCATAGAAGCCCCAAGAACGCTAACTACAAAGAGAGTTTTTAAAATAGTTCACTGATTAGTCCAATTATTCTCAGGTAATTTATCATCTCTCTAGGAATCCTCATTTTACACTTTGAAGTGAAAGAAGCTCCATTTTTGCATTACTATTTTCCTAAATTAAGTCCCCATGACTCTTCTGTTCTGAAGCCTCATCTCCTTTTAGCAATCAGTATTGGAAGGTAATCAAAACCCATTAACACAGTAAGAGAAGTTAAAATTCATTAGTTGTTGCTCTCTATGAATGCTTATCCAAACTTCTCTGCTTAAACAATCATCTCCCTTCTAGATTACATTTCAGCTCAAAAGTGGAAATGTTTAGTACATAACTCCATTTTATTCAAGACAGTCTAGTGCTGTATGTATGCAAACAGTAACAGGTGTAAAGTATCTTATTTTAATTTTGGAAGTATTGAGACCCAGATAGAACAAGTGAACCTAACAAAGCAGATAAATTGATACTAGTTTGCTAGTGCTTTTTAGACTGCTAGCCAAATCCATGCTTAGAAGGAAGAAGCGCTCTACACTTTCTATAGAATAAATGTTACCAAGTATACATTACCATTCATCTATGTTTTTGTAACCATGGTAAATATATTGCATCATCTGATCCTGTAACATCAACTCAGATTAATAGCAATCTAAGTATTGGACATTCACTGAAGTTGTATCTGTTTGAGAGAAAGAGAAAAAGGAAAGGGGACTGAGGTGCAATGGGTGTGGTTCCAGATGATCCCAAACTGATAAGGGAAACTCCTAATCATGTAATCCAACCAGAAGAACCAGACACTAGCTATTTGTGCAGGTACAAAGGTGGGAAGAGGCATTCTGGAAGTGGAATTCAGGGATGTGTGTGACATAGAGGCCTGGGAGCAGTTACAGATATTACCAGTGAATAGGGTATGAGAGTGGAAAAAAATGGCCAGAAAAAATTAGAAACCCTGGAGGCCATCCAAGAGATGCTAAAAATGGATTTTAAGTACTTCTGACAGTGACCATGTGGAGATGGATGAGATACAGAATTTCAGATTGAGTGATAAAGGAGCGAAGAGAGACCCAATAAGGTTTTAATTTTGTGCATTTAATATGCACACCTCAAGGCAAGATCCTCAGGATCATCTGTTTGTTGCCCAGCACAGCACAGGCAGGAAGTGGTTGTATTCCACCTTTGTAGTTCCTTTATTCTTCAGCAGCTAGCCATCAGTCTGGTTTCAAGCATCAACTTCAAGCATCCTGGGGGCTGCTCTAAATTGCAGCAACTGAAACAGCATCCAAAGGGTAAGTTACGGCAATTGGAGATTGCAGTAGTGCATGAGCATTCTAACCACACTGCTTTTCCTCAGTCATGTCCCCTGTGCTGTGTGCTATACCTGGACCACAGTCAGATCTGCCAGCTCTATACCACTTGAGGAGATACCCATACATAAGAATAATGATCAGCTAGCCACTTAAAGAAGCTTTGCATTGTTGGAGTAATGCAACACAAACTTAATAAGACCAAGGTTCTGGACCACTAAGTGTACAAATAAACTAAATATATAAATAGAATATCAATATTGCGGTAATGCCCAAGAGTTCTAGTCCTGAACCAGGACTCTATTGTGCTAGGCACTGTGCAAACAGAACCAAAAGATGGTCCCTGGCCCAAACAGCTTACCATCTAAGAAGTTACCAGCAAACAATTAATATTGGAAAAACTCCATCAGAGGACTTGGCAAACCCATTAACTGAGTTACAGTATTTTAAGATTACCCTAGACCCCAGCCTTAGCAGCAAAATAAAATGAAAGAAATTAAAAGCCTTTTCCCCAAAAAATATTATCATCACAAATCCTGCTTCACATGGTGTCTTCAGACAGCAAGAAAAAAAACTAATACAAGCAGTGCAATTTATTCTAGAAGGAAGGACACTTTCTGAGGGGTTAATTAATTGGGGATAACAAGCAAGCTTTCATGTCAACATAGAAGCATTATTAATGTTAATACACAGCTGCTCTTAACACCTTTACTGAAACAACTGAGTTGGTTAAATAGTCAAGTGACAAGGAGACATTATTGACTGTAAACTGCTAAAATCCTAGGATTAGTTTAAGTAAATTCTAACGTTCCAAATTAATTAATCATGTGAAAAACAAAAAGGGTAAATATTTTCCATGTATTTAATGTAATAAGGACACTTGCAAATAGTTGATTTGTTGTATAACAATTGGTTGTTCTAGTTAAAGATCTGAATACTGAGAAGTTTAAGAAATAAGAATTCTACCATTTCATGATCACTTTCACCTAAACTTCCTTCCACATTCAAATTCCCAAGCAGTTCCTCCCTATTTGTCAAAATCAAATCTAGCACAGTCTCTCTCCTAGTAGCTTTCTCCACCTCCTGAAATAACACAGTGTCTCATATATATTCCAATAACTTGTTGGATAATCTGTGCCCTGCTGTGTTATTTTCCCAATCGATGTCTGGGTAGTTGAAGTCCCCCATCACCACCAAGTCCTGTGCTTTGGATGATTTTGTTTGTTTAAAAAATAGTCTCATCCACCTCTTCTTTCTGATTTGCAGGTCTGTATTAGACCCCTATCATGACGTCACCCTTGTTTTTCACGTCTTTTATCCTTACCCAGAGACTTTCAACAAATCTATCTCTTATTTCTATGTCAACCTCTGTACAAGTGTATATATTTTTAATATATAATTCAACACCTCCTCCCTTTTATCCCTGCCTGTCCTTTCTGATAAAGCTGAACCCTTCTATATCAATATTCCAGTCATGTATATTATCCCATCCCTGTGATGCCAACTATGTCATAATTGTGTTTGTTAACTAGCATTTACGTTCTTCCTGCTTATTCCCTATACTTCTCTGTCTGCCTGGGCCACTACACTTTACCAGAAGGTTTGAAGAGAACACCACCTGTGCCCCCAACTCTTTCACCCTTACTCCCAGAGCCCTGAAGTCACTTCTGATCTGCTCAGGGGCATACCTCGAAATATCATTAGTGCTCATCTGGATGAGCAGCATAGGGTAGTAGTCAAAGGGCTGGATGATCCTTGACAATCTCTCTGTAGCATCTCAGATATAGGCCCCTGGCGGGCAGCACACCTCCCAGGAAGCCACATCAATATCTTTTCATAATAAATATTTCACCCACCATTTTAGCAGTTCCTTAACATTGTATGGCTTAGTACTCCTCTCACAGCAGTGTAATCCAGGAGTAACTCAATAAAAGTCAATTACATAAGGGGCACAAGAACTATAAGGCCCCAATCCACTGTAAATTATTATCTACAGACTCTGATGAAGATTCCTATTTTGTTACCAAATCCTATAAGGATTGCCATAATTACTCTGGATAAAAGTTCCTGTATTTCTTGTTCCACTTGTTTTACTTATAGCATCTGTACTATAGTTAAAACAAGCACTATGAGCTTTAACAATTTGGTGTTAAATATTGCAAAGCGAAGGAAGGCCCTGTTGCAGGAGCAGGAGGAGTGTCCTCCAAAGGAACAATAATTCTTTTGACAGGAAATCACTGGAGAGGTGGCCAAGTTGTTTGTCTTTATTTTTGTCAAATATTTTTAAAATATCGAGAAAATTTGTGAATGAACATGATAAGAGTAATCTAATTAAGACTACACATGATTGGGCATGTGTGACTGCAAGGTAGGCCTCAGGACACAAAGTGATTGTTTCACTACATGGGACTTAAAAGCTCTGCTGAAGGTATCCACAGAGAAGGAAAAATAATAAAGAATGTTAGAGCTGGGTCCAACCTCTAGTGATTGGATTTGGATCTAGACGTACCTATCCCACATTTTAGTTTGAAGGTGTTTGGATCTGGGGGAGTGGGGTGGGGCAGTTGGTTCAGCCTATTAGACTATAGGCATTAGCTAAAAAATCCAGATTCACAAATTTCAACCTTGAATTCCTCAACGTTTCAAGGAGAGGGGGTTTAGGATCAGAGTTTTTTTGTTTTTGTTTTTTAAATTTGGGCCCATTTTACATTTACATACAATACCTCCATGCTCCTGTAGGTTCTCGACATGTTTTAAACAAACTAAGATCCTGATTCTGTAGCAGGTTTGTACAAGAAGAACCTTGTGACACTGTGTTTTCGGTGCAGTTATGTATTTGTACCTGGTTCCACCTACACAGATCCAGTTTGGGGATCAGTCCATAAATAGATACCCAGACTATACAAGCATTTACTAATCCCACTGAAAAGCTTCCGGTGGAACACAGCAGCTGTCAAGCACACTGAAATACAACTTTGGAGAGGAAGTGAAGCAGCATACGGAATAAGCCTGATTCTGCTATCCCAACAAAAAGATTCATGAGTAAATCCACTAATCTGTACCAGCACAGTGTCGTTTAAGAGTGATCATAGCCTAGAAATAATGAAACTATATAGTTCTGTTTCACAATTGCATTAGGTAGTGATGTGTAAAATTCAACTTTGTTTGCCACCAGCAGATTTTACAGCTCAGATTTTCAAAGGGGACTAAGGTTTCTGGGTGCCTTAATTTTAGGGTCACCTTAGATTTTCAGAAAATGCAGAGAAACTGTTCTCTAACAACCCAACAGACCCCTGTAAGTTATTTCAAGCTGGGTACTCACTGTCACTAGTCATTTTTGAAAACCCTTGCTTGATCTACTTTTTTGATTCTGAGATTCATTCTGTTATCAAGATTTGATTTTTCATCAAGCTGAAGTTTGCAAAACTGCATCAGGCAAAGATCTATGTATCTTATTGTATTTATTTATTTGTTTAATTTTGCTATTTGCCACCCCCCACCAAAAAAAAATAAAAAAAAAAAGGTCAAAAAGCAAAAATCATCCTTTCAGAACATTTACCTTTAGGCACATGACAAATCATGAATTCCATATGGGATCCCTTCTTGAACTACAGAGACATAAGAAGACACACAAAAAGCATTCCCTCTTCCTCTTAACTTTAGTTTCCTTCCTTTCTACCTCCCCATCTTTTCCTTTCTCTTTCATTGCATGCCAGAAAGCCTGTCTGTTTGAATGGATATTAGCAAAGGGCTAAGGTAACAAACAGCAGGAGCATGCTCTGACATTATGAACAATATAGTAACGCCTCTAGTAATGTGGATATAAACTGGTCAAGGGCCCTCAGAGCTTTGGATAAGTATGTTTGGGTGTCAAGTCATTTTTTAGATCAAAATCTATAATTAATGTAATATTTGTTGTGGTTACCATGCTGAATTCACAAGGTTACCATGTGGCTTCCTTATTCTCTCTCGTATGAGAATGCATTGGTTGAAATATTATATGAAAAAGGAAATGACTTCTAAAGTTTGTGAAAGAATCTTACCTCAGGAATCTCTGTATTTTCATTGTGTGGCATTTAGGAATGAACAAGTGCATCCTTATATTTATGTTTGTGCTGAAAAAATTATTATTCAAAAAATAAGCCTGGGCTGTGAAGTTTAGATCCCAGCTCTGACTTCCTCAAACTTCTAAAGAACCCTGAATTCAGGTTGTTTTTCATATGCCAGTTTAATGCAAGCTCATGCCATCTCTTTCCCAATATGCCTAGGAAAGAAAAATGGCAAAGAAGCCATTAGTAATTTAGGACTTGACCCAACTCCCTTTAAAGTTAATGGAAAGAATCCTGTTGGATTTCAATGGGGATTGGATCAGGGCCTTACAATAAGGTACATTTGGAGTAACTCCACTGGGGTCAAAGGAGTTCACCACAAGGGATGAGAATTATGGTCTCAGTGTCCTGACTGGAGGGTAAGGGGGCTATTTAAGGGTTAGTGAGTGTATTGCTTTAGGCTTAAATGTACAATAAACCTGCTCTAATGAAGGATTATTATTCTAATGCCGATGGTCATTGACAATGCTGTCGCACATATGCCAACATCTGTGAGTTGTCCCTTGACAATATCTGGCTAGCTATCAAGTACAAAAGCCTAAAAATCTATGCCAATTATGCACAGCAGTATGCGTGCCATTGCTGTTCCATCTGCACAAGCTGCACCATATGCCAGTTGCAGCTGAGTTGGAAGAAGTCTCCATTGAAGAGATGCTCCAGTGACTACTCAAGAAACATGATTCTTACTTTCTCTGCTCTGATTTTTCTTTTGTTTCATTTAAGAACTTCACTGCCTGCAATTAATCGCAGCTTCCTCAGACTTGTAAGTCTGGATACTAAGAGAGTCTATGTGCCAGCTGGAAATTATCAACCTTTCCCAGCATGTCTGAAGGTATCCCTGGCTTTACAAGTTGGTAGACTGTAAGCCCCTTCTTGTCTCTAAAAGAACTTATTAATATTGTGGGTATATATGCTCTCTTCATTTTGATCTATACAAGCCTGGAATGTAAGCTATGCAGTCTCATTTATATAATAAAAGTTATTTATTTAAGTTCAGATTGCTACAAACACACACCGCACAATGTATATAAGGCAGAACCCACTGAATAATCAATAATATCCAATCACTCACATATAAATTCCTATAATAACCCAAAATGCACATACCAGATTAAGATGCAAAAGCTACATTGGAATTATCAGATATCAAACAGCTAACATAGTAAATAAAAGAAAAAGGGGGAAGGGGAAGAATAAAAACAAGAAAAAAAATCACATCCTATGCCAATATTTAAAAAAATCCCCATTTATCTCCATCACAAGTTGCTGGAAAACTCAGCTCAATAAAGATCTTGGAATGGATCTTATAGAAAATCATAACATTCAGTTTCCCATGCCTAGCATAAGGAGCTTTTCCTCATTTTTTTGCCCAGTATTCAGTAAGTAATTGATTCAAGCTGATTTGCATTTAAAGTTCTGGAGCTTAACAGGGTGAACTATGTGCAGCAGCAGTTTTGTAGACAAAGTCTAAAGGCTACCCCTTTTCTCTTTATGAATTATCCACGAAGAAACTTTTGATCATTACAAATTGGTATGATGTTCAGAATTATACAATAAAAGATCCAAAAATATATTCTAACCTATCGATTTCTCAAACCCAAGAGATAAGGTAAAGGACAGGTATGAGAGCACTTTTCCCACCTCCTCTGCTCCAAAACAGAGGGATAGCAACCCTTCTTTTTGCATCATATTGCTTGGTGAAATGAGAACAGGGCAGACAAGAGAATCTATAGTGGGAGCTGGAGGAGGAGCCAGTGCCAGGCTGGGGAGTGTGTGGGGCTCCAAGCCTTCCCCCCAGTAAGTAGAGCAGCACCAGCACCTCACAGGAGAATTACTGAAGACTGAGAGACACACAATGACATATATTTTTACAACAAATTTGTAATAACTCTCTCCATGCTGGATTTAAATGAAAGTCAATGGGAATTAGGCCCCTAAGTCACTTAGGTACTTTTGAAAATGTTACCCCAAGTTATCTCAAGTGTAAGCCCTTAGTTGACTAGTCTATGTAGATATAACAGTCCACTGAGTGCCGTTAAAATCTGATGTAACTATGAACAGTAGCAATGCTGGAATCTGATTTAGCATGGATTTGAGAGAGCATCTGAGGCAGAGAGGAAGGAGTTCAGGATAAGAGAGAGAGGGGATAGCAGTTGGGAAGGGGTAGTTTATGGTTTGAAAGTGGAAAACAGACCAATGATCTCAAGATCAGTGATGGGGTGAGCATGTGGGAAGTACTCTGGCTTTCTCCCAAGGTTCCCTTTTCCCACTCCTTCCTCACACCAATTTTCCATCCTTTTTTTTTGGTCTCTCCCTCTTTCCTGATTTATCTACCCCTTCCCCATCCCACCATGTTTAGTCCCCTTATTGACACCAATTACTCGTTTCCCCCCTTTCATCTCCTCTTCTCAGGTCTCAATTTCTGACTCCTCTTATGTTTCCACCATTCACAGCATTCAGAGACTTCAGGAGAAGCTTAGAGAAGGCACAAACTCCCAGCTGCACCCCAGCCAGTTAAGGAAAAGGAAAATAGGTTTGGAAATCATCTGCTGGGGGCTTGTACCCAGGCCCATTCTCTTTTCCCAGTTCTCTTCATAGGGCTCTTTTGTCTCGGGGTTAAACATGCTGGACCCTTGGCAGGTACCAGTCCAATAAAGTTGACAAAGTTAGACATGAAGACCACTCAAACAAACTGATGTCAGTGATAGTACCTTAGCACAGGTTTCCCTTAAGTGGGTTTGGACTTGTGGCATCACACCTGAATAATGCACCTACATCCATTCTTTAAATGGGAGCTGGTCACTTCCTTACGCTGTGGGTTGCATTAGCATTCACTTACTCTACTGGGAAAAACTGTTAGTGGACACTTCAATGTGGGTAGCTCTAAGCATGACTGCCAGGAGCTTTGACACCAGTCTGGCCATCCTACCTCGTGGCTTGCTGGTGCTGCAAGGGTTGGAGTCAATACAAGCGTCCTTAATTGCATGAATAATGGTTTGACACAGACACATTTTACTTCCCTTTATTTACTTGGACAATGCATGCCATTTTTTTTGTTTTTAATTTTTTAAGGGGGAAATCAACTATAATTTGTAAAATTGGCCCTAAAGAACGGAAAACAGCTGCTCTTTTTAATTTAACATTTTGGTGTAAGACTGAGATGGCACTAATGTTCACAAAAAAAGTATGATCTCTCTCATACCTTTCTGAGCAAGTACTTGGTACGAGTTACTTTTGGAGAGCAACTTTAAAAAAATCTCCAATAAAATAAGTTTAATAAAGAAATGAATTTCATTTGTACAGAGTAATATGAAGACAAAAGATGTAGAACAATACTCTTCTAGGTGAGTTTGCACTCACAGAACTCAAAGGGGATCTTTGCTTTAAGGCTTCAATGAATGATTTTCAAGAACTGTGTTCATGTGTGGTTGGTGCACCTTTAAGGCGTGGATTTTTCTGTGCAGCACATTCCAGAAGATTCATTAGTTGACAGTCATTTGTAGCTAGACACTGGACCCAAGAATGGAATGAGTTAGCTATTTGCTTCTAAATAAGTACGCATTCACTAAACTAACCCACTTCCTCTTTCTTGCTTTTCTTCTTTCTTGCTCTCTCTTCTTTTCTTTCTTGCTGTTATTTTGGTTTTTCCTTTATGTTGTTCTCAGTCAATTTAAAACATTTTGGTTAACTTCTAAAAAAAATTGATTGATTTATTTGCATTTGGAAAAATAAAGCAGTGGTATTTTCAAAAGCACTCAAAAGTTGTTAGTTGAAAAATAGGGTTTTAATTTTTTTTTGAAAAGTTTAGTTTCACAAACATTTGTGTATGTCAAACAAAACTTTTTGGGCTTTTAGCTGAGTTTTTTTGGGGATGGGGTGGGGTGTTGGGTTGGTTACTGAAAACAAAACACCCAGTATTACGTTGTTTCTACAAAAAACAACCTTTTTGGCCAAATTTAATTTTCACAAAAAACTAAATTTCTCATTTTGACCATGAAAAAAATAGGAATTTCCCAACCAGCTCCACTGAAGAAATTACCAAAAACAGCACTGCTAACTGCATTAGTTGTTGTGATGTATTTTGCTGATCAGTTGGCTGTTGCCTACATCATACATAACTCAAGCTAGCACATTCATTATTTATATATTCATTTATATAAATTAGTCATGGCATTACCAAATAAGGAACAGCTCTTACCCATTGGTAGAAAAAAATGCTCTAACAAATGATGCCAAAAATTGGGTGAAATAACAACACAGATGTCAATCCTGCAGACTTGGGTGTGCATAAGTTTACTCACACAAGTGGTCTCACTGAAGATGTGTGTGTAAATATTTGCAGGAATTGGTCTAAAAGGCATTTTCCACAAATTCAGAGAGAGACTTCTTGCCTGTCATATGTATATATTTATTAAATTCTGACCAAATAATACAGACTGCTTATTGTTGCTCCACTGGTTTCTTGCCCTGAATATTCAGTAAATGTAGTATTTTGATTTGCAGTCATGATGATAGTAAACACTATTAAAAAAGCATAGAAAGAATTTAGTATTAATTGCACTTATCTTATTCTCACCAGTATTTTTTAAACAAAGCAGAGGCGCCTATATAGGGTGTTCTATGAATACTGGATATTGTTGGTTAATTCCCCTTCGTTATTACAGCATAATATATCAAGACGGGTTTCATGGAGTCCACTCACTGCTAGGGATGCTTCCTATTAGCCACTCTGGGGATTAGCTTCTTCCAGGTCCATGGCTCACTTCTGCTGCATGCCCTGCTCCTGCACTCTCTCAGTCTCTCCAACACCACATGCTCCTTCATTATTTGGTCCTCCAGCCAGGTCACTAATTGTACTTCCCCATTCCAGGATATCAACATCTTTCCTCACGAGCACTCTTCGCAGTCACTGTCTCTACGGTGCCACTTCCCCAGGAATTAGCAGAAGAACCCTGGTGCACCCTCTACTACAGATTCCAGCTCAGGGACCTGTTAGTCAGCATCCAAGGTCTGTTCCCTCCAGGACCTTACTGCCTTTCCCTGAGTCCTCTCCTACACCTTCTGACACTTCCCCTCCACCCCATCGCCAAGTTTGCAAGCCTCACAATTTCCTCCTCCTAGGAAGTAACTGTAGGCTACTTGCCTCTGTAGCCCCAAACACACCTCTCTTGTCCCAAGGAATGACAGCAGCCTACTTCCCAGCAAACCCTCTCTGCTATCAGCTCCCTCACTTTATAGAAGCCACACCTGTTCCCAAACAAGTGAGCTTCCCCTAATTAGGGATTTCCTCTCAACCTTAATTCTCCCAACTTGTATTTTAACAGGTTAATTGGCCCATGTGGTCTCCATTAACCCCTTCAGGGCAAGTGTGGGCTTAACACCCCATTGCATTAGGGTTCAAAACTCTAGCTTGGATTGCTAGGTGCCCAATATCTGCAGCAAGTAGGCTTGTCAGCATTTCCTGATTTATCCAGAGTCATTGCCAGCAGACAGCTGAGTCCCTAGAAAGCAGAGATACTGTTATAACTACTTATTTGTGTAATACAATACTGATGCACGGGGCTTAGTATGAAGAGTACAACTTGGGGACAGGAGACAAAAGTCCAGGGTAACTTCAAGCCATTCTTCCACAATCCTGGGTCAAGTCCCAGCTTAAATAGGAGCAGCCTCAGATTTGCTCTAATATATATGGGCTGCTAATAGCCAGAGCCCATTCTGGCAGAGCTGGCCAGGTGCAGTGATACCTCAGACATGCTGCTTTCCCCGAGTCATGCCCTCTGCACTGGCAGCTGGGTGGGGGAGTAGTGCAGAAGGCAGTACAGTATCTTACCACCATGCCAGTATTTCCTAATGCTGGAGGAATTTGTAGTACAAATCTACCACAATGAAGGGCCAAAGGGCGGTGCTCAAAGGGCTAATCATGCATTTCTACTCTGCGTTTAGGACCTAATTCACCACTATGTTCTTCAATTTTACGGTGTAACTCCACCGATGATGTTTGAGTGGCATAAAGCTGGAATATCGGAGTGTTGAACCAGGTCCTGATAACATGTCAATCACAATGATATCTAGATGTGTTTGGTTTTGACCACTGAATGTTTATTGTAAGCCACCCTACCATTATTTGAATGCAGCTTTGTCAAATGGGAATGTAGCAGAACAAAGTTGTGTTGAGATCCAAGATGGTAATGGAAACTGATATACAAAAATTTTGTGTAGACACAACCATGTGGTGTAGACCTGTTTAGATGTGCTCAAATTTCTTCCAAAAGTATTATTATTTTTAAAATTGCAGCTATAACTTCAGATGGCAGGAATATTACTTACACACACACACACACACACACACACACACACACACACACACACAAATGTACAGCATATTTTAATTTTATTTTACAGAAAGCAAAATAATATCCTAGCTTGAGTATACCATAGTAGTTAGTTTTTTAATTAATTTCTTGTACTTGGAGTTGCATAGTTAGAGAATTTTCTAGTTTGTTTAGATTAAATAATTTTAATGCTGAACTCAGCATAAACCGAGAGTGCTATTAACCATGAGAATAAATATTTGGAAGCTGAGGTTTTTAAACTGCATTAATACCATTAGTCTACTTAATAATAGCTTTTTCATTGTAATTTAAAAGGCAGTTTATCTTGCAGTAAAAGTAATAAAATGTAACTGTGTATAATAAAAAAAGCTTTCTCTAAACCACTGATTTAATTATATTCTGAGCTTGTAGTGAACTAGTTTTGTAAGTTTATTTTTTCATTGTGCTTTTATTTTTTCTTAGCTGCATATATGTAGTATTTTAATAACATTCAGATTGCATTGCCAAGATATGTAGATTAACATTTGCAATGGACTGAATTTTAAATGTTAAAAATAGTTTATAAGCACTTAGAATTCCCAATTCTCTGCAGAAATAGGTTATGCAGAAGTAATACAGTTTTCATGTACAATTTGTGTGCTACATATAGATTTTCGCATATAGAGTGAATGTATTGCTGAAATACAGAGAACTCTGTGAACTGGTTCCCTCAATAAAGCTCCCAAACTTCAATTTCTGAGCTAATATGTTGAACAGTTAGCAGTGTGTGTGTGTGTGTGTATGCAGATCATGGGCATGTGCACACGCATACGCATATACTCCATAGAACACTCCTAATTTCCACCTAATCAATGTCATTCCTGTATAATAGTTGACTCCTACAGCTAATAAGATTGTATCTAGCACCTTCTTCAGTTCTCAATGCTGATTTTTCAGCCCATCATAGGGGAGGAGGAAACTCATTGTAAAGGCATTCCCACCCTCTGTTGTCATTCCTCAGATGAACAAGTGCATTACTTTAACTCTTTGCTTCTTGGCACAAGATTAAAAACAAACAGGAAAAAAAAATTAAAACTCAAGTCACCATGCAGAAAATAAATCCAAACATCTGCTGATATTAAAGTAATAGTCCTCATATAATATGTATGGCAATGATCAGAATATGACTTTTTCCACAACTTTGCAGAGTGCAGCACAAAGCGTACGCAGCACTTAAGTCTCACTTTAGCCCTCACATTGATGGTCAAAGATGTGATAAATTGTCTCTCAGATTTAGGGTCACCAGATGACAAGTGTGAAAAATCAGAACCGGGGGTGGAGAGTAATAAGAAACTATTTAAGACAAAGCTCCTAATATCAGGACTGTCCCTATGAAATCGGGACATCTGGTCACCCTACTCAGATTGCTATCAAAATAGGGTTTAAGTGGAATTTAAGTGGGGTTTTTTGGATTCTCTGTACAGGGCTGAATTTCCCCAAATACTGATCTCACATGTGAAGTTGCTCCCAATTTCCTCCTGAGTAAATGAAATCAATTTCAGGCCCATAGTGAATTCTGACACTATAGCTGTACTTGATCTTGCAGAATGTCTTTGACCAGGAGCCTTACCAATGGCTCTTAAGCAAAGTAGGTATAATGGAACAGGGAAAAGTCCTCTCATAGATCAGCAACCAGTTAAAAGACAGTAAACAAAGGGCAGGAATAAATGGACAATTATCACATAGCAGGGTCCCCAAAGGATCTGTACTGGGACCAGTGCAATTCAACATATTCATGAATGATCTAGAAAAATAAATAATCAGTGAGGCTGCAAAGTTTGCAGACGATAAAAATTACTCAGTTTTGGGCTAAATTAACCTGACTGTGAAGAGTTACAAAGGGATCTCACAAAACTAGGTGACCAGGGAACAAAATGGCAGATGAAATTCAATGTTGATAAATGCAAAGTAATGCACATTGGAAAATATGACCCAACTATAGCTGTTGCCACTCAAGAAAGACCTTGGAGTCATTGTGGATAATTCTCTGAAAATCAACATGCAGTAGCAGACAAAAGCTAACAATGTTAGGAACCATTAGAAAAGAGATAGATAATAATACAGAAAATACCATGATTCCACTATACAAATCTACAATACACACACACCTTGAATATTACTTGCAGTTCTAGTTAGAATTGAAAAAGTACAGAGAAGTGCATCAAAAAGTGTTTAGGGGTATGGAACAGCTTCCATATGACGAGAGATTAAAAAAGACTGTTCGGCTTAGAAAAGGAGACTACTAAGGGGGGGATATGATAGAGGTCTATAAAATCATGAATGACGTGGAGAAAAAAAATGTTGTTTATAGGGCTGTTGATAATCACAGTTAACTCATATGATTAACTCAAAAAAGTAATCACAATTAAAAAAATTAATCGCTATGAATCGCACAGTTATACAATACAATTGAAATGTATTAAATATTTTTGGACATTTTTCTACATTTTCAAGTATATTGATTTCTATTACAGCACAGAATACAAAGTGTACAGTGCTCACTTTATATTATTATTTTATTACAAATATTTGCACTGTAGAAATCATAAACAAATAAACAGTATTTTTCAAGTCACTTCATACAAGTACTATAGTGTAATCTCTTTATCGTGAAAGTGTAATTTACAAATGTAGATTATTTTTGTTACATTGCACTCAAAAACATAACAATGTAAAACTTTAGAGCCTACAAGTCCACTCAGTCCTTCTTCTTGTTCAACCAATTGCTAAAACAAACAAGTTTGTTTACATTTATGAAAGATACTGCTGCCTGTTTCTTATTTACAATGTCACCTGAAAGTGAGAAAAGGCATTCACATGGCACTTTTGTAGCCAGTGTTGCAAGGTATGTATGTCCCAGATATGCTAAACATTCATATGCCCCTTCCTGCTGCGGCCAACATTCCAGAGGACATGCTTCCATGCTGATGATGCTCATTAAAAAATAATGCATTAATTAAATTTGTGACTGAACTCCTTGGGGGAGAATTGTATATCTCCTGTTCTTTTTTACCCGCATTCTGCTATATATTTCATGTTATAGCAGTCTCGGTCGATGACCCAGCACATGTTTGTTTCAAGAACACTTTCACAGCAGATTTGACAAAATGCAAGGAAGGTACTAATGTGAGATTTCTAAAAACAGCTACAGCATTCGACCCAAGGTTTAAGAATCTGAAGTGCCATCCAAAATATGAGAGGGATGAGGTGTGGAGCATGCTTTCAAAAGTCTTAAAAGAGGAACACTCAGATGTGGAAACTACAGAACCTGAACCACCAAAAAAGAAAATCAACCTTCTGCTGATGGCATCGGACTCAAATTATGAAAATGAACATGTATCGGTCCATTCTGCTTTGGATTGTTATCAAACAGAACTCATTATCAACTCATTATCAACATGGATGCATATCCTTTGGAATGGTGGTTAAAGCATGAAGGGACATATGAATCTTTAAAACATCTGGCACATAAATGTCTTGCGACACCAGCTACAACAGAACCATGCAAACGTCTGTCCTCACTTTCAGGTGACATTGTAAACAAGAAGTGGGCAGCCTTGTCTCCTGCAAATTGTAACCAAACTTGTTGGTCTGAGTGATTGGCTGAAGTAGGACTGAGTAGACTTGTAGGCTGTAAAGTTATACATTGTTTTATTTTTGAATGTATTTTTTTGTACATAATTCTACATTTGTAAGTTCAACTTTCATAATAAAAAGATTGCACTACAATACTTGTATTAGGTGAATTGAAAATATTATTTCTATTGTTTTTTACAGTGCAAATATTTGTAATAAAAAATAAATATAAAGTGAGCACTGTACACTTTGTATTCTGTGTTGTATTTGAAATCAATATATTTGAAAATGTAGAAAATATCCAAAAATATTAAAATAAATGTTATTTTATTATTGTTTAACAGTGCGATTAATCAATATTATTTTTGTAATCGCTTGATAGCCCTAGTTATTTACTCCTTCACTTAAAATAAGAACCAGGAGTCACACAATGAAATTAATAGGCAGCAAGTTTAAAACAACAAAGATAAGGAAATATTTCTTCAGACAATGCACAGTCAATCTGTGGAACTCATTGCCAGCGAATGTTGTGAAGGCTAAAACTATAAGTAGGATCAAAATAGAGTTAGATAAGTTCATGGAGGGTAGATCTATCAATGGCTAATAGCCACGATTGTCAGGGATGCAACCCCCCACTCTGAGTGTCACCAAATCTCTGTCTGCCAGAACCTGGGACTGCATGACAGAGTATGGAGAACTTGATAAATTTCCCTGTTCATTCTCTCTGAAACATCTGGCACAGGCCACTGTTACAAGACAGGACACTGGGATAGATGGACCATTAGTCTGACCCCATATGGCCATTCTTATGTTCTTAATGAATTAGGTACGCAGTACTTGTTTTCAGTGGGTGAATTAGTCCATTTCACCTCACTAGATGCCAAATTGAAAATACCATGTTTTCATGCTCGCAGGTACTGTGTTAGGTACACTCATGAGGTCTCCCATTTCACCATTAATCCAATAGATTCATGGGTATTAAAAGTCACCATATTAAAAATAATGTAAAATATATATACATACTTATAGATTTCATTAAAACATGTAGCATGGTGATGAAGTTTCTGAAATGTGTACAATGAAATTCTTCAGAAATGGCAAGGCTGTAAATTGGATTAAAAATGAAAGTGTATATGCCATTTTAAATAGTTAAATCTTACCTTTTAATCAAATAAGTCATTCTCTTGATATTTAAAAAGACTGGGCAACACCACAAAATGTCTAAATGATAAAATGCTGGCTCCTGTTGGAAAAAATGGAGAAAATTAAATTTCCGTTGGAAAGGCTGTGCTAATACTTCATATTGCTTATTTCCCCAGTGAAAGATTATAGCAAACTATATAGTACTAACCAAATGTTTACAACAGATAAGTCTCAACTATTCACAGATTAAACGTGACTGCAAACAGAAGGCATTTGGCTCAACTCTAGTGTAAAGAAAGCTGAGTTGGGAGCACATGAGTGATTGGAATGAAATATGAATTATGTCAAGGGTGGCCAACACATTTTTTATTGTCAATATAGCAGCCTATGTTTTAAGCCCCACAATATTGGAATATTTATGTTTTTGTAGTGTGTACCTTTATTGTATTGTTCAAAGGTGCGATAATAAAGATTTTCTTCTAAGTGGCTATAATAGTTTCAGGAAGTTGCAATCCAAGGAATTACAGTCATTCCTTTTCAGGTATTGTGTTTAAAAGCCAAGAACACTGACAAGCTTTTCACATCTACCACTATTCCATGACACTAGGGCCAGCTCTCAGCACCAGCCTAGGAAGCACATTGTAAGGGTTGGCATTCAGGCCAATCTTGGGGTGGCAAATTTGCTTTGGCGGCGCTCCGGCGGTTTTTTGGTTTTGGGTTGTTGTTTTTTGCTTCGGCAGTGCTCCAGCCATTTTTTTTATTTATTTTTTTTGCCTGGGGCAGCAAAAAAGCTAAAGCCGGCCCTGCATGACACTTACCTGTTCTACTTTATCAGCAAAAGGTCCTTCTTTTACAAGATGAGCAGTACAATATTGACCCCAGTCTAATTTTTTTTAAGCTGAACTACTTAGTGTAATACTACAACACACATATAGGCTGTCAAGTTTGATTCCCCACTCTAGCACTTCAAGTGCAGAAGGTGGGGGCCTGCAAGGATTCTAAAAATTAATACTAGCCACTCCAGGCTGGTATTAAACTCCCAAGGTTACAGCTTCTCTCTGAGCTTTGATGGGTAGATGCTGTCACCACCCAAATGCAAAACCCCCTGGAACCCAGGAAGGCATACTTGGGAATTCATTTCTGTGGGGTACCCTCAAGCCCTTTCACCCTCCTCCAGGAAAGAGCTGAGAAAGGAAAACAAAGAAATCAGCCGTTGCTACCAACTAACTAAAAACATGTGCACAAACCTCTTAAGACACAAAAATCCAAATCCTGTTCTTTAAAAAGGTAAATTTTATTAAAAACAAACAGAAGGAAAATAATCTGAAAATTCAGTCTATTGCTAGATTTTTAAAAGAGCAATTCCAAAATTAAGTACCCAAAATAGTTTTCTGGGGATTCAGCTTAAAGGTTACAAGCAACAAAAGCATCTGGGGTTAGCACAGAGGAACCCACAAGCCATAAGAAATAAACAAAATAAACCTAATTGCGTCTTTCTACACATTTTCTGATCTACTTACATATCTGGGTTCCAAATAAGCAATTCTAGGTATGATTCTGATGATTTTCATTCCTGGTCTTCAGCTTTTCACAGCCTTCGCCTCTTCTCTGGAGAGCAACAACAGATAAAAAGGGAAAGGTTTTTTTTCCAATTTTAAAAAGTTCTAGCCTTCCCATTGGCTCTTTCAGTCAGGTGCCCACTCCCTTCCCTTACCTGTGGATTCTTTTAACCCTTTACAGGAAAAGCAAGTAGAGAACAGCTACTAACAGGGATTGTATAGTTAACTGGAAGGCTGAGTGTCCATAAAAGGGAGCTACCTCTCCCCCCTTCATTTCTCACATAGGCTCTCAGAGCAGGTTTGAATGCCATGGGCCTCTATGTTTCTCTATGCGGCAGGGCTCACTTGCTTTTGCCTCTGCTTAAGTCCGCAAACTGCTCAGAGACCTTTCTTACTAGTCAAACATCTGGTGCAGCTTATGTACAATATTAGTTTCCTCCACCCTTATAGACTATATAGCCTCACCCCTAAAGTCCTAGGGAGCCCTCAGTTTCTGAGGCAAGTTTCTCTCCCTCTCCTTCTTTCTCATTCCTTCCATCCCACTTCCTTCTGGTGCTTTTTGTATCATCTGCCTAATGGCCTAATTAGCCTCTTAGGCCTGGTCTACACTAACAAGTTAGGTTGAAGGAAGCTGCCTTAAATCGACCTGTTAATGTATGTGTCTACACTACTGGGTCCTTTACGTTGACCTAAGTCACCTCTACTGTCGACTTCTGTAATCCACCTCTGTGAGAGGCGTAGCACTTAATTCAATTTTCGTAGGTTGACTGAGAGGTAGTGTAGATGCAGCATTGTGTAATTTGACTTAATTGTCCTCCAGGTGGCATCCCACAATGCTCGTCTGTGACCGCTCTAGAGATCATTCTCAACTCTGCTACACTGCAGCCAGGTACACAGGAAACAGCCCCTTCCCTGCTAAAGCCCTCGGAATTTTTGATTTCCCATTTCCTGATTGATCAGCATTGGGAGCATGCCAGATTGAGCACAGCTGATCCGGAAGACTACACCCCCATGCGCTCCAGCCTGGTCTGCACAGGAAGTGGTGGATCTCATCGCTGTGTGGAGAGGAGAGTCTGTGCAGGCAGAGCTCCGATCCAGCAGAAGAAACACTGACATCTATGCAAAGATCATCGGCAGCTCCCCGTCCCGCCCCAGCTCATCTCCGCTCACCTCTGCCTCCTTCCCTGAGCACGCCGCCGTGTCCTGCTTCTCCCAACCAGAGCACTTGAGCCGCGAAACAGCTGTTTCACACGGCAACCCTGGGTGGGAGGGAGGAGGAGGGGGAAAGTGGCGTGCTCTGGGGAGGAGGCGGGGCCAGGGCGGGGATTTGGGGAGGGGTCCAATAGGGGCAGGGAGGGGCAGAGTTGGGGCGGGGACTTTGGGCAGAGGTGGAGTCGGGGCAGGGGCGGGGCAGAGGGCGGGCGAGCACCCCCCCACCCCAAATTCCATATCGCCAAACCACGCGGCCACTAATGTGCCTTTACTGTGCTTGGCTTGGGTGGACAAGTAGTTTAAAGTGGCTGATAGGGGACTGGGGCCCCACATGAGAGATTCTGCAATTTGGGAGTGAAAACAGTCCACCACTCGCTCTGTTCATAAACAGCTTCTTATGGTGCTATGGGGAAGGGTCATTGTTCGACTAGCTACCTCTGCTCCCGACATTAGCCTCCCATAAACTTCATTAAAGTGTGGTCACCCATGACCTGGAGGGGCCTATTCACCATGGCTGGAGCAACAAAATGGCACAGGGAAAGGTTACAGATTCTGCTTATGTTATGGCTTGCACCTAGTGTAATACGGGTTTTTTTATTTAAAGAAAATGGCCTTGCTATGGAAACATTTTATTAATGTACAATGGCTCCTTTATTTTTTCCCATGACTAACAGCTGGAAATGTGTCCTTTGGCCGGTCATCAACACCTGAAAGCAGACTTTCACTGATTAGAAGGAGGAGAAAGAGAATGCGGCAGGACATGTTCACTGAGATACTGAATGCCTCTGGTACAGTTGACACAGAGCTGAAAGAGTGGAGGATTTCACTCTCCAAGACATTAGACATGGACATGGAGAGCGGGAAAGCTTCCAATGAGCAAGAGTGTGTGGTGCAGGATAAAATGCTTTGGATTATGAGGGACCAAGCAGACATGTTGAGGTGTCTGGTTGAACTGCAGGAACGGAAGCAGGAGGGTAGAGTTTCTCTGCAGACGTGGTGGACAGCCAGCCAGCATTGCCTGGTGCAGAATCACCCTCTCCCAAGCGTTCCCTGAGGTGAGGGCAAAAAGTCCATTATCCTTTTCACTTAACTCAGTGGGAGGGTACAAGGAACAGAAGGCTCCCATTCACAGACCTTTGATGGTCTGGAATGCGGTATTATGTTACACAGCTGAAAATGTTTCTCCTAATTGAACTGTATAACCCCTTTTCCCCAAGGTTACTTTTTTTTCTGTTCTCCCTCTTTACTTATGTTTGTTAAATAAAGTAAATGGATTCGAGAAATAAATGTACTTTATTCAGTAGACGTAGTGGGCTTGGGTGGGGGTTCGCTTTACAGGGACAGTGATAGGAGGCAGCTGAAGGTTTGGGAAAGCACAATGCAGACAAGCAGCTCACATTACTGTAACTCATTATTGAAATGACTTTTCAAAGCCTTGCAGATATGCAGCACCCCTTGCTGTGCTCTTCCTATTGCCCTGGTGTCTGGCTGCTCAAAAATGGCTGCCATGCGATCCGTCTCAGCTGCCCACCCCTGCGGAAAATTTTCCCACTTTCTTCACAGATATTATGGAGCACACAGCAGGCAGCTATAACCAGGGGGATATTCTTTTCACTAAGGTCCAACCTTGTTAGTAAACTTCTCTAGCACCCTTTCAAATGACCAAAGGCACATTCAACCACCGCTCTACACGTGCTGAGCCTATAGTTGAACCATTCCTTACTGCTGTCCAGATGGCCGGTGGCTGGCTTCATGAGCCATGGGAGCAAGGGGTAGGCTGGGTCCCCCAGGATAACTATAGGCATCTCAATGTCATCAATGTTCATTATGTGGTCTAGAAAGAAAGTCCCAGATTGCAGCTTTTTGAACAGACCCAAGGTCCTAAAGATGCACGCATCATGAACCTTTCCCAACCATCCTACGCTGATGTTGGTGAAACGCCCCCTGTAATCCACCAGTGCTTGCAACACCATTGAAAAGTATCCCTTTCGGTTTATGTACTCTTTGGCAAGGTGGTCTGGTACCAAGATGGGGATATGCGTGCCATCTATTGCCCCACCGCAATTAGGAAACCTCCCAACTGACTTGGCTTGAAACTATTGTCAGCTTTGTGAAATTGGTCCTTTTAAATCACTAAGTGATTTATATCTGTATATTACTGCTTTGGACTTTATTCTGTCTATATTTTATAAATGGGACCAAGTCATGATTACTTGTACCTATGCTACCATTAATTTTTACTAGTTCGCCGATCAGTTCCTCTTTATCTGTGAGCTTAATATAGAATTTCCCCATGTCAGTTGTGACACTTGTTGAATTAAGAAATGTCAAGTATAATATTTAGAAATTCCAAGGATGTTTTAGTACTGGCAGCATGAGACCACCAGCATTTTCCCAGTTATATTTCCAAGGAAAGTGTGTGTTTTTACCCTAGCAAGTCCTAAAGACAGAAAAATTAGGACTCACTCCTTGTAGATTGCTTCCTGGTTTCAGCCCCACTGAGTGTCCAAAAATTGATGTGTGGCTTAACTCATTCATATACATCCTTCTCCTCCTTCTTTCTCCAAGTATCTTACTTCTTACCTGTCTCTGCTCTCTTCCAAGTGGCCCTATTAGCACAAGGACAGGACTTTACATGGTAGCACACTGGAATGTAATGTATTATATCCATAGTGCATCCCAGTCCATTAAACACTCATTAAATTCAATCTGATATTTTGTATCCTGAGTATAGAGAAATAATGCACTCACTCGGTTATCTGCATTTGCCAATTCTTTAATACTCCAAAAGCCACAAAATGTCCTGATCCCCTGTTTCAATCCTTGTTGAGTGGGATCTGTACGTATAGATATGCCAATGTAGCTTTGCTACAGGAGGTTAATTTTGTGCACATTGCCGGAAAATGAGCTTTTTAAAAAAAATATGATTATTTTAATTTAACATAAATTGGGCACTAGTCTTTTTTGGAATATATTTCCTGTGATTATGTTGCACTCAGCTGCAGTACCTTATTTTGAAATTTACTTTGTATTTTATTCTGTTCTTACAAACCAATCTGTTATAGACCCTTGCTTTGTACATTTGAGATCTAGTAAAGAAATCTGATTATGATATGATAGAAACAGAGTTTTGACCTCCAGCTGAATGTATTGTGCTTATCTTTACACTTTTTCCTGAGTGTGACACATGTTTCCAAAAATGGTTGTCTTTACAAGATTCATAATACTGTACCCCTTTGCCTTGTGTTTACAGGCATTGCTTCTATATTCATTGTATATGACTCTGGTTTCTGCTGTTTGCTTACTCTTGTATTCTGTTTGGGTCTTAATATCTGTTTTTAATTAGATACATGTCGGTTCTTTCATTGCTTGCTAACATTTTCCATTTGGGAAATTCACATTTCACTAATCCTGCAAATATCTACTGTTCTTAGCCATCCAATACAGGAATACCATAATCATCATCTAATTCAATTCTTGTATCTTAAATTGATTTTGGAAATGGTTCTGCTTGTCATCCACTTTTTCCTAAGTAGGAGTTTGGAAGATCTGCATCTTCACTTCTCTGAATGGCATCTGATTGGTTTCCTGATACAATGAATGTTAAGTCCCAAAGAATTCAACTTTGGATATCTGCACTTGAGTACAAGATAGCAGAGACATCAGTGAGTATATTTTGAAATACACTATTTAATGCCTTTGGGCAAAGAATCCATGAGTAGCAATTATATGAGATGCTTTAGACACTTTCATCTCTTATCCAATAAGATCTTTGGTCTTTTTGGTCAAATAGGCTTTTGGCTCATCTATTTTATGTTGCTGCTCCTTAGGAGAGGAAGGAAAGAGTTCTAGAAACACATTTTGTTACCTATTAAAACAGTAAAATGTGCAGTAAACATGGCTTTGATGCATATGGAATGACAATAACAGCAGCTGTCGAAATAAATGCTTGAAAACATTTTGGAAGTATATGCAATCTGAAAGAACTGACTTTCTAAAGGGCAAGGGGATTGAACTTCAGCCTGCTTTTAAAAGAAGAGAAGGACCTTTATCAGATAAGGATACGTTATAATATTTACAACAAATAATAGGACTTATTTTTACCCTACTTTCAGTGGTCTCTATGGGTGAAATTCACCTTAGTGTATAGAGGCCAAGACTTATATTCTAAGGTCCTTATTTTGATCTGGTTATCAGTTATACCACAAATACTTTGGTTTCTATTGTCCAGTATTTAACTGTTAAAATAACATGGGTTATCTTTATTATATAGGTGTAACATAATGGACACTCATTTCTTGATACCAAAATGTGCCTTTCCCAAGTAGTATTCTGGAATAATTTTGTCTAGCTGTTTGCAGACCCCTCCATTGGAATGCAGTATTGTCAACTCCAAGCATTCAAAAATCATGAGATTTTTTTAAAGTGTGTGGGGGGCCTTATTAGTTGAATTTTGAGCCTTCAGGATACTCTGGGATCACATTTTCAAGCTTTTCCTCTACAACCATGAAGGCTAGAAACTTACTGAAAAAAAGAAAGCCGAGATTCTCACCTAATCACATGCCTCCAGGCACCAGAGTTTTAACATATGCACTAAAAATCACAACAGATGGAAACAATGGGAACAACTTTCTCTAGTTCTCTGACAGGTTCCTTTCTAACCTGAGCAATTCATGTGGTTCCATTGCTCTATTTTTGCCAAAGATGATATTTACTTTTGAAACCACATAATTAAAGGTGAAACAGACAGGAGTGGCGGCAAGATATGGATTTTTATTTTCCTGTTCCCATCAAATAGCATGGGTCAGTATCCATTTACTCCAGTGGATACAGTGACACCCATCACTTGCCACAAAACAAGGAGTCATTTGTTCTGTCTTCTCTGCAATCACCTGGGTAGCTCCACTCACCCCCTGGCCTCTAATTAGTTAGGCTGAAATAAATTCAAAAGATAAGTTCCTAAAACATTTATTTGTGAATAATAAATGTGCTTAAAGAAGCTTAATTTATTACTTTTTTTGCTGGGAATAGATCACAACCAACTTTATGAAGGGTTTTAAAAGTGACACTGGTCCAGGAGTGAAGGTTATCAGTCCTATACCTCAGACCAGTGTAATTTGGGGAGCGAACTTCCACATTTTGCATGATTTTTTCCCCCACAGAAAGTTAGTTTTATTAACGAGAGAATGAACAAACATAAGAAAAAGAAAGATTAGTATCTGAAAACTGTTCATGGGTCTGGAATGCAAGAGCTGGTGTTTCCCGCCAAGTTTGGGTTCAAGTCTCATCTCCCCAAAAGTTCAGAGTCTTTCATAGCTGATGTTAAGATGGAGGAAGAAACTACTGATGCTGCTAATGATTACTTCATTTTTTAATGGCCTGGTAAAGAACAACTGCAGTCATGGTCAAAGATTGATTTATTTCTAAATGCATATTTACGTAGAAAGGAGGAACCTTACATAAGGATTTTACCTCTTTTATACAGTATATCTAAAAATTTGAGAACAGAGGGGATCTTTTCACTAATTACAATAAAGCCAAGGATTTTTTTAAAAAAATTAATAGCATAAAATACCTTAGACAGAAGATGGTCTATCTTTTTGAGATTGTCCCTAGAAGTAAGATAGTTTCCTGTTCAACAAGATTTATTCAGATTACTCTTAGGACAACAAAAATTAAAACATACAAAGTTTAAAGTGAATCCCAATCATTATTGTATATACTTACTTCTTGCACTTACTTGTGTGCATTTACAGTTAAGAAGCTTGTATTATACTTGAACATTTTATGGAACTCTCAGAAAGAATTGTACTGTTATTGCTAATCATTTTTGTTTTCCCCTGCCATTTGTTGGGAGTTATAGAATATTAGTCCTTGGATCATTAATGATAATTGCCTGTCTGCTCCAAAGTTATAAAGCAATTTTAAAATTTGATTTTTTTTGTTTGCCTCAGCTGTAATACTAATGGACATTAATTTAAGAATTTAACATTCACAAATTTCATTCTCACTTTGTATATTGAGACTGATGAAGAGGTTTAGTAATTTGTTTGGTATGAGATTAACCTATGTAGATTCATTCAGCTTAATTCCCAATGCCTGGATCATCTGTTTTAAATATTTAGTTTATCAATTATAGTATGTTAAATATAGCTGGCATAATTACACAAGATTATTGGTTATAATATACTTAAAATACAAAACCCTTCACATCTGTAAGTTTCAAATTACCCACATTACTTTTTAAAATATAATAATATTTTGTGGCTGTAGGAGATTAAGACTACACAGAAATGCAGTTTAAGTATTTAAAGATAGAATTTCTCTATCATCAAAAAGAAGGGACATGAAAACTTGCCCTTAAGTAATTGGAATAACAGAGACTTGGTGGGATAACTCACACGATTGGAGTACTGTCATGGATGGATATAAACTGTTCAGGAAGGATAGGCAGGGCAGAAAAGGTGGGGGAGTTGCGTTGTATGTAAGAGAGCAGTATGACTGCTCAGAGCTTCAGTATGAAACTGCAGAAAAACCTGAGAGTCTCTGGATTAAATTGAGAAGTGTGAGCAACAAGGGTAATGTCGTGGTGGGAGTCTGCTACAGACCACCAAACCAGGGGGATGAGGTGGACGAGGCTTTCTTCCAGCAACTAACAGAAGTTACTAGATCACAGGCCCTGGTTCTCATGGGTGACTTTAATCACCCCGACATCTGCTGGGAGAGCAATACAGCGGTCCACAGACAATCCAGGAAGTTTTTGGAAAGTGTAGGGGACAATTTCCTGGTGCAAGTGCTGGAGGAACACACTAGGGGAAAAGCTCTTCTTGACCTGCTGCTCACAAACAGGGAAGAAATAGTAGAGGAAGCAATAGTGGATGGGAACCTGGGAGGCAGTGACCATGAGATGGTCGAGTTCAGGATCCTGACACAAGGAAGAAAGGAGAACAGTAGAATACAGAGCCTGGACTTCAGAAAAGCAGACTTTGACTCCCTCAGGGAACTGATGGGCAAGGTCCCCTGGGAGAATAACATGAGGGGGAAAGGAGTCGAGGAAAGCTGGCTGTATTTTAAAGAAACCTTATTGAGGTTGCAGGAACAAACCATCCCGATGTGTAGAAAGAAAAGTAAATATGGCAGGCGACCAGCTTGGCTTAACAGTGAAATCCTTGCTCGTCTTAAACACAAAAAAGCAGCTTACAAGAAGTGGAAGATTGGACAAATGACCAGGGAGGAGTATACAAATATTGTTCAGGCATGCAGGAGTGAAATTAGGAAGGCCAAATCACACTTGGAGTTGCAGCTAGCTGGAGATGTTAGGTGTAACAAGAAGGGTTTCTTCAGGTATGTTAGCAACAAGAAGAAAGTCAAGGAACGTGTGGGCCCCTTGCTGAATGAGGGAGGGAACCTTGTGACAGAGGATGTGGAGAAAGCTAGTGTACTCAATGCTTTTTTTGCCTCTGTCTTCACAGACAAGGGCAGCTCCCAGATGGCTGCACTCCGCAGCACGGTATGTGGAGGAGGTGACCAGCCCTCTGTGGAGAAAGAAGTAGTTCGGGACTATTTAGAAAAGCTGGACGAACACAAGTCCATGGGGCCGGATGCACTGCATCCGAGGGTGCTAAAGGAGTTGGCCGATGTGATTGCAGAGCCATTGGCCATTATCTTTGACAAATCATGGCAATCGGGGGAGGTCCCGGATGACTGGAAAAAAGCGAATGTAGTGCCCATCTTTAAAAAAGGGAAGAAGGAAGATCCGGGGAACTACAGGCCAGTCAGTCTCACCTCAATCCCTGGAAAAATCATGGAACAGGTCCTCAAGGAATCAATTTTGAACCACTTAAAGGAGGGGAAAGTGATCAGAAACAGTCAGCATGGATTCACCAAGGGCAAGTCATGCCTGACTAACCTAATTGCCTTCTATGATGAGATAACTGGCTCTGTGGATGAGGGGAAAGCAGTGGATGTGCTATTTCTTGACTTTAGCAAAGCTTTTGATACAGTCTCGCACAGCGTTCTTGCCAGCAAGTTAAAGAAGTATGGGCTGGATGAATGGACGGTAAGGTGGATAGAAAACTGGCTGGATGGTCGTGCTCAACGGGTAGTGATCAATGGCTCCATGTCTAGTTGGCAGCCGGTATCAAGTGGAGTGCCCCAAGGGTCGGTGCTGGGGCTGGTTTTGTTCAATATCTTCATCAACGACCTGGAGGATGGTGTGGACTGCACCCTTAGCAAGTTTGCAGATGACACTAAACTGGGAGGAGTGGTTGATACGCTGGAGGGTAGGGATAGGATACAGAGGGACCTAGACAAATTAGAGGATTGGGCCAAAAGAAATCTGATGAGGTTCAACAAGGACAAGTGCAGAGTCCTGCACTTAGGACGGAAGAATCCCATGCACTGCTACAGACTAGGGACCGAATGGCTGGGCAGCAGTTCTGCAGAAAAGGACCTAGGGGTTACAGTGGACGAAAAGCTGAATATGAGTCAACAGTGTGCCCTTGTTGCCAAGAAGGCTAATGGCATTTTGGGCTGTATAAGTAGGGGCATTTCCAGCAGATCGAGGGACGTGATTATTCCCCTCTATTCGGCACTGGTGAGGCCTCATTTGGAGTACTGTGTCCAGTTTTGGGCCCCACACTACAAGAAGGATGTGGATAAATTGGAAAGAGTCCAACGGAGGGCAACAAAAATGATTAGGGGGCTGGAGCACATGACTTATGAGGAGAGGCTGAGGGAACTGAGATTGTTTAGCCTGCAGAAGAGAAGAGTGAGGGGGGATTTGATAGCTGCTTTCAACTACCTAAAAGGGGGTTCCAAAGAGGATGGATCTAGACTGTTCTCAGTGGTAGAAGATGACAGAACAAGGAGTAATGGTCTCAAGTTGCAGAGGGGGAGGTTTAGGTTGGATATTAGGAAAAACTTTTTCACTAGTAGGGTGGTGAAGCACTGGAATGGGTTACCTAGGGAGGTGGTGGAGTCTCCTTCCTTGGAGGTTTTTAAGGTCAGGCTTGACAAAGCCCTGGCTGGGATGATCTAGTTGGGGTTGGTCCTGCTTTGAGCAGGGGGTTGGACTAGATGACCTCCTGAGGTCCCTTCCAACCCTGAGATTCTATGATTCTATGATAGGCAGATACTATGTAAAATCAACACAGCAAATGAAAATATATCAGATTATATAGACCAGCACAAATAGCTTTCTAATATTAACATTCTCTGATTGGATATACCATCTGTATAAAGAAGCTATCTCACCCCTCTGCCAAGCAGTAGCAAATGTTGAGCTCAGAGATTGGTTTCCTGTTGAAGGAGAAATCAGTTACATAAAGTATCTTTATGCTCTTAATGTAATTAATATACACTATATTCACCTGCCATGAACAGAAGTGGTCACAAATGGTGCACAAACAGCTCCCTCTTTCAGAAATCTCAACCCAAGCATATTGCCAAATCCCAAGGAGTAACTCTGGCCATAGAAGCGACAAAGGGTCCTGTGGCACCTTATAGACTAACAGAGGTATTGAAGCATAAGCTTTCGTGGGTCAATACCCACTTCTTTGGATGCAAGCCATAGAATTGACTCTAGTTAGATTAAGTTATAACAACTTCCACAAGAAACTGCATCACAAAATTAACAATTGTATTTCTTCAAAGACTAAACAGACCTCAGACGCCAAGAAAAAAAACTTGCAAAAATGTGTGACAGCACCATTTTGTGACTACTGATATGGCATAACAATATAATGAAATTGAGAAAGTTAAAGGTTATATTCCTGTGGGTCACAAAGGGTAGAAGATATATTACATCTTGTACTTTATGTCTTCTACAGAGTTTCTGTGGTGTTTAGCTAAGGGATGTGTTCCACTTGTATATTCCTTTGACATCTATTGGAGTCATATGCAAAAAGCACACCCCAGGATCAGATTGTTACTATATGACTCATGGCTAACAAGAAAATGCTTTTACTAACAGACAAGATTTAAGCTCATCCTGCATGAGTGGACCTCACTCTGTCTTCTAGAGACTTATTGATGTCAGTTGCTAATTCTTCAGTCCTCCCAAATGAAGGTTACATATCTTAAAAGATCCACCACTTAAAGCTTAAAAGTTAGCCAATATCTCCAGGAGAGATTGTTTGCACTCCGTTATAACAAAAAAAGTATTTCCTTTCCACAACATGGCTTTTTTTTAATGCCTTGAGACAATACTGAGAATGGCTAGGATGGAAGGATTTTGTGCAGGTGAATACATAACTTTAATAAACTCAGGAGAGTTTTGGCAGAGAAGAAGTTGCACAGTAGATTTTTCTGATTCACCTGCAGTACCAAAAAAAAAATACATCTTTAATTTCTCTCAAACTGAATCCAAAAATTCTGAAAAAATTTGGCAAAATGAAAAGGTGATTGTTTCAACAAGATGCCGTTATAGAAACTGATACCGTTCCACAACATGCTTCAATATTCCTAAAGAGTGAATTAATGAAAATAAACATTTTGATAATGTTTTCAATAAAAATTTCAAGACTTTTCCAAAGAAATTAAAAAATGAGTGAATTCTGAAACAATTACAACTATTTTTTTTGGCAAAGCTAGTGTTTCCAGTTTTCATCTCTCCTTACTAATGATTAAGAAGCTCATGTTGGATTGCAAGGAATGTAAACCTCAGATACAATAATGACACACGCTAATCAAATATTCATGAAAGAATGTTATGTGAATCTTTATGCATCTTCATTTCAGTGACTATGGGTTCCATTAATGGGATATTTTGCATAAGGACACAGTCAGAACATATGGTAGGTTGATGAGAATGTGAGCATTAACCACATGTGTTGAGTTGTATATTTGAGAATAAGGCCCATGTCAGTTTCTCTGTACAAAGAGAGTAGTAAGGCTAGATAGAGATAAGTATAGGTGGACTGGGGAAGTGAACTCTAACCTCCCAACTACAGTCTATACATAGATTTGCTATTCAGCCTTTCCCACATCACCACAACTTCTTCTCCATAGTTGAAGGAGTGGCTACAGTCCCTCCACATCAAGGACTTGGTGTGTTGGGACCACCAACTGTATCTGCATAAACGTAGGTCACACAACCCTTCACCCGAGCACTCTCCCAGATCATCCATATTGCAGCCATTCATGGTGTCCCATATGACTTCAGTGCAAAGACCTCTGCAACAGCATGCATCACATCCACAGGATACCTGTAGGATCACAGACTCTCCCCCTTTGGCCTTTCCACATAGACCTAATGGAAGATTCAGTTTGTGCAGAAGACCTTCCACTGGCTCTGAGTTTGAAGTAAAAACCCCCCTTTTTTTTAATAAACCACCTTCTTCCTATCTGACCCAAACAAAGCTCTTTTCAATATTGAATGAAAGGGTAATTTAGTCCATCTCCTCTCTTTCAGAGTTATTAATGATGGCTAAAAGCCTCAGATGTTTTAATTAGGGTGTCTTTTTTAAAATAAGCCCCATCCACTTAATGCTTTTCATCTTTGGCATCAATATTTCAAATATGTCAATTACCAATCACTTCATATCTGTATTAATTAAAGGGCTACAAGGAAATAGATTGTTATAGCCTCCTAAAAGTGCAAAGACCAGAGACAAACCATAAGATTCAATGAGCTGTCTCCACATTTGTGATATACTTTCCTCACATATAGGTCCTAAATGGTGCAAGCATCTCAGGGATGTAAGCATAAAGCTCAATAGAAAACCACCTAAGCTAGGTGATTTAGTAAATGTCAGCTTTTTAATAGAAAAGGGAATATCCTCACCCACGGTGGCCATGTACAGCATATTGCTACCTACTTGCAAGAGGATGCTTAACATGATATTCTGTAGAAAAACATCAACATTTTCATGTGAGAAATCTATCATTCTAACGAACTCTGTATATCTGTGCATAGGATGCAAAGGCTGATAGATGCCTTTCTGGGGCATGACTTTTCAGCTTTAATTTTGAATAGCTATACCAATGTATGTCTTCTTTAAACTGTATGCTACCCATTATAAATAAAAATGGATATAGATGAATTGTTCAACTTAACGTTTAGCTGCAAGACTCAACAGTACTGTTTCAGTTAATAATGATTATTTGTTAGAATAATGATGGTTATTTATTTCCAATATTCATTCCATTCTGAAAATTTTCCATTTAATGCTCACATTTCTGCCAACCAACATTTTAGAAAGGGAACCTATGAAATCAGTGGAATTACTCACATGGATAACATTGCTCATTTGGAAAATCAGGGCCTAAAGTTGCATCTAAAATGTAATTAATTACTGAACTTCATCAGCATATCATTAAATGGATGGATGAAGACTTTATGATCTGATTCGCCATTTTGTTACTACAATTTTCCTTTTTGTTTACCATAAGAACATAAGAAAATAAGAACAGCCATACTGGGTCAGACCAAAGGTCTATCTAGCCCAGTATCCTGTCTTCCAACAGTGGCCAATGCCAGGTGCCCCAGAGGGAATGGAAAGAACAGGTAATCATCAAGTGATCCATTCCCAGCTTCTGGCAAACAGAGGTTAGGGACACCATCCCTGTCCATCCTGCCTAATAGCCATTGATGGACCTATCCTGCATGAATTTATCTAGTTCTTTTTTGAACCCTGTTATAATCTTGGCCTTCACAACATCATCTGGCAAAGAGTTCCACAGGTTGACTGTGCGATGTGTGAAAAAATACTTCCTTTTGCTTATTTTAAACCTGCTGCCTATTAATTTCCTTTGGTGACCCCTAGTTCTTGTGTTATGAGAAAGAGTATATAACACTTCCTTATATACTTTCTCCGCACCAGTCATGAGTTTATAAACCTCTATCATATCACCCCTTAGTCGTCTCTTTTCAAAGCTGAAACGTTCCAGTCTTATTAATCTCTCCTCATACAGAAGCCATTCCATACCCCTAATCATTATGTTGCCCTTTTCTGAATCTTTTCCAATTCAAATTGTTTGATTTAAACTCTTCCAGCAGATAGAATAAGCCAACAGTATTTTTAGTTATACAAGTTCATAATGCACTCTAGATCAATCTGATGTTTTCTTTAAATAAAGAGTTATTTGCGTTAGAAAAATACAGCAAATGAACGATCGTCTCATCAGATTTTTTAAAAATGAATTTAATTGCAGACTATGAATATGTACATTGTAGGTACTATGACAAATGAAATCTGTTGCAATGACCTTGCTTATTTAATAAAATATTGCTGCTCAAATCAGGTTTCACTTACAGCATTTTTTAAGTCAGTAGTAACTCCTCTGACATCAATTGAATTATACCAGAGAAACACTAGTCACAATAAAAATAGAAAAAAGGTTAAAGGCAGAAGAGATCTATTAGGACATTGTAGTAAATGAGGCCCTAAAATTACCGAGACAGAGAAATACTGCATGCTGCGTCCATGCCAGCAAACCCCGGGGCCGTATGCTGCCATGCTATGCAAGGCAATGATACCAGAGTACCTGCAGCTTGCATGGCGTGGGAAAGTATCCTACCATGGAGGAGACAATAAGGCCGCTCTCCCCGTGAACGTGATAAACAAGCTCTCACTGTACCTCCAGGAGAGCTTCGCGGAGCTCTCAGATGGGGATTACTCCTCTATCCCCATACATATTGACAGACTTTTCGAATAGTTGCACGGGAAAGCGACTCCAAGCTGAAGCGCATAAGGCCAGTTAAGCAACAGTTACACAGTGCTAACACACCATGCCTATTGTATTGCAAATAAATGTCTAAAACACTGACCTGATGATCCTTCGCCTGATTCCTGGTTAGGAATGCTGCCTCGGGAGGGTTCGTAGGGGAGCTCAGTCAGGGTGAGGAATAGTTCCTGGCTGTCGGGGAAATCAGCAGTAAGAGCGCTGTCTAGTGCCTCGTCCTCCTCCTCTCCTTCCTCATCTTCACCGTCCGCGAAAACCTCCGACGACGTGGCCGTAGATAAGACCCTGTCGTCGGAGTCCACGGACACTGGTGGGGTAGTTGTGGCAGCACCACCGAGCATGGCATGCAGTGCCTCGTAAAAACGGCAAGTGTGTGGCTGCGATCCGGAGCATCTGTTGGACTCCTTGGTCTTCTGGTACGCCTGCCGCAGCTCCTTGATTTTCACGCGGCACTGCGTTGCATCACGGCTGTATCCTCTCTCCGTCATAGCCTGGGATATTTTCTCATAAATCTTGGCATTCCGTCTTTTGGATCGGAGCTCGGCTATGACAGATTCATCTCCCCACACAGCGATCAGATCCAAAACTTCCTGATCAGTCCATGCTGGAGCCCTCTTTCTATTCTGCGATGGCATGGAAACCACTGCTGTAGAGCTCTGCATCGTTGCCAGTGCTGCTGAGCTCGCCACGATGTCCAAAGAGGAAATGGGATTCAAAATGGCCAGACAGGAAAAGGGATTCAAATTTTCCTGGGGCTTTCTCTGAGTGGCAGGTCAGAGCATCCGAGTACAGATTACTGTCCTGAGCGTCCACTGAGTAGTGCACTGTGGGATAGCTCCCGGAGCTATTAGCGTCGAATTCCAGCCACAGTTCCTCGAATTCGACATGGCCATGTCGAATTTGGCGCTACTCCCCTCGTCGGGGTGGAGTACAGAAATCGATTTAAAGAGCCCTTTATGTTGAAATAAACTGCTTCCTAATGTGGACGGGTGAAGGGTTAAATCGAGTTAACGCTGCTAAATTCGACATAAAGTCCTAGTGTAGACCTGGCCTAAGCTCAGTCATACCTACAAGTCCCTCCATTGTTATACAACCTAGAAAAACAGCAATAGAAGATTTGTATAGCTGTTCCAGACTGCTGGAGAACCAGACTTCTTGACACAACTTTGCATTGTATAATGAGCTGTTAAAACAAGTTTAAATATTATCAAATAATATGGAGGGACTTTGTATAAATTATATGAACTTTAAACTGGATATTTCAGTAACTAGAAGAGTATTGATGGAGAAACTGCAACTTGAACAAGCATAACTACAAACATGGCCAAGGGATGCAATGCAAAGGGGTTAATCGAAAATGACTTGCAGAGGTAAGTTGGTAACTGGAACAAACCAGCTGGTATTCAAAGTATGTTCCAAGATGTTTGTAACAACAGCTATGATTTAACTTGTTTTACACAAGCTGATGTCACAAAATGTGCTGCACAGAGACTGGAAAATTCCAGTTCCATTTGCAAGAACTCAAAAACAGATGTTTCGTTCCTTGACTGAATGGTGAGAAAGAACAACTCTCATTTTGGTTGGACATTTTAAATCTTCAGCAGATGTATGGGTCTCCATCTGATTGGTCTATGTCAGTACCTCCCAGAACAGGAATCCAGTTGAGCTAACCAATAGAAACCATCTTGTCTCTTCCAGTACATCAATTCCAGAAAGCACTGGAAACAAACAAACAAACAAAAAACCTATCATCATGTCTGTCTTTCATTCCACCTGTGAATGACTCCTGCTGTGAACGACAACAAAACTGAAAACTGATGGCTGAGCAAAAGATTTCAACATAAGTTACAGAGAGACTTTCTCATGAGTGATGATCCAAATGAGTCAATTGACCGCTTCCTGAAGTACATACTGTATGCTTATGTATGTGCTTTAAAGACTGTCACAAAGTTACAGTGTGTGTCCTTGTTTTGTAAAATGTTCTAATCAGGATTGTTGTTAAGTAGCTTTAAAACAGAACAAGTTACTGTTAACTAGAATTACAGAACACTGTACATGTGTCTACCGTAGTTCAGGGGCACCAGAACAGAGGGGTCAGGGGCTTTTTACTGACAGTAAGGGCAAACAATGGGGAAAGGGGGGTGGGGGCGAGGAGCGAGTGTGGGGCTGGGCCTCGGGGGAAGAGGCAGAAAAGGTGTGCGGCCACAGTTCAGGTGCAGTTGCCCCCCCACACACACACACACTTTTAGGAAGCTTTTGTTGCTCCTACCATACTTGTACGGCACCCAGTCTATATGCTTTGTCATAAATGTAGGAGTTTGTTAGATTATTAGGCGTGTAAGTTAGATCCTGGGGCTAACCATAGATCTACTCAGAAGGAGACCATGATGGCATGTAACTAACTAACAGAATTGTCTTGTGATCTAACTTTGGATTGTTTTTCTTCTGTGTTAGCAACACTGGAGTTGATAACCAATTGGCATAAGTGAAGCTCTGAGGGACTCAGTCAAAAAGCTAAACAAAGTCATCTTTCTAAGAGTGATTGAGTATGTGTTATTTTCTATTTTGGTTGTGTGATTTGATTCTTAAAACTGAATGGGTTATCTCGAACGATTTTCTAATTTATGTAGCCAAATCATACTTCAGTACAATTTTGCCTTCTTGTATCCTATACTATTAGTTGCTATTAAGAATATTTATTAAACTCTATACAACTAAGTTCAAGTCCTTTTTCTTTAATTAAGAGATCAAAATTAAAAAAAAAAACTAAGAAAAGTGGCACAGGCAATCAGTAACCCTGTTGCTTAACTAAGGTTTGTTTTATGCCCTGTCTCTCTCACACCAGTGTAGGATTATTCAATACAAAGTACTTTCTGTTACATTGTCCAATGCACTATTAATTGTTTCTACTGGTGGCAATATCATAGCCCATGAGGTTGAAGATAATTGGAAACTTTTCCACCACTTCTCTTTAGAGAGCAATAATATGCCAGGCCTTGCATGATATTCTTATGATGCAAAGTTATCATAAATTGGAGTCATTCTGAAGATCCTGGGAGAAAAATATTCAATACAGGCTACCATTTGTTTTTGGGGGGGTTTTTTGTGTGAATTTTTCATCAAACACATCTCAAAAGAATGTAATACAATGGACTACATCAATATAACAAAAGAGCATAATGCAGCACTACAGCCTTATATTTTTCTGTAGTGCCTACATTTTTCAGTACAAGTGGTAAACAACATCATGCACTTTTCAGAAAGCCCTACAAAATTTTAGGATGAATGAATGAAGGAGTGGGTGCTAGTGTTCATTCAGAATTTCCTTGCTTACATCAGCTTAAGGATTTTAAGATCCTAGGTTTTTTAAAAAAATATAATAGGAGATTTGGTGATTTATCTGAGAATGAGACTGATTAAGGAAAGAGTCTATGTGATTCTAGAACAAAAGCACTGTTCATAGAATATCAGGGTTGGAAGGGACCTTAGGAGGTCATCTAGTCCAACCCCCTGCTCAAAGCAGGACCAATCCCCAATTTTTGCCCCAGATCCCTAAATGGCCCCCTCAAGGATTGAACTCACAACCCTGGGTTTAGCAGGCCAATGCGGAAACCACTGAGCTATCCCTCCCCCCCGTTCTTAGGATTCTCTCACTGACAAAGCCTACCCAGTGTGAAAAATTATAAAAACAAAACAAACATCAGTCTGAGATTCCTGACCAGGCTGGTTGGCTGGTGTGTTCCATGTTCTAGTCTACATAATCTAGTCAAGAGGTTCTCAAAGTGAGGCCTGTGGACCACTAATGGTCTGCAGGGAGCTAGTCGGTCACATTGCTCCTCCTCATTTTCCCTGCTATGTTGCTGCTTAAACACCTTCCTAACATTTCTTTTCCACTTGATCAATTACATAACATCTTGGTAGGAACTATAGCAATTACAAATGGGAGAGGAGATTGATCTCAGAAGGTATCATACATCTATCGAGTGACACAGAGCCCTACAGAAAGTGAGGAGGGCATACATCAGATGTTTTAAAGAAAAAAAGTGCCAGCACATCCAGAGTTCTAAGTGAAAGGAGGCCGTTGAAATGAATCTCATATTTATGTTGTTTTAAGGTGTCGTGTTATAGGAATTTTTCAAAATGTTTACATTAAAGTGTGGTTGACACTATAGAGTGTATATTGTGGACCACATGCTACAACTCCTGTTAAGGCCATCTGTCTTTCTCAATACAACTATAATCCTTCCAACAATCATGCTCATACACTACTTTGTTCAATCATTAATTTACTAATTTTTACAAACACTTCTCTGAGGTAGCTCAGATATTATGGTGATGAGTGTGGTATAAATGCCTAGATAGGTGGGAGATAGGTAAGGATTATGAACCCTTTGTGCAGATGGGAAAGTCGAAGTAAAAGGTACAGTGAATTTTACCTAACACCACAGACCGTGTCAATTTGGAGGCAGAATTTGGCACCAATGTCTTCTTTTCATGCCACATGAGAGAGAGCAGTATTTAAAGTGAGATAACCTATGTTATAACTCTTGGGTCTGGGCTCTATAATATTTCTTCCTGCTTCTCTACAACAAATAATGTTAGTTTCTCACAGTAGTAAAATACCATTAAAAACCATCATCTATAGTGTACATCTAGAAGGTTTTGCTTTTAATTTAGTATTCCACATGCACCAATACTTAATATGAAGTAAAAGTCAAATTTAAGAATAAAGTACTTTGTGATTCATTTAATATCAGCAAAATTTTAGTTACATAAAGTTATTTAATGGAAAAAAGTTATATTTTTTCCATACGAGGGTTTTTGTTTGTTTGTTTTGAAGAACAAAAACTTTGCCTGCAGATTCATGTGTTTGCTATTAATTTCAATGGGAAACACATTAATGCTTTCTAGAGTAGAATTTGGACCCAATTATCTAAACTTTGAGGCCCCAAACTGTACCATATTCCAACATGTTAGGGGCAAAATCCTCACTTGGTTTAAAATCGGAATGGCTCCATTAAAATCAGGGAGAAATACCAATACTTGAGGATTTGGTTTTATTTTCTTTAGACATCTCAGGTACATATGTCAGTTAAATAAATAAAGTCTTGTTCCCGAGGTTGACTCAAAATGATAGGAGTAGCTAACAGGGGCGGCTCTAACCATTTTGCCGCCCCAAGCAGGGGTGGCAGCCCCGCCCCCGACGCAGGCAGTCCCAGTCCGCAGCGGCAAGGGGAGAGCGGTGGACGTGCCGCCCCATTGCCGCCATGGCAGGCGAGAATGGGGCGGGAGTCCGAGTCCCGCGGTGGTAATTCAGCGGTGGGAAGAGCGGACCTGCTGCCGACTTGCCACCGCGGGACTCGGACTGCCGCCCCATTCTCGCCTGCTGCCCCAAGCACCAGCTTGGAAAGCTGGTGCCTGGAGCCGGCCCTGGTAGTAAGCTAGTAAGAACAAAGCTGTAGTATTCTTATGGCTATCTTCATTGTTGTCTATAGCATTGAGCCAAGGTTTGTTCATGCAGCAGTGAGGCAAAATTCTATTAGACTTCATCTGGAGTTTGGTCTGGAAAAGGAATGAAGGCTTGGACACTTTGGGATTACACACACTATTCTTCAGTTCTCTTTGATACACCACCTATAATATTTCTGGATTTGTACTCTCTTGCATAAATATTTTCAAAAAGTTCCTAGAATACAATGAAAAAATGGCAAATGGAACCATCTCCACTCTTTCTTTTTAGTCCATAAGAGGCTATGTAGTTTATAAAAAACAATTCTTACTGTACTGCACTTCTGCATGAAGAGTTTCCCTGAGAATACACTGCTCTGTTATAAATCTAAGCTTTAATTGCAGTGTCATCATCTTCCTTTGTGTTCTGATGGATTTATAGTTCCCACTGTGAAAGTGAACCAAACCATGCAAAGCTAATACAACCAGGTGGAATAACACTCTGATATAGGACAAATGAAAGACACCCAAGTTAAACAGCTTCCCTGTGTGTTTCATCAAGTATGTGAAAATGATCTTTTCCAATGAGAAAGTACCATATGGCATTGAACAAGGAAAATAATCTATTTACAAAGAGGAAATATGTACTGCCTAAAATTAATGTGCAAAAGCATTACTACAGTGAAGCAGGTATGCATTCATTTATTTTCATATTACCATTTAACCCTTTTTTGGCTTCTCCCAGTTAGCTAAAATTCTAATGATCTAATAAGAGAGATTACCATAAGGTGCAACATTCCACGTTTAGTTCAAAATAATAATATACATACTCCAAGCTACTTTACAAACTAAATGTACGAACTGTGTATAGTATGGAAATGAAGAGTTGGTCAGGAAATGGGTCCCCCTTCCTCCCACCAAATATTTTTTTTAAATATTTGGTGAAACAAATCAAATAAAAAAATATTGAGTTGCAATACTACACAGTGCCCCGTTGGAGTTGTAGTTCAGGTGCCTCATTGTCCTGGCTATTGATGCACCACAGTTTCCCTGTTGCTGAACTACCGCAGTGCACCATGGGAGATGTAGCCCACCTAAGGAACATAGCCAATAGAGATAAATAGAGCATAAAACACTCAAATTATAAATCCCATTAAGGACTATGGCAGCATTTTCAAACTGAATTTTTTTAGTTTTTGTCCCAAAGCATTTTGAGTTTCCAATGTTCAGTTTTATATTTTTCACCAGAAAACAGATGCTTCTCTCTCTCTCACACACACACAATTAGTACCGAAAAAATTCAATTTTAAATTAAAAGTTCAATAGATTTTTTTAACTGCCCTATGGAAATTACTTGCCAATCACTGAGACCATTTAAACAGCACACTTGAAAACTCCACAACTTTTAAAGACAGGAAAGGAAAAACATCATTCTAATTTAACTGCAGAGAGAGTTCAGGCAAGCTGAATATAATTACCTAAATTAAAATTTGTGAAGGTGAACACCCCTACTTCTTAGAATAACATCCTGAGCAGTTGTTACTTCCAACTAGCAATAGCCTAGGCAGTTCCTAATAAATTTTGCATTAAAACTACAAATGAGAAATTTTTCCATCATCACATTTATTTAAATGTGTAAGTTACACTCACTCTCTCTCTCTCTCTCTCTCTCTCTCTCTCTCTCTCTCTCTCTCTCTCTATATATATATATATATAAATTGTACAATATAGCAAAAATGATTCCCTGCCCCCAAAATATTGGTGTGCAAAGATATGAGAGTATTAATTAAATTGGGGGTGGAAAGGTAGTAGTACTCTTCCAAACCCAATTGAAATTTCAAAATAAGACACTGTTCTTTGTAGATGTTCCAAACACTGTGTTTTCTTCAGGCTTGGCTCCCCTCACCAAGGTTTGAAAACACTAATGGGCTTTGCTGGGGCTCAGATGCCCTCCTCAGTTCCTTTGGATTGGCTAATCAGGGAGAAAATAATACATAGAATCATAGAAAACTAGACTTGGAAGAGACCTCAGGAAGTCATCTAGTCTAACACCCTGCTCAAAGCAGGACCAACACCAACTAAATCATCCCAGCCAGGGCTTTATCAAGCTGAGCCTTAAAAACTTCTAAGGATGGAGATTCCACCACCACCTTAGGTAACCCCTTCCAGTGCTTCACCACCCTCCTAGTGAATTAGTGTTTCCTAATATCCAGCCGAGACCTCCCACACTACAACTTGAGACCATTACTCCTTGTTCTGTCATCTGCCACCACTGAAAACAGCCAAGCTCCATCCTCCTTGGAACCCCCCGGACCATCAGGTAGTTGAAGGCTGCTATCAAATCCCCCCTCACTCTTCTCTTCTACAGACTAACCAAGCCCAGTTGCTTCAGCCTCTCCTCATAAGTCATGTGCCCCAGTCCCCTGATCATTTTCATTGCCCTTCACTGGACTCTCTTCAATTTGTCCACATCCTTTCTGTAGTGGGAGGCCCAAAACTGGAAGCAATACTCCAGATGTGGCCTCACCAGTGCTGAATAGAGAGGAATAATCATTTCCCTCGATCTGCTGGCAATGCTCCTATTAATGCAGCCCAATATGCCATTAGCCTTCTTGGCAACAAGGGCACACTGCTGACTCAGACCCAGCTTCTCATCCACTGTGATCCCCAAGTCCTTTTCTGCAGAATTGTTGCTTAGCCAGTCGGTTCCCAGCCTGTAGCGATGCATGGGATTCTTCCGCCTTAAGTGTAGGACTGCACTTGTCCTTGTTGAACCTCATCAGATTTCTTTTGGCCCAATCCTCCAATTTGTCTAGGTCACTCTGGATCCTATCCCTACCCTCCAGAGTATGTACCTCTCCCCCCAGCTTAGTGTCATCAGTGAAATTGCTGATGGTGCAATCCATCCCATCATCCAGATCATTAATAAAGATGTTGAACAAAACCGGCACCAGGACCGACCCCAGCCTCACTCATTACCCACCTTTTAAGACATCCCCTGACCCCAAATGTCTTGGGTCTTCAAAAAGGGTGGAATCTTAAGATACACGACACAGACCCTGGACTGAAGCATGCCCAGTGAGGAACAAATCTTTGGGAAATTTAGCTTCAGGGATCTATCAAGTCTCTACTGATCTTGTGTGAACTGTGATTTTTCAGTCTTATAATGTGGCCAAATCTGGGCAGATTTTCATGGGAACAACCAAAGCACTTCTCTGACAAAAAGGACACCCCTGCCAAATTTCAAGTTCCTGCTCCAAAGCATGGGGCCACTCATGCTTCTCACAGAAATGTTTGACAGTATATACTTGATATGGAAAAGTTTAGCCCCAAATGGTTTCAGTTTGGCTAATTTATGAGCAACTGAAAAAAGGTCTTATAAGAGGAAGTGTAGGGAACTCAGAATACAGGTAGGTAGGGCTGATAATGCTGCATATACTGATGTTTAGTGTGGGGGAGAGGGAGAGATAATGAGCACATGCATTTTCATTTGAGGTGATGATCAGACATCCAGAAAGTGATGTTTGAAAGGCAGGTGACAACTGGACAAATGGCGAAAGTTAAAGAGGCAGATTCGAGAGCTGCTGGCAGAGAACAGGAGTACGTGTACCCTAGGAGGTACACAAAGGTCTTCCCGGGGGTACATCAACTTATCTAGAATTGTGTCTATTTTTGCAACAGGCTACATAAAAAGCAATGGTGAAGTCAGTACAAACTAACATTTCATACAATGACTTGTTTATAGTGCACTAGATACTATACCCTGAAGTACAATATTTATATTCTACTTGATTTATTTTATAATTATATGGTATAAATGAGAAAGTGAGCAATTTTTCAGTAATAGTGTGCTGTGATACTTTTGTATTTTTATGTCTGATATTGTAAGCAAGTAGTTTTTAAGGGAGGTGAAACTTGGGGTGTATGCAAGGCAAATCAGACTCCTGAAAGGGGTACAGTAGTCTGGGAATGTTGAGAGCCACTGGCATAGAGGATATATCTGATCCATGAGAGTGGATGCAGTCACTCAAGGAAAGACAGGTCAGCAGACACAAAAGATAAGAAGTAGGAAATAGGAATCCCATGAGCTAATGGAGGATGAGAAATTCAATCCAAATACACATAATATTTTAAACCCTTTCAGTAACTACATTTTATTAAGAAGTGTTTTATAACATAATTTTAAGAACAAACTAACCTGAGGATATCAGTGTACCACTGACTCCAGAGTATTAGTTTGGAAAGGTTAATGAATGTAAAGTTTATTATGTAGAAAGAGTTAAGTTTTATCCCTGTGCCAGACCTCACAGGAAAGGAGTAAAACATGATTGTAGGACGATGCAACACAAAAGTCCAAATCCGTTTTCAGTATGTTGCATGGGAATAAATGACACACTTTTGGATAGAAATAACAGGAGCTAAACCAAACCCACACACACACACACATGAACAATACTAAAATATAAATCTTTAATTTGTTTTCTTATCTCAATAATATTAGAGCAGTGTATTGGTCACTATGAATGTTGGTTTTGTTTTGCAAAGAAAACTGATGAATTTTATCACTTGCAGATCATTTTTGTACTGGTTTCCTTGTTCAATTCATGAACAAAAATTGAGCAATTTAAGTATAAGAGGGCCACTCAAACTTAAGTGATTTGTTTTAATTATAGTTTGAATAGCATTTTACTAAAGAAAATTCATGCACTGCATAATTTCATAATTTCTGTATGTTTGAATATAAGGTTCAAGTTGCTTTGATAAGACTTCAGGCTGGTATTCTGAAGCACTGCAACAAATCCAAAACCTCTAATAAAATGAAAACCCTTTATATGAGAGAGTGCTGGAAGAAACAGGGAAAACAATAAATGAGGGTGTATTGAGTCCTGTGAAAAATGAAAGGGCTTCTACAATGTAAGAGTATATTATATATTTTAAACACACTCTACATACAAAAGATCACAACATTCTACATGATGCAAATGCTTTTTGTATATAAATAGACACACCTTGAGCAGATTTCTCTTTCTGCATGTTTTTCTGATTTTTAACTTTAAAAAAATTAAGACTATCTCATCAAAAATCTGAAAGAAAAGAGAACCCGAGATTTAAAAAAAAAAACACTACTTTTTCTTACAGCACTGATGCTCTATATTCTAGGTTCTCATCTCACAGGTATGAGTGGCAGATGTGTATCTCAGAAAATCCATCACTCTGTGAGCGCACAATTTCAATAGCAAACTTTTCAGGATACACAGCAGTATAGGCTGCACATTTGTGGTGATCATCTAATCCATCAGTTCTCAAACGTTAGCAACCCGAGGACCCCCATTTTGAATTTAAAATGTATCGCGGACCCTCAACCCCACACTCAGCCCCTGGACCTGCCCCCACTCCATCCCTTCTCCCAAGGCTCCTCACCCACCCCACCTCTTCCTGTCCTCACTTCACCTCTGTTCCTCCTCTTCCCCACCTCTTTCCACCCCTGCCCTAGTGCGCCCCGTCCACGCTCCTCCCTATCCCTCGAAACGCCTCCTGAACACCGCTGAACAGCTATTCCCCAGCATGCAGGAGGCAGTGGGAGGGAGGGGGAGGACTTGAGGGAGGAGAAGGAATTGATCAGGTAGGCTGGTGAACCACCTGAAGGACCCCAGTTTGAGAAACACTGTTCTAATCTATTCTTCTTTTAAAGTTAAATTCTGCTTTCTCACATGTATGGACAAAAATTCACAACAGTCTCTTATGCCGCATGATTTTAACACCTCCTATTGACTTCATTGTAATACAAATAATTCACAGTAAGTCAGGCAACTCATTTTTGGTTAAGCCTGTCTTCACCTTTACCACACACCCAGTTTGTACACCAAGTTAACCAAATGTGAAGACAGTTATAATGGTATGTGTGTATATATAATATATATAAAATGGCAACTTTTAATGGCAAGCACTATTATTCATATATATATGGTGCTTGCCAACAGAAGTTAGCAGTGTACAGTTGTTATGGATAAATGTAACCATTACCCAACTTCCCATCACTCCTCAAAACTCCTTTGCTGTATTGCCTACAAACAGCTTGACAACAGTTAGGCTATCAGTATGCTGAGACAACTGCCTATCATACTAACCAATTATGTCTCATTGTTTCGTTATACTTTATTCTTTGTATTCTCCATCTGCTGTCTAATGTCTTATACTTCCATTGTAAACTCCTGGGGTAAGAACCTTCTTTTTGTTCTGTGTTGGTACAGTGCCTCGCCCAATAGGTTCCTGAAGTAGTGTCCAGGGCTCCTGGGCACTGTGGTAATACAAATAATTAAATGCTATTACCCTCTAGTTAGGGAAGGAAATAATTGTTTTACTCCAATATAACTGTTCATAATAACAAGAGAGTAAAAACATTGAGTCTTCACTAGTGGCCATTACCAGGAGCCTGCCACTTTAATAGAATTATAGTGAAATTAGATTTTGAAAAAAATCCTTGCCTATGGACTTGGCAATATTCTGCTATTTTGTGAGTCAAATAAGCTAAAACAAATAATTTTAAAAGTTTTACTATTGAAAAAAATTATCTCCATAAAGGAAAAGTCATGAACAACTGTTGACAATTCCAAAACTTTTATTACACATGAAATTTATGAAGTAAGACAACAACTGGAATACAAGCAATAATTACTACATTTTACATACATCCAGGAGGAAGAAAAACAACAACATAGAACAGATGTCAGTTACTCAGATGACATGGGAACTTAATTGAGACAAAATGAATGGTGATCGGGGATGCTCACTAACAGCTGACACCATAGCTAGGGACCTACCAAATTCATGGTCCATCTTGATCAATTTCACGGTCATGGGATTTGTAATTGTAGCGTTCTGACCCAAAAAGGAGTTGGGGAGGAGGGGGGGTTGCAAGGTCATTGTAGTGGGGATTGCGGTACTGCTACCTTTCTGTGCAGCTGCTGGCGGCAGCGCTACCTTCAGAGCTGGGCAGCTGGAGAGCAGCAGCTGCTGGCCAGGAGCCCAGCTCTGAAGGCAGAGCCACCGCCAGCAGCAGCGCAGAAGTAACAATGGCATGGTGTGGTATTGCCACACTTACTTCTGTGCTGCTGCCTGCAGAGCTGGGCCTCAGTCAGCAGCCACCACTCTCTGGCCATCCAGCCCTAACCATAGTATAACTATAAAGCAGCACTCACTTCTCACCCTAGCAGGACTGGTAAGAACACTTTCATTAGCTTGGTGCTCCCACCTCAATAGTTCCCACCACTCTTAAAGTTTATCCACATACAATATCGCTTTCAGAAGAATTAACTTTGTTAGGGCAGGGAGGAACACACACGCACACACACATACACTGCAGAACGGCAGTCTATGAATCTGGCAATACATAAATTCCATACCTTTCCTCTTAGTCATCTCCTAGTCAAGAAAAATCAGCTCCCTGAAGTGCTACTGTTATGAGACTGGAGCAGAGCCAAAGGATTCCTTTTCACTTTTATTGCAGCTTCTAATCCTAAAGTGAGAGTAACAAAACACCATTCATTGCTGTCAGTGTCAGCAGCTACACACATTTGGTATCCGCAAGAGGTGGCATGGTACTATTTTTCTGGATGAAATGTCTCATCTGTACAAGGGATTGGCAAACATCTAAACACTCAGTAGTTCAGTTTGCTTTCAAGCCAGTGAGGTCCACATCACCAAATTCCATTACCCCTGCCTTAAAAAAGCATGATTGAGTCTTCCCCTGATGGAGTTCTCTCTCTTCTGGGGAAGTGTCATTTCCTTCCCTCAAAAAGCCCTAGTGACCTCTCTGCACAGCTTCCTGACAATGCTGCATGTTTAAAGCATTCCAGGTTCACAGACTTCCCTAGCTGAACAAATGGTTCTTCTTAGGAGCAGCAACACTCAAGATTTAAATGTAACAGTAGCAGACCCCAATCAAAAGGATGACAAATCTCATCACCAGAGGCAAGGTAGGGATAAGAGAGAGAGAACCTATCCAAACCCCATAAACTGTTTTAGCACAGCTCAGGGTGTTGGCAAAATTTGAGGTCACTTTTTATTTTGCACTAACTGGTCCTGTTAGTTATTATATTCTTAGTATTGAGGCTGGTTAATCAGTTGGACACCAGGTCCAGACAGCACTTATGCATGTGCTTAAGTTTCATTGACCTCAGGTGTTTACAATTAAGCCCATGTGTGATAAATGAAGGGGGCAGGGTGGTAGCTCTCTTTTATGAACACCCAGCCAGCCAGCAGCTATAAAATTCCTCTTAGTAGCTCTTCTCTAATTGCTCTACCTATAAAGGATTAAAAAGTCTCACTGCTATGCATAGGTAACAGAAAGGGAGTGGGCATCTGGCCAAAAGAGCCAATGGGAAGGCTAGAACTTTTTTAAAATTGAAAGAAGACTCCCCTTTTGTCTGTCTCTTATTCTTCTCCGGGGGGAGACAGGGCAGAGCTATGCTGTAAGAGCTTGGGCCAGGTATGAAAAAAATCATCTGAATCATACCTGGAAACTACTCATTTAAAACCCCCAGATATGTAAGTAGATCAGGAAATGTCTAGGAAGTCATGATTAGGTTTATTCCTTTTATTTCATTATGACTTGTGGATTCCTCTGTGCTAACCACAAGTGCTTTTTGTTTTGCTTGTAATTTTTAAGATGGACATCAAGAAAGCTATTATTGATGCTTAATCCTAGTAGTGTTTTTTTTAATCTAGCAAATGCCCAAGTTCCCAGATATATTTTCTTTCTTTTTTATTATTAATAAAATTTACCTTTTTAAGAACAAAAATGGATTTTTGTGTCTTAAGTGGTTTGTGCACATGTTGTTCAATTAGCTGGTGGCAACAGCAGATTTCTTTCTTTTTTTCTTTTTCAGCTCTTCCTCAGAGGGTGGAGGGGTGAAAGGGCTTGAGGGTACCTCACAGGAAGGAATTCTCAAGTGTGCCTTACTCGGCTCTCAAAAGGGTTCTGCACTTGGGTGGTGGTAGCATCTACCCATCGAAGGTCAGAGAGAAGCTGTAACCTTGGGCGTTTAATACAAGCCTGGAGTGGACAGTATTAATTTTTAGAATCCTTGCGGACACCCACCTTCTGCACTTTTAGTGCCAGAGTGGGGAGCAGCCTTGACACCATGTTTAAATTCCATTCTGAATTGAGACTTTATTATGGATAATCTCAACTGCAGTGAATGTGCATTCTAGATAAACAACTGATGCTTGGTTAAATTGAAGGTATGTCTACACTGCAATTATAAAATCTATAGCTGGCCCATGATAACTGACTCGGGCTCACCAGGCCCAGGCTAAGGGGTTATTCAGTTGTGGGGTAGATGTCCATGCTCAGGCTGGAACCTAGGCTCTAGGACCCTGCGGGGTGGGAAAGTCCCAGAGTTTAGGCTGCAGCCTGAATCTGAACGTCTACATGGCAGTTAAACAGCCCCTTACCCCAAGCGCCGGGATCCTGATTCAATTAGCATGAGTCAGTCGCCGGTGACTAATTACGAGGTAGACATACCCTGAGGGGCCCCACATTTTGTTAGATTCAGTTTATAAAAAAACTTAGCACTTATGTAGTTCTTTACATGGTTAAAGCTCTCTCCAAAACTGACCATCTTCAACACTGAGGCAGAGAAATGAAGTAACTTACCCATGGCCAAACAGCAACTCAGTGGCTAAACTGGGATTAGAATTTACCCATTCCCAACCATACATTAAGTCCTCCAGATCACATGGTCTGTCTCTCTCTGCTGTGTTGCAATCTTTAACATAACTCTCTTTGAAAGCTGTTGGTGCACGGACTAGCTGGAGGTGGTGTTTTTTTATCTCTGTAAAAGATACCTATGTTTTTTCTGGTAGTTATTTTCACACACAAAAACCGCCCCCCACTCAATAAAGGGCAACTGAAAGATGGGCAAGAAGGAAAAACATAAGAATTGGAGGTTACTGTAGGTTAAATGGAGGGAGGTAATTTTGTTGTTGTTCCTGTCTGTACATAATTCTGTGTTCAAGTCAACATGCTCCATTCACCTCTGTTTGCTTCCTGTAATTATTTAGAAGCAGCAAAACCTGAATAATTGAAAGAAATGTACCAACTATGGCCCAACATTTTCTGTTGGAAGGGGAAGAATTTAAGTCTAGTCTAAGCATCTAAGGAATATGAAAATGATCCATGGTGTTATTAAACAACTGTAACAGAGATCCCCAAGAATGGCTTGCATCTGTGAGGTTAAAAAATTGCTGCTGTTTAAAAAAGGCATTTTTTTGTTAGGAATATTCTTTATGGAAGTGGAATCAATAAGTGATATTCCCAACTTCCTACCCCCTGTCAAGACAACTACAATCATAAAGACTACTCACAAATGATAACATATCATACCCTGAAGACATTTCTAATAGAATGCAATTATCTATTTCCACTTACTATCTAGTCATCAGAACTTTGTGTAGATTGCATTATTTCTTTTTGTGTTTCAAACAGGAAAACAGGAATTGTGGTATCAGACCAGATCTGAGGTCCAGCTAGTCCAGAACACAGTCTTTCACAGTAGCCGTTACCAGACACGTCAGAAAAAGGAAGAAGATACACTGTCTTGGGATAACTTGCTCACAAGAAAAGTTTGTTCCCCACTCATCTTAAAGGTTTGATTAAGTTTGAAGGATAAGGGAGTACACATCCCTTCTAAAACATTTGATTGGTTGTTTACACTTTTTTAAATCCTTGCCTATATCACTTGGGATGTTCTCGTTATCCATATATCGATGTCAAATTCTTTTAAAACCTATAAGCTCTTGTATATAATTGTATATTGTGGAAATGAGTTCCACAGGGTAATTATATATGTAAAAAAATCTCTCTTTAAAATGAGCAGTAGCTCTCCATTTGTGCACTTTTAGTCCTCCCCTTCAACTCACACAGGTATCCAAAGTCCCATTCCCTCCACTAAGAAAAGATGGATTAGATTCTATCTGAAGCCCATGCTATACAAATACGGTTTTGTCAGTCAAACAAAGTGCCCCTGAAGACTCACACAAGGGGCTTCTTGCCTAGTTGCTCTGCCCAGTATGACCACAGCAATCTTGGGCCCTACTGCCTTGGGAGCTCAGTGCAGTAGAAACCAGGCCTAAGATATAATTAGCACCCACTCATTTTGCCTTAAATTGCAAAAACTTGAGATTTTGTGTACAACATATCCATGTGTGGAAAGTTACTTTTGCATTACAGCCATTTTGTAGAACTTTTTATATCCTACAGGTAGCATTGCTCTAACCTTTAAATACATTTTTTTAATTCACACCAGACAAGTCAGTCAAAACACACTGCTTGCACCTCATTCATTCAGAGAGTTCTCCTACACTTCCCAGACAAAATAGTGCCATACCTCTCAGCTGGACCATATTGATTAGTATGTATATTGCTGTAACATTTACACACCCCAGCTAGGGATCAGTGCCCCATTGTGCTAGGCACTGTGTACGCACACTGAAAAGAAGACAGACCCTGCCCTCAAAAGCTTAAAATCTAAGGCTCCCATCCTGCAGAAATATGCATGTGCATAGATGGACATACTGAGGGTAGGGCTACACTTAAGAGAACACACACTGCTCATTCAGCTAGCGCAGGTATAAATAGCAGCGTAGATAGTGAGCCACTGCTTAGGCAAGTAGAGACATGCAAAATTCTAGGGTATGTACTCTACATGACTCTCTACAAGCCCAATCAATGCCTCCCATGTCTACGCTACTGTTTTTAGCAGCAGTATCCCGCTGCCTCTCCCTGTCATTGACTTCAGTGGGACTATGCATAATGAATAGAGTGAAGCACATAAATAAGTCTTTGAAGAGTCAGTTAGAGCTGTTTGGAAAATTTCTGTTGAAACTTTTTTGGATGGGAAGTGCACTTTCAACCAAAACAACTTTCATGGTGGTCAAATTGTTTCCATGTATTGATGCAAATTTGCAAAATGAACATTTCATTTCATTTTGGGGAAGAAAAACCACACACCCCACCTTCCCCCCATTCCTCTGTTTTCCCAATGTGTGTGTGTGTGTGTGTGTGTGTGTGTGTGTTGGGGGAGGAGGAGGATAGTCAACATTTCAATATTTGTAGGTTGGATGCCAAAGTGCAAGGCAGATAATGGTGAAAATGTAGTTTTATGTTCATGGGTCCCTCCTGCAATTACTGAAAATGGCCCAATTGGATTTTTGGGAATGGGATTGGTTGATACATTAATATTCCTTAACAGCTCAGTCAACTGTTAAGACAACACTTTTATCTTTTGGATTAAGTTGTTAATAAGTTGTGATGCTGGTATTCATGCTGGAAGATGTAGTAATCTATGGCCTAATGATCAACTACATGAGACTATTGTATATGCCAGAGGGAGCAGACATAGCAGCTGGTAAGCCCCCTGGCGGGCCGGGCCAGTTTGTTTACTTGCCGCATCCGCCGGTTCAGTGATCGCGGCTCCCACTGGCCGCTCTTCCCGCATTGGCCGGGGACGGTGAACTACAGCCAGTGGGAGCCGTGATCGGCCGAACCGGCGGACGCGGCAAGTAAACAAACCAGCCCGGCCCGCCAGGGGGCTTACCCTGGTGAGCCGCATGCTGAAGGATGCCGATGCCTGTAATAGATTATGACAAAAATGTAATGGGCCCATTACACATCTGGTGCAATTACACCTCTGTTACCCCAGAGATAGATGTAGCCTGATAAACTTAGGGCAACAAATACCTTTGTTCTCATAGTTGAAGAAAGCCCTTATTCTACGTGTGTTGAATACTTTTGGATTAAAAATGTCTGCCTAACAAAGTTAACATTAACTATGTCTTTTCCTGGTAACCAAAATTGCACACACATTCAAATAAGAAACATATGACCTGAAAACTTGATAATGTTTGTACTTGAGAAGTCAGGCCTCTCTAAACAATATCCTTCTATTTGCTTATTTCAGTCAATAATTTTTAAGTGGAATCATTTGTTCACTGGAAAATTTAACTGTGGAGAGTAGATACCTTTACATCTGAAAGTTCACTTTCATTAATCTATTGGTCATCATCTAACTTGTCCTTATAATGAAAAGATATATGTCCTTATCTTGCTCTCATTTCAAAAGCGCACAAATACATCACTTCTAAATTTACATGAAATCAATAAGCTTTTTAAGGTTTTGGGATTGGATCAGGTATACATAAAACTTTTTATTTACCAATATAATTTGATCCGTAACCCCTTCCTCCCAAAAAAAATTACATCGCCTTATTCCCTAAACATGTCTCTTTTTTTAATTGCTTGTTTCTTTTTCTGATTAAAGGTAGTATATATTGGTTGATGGTAGACTGATCCTATCCTAATTGTTCAGGTATCATGGTGATGAGAGCAATATAAAAATCTAGATTATCATGAGTGGGCTAGAAATAGGAACCAACACACTAAAACTTGGGGTAGGCTAATGTTGGCATTCTTGCCACTTATTTCAGGCAGCTGGTAGTAACCATGCATGCACTATGTGTATGATAATTATGACCTGGTGTTAAAGAGGGGTGGACTATACTATGTCTGCTCCCTCTTGTACTTCTCTAAGGGTAAATTTAATAACAGAGGGCCTATGCACCACTTGGGTTTCACTTAATGTCCTATCTTGAGCATTTTAATGGGACTGAAGTGATGCATAGGCTTGTAGGTGGGTGAAATTCATGCCTGTGAAATCATAGAAATGTAGGGGCTGGAAGGGACCTCAAGAGGTCTTCTAGTCCCTCTGTCATGAGGCAGGGCCAAGTATTCTGAGGCCATCCCTGACAGGCGTTTGTCTAACCTGTTCTTAAAAACCTCCAGGGACGAGGATTCCGCAACATCCCTTGAAAGCCTATTTCACAGCTTAACTGCTTGAAGATGAAAAGTTTTTCCTAATAGCTAACCTGAATCTCCCGTGCTGCAGATTTATCCCATTGCTTCTTATCCTAACTTCAGTGGACATGGAGAACAATTGATGACTGTTGTCCTATATAATAGTCCTTAATGTATTTGAAGATTGTTATCGGGTCCTCCCTTGGTTGTCTTTTCTCAAGACTAAACATGCCCAGTTATTTTAACCTCTCTTCATAGGTCAGGTTTTCTAAACCTTATGTCATTCTTGTTGCTCTCCTCTGCACTCTTTCCAAATTTATACAATGGGGTACTGCATTGGGGTACTCCTGTGGGGTACCACAGCGTACAGGCAGTACCCCATTCTACAAAGCATAATGTCTGACCCTAATATCTGTCTTCCATCGTAAAACCAAACTGAGAGTATTATTAATTTCTTGCTGTTCTTTCTGTTTGCTAGCTTTTAGATTTTCCATAGACTTCTGATGTACTATTCTTAAGCTAGTGAGAATGATGAACTTTACACGTTTTTTTAGAAAAGCAGTGTACTCCCTGGGAAAACTTCTCCGAGTAATCGTAACTGTAGCACTGACACACACCATTGTACTGCATCGGTCACATCGCGTTAACCTTGGCAACCACTCTGTGTGATCACCTTAGGAAATAATTCATTTTTAGTTAGGTTGTTAAAGTCGTCTATTTGGTGGTGGAACGGTGCAGTGTTCAGCGTGTTTTATTATTAATTATCACCTATCAGTCCGCTGTTAACATCCTTGTTGAGGTTTTCACTGATATTTTTTTTCCCCTCATATCACCTTGGCATTTCTACGGGGCACCTTTTTATAGCAGCACTGGTTGTTGAGGGTCTGTCAGCATTATAAATCTTTATTTCCAGGGATATATAACTTGTCTATAGAAATTTGCTCCAAGGTAAATTTTGACATGACCTAAAAGTCTTAGCCCATTTTTATATAAATCATTTAAAATAAAAATGATTAGTTCAGCTATTTTAAGTTATGAACTCTGTCAAAAAATAAAACAATAAGAAAGTTATACATTTTATTGCGAGGGTGTATCCTCATCACATTTAACAACCAGTGATATACGTCTTCAATAATTTTAAAATTGGACCTTAAATATCACCGAGAAGATCATCAATATAATAACACATACTGTAACTAATATATGGCACACTGAGTTTCACACTGGATATCTCTATTTAAGAGATACTTATGGAATAGATAATGTGAAGGAGAGTTTTCATTTGTTTCAGTGTATATCTGAGTGCATAACTCATTTACCCTTTTTGGATTTCAATTGGAAATCCAAAAAGCAAGCTAAACATTGTAAGGTATATGTTGCTATATTTATATTCTTTGACTGTTTATTCAGTGTTTCCTGGAGCTACTTATGCTGAGTAACAGTAGGACCACATTTCAAATGTTGCACCAGTGCTGAGCCTCATGTTCTAGGATGCAAATATGTGCCAGTTATCCATAACGGTGTTTCAATGGGTTTTCACAGGATAAGTCAGAGCTGATTTCTGGAAGTATTTAGCATCTTTCCCATTTTGCATTTTTGTGGGTTTTTTTACTTTAATTTCTGTGGAACATATTGTTTGAAGTAGGTACATCATTTTAGAGTACCTTTCTATTTGTGTGCCTTTAAACAGCAAACTGAAAGCCCACCATGCGGTTCTGTCCCACTCAGAACTTTCATTAGTTTCAATGTTGTGCCTGCATAATGGCTGCAAGGTACAGTCCAGAGGGTTTAGGCCTCAGATCTGCAAATACATGTCTGGTCTACACCATAGACCTATATCAGTATAACTACGTCACTCAGGAGTGTAAAAAATCCAAACCCTTTGAGCGACGTAGCTATACCAACCTAACCTCCATGTAGACAGCGCTGGGTTGGTGGGAGAGCTTGCACAAGAGTTTGCAGGATCAGGGGCATGGTCTTTTATATATTTCATTTGATTATAAGGAATCTTCATGTGCAGAAAAGCATTAGTGTTTGAGAGAAAAAAGTTATTAATGTATGTATTGTACTTGGATTTATTGACACCGCAGCTTTTATGTATTCATTTAAGCAAAAGGAATTGGAAAACAGAAGCCATTAATAAGTAGCTATAAAAATGTCATAGTCTAAATGCTTATAAAGAAGAGATGTTGATATACTATATTCAACGTTGTTGTTGTTGTTTTTTTATCATTACAAGGATAGCTATTCTTTCCATATTCCTGAATACATATGTATATTATTTACACACATTGTGAACTTGAGAATAAGAGCAGAGTATGCTTTTTGAAGCATGGAAAAGTAACTGGCACCAGTATTAGAATAAGTTTCCAGAAGTGTGAAAATACAATATTCCTTTGACAGACTTGTGATATCAAAAGGATATAGTATCTCCATACTTTTGATCTAAAACTTGTTTTTGGTGAATTTCTCTATTGCTTGGAAAATTTCCTTAGAGGCATTGTACTAAAATAGATTTGAAAATCTCCCTAGAGTGGGAGATTGTGTCTCTCTCACTATTTCTCTCTTCCTTTTGTTTGTTTCAGGAATGGACGGAGTATGTGACTTCAGTACAGACAGGATAATTCTAACAAATAATGTCTTTGCACACTCTAGAAGGCATTCTTTACGTTTCCATATCCTCATGCTAAAAGGTGGCTGTTATTTTTAAATGGTCTCTCTATTATCTTTGATTGAAATTATGGAAATTTGATTCTTTATATTTTCATGTCCTCATGCATTTAACGTAAAGGAATTAGAAAGCAGAAGCAATTAACAACAAATGCAAAGTTCACACAAAGCCCTAACTTGGCAGTCCTCCCTCGGTTTCTTCATCTGTAAAATGGGGCTAATGATACCAACCTCCTTTACGAGTTATATATAAAAACTAGGGACTTTTTATTATTATTACTGAAGTTAGTGACACTGCACATGGTAGTCAGAAAAATTCAAGGTGCCAATCCTGCAATCTGACCTGTGCGGTAAACTCCAGAGCCCACTGACCTCACTGGGACTCCATGTGTGGATTATAGGGTCAAAGTTCAAGTAACAAAAATGGTCCCCATGCTGCAACTTGTTGCACATGCATGGAATCCCACTGACCTCTTTGGGGCTCTGCTTCTGTGTGCAGGGACCCACTTGAATATAACAAGTGGTAGGATTGGAGCCCAAGGGTTTGTAGAACTGCTCTTTTACACTGGGAAATCTTGTGTGTAACTCCACAAATCAGTATTAAAATGCCCACAAATAAAACAACAACACAGAAAGTTTATCTGTAACATTAAAACAACAAAAAGTTACCCTGACACTTGCAAACAGGAAGTGATGCTTTCCCTGAAATTTGACTTCATGTTTGCAAGGAAAAGACAGTGGGTGCTTCATTCTGCAAGCCTAACATTTCTTGCTTGTAGAGTAATATTTGAAAACCTTCACCAATTATTTTAGAATGGAGACCCAGCCATCGGAAAATTCAAAGGCCAAAAGAAATTGCACCACATGAAAGCTGCTTTCTGGCATTTTTGGATTTCAGAAGAAGGAGAAAAGCTGCCACTTCCAACCAACCCCCTGATACCTGCAACATACTCTCAGTGTGTTGACCTGTGCACCCATTCATGGGCCTCTATGAAGACTTAGGTGTCTTGCTATACTGACCCCGTTGCAGAATCAGGGCCCAAAGCCCCAGTATATACAATTGCATATACACGTGAGTAATTTTACTAATATGACCATTTTACTGAAGCTAATGTGACCATTCATATGCGTAAAGTTAAGCACCTGCATAAGGCCCCAAACCTGCAACTGACTTCAAAGCAGCTCTGGGCAGGCACGGTGTCTACCTATGTACAGGCAGTTACAAAATGAGGAATTTGATGTTTGTGGGATTGAGGTTCAAGTGCTGTTTAGTCTTTGTCTATCAGAGGGAACACACTAGCTAGATAGCAGTAGCTCATTCTTTTCCTTACAATAAATGGAGGCTCAATCCCCATATGATTAGGCAAGTACAAAACTTTCAGGTTTAACGAAGTTTTCTAGAATCACATTCATCCTGAGCATTATCCCAAGTTAAAACTTGAGCAGAACCCGCAGAATGCATTCTAATTTCCTGTATATCCTTTTACAAGTTTCAGCCAATATCTTCTAAAGTCTTCATGCAAAATGTAACATTCTAACTTACTTGAAAGGGCACCTTCCAGACCCTGCGCTCCCAGGAATGGAAAGGAAAGCTCCCTCTTCTCCCACTGAAGCTGCAAAGTCTATTTTGCTGTCTCTGGCATTAGAAACAACTGAGATAATAGAGGCCCCACCGGCTTGAACTAATGAATCAAACAACTGGGGAATCCTCTGTGGCTGGGTAACACCAGAAAAAAAATCTATCCAGCCACTTAAAGTAGGAAGCTTTAGGAGGAGTGGAAAAGCTTTCTTTATATCTTAAAGAAAAATAGAGGACAACAAACATCAGTGTTGTCTAGAAAGAACAGACTAGTTAAGCAGCATTTGTTCGCTCCATCATCTTGTTTAAAATTCTTCATAGAAAAATATGAATATCCCCTATCTGATGAAAAGCGTGTTGATTTTCTGCATTCTTTTGGCCATGCACACTCCCATCTTCTAAAAATAAGCAATTATTTAAAAAAATATTAAAGTTTCTTTGAATATTAAAAGCATCAAGAGTTTTAAAATTCTAAACATACTACTCACTGGTGTAGCTAGTCAGTGTGTACAACATAAGCAATACATCATTATAACCCTGTTGCTGGATAATTTATTAGCATTTGCTGTAACTGGGACAGAAATACATTAAGGATATTCAACTTTATACTTAAGAAGGAAAGGGACAATATATCTAGAAACTTTTCATATTTCAAAAAAAAAAAAGTATTATGCCAAGACTGAGCTGCACAGGCCTGGAACATTGGAAGGAAAGAAGCTAAAATGATCTTCAGATGAGGAACCACTGAGTACTTCAGCCAATTGATGGCATTGGCAACTCTTGGGTCTCAATGCCTCTGAAAATTAGACCCCCATCCTGCAGATTTATATCCCTGATAAATTTTATACATATTTTATACACTGACTTCTATAAGAATACTCACACGAGTAAATCTAAGCATGTGTATGTGCTTTTGCAGAGACTTTATTTGAGCGCCTGAATGTGGACTTAGACATCTGAGTTTAGGACCCAAGTCTGAATATAGACAGGTACACAGACAGTGAAATTAGTATATCCTATAATAAAACACGTACATCATTCAGTGAAACTAAAATCTTTATTAAACGTATTAAACAAATTCAATATTCACAGTAACACCCACAAACACCAAGCACGATCAGGGTGTAAGACCTAATTCACCAACTTAATGCTTCTTTTCTCCCACTCATTTAACACAGTTTAAAAACAAAAAGAGAGTATAAAACAAAGAGATTAAAGCCCCAATACTGCTAACACTTATGCACATGCTTAACTTTAATCACAAATAGTCCCATTGCTTAAAATTAAGCATGGGTGTTAGAGTTTGCAAGATCAGGCATAGGTGCTGTCTCCATGGGTGCTCCAACCCTGGAGCACCCATGGAAAAAAATTAGTAACCGCTGGTAGCCAGCTCTCCCCCTTCCCCTGCAGTGCCTCCCATCCACCAGCGGCCCCGCCAATCAACTCCTCCTCCTCTCTTGCCCCCCCTTCTCTTTCAAGCCCTGCCAATGACTTGGGCAGCCAAACATCTATCTTCCCCTGGTTCGTGGATTGCTAGTAAAGATACTACAGCCTGGACTTAGGTGCCTATCTCTGTGATAAAGGCGGGGCTTAGCACACATCTCCCCAGGCTAAATTAGATGTTTCCCCATCTAGCATGTTGGCTTTATGAATCGTATTCTAAGATGCGTATCTCTCCCCATTCTGTGTATAGGGAGCCTAGGTACCTAACTCAGGTATTCTACATTACAAGCATTGTAGTGCAGACACTTATTACAACGATAGAAGGGTTTTTTCAATTGCTGAGTAAATCCATCCCCTCAAGAAACAGTAACTAGCTCAACAAAAGAATTCTGTCAACCTAGTGGTGTCTACAGTGGGGCTTAGGTCAACTTAATGAAATCTGTCAGGGGTGTGACAGAGTGATGTAGCTAGGTTGACGTAAGTTTTAGCTGTAGCCCAGGCCATAGGCTTTATGGATCACAGTGTTATTCTAGCAATTTCTGGATCCCACCCTAAATTTCTTGAGGGTGTCATGTTAGAAGTGTGTCATTAAGAGCGCCATGATTCTGGGAGGGTTGTGGTCTTCAGGACTCTACCTCAAGTCAATTTTTCTTTGAGAAAGAGGATTATTCACAAGAATTATAAGCATGCATAAGTGTCTGTCTCTTTTTTGTCTCTATGGCACATCCCACCCTCTGGAGGCTATGTAAATAATAATTAAAAATTAGAAATTAAATATAAAAAAAATGTCTAGCCTTTGAAAGGGAGAAAAAGGTAAGTTAGTACAAGTGGCTGTTTTGTATAAGGCTAGATATAAAATATACATATTTATTCAGAATTCCTGTCCCTCTTCTTGTTCTTGTTTTTCATTCTGCCCACTCTCTCATCCAATTTCCATCCTATTTTTCCTGCTCCATTTTTCTCAGTCTTGTGCCAGCAGAAAACTAACTGAGTACACTTCAAATTTCCAAACAGATTGGAGTGTTTATTAAATTACACAAAATGCCTTTCCATAACACTGAATTTCCTAAATATTTACAACAAATGACAGTGCAAAGGTTTATAAAATGCTAAATGTACAGGAAACTTTTAAAAGCAGACAAACAGAAAACCCTATTTGTAATTTGTTTTTCACTTTAAGCATACCTGGCAAAATGAGTAGAAAATGTGCAATCAGTTGAAACTATCAAGTTCTGCTCAGTATTCATCAGAGAAGCTTCAGGCACTCCGTTTGGGATAATTTGCAAAAGGACATGATTCAGTAGAGTGTGATTGCATGAAAAAAGTCAGTCAAATAGTATTCACAAAGTAACTTGAAAACCAGGGTGGTGCAGTTTGAATGTGATTCTGTGAGGAGTTTAGCAGTTAGTGAAAATGTCAATTTCAAATGGGAGCTCATTCACTGTCAAAGCTATCCAATTGAACTGTAATACATATACTTAACATCCCGGGCCTAAACGTTTGGTATAATATGTCTCTAATTTTGACATTCAAGGAACGTTCATTTTTTTAGGCCTTGTGTCATTTATTTAATTTCATACATGAACGGTAATTTGCAACAGAACGTATGTGATCATGACATTCCAGCAGAACAAAGAGCCCCTTGTTCTTACATCCAGCTTGAACCATCTATTCATTCCCTTCTTTTCTTTGTGCCTCTAAAAATTTACTGAAAAGTAGATTTTCCACCTGTGCTGAGACGCTGGATAATCCATCTCCTCTGAAAATAAATCCCCTTAAAAACATAATGAGATCTGGATTCTCAAATAGAGCCCACACAATGATTTATCAACAAGGAAAGTCCTACCTCTGCTTACCATGAATTGCCAATTCTGCTCATACTGCCTAAAGCATAGAACAAACAAAGGATTTTCTCCTGATTTTCAGAGCACTCTGTGCGCCCCTCATTCTCCCTGTCCCATACCAGCAGCTCTGTGTTCACCCCCTTCCTACTTCCCCCAGGTCCTCCATTCCCCGTCATGGCATGGGTTGTGTCTGTGCCCCCGTTTCCCTCTTTCCTCCATGCCACTCTCTACCCCATACCAGAGTCACCCATCTTACCACCGCCAGGGGTGCTGTATGCCCCATTTCCTTCCTCCCCCCACCCCAGGTGTTCTGTGTGCCTCCATGGCTTCTCCTCCACAAATTCCAGGGTCCCTCATTTCCCTCCCGTGACAAGGGTTCTATGTGAACCCTCATTACCCCCTTTTCTCCCTTCTTCCCTATGACAGGGGCTCTGTTGGTCCCCCCCACTCCCTCTTCCACCCATGATAGGGGTTCTGTGTACCCTCTTAACCCCTTCCCATATACAAGAATCCCCCAATCTCTTCCCCACCAGGGGTTCTGTGTCCCTGATTTCCCTCTACCCCCATACCAGGATCCCCAGTTCTTCCTGTCCTTCCTTGCCAGAGCCTGTGTGCATACCTGTCTTCTCCCCTTCTTCCCCCCATGGCCTTCACCCCCTCTTCCTCCTCAACTATTCTGCTTTATCTCTGGGACATAAGTAATTCACAGTATCAAAATGTTATACTCCTTAGGGTGAGCAGAGATGGGGTGTTGTTTTGCTGGAAGTCATTAATGAGCACCATCAAGCAATTGTTTGATCTATGGACACATGCAGAGGTGCTTGAAGCTGTGGCTATAATAAAGAGCTGGCAGGGCTTCATGTGCCCCCGCTTTTTTCAGTTTTCCAGTCTGTGAAAGTGGAGGTGCTCAGCCCCTCTCAAGCTTTGCCCATGGATTTTACATTAAATGCAAAATCCTTGGTATTAATGGGGAAGAGGGAGCTATAAAATAATCTTGCAAGTCTTTACATATCACATGTCTGCCTTAGGAATTCTTATAATTTTTCCTAACGGGGACCACATTTTAATAGACCATATATCAATTTTAGGAACATATATGACTCCCACAGTATGTAAGTACTTCACACATTTTTAATTAATTTCATGTGTTTTCCCCCCACTACACCTCTGTGAGGTAGGGAAATACTATTGTCCTTATTTTATAGCTGGGAAACAGAGAAATCAAGTGACTTGCCCATTGTCACGCATTTGTAGCAAAGCAGGGAAATGAACCCAGTTCTCCAGAGTGCCACAGCAATACCTTAACTGCTGGACGGCCCTTCCTCCCAAAGGGACTGTCCATCTCTTCTATGATCCAGGATCACATGACATCCTTACATGGACAGCACTTGGAAATAAAACAATATTCGAAAATAATTTAGTGTATGTAGCTGTGTTTTAATTGAATTTAACAGCAGGAAACAAGGAAGGGAAACCATCATCACATTTCTAGCCAGCTCTCCTCCGACCACCAGCAAGTTACCTGCAGAATATTAGTTATTTAAACAGCATAGTATGGCAACCTCTGTTAATGCTATTTAAAGTTCTAAGGAAGTCACATACCACTGAGAGAAAGAAATCTTTCACTCTTCAAGGAATATAGCTAACAGTACCGCTTTTTAAACATGACTTTCCAGGATGATATTTCAGTGTCAGCCAATAAATGAGTACGTAAATATACATGGACATCACTCAAATGATGTTTCCAGAAGTAATAAATATGTCCCCAAAATGCCCAGTTCTACACTATGGGATAGCAGTTACTGGTATTCCTATAAATCCTTAAAAAGAAGAAGGTGTAGAGCTGGATATATTGTAGCAGAAGTCATGAAAACACCTTGTTATTGGAGAGGGCAGGAGACACAGAACTAATGGGAAGAACCAAAGAAGCAGATAATGGTAGAATCATAACACAGACAATACCATAAATTGCCTGTGTGCAAGGCATTAATCTTTCCAAAGATGCTGCAGTGTGTTTATAGATGATGATATGTTATCCAAAGTAATCTTTGCAGTGCTTTGTGTTGCATAGATGCCATATTAACAAGGAACACATCGGGTTCTTTCTCCTCACCTCAGCAAGTTTAATTGATGTCATGCCAGATTCTCAGTTTGTTACTGCTGATGAAGTCTAATATTTCAGTGTTAATGTGTTATCTCAAGAAAAGAAACTATTTAGAATACAGATGTGACAAACTACCTCAAATCGACACAAACAACCATATTTCAGAGTCATGTTCTTTCCTGTTAAAGTAAAACGTTCCATCAGCTGTACTGAAGGAGAGCTATAATGACATTAATTGTCCCATCAAAATCAATTACAGGTGAGCATTCCCTAAGGATATTGCAGATGATACGCTATAGATCATGTTTCCTACGTAATTAAGTTAATCTGCACCCCAGCTATCCAGTAAAGTCTATATCCTGTGCAATTTTATTCTTCATGTAAGACGTAAAGAAGTGGATTTTCAGTCACAATTTCATGTTCACTTTGCAAGCAGTTCACATTGCATTGTTCCTGGACATATAAGCCTAAACAAATTGTATAACATCCAAGGACCACTTAAATCTTTAAACAAATAATAGCAGTACAACTCAGTATTGAATCTCTGGAAAAATATCAAGTCTGAAGAGCTCTGTGTAAGCTCAAAAACTTGTCTCTCTCACCACCAGAAGTTGGTCCAATAAAAGATATTACCTCATCTACCTTGTCTCTCTAAGGCTGCAGCGTTATAGATAGGGCCATGGCCGCCTTTCTGAAGATAACAAATAATGATTAATGAGTAATGCATTTACAGACATGTAGATTGTCCTTTTTTATGTGGTTTTATATTATATTACTTACAGCAGAGTAATTTTGCCACTGAAGTAAATGGGGCTATATCATTGTAAAACCTATGTAAGAGAAAAGAGAATCAGGCCCAAATTCTGCTCTCACTTACTCCCACATAACTTAGTAGAGTTACCCCAGATTCTCTTACACTGGTGTTAAGCAGGAGTGATACTATTGAAGTTAATGGCGTTACAGTAACGATGTAAAGCTCAGATGAGACAAAGGAGAATCAGGCCAAGCTGCTCTCAGTTGCCTTGATTTGACCTACTGAATTTGATGCATATTACTTTGACTGCATATACTGTCAAAAATCATGGGTCAGACACTCAACATGTAAACATTGTCATAGCTCAGTTGAAGTCAATGAAGCTATGACAATTTTCATCAGCTAGAGAACTGACTAGCAGTACCCAGTTTTTTCAGTTGGAAGTTTCTAAATGGTAAATTTCTATTCTGAACAAGAGTAGGGAGATAATCAAACTGATTATCTTCAATATAAGGGGGCTAATTATCTGGTCCATGATCTCCACTTTGTACCTCATGAGTGTAAAGTAGATTTGAAGCACTTAAAGCTGGAGATGGCCTTCAGAGCATTTACCTTATACAGAGGCTCTCTCCTGCAATGAAAAGCTGATGTTGGCAGCTACGCATCAACTGCCACCCTACATAAAGCATAAGTGTGGGGAGTGGGTGTGTGAAGATATTCAAAGAGCAGGATAGAGCAGAGTTGGGGAGGGAGCATGCTAGAGCAGAACTCTGCTACACCCAATTCTCCCCAGGCGTAAGGTTCCTAAGGGAGGGAGTAGCTCCTTTACAGTCCAAAATTGCATTGGAGGTAAGCAAGCTTAGAATCAGTTACCCACAGCCAGCTCCCCACTACAGCTAGTGAGAAATTCTATGACAAAAGTTATCCTATGTCTACATTAGAGAGTTAAGTCAACTTAAGTTATGTCGAAGAGGATAAGTCGCTTTAATAACATCAGTTGTGTACGTCCACACAATGCTCTTTGTGTCAGCAGACTGTGTCCACAGTCATTGCTCTTTCATCGACAGAGAGAGCATTCCATTGTGGGAAGCTATCCCTTTGTGCAACTCACGACCCTCTGCCACTCGGAACTCTGGGAAAATGCTTGTCTTTCCGTGATACAGTTCTTTCCATCCCATCATTCCATGGGTTTCCTACTTGTTTTGCACAATTTTCAACAGCCCTTTTAAACTGTGCACCTGCCATCTCTTCCTGATAGCATGGATCCTGAGCTGCTGACCAGTATGGTGGTGAGCATTATGAACGCAATGTAGCTGTTCCTTCAGTATTTCATGAGCTGTGAAACAGAGAGTGAATCAGTGGTGCCTGCTCTGCTGTCTGCCATGGAAACAAATAACTCAAGATTGCTGCTGGTATTCGCGGAATAGCTTGCCACGGAGGACTGTCGGTACTGGGCTCGAGAAACAAGCACTGCGTGGTGGAATCTCCTTGTGAAGTAGGTATGGGATAATGAGCAGTGGCTGCAGAACTTATGGATGCACAAAGCCCTTTGCTGTGTGGAAGTTGGCAACTCCAAACTGCTATCAGTCAGACATGAATCAGTTTGTAGTTGGAAAGTCCACTGAGGGGTGGTTGCAGTCCTGCAAGTGTGCAGGGCCATTAATTGCCTCCTGTTTATGAAGGACTTTGACTCTCGCTAATGGGCAAGAAATACTTACTGGCTTTGAGCAATGGGATTCCCTAACTGCAGTGAGATGATAGATGGAACGTATATCCTAATTTTGGCCCCTGACCATCTTGTGAAAGTGTACATCAACCAAAAGGGCTACTTCTCCATGGTCCTGCAGACGTTGGTGGATCAGCAGGGCTGTTTCACTGGCATCAGTGAGGGATGGTCAGGGAAGGTGCATGACACATGCATCTTTCAGAACACTGGACTGTATAGAAAGCTGGTACTTTCTTTCCAGACTGGAAGATTCCAATGGGTCATGTGGAAATACCCATAGTGATCCCTAGAGACCCCGCTTATACCTTGCTCCCATTGCTCATTAAGTCTTACACCGGGAACCTAGACAGAAACAAGGAAGGCTTCAACAACAGGCTCAGCGGGTGCCAAATGACCATTAAAAGGTTGCTGGCACTGTCTTTTTGGCTGGTTAGACCTCAATGAGAAAAATGAGGGGGGGGAAATTCCGATGGTCATTGTGGCCTGCTGCACTCTGCATAATATTTGCGAAACTAATGAGGAAACGTTTCTCCATGGGTGGACCGCTGAGGAAAATACAAGTGCAATTGGAGGGATACAGGGAGAGGCTATTCGAATCAGGGAGGGTTTGAAGGAGCATTTTGATAATGATTCCCCGTAATGTGTCTTTATGTGATTCATTCGGCCAAGCAATATTTACTTGTCACCTTGAATTACCCCATAGTGCTTGCTTCCTGAGCGTTAATTGTAGTAAGCAATTCCTACATATAGCCCGTGTTAGAATATCAGCACTGACTGATGTGTGTATGTCACCAAAAAGACTCATTTTATTTCAAAGACTCAAGTTTTATAACAGGACAAAACATACATTTTTGGGCAAACAGAGGATATGGCAATGAAGAACAGTCTTGCGGTTAGGGCTTTCACAGCTGTGTGTAACTCCAACTTTTGTTGGGAAACCAGTCCCTAGGCGTATAGTGCACAGGGTACTGTGAGGGACCAGGAACACTCAAGGAATGTGCTGGGGAGTTTGTGGAGGGTATGTATTAGAGTTCTGTATTGCTGCAGGGGGAGACGTGCACAGATATGCTTGGATTGTAGGGTAATGCAGGACTTAATCATCTCTGTCTGGCCCTTCAGGAGCTTTTTCATCTGCTCCTGCCCCCGAGTCCTTTCCAGGCTATTCAGCTTCGGTCTTTCATTAATTGTCTCCCTCCATGCTCTTGTTTCCCTATGTGCTGCATCTGTTGACTGCAGCACTTTGTGAAACATATCCTTACTCCTCCTGGTTCACCACCTTATCTGCCAGTGTGGAGGATTGGGTCCTCAAGGGCACACCTGCAGAAGCCAAAGAAACAATGAACAGAGACAGTATTGTGAGTGAGTTCACAGCTGTGAATCCCAAAATTTACTCACACCTCTTACTCACTATCCCTTGGCTAGCACACAGATTGGTGAAAGTTGCAAACACGGTGAGAATATTGGAACCCTTTTCTGAATATTGGAACCCTTTTCCACAGGCTAGGGTAACCAAACCTGACATCTCACTCCTAAGGGTAACCCAGGATGCAGAGGAGCATCTCATGCACGAGTGCAGCTTCAGAACAACTCTGTACGTTGCTTGCCTGTGTTTCGCTGTGTTCCCTGCAGAAATAATTGCCGGTTGGTGCAGCAAAGTTTCATACAGTGTAGGGGAGAAGCAACATAGCTCTGCCAAGGAACCTTTGGCAGAGGATTGCAGAATACCAACAGGAAAGTTTTCTAGAGATCTCTATGGAGGATTCCTGAGACATCCCTGTGTACATTAACAAACGTTTTTTGTCATGGCCCCACTGCATAGATGGACAGGCTCTGTTGTTAATTTCTATCCCTTACTCCCCCTCTGCCATATAATGAGGTACATGAGACCTCAATCTGCTCTCACCCTGCAGCATCAAAGCAAAACTAGTACTTACTGGAGGTCCCCTTTCCTGCATTGTTCACACCAGAGCTGGAGGGCTAGGACCGGCTAGAACCCTCTGGAGTGGAAAAGTTCTGACTTGCCATGCCACCAGATGACCTTGCTGTTTGCTCCACATTGTTCTCCATCCCCACTTTCTCATCCACCAGTTCATCATTGTGGTTGAGTTTGGGGTAACCAGAGGCAGCAGCCAGTGAAGTATCCACGAAGCTGGTGATGGGGTCACCGCCAAAGCTGCCATGCAGCTCATTATAGATGCATCAAGTCTTCAGCACTGCACCAGAGTGACAATTGGCCTCCCTTGCCTTCTAGTACACCTGACTCAGCTCCTTGATCTTAGCCCAGCACTGCTGCGTGTCCTTCTCATGCCCCCTCTCTTACATGCCACTAGCAATTAGGGTGACCAGATGTCCCGATTTTATAAGGGCAGTCCTGATATTTGGGCCTTTGTCCTCAATAAGTGTTTATTACTCCCCATCCCTGTCCCGATTTTTCACACTTGCTATCTGGTCACCCTACTAATAATCAGCCTGTAGGTATCAAAGTTACTATGGCTGGAGCAGAGCTGTGAATCCACAGCTTCCTCTTCCCATAGATTCAGCAGATCTAACAGCTCCAGTGTGCAACATACAGGTGAGCATCTGCTGCGGAAAGCCAGCATGATCAGCTGGGAAGATGCTGTGTGAACTGTGCATGTTGAGCAAACAGAAAGAGGAATTTCAAAAATTCTGAGGACTTTAAACAGGGGAAGGTCTCATACCTATGTACCTTCAGGGCAGCGGAGTTCAAACTGCTGACCTAAGCCATCATGAGGGGCATTGTGAGATACCTCTTTGAGGCCAATTAGGGTGACATAACCAACACAGTGTCACTCTAACTATGTTGCAAAAAGCTGTAATTTGTCAAGGTGGTTTTATTATATTGGTGTAGAGCTACATCAGGGGAGCTACATCAGAGGAAGGAGCATTTCTATGTGTACACCTCGACTGTTTTGTCGATGAGAGCTGACTTTTGTGGACAAAACTGTATAGTGTAGACAAGGCCTCCCTGTTGTTGGAAAATGCCAATTCAAGGAGGCAAAGTTTCCTAGTGGGCTGCAAGTACTCCAGGTTCCAGGGTCCACAACTCCAGGGCAGCCTCGTCATTGGGTCTGCCCTGGGGCTGGGGACTCCAAGGCTACCAGACTCCCTCGGCTCAAAACAGCCCCGAGAGGTTTCTGAGCTCCCAGCTCTTGCAGTCTCCCTGCCATGAAGTGGAGAGCCTAGATGCTTTAGAGCTTCAGCTCCACCCAGGGCTCCAGGGAAGCTCCCCTGTTCAGGCTGAAAGCCTTGGGAAACCTGAGAGCATTGGGAGCCCCAGATCCAGCTCAGGCTCAACTCTCAGCTCTGCAGCAGAGGCTGAAGTCAGGCATCTCAGGACTTCCAGGGTTCCTTCCGTGCATCTGGGACCTTGGAAGTCCTGGGACCAGCTTACAGGATGGGGAGCTCTACCATGTACACTTGGCTGGTACAGGGACCCCAGATGCTTCCAGATTTACAGGGCAGATGGCTCCTAGAGCTGACCATTTTCTGAAACAAGTTTTTAATTTGCTGAGAAATTTCAGCAAATTTGTAAATTCCAAAAACCCAAAATTTCTCACAAACTGAACATCACAAGTTTCAGCCAGTTCTATTCCCCATTCCAAGAATTTGCCCCCAAGGACTTTGAAATCCTTTTTCTGTCAATGTATTACAGGAAAAACAGAACAAAGCAAGGGCCACCAAATAATCTCAGTCCAAAATGCTGTGTAAGGTCAAAAATGAGGAGAGAAAGTTCCAGAACAGAGCACAATGAAGAAGAGGTGGGGAATCTATTGTCTCACAGGATTTCTTGCCCACACTATTTCTCTTTAGTTTTACTACCAAAATTCTCTTGATACTTATAATAAATCTCCCAGGCAACACAGTCTTCTCTTTTTCCCTTTAAAAGGGGATTTAGTTGATTTAGTTGGGGATTAGGTCCAGCTTTGAACAAGAGGTTGGACGTGATGACCTCCTGAGGTCCCTTCCAACCCTGATATTCTGTGATTCTATGATTAAAGGATTACATATAATATATGGATGATTCAACAATTGTAGTGCCTTGTATAGCAGACAGAAAAATAATTTTTAAAAAGCCTCTTTCATCTAAATGAAAATAACACATATACAATTATGTGTGCATATATAAATGCATACATACTCCACTACCTGTTCTGCAAAATATAAATACTTGCCTGTTTTATTAATTTTTTTAAAAGCAACAAATGTTCCTCTTTTACAAAACTGGAATAACACTTTTTTCCCAGTTGGCAAAACGTTGCATGATTTCCCTTATGTATTACTTCAAAGGTGGGTTCTCCCATTCACCAAAATAAATGTTTTACAGCTTTCATCATAAAAATGCTGATTCAAAAGCAATTAATTCTAAACACATAAATGCGAAATATAACAGGGAAGTTCAGAAAATGTGGGAACAAAGAAATTAATGAAGAGGTATAAGATTACAGGGTTCATGGTATGGACATTATGAACAGGGTTGATACTAAAGTGTTGAAGACGTGCTCATGCTATAGTATCAATATGGCACTTAGAATGAACTGTATGATGACATTCATAATGCTCACACAATTTTGTTTGTTTTTCCATTAAGGTTAAAAGACAACTTCTTGTCAGCTCATAAGTAAATGTATGTCAATGTGAAGAACCTAGAATAAATGTACTTGTTGAAAACTTCTTATAAGACATAGTATTTAGTAAAACAACATTCAAATTTACAGCTATGTGTTTTGTAATTGCATATGAATCATATATTTTTGTTATTGGATATATTGTTAAAATATCAACATGGGAGCTGGCCCTTTAAGAACAGGGTGGGACACTTGATGGTAGGGTATGCTTGCAGGTGTCCTTTAACACAGCATGCATTCACAAGATCTGCTTGTAATCCCAGGCTTGGAAGACTCAGTTTGTATGAGCTCTGAAGTCAGAACTCGAGTTAATAAACTTATTCTTCAAGAAAGTAAACCTCATTCTTGAAATCGTATCATGAGCTGAGTTAAAAGTACACAGCACACTGTGAATTATGGTAACTGAAGAAGAAAAGAACAATGTTACTGTCAAATCTTATGGTGCTCATTAAGCATTTGGATGAGCTCAGGTGAGTTTAATTATGGTTCAGATTTTGGAAGATAAATCTCAAAACTGCATACAAAAATAACAAGACTGCCTCACAAAGTTGGTGGCTTGTCAGTGACTAGCACTCATGTATAGAATGATCTGCACAGAGCACTTGTGTCTTCAGTACTTTTGAGTAATGTGTTCACTGTCTGTTCATTCCATTAACTTGCTGATTGATCTTCTGTACACACCACTACACACGTGCCGGTTTCCTTCAGGCCCAGAGGTGCTCAAACCCCTCCCCCCCATTCTGCCCTAGGTCCCCCCCACACACACCTGATCACTTCCCTCAAGCCCCCACACCCGCCCTGACTCTTTCTGCCCCAGCTCCACCCCAAACCCTACCCCACCCCATCTCCCAAGCCCTCATCCCTGCCCTGCCTCTTCCCCCTCGCTCCACCCCCGCCCTGCCTCTTCCTGCCCAGTTCTGCCCCCTCCCCTAAGTGCACCTCATCCCCACTCCTCCCTGTTCCCCACAGCATCTCCTGAATGCCATGGAACAGCTGATCACGGCAAGTGGGACGGGGAGGAGTTGATCGATGGGGCCACTGGTAGATGGGAGGCGCTGGGGGTGGGAGGGAGGTGCTGGCTGACGGTGGGTGCTAAACACTATTTTTTGTCTGTGGGTGCTCCAAGGCTGGAAAACCCATGGAGTCAGCGCCTATGCACTACTAGAATACTCTATGAACATTCTGAAAAAAGCCCTCATAACCCCCAGATGAAGTAAAAAGATGTATTCATAACCACATTTTCTAGATGGGAAAGTAGGAAAGTAAGTCAACTTGCCTAATGTCATACAGCAACTACATGTCAAGCCAAAGAGTAGAATACATGTCCTCCGGCTCAAGGGTTTAGGCCTATGACACTATACCAGAATACTGCCCAAATAAATCATTCAGTCTTTCTGTGTCTCAGTTTTTCTGCAAAGTGAGCAGGTGAGATTGTCAATGATACAGAAGGGTATCACATGACTCTAAATGTGCCACATAAGTATCTCCCTTCCTCATGGGGTATAATGCTGGTGGGTGTGTGTATTTTCAGTACACATACACACTGTCCATAGGCCACATATATAGTGCAATTCACCTGAGGTCTGGAAGAGCATGTAAGGTTCTTTACCTTATGAAAGGCCCACATACGTGCTGCATCGGAACAAGGTCCAACACGTAGAGCTGCTATACTGGCATGGAAGACCACACAATGGCCTGGCCACATGTATGTAGGTCCAGTTGCCCCAGCACCTCACACCACTGGAGCACAGGTGCTATAGTACACTGGTGAACAGGTGCATAGTTTGGAATAGTAGATTTGGGGAACAGAAGGTCTGAACCTTGAACTCTGACTAGAGAGTAGATTTAACCTCCAAGTTTCACTCACATAGAGATTGACTACCATGCAGGTAGAGTGAATTTCACCCATATAGAGTACAAACAGTGATTTTGTAGAAATAAGCCCATACAGAAATAAATTGCATTGTACTGTATGGCAATGTATCATTAGAACACTATTTCAATTGACTGTAAATTTGCCTTAGTACCAAGATGCAACTAAAGCACAGCACAAGCAGGAGACAAATTTGTCTAAAGTGGGAGCCAAGTGCTTAGAGCTTTTGAAAAGATAAATATGCTCTAAGCTTGTTATATCTGTAAACTGAGCACAGGATTAATTTTATGTCAGCAAATTACAGTTTTTAACAAGGTATACAAGGCACGGAACCATATAATTGCTCTACACTTGAAATATGCTCTCTTTCAAATAGAGGTAATGAAGTTAGCTGAAGGTGCAGTATGGAGGAGGGGGAGAAAACCTCACGTCTTATCTGTTCAGTGACTTGTTCTTGGTGGTTGGTTGGAAAATTAGCAGCTATTATTTTCTGCAGTGATAAATCCTAATATTTGAAGAAAGCTAGTACAGATGGATTGCAGTTCATTGCCACTTGCCACAGTACAATGAAGATTTAATCTTTATGATGAGCAATTCACTTCTTTACATGACTGCTATAGTGGCATTTAAATTTAATGTCATCGGTCCATTTTTAAGGCAGGTAGCAACTTAGTTTCCTACAGTTCTTCAATATAAAGTTATTTTTGTTTTTTGCGACTGCATTTCATTCAATTTAAGACATTTTAGCATTAACCATGTTTATCACCCAAGTGGTAAAAGCAAAGGACAGGAGGAATTTTAGAATGACCAGAAATGCACAGATGTGTGCATGGTTATATTATGCACACAGTGCTATTTTCCAGGGACTATGTAAAAGACAAAATGTACCTTTTGGTCAAAGCTTTCCCAGGTTTTTTTATTTTGCAGAAATACGTAAAAATATGTTGCACAATATTCTCAGCTGTACCCATGTGTCTATGGGGCACCAAGTAATTGGTTGTCACTCCCTGAGTCTGGGGATGGCCCCACACTGGCACTGATCTACTTTAGAGTAGCCTTGAGTCTGTTCTAAAATACAGCAGCTGGCTCTGGCCCCCAAGGATCAAATGTCAGATGGAGATTGCTGGAGTATAGTCAAATTCCAGTCATAGCTCCCTAGTATCACCCATAAGCCACCCATATAGGGGACAATGCAAGCCTTATGCCTGCTGAGATACATGGGGTGAATCTACAGCTGTTAAAATCTATACCAGCAGCTTTCTGGCCCCTTTGAACCACAAGAGCAGTACAAAAGGAACAGGTTACAGAAAATGAATCTTGCCCATTTTCTTCTCGGATCCATGCACAGAGACCAATTGCTGGCACAGGGAAACAAACACACATCCTCAACCATGTAAAAATGAGCAAACATGTTTTACACACTCCCTATTTTCACTGTCCTCACAACATATTTTAATCATATTTGTTTTCAAATGCAAGTTTCTCTGTACAGAGCCATTGTAGACTGTGGAGGCAAGTTGTTTAGTCCCTAGTATGTAACAATAGTGAAGAATCACAAAAGTCACATTCTTCTAACAATGAACAAGCATAGTATAAGTAGAATAGTTATCCTGAAATCTGTTCATTTCTGTCTCTTCCTTTCTCTTTCTCAATTTGTTTCACTGTATAGCTTCTACCTAGAACTTTCCCCAGCCTCCCTTCTGCCTGACTTCCTGCTATAGTTTTAAGGAAAAATATCTTCACAGGAGGCCTGCTATATTCCTGGGTACCTCTCTTTATTACTATTGCCTTCTCTAAGAAGGACAATGTCACACAAAGCTAGGCATTTTGTCTTCTAAGCATGTAACTTTGAGCTTTGATCTCAGTTCTATCTTATACAGTCCAATATTTTGGTGGCCATGCTTACTGCATGGAATGTTTGCTGATATTATTTATAATTTATTTGGGACCTTTTTAAATTAATGTTATTTCTATGAGAAATGGTATAGTGGTGAGCTGCTGAGTCTGAGTATGGAAGGGTGACCACCTGTCCTCTATTTGAAAAGAGAATCACTTATTTTGAGCCTAAAATTTCATGGCCTACATCCAATAAAGAACTATTTTCGTTTTATTAAAGCAGTGGTTTTCAACCTCTTTTAATGGGTAGAGCCCTAACAAATTTTCAGTAGAGGTATGGACCCTTTGGAAATCTAGGCATAATCTACAGACCCCCAGGGGTCCACAGATCACTGGTTGAAAACCACTGCATTAGAGGATTAAGTGAGATTTAAAAGGTATGTTTTCAAGAAAGGATCATACACAATGATACAAACATTTATTCTGAGGTTGTATCCATGAAAAATAAGCTTTGCTATGTATTTTTGTACACTTAACGTACATTTTAAGGAAATAAGACATAAGCTTAGTTTAAGGCAACTAGAAAGTGGTTAAATGGCTGGAGAACCGATGCAACTAGGGTTCCTAGGGACTTTAGAGCCTAAACATCAGATGTAAAAGGGATAAATAGGAATAAAGGAGCTGAGGGAATGAAAAGCTGTTTTCAGCCTTGCAGAAGACTAAACACAACATTCTGATCCCCTCCCAGCAAGGAGGAAGAACTTTGTTCCTGATTTTCCCTGTTCCCCCCTGGAGAACATTATGGCTTTGGTTTTCTGGTTTATACCCTGAAAGAGGGAGAAACTTTTTATTTAAGATTAAGCCCTGGAAAGGGATAAGTTGAGGGTTTTATTTTTTGTCTGCTTATTGATCTGGCGAGTTATTCTCATCACAAGAGTGCTTTATATCTGCATATTGTAAATAATTAAAGTGCGACTGAATGGTTCTCAAGAATACATGGCATAATTCCTAGATTTTGTAACACCAATGAAACATCTTCTTGTTTTGCACTGCAAAGAGCTTTCTCTGTTTAGCTCTTTACTTCAGCTCCTAACAATTCTGGCAGCTGGTGAGGGCAAGCACTCCATGAGATTGGCCCATTTGCACATTTTTTTTAACCTAAATGTTCATGTTCTTTCCTTCTAAACAGAGTTTCAAACTTTTCTTCAGATCTGTGACTGCATTGACCATCTTCTGAGGCAGTCTGTGCATGAGAAACAAGCTGGAAAGCAATGTAAAATGAAAGCTATTATAAGTTTCAGTGAGGTCATGCTATATGATGAGTCATCTTTTGTTTTGTGTTTTCATTCAAGACACTGTTCAGTTATCATGCTGGAGGAAGTTTCTTGGCATAGAATTTGTGTTATTAAAAACCTGATTGCGATACTGCTAAAACCATATTACTGATTTGCTAAATTCAGCCAACATGAGAATACAAAATGTCTTTAGAAGAAAAAAATCATCTCAGATGTTGCTAGCTCTTACAAGAAGGAAGAAAATTATTATAGAGACATTGACATTTTTAAACCATTAAAATAGGATACTTGCTTTTTTCAGTGGAGAGAACTTTGGAGGTTCACTTTCTGTTTGAAAACATGACTCTTTTAAACAAAAAAAGAAGAAGAGTGGTTAGTAGAATAGCCACATAATTTCATTTGCCAGAATTCTTTAAAATGATGTGAGATGTTGACTGTGCATAAAGGAAGAGGAGATGGAAGATTTGTTCATTATGAATAAGTTATCTGATAAATTTAGATCATTTTTGGTCACACTATACTTCACGTGAACAAATTTCAGCCTGTGGACCGTTCATGAAATGTTCATTTTAACTATTTGCTATTTGTACTGCTAAAGCACATGATGTTTCTACTCTCAGACTGGAGGACTGAAATGTTAAACAGGAGAAGAAGGAATAGCAAATAAAGAATTAATATTATCTGTGGGATTTGGACTAACAACCATTGTTCAGATAAGAATGGTGAATGAGAAACAGCCACTAAGTGATGAGGTTAATGTATTGGTCACAACTTTTGTAGAACATAGCCTGTAAAGGGAACAAATCAAACAAACTAGCAGATAACTTGTCCAGTGCAAAATGAAATCCTTGCCACTAAAGCCCCAAAACACAGCACCTAACCCTAAAAATAAATGAGTATTTGGTAAGTCCTGAAATCCTCCTCAGTATGCATAAATATAAGGGCATTTTGCAACAGTTAAGCTATTATATGTACAGTACATAGAAAGAAAAACATAACTGATCTGATTTTTACAATTATGATGTGCAGTTGCAACTATTAGTACATGCATAACAGAATGACTAACTTGCACGTATAGTTCTTGCAACTGAGTGGACAAATCGTGTATTTGTGCATGCAAATGGAAAGCTAACTAGCCAGTATGTGCTAAAAATCATACTCACACAAATTTGAAAGTCAGGCCTTTAATGTAAGCCTTTGACACCTGCTGAATCCCTTGTTGAAACATACACTGATCTGGCTAAGTCAATGACTCAATACATATAGTGGAAGAGAATACACATGCCTAGTGCATACATCTAGAAATGTGAAGTCCAGTTTACTGATATTTTGTATTATGAATTGCCATTATTATTGAGTGCCATGCAATTTTCAAATGTTCAGACTTGTTAACAGCAGTCCTTTATAATATGGTCATAGAAGTTCTCTTCATTGTGACAATCCAAAAACTGTTGAACATGGTCAGTTGAAAATACAGGCTTTGTTGTCTTCCAGTGGGAGCTCTTAACCCATTTATTAAAAAAAAAATGTTTGAGTAGAGATCAAGTAAGGAAAATTTCAGCCTAAGAAGGAAAATTTGCAAACAAGTTAAGTGTAGGATTGGGGAGAAGGCAGTGCTTAATTTGTGCCAGGATTGAGCCCGGCACTGTTGGCTGCCACATCAGTTATTAAAGTAAAAAAATTGCTTGAGCCCGGATACCTCTTTCATTACAAATTAAGCACTTGGAGGAGAGTGCAAATAAAACTATCTTGCAACCTGAACTACACAACATTTGTTCCTAAGCAAATGCTAAACTAGCTGGACAAAAACATTCAAAATATATCTTTGTAAATAAAATATTCTCACTGATCCTTCATTAGATGTAGTAGTCTAAGGACTATTTCCAGAAACTCTCAGCTCAGCTAGAACACTCTCTTTAGATGTCTTCCCAGCCAAATTAAGAACATCTCCAAGGCTCCCTGCTTTCTAAGGGGGAGTAGGCAAGCAGAAGAATTGGCATAGTACAGAGACCTTGACCATCAGCTTTTGTCTCAGCCCTTCTCTTCACTTCAGATGGCTTCCATTGTCGCCAAAGGATTTTGCATAAGTTACCAAGAGCACACCTACCATCCAATTCAAGGACTTACGAACAAATAAAAAGAGAAAGAAAGGAACTGAAATAGAAAATGTAAACAGTGCAGCTGAGTGAGAAATAAAATTCAAGAACGTGAGTGGTGCCGGGAGAAGTGGTCTGAATGAGATACAAGTGTAAGGGTATGTCCCTATTGGATTAATTTTCCTACTTAAACTAGAATAATTGTCTTTACATAGAGCCACCATGCTTTCAAGAGCTCTGCTGTTCCTCAGGTGTGGAATAAAATCCATGTTTTTGTTAAAGTGTATTTGACATAGCTCAATTCCTGGCTCATACTGTAGCTCATTTTTAAATGAAAATGCTGAGTGTTGGAGTGTTCATGCTGAAATTGCTGAGAGCTGGATAGTTTACAACTTAATCTGTTACAGATATTTTAATATTAATACTATTGCATTCTTATTTTTCACAAGTTCTAAAGAAAGAATTATTGATTGCAGGCCTGGTATATTCTGCAGACAATTTCTGAGCCCCTTTCCTATGTACTCTTAACTCCTTTGTTGCCATTCCTGACATCTGCAATTGTTCTTTTCCTTGGTGTATAAATACTTGTATTCTTAATAAGAACTTGTTTACATGGAGAATTATTACAGAACCACTGTTCCTGAATAACTTCATGGGGTGACACTCCTATTCTGAATTATCTTAATCCAATTCTGCCTACAAGAGTCATACTCGTTCTCTCTGTCCCTGGCCCAATGACGGTTCCACTGTGAATAAATATATAAATAATCATTGGGCCACAGTGAGTGAGAGTGAGAATAATGAGGGCATTGACCTGGGAGGTGGGAGACCTGAGGTCCAGTCCCCTTGCTCCTATCACTCTTTCATTATTTATCCATAATGGAACAGCTTCAACAGAAGAGATTGAAAAAAGAGTCCTCATGATACTGACACACCAGGTGCCAGCTCACGCCAAGACCCCCGGGCCTCACTGAACTCTGACAAATGCATAGCTGGAAATCAGTCTGGCTTAACTGTGCGTTAGTATTGTTAAAATAGATACTAGAGTTATAAGAATGTGCTTAATGTTTAGACTTTATGGAATGCTTGTAGGATGCTGAATGTTTTAATCTTACTTATAAAATTGGATTCCCATGTTATAAGGTAATGTTTAAATATTTGTTCTTTATCTATAAAAATGTTTTCTAAGACTGTAAATTCCCCACAGTCAGGGGAGAAGTATTACCAAGTGTGAAACACTAGCTTACCACCAGAGATGTTATCTTCACCCCAAGGAAAGATGGTCTACAGACATCAGACAAACAGTTATGGGGAAAAGACTTTGTTGATTACTTCCCCAATGCCTCGGCACACGCCTGCATCCTATCACAGCTTGAATGCTGAGGGAAGGGAATAAAAAATGCTTGTTAAAGAGAAATTGATATCTTTATGCTGTCTGGACTCTGAGGGCCAAAGGTTCCTAAACATAAGCAAGAGATCCTCAAGCTGCTTCTTGGGTAGCCCTCAAGGACATAAAAGCTTAGTAACAAATGTGTTTGTATCATTCATACAATGCATTTATATTTTAGAATATTCATATTTTGTGTTAACTTTGTAGATGGGGTCCTTTGCATATTTCAGTGATACAGGTCTTTTGTAAAATCAATTTGGGTAGTGGGTGACTATAGTGTAAGTCAGGCATCGGCAACCTTTGGCACGTGGCTCGCCAGGATTTGTTTACTTACTGTGTTCGCCGGTTCGGCCGATCGCGGCTCCCACTGGCCAATGTGGGAATGTGCGCCATCCCCGGCCAATGTGGGAAGCGGCGTGATGGCCACTACTTCCCACAGCCCCCATTACCCGAACTGATTTTACAAAAGACCTGTATCACTGAACCGGCAGATGCGGCCAGCAAACAAACCGGCCCTGCCCACCAGGAGGCTTACCCTGGCGAGCCGCGTGCCGAAGGTTGCTGATGCCTGGTGTCAGTAATATTTTTTTCCAAAACTGAGACAGCACTGGCAAGACTGTTACTCCACAATATTATGCCTACTGCTCTGTTCCAGGATACTATTCCAATTAAAATCAGTGATCTTATGGGATTTTATACACTATCCATTTGTTTGGGCCATTTTTAAAATACATGCACAATATAGAATGAAGACTGCAGTCTTCAACATAAGATAAGAACCATGAGTTGACAAAACAGAAGCTTGGCACTTAAAATTAAATTTTTATATTAATGATAGATATCTGTACTTTTTGAGGCAGAAGAGTGAATAAGTCTGAGCAGATATTAACCTCACAGGAAGTTTGGCATGCTGTTTAGTAATATGAGCTTTCAGCAATATAGAGAGTTCTTCCTTATTTGAAAGTCATTTCATATCATGAAATCTATATATGAAATCTCAAAGTTGCTTAATAGCAAAAGAAATGCCAGGAGACACTTATCAGCAATTGTAAATCTTGCATAAAATATACAGTTTGGAAATACACTTAAGAAAAATCTCCCAATATCTGGACTTAAAATTGTGCAGTTCTGATTCTCCCCATGAATACAGAGTATTTGAAGAAAAACAGCAAATATATTGACCGATAGAAAAAAATGAACTAATGCACTCAGCTATCTCAATAGAGTTTCACTTAGTCTTCTTTCCCCCTGTCCAATCCTTTCAGTAACTAACCTTAGAAGCCTGACATTTTCCCACCGTATTTTGCACATACTATTATGAGGTGGAAAGGAGTCGGATCCCAGGTAATTTTCAAAGTAAAATTACCAAAAAAGAAAAACAAACAGTTATCAAAATTGATAATTGGGTGAAACAACAATAAATTAGATGGAATTATTAATTGCTTCTCCTATAAGTAGTTCAGGGAAACCAAATTAAAAGTTGGAATTATTGATTATGGTTATTAATGAGAATGCACTCAGGGGTTAACCACATAAATTTATCAAGGATATTTTTTCCTATACATTAAAGGATGCCCAAAAATAAACAACCAAACTTGACTTTGAATTAAAGAAAACATCTATGTAATTATAAATGAAGCTAATATACCATTAAATCAACAAGGATTATGCAAATGAGATACACCAGATTAAAAAAGGTAAATAAAATGAGTAATACAATGTGTCAACTCTTAAAACAGCCTCAACTAAAACATGACATTCTAAAATATAAAACAAATTAAAGCAAAGTTGATTAAGTATTTTTGCATGGACTAGTTTATAAAAGTGAGTATAAAATTCAAAGAGCTATGAGCATAAACCACAGTGGTATTTACTTAATTATTTAGGATGCTAAGAGCATCAACCAGTTGTTTACCCTAACTAAGATTAACTAGTAGCCAATCAGTATTTGCATAATTCTACAGTTAAAAGTTAAAGAAATAGTACCAGGCATAAACTAAATAAAGTAACCAGATTACAACAACTAAAATTCAACTTGATATCAAAACCCCTTAAACTAAAGAATGAATTAGGATGAAACTACATAGGTTGGATAGAGCAACATAGTTGAAAATGCTGTCAACTTAAACAAAAAAAGACCATTACAATTTTTACTTCTGTCTTAGAAAATATTATTCTGAATCTAAACATGATTTTTAGACAAATTCACAATCATTTGATAACTATACCTCAAAATTAAGTAGTTTTTAGATACATATGCCTAACTGAATGTGTTACTATGACAACATGGAAAGCAAAGATATAAACTACATACACAGTAACAGTGCAGCATGAATAAAACAGTTTTGGGTCTGATGGCGTTAATATGCAATTGTACAACTGTGAAAGTTCAAAAAGCAGTTTGATTAACCAGTGTGTAGAATTAAAGTTGAAGCAAGTAGGTTGAGGGAGTCAGTCTTTAGAGAGCTAATAATTTTATTTCTGTGCAGGGCTCTAAAAATACCGATTTTTGAGTTTATTAGCATAAGAGAGAGAGAGAGAGAGACCTCTCTCTGGGAGATTATAAAAAAAAATACCGCACACCAACCGTCAATACTGTAAGGTTCAAATATAAAAGATAAATATCACAAAGCCACACAGCTTTTGGTATTTAAAATTAACTAACACAAAATAGTAACTAGTTGCATTACCACACTAAGATCGAAATCAGGCTTGTTTCGGTGTCAGGCATTGGCATGTTGTGTTGCCAACTACAGAATAACCCAACGTAAGTGAAATTAGCGTAAAAGTAATCTAAAGTTTCTAACACAAAAATAAGGGTTGAAGTGAGATTTTGAAATCTGAAGACAGCTTTAATCATTCACACATCGTTTATTACTGTTACAAAAGAGAGAGAGATGAAAAGGTGCTTCTCTCCAGGCAGGTAATTCTCACTCACACATGCAAAGACAGCACAGCTGAAAAAGAAAAAGAAGAAAAAAAGGGGGATGGGGCCTGAGGGCGGTGGGGGTGAGTGAGTGTAAGTTGCAGAGCAGAATAGCAACTTAAAGTTACTTGTTCTCAGTCAGGCTTAAAGATAGGAATTGAGTTGAAATAAAACAACAAAGCAAAATTTAATTTCAAACAAATAATTTCGACAAAGATATGATAACACAGTGGAGATTTACTTATGTACTCATAATTTAATAGTAAGTTACAGATGTCCCACTCGTGGTTTGTTTCAGAATCTAGACAACTATTATGGTTTTATTCATCAGCCTGTTGTACTGTTCCCTTCTCAGAAACATAGATACCATCCAAGAATTTTCTGATATCCTTGTTCTTGACTGTGGTGGCCTGTTGGATCAAGGCAGCTGAGTTGGATACCAATTCAATGTCATTCCCTTCAAGAATCAACTCATCCTTCTGGGCTTGAGATACTGCACAGGCAACACCTGGTCTCATGCGCTCCCTGCGGATATATTTCTCTCCCAGGAAGTTACGGATTTCCACAAGTGAGCCATTTTCTTGTATAACTACGTTGATGGGGAAGTGAGCATACACAGACCTCATTTTGTAACGAAAGCCCAATGTGACACCCTTGATCATGTTTTGAACATGATTGCAAATTGTACGAACTGTTGCCAGCTCCTTTCTGTTACCCCACCATTTGTCAACCTGTAGCTTCTTGTGCTTCTTTCCCAAGAGAGAGAGCTCTACATCGATGTGGTTAAAATCCCGTCACAAGATTCCTCTGGGACCTTTCACTATAACTGCCCGGCCCTTCAGAGAAATGTCGACTTTCTCCGGGATGTCAACAGTCTGGTTGCTGAGAAGGCCTTTCCCCTCGGTCTGCAGCGAGAATGAAGACCATTCTCAGCAACCAGACTGTTGACATCCCGGAGAAAGTCGGCATTTCTCTGAAGGGCCGGTTTCAGCTAAGCTTATTAGTGTGTGTATAGGTTCTTTTATTGTTTCTGTATGTTTTCTCTATAATGAGTTTACCTTAAGAATAAATGGGTTTGCTTCGAAAGAGTTGTACTGGGTAATTATGCTGTTTATAGCCTCTGGGAAGGCAAAGGGGCCCTGCTGAGGCAGTCTGTTTTGCAGGGGAATTCAGAAGGAATGGTGCAGCCTAGAAATGCCCACAAAGGAGAGAGAGAGACATGGGTCTCTACCCAGGAGGAGCCAGAATTCTGAGACTGCAGAGCCTTGATGGACTGTAGAGGAAGAATACAGGTGCTGTTCCTCTCAACTGTGACATTTATTATAGACACTCGGATTTATGTCTCACGTTACTGGCTAAGTGTTAATTTTATCATTTATCTATGTGGAACCTGGATATTTTTTGGTTGGGAAATACTGTCTGTATTGACACAGAGAAAACAGATTGTACCCTCCTTTATGTAGGTTGCCATGTCACTTAGTAGGAGACATATAGAAAAATCTGTTTTGATACTAAGTATATTCGTGGTGTGTTACATCTTATTTCTGACTTTGTTAGCATTTTAGTTTAATACAGGGTTATTCAAAATGTTAAATAGAAATCTAATCAAAGAGAGGGGGAAGGAGGACAGGTCACTCTTTTTAGGGTCTAAAATGTGGGGACATTAATATACCTTTGTTTAGTTCATCCCTGAAGAAATGGACACCGTGTAGAGTCATGCAGAAGGGTTTATTACGCACAGTGCTGGCGGAGTGTCACTTTGCTTATTAGGCTAAGAAACACTGCAAAACAATTGATTACAATAGATTATATAGGGTGCTCATTGGGCGGAGAGAAGCAATGGGGTGGGAGGTCCCGAGCCCCTGAATAGGTTCTATTAACCAGACAAGATAAGCACAATAAGTCAATAGTCTAAAAGATTGCATAATGGCTCTGCACATGGTTCGGGTTAACATATTGCTAATACACAGGTAATTTCCCTCAAACTATTCCTATTACAGTATATAGGTTAAACCCTAACTTTGGGATCCAGGGGAATGAGGTAGCAGCTCTCCCGGTTGACCAACAGGTACATTCCTGAAGATTTAAAGCAAAAAAAGCAGTAATTAGTATTTAACAATAACAATTGTTTATAGTTTTACCCTTCCATAACTGTGGACTAGGATTGGCATACATTTGAGAGGGGAGGATGTCATAACTCATGTCAGTCATGTTAGGCCTCTCCCTGAATTTTGTCAGGCATCTGAGGAGTATTGTACCACTATCTTCTTTCTGCACTAGGGAGTTAACTTTGAGGCCCTTCTCAGCGCTTCGTGTGTCTGTAACTCGCGATAAGGACACCCAGTTACGGCTCACCATCGGGAGTTATGCTGACTCCGCTCATCAACTTGAAACACACAAGGTTGTCTGTCTATGCCAGCTTTCTTTTAGCCATGTATTGTTCTTTGTTAGCTAGCCCTCATGCCCCAGACCAAGCACCTATGCAATAACACACACTTGAATCATGTATTGTTGCAATAAAGCCTAACCAAGGCTTGATTGTACACCAAGTTGCCAACATCTGAAACTTGGGATGCTTTAAAAGGTTTTATTATCCTTGTCCTTAGCTACCAGACATTTCTAACTATGAATGTTCTCTTGTGACCTTTAAGGGAAATAAGTGGTTCTAAGGGATGAACTAAACAAAGGTATATTAATGTATATTAATGAAGGGCTAAAATCCATTTAATGTGGATGTAAAATCTTAACCACAAATATTCAGAAATCATTTTATGTAAATTTAAAGGAGGAGATATGGTCTCGTTTTTTGAATATGGGTCTAGGAGTCAAGAATTCTGGGCTCTATTCTGAACACTGCCAACGAAGTGCTGCATAACCTTGCATGATCACTTAATTGCTCTGTACCTCAATTTCCTTATCTATGTAATGGCTCTAATTTGTGTGAGGCATATCTGATTAGTATTAAGGACTCTGTTAAGACCTTCAATAAGAAACATCAAAGCTTTTTCCAATGTATTAATATTTTGACAAACAAATCCACCAGAGAGTCTTTGACTAGCAGATAAAATAATGACCTTTATAGAGAAAACAGTTCAGCTACAGCACATGAGCTTCAGTTTGTTTGGCACATATCTAACTAAAATGTCACCTTTAAATCAGTATGCACATCAGAATGAGAGCCTCACTCATTAAGACATTTGTATTCAAAATAATTGCAGAAGTTAATAACATTTGATACCCTTTGCTGCTCCAAAAGAATGTACATTGGCATTATAAAAACCGCCAATTTTTAATTTGTATGAGTCAGTTCAGATTCAACTGCCTTTCCAAACACCTAGCATTTTTACCCTGGGTGATCAGTCAAGGCCTGGCTTTTGCTTTTGAACACACTGAAGACATCCAAAGGGCTTTCCTTAGGCACCTGAGAAGCCTCATGCTGTGGAAAAGCCCAGAAGAATTTTGTTCGTGTCTGCATTCACTATAAATTGTTTTAACATGTGTTTTGACTTTTCTGACATCTTTAAGCTTCGGTGAAACCTAAAACTACTTAGGGCCCCCAAAAGGAAGACTCTATTAATTCATTCAGAATAAGCTATTTATAACCAGGGGCCTTCAATTCTAACTATCCTGTCTAAGGAGCAACAGCATTCTATTCGCAATTAGATGTTGGTTTTCCCTTAGCATTGTACTCTCAAAGAGCTGTTATCACTCCAACTGTGGGGTGAAAAAAAATCTCTTAATTATACCAATTAAGTGGTGTGAATGTCATTTCTACATTTCCTTCAGTTCCAGGTCAGTAAGACTGCAGCTGGAAAACAAAGACATAACAACCTTAAAACAAGTTTATTGAAATAGTCCTTTGTGAATTGTCACAGGGGAAGGAGAGGGCACTGCACAAAATCTTAAGTGCAGAGAAGTCATAATAACAGTCTGACTCACAAAGGAACTGACAAAAGCCAGGGAATTCACAGAGAGAATTGCTATTCTATTCTTTTCTGATCTAACTCTGCCTAGGCAATACAAGATGTGTGATACATCATGTCTGCTTCTGTTTTTAACCCTTGCAACAGTTAGATGCAACAAAGTAAATTAAGAACAGAGTGGCAGCTGTCAATTAACGTTGTTTTATTTTCAATTATTTTAATTTCCACACATAATTAGTTTTATAATTACATTTAATAAGCTTGAAAATAACACTTCTCCCCTTATGCATTTTGGCCTCCCTTCAACAAATACTTGCACCTCCTCCTAATTTCTAATGGAACAGAAGTCAACGTTTCTACCTTTTGTGCAGTTTGTCTGTACACTAACATAAGTAGCATAACATAGTGTTTTGAGCATCTCTCTCAGAGCTTGGACTTCCCAGGCTCTAATCATGGCTTTCCAACTGCTGTGCAACACTGGAAAATCATTTATCTTCTTTGTAGGTGTGAGCAGGTGGTGCTTCCAGAATAGTTGGCATATTCTCCACAGGTTCAAAACTCACCACCCTGCTGGGGATTTCCTTTATTAACACACACACAAACAACAAATTCCAACCTTAACAATTCTCCCTGGGCTTGACTGTTGCTAGAATTTTTCCATTAATACTGCTCAGAACCTAGATTCCTTGGACCAAATTGTTTGCTCCCACTGTCCTTATGTCTGGTATAGGGTAATAAGCTGCACCTGCCCTGGTGAGCCAGCAGGGCTCCATTAACCCAGCCAGTTCCAACTAATCTGCTGAGTGGCTCAACAGAAGAATTTAGCCATCCAGACCTTTCCTACTCTAGGAAAAATATCCAATGCTACCTGTAACTGGTGCACCTGAAGCAGTGCTGAACTCATTTGAACTGCTAGTGCAGCAAAGGACAAACAGTGTACAGCACTGTTTCAGAGATGTGGTTAATACCTACCTCTGCTGATACTCACACCTTCTTGTCAACTGTTGAATGGGCCATTTCCACCCTGATTGAATTGGCCTTGTTAGCACTGATAATTACATGAAGAATTAAACAGTACTTTTTACATTTCAAGGACTACAATGACTTATAATGCAGGGACATTTTTACCCTGTTGATTCTGGGAAACCTTCCCGGAGAGTGCATCGGTCACTTTGTTAGAGGCCCCTGAAATGTGTTGCATTTCAAAATCAACGTTTTTAAGAGATAAACTCCATCGAAGAAGTTTTTTGTTAGTCTCTTTGACTGTGTGAGGCCACTTCAGTGCAGAATGGTCAGTCTGCAGGTGGAACTGCCGTCCCCATATGTATGGGCGTAGCTTCTTCACAGCATACACAATGGCTAACATTCTTTTTCTGAGACTGACCAGTGGATTTCCCTCTCAGAAAGTTTTTTGCTGAGAAAAACGACAGGATGGAATGTCTGATCTGGTCCTTCCTGCATTAAAACTGCTCCTACACCACGCTCAGACTTACTTGACCCTGTACTAAGGGCCTTAACGGTTAATCCTGCCTCCCTTATGCACTGGAAGACAGCTTGGAGGTGTTCCCTGTGTTCTGCCCATGAATCTGAGAATATAGCCACATCATCAAGGTAGGTGACTGAAAATTCTCCAGATCCAGCCAGAAGGTTATCTACCAATCTCTGGAAGGTGGCAGGTGCATTTCGCAGTCCAAAAGGGAACACATTAAATTCACACAGCCCTACATGGGTAATGAAGGCTGACCTTTCCTTGGCTGGGTCATCTAGAGGCACTTGCCGGTACCCTTCAGTGTCTAAGGTGGAGATGAACTGGGCACCTCCCAGTTTCTCCAATAGCTTATCTGTGCATGGCATTGGATAGTTTTCTGGGTGAGTTACAGCATTTAGCTTATGGTAGTCCACACAAAAGAGTATTTTCCCATCTGGTTTGGGAACTAGAATCACTGGAGGGGCCCATGCACTCTCAGAGAGGCATATTACACCCATCTGTAACATGTCCTTGAGCACCCTTTCTATTATGGTTTTGGTTTGAGGAGCCATCCAGTACGATTGGGCTCTAATTGGGCAAGCATCACCTATGTCAATGGAGTGGTACGCCCATTCTGTCCGTCTTGGGGTGGCTGAAAACATTGGCACGAAACTGGTGCACAGCTCCTGGATTTGCTGTTACTGCTTACACCTAAGGGTCATGGAAAGGCTCACCTCTTCTACACCACCGTTGCTTTTTCCTTCATAGTAGACTCTTTCAGGCCACTCAGAGTCGTCTCTCTCCTGGGCTGTAAACTGGAGAACCTTGATTTCTCAGCAATAAAAGGACTTTAGAGAATTAACATGCTGCTTTACCAACTGTAATGGCCCCTTACCTTCATGGCCATAAACGAATTTAAAGGGTGAAAATCCCAAACTGGGATGTGGTACAGCCCTGTAGGAAAAGAGTAACTGCTGCAACATTAGGTCGCAATCATTGGAGTGCTCATTCACAAATTTACGTATCATGGCCCCCAAAGTCCCATCAAACTTCTCCACTAGGCCATTTGTTTGATGGTGGTAAGGGGTGACAACCAAGTGGTTCACTCCATGAGCTTCCCAAAGACATTTCATGGTCCCAGGAAGTTAGTCCCTGAATCCATAAGGATGTCTGAGGGCCAACCTACCCTGGCAAAAATGTCTGCCAATGCCTGGTACACACTTTTAGCCCTGGTGTTGCTTAAAGCTATTGCTTATGGCCATCGGGTGGCAAAATCCATGAAAGTCAGTATGTACAGCTTTCCTCTGGGTGTCTTCTTAGGGAAAAGACCCAGAATATCTACAGCTACATACTGAAATGGAACCTCAATTATGGAGAGTGGCTAGAGAGGGGCCTTGACCTGGTCTTGGGCTTTCCCACCCTCTGGCACACCTCACAACACCGGACATAGGTAGAAACGTCCTTACCCATTCCCTCCCAGTGGAATGACTTCCCCAAACAGTCCTTGGTCCTGTTCACTGCAGCATGGCCACTGGGATGATAATGGGCTAAGTTTAAAAGCTTTTCCCTATACTTAGTTGGAACTACCAACTGTCTTTGAGGATGCCAGTCCTCCTTGTGCCCACCAGAAAGGGTCTCCTTGTATAAGAGTCCTCCTTCTATAACAAACCTGGACCTATTAGAAGGGCCAAGAGGTGGTGGGTTGCTCCGTGCCACCGTCCAAGCTTCCTTGAGTCTCTCATCTACTTCCTGCTCTGCCCGGAACTGTTACCTTGATGCTGGAGACATTAGTTTCTCACTGGATTGTGGACTTGGGCGTGGTCCCACTGGAAGCGATACAGGTGATGGGGTTGTTTCCATTGACTGTGAACTGCTCTCTGCTGGTGCACGAGGTGGTATTTCAGGCTCCGGTTGAGCCTCTTGGGCTGGTTTAGCTGCTGCTGCAGGTTCAGGCTCTGTGGCGCCCTTTGGTGCTGGCTCGCCTGACTCTGGTGGTGTTGCAAGCACGGGCTCTGGTGCTGACTGCTCCACCAGTTCCGATTCTTGGGCTGGTTCTGGATCGGTTCCAGGAACTGGATCTACAACTGATGCCATAGACTCTGGTCTGGAGTCTCGTTCCACCACCTCTGGCAGGGTTCCTGTAGGAGGCTCAGGAATGGAGTTAGGTGTGGAGGCCTGTTTAGCCTTGCTGCGGGTGACCATTCCCGCCCTTTTTGTTAGCCTCACATGGTTGGTGAATTCTTCTCCCAGCAGCATGGGAGTGGGATAATCGTCATAGACTGCAAAATCCATATTCCTGACCAGCCCTTGTATTGAACAGGCAACTTGGCTGTAGGCAAGTTAAAAGAGTTGGACTTAAAGGGTTGCACTATCAATTGGGCCTCTGGGTTGATGAATTTGGGGTCCACCAGGGATTGGTGGATAGCTGACATCTGTGCTCCAGTGTCTCCCCACGCAGTAATCTTCTTCCTACCCACACTCACAGTTTCCCTTTGCTCTGGGGTATTTGCGAGACATCTGGGCCTGAAGGCTCTTACTGGGACTCCGGGGGTGATGAGTTGTAGTCGGCTGGTGCTCTTGGGGCAGCTGGCCTTCACATGCCCCAGCTCATTACATTTAAAGCATCACCCAGCTGACTGTGGGCTGGGGCGAGGTGGGTGGTTGGAGAGTGAGGTGGTGGGACAAGAGGGCATCTGGAGTCTCTGTGGCTGTGTGGAGGGCTCTTCCTTGAGGTGGGGCTTTGGGCTGACCCCAATGGTGAGGTGTAGATAAAAGGGAGCTATCCCCCCCCCCGCTTCATTTATCTCAGTGGCAAATGTAATGATAATGGGGGGGGGGAAGAAATCAACAAAACTTGTATATGTAGAAAAATGCTATTTTAATTAAACCAAAAATGTTTTGCAGAAATTTATCAGTTTTGATTAAAATTTCACTGGGAAGGCTTCTCAGATATTTCTGATCAAAGCCACAGAAAGATCCATCTACCCCTCAATAACCCAGTGGGTAGGGCACTCACATGGAAACCTGGGCTTAAGTCGCTACTCTGCATGGTTGAGACTCCCACATCCCATGTAAGTATCCTATCTGCTGGGCTATTGGATTTTCTTTAAAAGAAATCAAAAGGTCTCATTTTCATTTCACATCAGAACAAAAATTAATTTTGAAACCCAGTTTTATTTATTTGTGCAAAGGGATTGATTTTCTGGCTGGCCCAATACAGAATCATTCTCTTCTCATCTTCTTTCTTCAAAGTTCAAAGCCACCCCACCCAGCTCTAGACCCACTCACATTTCAAACTTCCAGACTCAGGACACAAACTATACCCCTGGCCACCCACAGCTCTTGTGACTCAGAATCCTCTCCTCCTACATGAGGCCCTCATTAGGCTCAGAATTCCCCCTACATCCCATCCTCTTCCCAATTGTTGTGGTGGTGCTGTATAAAAATTGTAGCCTAATTCCTGTCTATCTTTTGTTGGTTGTAAAACTTCATTTCATCCTATTTATACTGTACAGCCCAGCCTGACTATACCAAATGTATCTACCATCACTTCCTAGAGCATAGTTGTGATGCTGGTAAGCCAAATGCCAGCTCTGGCCAAGGCCATGGGCATTAGCTAAGAACTGACAAACTCAAAGCTGGAAACCAAGCCAGCTCACCGGGATGTTAGTTGTGTTCAGAATAACTATGTGTTTTATAAGAATGTATTTAATATGTAGATTCCATAAAATGCTTGTAAGTTTCTGTAATCATTAGACTTGCTTGTAATGATTGTATCCCATGCTATAAAGAAATCTGTACGTTTTGCTGTATAACTTTGAAAATATTTGCTCTGAACTTGTGAACCCAGGCACAGGGATCATTCCCCCCACCCATTAAGGAGGCCTATCAAGATTAAACATGCCATTAAGTAACATCACAATACAAAAGGATTGGTGAAAGACCCTATCACATCTTGGAAATGCTACGTGCAAAGGAGCTCATCTCATGGACGGGAAAGCTAAATTTAAAGATGAAACAGGGTCACAGGAAAAATTTTCATCTCATTGCTGTTTGAACTCTTACAGAGCCAGAGACACTAAACTAAGGCAGATATTGCCATTGGTTGTCCCTAGGTTTGTCTTGAAAGACATTTTGAATTGACAGATTACTGCATCGCTATCATCTTTAGGAACCACAAGTGGTAACTCATTTGTGTGTATATGTTTACATGCTTTAACCTGTAAATAAACTTTCTTATTTCTTTTTCCTAATTAATCTTTAGTTAGTTTGTTACAAAATTGTCTCTAGTCACTGACTTTGGTGTGAAATCTAAGGTGTCAGTTGATCTGGGATAAGTGACGGTCTCTTGGGACTGGAAGCAACATGAATATTTTGTGATTTTTGGTGTAAATCACCATTCACCACTAAGTTCAGTTTGCCTGGGTGGCAAGTTAGACTGGAGAGCCTAAGGGAACGGTCTGTGACTCCATGGTCAGAGTGTTATAGTGATCCAGTAATTTACATTTGTTACTGAGTTGGTGAAATCTAATTATAGAACATACCGCCAGTTTCGGGTGTCTGCCCTGAGGCAAATAGTCATGGTTGTGAGCCACTCCAGACAGCGTGAAAACAGTTGCCAGATATTAGTTGCATTCCATAGTAAGTGCTCAGTTCCTGTGAAGAGAGAAGGAGCAGTCAAAGGAGGCTTGTCCTGATAGCTTCTGAAGGTGAATTGCCTTCTCAGATTCTGTAGTGTCACACCTGTGGAGACCAGCACAGGCTTCATTAAGTAAGTATTTAGCAAGCATATAAAAGATCTTTTCCTCTGTGAGTTGCATTTATGCAGTTTCAAAATCATGTTGCTGGTGTCATTTTTTCTTAAACATTTCTTCCAATTAATGTGATGTATTTTTTTTCTAATTAAAACTGAAGTGTGCGATTATTACTGATTCATTAACGAAAATATTTCAAAGACTTTTTGAAGCTAGCTGAAAACATATTTTTGACAACTGGGAGTACTAAGAGACCTAATTAAGGAAATGGAGCAAACCTTAATGTTGTAAGGCTAGGTCTGTGAACCAAGTTACAGTTATTATATACATTGCATAACAGTATACATTTGGGTCCTTCTCCTTGAAATAGCTCTGTGCAATGGAAGTGGTCAGGATTTTTTGACAAAACTCCCCACCCCCCTCAGAAAATATTGATTCATCTTTTTTTGGTGGTGGGAGAGGAGTGGGGAGGATTTACCAATTTAGGTGAAACTTTTGCTAGGAAAGCTTTCTTAGGTCCAATATAGAATTCTTCTCAATATGAGAGCTCATTCAATCCTATAATACCCGATAGCCCAGCAATTATGAGACTCAGATGGGATGTGGCAGACCTGGTCTTATTCAAAGCAGGGACTTGCACCAGGAGCTCTCATGTCCCAGTGGAGTATCAGAACCAGTAGCCAATAAAGTAAGTCTCTGTCTTTAGCCCAATTAATATTTAATACAAAATATAATAGCTCCAGCAGGAGAGATTGGGTAGAGAACAGAGGTTGAATTAATAGTCCAACAGTTAGTGCACTTGTAATCTTTGGATGAGCTTGAGTTTACTTTGTTGCCCTTCTCCAGTGCCTAATAAACCCAACCCCCATAGGAAAGAACCTAGAGACCCAGAACTCAGTCACTGAGGATTTTCAAAAAGGATTAAACAGGATCAACCTCTCCACAATCAAGTCCAAAAGAATTTAATTCTTAAGTACCAACTTTATAAAATCTTAAGATAAAGAAACAAATTATAATAATATTTTTTACAATATAACATTGCTACTTGATAAGCTACATACATTAAAATTATACAAAAACACATAGAAAAATTAAATCTAAACAGATCAGTCCCCACAGAAACAGTGAGAAGAAACTCAGAGTATCCAAAAGCTTAGATTGAGTTTCCCTGCATCTCAGCTACAGTCTTTGATCACCAAAATCTATACAGTCTGCTGAGTCAAAAGAAACATCTTCCCTCCACTTGCTTGTAGAAATGTTCAGTTTGAATCCATGCAGACTCTTCCTCCTCCTCTGCTGAAGTCACTCAGTTAGCTAGTCAGCTAATTAGTTAACCAACCAACCAACCAACCAAAAAACCTGTTACAAGAAAAATACAAAACAGCATAGATGACTCTTTCCCTATCATCACATTTAAATAAGAGAAAAGTTGGTGAATCACACTCATTAAGACAATTTAATGAAAATGGATTGGCTAACTTCAAACATTCAATGTATAGAATTAAAATAAATATTTTCCCTTCCTATTTCTACTTTCTATAAATAACACTGCCAGGCCTTCTCTGTTGGAGGGTATAGCAATATCAATAATCTGCTGCAAAACGTTTCAGAGTTAGGAAGAAACAGCCTGCTTTCTGTTCCTGTAGCTCAGCTTCTCCCAATCCACACAGTGCAAATGGCCTTCTGCAAAGCAGCTGCCCTATTTGCCCTCAGCACATCTGAGTCCAGCAACAGGGAACTTACTGAGCATACCCAAAACTACCACACCCAATTCCAGAAACTTCCGAGTGTGGAGAGCTAGTTGTGCCTTGCCTAGCATCAGTGAGCAGACACAGCTCATACCTACCCACTCCCCAATAGATGTCTTCAGGAGATATCTCTCTATTAGGCACATGGGTTATACACTCATGTGGGAGACAGGGGTTCAAGTCTCTGCTCTGAATCAGGCAGAGTGAGGACTTGAATGTGGGTCTCCAAATTCCCAGGTGAGCACCATAACCCTTGGGTTGTGTGGGAGGGGGGGGTGAGTCTCTGTCTCTCTCCCTTCACAAAAAAAACCAAAAGGTCTCTGTTTTGGCCTGATGCAGATTGGGGATTTTTTTTGAAATCTCAACATTTGCACAGGATGGGAAAGCCATTTCCTGCCCAGCTCTACTGTGCAGGTGAACACCAGGTCAAGCTCACCGTAAGATGCAGAACCCAGGCTTTAGGGCCTAGTCCTGAAGGCTTCACTCAGGAATGAATTTCACTCTAAGGACTTCGTCCTGCCCAATGAAATCAATGGGAGATTTAAGTGATCTAAGTTCCACTGGGCACCATTTATGTCTCCTGGAGCAGCCCAGAACTGGAAAGGCATAAATGGGACTTAAAGCAATCTTAGTCCTCCCAATCCCATTGGGATGTGATGAGTTCTCTGCTTCAAGAGGCAGGGACCAAACTCTCACCCAGTGTTTGTTTAAATTTTTTTTAAAAGGCAGTAGATTAGCACATTACTATGCAAACGTACAAGGAGCTTTAACACTTACACCACCTAGTAAATCACCTGATTGAATCCACTTCAGTTTAGATGAAACTGACCTCTGAAGATGGAGTTAGAGTCCATCACAGCATGTCTGATTCCCCAAAGTTAAACAATGAGGCAACAGAAGCAAACCATAGCAAGACTAGTGCTGTTGCTGGCAAAATTTGTTCACAGTGTCAGCTCATCTATTCAATTTGTCACTCAAGAGCTCAGTTCACAGTACAAAAACGCGTGAGACTACCAGTAGATCAGCGTAGGATTAATTCAGTCTAACATATCTGCCAGGCTATGATGTTATGTTGCAATCATCCCTTCTCCTTAGGCAAATGTAGGGCATTTTAGGTGATTTTTTCTTTATTTGTTTTTGTTATTATGTGTAGCTGATGTATTCATTTGGACACTTTACTTACAGTTAATAGTTAAAATTATTTGGGGTTCAGTCATGAACCTGCTTGCATATACATGCAGCGGATTAAGGGGGCATAAGACAGAAGACTCTCTTACTCCTCTGCACTGGCTACTCACATCAGCAGGTCAAGCGGCAACACAAAGGATGGAGACAAACAAGGATTATTTTAGATAATTTGTAAATGACGTATGTACCTTTAGGAAGGATTTTACTTCTGCTGTGTAATTTGATACATCAAAGAGATGATGGAATGAAAAACTCACCTCACTTGTGAGTTACTACCATCACAGAATGGTAATGGGAGGGAAATTTTAAACTCACTTCAATGATGTGGGCTTGAAATTTCCCAACAGAACTGAAGCTGGAGCATAATATCTTTGATGCTGTTTCTTTAAAGCCAGCTGGGAAAGTGCTGTGAATTTGAAATGAGAGTTCATTCTTTTTCTCCCACTAGCCAATCAGAGGTACAAGAAAAGTAAAGCAGTAACAGAAGCACAGGGACAAAGGAAGCAGATGGCCACAGTTCTTTGTTTTTTGTTTTTGTTTTTTTTTTAATTTTATTTGTTGTTGATTTTTTAAAAATCAGCTCCACCTTTACTGAGTGTGAGGAGTTTGCACCAGTCACAGTCATTGCTAGAGTTCAGCTGCCTTACATCTTCTTTTCATGTAGCTGCTACATTTAATTCATCTGAGAAATTGCATACCAATTCATAATCTTGGGGAATGACATAGAAAATATTTATAATTCACCACACCTAGAACTCTCTAGGCTCAGTCAATCAATTTCCAGGCTAAAAATACTTCCTTTTCCTATCTACCTCCTATCTTGTTGTCAAATATGGAAAATTAAGAGCAAATGCAGGCAGCATATCCATGGCTAGCATCACAGTTGCCTGAATTCTCTGTTCTGGCTTCTTTATTGAGCCTCATCTCTGCTTGCTTTTCTTCAATGTTTCTCAGGGACACACAGCCGGTGCTCACATTGCTTAGCTAACAATTCTGGGTCTTTAGTCTTTCTGAAATAAGTACTAAAGTTCCATGCCACTATCCCAGCATGTAGCACTCATTAAAGGGACAGTATTTCCATATTTTGGGCATAAAAAGCTATACTTGCTTTCATAGAGTTCTTGGAACAATATTTATTGAGCGACAAACAATCAGTCACTGAGGTAACACACAACATTTATGAACTGTTAAGAACCTCTGGTATTTTGGGACTGGGGAAATACACTACAGTGATATAAGTTGTGTTTTTCATGCTACATAGTAAAATATTAAAACAATTTATTGAGGTTCTTTGACAAGAAAAAATAATGTTGACAGCAAATCTCTGTAGTATACGTACTTTTTCCCCTCTTAAAATTGGTTTTGGCCTTGGTTGTACTTGCTTATTCCTAAGTCTCCGTAATCATAAATCTTGATTGCTATAATTAACATACACTTAAGCACTACTTAACACACCAGTAACAAAACTTCATGTACTAATTTTGAACAAGCTTGTCTTTATAGGCACAAATATATGTAGAGTAACATGTAAATATGAACAAGTATGTTTTTTTTTCATGGACTGTATTCCACTCCATAAAATTCTGTCTTCCTTTGTTTTGCATAACATATATAAAACACTTCAAAAAAAAAAGTCACACACTTCTAGGTCTACCCCCTTCCAAGTCCCTTCCTGGATGGTAACACAGTTCAGTTGTTCTACCTGACCCTTTCCCCTCATCCTGCCTCAGAAGACTTTGTTTTCTTTGTCTCCACCTCCACTCAGCCCCTCTAGCTACCCTTACTTCTGGCTGTCAGCTCAACACTGTTGTTTCTGATGTCACACAGTTATCCCAAGCTTTCCCTAGTTATTCATTGGATAGGACATCTGAAGCTTTTAATTTCCCAAACAACATTTCTACTTGTCCTGGGTTTCTGGGCAATAGGATTTTTCTAGTTTGGAATTTTAAATCAGGGATATAATTGAATTGGAATTAAATCAATAGGTTTTTTTATAGAAATCAAAAGGATTTCTACAGAACTTGTTCTACAAACTTGTTCTAAAGAATGAAGTACAAATGATACTCTTTGTAGTTTTTTTTTAAACCATACTTTAGATTTTAATTTTTTTTTCTCTAAAATGCTATAGAAATGTACACTCTATACTAAATTTTGTAGGATTTAGAAGAATTTTTAAATAATTCCTTTTAATTTCTGTATAATCTGATTGTCATAATTGATTATAAAGATAATTCTGTAAGTATTTACAAATATGATATCAAATTAGAACATTGTCTTGTGTTTGCCAAACTCAAGGAACAATCATAGCTGAGACACACACAGGAGATAATTATCCAACAAATATTTGTCTTTCCCCTCTCTCCAACAGCTTCTCCACTGAAACAAAAGAAATTCATTTTGATGGATTCTTACCATCATCACCAGTTTTTATGTTTGCTCTCCTCTAGAACAAACCCTCCTACCACAAACGACCTCACTGAGACACCATCTATTCTATCAACAGTCACTCCTCTCTCCAAAAACACATACAACTCCTTGTCTTTCACCAATGACTCTGTCTGCCCTTCATCCAAGTTTCACTCTCCAAGGTCAGCTGCCTTTCAGGAACATGCACATCCCAAAGACTCTGCTGTTCTACAAAGAAAGATGATGTTTCTATTGCAAATGGGTGATTTTTACTTATTTTAATCAGTCAGATCTCAGATTATTACCAAACCATGTAGTTTTTTACAATACAAAGCAACCTATTAGCTTTCATTGTCCCATTATCTGTATCCATTTTCAAAGAAAGTAATTACTGAACCTATTATTTACCATTTTAATAATACTGAGAATTAAACATGTGTTGAATTGTTCTTATCTTGCTGTTAGTCTAACTTCCACCTTGATATTTACCTAAAAATCCTTTTATTGATGCCAATCCACAAAATCCGCAGTGATACAAATATAATTGTATTGTTGACAACAACCTACAGACCAAGTCAGGAACTCCAACCTTGACTATCTGAGTAAATAAAATAAGGAAGCATTTTTAGAGAGTCATTGTTCTTTAATCCACTGTTATTATAGAGTGTAGGTTTCTTCGGCCAAACAGTCTAGATTTTGAAGTTTATAACATCTATTCACTTACAGAATAGCTTTAATTAAACTTTCAGACTGTGTCAAACTTTCATAATAGTTCTCATTATTTAATACTTCATGATTTTTTCCTGTGTCTTTTCCCTTTTCCACTTAATCTTCTTTTATGCATGGTGATATATAGAGTCCCATTATCTCACCTTATGTTTAATTATATCCCCTTGTGCTTAATTCTTTGAGGGTTTTTTTCAGAAAATGTTTCAGCCATTCCTATTATTTTCTGTAACCTGTTCAATGTAGATGTGTTTATAATAATACAAGGACTCAAGCTGCAAGAACCAAAGATAGTAGATATGAAACATTGAAAACATGCAGGTAGGAGGGATGATGTTTGGGTGAGATCAAACTGAAACAAAACACAAAGTTCTTTCCCAAGTTACAGATGCTCAGGATCTGACTTATTGATTTCAGCACTATATTATCTAACATCTAGTGGCAGAAAGGCCTTACATTAGGACTCCTAATGTTTTTTAAATAGTGAGAAAATTTTCATAAATATCTCTCATGTAGACAAGGCTTTTTTGTAGGGGACACAACTACAGCTGCCTTTACTCTTCCTACAAATGGAGCAGTGAGAGAAACTGTTGTGCTTGTATGACCTGGACTGGTTATTTTCTTTTCTCCATCTACCTTTGGGTACACAGCAATTAAACGAAGACATGGTGTTTCTAATCCAAGATGGTTCCTCATTGAATCCCAAAAGGCTGGTACTCCCCGTGATGATGGATGTAGAGACAATGGCCCTGATTCAAAGCCTATTCAAATCAAAGAGAGTCTTTCCACTGATTTCAAGGGGCTTTGGATCAGGTCCATTGAGAAGATATAAATCCTATTTTTAGGGTGGGAGATGGAGGGGCAGAATCTGCTTCTAGTCACAGCATCCACCACCTTAGATGAATAAAACTGAAATAATTTCTAAAATGTAATTTATTTTACAACGTTTTTGCTGTTTACATTTTGTACTTCACTCAGCTGTGAAACTAAACTGGGAAATTTTAAAGTCTGGTTATCATGAACAAGTATAATAGTGATATGTTTGGTTTTCTTTGTAGCACTTTAGAGAAATATTTACATTTTTAAGTTTTTTTAATTATAAAAATATTTCTATTAATATTTTAATTTGTATTTTCCCTCACTAATGTAACATCACTGAACACACTAAGTATTGTACCCAACACCGATTTAATTAATTTTGAGCATTATCTTTGTTCTTTAACTACATGCCACACACCTACAAAATTCCTTCTGTTAGAGGTATGAATCATTGGAAATGTTTAGAATTCAAGCAAACAAGAAGTTAAAAGTAGATCATCATTTAAATGACTTATTCTGATGTGAATTTTCTCCAAGAGAAAAGAACATTTTGTTTCACATAAAAGATCCATTTAAAAAAATACCTTTGAGAGTTTAATTCCAATTTTGGACTGCCTGGAAATAAAACTCTGCACGAAGATCAAATCTTAAAACTTGTTTTTAAAACCTTGTCTGGAATGATGACACCTAACCGATCAGACAAATCAAACTTCCCTGTTCCTAGGTCTCTCTAGTTGGAGTTTTGATAGCTGTAATTAAAAAAGCACTTAACACTCTAGTGTAGTAGTTTAATTCCAGCCGCAGCAGCAGCTTCAACTGCATACTGGTACCTTTGTGATAAAGTGTCTTTGAAACATCTCATTAATAATGCAAAATGTTCTTTTGTACAAGTTTCCATTTGAATTGACATTGTATTTTGAGCAGCCTTACCTCAAGAGGAGCTTCACATATGCTGCTATAGGAAACCTCTTCCATACAAAGTAATTGATACAGTTTTCTGAATAGCGTAAAGAAATGTCTCACTTGGCAATCTCTTAACTTAGTCCTAAATTGATCTGGTCCAATCTTATAACCGTGACTTAATTCAACACCATCTGAATGTTTCTATCTAGAAAAGCCCCAGGACTTAAAGCGGATTAACCCTGAAGTGCTTTATGAAGGAAACTAGTATCTGAATGTGCAACATAACAAGCATTATGGATTGGAAAGGAGAAGTGTGTGCAGTGGGGAGGGTGGATTAAGTTTGTGTGACAGATCCTTGTTTATCCTTAGAATTTCTGATGCCTCAGTTCTTAATGGCACTCTCAGCCCCTTCTACAGTCTGGGGTGAAGGCCACACACTGCTCCATGTCCTTGAATAGCATGGTGCATTGACTTTCATATTCACCTTTCTCTACCATCCCTGAAGACTGAGTTCCAGTTCTCACGAGAGAGCCCGTGGAGCAGTTTTATTAGATAACAGTCAATAACCCAGTTCTGCATGAATATTTTAAAAAATCAGGATATTACTTAGTTGCCTCTGTAAAAAAACCTTTAGAACCCATGCCTGAAAAAATGCTGTGTAAGTGACATATTAGTCAACAAAAAGGGGTATTTATTCCTCTTGTGCAAGTACAAATAAAACAAAACCAATACATAAATACACATTGATTAAAATAGAGGGCCAGATCTTGCAGTCTGGCTCAATTGCACATGCCAGAGGTGATGGTAGTACAAGTTGTGCTATTAGAGCATTAAAGCTCACCCTTGCTATCTCCTGATTCTAGAGTTACTATGTTCACAATAGAGCCTTTCACAGTCCCAAAGAGCTTGAAACTGGTATGATGGTATGTTCACAGCATCCACACAGAGAAGTTAGATTTTAGAAAAAAACACATGCAATTCTTGCTGGCAGGTAGCAATGTAACATTTTATTTCTTAGACTTTAGAACGATTACACACAAGAACCCAAAAACACACAGAGAAAAAAAACAGGCTGCTCCTTAAGGTAGAAAAGCACTGCTTACCCCAACTTGCTTTAATGTGATTTTCCATACTGACTCTGATTGCACACTTTCCTTGAGAGCCCCCTAGCGTGCAAGCAAGACAAGGAAACATCCCTCAAACACAGTCTTCAAGTGACACTGAAAATTTGCACTTCCAGAGCAGTGGACATCGGGGTGGGCGTGGGGTACAACGTAGGAGCCTCTGTGCTTCCTTTGTGTCATCAAAGGATCCCCTGCAGGTTGATATGGTATCTCTCAGACTGAGTCCTGTAGGATGCTACATTTCCTTTTTGAAGGCCTTCTAATTAGAGCTTAAACAGAGAACAGATTTCAAAATTAGTTTTAATTCTGGTTTGGAACAAAAACCCAATAGTTTGAAATTCTCCTCAAAAGAAAATGTTTAAAATGGATTTGTTCTGTTTCAATTTTGAAAAATGTTTTATACTATAATATATAATACAAATAATAAATTCTAACTGAAAAGTCATTATGAAAGGAGAGCATGAAAAGCTTCATTCCAAAAATGTCAAAATACGAAGTTTCAAGATTGTCTGAATTTTTTTTACGCCTGAAATTAAATTTCAGCAAAATTGACAATTTAATGAAGCTTTTTCCTTTTGACAGAAGTGCATTTTCTGTTCCACTGAAGTTCTTCCAACTAGCTCTACTCATAATCTTTACATTACCTTTGCTTTTACAACAATAATCATCTGACAGTATGCAACATTAGTATGCTGATTGCTACACTTGGCTGAAGTCAATAAATAGCCCTGCTCATATTTCTAGACACCCATGAGCTATTCTTTCCCTAAACCAGATATCTCTAAATAATCTGCATCTCTAGGATTTAAGAATATCCCTAAAAAAGATATTGGTTCATTGAAAGTATCATTATTTTGTTTCTAATGATACTTTCCCCTAATATCAATGCCAATTATAAGGAAAGATTACAAAACGCATCAGTGATTACATGAAAAAAATTCTCTAAAACACACAAGGCGTTACTACCTTTTTTGCATGTGGGTCTCCTCACACCAACAAGTTAAAAGTGTGGAAACTGCTAATCCTTTCTGCAAAGCTCAACTGGATTTTCCATTTGTCTGATCATGCATATCCTCAGCAGTAGTTTGGTTTGGTTTGAATATTAGTATGGTTTCAGTACATCATATTGTCATTTTTTTTACATAAAGGGCACTATAAAAGGCAAACTGATTGATGGGTTCCATATAAAAACATACTGTCAACACTACTTTTTATTTTATGTCCTAATTTTAGGCAATTGACATGGTCAGAAAGCTGAAGTAGAGTAAAAAACACTGACAGCTCTTGCAATTTTTAAATAATTTATCTTCTGGATCCTGGAGGAACACTTTTCATTTTCTTAATGAAGAGAATTTTTTACCCAAAGACTGTAAGTGGAATGAGATTCCACAGAGCGAGGAAAGATTTAATACACCAGTCTGGTAAGCTAACAAGGAGATAGCAGAACTTTGCTGCTTTATATGTTTTTTTTTCTTTTGCTGAAAGTAAATTGTAAAGATTTTTAATATAAATGAAAGGGTTTACTTTCTTTATATTAATCTGTTAGATACCCTGTGCTATACAGAGAGCAGAAACACTAAAATTGTTTTAAAATATATTAATTGACACCAGCAAACCTACTAATGCAATAAAAAAGGCTCAATATCTTTTTGGTGACAGATATGTTTTAATTGACCTATTTCTCTAAATTGGAAACATCTAGGCCAAAATTTTCAAAAACAGGAACTGAAGGTTAGTCCCTTAAATCCATATTCAAGCGCCCACATAAATGGCAGACTGTCCTAATGTTAGATTATTTTTGGAAAACTTGGCTCTGTTGTCTTGCTGATGTTGATGAGACCCTCCTTTAAATAGTAAGGTATCTTTCACCTATCACTCTTGATTAACACTGGTACACTGCATGGTAAGCTTTCTTTTCTTTCATTTCTATCCACTTTACATTACAGCACATATACGTTCCTTCTATTTTATTCTAATTTTCATTTTGTTTCATTCTTTTCTCTTTGCTGCCGCATATAACCCTCGCAACCGGCAGACCCTAAATAAACCTAACAAAGAGACTGGTCTTATTAAGCATCATCCATTCTTAGGAAATTGCCACCCCAGGGTATGCCTATACTGCAGCTGGGATCAAACCTCCCACACCAGGTAACAGACTCAAGCTAGCAGGGCTCGAGCTAGCGAACTAAAAACAGCTTGGACTGAAGCTTGGGCTCTCAAGCCTTTGGGACCCCTTAAACTTGAAAGCCCAAGCTCCAGCCTCAGTTGGAACATTCACATTGCTCTTCTTAAAGCACTAGCTCAAGCTCCACCCAGCATAAGTCTGTTTACCCAGGCTGGAAGGCTCGCTTCCATATGCAATGTAGACATATCCAAAGTGTCCCCAAATGATCTGAGTACAATTGGTTAGAAAATCAACTCAGTTAAGCAACCAGTTTTTGTTGTTGTTGTTGGCTTGAGTGGTTGCTGAAGACAGTTTAATTAGATAATGAATCTAAAAAAATAAAATGCCACACACTCAAACAAAAGAGAAAGGAGGAAGTGCTGTTAAAGAAGCTACAAACATTTTCAAACATAGGCCCTAATCCTGAAAATATTTACGTATGTGCATTGACTTTTATGGAACTACTCACATGAGCAAGCATACATATCTATAGTGTATAGGAATTGGATAGTACCTCTTTAAATATGCAAGCCCTCTAGTGGCCTTACTGTCTTCTATGCTGCAGAAGCCATCGCGGGGCTCAGGCTAAGGAGTTGTTTAATTGTGGTATTGAGCTCTGGGACCCTCTGTCCTTGCAGGGTCCTAGACCATGGGCTCTAGCTTGAGCCTGAACCTCTACACCACAATTAAACAGCTCCACAAACCCAAATCCTGTGAGCCCAAGTCAGTTGGCATGGGACAGCCAAGGATTTTTAATTGCAGTGTAGACATACCCCTAATCCAATAATCTTTGCAGGACTAGAGCCAAAGATTCCTATACTCAGTCTTTGCTTTTTCAAAGTACCTTCCTAAGATTCCACATCATCTTAATCCATCTCCTCTCTCTCTGAATAATAATCTAACTCCTATTTTCATGTCTGTATCTCATTTCCCTGCACCAAAAAGAGATCAAACTTAGTTTTTGTCAAAATCCTTTAAGCATTCTCACATTTTCATTACTTAGTGGAGAACATCGTAAGAGTAAAATAAAATAAACAAATCAAAAATAATACTTTTCAGAAAATTAAAAAAAAATGCTTACAACTCTGACTATTTCATTCTTTATTTGATTCATTTTTTGTGACAGCCACAGCAAGTCTCAAAGAAAGTGTTTGGCTCTTGTTAAATGCTAACTTGGTTAATGAGAATCTCCAATTCCTTTCTGTCAGTATTACAGCTATTTAGGGAGAGAAACCCTATTTGTTTATCTATGTCTTTGGCTCCTCAATGGACCATGGTGTCTTGGTATCTACAACACATGGCATTTGTTTCTGCTCCCTGCTTGGATGCACATAGGTGCTGGAACTAGGGGTGATATTGTGCCCCCGCCCCGGGTTGAAGTGGTTTCCATTATATATAGGGTTTACAGTTTGGTTGAATAGCTTTCAGTACCCTCACTATAAAAATTATTCCAGCACCCTGATTGGATGTCAAACTGTTAAAAACAGGAGGGAATACTACTATTTTAAGGTGGCCATTTGCACAATACTGGTGTCCACCGGAATAAAAAGAAAACCAAATCTTTACACACATTTGAGGGAAATAATTTTAAAATATTCAAAAATACCACTGAGTGAATAGGTTTGTAAAAATTAGTGTTAATGGATAATTTTTTGATGTTTTTAAACAAGTTCTAGCAATAATTATGCAATTTAATATTTCGGGGGGATGGGTTGGTATTTCTTATTTAAATTACTTCAGAAAATTACACACAAACACTCACACTCTAATGTGTTAAATCTGAGTGGCAGTTTCATATGCAGTAAGTTAAAGACTAGTATGGGAAGTTCATTATCCACTTTTCTTTTCCCTAAAGAGACAGTATGGCAAAGGAAGCTGCAAGATGCACATAAAACAAATGTGAAAGAGATAAAAGTATGGAACAAGCTGTATTATTAAGGCACAATGCTTTAGAGGATCTTGAACATTGACTGTTTTGCCTTCTGGGCAGCCCAGGGAAGACAAAGTAAAACTAAAAAAGTTCAAGAAAAGATACAGTATTTTGAAGGTCAAAATGTATCTCTAAAGCTTACAAATAGCTTTAGTATAAAATTGTACTCCTCCTGTACATGGAGGACATGACCTTTTGAGCCACTTCAGAATGTTTGTTCTTTGCGGCAGGACTGAGGAAGGTTCATTACTAGGTAATGAACATACACCTTTTCATTCCACTTAGAGCATTCAGGTGTGAGGGGAAGCAGGGAAAGTCAGAAACCTTATGCTTCAAGGTCTACTACAGCAAATATATAGCCTCATGTTACACTAAGAAGGGAAATGGTACTCAAATTGGGGTTTACATCAAAATACAAATCATAGGCTGTCCTGCTAGTTTAATAATATTTTAAAAATCTATATTTGATCCTAAATTGAAATCTCCTACTTCCCATGTCTGTAAGACCTAGGAGTGTCATGGAAACAGCGTATACACTTGGGGACAGGTAAACCCCACACAAATCTGAGCTTGACTTGCTCTTCCTTGCTACACTCCTATTCCACAAACAATAAAGTATGTTGAGGTTTTGAAGATTAATAAACAAATTTATAACAGATTAAATAATGCAAGAATATTGCCTAAAACAATTGGTTTTCTCTAGGATTCAACATTTCTCCCAGCTTTTTCAGTATAACTCTAATGCATATTTGCCCATACTTAAGACACTGAAGGATTTTAAAGCATGTAAGAAAGAGGGTAGTATTTCCAGATTTTTTTATCCACAAAATGATCACTTCCTGGGCCATGTCCATTAACAACTGTACTTTTGAGGTCTGTATATCAAGCCTAATCACTGATTTAGTCTTTGCCAATGACCAGCAGTGCTTAATTTATAATGAAAGAGGTGCCAGGGCTCAAGCAATTTTTAAAAAAATCATAACTGTTGCAGCAAGCCCAGAGATGCCAGGGCTATGAACTGCCAAGCCTAGAGGTGCCAGGGCTCAGCCCTGGCAAGCCCTGGCACAAATGAAGCACTAATGCGCAGTAAATAATGGATTGAATGCCTGTGCACAAATAGACATGTGCTAGGTCCTGATGTGCTGTAACTCTAAAGCCTGGTTGGCAAAAAATTTTCAGATCAAAATTTTCCTCCATCTTTCTGGTTGTTAACAGCTATTCATCAGATCTCCACACATAACCATGTTAGACAAAAACAGGAATTGAGTCCTTGGAATTTGTAAAGCAGTAAGAACAGGGAGAAGGGGATGGTGGTGGGGATGACTTAAGGAAATACCAGATGTATCCATTGTTAAAGAAACATAACCTTTTATTTTATTTAAGGTAACTTTATTCCACTGCAGGAGGCAGAGCTCCTTGTTTTGTGTATCCCTGTTATAATCAGATTAGAAAGCTGTGCACTTAAAAAGAAGTTTGGATAACAGAGTTAACTATAACAGGGTCATGATCCTGATGTCAATTCACTGTACTGAAAATTCTCCCAATTATCTGAAATTATTCAATGCCCACCATTACATTCAGCTAATCGAGGTTGTACTCTAGTTTCTGTGTAATCTTCATTAATTAAAGAGGTCAGTTTTGTTCACTACACAGACAGAGGCTCTGTTTCTTGCCTGGATATAACAGCGTATAAGAGCTGTGGAAGAGAAAGAGATCTTATAGAAGCAAACACAGACATAAATATCCAAGGCCAAGATTCAGAATGATCACAAAAATACCTCAACTGTAGATGAGGAGGGTATATGTAATTCTGCCTTTAAAATGTACACATTATATTATTATTATTATTATGTTCTATGTTGCTAAAGCATTGATTCTTGCATTTTCTTCAGCCCAATAATTGGCTCCACTATAACTGAACAAGATATCAGAGCCTATGCAGCATCTTCACACAATACAAAACAGATCACTTTCACAAATGATATGGGTATTCCAATCACACTTGAGAGGCAGGATAACTTGGAAGACAGCCCCAAGCACTGAATGAAAAGGAAGACGATGCTTCAGAGGAATGTTATGCAGTTGCTTCTTGAAAAACCCCAGAGGCCTAAACTTGATTTATGCCATCCTGCTAGAAATTCTCTAGGTGATGCACTATTTTCCTGACATGGCTTCCAGACTGCAACTGTTCATGAGCAACAGTTTCTCCAAGCAAGAATCTTAGATGAAAACGGACGAGTCAATGACCCACAGAGACAGATGAAAAACAAGGGATTCAAGAGGAGCAGCTGGAGAAAGTCCATCTTAATATCAAGTTTGAAAGCACCATTACCAAACACCATGTAAATAATACAAATCTGTCAGCGTTAGTGTAGATAATAAAAATGTATTTAACTGATAGGCTGTAGCAAATCACCTTCTTCAGGATGCAGCATACCAGTTTTACATATCATGTGGGTAGCAATGCACAAATCACCAAACTTACCTGTCACTTAGTTTTGTAATTTTGTTTTTTGAACAATATTACGAGTTAGTGTGGGAATGTTCACATATTGCAGTATATGCTGGTACCTAACTACACATTTTTATTATTCATATCATACCAATGGCCAGAGGCCACAACTGAGATCAAGAACCCATTATGCTAGGGCTAGATTGTATTATACACACACACACAGTAAGGGCACTTCTTCAAACAGTTTATAGTCTGTATAGCCAAAGCAGGTAAAGAAAGGGAGAAAGGAAGTATTACTATCCTCAGTTTACAGATGGGGAACTGAGATACAGTGATTTGCAAAAGGTCATAAGGGAAGTTCATGAGAGAGCTAGGAGGTAAAAGCCAGATCTCCTAAGTCCCAGTCCAGTGTCTTAACCACAAGACCAGCCTTCCTCTCTACATATATGCCTGTAATAACTAGGTCTGAGTAGAGCTAGTTGAAAAAAGTGTGGGGGGAAGCAATACATATTCCCCCCCACACCTTTTTTTTCTTTTCTTTTTCCAAAATGTTCAACCAGTTCTATAGTTGATCAAAAAAAATAGGATGATTTATTCAGGAATAGTTCCCATTTTACTTTATTGAAACATCAAAATTCAGAGAATTCCAACCATCTAATCAGAAAGAAAAGAATCAAGGCAGTGGTTTAACTCTTAAGCTAGCCCTAACCCTAACTCTTAAACTACATGCAGTGTATCTCTTCCTCTCATCCCAACACATGGAGTTGTAGGCAAAGGCCACTCTAGCAATAGGTGAACTTGGCAGCTACCTAGGGCAGCAGATTCCTGGGAAGTTGCCTAGGGTGGCTGATTTGGCCCTGCCACCTTTCCCCAATGATGAAGGGATAGCCAGGCCAAATTAGTCATTCTAGGCCTATTGGGAGAAGGCAGGTGAAGCCACAGCACACTGAAGTTTTGCCTGATGGGGTGAGGGCACATTGTCTTGAGTGGCCTGATACAAAGCCCATTAAGGTCAGTGAGGGTCTTTTCATTGACTTCAATGGACTTTAGGTCTGGCCTGTAGAGATCTGTGCAAAACATTATAGGACAAAAAAGAAACCAAGACAAAAATAACTGAGTAAATGATAGGTTTAAGTGTAGTAGCCGTGTTAGTCTGTGTCAGCAAAACGAAAATAAGAAAGAAAAACTTGTAGCACCTTAGAGACTAACAAATTTATTTCAGCATAAGCTTTCGTGGGTTAATACCCACTTCATCGGATGCATGGAATGAAATACACTGTAGACAGATATTTATACAGTCAGAGAAACATAAGGTCCAGGTGTATAGACCAATCTTAAGAGGCTAATTAGTTGAGAGGAAACATGACAGCAGGGGAAGAAAAAACTTTTGAAGTGATAAACAAGATGGTCACACAGGTGTGAATGAGGATCGTTAACTTAAGGGAAATAGATTCAATTAACATAATGGCCGAGCCATTCCAAATCTCGAAATGGACATAAATCTGACATCAGGAATCATAACATTCAAAAACCAGTAGGAGAGCACTTCAACCTCCCTAATCACTCAATGACAGACTTGAGGATAGCAGTGTTGCGACAGATTAACTCCAAAAGCAGACTTCAAAGAGAAACTATTGAACTCGAATTGATATGCAAACTAGATTGCGTTGCCTCCGGATTAAATCGAGATTTGGAATGGCTCGGCCATTATGTTAATTGAATCTATTTCCCTTAAGTTAACGATCCTCATTCACACCTGTGTGACCATCTTGTTTATCACTTCAAAAGTTTTTTCTTCCCCTGCTGTCATGTTTCCTCTCAACTAATTAGCCTCTTAAGATTGGTCTATACACCTGGACCTTATGTTTCTCTGACTGTATAAATATCTGTCTACAGTGTATTTCATTCCATGCATCCGATGAAGTGGGTATTAACCCACGAAAGCTTATGCTGAAATAAATTTGTTAGTCTCTAAGGTGCTACAAGTTTTTCTTTCTTATTTTCGTTTAACTGAGTAAATGTTAACTTTTCACATGATGTACCACAAGACAGATTTCATTTTTTATAAGCACAGTTTCACACATATTTGATTTAAACAAAAAATCACTGCAGCCAGAATTATATTTTGAAAAATATAATAAGATTTTTTTTTCTAACAAGCAACACACATTCATTTTTGGAGGACAATTTTCTAACTTTTTATATAGCAATAGGGAAATTTTCACTTGCTAAAACAAACAGTTTCCAGAATTCTTATTATATCAGGCATAGTAAGTAACAATAATTGACATTGGACTACTGCAGAGCACATATACAAAATGGAATGACTTGTATAAAACGTGGGAGAGACAAATTTCTGCAAGCAGCTATCTCTAATGTGTGTGTGAATCCTGTGTTTACATTCACAAATGAGCACTTAAGGGATAACTGCCCATTTGAATGCTTATGCAAGTGCCCATTTGCTTGCCAAAATGTGGGATTTCCACATGTGATTTACCTGGCTACATATGAAAATTTGAATTTTTTTTCTTTCATTGGCTTATGCAACACCTATACATTTAATTTACTGTATTTTTAATGGTGCTCTAACTAGTTGGATATCTAAAATTAGTATATGTGAATGGTTAGCATGTATCTTCCCTTATCTGGCAGTCTCCCAATATATTATCATTTCAGTATCTCCCTTTTGTGAAAACAATGTTTTTTAAAGTTTTGCTAGAAATGACAAGGGATTTAACTGAATGTTGTTCTATTTTTACTCTTGAAGTACCATAGCTATTTTTCATTTGACTTTAGCTTCTCTTTTCTTGAGTACCTTTGGGGAAATGATAAAGAGCTAGCTTCCAGTACCTAACGAAGGACAGAATTTGATGAATGTAAGAGTAAGTCTAAATAGGTTGTATGCACTAAGAACTTTGTATAGAGTCTAAAAAATACAGGATAGTGTACTTTTTTGTTTTTCTTTTTAATGTTTTTCCTGTGAAAACATGACATGAAAATTGATATTTGATCTTTGGAATGATTTCCAAACACAATATCACCATATTGTTTTTGTTGGGAAACAAACTGCAATATAAGGGAGTTTACAGCAGGGGAAAAAAAACAGAATTAGAAAAAATAAATAAGATATATGTCATTTAAAAACTTTTAAAGCCATTAGTTCATTTAACATCGTGGTTCTAGTGAGACATGAAAGGTATTTTTAGAATACAGAAATAGTCTTCTTAAAACTTTGAAACTCCTTCCTGCCACCTAAAAATGTTATTGAGGACTTTACCTTCTCACATTTACTGTAGCTCTACATCCATGACAGAATACATTTCCACTCATACACACATGAACAATCACAGGCAGAGAACTGCATTCCAATTTCAGCCACAGCAGATGATACTGCTGACAGCTAGTCAGATTTGATCTCTTTCCTTTAAAACTTATCACTGCGGCGACCTTCTTTACTGGAAGAACCATTATATATTTTTATTTTCTACTAGCCTCCTTTTCTCACTCAGTATAGCCCTTTCTCCTCCTCGTTTGATCTTCCCATACCCTCTATTTCTCCCTATTTGGTGTCTTTTCTTCCCTATTTCTCTCCCTCACTTCCTGGTTTTGGTTTCACTAGCCCTTTTTACTATTGCACTTCTTCAGCAGAAGAGCATCAGGAGGCAGTCTGTGCCTTTCCTCCAGTCACTGCATACTTGTATAGAGACCAAGCCGGCTCATGAACTACTTGTGGTGTTTAGATGCTGCTTGTAATTATTAGGACTGGGAGCACTGGCTGTTGAGAGTCTGAGAGGACAGGAATCAGGAAGGAGGGGGAGGGAAGTTGAGGAGGCGGAGTGAGAGCTACTGAGGGTGCAGCAGCTTGATAAAGAGGTTTCCACTTTAAAATAAAGACCTGTTGAAGTTTGTTAGTACCTTGCCTGACTGATACAACACTACTGTCAAATCTGTTGTTGCATATTACATCAACGGATTATGACTAGCAGATTTATCCATGGTGAAACCGGTATCTAGCCAATGAGATTTGTGAAAAGGAGGAAGCACTAAGGCTTAGTGGCCAGAAACCTGTTTTCAAACCTCGGTAACAGATAAAATTGGATCAAGATTAGAAGCAAACTGTATTTGAGATTTTAATATTAATTTGGTTAAAAGTGTTCCCTCGGTGCTTCCAACCTGTGGATAGGTCACTCTGGGTGAGTCCTCACATGCTCAGCCTCATTTGACCAGTGACACCACTCTGCCTGCAGGACAGGGGTGCAAAAATCGAAAGAAAGGCTCACAGCTTCTTTCCTTGCTTCTGTCTCTGATTGGTCACCCTGTGACTGGGAGAGGGGAGTCAGTGTGACAGCTGGTGAGATCAGGACCGGTTAGAGGAAACTATCAAATCTTTGCACCCTAAGGAATCTTTGTCTTCACTGCCCCAAATGGTGTGTTTTACCTCAGGCTAAATAATGTGTGCTAGAGATCTGACTGTGAAATCTAGTGGAGACAGGCACTGAGGTTTTACTGCTATCAGATTAGGTGAGGTACACTACAGGCAGGAGATATAGTGTTGACCTTGCCTAGCTACCTTGCAGTAAAAACTAGAGATGCCCTGTTTCCACTAGGATATCACATGAGGATAACTACACGTTAGCCTGCTGTTAAAAAAACAAAAACAAACCACCAACTCTACCTTTTTTGCTGGAGAAGCTCTGCCTTAGCTAGGAGGCAGAAATCAGGGAGCACAAAAGTGCTTCTTTTAAAGCCAACTCCCTGACTTCTCATCCTTCCCCAAACTTTCCATTATTTGCTCTCCCAGAACACACAGGCGGCTCAGAGTTGCTAGAGGGGATCTTGGCTCTTTTGCTTATAGTTTGGGTTCCTCCAGTGAGTGGGGAATGAGGACAAAATGGAAGCCAACAATATATGTCCTTGTTTAAGTCTTGGCTTTGAAGCTTTTCCAGGCCCAGCTGTCCCAGACAATGTCCCAGGACTGTATCAAAAGCAGTTACTCAGTGAACACTCTCCTCTATTCCCTGACAGCTGCTTCTCTCAGTTTAGCTTGAGCAATTCAATGAACTCCTAAGGACCTTGATATGATTAATTCTAATTACTTCTCTTCACCAGTAGGTATTTGATATTGTTTTGAGTAACAACTGAGTGGAAAGGCTTTGGGGTCCCTGGCCAACAGGAGGCATTGGCAGTATAGACCCTGCTTCTGCCTTGCTGCTATGAGGTCCAACAAACATTTCAAGAGGGGCACAAAGGAGCTGGATTGGGAGAAAACATCAGGCCCATATGGCTGAGATCCATTCAAAATTTACTATTTGGAGACACACTGAATTTAGGCAAGTGAAATTCAAATTAGTGAACATAGGCAAAACACAAAACTGCAAATTTACAACCTCAGAAGCAACATATTGTAAAACTTTCACACTAGCAACTGAAAGGAAACACTGCTAGATCTCATCTACAAGTCTGCATAGAAACATAAAATGTTAATAGATACAGACAAGTTGTTTTTGCAGAGAGTCAGGCTTTGCAATCTTTACACATCAAAGTCTACATTGCATTCTGCTCTTCCTATCATAATTGTACAGCATAGATGTTTGACTTGTATAGTAATTTTTCATAATTTATTCTCATGCCTTCCTGCTGCTGTTAATTTACTTGCTAAATTCCCCCTTTCCCTTAAAAAAATCACTTTTAAGAATAAAATTATACCATCCCATACATTTTGCTCATTTGATTGCTATCATTTTGAAAATTCTGTAGCATGCAGGACTAATCAGAATTCACTTAATAGCTGCATTTGTTCCTTTCAGCACTTCTAAACTGATGATGCCTAGAAAGCAAGCATTTTGATGTAGTGGATTGGAATATTTAGGTGACCTTCAAGTGAAAACTTCAAAATGGAGATCTGTGGTAGTAATAAGCACTTCAGCATACCAGAGACACATAATTATATATTTTATTTATTCAAGTACTCCTGTATTTTTAATGAGCTGACCAGATTTCCAATTTACAAAGCCAAGAAGGGAGAATCCCTGAACAATCCTCAACATGTTATTTGTAGTTTTCCAGCTGTTTCTCTCCTCACCATGGGAATTTTGTTTACCAACATATTCACATGCATTTTAAATGGGCTGTGTTTAAAAACAAGGTCATATTTGTTGATGAGGCATCAAAAAGAACAAAATGAACATAAAAGAGAGAGAGAGAGAGAGAGAGAGAGGACACTGCAAATGTTCATAAAGTAAAGCATACAACTAACACCCCATCTACAATTGTAATTTAAAAAAGAGACCCAGTTACACCACCATTCTCCCATGACACAATTAAAACACGGTTAAAAGCTGAAGCATACAGGAACGCTCACTGTGTTTCTGTGACTGGGTTAAACCATGACAGTCTGGTATGGAATCCTTCACAGGTTTCTGCTGGTATGTGAAGGCTTCATAGGACGTTCCGTAAACACAACACATCACACTTGAGCCAGCACCAGCCCCCGAAAGCTGTGAAATTTCGCATGGAAAGTTAAGCAGCTTTAAGAATCTACCATATATATGTCGGGGTCAAATTGGGAAGAAATAAAACTAGTTACATTCCCATACTCCATTCATAGAACAAGCTCCACCCACCTGGGATGCCAACTCAAGACTCTACTCACCAGTAGATCTTAATAATATGATTGTCCACCTCCTTTTTTAGATGCTTTGGTTGCAGTGAAATTGGGCACAATGGTGACATTTAAATGCTCGCTGGATTTCAAAATTTAGCAATCCTTTTAAAGAGAATGTGGGCAGATCACACTTCTCACACAACTATTGTTTCAGGCTATCTGTGTCTATTTATATTCAACCCACATTTTCAGGAGTTTCTACAGAACCATAAAAAGCTCTATCAGTTTAAAACAGTAGCAAATAGGACTCTGAATTCCATCAGATTTGACAGACCACCATGAACCAGCACGGTTCAACTGCTTCTGCAAAGTGGTGTGTATGCTTAGCTTCCATTACCTCCTTTTTATTATTAATCTCTTTAATGGATGCTAAGAGTGCAAATCACAATATGGTATCAGCCCATTATTTATGCCATACTTTATTTATGGCAGGTAGTGGACAAGGCTGTGGCTCTATTTTCACAGATTGTGTCATCTCACTATTTACCTGTTAAAAAAAATAAATATATGACATACCACACAATTTAAATACTCACTTAAACTCAATTTGACATGCATCTATATACATTGATCCTTACTCCTGGATTTAAAAAGAATATGTACATTATTCATACTGTAGTGAGTTAGTGCTTAGATCTGTAAAATGTCAACTAAGATCTGCAGAGGCAATATAGTCCAATGGATAGAGCATTGAAATGGAATATTTTTTCTACCTCGTGGCTTCATGATAGGCAGAGAGACACCCACTCAGATTCATTGTTAGACTGTGGAAAAGGAGACACTTGACAAATGTATTTTACAGATGAATTGAAAATGGGATTACTTGTGGCATTAGGTGTTACTTAAAATAAGTAAGAATGGTGCTTCAGGCAGGGCCCACCTATCACTCTGTTATTATAATGTCTAACACAATGAGACCCAGATCTCAGCTGGCCCCTACGTGCTACCATAATACATATAAATAATAACAAGAACAACAACAATAATAGCAGCAGCATCTGGACCTTAGACTGTTAAATCTTTGGGGCAAGAATTGGGGTCCTCCAGTTTTTGTATAGCACCTAACACCACACTCACCTGATCAAGGACTAGCAATAACAGTAATGCTAATAGAAATACAATAGTTAAATGTCCATAATACCAGCAGACGTGTCAGTATTATAGAACTGAAAATTGAGACTGGGAGACATGGAGGAAACCCACTGGAAACCCAAGGAGGAAAAACTATAATAATTGTGACAGAACAGAAATTGTTACTGAATTTCTTACACACTTTCTACTTCACTGTACAAAATACAAATTAATGCAAGAAAGATACTTCAAGCTATCATAAATAATAAAAGAATTCATGATAAAAAGGGAAGAAGAAAACCCTGGGAACTTGGAGAGAAAGAGGGGAAAAAATATGTCAGGAAGAGCATTTCAGTGTGTGGCAAGCTGTCACGGGAGCAGACATGGATAGTAATATTGGACACATCGTTTAAAATACCATTATCATTGTAAAAGAGTGCTCGAGTTCTAAAAAAAAAAAGTAAGAAATGGGACACACTTCCAGTACTTCCAGTGTACCAGGAATACTGGAATGCTGCTCTGTCTCCCACAAAAAGTGTCAGAACGGCATTTCAGTGTGTTCCAGCACGACTCAAGCCCTGCTGTAAAACGTTGCCCTGTGTGTATACTTGATGTATTAACTTTGGCAACACTTTCATACTTTGTCATTCCATTAAAGTTAGTGAAACTGAACTGAAGAAGAGAGATTTTAAAATATTCCTTGTTGTTTGAAAACATTTGGGGCCTCATTCTCATTTATAGTAAGACTTCTTTACAACATTCTGGCAGTGAAAAGGGGCCTTAGGGCTGGCTCACCTACAGAAATGGTACCACTTTGACTACACCAGTATACTTAAAGCAATACAACCCCTTTCCGCCTCATCACCAACACCACCCACATACCCCTTGTGTAGATGCAGCTAAACCAGTATAAAGGTGTTCAATACTGGTACAGCTATTCCAACACGGGCAGGGGAATAAGCTATACCGGTATAATGCACCTTTATATCTGTATGACTGATTTGACATGAGTGCTTGTACTGGTATAACTATTTCAGTGAGAAAGCACACACCTAACTGACATAGTTGTACCAGTACAAAAACTTTGTTTAGAGATGGTCTTAAGGTGGGGGTGCAGCTGTGATTTACATCCCTTTTCACTGCCAGAGTAGTGTAAAGGGGCCTTACTGTAAATGAGAATCACGCCCTCGATTTCTTTAGTTTCCCATAAAAATCAGTATCATATAGGAAGAAAATAGCCTTGGTTTTGAATTAAAGGACTTTGACAATTTTTTCGCTGAGAGAAACTGGTTTAATTATATGTTACTGCGTCTTTCCTTCTGTTTGCATAATTTTCATGGATAAGACTGAGAAAGATAAACACCTTTTCTGACAGGTTTGTATAACAACAAAGTATAGCAATACACTGACATTCTCAACATTTATTTATTTGCATTTTTACTTACTATTTTCCTCCACTCTTCCCATCTTTCAAGTAAGCTTGACAGGAATGGTTGCTAAAGCTCTTGTCAATCTTGTTTAAGATGCAAGATCTGTTGTAGCATGCAATATGTGTTAATATAAGAGCAGAAGAGAAGTCATGCATTGTAATGATTTGAAGCAAGACTCTAAGGGTACGTCTACACTACCCGCCGAATCAGCAGGTAGTGATCAATCTTTCGGGGATCGATTTTTCGCATCTAGTGTAGACATAATAAATGGATCCACCCCAGCGAGAGGCGGAAGCGGAGTCAACGGGGGGAGTGGCGGCAGTCAGCCCTGCAGTGTCCTCACGGAGCAGTAAGTCGATCAAGGTACGTCGACTTCAGCTATGCTATTCACATAGCTGAAGTTGCGTACCTTACATCGACTCCCACTCCTAGTTTAGACCAGGCCTAATGCTGTTTTCTGTTTTCTGTTTTTCTGAAATAACAAGCAATACTTGTCCAAACAAAGGGCCGGATTCTAATACCCATACTTGTCTTGGGTAGCATCTTATGCCATGAGTGTTCCAACTGGCTTCAGTGGAACTGGTTGTGGAGTAAGGTACTATTTAATAAAAGGAAGATCATAAGTCTCTGGCCCAAGGTGGGTCTAAATCATTGGCAAAGCTAGTCTGGAGTATGTAATTAGTGCCTAAAAGCCAAGTTCAGCCCTGAGGTCAAATGGGGACACTTCCATTAACTTTAATAGGAGTGGCACCTGCTTATGATAGTGCTGAATTTCATCCTGTTTCTTAACTCTGACTCCTCATATAGGCTAAGATTATAACTTTACACTCTTCCCAGAGTAAGGGATGAGAAGGAATGGAATAAATTGCAATTCAGCATCACAGTTCCTCCTGTGTTACTATCTTGTTGTATGGATGGAAGGTAATTTATTTAAACTGTTGTTCTGACACACTCCCCCCTGGTGATCTAGCCAGCTACCCTAGGAGGAGTGGAGCCAGAGCTCCTCCCACTTTCTGTCTCTTTGCTTGTAGACGGGAGTAGCAACTGAGCTGTCTCTACCCTCATGACTGGAGTCAATCTGCACATGGCCAAGTAGAAGAGTAAGTGTAAAGCTCCCTGTTTGGGGGAGCAAAAGCTGTGACAAGCTTGCCCATAAGAATTACAGACTGTCCCTTTCTCAGGGCTGAAGCAAAAAACCTCAAACTAGCTCACAGAAAGGAAGAATTCTATGATTTCAGAGCATCGGGACCCTTAGAGATGAGTTTTTAGCCATGTAATTTTCAGGTTTAGCTGTAGCACCAGATGATCACTTCTCTGGCTGATCTGGCTTTACATCAGGAGTGTTTGAGGAGACCCCTTGTGCCCGAAACTGACATGACAATGGCTGTGAGCTGAGGAGGAAGAGGTAAAGAAGATAAGAAACAAGAACACACCACCCCACCGGTCCCAATTGTAAGGATACAGTGTTGCAGTGCACTGAAGTATTTTGTGCTAAGAACTCACCTATACTAGATACTGTCATTCTTAAGGCGTGTTTCTGTCTCTCTTCATTACAGCCATTAAATTGGTGATGCATGTAAGGCTAGAGCCTTGGCATAAAACAAAGAAAGGGATTTAAACTTTGATTAAAACACAGGAATCCAAATTGCTTCCCTACAGAAAAAAAAAAAACAATCTAAGCATGTCTTGAGGAATTCCACTGAGCGTCCAAATACAGGTGCTTCTAGGAGAAGCCGGAGAAAACAACTTGCCTATTTCTTACCTACCTGGGCCAAACCTGCCTGTGCCTTTTGCTGCCCTGTCATATGCCCTTTTTAGAAGTGCTGTCTGCAGGTAGATAAAATGGGATACTTCCCTTACTGCTTTGCAGGCTCTGTCAAAGCCACAGTTCTCCCTGGTGAGTTTGATCTTCTCATGCACAAGCAGAGGGGAGTGAGATCATCGCGGTGGCTCTTACAAGCTATTTCACAGACCTCAAACTGAGCTGGGTCTCCAGAATAATGAGAGAGGACTCCACCTACTCTCTTTTGTCTGGAGAGTCTTTAGAATATTGTAAGTCTCCTCTGTAGAATAAACGTCACCTCTTCTCTGGAAGGCTGTGGAGGAGAAAGGCAGAGTGAAGGCATTGCCCCACTTTCATTAGCCTTTCTTCAACATGCTCACCAATTTGTCAGACTTAAGGGGCAGGAATTGTCCACCATGGTACCCCAGAAAACTATTGCTCAATAACATTTTGACTCAAAGCTTCAAAATTTTAATTAAGAATCTAGTTAACTAATTTGGAGTAGTTTTTGGAGATAAATTAAGGTAAATAATGCAGATGAATGTGCAAGTGTAAGCTTTCCTTGCAAATACTCATACCAACTAGAACAACTGACAAAGCTCTCTCTTTTCCACAATTTGCAATAGAAGGGTTTGATTAACTGATTATCATGCTATAATGGACTATACTGTCACAGGACTTCACATAAAATATAATCTGGTACTGGGATCGGCAACCTTTGGCCCGCGGCCTGCCAGGGTAAGCCCCCTGGTGGGCCGTGCCAGTTTGTTTACCTGCCGCGTCCACAGGTTTGGCCGATCGTGGCTCCTGCTGCCCGTGGTTTGCTGCTGCAGGCCAATGGGGGCTGCAGGAAGCCACAATCAACACATCCCTCGGCCCGCACCACTTCCCACAGCCCCCATTGGCCTGGGGCGGCGAACCGCGGCCAGTGGGAGCCGCGATAGGCCGAACCTGCGGACGTGACAGGTAAACAAACTGGCCTGGCCCGCCGGGGGACTTACCCTGGTGGGCTGCGTGCCAAAGGTTGCCGACCCCTGATCTAGTAAAACCTCTTCAGCAGACGTATTGCACAAGAAAATAAGCATTAATCAGGCCCTCATTGAAGAAAGCCATAATAAATTATACAGATACATAGACTGTATTCTAAATTTTGCCAATCTAACTAAATTTAGAGGAAAATTCCCAAGATTTAAACTATGAATTGAATTTCCCTTTATATAGGGACAAAACTGAAATTCCAAACATCAGTGCTAATATCACCAAATCTATCAGAAACTTAGTAACTAAAACAACTGTGAATCATACAGTTTTGGTAAAGAAAGTTCAGTTCTTTTATGCCAAAGTATCTCAAGAGGGTTGAGTTCCTTAAAGTCCTCAATCATAATTACAGGTAGTGTTTCTGTATTTGAGTGCTGGTCTGGTAAAGAAACCTGTCCTCCATGGTGGAAAAACTGGAATCAGGTACAGAATAATTGCAGATGGAGTTATGCTATCAGGTTACTGCCCAATTCTGTATCCCTCAGGATACTGGTCTCCCTGGCTGAATCTTCACTCCCTCCTATTTTGCAATATTGCAACCTATTTTCAATGCAATACTAGTCTACTGTGGCTAACAGGAGTTCCCCAGCCCTTCCTAATTGCTCCCCATCTGGATTCTGTCGCTCTGGGGCAGATCTATTCTTCTGCTCCCAACAGAAACATGCTCGGCATATAGAAGTTAGAGCTACTTGGTAATTTTCCAGTGAAATGTTTTTAGTCTAAATAGAAACTAATAATGGGAAACCTAATGGTTTGGTTTAGAAAAAATAACCAATTCAAACTTTTTTTTTGGAAAAACATAGTTTCAACATTTTCAAAATGAAAAGAAATGTCAGAATTATTTTAATTATGAAATTTTAGTTAATTTATACTAAAGAAGATTTAAAAATTTTAACAGGCAAAATCAACACAAAACATTTTGAAATTATTGAAATGAACAGTTTCAATTGACCCAAATGATTTCTTTTCCAGATTATTAGGTCACTAAAATGTTCAAGATGTTGCCTTTTCCCATATTCTTTTGAAAACTTCCATGGGATGGTATATCTGTTTCCTGCCCAGGTCTACATACAGCACCTTATGGAGTGGCTGACTAATTGGTGCTCATCCACACAGAGAACCCCTACAGAATGCTGCCCTTCCCTCTCTCTGGCCTGCCATATGAATTCATCTTCATCATCATTATTTATTATTTACTTAGCCTCAGCCATCATGCAGGTCTTATCCACCCCCAACACAGTCTCAATGGCCTAACCTGTAGAGCTGTTGAATAAGGCAAACAAGTTATTTTCAAATAATTGTTGTGAAACAGTGTGTCAAGTTCACTCTGCTACTATTCAAGGGGCCATATTATTGATTACTTGCAAATATGGGGACAACCTTCAGTTTATTCATGAAATGCTCAAACATCCTAAACGTTTAATGATATTTTAGCTAGAATGATTATCCACTGAAAATTGGTACTATCAGTGCATTATTCATTGTTCCTAGTATTCATTCTCCTGCTTACAAAGTTTAAGTCATCTGATCAGAAACACTGCTGTGTAACTTAGAGGACCAATCACACCCTATGGAAAGAGAATAGTCAATTAGAACAATACATGAACCATTTTTCTCCACAAACCATTCAACAAATTCAACAAATATATTAGCAGACATCATGATTTATTCACAAACAGAAAAAAGCTAGCTAAATCAGATAGCGTTTAATTTTCTCCACCTATTTATCTGCATAATTGATTGGTTCTGCAATAAATTCATTCCTTAATTGATTCACTGCATAACTGTTTGTCTACATAATTTATTCATTTTACTGTTCATCCCCTGCATTATTATTGCATAACATTGATTCACCACATAAAGGTTTCACTCAAAGTTAAATTGATTCTTTGCACAATTGATCAATAGCATACTAGTCCTGACCAGTCTCTGCTTATCTTCTGACTCCTCTCCTCAGCACCATAGAGGATTTGTTCTTTCCTTCTTATTCCCCCCAAAAGTGAAGACTATGCCACATGTGGTATTTCAGACATGATACCGATAGTCAGGATAGCTGGTCTTTTACGTCATGTGAATATGTCACTCTTTTAGCAGTAGTGCCTGTCAACCAATTTCTCTTCTGTGAGTGCCTCCTACACATAAAAAAGCAAATATACCCCAAAGAAAAAGCCCCAGGGGATTCATGTTAATGGACCACCCCAAAGGTAGCTCAATAAATTAATTATTCAATCCTGAATTATGTTAAAATCTCTTGATTGTCAGTTACACATACTGAAAAGGGGCCATTAATTGTAATATAGCCATAGTAACAGTTATCTCTGGTAGAAGCTGTAGGAATATATCTTTTGCACGTGTTAATTTTGCATTCTAGATCATCAGCCAACAGACAAGTCAGTCTCCAAGAATGATATGAGCTTTTCCAACTAAATACTCATTTTGTGACTTTACACATGTCTGGGATTGGTGGTGCCAATGATTTGTTCCATGGCAGATGGCATGATCTGAGACCACAGCATCAGAAACCAGCTTTGAACAGGAGATGTTGCTGACCAAGCCACTGTGAGGATGATGCTCACTAATTTATTAACTGGACAACTGGGCTGATATTTTCTGAAAGGCATTGGTTCTCTGTTAAATAGCTATTTCCCAGCAGGCTTTGGTTGGGAACAATCTTGCTGGCATTCCTATGGCACGAGTCCCTTGCTGTAAAAGTTGATTGTTGTGGCCACCTTTCCCATAATTTATTTGCAGGTTTGGGTACAGCTGTGTTAAGGACACAAGATACACACAAGCGGGCCTTATTACCATGACTAGGTACAAGACCCCTGTAGGAAAATATTTTCTCTCCCACAATTATAGTAGATTGGATATTGTATCTCCTTAAGATACAGGACACGTGGCAGGTGCCCTCACATTTATAATTACTTACTATGACTAGGGACTACTGGCTGCGGGACAAACACTGCAGTATGAATTATTGCATTTCAAGAAAACCTGTAGCGTTGGCCTTTAATCCAATTGCCAATGTGTTGTGCTTTCCTTCTGCATTATTCAGAGTGGCATCAGAAAGGAGTTTTTGCATACGTGCAATAAATCCTTTTCAAATGTAAATAATCTGACTTTTCTGAAAACATACAAACAAGCAAAAAAACCCAAACAAACTAAAACAAGAAAACCTAAACCCGATACATATATCTATTTTAAAATCAAGATAGTTCCAGCATCAAAGACTAACTAAAATACCTGAATGTCTGTTCTTTAAATAAACCATTTGCAGTTTCACTAAGGGCTTGTCTTCACTACCCGCCGGATCGGCGGGTAGCAATCGATCTATCGGGGATCGATTTTTTGCATCTCGTTTAGACGCGATTAATCGATCCCGAAAGCGCTCCTCGTCGACTCCGGAAATCCACCTCCGTGAAAGGCGGAAGCGGAGTTGATGTGGGAGTGGCAGTGATCGACTCGCCGCCGTCCTCACAGCCAGGTAAGTCGATCAACGATACACCGACTTCAGCTACGGTATTCACATAGCTGAAGTTGCGTATCGTAGATCGACTCCCCCCCCCCCCCCCAGTGTAGCCCTGGGCTTAGCGACAAATTGTACTTGACTGAAAGCACAACAAACTTCCTTTTTGAACGTGCTTAAATATTTCTTAACTGATTTAAGTAAATCTTTTCATATTGGTTGACAAATTATATGCCAAGTTTGATCTTAGTGCAAATTAATAAAATTGAAGCATAAATTCATGAAAAAATTGGTGTATAAAGTAAATGACAACTATCCCTTAACTACAGCAGCCTGCAGGCTGTTATTGTAGTATTCTAATATATCACCCATGAAATCAGTGTATTGTCCAACAACATTTAACAATTAATGTCCAGAGAAATTATGCATAGTAGTTTTAATATATGTATCTCATGAATTTTACAATTTGAATGTAAAAGGTATATGAAATATATTTGACCATGGGTATATCCAGGCTGCATAGTTCCCTCCCTTCACTGTGTTATTCCCAGAACAGACAGTTTACTCAAGGACACCTGCTTGCTTTTTCTTCAATTATCAGAGCTGTAATTGCTACCATTGCAAGTTACCCACACAGCACTTCCTGTGCAAGCCTACTTTATTCCTAAGGGGAAAAGCATTACAGAAAAACCATATTAAAAAAACATTAAGAACCTACATACATGCTAATAAGTTTGCCAAAGTTAACCCCAACCCTAACATGGGCTTTGGCAGAGCAGTCCTTCAAACCCCAACTCAAAGGGGATTCCTTGTGGTTACAAGTTCATCACAGCTTTAGGCAGAACAAGCACTCCATTATGTGGCCTCAGTAGTCCCAGTCCTTCCAATCCTTTCCAAAGGATTGGGCTCCTCTGTGGTCTAAGGGTCCTGTCCATTTGCTGCATCAGGAAGAGTCCATGAGCCAGTTTAAAACCAGGCTATTTATCCAAAATCCCTTTCTTTGTCCCTGGGGAATCCAGTTTGAACTAGTATATGCAAAGATCTCCAGGGGAAGGCTTCAAAGGGTTGATAATGGAGCAAGCACATCAGCATCCTGCTTCCCACTAGAGAAGGTATATTCAGTGCCAAAACAACACACACACACACTCAAAGGCATTTGTAATACAATGTACCTCAAAATTAGTAACTCTAATTCAAAATGGTTCAACTTAATTCAACAAAATGTATCTTAATTCCATAAGGTTTGTTCAGGACATTACAGGATATTGTTAGCCTTTCACACTACTTTCAGTAGACAGGGAGAACAACTGATCACTGTGATCTTTGTAACAGTACATTTGAAGACTGTTACCATGTTCCCTGTCAATTTTCTTTTCTTCTCACTAAACATATCCAGGTGTTTTTTTTTAACTTTTCCTCATAAGTTAGGTTTCCAAAACCTCCTCCTTTTTTGCTCTCCAGTTTCTCCACACCTTTCTTTCGAGTGTGGTGCCCAAAACTGGACACAATATCTAGTTGAGGCCTGACCAATCTTGAGTAGAGTGTGATAATTACCTCCCATGTCTTACATACAACATTCCTGTAAATACAGCCCGGAATATTTGCCTTTTTTCCCCAACTGCATCATATTGTTGCTTCATATTTAGTTTGTGATTCACTATAATCCCCAGTTCTTTTGCAGCAATAACACTACATAGCCAGTTATTCACCATTTTGTAATTGTGCATATGATTTTTTCCATCTTAAGAGTAGGATTTTGCATTTTTCTGTACTGAATTTAATTTAGCTGATTTAAAACCAATCCTTTCAAGGTAATTTTGAATTCTAATACTCTCCTCCAAAGTGCTAACAACCCCTCCCAACTTGGTGTCATCCACTCCTTTTATAAGCACACTCTCCACTCCATTATTTAAGTTGTTAATAAAAATGTTGAAAAGTACCAGACCCAGAACAGAGCCCTGTGGAACCCACTCCAGTCTGAAAGATAAGTGCTTTTGAGTACAGTCTTTGAACTAGTTATGCACCCACCTTATAATAATTTCATGTATACCACATTTTCCTAGTTTCCTTATGAGAATGTCATGAGGGACTGTGTCAAAAGCCTTATTAACATCAAGATATATCATGTTTACTGCTTCCCCCCAATTATGAGCCCAGTAGCCCTCTATACACCCACACGAGTTTTGAATATTACCAAATTAATTTCAAAGATGGATATTCTTTGCAGACTAATAATTGAATGGATATCCTCTTGTTTAGGTTTTTCTAACTTTTGATAAGCCATTTGCTACTGTACAAATTTAGCAGAAAGGATTGCTTTCTTCTGACAACAACTGACCTTTCCATCCTGTTTCTCAATCCTAAAACGTTCTAATCATCATAACTATTTCCACAGCAACAAACTGTGATCGAGCAAACAGAGGATTATAACCACACACACACAAAAAGCCTTTTAGTACAAATCAGCAGGAGGAGAAGATGGCTAGTGGGAAGAATATTTAATGAACATTTATTCTTCAATAATTAGCCACTCTGGGAGTATGTTAGCCATGGATACAAGAAAGGCAAATTGGCATTTACTTTATGAACATTCCTAAACTTTAACAGTAGCAAAAGAGCTATTTATTAGTGAAATTCTGAATCATAAACATAAACCAGCTGCTGCAAATACATTTGAAAGAATTTTGACACAGGGAGGCATAATTCAAATATTTAAATGTATAATGAATAATTTATGCCATTGTTGAACAATGATGGGATAATACTTCATTTATTAAATGTCTCCTTCTAGCAGCAGAATATGAATATGATCTTCGCAAGCATTTGGTTTATATCTTCTAACTAGGGCAAGAGTACTTACATTATACTAGGTCAACACAGGATTATTTACTGGGGAACTAAAAAATGATTTTGCCTAACTTTCTGTCAAATGGAATTTTATCTATATATGAAAAAAATATTGGATTAGTACATATTGACACCTTGTGTGATAAATTGGAATACAGAAAGAAGGAAGGGGGTGGCAGTCCAAAATGTTCCTTTCAGTGACAAAGTTCTCACAGACTTCAATGAGAACAAGATCTGGTCTGCGGTGTAGAACTATAAAATAAATCTGTTATAAGATGCTCTCATTAAAATAAACATTCAAAGCCCTATCCTTCTCAGATTGAGGTCAATAGCAAAACTCACATTACTTCAAGGAAAAAAAGATCAGCTCTTCATTCTCTACAATACAAGATCTGCTCCAGTTTTCAAATGAAGCCATAGAATTTCCACTGCAGTCCACTTATTAAAACAACCAATGCATAGTCCTTAACCTTTACAATGGACCATACACATATTCCTACATTTATATTACAGCTAAAAGAGCAGGGGGGAGTGACAAACATTAGCACTGTTATTTCTGTGAACCTTACTTTTATATGCCATGATTGTGCAACGTATACTGCTATATAGGTGCAAGGTTAGATTGCACAATTAGGGCCTCTTTAAAAAACAACAACATTGGAGCAGTAGTTGCATTCCTTCTCGTATTCGCTTTCCTATAGGTCACTTGATCTGAATATAGAAGAGCTAGTAAGGATTAAATTTTCTGAAAAATCAGGCCCACCGTGTGTATGGGCACAACAAGTCAAACTATGTCATAAATGTTAACCTGGAAACATTGTTTCATATTGTGAACTAACAGTATATGTGAACATTAGATTGTTACGTAATATTTGGCCCTCTTCAAACTGTGTATAAAAACATTTACCAACTTTGGAGGGAAAAACATTGTAATAGTTTTTCTGTCAAGCTCTAGCATAAGCAGCAGATAAGGAATTACTGCTGCAGAAGTCAGCTGAAACTTCCTTCTTGACAGCTGCTGTACAAGCTTTGTAGGATATCATAAAGCTTATCTTCCCCTTTTCTCCCCCGAAGACTGCTCCCATTATTTTTCTCACACCATACTCCCAGTTTGAGGTCATAACCACCACATGTGTGAAATCTGCAGATCGAAATTTCCATTGATTAATTTATCCAATATCATACTTACTTTGATAACAGTTCCTGCAGAATGAAAGACCTAAAAAGTTTGCATGGGTACACACTACAGATCAGATAGTAAAATACAGCTTTTGTTCAAAAGCGATAGACATAGCAGAAGAAAGACTAACTAAAATACCAGGGGTCAAAAATACACAACAAAATTAGCTGAGGTAGATCAGCACAGCTCTATTAAAGTTCATGGAGATATGCTGATTTACACCAGCTGAGGATTTGGCTTCAGATGTTATTTTTAAATGAGATAGTAATAACTTGAAGAAAATGTTATCATTTTCTTATAGTGAAATGGCACATAACATTCTTTGCAAAGATACCACTATACAAAACAGATACTTAATTTATTCTCATCTATTTTAAAAATGAAAAGCCAGAGATGGGTTGTATCATCTCAAAATATGAAAGTCTCTTCATAACCTGGATATACTTGGAATAAGTGATAGTGTCAAATTATTTCTTCTGAGTATTTTTGTAAGTTTAAATAATTGTTGTTTGTGAACAGTTATGTAAAATATTTTAAACTCATTGTCATTTACCGTAAGAGCACTTCTCAATGAATAATGGATAAATCATTGACTAGCAATAGCTAATACTTAATACAAACAAAATCCACCAGTATAAGCATTTATTTTATGTCACAAGGGTATAGTTAATTAATAAAGCAGAAGCAAAATAGAAATCACAGCCACAAGTAATTACATTATTCCACAGCTTCATTTGATAATTTTTCTGAGACATTGCCATGAGAAGAAGAATAGCTATAAGCTTAGCTGATGGGGCTAGATGGTGCAGTGGAGTGTTATTACTGCCAAAACCCATTGGCCTTTAAGTTGTGTAAATGGGTTCTGTATTCCAGACTCCTGCGGTTGTAAAATGCTAGAAGTAAATTGAGCTAAAGGAATTTGTGTGAAGAACCAGTCAGAAACATATTAAAATGTTGTTTGAATAATTTATGATTTGTAATTGTAATGATGTGATGTATCATTTGTGATTATGACCAGCTTTTTTTCATTAGCTTTTCAGAGTTAATTTCAACAAATGAATTCAAGTTTAAAGATCAGTGTGCTGTATAAGACTGAGGTTGCATTAATGTGGAACATTTGATGAGAAGAAGAGTTTCTGTTTTTAGTTGACATTTTATGGCCTAAGGTGATAACTGTTAAACAAATGGGAGTTGTGCTTGTTTGACATTCTAGATCCCCTTCAGCCTATATTCTAAAGCTGTCCTAATTTTTGAGATATGAAATTGTGATGCCTTAAAGCAGGATATCAAAAAATATGGATCCAAGTGGCTGTTCTTCATTACCCTTCCTGCAGGATTGATTATGTACAAAGTTTACAAAGGCAAAACAAACAATTAAAAACAAAAGCTTTATGGAATGCCTGTAGTTCTTAATTACTCTCAGCCATGCCTTTTTTTTTCTCTTCTTTTAAATCAATAGAAGTAGTGGTCTCGCAAAATACCAATTACATATTTTAATCAGAGACTTACCACCACTTCACATTTTGCTCAAATGAAGTTGGGCAATAATGGTGCAAACATGCTATAAAACAAAGAGTTACTTTACAGTGTTAAACATGTGAAAAAGCACAGTGCTCCACAGCCTGTTTATCTGAGCCTTTTGCTCACTAGTGATGGGGCAACAGTTTTTATAGAATACTATAAGAACTAAATACAGCCCTTGATAAACTTGAGCTCTACTTAAAATAAAAAATAAGTTCTGAAAAAATTTACCTAACCCTGGTTTCCGTTTGCTTGATGCTCTGAACTTCCAGGTTATCACTAGGGCAAAAAGTATCAGTGTCATAATACTGAGAAACGGAATCTTCTTATAATATTTCAGGTCTGGCCTCAGATTGGTAGTACAGGAAATCCTGAAGAAAACAAAAAAGCCTGTCTGAATAAAGTATTCAGCCCACTTTTTCAGACATAGCAGTTTCATACAGGTGAGAAAACTTTTGGACAAGCATCTGAAAATATTTCAAACTTGTAGCTGCTCAGAGATCACATGTTCAAACTTAGTACTTTGACACAGGCATAATTAGATAGTATTGTTCTGGGAGATCAGGGTTTTTTCAGCATTGATAGCTTCAGTTGTAATGTTTTGGGAGTACTGACTAGCTAATTGATGGAGTGTATTGAGTGAATTCAAAAAGCAGTGCCTCTGCACAGTAGAAAGCCACACCCACAAGGGGTGTTTTGCCTGAAGTTGGTCCTGATGCCTCACTCAGCTCTTGCTACTGGCTCCAAGTAGCTGTGTGTGCACCACAACACCAGACCCCAAGACCTTGCCTCAGCTCGCATGCTAAACCTAAGGACGGGTAGCAAGCTATGACTGCTAGTGAAAGGGCATGCCTAGTGCTCCAACTGCATACAGTATCCTTTGCTGAAGCCAACAAAACAACTTCCAAAATATAACATTGATGAACCCAGCGCGGGAGGAAGCTAATGGATAGTTTAGAACAATGTTGCAGATGGATTATGATATACTGGTCAAGGAGAAAGCTAAGGAGTCATGGTCAAACACATGGCAAATACTGAACCATAGAAACTTAACGAAGAATGGAAAGAGAAACAAACGTATACGAGCTCAGTCATGCCAAGACAAAGGGCTAGTCTACACTTACCAACTGGATCGGAGGCGTCGGATCGATCTTCTGGGTTCGATTTATCGCGTCTTGTCTAGACGTGATAAATCGAACCAGGAAGTGCTCCCCCGTCGACGCTGGTAATCCAGCTCGCCGCGAGGAGTAAGCGCTGTCAACGGGGGAGCCTGCGCGTCGCGTGTGGACCACAGGTAAGTTCGAACTAAGAGACTTCAACTTCAGCTACGTTATTAACGTAGCTGAAGTTGCGTATCTTAGTTCGACGGGGGGGTTAGTGTAGACCAGACCAAAGAAAGACTATGTTCATCGCTCAGAAACCGAGGCAGGAGCAAAAAAAAGTATGTGATTGATGCAAACATAACAATATGCAGAACAAGGAATTAAATGATGAACACAAGGGATAAGACATTTATCAGATCATAAGAACATTCTACCAGGCTGGAACATTTCTAATAACAATGCACATGTTGAAAAGATGAGTAGGGAAACATTGGTTTAAAACAAAATGAGATGGGTAGACAAAGGAGAATTCTACCATGATGAACACAGGATATTGACACTGGGAAGAGAAGATGGTGGACACCAACATGGAGTCACGTTTATGCTAAAGCTGAAGGCAAGCCATGCTCTTATGGCATTTAAGCAGATATCTCCTTGTATGGTGAAGGCAAATCAAATCCGGTGCAGTCATCATAGTACACGTATATGTGCCTAAGGAAAAAAAAGATTAATTTTATAAAAATCTGTAGAAAGCAATACAAGAAGTTTCAAGACCAGACATGCTGTTCGTGGTGGGAGATTTAATGTGAAAGAAGAACCAGACTGGAATTTTTGGGCTGGAGCAATAAGCAGATTCAGACTCAGTGAAGAAAATGAAAAACGGGAAGGGTTACTAAATTTCTGCTGAAGTAACAATCTGGTGATGATGAACACACTATTCAACAAAGAAAGCTGCAGAAGAAGTGGTCCTGATGGGAAAAGAAAGACCATGACAGACTTGTATTTGTGAATCACAGATGGACATCAAGTGTGTTGTTGTGCAAATCATTTGCAGCCAATATTAGATCAGATCATAAGTTAGTGCATCAATCAAGTTGAGGCTAAGGGCAACTGAAATAGTGCTGAGAGCATAGATTTATGAGGTGGACAAACTGAAAGAGACAGATGTCAGGAAAGGATACAAATAAATCATGTGGAAAAAAAATCATGGCTCTTGTGAAAGAAGAAAAGAGCATTTAAGAGACAAGAAACAGTATAAAATATGGGATTACAAGAGGGTTGAACAAGTATTGGGCTACAAAGCCAAAACGAAGAAACCAGTGTTGATAATGGATAAAGTGCCACTGCTCAGTGACAAGTGTAAGAAGTTGAAGAAGAATACAAAGGAAGATGCAAGTCTAAGATCTGAGTATAAAAGATGGTCCAGAAAGATAAATCAAAAAGTGAAGAGAGACAGAAACAATTGGATAAGTGAAAAATGTAAAGAAGACGTGAAGAGAAAATGCAACATGGGTTGTATTGAGTTAAAGATATCAACAGTGAAAGACAGACAAGCAACAGCAAATAACTGAGAGTGAACAAGAATAAGCAATAGAAGAAATATTTTGAAGAGGTGTACAATGTGCACAACGCAGTAAATGAAACTGTCCTGGAGAAGCTTTCCAGTACAAGTGAGGGAGAGCAGATTCCAGGATTCTTAGAAGGAAAAGTAAAGATCTGAACAGAAAGTTTGAAAAAGGAAAAGGTGAAGGGAAGTGACAAAGTGTTGTAAATAGGTGAGGAACACATGGCAAAGGCAATGCATGGCAACTCCAAGAAATTGATAAAGTTTATAGAAAACATCTACAGCAAGTTGATGAGTGTAGTGAGTATAGACAAGAAGCTGATGAAATGGCTCAGGACAACCATAACAGACAAGGATACACACTATTGGACAGATCTGTTCAACTTGGTACTGGAAGCAGTATTCTTCAGAAGTCATGGCTGTAGGACTGAGAGATGAAATGAGAGGAATCATGTTATGTTAGAGGTATGTGAATAACTTTATATTTGCAGATGATATTGACCTCAGAGGATTGACCAATTAGGGAATAACTGACAAGGTAGACCAGGAAATCAGAAAATCTGGATGGAAGATCAGCATGGAGAAGATCAAAACTTTGGCAATTGCAAGACAAGGGGAAGATGTAAACAGCAAAGTCAGAGACAAAACTGGAACAAGTAGAAGAATTTGTGTACTTTGGAGGACTAGTATTGAAGAATGGTAATTGTGAAAATGACATAAAAAAGAAGAATCGGACTAGTCACTACGGCATTCAGAAAAATCTGCAAGTTTTGGAAGATTAACATTTCAATACAAAAATTAAAATCACCGTAAATGAGACAGTCATCGTGCTGATACTGACTACAGATTGGGACACTGGAGTATGAGGAAAGCTGATGAATGTAAGATATTTACTGCAGAAATGAATAGGCTACTACTGAGAGTTTCAGGATAACAGAATATGAAGAAATGAAGTGATAAGAAAATGGCTAGGACAAGAAATAATGCTGTTATTGAAGATTTGAAAAAGATAACTTCAATGGTTCGAACACATGTCAAGAACAGACCCAGAAAGTGTGTCATACATAGCAATACAAAATACAGTGCAAGGAACTAGAAACAGAGGAAGACCAAGGATGTGTTGGAAAGACATGGTGAACAATGGCATAGGACAAAAAGATTTAAAAATGAACAAAGCTGTGAAGCTAGTACAAGACACAAGGAGGCGGAAAGGCTTCATTCAGCCCGATCACCACTGCTGAGCTTAAAAATGGTGATCAGACAAGAAAAAGAAATTGCTGTAACATTTTTCCTAAAGAAACAGACTTGAGGAGTCAGTATACCTGGAAACAGCAGAAAACCAGAAGACCTCATGAAGATATGATGATAGAGACGAAGGATAGGCTCAGAGTTGAGCTACCACATTGAGACTCAGGAGATATAGATTCAGTTCCTTGGTCTGTTGCAGATGTGTAGTGTGACCGTTGGAACATCACAATTTATATGTGCCTCATTTCCCCATCTGTAAAATGGGGATAAGAGCACTTTTTATCTGAAATGTCCTATGTTCAGGGGAACAGCATCTGTATTCCCCCTCTACGGTCCAATCCAGGAGTCCCAGTCAGTTCTCAGACATCCAGCCATTACCTGTCTCTGGGGAAGGAACCCTTCCCATCAGGGGTTTAAGGCTGCACAACCTATTGTCATACATTGTGATATCCTCAGCAAGCCACTCTGCCTAAAGGCCAGCACCTGTGTGTTCCTTTCTTCCCAAGGACTATCAATAGAATGTCCCAGCAGTTACAAGTTACAATGCAGCTCTTTCTCAGCACAGTACCTTTTTTCTTAGGATAAAAATATCAAATAGAAAAGCTATATAAACAATACAAGTTCCTACATACTTACTAAACAAACCAGAAATCACACATTTTCAAAATGGAAAGTCTGGTAGGCCAATATCCCCTCTGACCTTTCAGCAGGGCTTGGGGTATTTTTTTGCTAGAACAAAAGGAAGACTGAGAGTCTGTTTAAACTCAGCTTTTATATGCTTTAAGTTTCTTCTGTGTCTCTTGGTCTCTGCAAAGCATAGTTTTCAATGAGCCAAAGAACCCCAAAACATATCTTAGCCTTAGACCACAAAGGAAACTCACAATCTACAGAAGTCTTAGATTTTTCTTTTTACATTTTAAAATGCAATGAAGAGACACTAAGTGAAATCATGATCCAATTGAAGTCAATGGCAAAGCTCACAGTATTTAAAATAATATTGTCTATATTATACTCAAAAAAGCATATCAATTAATAATTAAATCTAAAGGTCCATATTTCATCTAGACACAACCGGATGTTTAAAAGTCCTTACACCTAAGGTGATCTTTCATACACCTTACATGCTCTGCTTACTCAAGACAACAGGTAAATTAATATAATCCTTTTTAATCTTCATTTCTAAATTACCTGCTCTCGGTCCGTCAATTATTCTCTTAAACCGCACACCTAAAAAAAAGTTTTAATATAAGAAATAAGCTGAAGGAAAATAAATGGATTAATAGATTTCAATACAGAAACTATAGTTGATTGTCATTGTTTTATGCAAATTCTAAACATCTGGTCTGGAAAAATATCTCATTGCTTATACATTGTAGTGGTACAATGTGCTATTAGTAAAACCCTCAGTGTAACACCACACAACTTAATCTTTTGGCAGAGTTGAATATTTTTAAGGAGACACTTTTTGGGAAGGGAGGGGGGTTCAGATACTTGTTTATCAGTTTAAACTGCAGGTGCTTGCTCTAACATTATTGAGCTTGATGGGTGCCAACACAAAGTCTATGTTAACCATGGTGTCATCAATCCGAGCGCTAGCTGGGGAAGTATAACATCCTAAGTTTCTTGATTCAGAATTCCTGTCATGCTTGTTATTGCAATGTGCAAAGCATGCTGATACAGTGGTGGATGAAAAAAAGCAACATTTTTGATAAACTGATGATTTATTTCCTTTGAGATCAACAGAATGCAGAGAACTGTGACAAATGAGGGATCTAGTGGGACTGTGAAACATTATATTAAAACGTCAAAGTCTTGATTACCTTATCTTCTGTAATTTATCACTCTTTCCTCTCATGACTTATCAACATTGCAAGGCAATATCTGAGGTCTAGAAAATTCCTGCAAAATGGCCCTGTAATGCTGAAATATATAAGGTCTTCCCAGAATCATGGAAAGTTAGTGAAAATAAAAAAAACTCTAATGCTGATGTGGTTTCTTTCTCTTAAGAGGAAGTCAGTAAATAGGGATGTTCTTCAGACATCTGAAACCTTAGTATCTGACTTTGTAAAAGTAATAAATATTTATTTCTGACAGCATATCACAAATAATATTTGTTTAACATTGTGGAAGTTGAAAAAGTACCGGAATACTAAGGGGATGAACATTATTTTTATTGGTCAAAAAATTGGATGTGCCTCAAAAAAAAAAATCACCCACCAGCTTTTTATGTATAGATATAGATATATAGGGAAATCATAGATAGATTGATCCTAACTAGTTTAACTCCACATGAACAGAGTTATCCAAGAGTAAAATGAGATTAACACCATAGTGAATCAGGCTGAGGGTCTGCTCCTACTCCCACTGAAATCAACAGCAAAACTCACATTAGTAGCAATGGAAGCAAGATTAGGCTCATAAGGCCACTTCTGCCTGAGTGTATGTCTACACTTTGAACTGGGGGTGTAATTCTCAGTTCGAGGAAACTTAACAGTATTGGCTTTGATTGAGCTAGTGTGCTAGAAATAGAGCGCAGCCATGGTAGTATAAGAGGCAGAAGGGGCTAGCCATCCTGATTGTGCACCCATCTGTGACACCGGGCACGTAGTGGGGGCAACTACTCCCTTCCGTTGCTCACAACACCAAGGATACACACTATTTCTAGCATGGTAGCTCAATCAGAGTGAGTGCAGGTATGTCTCCCTGAGCTGGGAATTACACCTGAAGCTCAAAGTGCAGACATAACCTCAGACCCTGTACTCCTTGTGTGGTATATCACAACAATTCTTCAGTTGAGCTACACCAATTTACAGCTGATAAGAATCTGGTCCATAGGCGCCGACTCCGTGGATGCTCCGGGGCTGGAGCACCCACGGGGAAAAATTGGTGGGTGCTCTGCACCCACCAGCAGCTCCCCACCATCCCCGGGGCCCCGCCCAGCTCCCCGCCAGCCCCAAGACCCATGGCAAGCTCACCTCAGCACCGGGAGACGTTGCGGGGCCCCGCCCCCGATGCTGGGCGACGTTGCGTCGGGGGCGGGACCCCGCAACGTCACCCGGCGTCGGGGGCAGGGACCGGTGTCGGGGGTGGGGCCCCGCCCCTGACGCCGGGCATCAGCCCCCACCGGCACCACCAGAAGTTGGCGCCTATGATCTGGTCAATAAAATCTGCTAGCAATGCTTTAAGTGGCTGTTGCCCCATGAATCTATAACCTTCTAGTAATTAAAAGTCCCATTTTCTATTCAAGGAATCCATTTCCAAAAATCGATTCATTTGTTATTTTGACCTTTGTGTATATTTTTAGTAAAGATTAAGGGGGGGGACAAGTTAAATGTCGGAAGGCAGAATATATTGGGTGGTGTGCCAGTGAGAAATGAAGAATTATAATGCAGTGGCGAACAAGCTGATCTCTTTATTGTTCATGGCAGACATTGTAATCTTTGGAATTTTTAAAAAGTGTCTAAATTAAATTTTTTTATGAATTATCAAAGTCTTCAATAATTATGACTGCAGATTCAGATTTCACTTCCTTACTGAACTGTTATTGCTTACATGGACAAAAAATTACCAGCAGCTATGGTAACTAAGGCATGCAGACTTTAGGAGTGTTTGTTTCCTAGCAACAATGGCCAAAACGATATAACCAAAAGTTTCCTTTCAATTCTGGATTGTAACAGCCAGAGCCATTAGGATCATTTTATATCTCTCAAAACCAGACTGTCATAATTAAATGTTCAAACATGTAGACCTACTATGTAAACAGAAAGATAATATAGAATTATTCAAATCACCCACAGTAAATACTATTTTTTAAAGGCTGTTATTTTGAAGTGTATGTATAATTTCTCTCAGGGCACTGAAAAACTAATTAGAAAAAAATGTATGGCATGATTCTACCACAATTACAGTGAAAAGTATTTTACAAGTAGAAGTTCTGTTGGTTTACTTGGAGCTAGCCATGAAGTAAAGTACAACTCAATTTGTGTAAAAGTGGCAGAATTTATCCCTCAATGAGTAAATTGTATGCCCTATATTAGCTGAAGGTAGGTTTTGAATTTAATAACATAGTGTACCACACTAATGCATTTATGCTGGTATATTTAACAAAATTATTAATATTTTAACTGACATGTCATTTTGTCTGTGTGTCATTCCATAGTGCAGTTGTTTCCCATTACTCAGGGGGGGAGATAGCTCAGTGGTTTGAGCATTGGCCTGCTAATCCCAGGGTTGTGAGTTCAATCCTTGAGGGGGCCATTTAGGGATCTGGGGCAAAAATCTGTCAGGGGACAGTACTTGGTCCTGCTAGTGAAGGCAGGGGACTGGACTTGATGACCTTTCAAGGTCATTCCAGTTCTAGGAGATTGGCATATCTCCATTTATAATAATACTCCATCATTTTATACAACTGAGGACAAAAACTTAGTTTAAATGGAAAAACTGTAGTTAAAGCACAGTCACTCTACACAAATAATTCATACATAGACTACAGAATTGCAAAGAAACAGCTTATAATTCAGCATATTATATTAGAAGCCTTGTACATGCACAAAACATGCTCAGTAACATCCTAACTTTATTTGAGGCGTCTTGCTTCACACAGCCTCCACAGCATGGCAACAATCCCTCTGATCCCATGGTCTGAGAGGGAAAGACTTATTCATGGCCAACAGTAGATGGAGATAGATGCTGTAGTCAAGCTGAAAATGGAGGTTCTATCTCTGGTAACATATCCAGTTTGGGGAAAGATCTGCAAGAGAGAAATTGTGATATAATTTAGCAACTGTAAAAAAATATTAATAAGGATTATTATCAAGGAATATACAATACAACTGAGATTTTCCATTAAAATCTCTTATTTTAGAAGCTTAGAGCTGGTCAAAACATGGTGTTTTGTAACCTTCTTTTTAAATGAAAGAGAAAAGTGGAAATGTTCATGAAAAAGTGTCCATTTTTCCAAACCAGGTCCACTTACAATATGCTTTAAAAAAGACTCAAGGCTGAAATTTCTAGTGATTATTTTGTACTCTTTTAGCTATGCCAGTTCAGAAACAGTTATAGTTAAAGTGGTGCAAGAACCTCACGGCAGGGGGTGGGGGAGAGGCGCGGCGTTAGCTGGGGAGGGGCGCAGGGCTGGTTTTTGCTGTTTTTGCTTATACAGACTAACACGGCTACCACTCTGAAACCTGCAACCTAAGTGTAGACATAGTTATTCCAGTACATAGGTGCTTATATTGGTATAGCTTATTAACCTAAATTAAGGGCAATAAACTTTGTCAAGATAACACTGTTATAGTGGTATAGATGCATTGTTCATGCTTCGGGGTTGCATCTCAAACTATAGCTGTTTCTGAACCTATAAATTTAAATTAGTATAAAAACTGTGTGTGGACAATGGGGGGAGTGACATACATATTTTTCTGCTAAACGTTTTTAAATTGGAGAATATTATCTAAGATCTAGTAGCAATATGACTTTGCCTTTTCCATTGTGCCCAAAGGAAAGTTTCCTGACAAGTTTTCAAGGCAAGGCTAGGATAGAGAGATGTATTTAGTCAGTGGGCCTGTATGTTTAACTTTAAACTACTCAGTAGATGCCGATTTCAGTGAGACTCCACAAATGCTTAAATTAGAAATATCCTTAAGTATATTACTGAACCAGGCCCTTAAAGATTTGAGAATTACTCGTAAGAGTAACATTAGCCTAAAGAAGATAGATGGATTCTCCCTCAAATTTAAAATTAAGGTACTGTATCAGTATTGAAGTTTAATTTTGAAGGTTGAGCCATAGGGCACCTTGTTCCAGGAAGAAAGACCAGTCATCTCTGTAGTGTTAGCTCAGAAGCTGCAGCATAAGCCCCGAGCAATCAAACTCCCAGAATGTGATTCAAAAAAAGTTATTAAGCATATGAAATGGGATTTACAAAAGTACTAACATAGAGAACTCCAGGGTGACATTCCACCTGGAACTCTCTTGCATTATGAAGTCCCTCCTACAGCACTCTTGTAACTGGAGGATCAATAACTCTGTGTGTGACTCAACCTAACAATTTCTGTAAACAAAGGGAAAATTTGCCTCCTGCTCTTATTTTGCAAGTTACTTATTAAAGCCAATTCTTGGAGGCTACTAATTTCAGACACATTTACTAGATTTTTAAAATACTTTATTGTCATGGAAAGCAAAATAACTACATCTCCTTTCACAATTCAAGACTGATATTTCAAATCTTAGCAATTTAGCAAAGAGTCACAGATCATCATTACTGAGGGGGAGGGATAGCTCAGTGTTTTGAGCATTGGCCTGCTAAACCCAGGGTTGTGAGTTCAAACCTTGAGGGGGCCATTTAGGGATCTTGGGCAAAAATTGGGGATTGGTCCTGCTTTGAGCAGGAGGTTGGACTAGATGACCTTCTAAGGTCCCTTCCAACCCTGATATTCTATGATTCTATGAAGTTCCAGGTAATGAACCTAGGTTCATAGGTAACCCCTATGAAATAGCATTCTTTATCCTGTTCTGTAAGACTAGGTGCCAAGCATGTACATCTTGCCACCAGTATACAAATTCACATTGGAAAGCTTTCCATAATTTGTCAAATAAAAGCTGAAAGAAACATTATTTTATGTTCAAAATGCAGGAGTCAATGTTCTCAGTTTTATCTTTTGAGATTTTATCTTTTGAGATTTTTTTAATTGACAATAATCATAACTTAATTAAAATACATTTTCTTCCAAGCTCTTTAGTAATGTACTGTTCATGAGACTAAACTGTAATATATAGTATTACACCGTGCAGCTAAATACGCAGAAAAAGTTAAATATCTTTGAATTATGCAGACATCCTTTTTATCATGCCCATTAGTGTTAGTTTGTAAAACTACAGCTTTATTACTATACTAAAATCTTTTATTTAGTATTATATAATGTGGAGCACCCTAGGTTTTTCACCTCCTCCCACCCAATGTGGTGCATATTCATCCATACCTTCAGACTTTTATAACATCACCGAATCAAATACTTTTCTAGTTATTGACTTTTATTATAAAGAATTTTAATTCAATACCAAGTATGTATGATGAAATAACTAGATTTCTTACATGCTTTTATAGAAGCCAATATACATGATCAACCCCAGCTCATGATTCCCAGTAGCCAATAAGAAGGTCTGTCGTTTATACATATTTATAACAGGTTGGCACACCCATCTTTTGTGAGTGCCCCCTTGTTTGGGTATGTATCTGCACTTCTTTCAGTCCATGGTGACCCTTTCTGGCAATTTCTCTGGTAGTTTCTAGTGACTCGGCCTCTGGTTGGGGTAATAGTCCAACAAAGTCTTTAAGCCAGTAGTAGGCAACCTGCTGCTTTAAACATTCCATGGAGACTCTTCACCCATTCTAGTATGTTCTGGCCCCAGCTCTCCAGCTGGGCCTAACAGTTCAGACCCCCTTCTGGGGGTTTATCACTGTCCAATTGAACGGCACTTGCCCTGTGGCTTATGGGTTAGACTTGGGCCCACCCACTACTCCAGATACCAGGACAGGGACCCTAAGAATAGCAGCCACACGTTGCCATGTCCCTTTAACAAAACTGCTTTAAGTTCTCTGGGCCACTTTCCCATGGCCCCAGCCTTCACCAGTGCTTTACAATTACCTCAGGGCTCTTCTATGTTCAGGCCCAGCAACAAGCCAGGAGGGCTTTCTCACTTCCCCAGTCCCTGCCAGCACTGAGCTGTCCATGGTGCTGCAGTCCTTTAGCCCACTAGGAACACCACCTTCATTACTCAGTCTCCAAGCAGCAACTGACTCTGGTCTGCAGGGAAGCTCCTTTTACACTAGCCTTAATTCCTCTGATTGGCTGGCCCTTTGCAGCCGCCCCATGATTGCATAGGAGAGGCTGCATGGGATGTGACCAGTTTGGAGGACTCTTCTACTACTCTTTTCCTGGGACAGGTGTGACAGGACCCTGAGGCCTCCAGCAGGAAGCCTATTGGCCTACTCCACCCTGTCATAATATGATTGTAGAGGTCAGAAATCAAAAAATATTAGATTTCATCTGCAGAAATGCTATAGTCTCTAACTACTTATATGTTAAAACAGTATATTATGATTTTTATAGTTCAATTTTCAGATTATCTCAGAATTTTTTAAATAATATCCCTTCAACTTGGTTTCAACTTGAACCTGCTGTATTTGTGTCAGGTAAATATATTTTATATTTTTCTCTCTTAATTTATATGTTTTTGAAATTATTTTATCAGAAAAGTTTTTTGAGATTCATACATCTTAGTTTTAGAAGGGTCTCAGACACACAAGAATGGCAGCAGCATTACAAAGCTTCCTAAACATTAGATACAGATAAAAGGATCCAAGATTCAATTCTTTTCAAGATTCCATTCATTTCCATTCTGTGTTCATCTACACAGGCTCAAAGGTGGAACTCTGAGGTGCTGAAAAAGCAGTTTGGTGATGAGGGATTTGAAACTGCAGTATTATACTCAACTAGAGGATCTTCAGTAAGAACACTTTAGGGATAGCAGTCCAGCCACCATATACTGTACAAAACAAGAGCAGCTATCTGCTTAGAAAATATGGAAAGTGTCAAGCAGCTATCATGTCATGATGTGGGGCCACATCCTTATGACGTCAATGGAGTTATGCTATGAGGACCCCAATCCTGCAAAGACTTGGGCACATACTTAACTTTATGCATTGCAAGTAGGCTCAGTCTTCAAAGGGACTACTTTCAGTGCATAAAACAGATGCATAAGTTTGGCAGGACCAGAGCCTAGCTAAGCAACTGCTGTTACCTTTATTTGTTAAAAGTTAATTTGGATGAAACACCTGGTGGTCTTAGCACTCTATTCACTCTAATAGACAGATTCAGATCCTCATTTTGTCCTAGGGGCCAGGAGATGAGGTGCACTTAAAATCTAGAATTTTCTGTCTTCACTTCTCTAATGCTAACCTTCTATAAATGTTCATATATATACTGACAGTTTTAAAGTAATCAAACAAATACTTGCCCTTATAGCTCACATTTCCCTGCTGAGTTTAGCAAATGAGAAAAAAGCAGTTAGATATAAAACCTTATAAGCTACCATAACACAACGGAACCAAACTTAATTTTGAACTCTCTCATAAACATCTGTTCTTTAAAAAAGTCCACCCTTTCAGCAATTATAAGATTACCAAGCAGCAAATAAACATCCAAATAACCTTTATTTCATTTCATCTCCCACAGAGACACACTGGGACATCTATTGTCATCTCTCTCTCTCTCTCTCTCTCTCTCTCATCTTCTCTGTTCCCTTCTGTTACCTCTAAATTGTTTACATCCTGCACGTATGCTTCAAAGAAAAAGGCTTAACTTCAGCTGTTTCCCCATTGATGTGTTTTATCTTAGAAATCGACCCTAATCTGTGCTGGTTATAAAAGTGTTGCTTGTGTAAGTCACCATAAAAGTTATCCTCTTGTTAATCGCCTGCTTCCTCCAGGGCTGATATCACTCAGCACAAATTAGGGAACTTTTCTTCTTGTTGTGAAAATAAATGTCTGTCTTTTTCCTTATGAAAGAAAACACTTTAGTTTTTCCCAATTCCAAAAAATGTAGGAACAATGAACACTTCAGCATTTTTATTTATACCCTGCAATTTCTCAAATGATGTGACTTCTTTACTGGACTTTGCTAGTGTTTTCATATTGTGATAGACCCAGGCCAGTTGGGTACGGCAGAGTAGTAGAAGGCAGATCTACTGGCCACTGGATAAGCAGTTTTCTGTTCCCTGACTGACCAGAGCAGGGACTGCTCCAGGCTAGGGTGGACACATGACTCCAATTAGCCTGCAAAGAGTCAGTTGAAGCCATTAAGCTAATGTGAACACCTGACTCTAATTAAGGCCCCTCTGATACTATCAGGCCAAAGAGAGCCAGGGAGCCATCGGAGAGGAAGTGCGGCTGAAGAGCTGGGTAATGAAGACACTCTCAAGCCACTGGAAAGGGAGCCCTAAGCTAAGGGTGAAGAAGAGAGAAGCGGGAGAGCTGTGGGGAAGTGGCCCAGGGAAATGTAGCAACTCTGCAGTGAAAGGTCGGCTGCCACCAGCTACTGTCATTAGGGTCTGTCATAAATATAGAAGGAAGGGGTTAAGAAGCTCTGATACAATACTGTAAAATCTCCTTGCCTGTAAGGGGTTAAAAAACTCCACTAACCGGGCTAACACCTGACCATCAGGACCAATAAAGGGACAAAATACTTTAAAAATCAGAGGGGAAAAAAAAGGCTTTTGTCTGTCTGTGGGATGTCTCTGCCAAAGACAGATCAAGGAAGCAAGCCATCCAACTCCTATAGAGTAAGTAATTTAGATAGAAATGTGTTAGGTTTTTCTGTTGTTTTTAGGTTGTGAAATTCGCTGTGCTGGAGGGAATGTGTATTCCTGGTTTTGTTGCATTTTTCTGTAACTTTAAGGTTTTGCCCAGAGGGGGATCCCTCTGAGTTGGAAAATTAAGTACCCTGTAAAATATATACCATCCTGATTTAAACAGAGATGATTTTTACCTTTCTTGCTTTAATAAAATCCTTCTTTTAAAAACCTAACTGTTTTCCATTGCTCTAAAACCCCGGGGTTGGGTCTTTGATCACTTTGTAACCAATTGGTTAAAAAATTATTCTCAAGCCTCCCCAGAAAAGGGGGTGTACGAGCTTAAGGGATATTTTGGGGAGGGAGGGTAACTCCAAGTGGTCCTTCTCCCTGGTTCTTGTTTCAATCACTTGGTTGTGGCAGTGACTACCTTTTCGCAGGGTACAGGATAAATTTGTACCTTGGGGAGTTTTTAACCTAAGATGGTAGAAATAAGCTTAGGGGGTCTTTCATGCGGGTCCCCACAACTGTACCCTAAAGTTCAAAGTGGGGAGGGAACCCTGACAGGGTCCGTGGGCCGGAACCCGGAGTAGAGGGTGGGCCTGGGTTCCCCCCAACCCACCACTACAGAAACACCTCCTGGGAGGGGAAGACAGGACAGGAGGCTAAACTGTTCTGGAATAAGCCCATAGGGACAACAGAGACTGTGTGAGTTCTCTCACCAACCTCCTTGCTGGCTTATGATGAAAAGGGCTCAGTAGACTGTAACCCTGGCCCTAGAGAGAGAAGGGCTATGTGAAGGGTCGCAGTGAGCCTCTGAGGCTAGCATAAACCGCTTGGAAGCACGGGACCCACGGGGACAAGGTCGGAGTTCTGCCACAATATTTATAAAAATATTTTTGCATTATTGAGACAAAGGCTTTCCTTTCAATTCTACTAACTGAGAAAATGAATGTTTCAACTAACTGATCTGACTAACTGATCTCTATATTATGATCCAAAGGCCAGATTCTTCTTCCTCTAGGCCACATAAAGTATTCCCTTTTTCACATAAAGTATTCCACAAGGAGTCCCACTGGCTTCAATGTCACATCTAATTCTGACATGGGTAGAGCACTTAGGCAAGCACGGGACTGAATTTTAGCCAAATTCAAGTAGAATAATAGAATATCAGGGAAGAGCGGCAGTAGTTGGAGCAGCACTATTCTTCTCTTACAGCAGGGTACCAAATCTAGTCCAGGGAATTAAGTGAGTTTCAGTGACAGGTCGTATAATTGAAAACTAAATTAAAATATATGCAGCCAATCAGTCTTAGATTTGTGAAACTACAAATAAAACTACTATTAGTGGAACCTTAAATGATTTACAGATTGTTTCAGATAATAAGTATCAAAATATTATTGTTCAGACAACACTGAGATATGACTTAATTCATTATTTATTTTTTATTTAGTTGTATTGCCATAGCAAGTAGGAGCCCTAGTCATGGACTAGGACCTCACCTTGTTCCGCACCGAACAATCATAGAATCATAGAATCTCAGGGTTGGAAGGGACCTCAGGAGGTCATCTAGTCCAACTCCCTGCTCAAAGCAGGACCAACCCCAACTAAATCATCCCAGGCAGTGCTTTGTCAAGCCTGACTTTATAAACCTCTAAGGAAGGAGATTCTACCACCTCCCTAGGTAACCCATTCCAGTTCTTGACCACCCTACTAGTGAAAAAGTTTTTCCTAATATCCAACCTACACCTCCCCCTCTGCAACTTGAGACCATTACTCCTTGTTCTGTCATCTTCTACCACTGAGAACAGTCTAGATCCATCCTCTTTGGAACCCCCTTTCAGGTAGTTGAAAGCAGCTATCAAATCCCCCATCATTCTTCTCTTCTGCAGGCTAAACAATCCCAGTTCCCTCAGCCTCTCCTCATACGTCATGTGCTCCAGCCCCCTAATCATTTGGGTTGCCCTCCGCTGGACTCTTTCCAATTTTTCCACATCCTTCTTGTAGTGCGGTCAAGAAGAGCTTTTCCCCTAGTTGGTTCCTCCAGCACTTGCACCAGGAAATTGTCCCCTATACTTTCCAAAAACTTCCTGGATTGTCTGTGCACTGCTGTATTACTGTCCCAGCAAATATCGGGGTGATTACAGTCACCCTTGAGAACCAGGGCCTGTGATCTAGTAACTTCTGTTAGTTGCTGGAAAAAGGCCTCGTCCACCTCATCCCCCTGGTCTGGTGGTCTGTAGCAGACTCCCACCACAACATTACCCTTGTTGCTCACACTTCTCAATTTAATCCAGAGACTCTCAGGTTTTTCCGCAGTTTCATACTGGAGCTCTGAGCAGTCATATTGCTCTCTTACACTCAACGCAACTCCTCCACCTTTTCTGCCTTGCCTATCCTTCCTGAACAGTTTATATCCATCCATATCAGTATTCCAATCATGTGAGTTATCCCACCAAGTCTCTTTTATTCCAATTACATCATAATTCCTTGACTGTGCCAGGACTTCCAGTTCTCCCTGTTTGTTTCCCAGGCTTCTTGCATTTGTGTATAGGCATTTAAGATCATAGAATCATAGAATCTCAGGGTTGGAAGGGACCTCAGGAGGTCATCTAGTTCAACCCCCTGCTCAAAGCAGGACCAACCCCAACTAGATCATCCCAGCCAGGGCTCTGTCAAGCCTGACCTTAAAAACCTCTAAGGAAGGAGATTCCACCACCTCCCTAGGTAACCCATTCCAGTGCTTCACCACCCTACTAGTGAAAAAGTTTTTCCTAATATCCAACCTAAACCTCCCCCTCTGCAACTTGAGACCATTACTCCTTGTTCTGTCATCTTCTACCACTGAGAACAGTCTAGATCCATCCTCTTTGGAACCCCCTTTTAGGTAGTTGAAAGCAGCTATCAAATCCCCCCTCACTCTTCTCTTCTGCAGGCTAAACAATCTCAGTTCCCTCAGCCTCTCCTCATAAGTCATGTGCTCCAGCCCCCTAATCATTTTTGTTGCCCTCCGTTGGACTCTTTCCAATTTATCCACATCCTTTTTCTAGTGTGGGGCCCAAAACTGGACACAGTACTCCAAATGAGGCCTCACCAGTGCCGAATAGAGGGGAATAATCACGTCCCTCGATCTGCTGGAAATGCCCCTACTTATACAGCCCAAAATGCCGTTAGCCTTCTTGGCAACAAGGGCACACTGTTGACTCATATTCAGCTTTTCGTCCACTGTAACCCCTAGGTCCTTTTCTGCAGAACTGCTGCCCAGCCATTCGGTCCCTAGTCTGTAGCAGTGCATGGGATTCTTCCGTCCTAAGTGCAGGACTCTGCACTTGTCCTTGTTGAACCTCATCAGATTTATTTTGGCCCAATCCTCTAATTTGTCTAGGTCCCTCTGTATCCTATCCCTACCCTCCAGCGTATCAACCACTCCTCCCAGTTTAGTGTCATCTGCAAACTTGCTAAGGGTGCAGTCCACACCATCCTCCAGGTCGTTGATGAAGATATTGAACAAAACCGGCCCCAGCACCGACCCTTGGGGCACTCCACTTGATACCGGCTGCCAACTAGACATGGAGCCATTGATCACTACCCGTTGAGCACGACCATCCAGCCAGTTTTCTATCCACCTTACCGTCCATTCATCCAGCCCATACTTCTTTAACTTGCTGGCAAGAACGCTGTGGGAGACTGTATCAAAAGCTTTGCTAAAGTCAAGAAATAGCACATCCACTGCTTTCCCCTCATCCACAGAGCCAGTTATCTCATCATAGAAGGCAATTAGGTTAGTCAGGCATGACTTGCCCTTGGTGAATCCATGCTGACTGTTCCTGATCACTTTCCCCTCCTTTAAGTGGTTCAAAATTGATTCCTTGAGGACCTGTTCCATGATTTTTCCAGGTATTGAGGTGAGACTGACTGGCCTGTAGTTCCCCAGATCTTCCTTCTTCCCTTTTTTAAAGATGGGCACTACATTAGCTTTTTTCCAGTCATCCGGGACCTCCCCCGATTGCCATGATTTGTCAAAGATAATGGCCAATGGCTCTGCAATCACATCGGCCAACTCCTTTAGCACCCTCGGATGCAGTGCATCCGGCCCCATGGACTTGTGTTCGTCCAGCTTTTCTAAATAGTCCCGAACTATTTCTTTCTCCACAGAGGGCTGGTCACCTCCTCCCCATACCGTGCTGCGGAGTGCAGACGCCTGGGAGCTACCCTTGTCTGTGAAGACAGAGGCAAAAAAAGCATTGAGTACACTAGCTTTCTCCACATCCTCTGTCACAAGGTTCCCTCCCTCATTCAGCAAGGGGCCCACACTTTCCTTGACTTTCTTCTTGTTGCTAACATACCTGAAGAAACCCTTCTTGTTACTCCTAACATCTCCAGCTAGCTGCAACTCCAAGTGTGATTTGGCCTTCCTAATTTCACTCCTGCATGCCTGAACAATATTTTTATACTCCTCCCTGGTCATTTGTCCAATCTTCCACTTCTTGTAAGCTGCTTTTTTGTGTTTAAGACGAGCAAGGATTTCACTGTTAAGCCAAGCTGGTCGCCTGCCATATTTACTTTTCTTTCTACACATCGGGATGGTGTGTTCCTGCAACCTCAATAAGGTTTCTTTAAAAAACAGCCAGCTTTCCTTGACTCCTTTCCCCCTCATGTTATTCTCCCAGGGGACCTTGCCCATCAGTTCCCTGAGGGAGTCAAAGTCTGCTTTTCTGAAGTCCAGGCTCTGTATTCTACTGTTCTCCTTTCTTCCTTGTGATAACTCACTGATAGTCCTGCTGTCCCAGTATGGGGCAGGAGCCCTCCCCTCTTGCACTCACCTACTTGTGCTTCCTCCCGGTATCCCACTTCCCCACTTACCTCAGGGCTTTGGTCTCCTTCCCCCGGTGAACCTAGTTTAAAGCCCTCCTCACTAGGTTAGCCAGCCTGCTTGCAAAGATACTCTTCCCTCTCTTCATCAGGTGGAGCCCGTCTCTGCCTAGCACTACTTCTTGGAACACCATCCCATGGTCAAAGAATCCAAACGCTTCTCTCTGACATCATCTGCGTAGCCATTCGATGACCTCCACGATTCAACGGTCTCTACCCCAGCCTTTTCCTGCCACAGGGAGGATAGACAAGAACACCACTTGCGCCTCAAACTCCTTTATCCTTCTTCCCAGAGCCATGTAGTCTGCAGTGATACGCTCAAGGTCATTCTTGGCAGTATCATTGGTGCCCAAGTGAAGAAGAAGGAAGGGGTAGCGATCTGAGGGCTTGATGAGTCTCGGCAGTCTCTCTGTCACATCATGAATCCTAGCCTCTGGCAAGCAGCACACCTCTCGGTTTTCCCGGTCAGGGTGGCAGATAGATGACTGAGTCCCTCTGAGGAGGGAGTCCCCGACCACCACCACCCGCCTCCTTCTCTTGGGAGTGGTGGTCATGGAACCCCCATCCCTAGGACGGTGCATCTCATGCCTTTCAATCGGTTGAGTCTCCTTCTGCTCTCTTCCCTCAGATGTATCATCCACTCCACTCTCTGCACTAGTACCTGTGGCGAGAACATGAAAACGGTTGCTCATCTGAATCTGCGTTTCTGGTACATGGATGTTTCTGGTACTCTTTCCTCTTCTGGAGGTCACATGCCACCAACTTTCCTCACTGGCCTTTTGTCCCCGCTGCGTAGCCTGCTCTGAGTCTTCAGAACATTGTGCCCGCTGAAGCATGTCCTGACGTCTTTCCAGGAAATCCTCATTCTCTCTTACAGAACGCAGGGTTGATACTCGTTTCTCCAGACATAGAATCTTCTCTTCCAATATGGAGATCAGCTTGCACTTTGTACAGACAAAGTCGCTACTATCCTGTGGAAGAAAGACAAACATGGCACATCCTGTGCAGATCACAACAGCTGATCGCTCAGCATCCATAGTCTCTTCCTTCTAAGAGCTTCCTCAGCTGTGGCAGAAGCTACTCAGAGACACCTGTAAGAGGAAAGCCTCAGTAGGCTCCCCACAGGCGAAATCCCAGGCAAACTCCCTCTGTTAGCCTCTCTGGTTTGAGCATTGGCCTGCTAAACCCAAAGTTGTGAGTTCAATCCTTGAGGGGGCCATTTGGGGATCTGGGGCAAAAATTGGGGATTGGTCCTGCTTTGAGCAGGGGGTTGGACTAGATAACCTCCTAATGTCCCTTCCAACCCTGATATTCTATGATTTACATAATTTCTGAAATTATCCTGTATCGTATGCATATTACATACTAGTAGTAATAATTAGCATTTTCATAGCACTTTACATGATCAGAGCCTGGTACAAAAGTTAACTAATTTTCACAAGCCAACTGGTATGCAAGAATTATCATTCTGTTAGTACAGATGGAAAAAATCAAGGCACTCAGAGTTTTAAGGCTTGACTCAAAGACTCTAATTGTCATCAGTGGGCTTTGGCTCAAGCCCTTAGTAATTTATCTAAGTGTGGATAAAATTTTCTATGGTGAGCTGAAACTTGGAGAGGTGGTGTTTTTTTTAAAAAAAACACAAAACTTCAAAGTCCCTTAAGCAGAATCTCACCTCATGCATCATTAGTAGAGCAGAACCGCATTTAACCGGCTCTCCTTTATCCCACTCTCTTTGTTAACCGAATCACCAGCCACCTTGGGCTGAGAGAGGCGGGGACCAGGGCTGACAGCAGGAGCTGCCGCCAATTCTCTGGTTTATCCAGATTGTTAGTTATTCAATCTGGCTTTATTCCCATTTACATCCGGTAATAGGGGTTTCAGTTTATTTATAACGTCAAAGACATAGCCACAGACAGATATGAATAGAGAGCAACTATCAATAAAGGTTGTAAACACTGCGCCGAAGACAGAAGTGAAAAACTAATTGAAAAAAGGCCCAACATCATGCCATGACTTCAGTGGGAGTCTGCAATTTCCTGTGTGATATTTGTACCCAATTTTGCTCTATATGGATTGGACTATATAGGCACATGAGAACACATGTGATGCTTGATGTCATCGTTGGACACAATGCACAACCATACTCAGCAAATCCAAATAAAAATAAAATAGTTTCTGATTCTCAGCTCCATATTTATTCTTCCGGATCATGCAGCCTTTCTGACTACCCATTTACAGGTAATTAATTAGTTTTATTTTTTACATTTTAAATTCTCAGCATATCTTTCTTGTGCTCTTTTGGAGCACATAAGAAACTGACACTAGTTCTCAACATATATTTCTAATGCCAATAACCCAGAGTGAATTGCAATAAATTTCAATGTGATAATTCATGCTCAAATCATCATGCCTCAGTAAACAAATTATTATTTACTACAACAACACGTTCCTTATTAGATATAATCGGCAAAGCAACAAATAAATTGGTCAGGTCATAAAAACAAAAAAACCCTCACCATTCATGTCAGTTGCAAGATACTACCAGAAAGCCTTATAGTTCTTGTGACGATCTAAATGTTCTTGTAGTATTAGTCCTGAATCAGCAAAGTACTTACATTCGTGCCTAACTGTAAAGTTCATGTGTAGCTCCAGCATAGTCAGTGGAACTGCTCAATTGCTCATGTGCATAAGTACCTTGCTGAATTGGTGCCATAATGAGAAAATGTCTCTGTTTAGTTATATTTTATTCTAGTTCCAATTGTAAGCCTATTTTTTATTTCTTTATATAGATTTATGTAGACGCTCATAAAAGAACACATTTTCCTGAGCTTTAGACATTTTAACATCTGCTAAAAATCACATAGAACCAGAACAGCTGCAAAGACCTCTCTACCCTCCCCCCCCAATACATACAAGCAACAGGCAGCAAGACATTTACAAACCAAATCAAAATCTCCCCTTCCCTTCAAGTTTCCAGAAGAAATCCTTTCCCCAGTTAACTTAGCACTCCTCCAGTGTGTACAGTAAACAATGGTTTTGCAGCATATGTGGAAGTTAAATAAATTCTGGTGATTTTGGTGCAACGGAGCAAAAAGATTGCATTCTAAAGTTATGTGGCTCTTGTGAAGAATCGCCTGGCTGCCGCTCACTCTCTCCTATGCCAAGGGAACTGCAGGGTTCTAGGCAACATGGCAATTAAATTACTGGCAGCCATTGGTGGCTTGTCTATGTCACTGCTCCCACTGTTGCTGCCACTAGAGGAGTGGCTGTGATGAAAGCAATTGTAGGAGAAAAAAGGTCTAATGCAGACAAAGCTGTAAGCTGCACAATAGTCTTTTTAGTGAAGAGGAGGAAACATAATTGCTTGAGTTATTTAAAAGTAGGCTGAACAAAGCACTGGAAAATATATTGTTGAGCTCAGCTCTCTACAGGCGAGGGGATACCTTAGATGACCCTGATAGAATCATAAACATTAGCTATGGAAAAGACCTATGTAAGATAAGAAGATTTATATATCACAAAGAACCTGTTGCTACCTGGCAAGACTATTATTCAGTATATCAAAGTAACAATTATAACCATATATTTTCAAATTTAATACATATTCTGCACCCCTAGTATTGAAAGCAACATAAGTAACATCTTATTTACTACAGGAGCAACACATCCTAGATCTCTTAGTTCTTTGGATCAAGGATCAGCAATCCCAGGAGTAATTGCTTCATAGAATGGATAAAAAAGCCAGCTGACAGAACTTTTGCTTGTAAAGAGTTTTCCTAAGTATCTTGATCTAATAAAAGTGTCACCCTTCTGCCAGTCAGAGTCGGCAGCAACAAGGGCCGGGTTCCGTACCTAGGGGTTCCATTCCAATAACACAATGCAAAACTGGCTCGAGCCCCCACCCAGTGACCTGGGACAAATATATATCACCCACCCTGGGCGCCTCTAAGAGGCAGTACTTCCCCTCTCGCAAGCACAGAGTCTGAGTGTAGAAAAACCTTTTAATGACAGAGAGAAACAATGCGGCATTTTTGTTGGGGAAACACCACATCTAGGATTTGTAAACCAAACTGTGAGCAACGACCCACCCCAGCAAATTGGCCATGTCCTTTCCCTTTGGTTCTTGAGTCCAGCAACCCCCAAAATCACCCAAAGTCCCAAAAGTCCAACAACCCAAAAGTCCAGACCCAAAGTTCAAAAGTTCATCTGCAGAGTGTTACACCCCCCCCAGTCTGGGTAGAAATGGGGAGGGGAGAGGTAAGGGGCACCTTACGTGGCTCGAAGCTGACTGCCCCGTCCCTTCGTGGGGCTTCACTCGGCTGTGCTCCGCTCCGCCAGCCATCCCACGAGTCACTCCGCTCAGCCATCCCGCAAGCCGCTCCGGCTGTCCCGCCAACTGCTCTGCTCCACCAGCAGCTCCGCTCTGTCAGCCAGCCTGCAAGCCGCTCCGGCTGTCCCGCCAACTGCTCCGCTCCGTCAGCAGCTCCGCTCCACCAGCCGCTCAGCAATATATCTTCCGGCTCCCCCACTACTTAACACAGTGCTCAGTGATTTCAGCTCATAACAATTTCAGCTTTTTAGTGATTTCAGCTTAGGGGAGCCTTCGTGCTCATTTGCACACTTAGCCCAGAGTGATTCCAACTCAGCAGCCTGTGATTAGACTCCTAAGGAACTCAAAATTAGCTGTGATATTCCACAGTGGAGAGAGAGAGAGAGAGAGAGAGAGAGAGAGAGAGAGAGAGAGAAGAAGGTGCAATTGACATTTAGGGCCCTCACATGAGGCCCATACCACCAGATACAAATAACTGTCCCCAGCCTCTCTCAATTCACTGGGTTTTGGAATCCATGTCCCTCGCCTAGCAAGTGCTGCTTAGCTAATGGCTAGTCCCTTCATCATAACAAAAGCCCACTGTCCTTGGTTCACATAATCAGGGTAACAACACTTTATTCTTCCTGCCCCAATAACAGAGAAACTGGGGCTCCCACAGCAGCCAAAGTGACCATTTGGGCAAGCGGTCCATCATGCTTTGCAGAGTGGGTGTGTCCATGCAAACAAGATTAGCCCCTGACATCCCTTTCCACAACTCACCACCAGATGTCAGGGTAGAGCTCATCCTGACTCTGCTTACAAAAGTAACAATCAGCCACCTAAAGCAAGCTTTGGCTTGGTAGTAATCAGATAAAATACAACATTTGATTCTATAAAAGAGCCTTAGCATTGATGCATTTCAAGAAGAAACATCTTCAAATGCATACCTTGCTCAAAGAAAATATTGTTGATTAAAAACCCCATTGTATGATTCTACGTACCCTCATTTCAGCAGCTTTGTTTTAGATCTCAGGAAATGTCATCTGTAATTTTGAAAGAGGAGTTAGTTTGGTATTTTACAGTGATGTAAACTTTTGTATAATTTCTTTCTCTGATGAAAACATAAGCTGGAAGTCTGGAGACTTGGGTTCTATTCTCTGGTTGTGATATGGACCTTTATATGACTTTGTACAAAACACCTGAGACCGTTCAGTGCCTCACTACCGCAACTGTAAAAATGGAGCTAATAATGATTCTCCAATGTGTAGTGCATTTTGAGATAATCAGATAAAGGGCAATCTGTAAATGCAAAACATTATTTTTATGTTGTTATTCACCATTTTGGGACCCGATCCATACTATATGTGCATTTAGAAAAGCTGCATCTGCATGATATTGTTGAAATATTCAAAATGTCTTCACTTTCCACTGGATTGCTGTGCAATCTTAAAGTCACCATGGAAAGCGTAGTCACCCTTATATATATTATATAATATATGTATACTATACAGATACTTCGTCTAGTGGGCATATATTCCAAGTGCTACATGTTTTCTGAGATTGCTTTGTAATCTCTGCAACTTCTTAGATTTCATCTATACATATATATCTATAACAACCAAAATTGTAGGATCTAGCCTTTATTGATTTATCCTAATCCCACCTTTTGCAGAAAATAATTTAGGTCCTGTTAACTTTACAGTTAAAATCATGTTATCCAGAGATGTGTTTTCATGGGTCTCTGGTCCATAGCATGGTATTTGGAGGTACATGGATATACTGCATTTGGCATCAACTGCATTCTTGACAGCCTCGCCTGCACTCTGTCCACTAAGACTGGGTCTACTTTTAATATTCCCAATATATGAGAGGATTCAAACAGCTACTTTTTAAATCCACCTTCCAAATAATTTTGTCATCTTTTCCACAAAAGTTATACTGGCCTGAGGCAGAGGATAGGCAATATTCATTGCTGAACTAATGGGAAGTTTAAAGTATGCTTTCTTTTGATCTACTGAGAGCTTTATACCATTGGAATGAAGATGTCCCTTGATTCCAGTGAGACACACAGCACTTGCTTCTAGCCCTGTAGAAACTGTGACTAGTGGATCTGATCCTTTGGGGTTTGTCTTGAGATAAAATGTTCTAAAATTCTAGTGTGGACAAGGCAGTGTGGATTTTTAACTGTTAGTTGATCAGGCTGAATTCAACTAGCTTAGCATATGGTAAAGTATAACTTACTTTGTTCTACAACTCTAGTGTAGACATGTAATTCAGAAATTTCTAGCTAACAGTCTACATTAAAAAAACCCACACACCACCTTTTTATTCTATTCAAGACCAAGCCTTAGTGATCCAGCCGAGCTAGTGTTTATTAGGCCTGGTCTACAATGTTGATTGTTACAGCTATGTCACTTGCGCAAATGCCATAGCTATGCTGAGCTAAGCCTCAGTGCAAATGCAAGGTCATCGACTTAGCTACTGAAATTTGGGGAGGTGGAATACCTACAATGATGGAAAAGAAATCTTGCCATTGCTGTAGGCAACAGCTAGAGCTGCAGCACTCTAGCTGTGTTGCTATAAAGCCCGTAGTTTAGACATAGCTTTAGCTTTCTGGCATGTCTTTTTCTTACTTTACTGAGTTACAATGTAATGCTTATTTTATCCGTGATGTGGTCAGATGCCAGTGTAATGGGTGCACCATGAGTAAGTGATGTACATAATTAGACTTGAACCTTAAAGGATTTTAGCAAGCAGGGTATTTCAAAGCCCAAATGTTCAAGTGAAGGGGTGTGAAATTTACCAGAACACATTCCTAGCATCTCCAGTCAAAGAACTCCTGAGAATGTAACCAAATATATGGAACTAAAGCCAAGATTAAAAATAAGATGCCCTGTTAAATTAAGTAATTGATTTCAATATCAATATCTGACAACGTAAAGGAATTAGGATAGTAAAGCACATGTTAAATATTGCTTTAGTATCCCTAAATCACTTAATTAAGCTTATCCTATAAAAAATCAATGACTTCACATTTTGAACTAGCCTTTCTCACCTAATTTGCTATTAACAATTGATTTCCATTTAACACAAGCAACTTGTGTCTCAGTAATATGAAGAAAATGGAAAGTACAAAATGTGATGTGCAAGTAAAGGAGGCATCAGAGGGGACAAACTTGTGCATTTTGTTCCACAACCAGTATATTTCAGGGCATTTAATAAGTTTAACATCGTGTAACAATTCTTGACAGAAATGCATCTGTGCTATATAACAAATGCAAGGTATTTAAATAAAGTTTTCTGGTAGTGTAAAGAGAAAGCAGAAGTTAACTGTCAACCACCTCACTCTATGGTGTTCAAACATTTCAAGCAAGCAAGCAAGCTTTATCCCCCAAAGCTAAATGGATAAGGCTGACTTTTTAGAAAGGTTAATAGCACCCAGAGGTGCACTCTACTTCTCATTGACAAAAATAAAAATGACCAGTTGTGATGGAAAGAGAACAAAATATTGGTGACCATCCTTCGGGGATAAGTACTCTCCAGGACTGCATGCTCTTCCATCGCTATGATGAAAACTGTTTTTGAAAGTGTCTCAGAGCAAAGCTGACAAGATACACATGAGATGGTGTGTGCCACCAGTCTGTGCTATAACAAAGAATTTTATGAGCAGGCTGCTGGTAAATTGCTCTCCTGTCTAGAGTTGTGTGAATCTTTTTGGCTTAAAACATTTTTTGGCTAAAAATGCTGATTCAGTAGCACAGGCATATTTTATGAATTCAGTTTCACCAAACTGTTCATCAAAAAACAAAATCCAAAAGTTAAAATATTCTGTTTTGACATTTTCAAAATGAAACAACTTTTTGTTCCAAAATTTCTTTCAATTTTAATTCAATAAACTAAAAAAAACTTTTAAAATGCTCAAAATAAAAATGAAAATGTATTTCCAATGAAACATTTCATTTGACTCCTCTAAATTCATTCCTTCTACAGCTGCCTTGCAGCCCCACTTAAATAAACATATTTTCATGGAATGTAAGTCAAGGCAGAATTTGGACATCATATTCCCTATGTGCTCCCTGCATAACACTTTCCCTCATAAGTTCCTACTACCCCAGTAGAGACATTAGAGGTTTCCCCATGTTTTCTTTCACCGCAGGGCAGTTCTTTCTTCCTCTCCTCCACAGTAAGAAGAACCTGAGACACCATTTAAATTCAGAGATCCAAAAAGGAACAGAAAAGGGATGGATGCCTTCCCCCCATCCTCCATGTATTCTAATAAACCCAGCAAGAGAAAATGCAAGATAATTGGTAGCTGATACAACAGATATGGATGCATCAGCTTTGGGGCTGCCACAGAACAAACTTTCCTTTCATTATTAATCTGAGTAGCAAACTGATTTATTTTACTTCAGCAGTAAACAGCTAATTTAATAAATAACAGGAATAAATCATTCCCAAGAACATCATGCCTCCTCCCACCCACTCTAGGGCATTTTTTCTGTAGGTTTTTTCTCAAACAAACAAATACATAAATGTGTTCTATTATCACTACAATTCCAGGCTCAGCCAGTCTATGCCCCTAACATCTCTTTGTCTACAAAGTGTGCACACTGATGTAAGGGAGGAGTCTGAGACGTATATAGAAGATGTTTGATGGCCATGTTCTTCAAATGGTTCAAAAATGCACAAACAGTAAAAACAAACAACAAAATGAAACTAAAATTGTAAAATAAAAATATTAAAGACGTAAGTAAAATGAATTGTCAAGCAACTTTCTGGACATTTGCTCATATGGTCTAGATTGTAGTCTGTTCTATGCACCAGTACAAGGGTGTAAAGGAGTGTAAAGTGACTCCTTTCTCCCTTGTGCCAATATGCTGTTCCACCACTTCCAGTGTGAAGGAGCTAAGAGGTTCCAGAGAGCCAGTTCATCCTTACTCGTGTTACATTAGTTACTTGCGTCATGGTCTGACTTGGTTTCTGGGGGGATTGGAACACCTAATGTTAAGCTAATACAATACATAAATCCATACCTTTTATGGACATAACTCTATCTTTTGAGTTATGCATTAAGTGAGCATTCTAATCCCTTGTTATGTTTTCTAGTAAGGATAACCCCTCCATGAAAGCCACATCAAAGTCATGGTCCTGAAATAAAGAAATAAAAGGGGGGAAGGGTGCGTGCGTGTGTGTGCCCGCACAGACATACATGCAGATGTGCCCTCATATATGTAATATTTTTCCTCTCAGAGCTCTTAATAAGCAGATTCTTCCTCCCAGGCCACTCTCATAGTCAACTCAGCCTGCACCAGTCCGGTTTATTTAGTCAAAGGAAGGCAAGAAATGCTTTTAAAAAGTAAAAATCAAGCAGTTCTTAATCAGTCATGTTATTTTTCCTCAGCTCAACTTTATCCTGCACACAATCAGCTTCCTTTAGGTCCCTAATTTGCCATCGTTCACATCATGTCCTGACAGTTTAGAATGGAAAAACAGAAACCATACACAAGTTCAAAGTGAAGGCAAACTCCTGTTGATAAGGGAAAGAGAAGCACTCACATCTACCCAACATGTGAAGATCCCCTTTCTGGAACCCTAAAACAAATTTAGCAATCAACAACAGGAAGACCACCTCTCCAGATTCCACCTGTTTCCTTAGTGGGTTTCCTTGAAAGAAAACAAGCACCAAGCCCTCTTCCCAACTCTGTTTCATTAAGACTCTCTCCAAACCTGCCTGTGTTGCTGATGCCTTGATTGCTTCAATTATCTTTCTCCCATGATTACAGAATTCATCCCTCCCTCTATGCTGCTGCCATGATTGCATTTTCAGTGTGGTAATACATAATTTAGAGGTTTGTTTTGCTAAATGGCATTTTATTTTTCCCATGTTTTATTACTAAGTGTACCCTCATTAAATTGGTATTTTTATTCTTAGTCTATGTATGGCTGATGTGCACTTTAAGGGGGAAGAATGGCTGTGTGTTACAGCACATCTTGAGAACGTAGCCTAAAGTTTTAAAAGTGACATGATTTTGGATGCTTCTGTTTTTGTATGCCCAAACTGACACCACATAGGGCTTGATTTCCAGAAAGTGCTGAGCAGCCACCCTCTTTAAACTCGGCCTAGATAAGGTGTCTCAAGTTGAGCACCCAAAATCAAAGTCACTAGTCACTTTTGAAAATTTGGACTCCGGGCTCTATTTCTCATCCTGACATCGATTTGTTGAGCAATCTTGGGCAAATAATTTAACTTCTCTGTGCTACAGTTTTCCCATTTATAAAATGAGGATCATAGCACTTTCCTATTTTACAGAGGGGGTGTGAAAAGTAATTAGTGTTTATAAAGCACTGAGAATGCCTGGAATGGAAAGTGCAAAGCATTCTTATTTATTCTGTTGCGCTTCTTAACAATAGGATGTACAGAAGAACCAACTGAAATTCAGTGTTTGCCAACCATGACCAGATGGTGATTATAGATACCTCCAGTTCTAAATAGTACCAACTGGACATGGGACGATGAGCTAAGGGTCACTTGGTGCTGACTTTTTAATGGCAGCCAGTGCAAATGTCATTATCTGACCCAATGTAATTCTCCCCATCGACCAATATTAACATTGAAAAACTTCACTGTATTATTATGGGCACATGGGAAAAATGTGAACAATAAGGCCTCAATCTTGAACAGAGTTCTGTGCAAGAGAATCCCTGTGTGGAATTTACTGCAGGATCAATGCCTGGGAAGATACCCAACCCAGTTAGCCTACGTAAAGGAGAAATTGCTCATTTTGAATTTCCACTCAGAAAATATTTGCATCTCTGATAACACATTTGTGTGTTGATTCTCCAATTTAATTATTTTCTCTTATGCTTTCTACAATCTGGAAGGCCACTTATGGCATGTTTACACTGAAAAGAAAAACTCATGGCGCCAAGTCTCAATGGAAACATGCCCCAAGTGGCCTTCCACATTATAGGCTGCAGATGCATTGGAACTTTAGTTTCCTCATCTTGTGTACAGGCTTCAGCAGTGCAAAAGGTTATTCTATTTTTGTTAAATTGAGCCCTTAAAGAATAATATGAAGCTTTCAACCTGACCAGAATTGATCTGTGTATTGATATTATTTTGCTTAGTTAAAATTTATAATACAGCAAAGAGTGGTTCTTTTTCTTTTTTCATATGAGAGATATGTGGACCAAATGCCCTGACAATGTGATAAAAAGTTAAATCTTCAAAATTAATGCTTATAGTACATTTTTGGTAACACTTTTTTCCTAAGTGTCCATTATCCAGTGCTTAATTAAAGCTAAATAAAAATGAAACATTTACAGAAATACATGTAAAATGTATATGAAAACTCAATGAATTAATTAAGTTGTGACACTTAAAACATTAGCTATTTAAACATATCTGTAGGGAGGGAGAGAGAGAGAGAAAGAGAAAAATACAATTTAACATTTTTCAAACATCAGTGAAACCATTTACTGCTACTTTAGAGACATTAAAAGACAGGACTAGGACGGAATGCAATGTTTTTAAAAATACCAATAATCCACACAAAGTGCATTATCAAGGCATTTTTTATTTCCTTTCAAAATTAGCAATTGGGCTATCTGTTGCATGTTAGTAAATTACAACCCAGAATTTAGATTTTTAAAAGAATAGACAGAGTGTGGGAGGGAGGAGGGCATTACTACCTGGAGTTTCTCATGTTTAGCATTGAAGGTAAACCCAGCAAAACTAAGAATTTTGGTTGTCTTTTCTCTGTGATTGGAAAACACAGACTGAACATATAATGTTGTGGAAGCTCTATTTCCATTCTCATTTCTAACCTATAGCCTTTTCTCAATTACTGTTTCAATTAAATATGATGTACTCAAGATGGGTATTCAAATAAATGTAACATAATGAAATGCTGGGTTACTCATTAGGTTAACCTAATTAGCATGAGATTAATGTAGTGATAAATAGATCGAACTGTTTTTAAGTGATGACAAACCCAAACAGATAACTAAAAATACTCCAACTGCTAATTACATAGAAAGAAATTTCATTTTTGAAAGGTATTTAATATGGTATGACAACTCTGCTTCATCTTTAGTTAAAAAACTGCATTTCTCATTGATACTTTATAAGAAACAATTTTTATTTTATTTTAAAATATCATCACATTACCTGTAATTTATGGGGATGAAGTGTTTTCTGAAGTAAAACCTGTGTAATGAACCTATTGTCTGAATTGGGAGAAGAACACGGGATAGGTCTGGATCATTATCTCTGCCTTTGTATATTGAGACAACAAAAATCCTGTCAATTCCCAGTGGTGAGGACGGAAGAAAGGTCAATGCCACCTATGTGGCACCTCCACCTCACAGAAGCCTGTCCACAGGGGTTTGTAGGGATCAGGACATGTGGCAGGGGAGTGGATAGGGGCAAAGGCACCATCCACATATCCCCAAATAAGCCCTGTGGTTAAAACCCTAAGCCAGCATTACCTCTCCTTCATGCTTTGGAAACCCCTCCGGGGGAATTCTGAAAGCACTGGCTAGCATTGCATTCCCTGGCAACATGATTCTGACTGAGCCATGCTACCATAAAGCCAGAGAAGAGGGCTTCAGGGGGCAGAGCCAATGCAGGACCATAGGACCTCTGTGTTAATGGCCCTGTCTTCTGAGAATGCCTTGAGAATAATCACCTGGTTGGTGAGGGCAAACCCTCTGTTCATTCCACAGCTGGAAGTAAGCCTCATCCTCTGAGAGAACAATGCCAGCAAACGTTGCCCTGGGTTTCCAGTTTCCCATGCAAGTACTTCACAATGCAGGGACACTCTAGCCTGTGGTTGTTCTGTGTGAGTTTAGTCTCATCCCATTGCCCCCGCCTCTTGAATGCCATTAATGATGCTAGCATTGTCCAACAATTTATCAGCTTTTCACCGAAGTGTCCCTGTTAGGAATGCCCTTCCTAAACTTATTCATATGGTGACAAGATTCAGGTTTTGGTGCTGGGGAAAAAAGGGGAGAAATCCTTAGATTGGGAGCTCCTCAGAGAAGGGATCATTTTCCTTGAGTGGTAGGAAAGTTCCTAGCATGTAGGGGGTGATACCTTTAAATAAATAATATATATTACTACAAATAATACTGATTTTTATATATGTATATTAATGAATAGTCCCTTCTCCCTGCATCTGTTTTCTTAGATTAACAGTGACCATCTGTACCACTGTGCTTATATGAGCCTCACCTGGCTCAATGGACCCCGCACCCCATTCCTGAGTTAGCCTCCAGGCACTATTATAATACAAGAATAAAAAATATTAAAAATCCTGGTTATACTCCCCACAGTACCCAACCAGCCTGCAGACACTGCAAGACAGTAAACCATCCTTACTGTGACTTCAGTTCTAGAATCTTCCACAAGAAATGGGATCTGGGGCAAAATGCACAACATGAAACAAGAAGATTTTATACGAATGTCTGCTTTCATTTTGAAACGTAGAACTTTCAATGGTAGCACTCGGAATTAACAGCCAAAACTGAGATTGCAGCAGCGACGGTGGTTCAAAAATGAGTAGGATAAAAATAACATCCATCCTACTCATAAATAGATGGACATTTCCATTTTGATGGATATCTGCCTAGATTAAAAGTTATCTTGCCCATTTCTAACAACGAACTGCAACATGATCCCAACTAGCTTCAAAAAAGTGTATTTAAATTGACTAACACTCTATGGTCTTTATTAAATGAAAACCATGAGAATGGTTCCGAGTGGCCAATAGCCAGATCTAAACTCACATTTCAAGGAATTTGTCCAACAATCCTAGAGATAAATTACTCAGTTGCTTCATGAAGGAAGGAGGATAGTCTATCATTCTTTGCATTAAAAAATATTTACTGAACAATATTCAGCACATAATTATTGGTCGGAAGCTCAGGTTGATGTAAGGATTCAGTGTTCAAAATCAGAGCTCTATGATTGGTCACTTAAGTTACCCAGCATATTTCTTCTTCCTTATTATATTTTTTGGACCCAAGCTTCTTCATACATTTGGACAAAAGTAGTTTAAATTTCACTCTCTGTAAATATTCTCCAATATCTACTTGAAGCTGACCATTTCTGAGAGCATTTTGCTCAATAAACTTTGTCAGCATCCCCAAGAGGCTTGCTAAACTGGCTTGAGGAGTCCTTTGTTGCACCAAAGCTGTGCAAAAGGATTGTAGCTGGACTAAAATCAATGTTAAGTTTTAGTTACACCTCTGCAACCCCATTTTCTCAAGCGAGATTGAATACATATATTTGAGGGGAAACACAGTATTTGTAATTAGAATTTTGTTAATAATTCTGTTAGCCATGATGAACTAGAAGAGAATCCAATTTACTCTCTCTAAGCTTTGCTGGCTCTGTAGTACTGGTAGAAATAAAGAAAAGAAGTACAACCATATTTTGATCACCAAAGTAAACATCTATAATGCAGAATACACACAGAGAGCACATCTGTTGCCATACTTATATAGTCACTTTTCCTGAATAGAATTACACTTTAACATTGCCTCATTGGGTATATGCAGTACAATACAGATCATACATCTTATATTCATGGACACTGGGTAATAACATAAAATATTAAACAAATAAAAATCTTCTTTGGAAGTGAGCACCGAGGTATATAGAACAGAAAGATAAAGACTGAGGCAAAGAATTCGAACTAACCCCAGAATTCGAACTAAGATACGCAACTTCAGCTACGTGAATAACGTAGCTGAAGTCGAACTATCTTAGTTCGAATGAAAAAGCACTTACCCGGGGTCCACACGCGGCGCGCAGGCTCCCCCGTCGACTCCGCCTACTCCGTTCGTCGAGCTGGATTACCAGCGTCGACGGCGGAGCACTTCCTGGTTCGATTTATCGCGTCTAGACAAGACGCGATAAATCGAATCCAGAACATCGATCCCGCGCCTCCGACCGGATGCGTAAGTATAGACGTACCCAAAGGGTCCTGTGGCACCTTATAGACTAACAGAGGTATTGAAGCATAAGCTTTCGTGGGTGAATACCCACTTTTTCGGCTGCAAGCAGTGGAAAACTGCTTGCATCCGAAGAAGTGGGTATTCACCCACGAAAGGTTATGCTTCAATACCTCTGTTAATCTATAAGGTGCCACAGGACCCTTTGTCGCTTCAAGAAAGACATAGACAGTCACCTAAATATGCAAGGTTAGAATGTTATTATGTGATTGACATTTGTCAAGACTTCCAACAGTGAATTAATTACAATCACTGCTGTTATTATTTCTGAAATATGACAGACACCTGTGATTTTATAACAAAGTATGAGCAATATTTTCCTGGCCTCAGGTAACATATTATCCCACATGGGAAAATGAACATTCAAAGGAAAAAGTAATTTCTTAGGGCACGGTTACACTAGAGAGTTTACAGCAGAGCAGCTGTATAAAGATCTTTAATGTAGCTGCTATAAGCTGATGGGCGATAGCTCTCCCATTGGCTAACTACTGCAGCCCCACGAGCGGAGGTAGCTACGTCAGCAGGAGAAGCTTTGCCACTGACATAGTGCTGTCCACTCCATGGACACTTATGTCACTGTAAATTATGTCGCTCGATGGGTGATTTATTCCCACCACTGAGCGACATAAATTATGACGACATAAGATGTAACGGAGACATAGCTTACCTAAATATTTCCCTAAGGGAATTATTTATTCTTTTATCAGCTGCTAAAGAGCTGCTATAATATTAGAGCACAAATTCATCAAAATTCTCCTAGGATTGCCATAAACTGTGATTGAGAAATTTTGCTTTTATTTGTAGTCTTTTGTGTCGGGTAAAACTATATTATTCTATATTCTTTTCTCATTTTTTCTTGCTTTGTTTTACAAAGCAGTTTGATCAAATTAAAGTCCATTGACTCAGCAGGGAAACCTTTTTTAAAAAAATATCAGAGTTTGAATTTAAAGGTGAGCACCAAAATTCTCCCTGGGACATTGGAGTCACATGAAACTACTGATTTTTGCTTTCCAAAGGTTCCTCTGCCAGAGCTGACTTTGTATCCCATGATGAAGTGGCCAGTAGCACCCAAACTGGTTATGCCTGCTTGAAAACTTTAATTTAGTAATGTTAAGTTGCATGTTTTTATCTTGATGAACCAGTGGTCACACAGGTACCTGGCCTTCATATCATCCCATCAAATTAGGATTGTTGAGCCAGTGACCTCACAAAAGTCTATGCCTTGGCAAGCTAGAGGAACTGAGAGAGTGACATCACAAAGACTTGTGCCTTGACTTGTGCCATCAGCCCAGAAATCTAGAGGTGCAGAGCCAGCAAGTTCACAAGAGTCCTGGTATCTGCCAAGTAACTAAAGATACTGCAGCAGTAGCTCACAGATGCCCTTGATTTATCAGCTCAGCATGCTAATCATGACTTAAAATAAGGGGGAGCAATGTGGGAATGCAGTTGCCTCTTATCTGCTAAAATCAGGAGAGTTTCCCTTCTCTCTTCTGATGGAGTGGGGGATGCTCATCTTTCCCAGCATAGTCCTCCTGATGCTTTTTCCCTTGCTGGTGAAATGAAGACTCATCGGGTAATCTAAACGGGTATCAACAGTGGGCAGCTGGTTCCTGGCTGGGGAGTTTATAGGGCTCCAAGTCTACCCATCATTAAGTGGGGCTGCACAAGCATCTGATGCAAGAAGAATTGTCCAAGCTGGGTGTCCCCTATTTGCCTCTGTCTCCCTTTTATCTACAGGCAGATCTGTCGCTCTATTGATCCTCTCATCCCTTAAGAGAAGAGGGGAAGGAGGAGAAGCCTGTCACCTCCAGGTTTTCCTTCCCCCACATGGAAAAAAAGATGCCCTGACATTGGCTTCTTTTTTAGACAGAATCCAGTGGAAACTGGATCAGTTCCTTCTCCACAGCCTCCCCCGACTATGCATGTGCTATTTTGAAGATTTAGTAACAAGCTCTTGGCTAGTTGAAGGGATACAAAACAAGAGTTGAGACAGGAAAAAAAATCCTAAAGGACCCATTTTTAATTAACTATAACTTGATTTGGTTGAAAATTCAACTGGTATTTACAGATCTTGCACTGTCAATTTGAGGAAGATAAAGCATATTCTGCACAGGAGAATCTCTGCTTTAAGTGAAAAACTCAGTGTCACCTTGAATATGGAACCTTGACCAACCCCTCCACAATAGCTAGTTAGTTAGGATCAACATTTATATTATTGTGTATTTGTTGTTTTCTTTAATAGTTTTTCTGTTAAGGTTTTCATGCCTTTGTGTATACTGGTGTAAATAAATCTTCTTTGTTTATTACCCTAGGAGTGAGATGCTTAATTGGGGAAGAGAAAGAGGCTAGAAAGATACTTATAACCTATTCTGTCTGCCTTCAGGGCCTGTTAAATGATCAGTGAGAGATACAGGAAAGATATCAAGACGCTCTACTATATAAGGTAAAACAATTAAGTGGCAGAGACTGCATATAAATCAAAAGAAAAGACCCACCAATACAATTTGTTACAGACTCAGGCAGTACTAAAGGAAGTTGTCCGTGACAGAGCCATATTGGCATTTCCGCTGCGTTGTGCCCAGTGCAATTTATTCTCTACAGGGATTTTAAGTATCCTCCTATGCAATCATTTGACTGGCATTTTGGAAAAATGCCATTTTCCTAACAGTTGATAAAACTGAGGCTAGATTATTCAAAGAAATGACATAGCATTTGTCACCGACATAGAGGTTACTGTTTTGGGCCAAGTTATTTAATTCACTATGGTGCACAAGTAAAATGGGAGGATCCTACATTTTTCATTCCTCTTTTAATTAGATCACGAGTTTTCAAAAACTGCTAGTGAACACAGTTACAGAGGGGAAGGGTGTCTGAGCAGAGAATACTGTATCTCAAGTACAGTGGCCATTTCCATTGTTTTTAATTTGTTTACTGAGCTCTCTGTTCTCTCTTTTCACTTCTAACATTCTCATCTCTAGCAGCCAATGTTTTTTATAAACAAGATTGTATTCCAGCTTCCATACTAATTTGCCCCCTATTTTCATTTGCTCATAACTTCCCTTTTGGGCTGAAATTTTCCATGTTTGATCATAGACATACATGTATTACTCAGTAGATATACTGGCTGAGCCATTTTTAAGTTGTGTGTGCAAAGAAAAAAAATACTGTCCATGTGTTGTGAGGAAACTTTATGCTTGCATTAATGACATACATTTGAGTCAAGACCTTCATGCATTTGGCTTGTTTTAAAGGCCAGACTTTGATTAGACCTGACATAGCTGTGCAGGGAAGTAAGGATTCCTTGAAATTTATTGAAATGCCTTTATTAGGGCTACCTGGAAATTAGTTCTGGGCCCTTGGGGAGCACAGGGGCTACATGCTTCTCCTGGAAAGGAAATGGGCCATAGACTTCAGGTAGACTCAAGCACATGCTTAAGTGCTGTCCTGAATACAGATGCTTTCCTAAATTGGGGCCAAAATATGCAGCTGAGCCCTAACACATGAAAAACAGTCAAGTTCTTGACTCACTGCATTTTTAAACATTTGCATTGCATTTGAGTATGCAAATTTACACTCTGGCCCCCATCCCACAAGCTGTGCAGATGTGTCCATGCAGCCACACAGAGTCCCATTGATTTTATGTAGGGATCCATCTATATGGAGCAGCTTTCAGAATCGGGGCCTCTATGCATCATTCTTAACAGTATCATTTCACACAGGTTCCTAATGCTGATACTCAGCCCAAACTTCTGGAAGAAAATATTTGTCATTATTTGATTTATTAACATTTGAAAATATTATATATAGTCATTAGACCTTAATGTTTCACTGAAATGCTTTACTTAAAAACAATCACTGAAGGACTGCAGTAGCTTTACAAAGTATGTGTTTCAGTTCATTAAGGGTACATCTACACTACCCGCCGGATCAGCGGGTAGTGATCAATCTATCGGGGATTGATTTATCGCATCTAGTGTAGATGCGATAAATCAATCCCCGATCACTCTGCCATCGACTCCTGTACTCCACCGCGGCAAGAGGTGGAAGCGGAGTCGACGGGGGAGCGGCGTCAGTCAACCCCGCTCCATGAGGACACGAAGTAAATTGACCTAAGATACGTCGACTTCAGCTATGCTATTCTCATAGCTGAAGTTGCATATCTTAGGTCGATCCCTTCTCCCATCCAGTGTTGACCAGGGCTAAGTTGCAAGGCCATAACAGCAGCTAGAGGAAGAACTACAAAGTTGCACAAAAATATTTTAAAGTCACCATATCTCCAGTCGCAGAATCTATGATCTAAGAGAAAATAATAATAATAAAAAAAGATTTTACTGTTTGCATTTTTTAAAAGCCTCATAATATATATCAATTGGACAGATTGTAGATGAAAAAATTTTCACTGGGAAAATGCTTTATAGTTTTTCATATTGTCTTTGATTTCTCCAGAATTTGAAACCCCTTCACACCTGTTTTCTTAAATTCTGTATAACCCTTGGTCATTTAATTTGTATAGGACTCTCAGAATACATGGAAATCTACCTATTTCAACTATAATAAAAAAGTGGATTTTGCACATGAAAGGGCAAAATAGATACACACTGTAATAACATCTCACAATGAAAGGAGCATCAGCAGCTCATCTATGACCAGTGTCCTATCTGTTTAGTGTTGGTACCCAGTTATGTTATTTCCTATCTCAACTGCTTGTCTTTTTATGTGGCCCTGGTGAATACGAACACTTACATTATATGACATGCTACTGTACAAGCTCAGTAATCCACAGCTTTTGAAGAATACACAAAACTTTTAGATAATGAGTTGAGCCCATTTTGGAGTCTCCCAACTTTGAACACAGACTTCAAAACTACCAGTTCTTCCATTTACAGAGCCATTAAGGTACCCATTAAAATATTGATTTTGAATCAATAAGCCCTGTAAGTGACCTGCAGAAGTCATCTTATAGAGAACCAATAAATTATACTGGACAGGGTCTTCCATTGCATGCGTCTCCCACTGAAGTCAATAGGAGCCATGTGCAATGATACTGCTGGACTAGGGGGAGCTCATCTCCATAAGAATAGCCCTCTGGCTGCTTCTTTACCGGCTGGTGAAATGAGGACTCCTCAGGTAACCTAAATTGGGATCAGCAGGGGGGTTGTGTTGCACCACTGTGCCTTACTAGTCTCACTTTGCAGTCCATGACTCAACCCCTCTAAGATTTCCTTCCCAACATCATATCAGTCTGACTTTTGTTTCCATCACTGATGTATGTAACCAAATGACTCTCAATCTTTTGCAGCACTGTATTGACTATCCTCCATTGTTGACAATGCACATTTCTAGTAGTTCTTTCCCTTCCTCATTCATAGTGCATATGCTGCATTTTCCTAAACACATTTCTTACCCCATTCTGTTTTAGCCTCTGTGCGCATTCAGATCACCCAGCACCAACAGCAGGCTCCTCAGAAGCTGCTGTGTCCACTAGTGCCTGCAAGTCTTGTTGGAAACTCTCTTTCTCCTCTTCATCACATTCTTGTTAAGGTGCATGCATTGATGTCACACACGACACACTTTATCATACAACCATCAGTCTGTCACTTCCTCTAATAACTTCAAACACATCTTTCCCCAGCTCTTCTCTCACCACCCCCCGACTCCTTTATGCTTCCTTTTGTCATCTGTGTAGGTTAAGTTGATAAGTGCTTGGGGTCCAGTTAGAAGGCCTCTTCATATGTTGATCAATCTACCTTGTAAGCTTAGAGGAACCTAACATTGACTAGAAAAATAGCAATTCCTCTTAAATCATTTCCTTTTCCTGTTGATAGAAGTCCTCTATTGCACTGAGACCCAAAAGTATCATTCTGCAAAGCATTAAGATGTGTGTGTTTGAACTTGAGCACACAGTAAAGTGTGCATGAATTACCAGCTGGCCTGTTTGACCCTTGTTCTTATTAACGTACCTCATCTGAGAAGTTATATTACTTGACCATTAAATAACAGGATACATGTTTGTGTTTTGTTGCAACTATTTATTAATCCTGGGTAATCAAAGAAGCCATATTGTTTTTGTTTTTTTTCTGAACTGTATATTCTTCTACTATTATATTCCCAGATTTTGTGCCCATTTAAAGATACATATTATTTTAACATAATTGAGAAATACTATTGTTTGTGAATGAATGAATGAATGGTTATTAATTGATCAGGATATTAATATTAAGTGCTCTGATCTAAGATTACTGCCTGAATAACAAATACTTTACTGAACGAACCAGGTTCCCTGGCTACAAATCCAAAAGCGCTTATAAAAATGAATAATAAGCCTGCAATAAATTACTAATACATTAAAACATTATTATATCAATTTAGTTTGCTGGTTTCTCCCTAAAATCAACTGGCACCCTAATATGTATTAATCATTAGGCAACCCTGTCATCCCTTCATTAAACAGCATTAGATAATTATCTATTTTCCCCCTTAACTCATAGCGAATTGGTCACTGCACTGGCTTCCTTTTACAGATGCTCACTATATCTATCCAGTATATCGATACATTTCTTTTTCATGCATCATATAACCAAATACTCTGTTCAGCTGAAAGCCCTCCAGGCTCCTCAATCTTGTTTCTATGTGATTCTTTTTTTTAAAAAATGTTGAAATGCAAATGTAATCCCAGTGTAGGAAAATTAATGCATTGCTTCCATATGAAATTCATAAGACATTTCACATACTACAGAGGTTTAGAGACAGCTCTTTTAGAAGTTTGTCTGTATACCTCTGAATGCTAACACAGTATTAGATATCTAACTGGAGATGCCTTTATATCTATTCCATCTGCTTATCTGTGGAGGAAGTAGTTGTAATCTAAAGAACTCATGTTTGAAATCAATTGCAAATTAACGGCCCAATCCTGCAATCTTTATTCACACGAATAGTCCTTCATGCAAGTAAGGACTGGAACCTAATTAATATTTTACAATTCCTTGCTCAAATACAATTACCATTTGAGAGTTGATCTCATTCTCTGATACAGATTCCTTGTTGTACTTACCACATTGGTTCAGTTTGTAGCAGCATTTCCATTATAAATTATTATTTATCAGGGGATCATATTTTTATCACAGAAATTCCCTTCAGGCTGAGTCTAAGCATATTATCACATTTGGAAAAATATTTTTTTGAATTTTTTAAAGTTAAACAGGCTAGTGGTTCTATATATTTCTACTCTTTCCTCTTCCTCAGATTTCTGTAAAAAAACAACAACAACCCACAAATATGTAGGGTTGAATTCTTGTCACAGTTACACCAGCATAACCAGGAGTCCACTGACTTCTACAGAGTTAATGATATAACTGTGATGTGTATCTAGGCCTATTTCTTTTGTCCACAAAAATGTTGAAGGTCGTGAGTTAAAATATGAGGAATTGCCTATAAATAATTTATTTAAACAATTACCAGTGGAGGGTTACTTTGTCGAGACACTTGCCCACTGTGCATGCAGAGTACTGTCTGAATAGCCAAAAGCAAACTTCTTCCTTGGCAAGGAGCAGAATCTACCGCACAGAGTTGTTCCTTCACTGGAGGCATCCACCTTCCACCTGGGGAAGAATGTTCCAAGGGGAGCAGTGGAGGCAAAAAACCTAATTGGCATCATGACTGAGCTTGATAAGTTTATGGAGAAGATGATATGATGAGACTGCCTACAATGGCACATAGCAAATATCTCCAATAGCTGGTGATGGGACACTAGATGAGGAGGGGTCTGAATTACTACAGAGAATTGTTTCCCAGGGTCTGGTTGGTGCATCTTGCCCACATACTCAGGATCTAACTGATCATCATATTCGGGGTCTGGAAGGAATTTTCTCCCAGGTCACATCTGCAGAGACCCTGGATTTTTTATTTGTTTTTTGTTTTTTTGTTTTGCCTCCTCTGCAGCATGGGGCCCAGGTCACTTACAGATTTAAACTAGTTACAAGTCTCTGTAACTTGAAGTCTTCAAATCATGATTTGAGGACTTCAGTAACTCACCCAGAGATTAGGTGTGTATTACAGGAGTGAGTGGGTGAGGTTCTGTTGCCTGCAATGTACAGGTCAGACTAGATGATCATGATAGTCCCTTCTGACCTTATAGTCTATAGTACACTTTCTCCTCTCCCCCCTCCTCTTCAGTGGCCTCTGCTTCTAATGGGTAGCAAAGAGAGGGGACTCTAGGTCTTACTCCCCCACACACATACCCTCTTCCAAGCTATGGAGAAGAAAGGGGACTTCAAGCACTTCTATTCTGTCTGTTGCCATTACTGTTTCTCCTGGCCAGGGAGAAGATGCTCCCCACTCACTTGGAAACACTTGGAGATGGCACTCATTTTGAAAAGGGAAGTACTTCATGGAATTCTTTGTGGTGGAACATCAGCCACTGCTGTAGGAGAAACTTTTAGTTATGAAGAACAATAGGGGGAAATGATCATTCATCCTTAAAAAATAATTCAAATGTAGTCAATGCACAAGATTTCATCGAGTTTTAACTATATGGAAAGTTGAAAGAGTGTTTTACTGTTACTGAGATAACTCATAGGGTGGGGGGATTGAAAGGGAAGAATAAAAATCTCCAATTTTGAATGCTACTTTTCTTAAAAGATTCCTTCAAAAAAATCAAATCCTTCATGAATTAACAGATTTACCTGTAAATTCTCATAAAATATATTCTGTACTCTAAGAATAAGAGCCATAATTTGGGGGAGCATATTTTTCACACACAGCAAAATGACTGAATCCCTGCTTTAAGCACAAAATTCAACTTGTGCTTAACTATGGAGTTGCAACTGATGCCTCATAGTGATTTGAAACCTACAAGATAAAGCATCTTCACTTGGCTCAGCATCTCAAATATTTTACAGTTTCAGTTTCTCTCCAGTTCTCTGCTGAGGAGAGGAGAGGGAAGAGATCTCTCTATCAAGAAATTAAATTTGTTCTAGCTCTGTTAGCCAGTCTCTCTTACCTCCATTTTCTTCCTATGCCTTCTTATACTACCCATGTTAATGGACCAATGGTGAAGCAGGAGCAAAGAAATACAGGACCCTTGGGGTAAGTGGCTGTCTGTAGTGTGTGTTTGGGGGTACTTGCTGTGTGTCTGTTTGTTTGTTTGTTTGTTTGAAGGACCGTGTGCTTCTAAACCAGGCTTGAAACCTAGAAGCCTCTGTTCAGTGGCTGAGCCTTAATCAGGGGGCGGGGCTAGGCTAATCAGGGAGGCCAGGGCTTTATAAAGCAGCGAGCAAGTGACCAGGGAGTTTTGAGAGGGAGTTTGGAAGGGGAGTGGGAAGGGGGCAAGGTACTCTTGCCATTCTTTAACACCCTTAACCCAAACTATAACCTAAGCTTCTTGATTTAAACAAATACCTTACTGTTAGACTAGGTAGCTGTAAAAGAGAATGCAGGCAGAAGCCCAGCAGCAGAGCGGGGGCTATCCAGTTTATTGCACTCAGTGTAGCATGTATGATTACCTGCCCTGTGGGTAGGTGGCGTATGTGTGCATTCGGTGCAAGGAGCTCCTGGCCCTCAGAGACTGTGTACGGGCTTTGGAGGCCAGGGTGGTGGAACTGGAGGAGCTAAGGGAGGCAGAGAGTTATGTTGATGAGGCTTTCAGGGACACTGTAGACTTGTCCCACCTCCAGTCAGACAGCCCCTGCGCTGTTGAGGAGGATGAAAGCCCCAGGGAAGGAGAGCAGGCAATGGGAGCAGAGGGAAACCTTCCCATAGTTGGGACCCTCCTTCCAGGTAGTGTTGAGGTATCCTCTTGCACTGAGGTCACCTCTCCGGGGGAGGGAACTCCAATCAGTAGGAAAAGGCAGGTGTTAGTAATGGAAGATTCGATCATTAGAAACATAGATAGCTGGGTTTGTGATGACCGGGAGAACCGTATGGTGATTTGCCTGCCTGGTGCAAAGGTTGCGGATCTCTCGAGGCATCTAGATAGGCTTATGAGTAGTGCTGGGGAGGAGCTGGTGGTCGTGGTACATGTAGGTACCAATGACGTAGGGAAGGGTAGGAGAGATGTCCTGGAGGCCAAATTTAGGCTGCTAGGAAAGAGACTGAAATCCAGGACCTCTATGGTGGCATTCTCAGAAATGCTTCCAGTTCCACGCCCAGGGCCAGGTAAGCAGACAGAGCTTCAGAGTCTTAATGCATGGATGAGACGATGGTGTAGAGAGGAGGGGTTTAGATTTATTAGGAACTGGGGAAACTTTTGGGATGGGGGGAGCCTATACAGGAAGGATGGGCTCCACCTAAACCAAAGTGGAACCAGACTGCTGGCACTTAACATTAAAAAGGTTGTAGAGCAGTTTTTAAACTAAGAGATGGGGGAAAGCCGATTGCTGCAGAGAAGCACATGCATCGGACAGAGACTTCTCTTACAGGAGGGTCTACTGATAGAGATTTTCTAGGTTTTAGTCAGGAGGAGAGGATGGAAAAGGATAAAGGAGTGGCCAGATCAGACGAGAAACTTTCACATAAAAAAGAATCTCACACATGTGAAAAAGGCAGACAATTAAACAGTGACCAATTTTTAAAGTGCTTGTACACAAATGCCAGAAGTATAAATAATAAAATGGGTGAACTAGAGTGCCTCGTGTTAAAGGAGGATATTGACATAATAGGCATCACAGAAACCTGGTGGAGTGAGGACAATCAATGGGACACAATCATTCCGGGGTATAAAATATATCGGAAGGACAGAACAGGTCGTGGGGGGTGGGGGGGAGTGGCACTATATGTGAAAGAAAATGTAGTTGGTATACATAAGTATACATACGGTTGGTTGTGTAGATGCGTGTTGACCACCAACCCTAGGGGTCTCTGAGACATCTTGCTGCCAGGGAGCCAATCGCAAGGGAACACATCTAAGAAATTCCTTTTTGTGTAAGGGTCCAATAATAAGACACGTGAAAGCTGCACTGTGTCCATGTTCACATGTAGTCAAACAGAACGTTTCTCCTCTGATTTATCTCTATGACATTGTCAAAAACTCCATACACAATCATGTTGACGGTAACCATTAAAGCCTTCCCAAAACGTATTTCTGCTCTCAGGTTCCTGGTTTTAATTAGGGAATAGTGATCAGTGCATTCCTGGTCAGGAGACAGGTCAAAGGCAAACAAGGTGTAACCCTGTGCAAACTCCTCACGGTCGATTAACAGAGAACGATCTTTCATGTGTTTACCAGCCGTCTGTACCAAATTCATGTATGCTCTTACGCAGCGTCCCCCTTCAAAGTCCGGTTGCAGAGGCTTGGTCGGTATCTGTTCACCATCCACATACAAGGCCACAAAATTAATATCGTAATGTTTAAAATGAAAGGGATTTTTAGCGTAACTTCCTCTAAAGGCATCATTATCCACAAACCCTAGGACAAGCATTTTGGGTAACTGTCCCAAAAACAGGTTCTCCTGGTTACTGACCCTGCTGCCCGCGGGGATGCTAAACACTTTCATTCCCACACGGTCCACGGGGTATTTAGCATTAGCGGTAAGCAGGGCCTCTGCATGCCCCAGACGGACACTCGGGGTCACCCGTACTTTCTTCACAAAAAGGGATGCTGATACAATGCGCAGTTTAAAGCCTCCGGCCGCACTACCCATTAAACAGAAGGCGTCTTTACTGCGCGTCAGTTTAATTTTCACATCCACCCCATTTAACAAAAGTTTTTCTTGAAAAAACAAGTCGCTGTGTAGATGGCCCAGCAGCTCTACCCTCCTGCTCTGGGCTGTCAGCTTTGCACGCCTCACAAACCCTAGATTCCCTTCATCCAAATCTGTTTCTTCATGTTGTCCGGCAGTGTCTTTGTAAAACAGGCCGGAGGAAAATTGCGTGGCAAGGGTGTCGTCGCTGTAATTGAGCAACAATTCTATAAAGGCCCTGTAAGGGTAACAGTTGTTGCTTTGGCTTACAAGGCGGTCTCCCAGCGTAACATCCAGCTGGCTGAAAATAGAGGCCACGGGGTAATTCACCAGGCCCACCTCGGCATCCGCGGCAAGTTCAGTTCCATCTCCTTTTACAATCTTGCAGCACAGGTACAGCAGCGTGTTTAAATCCATATCATCTATGCCATTCCCTGCTATAAAAAAGTCAATGGGGGCAGACTCCGTAACGGCTGATAGAGGCGGCACCTCTATGTAGATGCTTTTCTCAATGCTGGTCTGCGTAGGGGCTATTTGAAACAAGTCTAGTTCGGATTTGGTGCACTCTTCAGACCCGCAGTGAACAAAAGCCATGTTGATTTAAAATATCTCTCTTTTACCCTGCGGAGCAGGTCTCCTCTTTCGCCCCGGCTTCCTCTTGGACTTTCGCTTATGGACGGCCCTGCGTGTCAGCCAGCTCTACAGGTTTTCCCCAAAACACCATCTCGAACTTTACAATATGGCTAATTAAGCCCTTGGATCTCCCGGCCCTTTCCCTTTCTCCGATAGAACTTTTTCAATCATGTAAATCCTGTCTTGTTTGGGGTTTACTTTTTGTAATTCTTCAGGGTAAAAAGATCCAGTAACTGTCTCACCCTCGTAATCTTTTAATCGGTATTCAGGTCTCTGACCCCTGCTTAAGGTTTCATCCACTATGAATATCTCATCGGTAAACGTCTCTTCATAACCTTTTTCAAAAGCGCCTTTGGTTTTAGATAGTCTCACGTGGTCACCTTTTCTAAAAGTGGCAACAACCGGTTTTAGTTTACAACCATCTCCGTAAACCGTTTTCCAGACCTTCATAGAGTTTAAAGGGTTAACATCAGTGGGTCTGGTACGTATAGTTCTGTGAAAGCTCTGGTTGTAACTCTTTATAAAGTCAGGTAACACGTCAATGTAGCGAAAGGTGTTATGGGCTGTAAAATATCTCCACATCCTAGTTTTTAAAGTTCTGTTAAATCGCTCCACAACCCCTGCTTTGACTTCATTATTAGTAACAAAATGGTGAATTCCATGCCGTTTTAACAATCTGCTTAAAGGTTTGTTTAAAAATTCTTTGCCCCAATCGGTTTGTAATTTTTGAGGCACGCGGCCTTCGCTGAAAATAGCTTTAAAGGCCTTGGATACCTCACCACTCGTCTTGTCATTTAGGCCTAAGGCCCAGGCATATTTGGATAGAATGTCTATCACTGTTAAGATGTACTTAAAACCGCTGTTGTGTTTGGAGAACCGGTGCAGATCCACCAAATCTGCCTGCCATTGTGCATCCACATCTGAAACAATGGTCTTGTTTCTTTTAAAATGTATTTGAGCCGGTTTGTGTAAAGTGTAAGCATCCTGGTCTGAAAGCCAAGCTGTTACCTGTCTTCTATTTAAAGTTTTACTATGCTTTTTGGCAACTTGAAAAAGAGGGTTCACCCCGCCGAAGCTCCCAACTTCCCCGGGGGTGTAATATATTTTCTTTAACAGAGCCGTCTGTGGAGACATGACTGTTACTGGTACCGTCTTTTACTACCACAAGTATGAAAGGGGACACATTCATATTGACACATTTAAGTAAGTTTTATTAATCGCCTGGTTTAACATGACCTTTTACAGCCTCCTGTAAAAATGGACGCCATGACCCCTACCATAAGGGAGTCTGAACTGGTTCATTCTTCCATTTTGTCCTTTTTGTCTTGAGATCTGTGTCTCATACATGAGCAAAAACAGCTGACACACGATATATTTACCCCCACAGGGCTACCGATGTGTAAGTTCTCAAAGGCCTCTAGAAAGGCATCGTCGAGCTGTCAAGAGATTTTCAGAAAAGAAACAGTGTAAGCACCCCACAGCTTGTTTTTTTTTAATTTACACAAGCCCTGGTTCCTAGCCCCATTACCCTCCCCTGCTTGACCGTCCCTTTTTAATCATTCATTTACCTGAGCAACATCTTTTCTGTTCACCTTGTCCGCCGGTGACTCCCCCGAGCCGCTATCGCCTTCCACCTCTAAGGGGGTAGACAATGAGAGACCGTCACGCTCATCAGGGTGTCTCACGAGCAGTTGGGTTTTGGGTTCGGGTTCCGGTGTATCCATCAACGGTTGGGTCAAAGGGCTTCCCTCGACCGCTCCCTCCTCCTCCTCGGAACTGTCGCTGATGTAGCGCTTTCTCCACACAAGTCCAAAGGTGCTCGGGCCTAAAACAAAGTCTGAAGTTCTCACAGGGGTGGTGAAGGAGTTCATGTTTCCTCTCAGCAGCCTTTCCACGCATCCTTGGTAAGAGATGGCCGCCTCTGTCCGGCGCTGGGAGTTATGGGGTGATGGTGCTGTGCTCTGATTGGCAGAGGGTGGGGGGGGGAGTTCTTAGAGGGGTCACACAACCCACTTCCGGACGGGTCACCCTGCCCCGCCCCCCCCCCCGGAAGTCACCCTGATTGGTCAAAATCTCCTCTTCGGGCTGTCCTACCGGGCCAAAATCCCTCCTGATTGGTAGAGGGCGGTGGGGGGAGTTCTTAGAGGGGTCACAGGACACACATTGTTTCAGGTCAGGTGGCCACCTTGACCCTAGAAGTAATACCCCCTGGGGCGGGACTTCCGGTGACAGGTGGGCAGGGGCTAGGGGGTCAAGGGGCGGGGCTTAAGGGGTCACATGACACACATTGCTTCCAGTCAGGTGGCCACCTTGACCCCGGAAGTAATACCCCCCCTGGGGCGGGACTTCCGGTGACAGGAGGTCAGGGGCTATGGGGTCAAGGGGTGGGGCTTAAGGGGTCAAGGGGCGGGGTTAGGGTTTGATTGACGGTAGGGCCCTTATACTATACCAACTACATTTACTTTACTTTACTTATTTAGTATACTTATACTATGTAGAAAATCTTAAATGAATCCACATGTTCCATAGAATCTCTATGGATAGTAATTCCATGCTCTAATAAGAACATAACCATAGGGATCTATTATCGACCACCTGATCAGGACAGTGATAGTGATGATGAAATGCTAAGGGAGATTAGAGAGGCTATCAAAATAAAGAACTCAATAATAGTGGGAGATTTCAATTATCCCAATATTGACTGGGTACATGTCACCTCAGGACGTAATGCGGAGACAAAATTCCTCGATACTTTAAATGACTGCTTCTTGGAGCAGCTGGTACAGGAACCCACAAGGGGAGAGTCAATAGTTGATTTAGTACTGAGTGGAGCGCAGGATCTGGTCCAAGAGATAACTATAACAGGACCGCTTGGAAATAGTGACCATAATATAATAACATTTAACATTCCTGTGGTGCTAAGAACACATCAACAGCCCAACACAGTGGCATTTAATTTCAAAAAGGGCAACTATGCAAAAATGAGGGGGTTAGTTAAGCAGAAATTAAAAGGTAAAGTGACTGAAGTGAAATCCCTGCAAGCTGCATGGACACTCTTCAAAGACACCATAATAGAGGCCCAACTTAAATGTATACCCCAAATTAAAAAACAAAGTCAAAGACCTAAAAAAGAGCCACCGTGGCTTAACAACCATGCAAAAGAAGCAGTGAAAGATAAAAAGGCATCTTTTAAAAAGTGGAAGTCAAATCCTAGTGAGGTAAATAGAGAAGAGCATAAACGCTGCCAAATTAAGTGTAAAAATTTAATAAGAAAAGCCAAAATGGAGTTTGAAGAACAGCTAGCCAAAAACTCAAAAGCTAATAACAAAATATTTTTAAAATACGTCAGAAGCGGGAAGCCTGCTAAACAACCAGTGGAGCCCCTGGACGATAGAGATACAAAAGGAGCACTTACAGATGATAAAGTCATTGCAGAGAAACTAAACGAATTCTTTGCTTCGGTCTTCACGGCTGAGGACGTTGGGGAGATTCCCCAACCTCAGCTGACTTTTGTAGGTAACAAATCTGAGAAATTGTCACAGATTGAAGTGTCAGTAGAGGAGGTTTTGGAACTAATTGATAAACTTAACTGTAACAAGTCACCGGGACCAGATGGCATTCACCCAAGAGTTCTGAAAGAACTCAAATGTGAAATTGCGGAACTATTAACTAGGGTTTGTAACCTGTCTTTTAAATCGGCTTCTGTACCCAATGACTGGAAGATAGCTAATGTAATGCCAATATTTAAAAAGGGCTCTAGAGGTGATCCCGGCAATTACAGACCGGTAAGTCTAACATCCGTACCGGCCAAATTAGTTGAAACAATAAAGAATAAAATTGTCAGGCACATAAATTGTTGAGCAAAAATCAACATGGTTTCTGTAAAGGGAAATCATGCCTTACTAATCTATTAGAGTTCTTTGAAGGGGTCAACAAATATGTGGACAAGGGTGATCCAGTAGCCATAGTGTACTTAGATTTCCAGAAAGCCTTTGACAAAGTCCCTCACCAAAGGCTCTTGCGTAAATTAAGTTGCCATGGGATAAGAGGGAAGATCCTTTCATGGATTGAGACCTGGTTAAAAAACAGGGAACAAAGGGTAGGAATAAATGGTAAATTTTCACAATGGAGAGGGGTAACTAGTGGTGTTCCCCAAGGGTCAGTCCTAGGACCAATCCTATTCAACTTATTCATAAATGATTTGGAAGAAGGGGTAAACAGTGAGGTGGCAAAGTTTGCAGATGATACTAAGCTGCTCAAGATAGTTAAGACCAAAGAAGACTGTGAAGAACTACAAAAAGATCTCACAAAACTAAATGATTGGGCAATAAAATGGCAAATGAAATTTAATGTGGATAAATGTAAAGTAATGCACATTGGAAAAAATAACCCCAACTATACATACAATATGATGGGGGCTAATTTAGCTACAACTAATCAGGAAAAAGATCTTGGAGTCATCGTGGATAGTTCTCTAAAGATGTCCATGCAGTGTGCAGAGGCAGTCAAAAAAGCAAACGGGATGTTAGGGATCATTAAAAAAGGGATAGAGAATAAGACAGAGAATATCTTACTGCCCCTATACAACTCCGTAGTGCACCCACATCTTGAATACTGCGTACAATTGTGGTCTCCTCATCTCAAAAAGGATATACTGGCATTAGAAAAGGTTCAGAGAAGGGCAACTAAAATGATTAGGGGTCTGGAACGGGTCCCATATGAGGAGAGATTAAAGAGGCTAGGACTTTTTAGCTTGGAAAAGAGGAGCCTAAGAGGGGATATGATAGAGGTATATAAAATTATGAGTGGTGTGGAGGAAGTGAATAAGGAAAAGTTATTTACTTGTTGTCATAATAAAAGAACTAGGGGCCACCCAATGAAATTAGTGGGCAGCAGGTTTAAAACAAATAAAAGGAAGTTCTTTTTCACACAGCGCACAGTCAACCTGTGGAACTCCTTGCCTGAGGAGGCTGTGAAGGCTAGGACTATAACACGGTTTAAAAGAGAACTGGATAAATTCATGGAGGTTAAGTCCATTAATGGCTATTAGCCAGAATGGGTAAGAAATGGTGTCCTTAGCCTCTGTTTGTCAGAGGGGGGTGATGGATGGCAGGAGAGAGATCACTTGATCATTACCTGTTAGGTCCACTCACTCCGGGTCACCTGGCATTGGCCACTGTCGGTGGACAGGATACTGGGCTGGATGGACCTTTGGTCTGACCCAGTACGGCCTTTCTTATGTTCTTATGTTCTTAATTTGCTCATTAGACCTTCCCCAGCCCATACTAATCCACTAATTAGGGTGTCAGGTCTATCCTAGGTGGAATTATTTTTTTTATTTAAGCAACCTGAATGCTGGCTCAGCATTTGGCTCCCAGAACTCTGTCACAGAAGGCAACAGTTTTACTTCTGGAAGTACCACCTCTGATTTACCAAATGCTTAATGTCAAAAGTACTAAAAAGAATAAGAATGACATCTAGGGTATATCTTTATACATGTACAGTTTAGCTCCCAGCAAGCCATATTACTCAATTTGTGTGTTTCAAATTTTAACTCACCTGGTTTCTTTCAAGAAGTATTTCTAATCCTGGCAGATTACCCACATCATCATATTTTGGAAAGAGATTTAAATTAAGTTCTTAATTTTATCCTGAAAAAAATCCATTTGTGTCCCAAGAGCAACCCATAAATGGCTAAAAACAATTCATCACTTTCTCCCAGAATTAAGGTTAATTGATCTATTGCACTTCTTGTAGTCCAACATAAACATTTTACTATTTTTTATCTTTTACATAATTCCTACACAAGGACTAATTTTAACATCTAATTCACTGAGGAGCAATTTAAGAGATTAATCCAAAAATGAATAGGATTAAATGTGCATTCACCAGTATCCTTTATATTTTCCCATCCTTTGGAATTTATTACAAAATGGAACCTTTTCAATGAAAAGTGTGGGGTTTTTTTGCTTTCCTTTGTTTAATTTCTCAGGACACACAAATCTGTTGTTTAGTGTAATGCGAAATACTGAAAGCTAAGTAAAAAAAGACAAATTATCTCTTATTCCATTAAAAAAGGCAAAAAACACTCCCCCCTTTCAAAAAACCCACCCTATACTAAGAGAAATTTCAGTTTGCATGGTTTAGCACTCAAAACTCAGAGAATACCAGAAGTTAAGGTTCCATGCACAACCTTAGCTCTGTCTCCCTGTGCATATGCATTCCAACGCAGTCTTTGATTGCATATCACATACTATTTCTCAGCTAATACAGTATATTATTTTTCCTACAGCTATATGATATTCAATCAAATGTTATATATGAAGTGCCTACCCCTGATTCTAGACACTTTTCCAGCAATTAAATTATATAATTAAAAAAATAAAGATAATTCAAAATTCAAATAGATACTGGGCTGCCCATAAAAAATCCACAACGATACTCACTCATAATAGTGCTAAGCACACACTGGAAAACTCTTTGCCTTCAACCCCACAGAATGCATCCTCTACAAACATATTAGGAAACAAACATGAGCTTTGCGGTATGCACTGATTTTTTTTTTTTAAAATCAGGGTTCTAGTGGGTGAATGGGAGAAGTGGTTTTCAAAGCCTCGGCCCCTTGTAGGAAAAAACCCTCCCACCAGCCACCTTCCTTTAAGACAAATGGCTATGTAAAATATTGCAGATGGACTAGACAGATGTTCCTAAGCCTTTGACTGCCAGAAGCTGGGAGTGGACAACAGGGGATGGATCATTCGATAATTGCCATGTTCTGTTCATTCCCTCTGAAGCATCTGAAGCAATATGATGACTCAGCAAGCACTTCTGTTTGCAGAGTGCTGCCATTGTGATGTGCATACCCTTCAAAAGACCTTTTTCTTATATTAAAGATTGCAGTGCCTCAGACTCATATCTTGAAAATAAAGTGCTCTTCCAATTTATCACACATGTAGGGGAGGGGCTTCACTGAGTGGGTCTCCGGTAGCTGCAGGCTGCTAAGGAGACTAATGTTATTTCTGAGCCTAACACCCTGGCTATGATGTAAGTCCTTTAACGTATTTTTATTCACATGTTCTGTGTTACAGTGAAGTGACACCATTTTTTTCTAAGCCCTCAAAGAATGGCATTTAGATATCAGATACATGTTCAAAACATTTTTCATTTACTTTCTGTTTTCATAGTTTTCCTGTAAAAGGATCCAATGTGCATCCAAGTTAACTACATATTTTGATTCAAGCAAATAGTGCATTTAAAAATGCACTAAAATTTTAACTGGGTTAACATTTCTGGGCATTCAATCTATTTTGGGAATATGCATTGTTGGATAAGATCTTGGTACTACCAAATATGTTTGCCTAACAGTCAGTCACCATTATGATTGCCACTGTTGAACTGTAGAGTCAGTAACTGAATCTATCCTCAGAATTCAACATAAGCTGTCTTGATATTATATAGCCCCGTCTTTGGGCCTAAACCCATTAAACTGTCATCTGTGGGTTTACGTCATTTTTACTTGAGGGGACTAGTGAGAGTTTGGAGTGTTTAATTGTTTTTAACATACATACATGACTAAACTATTGTATCCTGAAAACTCCATTTCACATCACACTTTGTCTCCTGTTAGCATGGTTCCAAAGAATAACAAATTTAATAACTTTTAAACAGCAGGGTATCAGAAATACCAGCATTAGAAATATTTAAATTAGACATTTGATATATAATTCTTCAGTCCCCATCAAATGCTGTCTAGCTTTTGTTGCCCACTTCAATGGACAGGGATATGTGAATTGTATTTTTAAGGTGCTTTCTTTGATGTCCAAATAAACAACAAAGTTCAGATAAGAAAATCCAATATACTTACTGTGTACTTCAAGTCAGCAAATGAAATAGATGAAGTGCACTTGTTTTATTTTGACAGGGGGAAATGTCACAAGGCACATTCAAAATGAAATGTAATAATTGCAGGAAAATATACTTTAATGTTATTATAACAACAGGATACTGGAGATGAAAGAATGGAAATAACATTTCAATATCTCTGCTAAAGGATAGCTGAAAATTGTGCACTGAAACTGTATTTTTTACCTTGATTCAGGTCCAGTGATCAACCTTAAAACACTTTTCAGCTACCTGAGAGTTCACAGTATTCTTTCTTCTCCTTGGGCTGCCACCTTGATGTGGCGGAAACGTTTGCGCATACTTAAGACCCTAAGCATGATGCCGTCGGGAGTCCTTTACTCCTGGTCAGGTCACCCATGGCGGTAAGGTCGAAGGCAACGTACCAGACAAAGTGCAGCACAACACAACCCAGTATAAGACCTCAACAGCAGAACAGGCGGATGAAGCAGGATCACCTCTCAATGGCTGTGAAGGCAGACGAAAGCTGCAATGCAGAAGAAACTCACAGTCTTCTTGGACTTCCTTGCCACTGGACACAGGTGCCTCTTCCACCAAGATTTGTGTTGTTGGTGCACAACAGCACCCCCACATTAAACTACTCATGCACAGGCTTCTTTCACAGGAAGAATTTCTTCCCCACCCCTACCCATAAAAGTCCTGTGGCGATGGGTGAGTGGTAACGGGGATAGGTGAAATGATCACCAGGTGTCCCTAGTCACAGACCCACACACAGGCAGTGACCACAAGATGGTTTTCATATGCCCCTGGACCGGGATAGGGGGACATTTTCAGCAGCAGCGGTCATGACTGAGCAGGCTTTTTTAGGAACTCCTCTGTTCACCCCTTATGGGAAAGGGGCTAGAAAAGGTGCCCCAAACATAGTCTATCCCACCATATCTGACTGCATAACTGTGTCCAGAGGGATCACTCCCAATGCAGTCGTAAAACCAAAATGTTTCTTGCAACTTGGAATGTCCGTACCCTAGTAGACAGATTGAAATTGAAAGACCCAAATGAAGAACAGCAATTGTTGTCTGAGAACTCTCGAGGTATAACACCGACATCCCTGCTCTCACTGCAACAAGGTGTGCAGATGAAGGCCACTTGAGGGAAGAGGGCAGCAGTTACACTTTCTTCTGGAAAGGAAAACCAGCAAGCGACTGGCGAATACACAATGCTGACTTTGCAGTCAAAAACCTTCTAGTCAACTGCCTGCCTGAGCTCCCCGTCAGCATCAACGAGCACCTTATGACCCTCCCCATCCAATTGGTCAATAAGTCATTTGCCACTATTATCAGTGCATATGCACCAACACTTGACACTGAAGAACAGAAAGAATCCTTCTACACTGACCTTGATGAAATTTTGTCATTCATTCCAAAAACAGATAAGATAATCTTCTTAGGGGATTTTAACACAAGAGTTGGCCGAGATTCTAAGGTATGGAGTAGCACTGTTGGGAAGGAAGGAGTGGGCAAGACCAATTCCAATGGCATCCCTCTACTCAGCAAATGTGAGGAGAATGACCTTGTTATCACAAACACACTCTTCAGAAAAAGCAACAAGTACAAAACAACTTGGCAATACTCCCGCTCAAAACAGTGGCACCTCCTAGACTATTTCATTGTAAGAACACAGGATCTTAGAGATGTCTAAATCACCTGGGTCATGTTAGGAGCCGATGCTTGCTGGACTGATCACTGCCTGGTAAGGTCAGTCATGTCCATCAGAATTGCACTGAAACATAGAAAGCAATCCAAATCACATAGATGGCAATACAACATCCAAAGATTTCAATCCTAAGTGCATCAAGAGAACTTCCAAACACTCCGCAGTGAAAAACTGACCATGTACACACTTGGAAATGAAAATACAAGTGTCCAAGAAGACTGGGAAGCACTAAAACAGACCATCCATGAGGCTTGTGGGGAATCCATCAGCCTTGTTACCTGCCGCCATCAGGACTGGTTTGACAACGACAACATTGAGATTACATTCCTTTTGGACCAGAAGAGAAAAGCTTTCTGTGACTGGCAAAACCAACCACTATCCAGTCAGATGCAGAGCTCTTTCCATCAGCTCAAAGGTGAATTTCAAAGGAGGAGCCGAGAAATCAAAAACAAATAGTGGGAGGACAAAGCAAAAGAAATCTGAACATTTGATGACAGACATGATATGTGGAGCTTCTTTTGTGAGACAAAGATCCCGTATGGACCAAGCTCATTTGTCCTCACATCTCTGAGATCCAAAGATGAGATACCCTTCTTAAAGATACCGAATCCATCAAAGAGCACTGGAAGGAACACTACCAAAAGCTTCTAAATTGAGAATTGACTGTCACTGATGACACCGTCGACTCCATCCTGCAACACCCAATCTGGGAAACTCTTGCCAACCCACCAACACTTGAGGAGGTCTTCAAAGCAATTAAACAAACGAAGAACAATAAAGCACCAGGTCCTGATGGCATACCAGCTGAAGTAGTGAAAGTGGGTGGAGAAACCCTGACTGGCGAAGACTTGTCAGAAAGGGAATGACCAATTTTGAGGAAAACCACCTTGCCCTGGTCGCAGAAAAATGCCAGAAAACAAAGAAAAGACAATGGTCATGCAGCAATCTTGGCCCAGCCCTGTCTTCCAACACCACCTGCAACATCTGCCAATGAGCCTTGAGCTTGGCTCAAGGATCAAACTCCTCAGTCAGCAAAGGACCCATGAAAAATAAACTTGTGAAAGAGATCATCCTTGACCTCGAAGGATTGCCAGTTAGGATGATAGTATTCCTTAGCTACAGGAAATACTGAGACTTTATCCAGTTACTTAATGCAGTTATTAAATAGTTGTTTTTTAAGAGTGATTGCTATTACTCAGTCACCTGTATTTTAAGCTGTCCAAAGCAGGTTAAAAATAACAAAAGTCCTGCTTGACAAGTTATATAAAACTGTTTATAAAAATAAGCAAAATACTGGTACAAAATGGATGTGTTTAAGCTAAAAACTAATTAGAGATCTTCTAGGCTTCTGGTGAGGTCACAAAACTGCTATAGCAACAGATAGAAGCAGTGCTAAAAATAGACAGATGAAACCATAATTGGAATCACCAGATAACTGGGTAATTTTGATGAGAGGAGGTTGCCACCTCTTTCTGGACATTGCTTTCTGGGAGTAACTTGGTAATTAGCTTAAGCAAGCTCGTGGAATAAACAGTTTGAAGGAGCCAGTTTTACCTTTATGGCTGACACCTCCCCACAACTGGTTCAGAGCACAAGATTTATCATCATACTGTTGCACCTTCATTGTCCCACATGAAAAGATCACCATCATCAGATTTAGCTAAATTCCTGAGCAATCTTGGAAATATGAAGCTGACATTCCCGATGCTACCTCCTCCTTAGCATCCCTCCTAAAAGGAATAAAGAAAAGTGTTAAAAGGAATTTTTTTTTTTTTTTTAAGTTTCAATCACTTTCAAAGTTTTTCTGCCTTCATCCGTGTGTTTAGAAAAATGTTTAAGAGTTTTTGTCCCCCATTCCCTCCTAACAGCTGTTAAAATGGAAGGAAACCAGAATTAGCAATGATTTTAGACATCTCTTCTAATCAATGCAACATCCTATAAGATTACAGATTTCATTTCCTAAATATATATTTTGGATTCTGTTCTATTCTATGCAGGTTCTTATGCTGCAATCATCACCGCAGGATCTGAGCAAATAATTTACAAGGAATAATTTGGTACATGTTGACTTTTTTTTCCTGTTCACATATTGTCCATCAAATTTCAAGATACTATTGTTATTAGAAATTATTCATTTTCCAGGATTTCTACACAACCCTTTGGAGCTTGGTAAATACTGCCCCTCGGTTTACAACTACAGCAACACCCCACACACACTGTAACTCCACGCATCAAATTAAAGCTCAGCAGCTTGTTTTGTTAAGGATCTAATACTTCGTCTGTTTGTTTCACAATTGCAGGACGAGTTGGAGTGAAATCACGTAGAGCAGTCTGAGCTCACATGCTTCACCAATGTACTGAGAACTAACTGCATTTTAAAACTATTTTCAATTTCTAGGCAGAGAGGTGCTTTGGCTAGATGGTGTCATTTCACCTGAGGCTTACAAAAGTATCACTTCAAGCTCCATAGGAATGTCAACACACTGTAGAAATTATCAAACAGATTTCTTCTCTCGCCAAATGAAAACGAAGGTGAAATTAAAGAAAAGTAATAATCTGCAGACAGATGGTGCTGTGTAATTCGCAAGGGGGTATTCGTAGCTCTGTAACATTTTAGCTGCTACTTGTCATATAAATGCTGTGAAATAATGGATAGAACAACATACCAGTTTTCAGCAAAGGTGGCCTAATTCTGCTCCCTTTGAAGTTGATAGCAAAATTACCATACAGGATCATATCCAGATGCATTAGCTTTAATGAGTTATCATAATCTTTATACTTCATTACTTGTACAAAATACACTACAGTGTATTTACTGTATCGTCAATAAAAAACAATTGTCAGAATAAATTACTAGTAGAATGATGCAGACTACAGTGCATTATACAGCCTCTGACAGATACTAAAGCTCACCTTTCCTTAATATCTAAACAGCAGGTGCACATTGTACCTTCTGAATTTCTGTGCAATCACTATCACACAAACTCCACCTACTGCAATTTACTACTGCGTAATAATAATCTTGAAATTATTGCATTTCATGCAGGAGAGTCTGGTTATAATTTTAAATGATTCAGGTTTATGCAGGTGTGTATCAGTTATTTTTATGCAACACTGCAAATATACAAGGAATGAGAAAGTATAGTACCTGTTTTCAGATTTAATGAATAAGACAATGCAATGATTGATTTCTATGCACATACTACTATACTGGAATGTGTGGAAGTACCATGCACTAGTGGTTAGAATTAGTAACCACTCTTGTCAAATTACACAAATGAGCTGTGGTAACTTTGCTATGATTCTTTATTTGCTGACACATTACAAAATCAGGGTTGCCAGGTTTTTCAACAACTAGCCCTCTGGGCTCTCAAAACAATCTCTAAACAACTCACTTCTTAACCAACTAACGTTAAGCACTGCACTGCTGTTTAAAAGTTATAGTAACACAAAATAGCAGCAATGAACTTACAGCTTGCATAATATAACAATGGTACAGAGGGTTTGTTCAGCTGATTTTTCTAGCAGTTGGGTATACATGTACTGAGAGTAAAATAGACTAAATGTTCATTGTGGTGCTACTTTTCATTTTTAGTTTAGTTGGCTATTACAATACTACAGATCTCTATTTTTAGGTGTGTTTTTTTAACGTGTTGAAGTGGCCTGTGTATGTAGCAATTAAAGAAAAGTTCTCCACACAAAAAAGTAAATATGAGCTGAGTGTCTCAGCTGCTCAGACAAAACAAGATTTCTCCAATACTCTGCCTTTGTCTCTCTGCACAGTGTGCCGGCAGCTGTAGTTCTGAGCCCCTTGTCAGTTCTTCAACTTGCATCCTTCTTTATTAAACATATCACTACCATATTTGCAATTAGCTTCCCGAAGTCTTGTTGAAAACAACACAGCAACCTGATTTACTCATATTAAATAGCTGAAAGAGATGTGTCTTTACAGTGTGTTTTTCATTGTTGTTTATACTCTCTATTTTCTGGGGCATGTAAAACTACATATGGTGATGTGCAACAGGTTTTTTTTAAACAATAATTATACAATCTGTTTTCAATTTGCCCAAGGTTTATGACTTATATTAAAAGAGACTTTTTCCTGATTTGCTTTTGAATATCCTCAATCCAATTATAAAAAAACCTGCAGAGATGTTGAGCAATGCTGCAGAACGTGAAAAGCCTGATATGAATATCTAAATACAGGGGGGGAAACATACACTAAGAGCGTGCCAAATAGGTGCCAAATTCTATTCTGTTCCATGTATGAGATACTGTGCAAATGATCTAATATGTTAATTAGCATATTTGCATATAACCATCAACTTAATCTCATGGTCAACACACACTGTTCCAAACAGTGGTGAGAGTAAAATTAGGACTTGCACAAAGTTGGTAGCTTTGGTGGAGATAGTTGGGTGGGGGAGTCTGAATAGAAATCTGGCGGGTAGCTGGGTGAGTGGCTGATGGGGCTGTTGGTACTGCTGGGGGTTAGTATGGTGCTAGTGCTTCTGGAGGGCAGGAATTGGAGGCAGAGGTTGTTGGAAGGAGCATGGGGCTCTAGATGGTGGAATACAGAGGCTGGGATTCCTGAGGTATAAGTGGGTTTCAGGGAACCAGAGTCTCTTGGAGAGGAGATAGCAGGGGTGAAAGTAACTCTGAAGACATACTGGTACGGGTGCCGGGGCCGGCTATGGCCCTCAGAAGGGTCAGGGCCTCAAGCAGAAGGGGCGGGGCTCGGGGTCAGCATCCCCCAGACAGCCCTTGCAGGCCGCCTGGCCCGCACCACCCAGGACTCCAGTGGTGATTTAAAGGGCCTGGGGCAGCTGCTCCCTTTGCCCCCTGCCCCCCGGCAGTGGCCGGGGGGGGGGGGGGGGGGGCAAAAGGGGCAATGATGTTAAAGCGCAGCCACAGCAACGCTTTAAGCAGGGTCCTTTGCCGTGGCAGTGCTTAACATCGCTGCCCCTTTTGCCACGCCCCCTGTCAGTGGCCCTGCTGGTAGAGACCCTGCTATCAGGGCTGCTTTGGGGGAGGCAAAAGGGGCAGGGACGTTAAAGCGCTGCTGTGACAGCACTTTAATGTGGGCTGTGTACGGGCAGTGGGCTGCGTACTGGCTTCTTACCGGCTCACTTTCACCCATGGGAGGTAGGAGGGTGATCAGGCAGCTGTGGGAAGCCTGGTACAGTTGGCTGCAAAGAGAAGGGGAAGGGAAAGTCTGTGGCAAGTGTCGAACACCTCACCTTGTGCTGCTACATGGGCCTCTGCTACCACCTCCCCCTTACTTGTTCCTGGCCCTCATCCAGCAGGGAGAGGTGGAGCTTGGTGGCTTGCTCAGCACAACAGCAGCCTTTAGTAACCAAAATGCAAAACTGCTGGTAAATGCTTGCGGCCTTCCAGAAACTCTGCAGCCTGGTGCATGAGAGTCCAGATGCAACTGTGCAATGGGGCTGCCCAATGTGTGACTGTCACTCCAGCTTTGTGACATTGCCTTGAACTATAGGTCTGCAACAAATGGACGGCAATATCCCTGTTGTATGCTATCTGCTGACCCTGGGCACTATAAACCACTCTATGGAAGATCACTAGGGCTGGATCTCTGCAAATCAGCTGGAAGAGATCTGGGGATGGTAAAAGTAGATAAAACATATAAGATTATGATGCAAAAATCTGACTGTAGAAGAGTTAATGAACCAGCTCCTCAACCATATAAGAGCCACATTGTGCCCCCATAAAGTTTCCCTAACTGGGCAACTGAATATCTCCCCATGGTATCAGAAATAGCATAGCCTGCTTAATAGTCTTCCCCTTGCTCCCCCAGAATAGAGAGTATGTTAGATATTGGCCTGGGGAAGGGTCATATCTGGAGTGCTGCTGCTCTCAATCAGTTGCTAGGTGATGAGAGGACTCTTTGGGCATCTTCACAGGGCACTAGAGGGGACTGCTTAGGTGTTATACATCAAGATCTGCACTAGACATAGCTTGTTGGACCCACAAATTGGACTCTGTGGGTCCCCCTTTTCTGTAATCTGTACAGAATTAAAAGATGAACACTTGATTATGATTTAGCTCAACCTTTAACACCGAATGCACAAATATGTGCAGGATGATTTTAATGTCCAAATGTCTAGACAGAAAGTTCAAATATGACTCACGATTGTTTTTAAAAGGAATCTGCCTGCATTTTGGAAACAAGGTTCAGCAACTCAATAATATTGTTCTCAGTAAGACCCCATGATGTGTGCCAGGATTATCAAATACCGTTCAGAACTATTACCAGTATCAGAAACCAACCAGGGCACATATCACAGCAAGTACCTAGTGAAATAGCTTTGTTCATTTGCACTGACGTATTGTATGGATACTTGCAGCATAGGTGCAGGTCCCATATAGATTCTTTTGCACGTGCTGTAGTTCTACTGAGATTATGCCCTTTTACAAAGAAAACTGGTGAGATGAAAAATTGACCAACTAACTTGCACATAATGGGTTTGAGATTGATCTATTGGATTTATTGCTCTGGAAAGGTTCTAGTTCAGCTTATTATACCTCTTGTTGTAGATTTCCCTAGGTTTCTATGTTAAATGTAAATTTGTGACATTTAACAACAGAGCAGTGAAAGAACAGAGAAACATCAATTTACAAACAAACAGAAGGGCCCTGTTTGAATTCCTTCAGGCACAGAAACAACTTGTTAAAGAATTGAAAAATCAACATCTGCCCTACATAGCCTGATGGAATACATCTAAGGTAAAATGCCCTGCCTATTATTCAAGACAAATATTTTCAGAATTCCTGATCTGAATTTCCTGTGTTTATTCCTAATGGCAGTGACTTTTTAAAAACTTTTAAAAAAATAAAATTAGATTATGTCTTTTCACGGTATTTTGAATTTGTTTCTGTGGTTTGCTAAGTTAAATTTTAAAATGCTTCCCAACTCAAAGTCTGCCGAAAGATCCCCATCAAATGAGTGTAACAGTGATTGCATGGTGAAGAATGGTTCCAATCACCCTCCCCGCTTTTCATCTTTCTAGGCTCACTCATATCATGCAATAAAATATGTCTGCATAGTTCTCTCTAAGCTGCAGTGGCGGGTAACCAAGTCTCCTATGCCTGAGTGCCTTCACATTGTCCACTCAAAGGGAGATCTCCTCCCTCATCTTCAGCCATGGGAAAGGACTCCGTGTGGGTAGAGCCCGCATAACAGATTCTACACCATCCCTTGCCACACTCCATGGTGAGGGGTGTGCCTAGAAAGTTATGAGGGATAGGAGGTGGAGTGGCCAGAGTCCTGTATGCTCCAGCAATCTTCAGCTCCGGCAGCACCCACTTCGACTTCTAAATTGCTCTAACTAGGAGCATGATACATAAAAAAAATTTTGTCTCCACTCTCTTCAGCTGTGCTGAGCAGAACTTTGGCACAGCTAAGGATCTGGACTTCAGACCTGAACAATGATTCACGAACAGAATTTGCTTCACATCTTGTATGGATCCAGTCATAATAGCAACAGTCCTAACAGAAGGCAAGTTTGGGGCTGCGATCCCACCACCAACCAGCACAAAGGGACTTTCCTCACTCTTCTCGTTGGGCCCAATTTTCTGCACCTACTCTGCTTATAATGGAAATGATAGGCCTTATTGCCAGTTTCACCCATAATAATTTATTGTTTCTACAGCGTTAGATACACATCACGGAATTACAGTCTACGTCATAAAAGAATAGCGCTTTCTTAAAGGAATGCCTATTTCATGTGTTCATTGTTTTTAGCAACAAGGTTATAGGAGTTTAAATTATTTAAATTAATTCGTTAATCTAAATGCACTGCCTCCAAGGAGGCATTTATTCCAGAAGTGCTGATTCCACATATTGGACAGGGGACAATGAGTGCTCTGAACTGGCTAACCTAACCCCTCACCTAATATTAGCTCATAATAAAAAAGGACATGTTTAATCAAATTATTTAAATTCAAATAGATGAGACCAGACACTGACTATTTCCAGAAATGCCTAGTCAGCAGTGAGGAACAAAATGCATAGACAGATTTATAGGAGTCTTCGTGGCTGAGATAGGCAGTGCACTAAAAATTATTATTGCACTCTTTGTGACCAGGACAGGTAGCTCTGTTGCATGAGCTATAAACCCTATTATTTAAGTGCTGCAAGAGTAGGCAGGTATGTACCAAGATGACCTAAGGGATCCAACACTGCTAACCTCTGTGGTTTTATTTCCTCATAGAAAGTTGGTAATTTATTTAGTACTGAGGAGTAGCTAGTCATTTATAAAACTTTAGCATTTGTATCTATTTATATCTGAATCTCGTGTCATAGCTAAGGATTTCTGAGAAGTGAGTTAGTTGATATCCTTAGACATACTTGTCTGCATTTCTCACAAGACAGACATGGTGCTGTCATTCTCCTTCAGCTGCACAAAAACCACACCAGCTTCAAATAGCCCCTCCAAAAAGCCACATGCACAAAAATCTCATGTCTCATACAAATGGCCTATAAAATACATATTATGAGATTCTAGTTAATATATGCCTCTAAAGAACTGCATTAAAAATAATCAGGTTAGCAGTAGCATTTAGGGATGGCACAGCATGAGATTTGGCCTTCTCCTATGTTACCATTCTTGAGCAATGTGTTTCTAATGTGGTCAGTGCTTTCCTAAATATTTTTCATGGCAGAAGCCATTTTTTAAGTGGTAGTGCCAAAAAAACCTCTGCTAATTTCATATTTATCATAATTATTCTGCTTTAAAAAGTGAAAACAACATTAATAAACATACAGCTTCATGGAAGTGTTTACTTAACCATGATGCAAATGCAGATTGTAACAAGCTTAGCAGGACTGATTTGCTTTTTCTCTGTACGTATTAACTCCAATATATTTCTTCTACTGATGCAAATGACAGCTCAGCTTGTACCCCCCCCCCCCCCATCTTCCCTGTCGTTGCCAACATCAGGAGGCTCTTACTTTTCCTGTGTCTGGCAGTCATATACATGGTGCACCAGACAAAGGCAGCTATTTGAATCCACCTCCACTAGAAGGAACAGGACTAGAGTTGGTCAAAAAATTTCTGGCAAAACTTAATTTTTCCATTGACTCGAAGGGCTTTAGATAGTACTCATAGTCAGTTATTTTATCTGGCTTGCTATGTTAACTTTTCCAGTTGAGCAATGGAGATGTCCGTTAATCAAGGTTACATCTGTAGCCTTCCCAATCTCATGGGCTGTTGCCATGGCAACAAAAAGTAGCCTGTTTTTAGCAAAGAAAATACATCAGCCAGAATAATAATCATTGAAGTTCAGGATTAATCTGTGGGTAGGCCTTAAAATTGCCCAATAGGGTTACTCAAATCCTTTCCAATAACGTGTTAGAACCAGACAAAGTGAAAGCATTTGTAGTAAGTCAGACCTTTCACGTCTGGCTGTCTATCTAGATTACCCTTTCAGCACACCAGTCAGACTTTAAAATCAGTTTTATATAGCCTGTTGGGCACCCAATAAAGGGATCCTGCTCTCAATGAGAATTTTTCATATTGCTTTCATTGGAAGCAGGATTGGCCTCAAAATATAGCAACAAAATTTCGTCTTCTTGAAAATGAAGTGAGAAGCAGCAAGATGTAAACTTAATAATGACATATAGCAAAAGGTCGTTTTTCTATTTTATATATCACCTTCATCATTTCACTATCAGGGACAACATAATGAGGAGACCTTATGTAGCAGTCACCTTTAACGACTGCCAGCCATTATTTTTATAGTCACACTTTATTATAATTGATTCTAGGGAAGACATTACTATTGATTCTTAGTACTCTTCAGTGGAGCAGGCAGTTGAAAGAAAGGTGGGTATATATATAGTGGGTATCATAGAATTCACTACAGCACCCACTAAAATCAAGAATTATTTACATTTAAATTTTGATTATATTATTGTAGTGCTCAATGGCACTGGTCAGTAAAAACACATAAGACGACACATTTTCCAAGTTGATCAGTCCCTTCCAATAGCAACCCATGATATATAACAGGGATCGGCAATGTTTGGTTTGCGGCCCTCCAGGGAAAGCCCCCTGTCGGGCTGGGCTGGTTTGTTACCTGTCGCATCCGCAGCTTTGGCCGATCACAGCTCCCACTGGCTGCGGTTCTCCGCCCCAGGCCAATGGGAGCTGTGGGAAGCGGCACGGGCCGAGGGATGTGCTGGCCGCTGCTTCCCACAGCCCCCATTGACCTGGAGCAGCGAACCACAGCCAGTGGGAGCTGCGATCGGCCGAACCTGTGGACGTGGCAGGTAAAGAAACAGGCCTAGCCCACCAGGGGGCTGGGTGCCAAAGGTTGCTGATCCCTGATATACAATTTAAAAAATAAATTCCATGGGTGCACTGATGCACTGAACATGATATAGTTTAGCAACCAAAGATGTGGTTCAAACAATTTTACAGATGTGATTAACATCAGATAAGTAGTCTCATTGACTACAATGGACTTTGCAAGTTAGCATTTCATGCACAATGCCCAATAATTAAGACCTCTGGGACAGAGTCTCAAGAGAACTTAACTCCTATTTAGGAACCTAAATAAGTGGCAAGAGCTCAGCATTCAGAAGCTACCACTGAGAAGAATGAGAATGAGTGCTGAACTGTGGCCACCTATTGAGGCACCTCCATTGGAGCTGAGGTCTCTGAAATATCTGACCATCTATCTGTTGTTAAACAGTAACAAAAAGAAAGATTCACGACCCTGTGCAGACTAAAGAAATGTTATGACAACACATTTTCCATTACTCACTCTTCCCATTAACAATGCAGCTCACCTCTGTACACAACAAAATTTGCCAATACTCTGACCATACATACACACACTTTATTATAATATTGTGTTTCAGTTAGACACACTTACCTCTTAAAGTTGTCAGAGAGTAGATATTAATTATTGATCATGTAATAGGTCAGATTGGACACTGAACTTTATATGCAGGGTTTTATCTTTAAAGACAAGTTCAATTCAAGTGTTTAATATTTCTTGGTGGGAAAAGTAAGTAAATAAAAAAAAAATTTTTTGGAAGATCACAATGCAGATTTACTTGAAACCAGAGTTTGCCAAATTGCTAATGAATAAGTAAAAGCCCAAACTGTAAGTATACGATTAGAGGTGGTCAACGTTTTTCTGTCAAAAGTGATTTTCCATGGAAAATTTGGTTTTTGACTACATGTTATTTTCTATGAAAAAATACTTTTCCTGAGTTTTTGGTAAAAAATGAACATTTGAAAATCTGATTTTTTTTAGTTTTCTTCTGCAAAACACAAATTTTCATTCAAAAACTGGGAAAAAAAAAGATTCTGAATCACTGCTGCATACCACATGAGAGATATCACTCAGGTGCTTCATGTGCCTATCCCTCTTTAGGGGCTGCTCTTAATTTCGCATAATGCACCATGCAACTGCTATGATGTACCATTACCTCTCCTCACCAAGGACAATATGGAGCATCAGGGGAAATTTAATCTGGCCAGGGAGTCCAGCCTCTCAAGAATAGGTTCATGCATCACTTGAACTCAACTCCCATGAGGCACTATGGAGACATTTCAGAATCAAAATAGTTTGGGTTTTGGACAAAATATTTCAAATTTGGTTTTTTTGGTGAAAACTCGAAATTTTCAGTGGAAACAAATTCTGACTTGGTCTAATAGTAATGCACCTTTACTTTTGTATTATCATAGTGTCTGGGAGCCCTCGTTTGGACCACAATCCAATCATGCTAGGCAGAGTACAAACACAGAACAAAAATAAAGACGGTCCCTGCCCCCAAAGAACTCATGAAGATCTACACAATCTACGTTGAGTGACTGCCTCATTTGGGGTTAGCTTTTAACAACAAATGGCAGACTGAATGTTATGTGTGGTTGGTTTCATTGACCCAAAGAAAAGCTCAGGATATGATGATTTAATGTATAAACAGAACTGTATCAAAAAAGAACTGTGTTTAATATGGCAATATAAGTAGCTAATAGGAGTGCAGAAATCAGTGGTGACGGAAAAATTTGTATAGTGGAGGTGCTGAGAACCACTGAACCAAACTGTAAACCCTGTGCATAATGGAAACCACTTCAGCCAGAGGGTACTGCAGCACCCCCAGCACCCTAATTCCGGAACCTACGGCAGAAATTACAGAAAATAAATATGGAATGCATTACTCTCCCTATTTCATTATATTGGGTGTCATATGTAATTCTCATCCTAGACTCTAATATCAAGGAACTGTTCCATTCACATAAATGACAAAATAAAATTAGAATAAAATACATTTGCCCTCATCCCAAATTCTCTGTGCTTTTCACGGTTATGCATTTAACACACAAATACTTTCAAATGAAGGCTCCACGAGACAGATGTTTCAGTGCCCCACAGTATATAGTCAGTGTCAAAGTGGCAGCAAGTCCAAGACTTCACTGAATGGCCATGGTAGGTACTACATAACATTGACACCAAGTATTAGAGGCTACCCTTACAGACAGCCCCCCAACCTGAAGCAAATACTCACCAGCAACTGCACACCACACCACAGAAACACTAACCCGGGAACCAATCCCTGTAACAAACACCGTTGCCTTCTCTGTCCCCATATCTAGTATAGTGACACCATCATGGGACCCAACAACACCAGCAGGGGCTCGTTCACTTGCACATCTACTAATGTGATATATGTCATCATGTGCCAGCAATGCCCCTCTGCCATGTACATTGGCCAAACTGGACAGTCTCTATGCAAAAGGATAAATGACACAAATCAGACATACAAAAGCCAATAGGAGAACACTTCAATCTCCCTGTACTTTCAATATTAAAATTTTTTGAAGTATTTTCAAATTTAAATACAGATTTAAAAGTAGCCATTCTGCAACAAAAAACATTAAAAAACAGACTTCAAAGAGAAACCGCAGCGCTACAATTCATGTGCAAACTTAACATCATCAATTTGGGCTTGCATATGGACTGAGAGTGGCTGGCTCACGACAAAAGCAGTTTCCCTCTCTTGGTATTGACATCTCTTCATCAGTTATTGGGAGTTGACCACATCCACCCTGAGTGAATTGGCCTTCAACATTGGCTCTCCACTTGTAAGGTAACTCCCTTCTCTTCATGTGCCAATATATATTTATGCCTGTATCTGAAATTTTCTCTCCATGCATCTGAAGGCATGGTTTTTTTAGCCCAAATAAATCTGTTAGTCTTTAAGGTGCCACCAGACTCCTCGATACCATTGATAGCTACTTTCAAAAATGAGTGCATGAGAGAATTAAGGTAAATTATAGCACCACACCTAACACTCTGATTTAGGAGTACCACTGATATGCCCAGATGTCTTTCAAAATGTACATGCACATTGCCATACAACTCTGCTTGGGATGTTAAGAAAACTAGTACCAGACTTGAAGAAAACTATACTTTTAAGAACACTGAATGCAACAAGAAAAAAATATGATTAAAGCAAGCATTAATAAGCAAAGAGTTACCACAAACAAGTTCAATTAAGCTAAATTAATATCACATTGAAGTAATGAGAAACCCTTTCAGCCTTGAATAATTAAAATAGTCAACAACCAACTGTGTCTGAATCTTTTCAAAAGCAGTGAACTCAGAATATGCAACTATTAGAACAGAACAAAATATAAATTATACATGAGAGAGAGAGAAGGGTGCAGACCAAAACATTAGTCTCAATTAAACTATAGCCTTTTAAGTAAACAACAAACTAATTGCACTGGGGAACAATTTCAAAAGCCATAAGAATTACAGAAATATATACATTAATTTACTAAAGAGGGTATGGAAGAAAATATTTCCAAGGTCCTAGAAAGTTCATAGGATTGATGATGGAATACAGAACCTTTTCCTTTAGGTCACTGGCTTGAATCCAGCCTAGACCAGAATTAAATGAAAGTTACCTACTTCTGATATTTGCTCATTCATCTTCAATACGTGAAACAAGTTGGTGGTCAGTCCAGTTTCTAGTGAACATATCTATGTAACAAAAATCATCATTGCACTATTAACTGATATAATATTTTTAGCATAGTATATTCAATGGGTCCCCATTTCAGGAAAGCAACTCAGTTCAGGAAAGTACTTAATCATATGCCTAACTTTAAGAATAGCTGGTGAAGTCAAAGGGATTTAATCACATGCTTAACTGTTGTACTGAAGAGGGATGCACTTAAGCACATGCTTTCCTGACCTGGAACTTGAAATGCTACAGACCAAAAATTGCTTGTGATAACATCAGAGACACACTAGCAATGTATTTTCAGTCTATTTTAGATAGGGTGACCAGATAGCAAGTGTGAAAAATCGGGACAGGGGGTGGAGAGTAATAGGTGCCTATATAAGAAAAAGCCCCCAAAATCGGGACTGTCCCTATAAAATCGGGTCATCTGGTCACCCTAATTTTAGATATTGCTTGTGCACCTTTCACTATCTAATTGCTGACATTGAAAAACATGTAATATTTTGTTAGCTTGGGTGAGCATAGCCTGGAGGCAGCAACCACACCAAAGAATAATGATTCAATACTTGAGAGAGAGAGACTCAGACACACAGGACATATGCAGGACTTTAGATTGGCACAGCAAATACAAAGAAGTGCAGTATAGAAGACAATAGGCATAATAATATCTCTAAGAGCCAACTGCTTATATATTCAGAGAGATGGAAGTCTGTGTAATATTGGCATCCATTGATGGGCTCCAATGAAAGGAAATGTAGCTTTCCCTAAAGCTCATTTAAATTTCCTTTTGCTTAAACTACTTTCCAAAGGCCCAAACTGAGGTACTGATTATTCTGGATAACCCTGCAGCATTTTATTGTTCAAAATATAAACAAATGGATGCCTCTGCCACCAAGAAAATTAACTACAACTACATGTGACAGTAGGCAGCCATTATATATTTTAAATGCTTGAAATACCTCACCCAGCAGCCTCATTGCCTATCAACTACAGTTCTCAGTATGCCACAGTCAAATCCATTGGTTAACACTCTTTTCTCCATAGTGCCAGAGAAATATACTGAATGTTTAGCTTAAAACAAAAGGATTTGGTATAAACACCACATATTTTAACAATAACTAATTCTTTAACATCAAATTAGTGGGATTTATATCTTTATACTCTTTAATGATGCTTCTGTAAATATACACTCTGTGATACTGTCAAACTAAATGCCAGCTCATGACAGGGACCCTATCTCTCAACTGAACACTGACAAATACATAGATGGAATTAGTCCAACTCTACTGTATGTTAGTATTGTGAAAACAGATGTTACATTTATAAGAATGTGTTTAGTGTTTAGAATTTATAAAACATTTCTAGGATTCTGCATATATTAATCTAATTTACAACATCTGTTTCCCGTGTCAAAAGGTGATATCAAGTATTTGCTTCGAATCCTCTGTAATCATGTAAGTCTTCAAACAAAAAATAAACATTAGTTAATGTAAAATGCTGGCATCCTACAGAAGGCCCATTGAAACCAAATGAGCCATTGTGCAACATCAAAGAACAAAAACTTTATTAATTGCATTCCTTCCCACTCCCCCCTGAAGAGAAGACATGCGTCTTCCATCAGCTTGAACTCTGTGGGGAAGGGAATAAAAATTCCTTAACAAGAAAAACTGTATCTCTATGGTGCTTGGACTTTGGGAAAGTAAGATTTGTAAGCATAAGCAAGGGATCCCCAGATTCTTAACCTGGGTTATCCCTAAAGGACATATAATTTGCATATTATGGCAGCTTCTATTACTTTTTGGAACCTAAGACTGTAACTCATTTGTGTATATGTTTACCTGCTTTAACCTTGTAAATTACTCTATCGTTTCCTTTTCCTAGTTAATCAATATTTAGGTAGTTTACTATAGGACTGGCTACAAGCATTGTCTTTTGTGTGATATCTAAGGTACAATTGACCTGGGGTAAGTGACTGGTCCTTTGTAACTGGGAGTAACCTGAGTATTGCTGTGATCTTTGGTGTAAAGGACCCTCTTTCACAAAGGCAAGCTTCCTTGGGTGGAAAGATAGACTGGAGTCTCCAAGGGGACTGTCTGTGATGCCATAGTTAGACTGTAATAGAGCCTGAGGAATTTACACTTGTTGCTTGGTTGGTAAAATCTAAATATAGAACTTGCAGCCAGTTTGGGGTTTATGCCCTGCTTCTTAACAGTATGCCCTGGGGTTGGGACTCTCACTCATGAGCCACTCCAGACAGCTAGACACACACTATTTACCACATCCTGCAGGCCTTGCTCACATTAGTAATCCCATTGACTTTACTGTAAATGAACTAGGACGGTAAGATCATTTCCCTGTTCTGGAACATTGACAAACTCTATACAACAGTTCATTTGCTAGTTCAGGTGCTTAAATACGATTGCTTATTAAACTCACCCAAATTAGGTCAAAATTTGACCTGTGGCATTGTGCTAGGATTTTGCCAGGCCAATGGTCTAATAAGAATGCAGAATTGCCTAATGACATTACTTAAATCATTGTAGGGTTCAGCATTTTATATACATTCTTTATTTAAAAAGGCAGAAACATTTGTGATTCAGAAGAATTCAATTTATTTAAAATATAATAAAAAAGAACTTATACTTCCTAGCAGTATAAGTGTATTACAAATATTGCTATGAAAGTTAATTTTTAGAGGAAAAATAGCTTAACTGTGATTTTCAGTCAAACAGCCAGCATAAACTCTGGTCTGTAATGTACTTCTCTTCATAATCCACTTCAAATAATTGATAAATGGATTAAAAACAAATTAAGTCTGTTAGAAAGCCCAATGCTAAAAATATTATACTTCTAAATTTAGTGTTCAAGTAAATAAATGCATATATATTGTGACGGGGCAAGGCCAGATGGCTATAGGAAAGTAGTCCTGTTGAGATCCAGGAAGTGGGCAGATAGAAGCCCGACCACTGCTAAAGGACCTCCCCCCACCAGCCTAAGGGGAGGATTCACAGGTCCAGGATTCCAAATAATTGCGGGGGACAGGGTTAAACAAAGGGAACCTAATGGGGATACCAAGCAGAGAAGCCCATATAGGAATGTAGTGGGAGACATATATATTAGCCCCAGGCTAAACAAATTCCTGTTACCAGGGTAAGCAAATGGCAGCTGATCCAGGTCCGTTAAGACACCTGAAGCCAATTAAGATCCTTCCAGAAAGCAGGAAGACAATCAGGTTGCTTGGGACACCTGAAGCCAATCAGGAGCTGGCTGAAACTAGTTAAAATCCATTTAGTCAGGTGGGGGCGTGTGTGTCAGGAGCTGTAGGAGGAAGCCATGCTGCTGGAGAAACGGAGCAGTACAAACCCTATTAGGCACAAGGAAGGAGGCCTTGAGGTAAGGGTGATGTAGATATTGAGGAAGTGGGGGCTGCTGTGGGGAAGTGTCCCAGGGAATCATACTTGTCTTGTTTCCAAAATGTTAGCTATCAAGAGTTGCTACTATCAGGGTCCCTGGGCTGGAGCCTGGAGTAGAGAATGGGCCTGGGCTCCCCCTCCCTTCCCTGTCTAATCACTGAGACTGGGAGACAACAGAGACTGTGTGAGGGAGGATAGCTTCTCCTCACCTCCCTTGCTGGCTTATGATGAAAATGGCTGAGTACGCTGAGAGAAGGGCTACGTGGAAGGTCACAGTGAGCCTTTGAGGTTAGTGTAATCCACCAGGAAGCATGGGACCCACTGAGACAAGGTTGGAGCTTTGTCACAATATGTATATACACACATACATATATATATGTATATACACACACACACTTCTATTTCATATAACACATTCAATGGAACATTCTGTTTGTGACAACAAAGTTCAGAGCTATTCAATTCATTGTCTTGTTTTTGTGGCTTATTTTTTCACGAGGATTAATTGAAAAATCGTCCTTTCTCTGCATAGTATGTCAATTTTTCACGCAGAACTCTGCATATGAACAAAAACTCTGATCTCACTTACACAAAATATCATTACTATGCCTCTATTTTAATTGTGCACCTGTAGTTTCAAAGTGGTAAACTGTTCCTCAACATGCAAATGCTGCACTGAGAAAAACATTTAACACATGCCCTGTATATAGCACTAGCCCCTATTTTTGCATTTGGTGAACCACTGGTTTAGTTAGCAATTTGAAGTCTGTGCACACACTGGTAGAACTATTGCACTTCACAGTATTCACATTATCTCTCAAATTTTCACATAGAATCCCTGCTGTGTGGCTTTAGAAAGATACAGATCTCTAGCCCTCTGAATAAAAGCCCTGATGAAGAAAACCTGTCAATTGCTATAAGAAATGTTACTCTGAAGCCCCAACATCTCCAGCATTTCTCCTTGACTATTTTCTTTTTCCACTTGACGAGTCTTTCAGGCTAAACTGTGCCTATTATCCACAGTGGACATGGAGGTTGCGCAGCTCCAGGGACTAAGTGCTGGTAGCGTGCGTGTGTTTGTGTGTGTGTGTGTGTGTGTGTGTGTGTGCAGGCATAATGATTTGGGAGAGTTGTGGGGAAGATATCATCAGCCACCTCTAGAGCCCCAATCCTGCAAGCTGATAATTGTAGGCAGACTCTTATGTCCAACGGGAGTCCCATTTAAATTGGAGCTCCTCGTGGAGCAGTGTGCAGTATCATGGCCGAGCTCCTGCCCCTGTGAATTGCTAGAGCATCTAGAACACCCAATAACTTCAGGTAGATGAGGGCACTTTGTACCTCTGATAAGAAACACAGTGCCTCACAGGGTAAGGCCCATTAACAGATATATCTGATGCTCCTAGCATACCTTCTGTCAAAATGCTAGCATGTTTGCAGGAGTAAATCCCTAGCCTTGCTCTTAATCCACTACCTTCCCTTTGGGACACAGAGCGCCACCACCATCCATGGTAGCCAATCCTCTTTCATGCTCAAATAGTGCTAGTGGGAGCATTTGGACTGGGTCCTACACAGGAGTGCAAGTGATGGACAAAGAGTTTCCCTCTGCCCCCCTCCCTTCCAGCACAGATAGTAAGAAGAGCTGCTCTAATGTGACCCTTAACATTTGTGCTTGCATAAAAAGTTGCGTATTCTCCAGCAAGAAATTAAAATAGAGGAAAATAATATATCAACTGTACTCTTCTTTCTCAGTTAAGCACTACCACTGCATTTCAGTTTATACTCAAAAATCAATCACAATTGCCCCTAATTTGTGTAGTGCATCTGTGATAGTCCTGTGCAGCAAGACAGCTGAATATCGCTGATGCTTTGGAATCCTGCTCCTGGCATACCTTCTCTGCTGTGAATCCTTATAAGGTTTTACGGGGGAGTTTGCTGTTCTGTGTAACACTCTCCATCAATGCTAATGCATATTTTTACAACATCACTTGCACAGACCTGTTTCAATCTATTAAATTAGACAAGTGAGACTTTTACCATCATCTTGAAGAAGGGATGCATCAGCTGTTTCCAAGTTCTAAATATGCCATCTAAGGTGAAGTCTATAGTCGTTATGTGAGGAAAATTTTTTCCATGTGCATGGAAACAAAAGATGCCCCATTGGTTTAGATTAGCAAGCAGTGATGATTCATAAATTAAGCTATATTCAATGGTTCTTCTTCCTGCATTTATGTCTGAGAACAGCATATATATGCATAGTAAGCAAGTACACATACATAAAGGTGAGGCACATATAGTGCCATAACTAGCTTTTTGAAGCTAACATTTTATGAATTATGAATTTTCCCCTGGTGGAAAATTTACCTTTCGTAGTAAAGATGTATTATGTTTTCCGTGAAATGAAAGTATTCTACCTGTAGCATTTACTTTTCTCCTCCAAGCATTGTCAGCTTAGGTCCCCACTTTTGTCCTGTTGTTAGGGCAGCTCAGAGAGCAGTCCCCTTTGAGACCACTCATATGAACATCCAGGTGCCTCTGGAAAGCAATAACCATTGGGGCTACGTGCTTGCTCCTTGTGGAACTGAATGTTCCATCCAAAGCTAGTTGAAATTTTTTTTGAAGACTATTTTGGTGAAAAAGGACCACTTTTTAAAAAAGTTCTTCTGTTTTTATAAAGAATTGGCCCCATCTTGTCACTACTTTTCATTTTTCACTAAATATTTTCCTGATACAATATTTCTTTACGCGCGCACACACACACACACACACACACACACACACACACACACACACACACACACACACACACACACACACACACACAATTATTGAAATGGTTACCAAAAACAGCGTTTCTGTTAAGGAAAAATTTGATAACATTTTCCAGCAACATTTTTGAACAAAATTCAACAGGAAGTTCAACGGTTTTGGAAACAAATTAAACTTGGGTCCATTTTGAACACTCTGAAATGAAAAAAAAGGGGGAGGGAGGGCAAAAAACCCAATCTCTAATTCACTTCAAAGTAATACTTTATCAATAGCTATGTAAGGGCACTACACCATAGTGTCTATGCACTATCCGCATATAATCAAAAGCATTAGGGAAGAATCTAGAAGTTTCTGTCTTGCCTCCCTTTTGTGTGTATATTTTTTATGGTTTAAAACACACAAAATCAATCAGCTGTCCTCCCAAAAGGAGTTTTTATGTTTTATCTTTTCTTCCGGGGGTGAGTGGGGGGAGGCAGATTCTTCAGATGGGAGTGTCGATATTATAAGTATCATTCCTATGGTGGAAAGGCTTTTTTTTTTTTCCAAAACAGGAAGGTTTTGCAGGTCTCATGACATCAAAGAGACTCAGGATTCAGGTACAGATCCTTTTGACCAGCAATCCTTTGTCTCTCTCTCTCTCTCATTTACTTTGCCCAGTGTTTATATAACAGTATAAGGAACCACGCTACTCCTGTTTTGTTAGACTTTGTTAGAGGACATCCCTGAGGCTCCTCCACGCATTTTATTTTTGCAGCTGTTTTTTAAAACTTTATACCTCATTTTAGCTCTAGTGTACCTTTTTTGTTGATATTGGCACTAAAAATAACTTTCCATGCTTATTAGTTTACAGAGCTCATAGAATCATAGAATCTCAGGGTTGGAAGGGACCTCAGGAGGTCATCTAGTCCAACCCCCTGCTCAAAGCAGGACCAACCCCAACTAAATCATCCCAGCCAGGGCTTTGTCAAGCCTGACCTTAAAAACCTCTAAGGAAGGAGATTCCACCACCTCCCTAGGTAACCCATTCCAGTGCTTCACCACCCTACTAGTGAAAAAGTTTTTCCTAATATCCAACCTAAACCTCCCCCTCTGCAACTTGAGACCATTACTCCTTGTTCTGTCATCTTCTACCACTGAGAACAGTCTAGATCCATCCTCTTTGGAACCCCCTTTCAGGTATTTGAAAGCAGCTATCAAATCCCCCCTCATTCTTCTCTTCTGCAGGCTAAACAATCCCAGTTCCCTCAGCCTCTCCTCATAAGTCATGTGCTCCAGCCCCCTAATCATTTTTGTTGCCCTCCGATGGACTCTTTCCAATTTATCCAGGTCCTTCTTGTAGTGTGGGGCCCAAAACTGGACGCAGTACTCCAAATGAGGCCTCACCAGTGCCGAATAGAGGGGAATAATCACGTCCCTCGATCTGCTGGAAATGCCCCTACTTATACAGCCCAAAATGCCGCTAGCCTTCTTGGCAACAAGGGCACACTGTTGACTCATATTCAGCTTTTCGTCCACTGTAACCCCTAGGTCCTTTTCTGCAGAACTGCTGCCCAGCCATTCGGTCCCTAGTCTGTAGCAGTGCATGGGATTCTTCCGTCCTAAGTGCAGGACTCTGCACTTGTCCTTGTTGAACCTCATCAGATTTCTTTTGGCCCAATCCTCTAATTTGTCTAGGTCCCTCTGTATCCTATCCCTACCCTGCAGCATATCAACCACTCCTCCCAGTTTAGTTTCAGTGTAGTAGCCGTGTTAGTCTGTGTCAGCAAAACGAAAATAAGAAAGAAAAACTTGTAGCACCTTAGAGACTAACAAATTTATTTCAGCATAAGCTTTCGTGGGTTAGAACCCACTTCATCGGATGCATGGAATGAAACACACAGCAGACAGATATTTATACAGTCAGAGAAACATGATAAGGTGGAAGTGCATAGACCAACCTTAAGAGGCTAATTAATTGAGAGGAACCATAACAGCAGGGGAAGAAAAACGTTTGAAGTGATAAACAAGATGGCCACACAGGTTAGCCTCATAAGGTTGGTCTATGCACTTCCACCTTATCATGTTTCTCTGACTGTATAAATATCTGTCTGCTGTGTGTTTCATTCCATGCATCTGATGAAGTGGGTTCTAACCCACGAAAGCTTATGCTGAAATAAATTTGTTAGTCTCTAAGGTGCTACAAGTTTTTCTTTCTTATTTTCGTTTTCCCAGTTTAGTGTCATCTGCAAACTTGCTAAGGGTGCAGTCCATACCATCCTCCAGATCGTTGATGAAGATATTGAACAAAACCGGCCCCAGCACCGATCCTTGGGGCACTCCACTTGATACCGGCTGCCAACTAGACATGGAGCAATTGATCACTACCCATTGAGTGTGACCATCCAGCCAGTTTTCTATCCACCTTACTGTCCATTCATCCAGCCCATACTTCTTTAACTTGCTGGCAAGAACACTGTGGGAGACTGTATCAAAAGCTTTGCTAAAGTCAAGAAATAGCACATCCACTGCTTTCCCCTCATCCACAGAGCCAGTTATCTCATCATAGAAGGCAATTAGGTTAGTCAGGCATGACTTGCCCTTGGTAAATCCATGCTGACTGTTCCTGATCACTTTTCCCTCCTTTAAGTGGTTCAGAATTGATTCCTTGAGGACCTGTTCCATGATTTTTCCAGGGACTGAGGTGAGACTCACTGGCCTGTAGTTCCCCGGATCTTCCTTCTTCCCTTTTTTAAAGATTGGCACTACATTAGCTTTTTTCCAGTCATCTGGGACCTCCCCCGATTGCCATGATTTGTCAAAGATAATGGCCAATGGCTCTGCAATCACATCGGCCAACTCCTTTAGCACCCTCGGATGCAGTGCATCCAGCCCCATGGACTTGTGCTCATCCAGCTTTTCTAAATAGTCCCGAACTACTTCTTTCTCCACAGAGGGCTGGTCACCTCCTCCCCATACCGTGCTGCGGAGTGCAGCCGCCTGGGAGCTGACCTTGTCTGTGAAGACAGAGGAAAAAAAAGCATTGAGTTCACTAGCTTTCTCCACAGCTTCTGTCACTAGGTTCCCTCCCTCATTCAGCAAGGGGCCCACACTTTCCTTTACTTTCTTCTTGTTGCTCACATACCTGAAGAAACCCTTCTTGTTACTCCTAACATCTCCGGCTAGCTGCAACTCCAAGTGTGATTTGGCCTTGCTAATTTCACTCCTGCATGCCTGAACAATATTTTTATACTCCTCCCTAGTCATTTGTCCAATCTTCCACTTCTTGTAAGCTGCTTTTTTGTGTTTAAGACGAGCAAGGATTTAACTGTTAAGCTGGTTGCCTGCCATATTTACTTTTCTTTCTACACATCCGGATGGTTTGTTCCTGCAACCTCAATAAGTATTCTTTAAAATACAGCCAGCTGTCCTCGACTCCTTTCCCCTTCATGTTATTCTCCCAGGGGACCTTGCCCATCAGTTCCCTGAGGGGAAGCTGGTTGAAATTATTCAAAATTTTGAAGAAATTTTGAAAATTGGTCAAAGGAACGTATTCAACAAGATTTTTGTGATTTGACCAAGAGTAGAGCAAGTGGAAATGTTTTGAATTATGAAATTTTGAAGATAAATTTAAAAAAAAAATACTATGAGAAAAATAGTGACTGTTTTTTCACAAGAAGTTTGTCTCTGGGTTTTTAGACCAGATCTATTAATTAGCGTTCCATATGGATATAGTGTCCAGTCAGTTCCAGTCCCTTATGATGCCAAACGGCTTGTTCTACTTCATGTTCTACTTCAATGAATATAAGTTCCCTCTCCAGTCAGGGTTTCAGCACCATGCTTCTTACAGCAGCAAGATGCAAGTTTCGGAGACAATTGTGTCCATTCTCTTCAATACTTCAGGGAGAGCCATTTCATGAAGTCTAGTTCTTCTGGTGAAGACATCGTCCTAAAGGCAAATGCTGATAAATTTGATTTAAGACTCTTCTAACGGAAGGAGATTATGTCACAATAAGTTAAATACGAACTTTTAAACCCAGTAGAACAAAGTGTGTCAGCTCTGGCAGATGTTCCAATGACTTTGCCAAAAGCATCTAAGAAATAATATAGAAATGATTCTCAGATCCAAAGACTGGCTCCAGAAATCCGAGAGAGAAAGCCAGTGAGCAGCTCAAGATCACCGATAATTATCCAGCATTTCAGAGAAGCATACCAGTTCAAGCAACTCACCAGGTTCCTGCTCTGAACACAAGGACAGGAAGTGTAATGTCATTTACAAAGAAGATCAATACAGCTCTTGCATCAGCATACATTGAAATTCCAGTTCCTGCTGAGTCCCATCTCGAAATAAGACCTTTGGTTGAGTGTGGTGTTTTTTGTGTTTTGTTTTTGTTCCCTTCTCTTTTCCAGACTAACTTTAAAATGAATTATGTTTATTTTCAAAAGTAGTCAGGAGATTTACAGCTTGACAGATAGAGCACTGCATAATAGCCAGATTCTTTGTACTGTAAATCCAGAGGCAGTAAAATTTATTTGAGTAATTCTTGTTCCTCTATCTGAGAAGCTGTTGGAATAATACAGAACATCTGAGAGGTTATGGAAAACAAATAAATTATGAACACCCTAAAATTATAACAACAATAAAAAAGTGTTACGGAATCATCCTCTGGACACTAATAAAAAAATCTGTCACAATGCCTGCAGTGTGTTTTTTATGTTTTTCATTGTGTCAGATGTAGCCCTCATCCATAAACTAGAAATGTGAGCAAGTTCAAATTAAACATGTATTTTCTGTGTATCTTCTAATTCAACTGTCACCTTCTGACGTGTTTAAATGGAAGCTAAATGGAAAAAAACACTCTATCGGTCACTCGCTTTGATTGAACATATACATTAAGCAGTGTTTTCATTTTGCTGATGCTCCAGTCAATATACCATCAATGTTTCCTTTGTGTTAACCACAAGTTTGTGCTGGGCCCCTTCGGGGTGCACAATGGGAGGAAAGGGCATGCAGAATCTTTCACCACCTTGCATTCCTGTGCAGAGGTCCTGCATAATTACAGCCTTTTTGTTCCCTGCCCTGATTTCAATGACTGTATGCGAAGCTAGCATTTGTCTGGTTTGCTTGCCTACTCAAAGGAAAGTGGAGGAGCATCAGGACAGCAGGGGCAGAAACAGATTGGGGCAGGAGCAGTCTCTCAGACCTACCAGGCAGCTGGGTATATCTCCCGAAAGGTAGCGACATTAAACAGACTGGAGTGGCTGCTTTCATTACGAAGCTATAGCCTGCCTTGGGGTCACCCGGTTAGACCCTCGCTCGGAGGTGGGTGCTCCGCCCTCCATCTCCTTGTAATAATCAATAGACAAGCTTGGAAGCACTGGATTATTAGTAAATGTCGGTTAAAATCAATTTCACTGTACGCACACAAACCAATGGAAAATATTTCTATCAATAATAATGAAACTTTACAGACAGGCAAAGTGAGAAATATGTTACTTGAGAATTTATCAGAGTTTGATGTAAGGATATTTACTTTGTATATTTTGATATGATGTTGACAATTTGTGTTTTAACAGTTATAAATCTGTAACTTTTTTAATCTCAACATCTACTGTCATTAGACAATTATTGTCTGATCCCCACCACATAATTTCCCACAATTGTGAAATTTCAATCTATAAAAAAAATAAATATTAAAAACACCAATATTATGCATCAACTTATTACAAAAAAACATAAAAAATGAATTCTGCCAAGCCTATCAATAGAGATGGCTTCTCACCGGAAGGGAACACATTCTGTGCCTTTTCAAAGTCCGACAGCAGCCACGCTCTTCCTGCATTTCTGGAGGCATTATGTTTATCTGTACTACAATGCTTCCAGGAGATCCAGAACATATAGAGACACTCAAGACTCAAGACAATTTTTGAAAGTAATCTGCCTTTTTCCCATGGCATTTATTTACCACTAAGTACTTTATCAGCATTTTACAAATATCAAATAAAAAATAAAGTTGGAATGTACTTACTATATTTCCCCTGCAGCATATATCTAGCCTTTATTGAAATAATTTATCCATTACTCTTGGAGATTGAACTTTCAGTGGCAAGTTAAAGCACTGATAGTTTAAATAGTAAATATAGCTTTTGTGTTGCAACACCGGGCCTCATCTAATTCGTTTTCTATTTTTCACAAAATTACATTTACCTGTCAACATTTTTAAATTATCTGCGTTATGCAGGAAATGTTTATCACCACATGGGCCCCTGAGAAATAAAAGCCACCACATTTTCTCTGTTACCTATCACTATAATTCCAAATTAAGGTGATATCAATAACAATTACATCCAAAAGCACAAATTGCTGCATTTGATAAAAATTAAATTATGCAATTTCCTCCGTGATGTCTCCCATTTCCTCTTCCTTTCCAGGAATTTTTGAATTATTTATGTTGCCTTGTTTCTTTTGCAAATGTTTGAAATCTCAGTACAACCTAGTGCTCGCAACTGTCTGCTATAAATATACGACAAAATGTAGTATTAAGCTAATTATACCTTCTGCTACCTATGCACCATCTCCTGAGTTTGACTTTTTAAGATTGTACAAACACAGTGTTGTTGCTTAGCCTGATTGCAACAGAAAATAAGTCAACATAATCAATGGAATATTAATCAGGTCAAAGGATTCAAATATGCTTTAGCAGAGGCAGAACCATTATCAGCAGAGGGAGTAGCTACATTGCCAGAATGGACAAAGGGTCCTGTGGCACCTTATAGACTAACAGAGGTATTGAAGCATAAGCTTTCGTGGGTCAATACCCACTTCTTCGGATTCATTGCCAGAATGATGTTGCCTAGAAACACACAAAGAGGTGTCTCTTACAACATTTTCAAGAACTCCCACCATTACAGCCGTCTCACTGCCTGGGGTATGGGACAGCATGGCTTTGTCCTTTAGGGCCCTTTCTAGGGCTGTTACTTTGAATTCCCTGGGCTTGCAATAGTTGCCCCTTGGAGACTTTGTGGTGGGTTGGGTAATTTCTGGTATGTTTAGTAAGTGTGTAGGAATTTGTATGTGATGCTTTCATCCTTAAAATAAATCCACTCTGCTGAAAGAGAGCTGTGTTGTGACTTATAAGTCCTGGCACACACTTTTCATAGATCTCAGAAAGCAACACACAAGTATTGGCCTTTAGGCAAACATAAAGAGGGGATATAGGTGCAATTACTCTGAAACTGTGACAGGGATATGAACATGGAAGTTGAAATCACCAAGGATAAGGGTGAGAGTTTGTGAAGAGAAGGAGAGCCAGGAGTCAAAATTAAATGAGAAAGAGGAAGGCGATCAGTCAGGAAGGAGGATTGGAAGGAGGTGATGTTTACATATGAGAAAAAGCAAAGGGAATGTTGCTGGAAGAATGTGAAGGAGAGAGTGAGGGGCTGAAAGAGCCATTGATGGGAAATGCATAACAAAGAGTGACTTTTGTAAGAGAGTGGCTGTACAGGCAGATTCAGAGGTGGGAACTCAGGTCTCATTGAGTGCCCGGAAATGCAGGGAGTGAGAAGTGAAGAAGTTTTGAAGAGTAGTGATCTTCTCTGAGATGGGATGGGCATTCCAGAGGAAACAGAAGAAAGAAAAGAAGGGAAGAGAAAGGATGTGGATGGGGGTAAGGCTTAAAAGGTAGAGATGGTAACAGAGACGGATGAGGGGGGTGGTAAGAGTGGTGATGGAGAAAGGAAGGGCCGGGGTGTGGGAGATGTCGCAGTAAGAACATGTGGCAATACGTTGTAGGGTAAGGGAAGAGAGGATGAAAAAGACAGAATAAATGAAAAGTGGAGTGTAGAATGGAAGGGGAAATTAAGATATAGGGAGGGGATGAGGTAGATGGTGGAAGGAAGAGGAAGATGGGGATTAGGCAACAGAAGTGTGAGGAGCATGGAGGCTAGTCAGAGATCCGAATGAGTAGTAAATCAGTTTAATATGAAGCAAATGACTGAGTTACTTACATATGCATAAAATCAAATCTAACAGCTGGCAAGATCAGTCAGTGAGTCACAAATGAGGTGGTTACAGTTTCAGTCAGTCAGCTGAGCTAGAAGTTAATTTAGGAGGCAAAAAGAAATACTGGTTATTTCAGAGGATGTAGGAGTCACAGCTAGAGACTAAAACACCATCCCCAGGGAGGGGAAGGTGGGCTCCTGGCCTCACTGGGCACAGCCTGTGGTGCTCTTGGAATTTTAAGAGAGAAAGGGTTGAGGGCCATGGTAACACAACGAACAGCAACATGACCACAGAGTGAAGCTCTAGTGAATGCAGTGGGAGGATACAAACCTTTGGTTCCATGAAGCAGATTCTGTCCTGGTTGGCCACACAGTATGGATTAGTAAACTGGTGATAGCACCACCAGGTGATGGATATAAACTGGTGATAAACAGTTAAGTGCGAACCAGGATTTCATGTCAAGTTTTCACTGGTGATTCCTATTGTAACAACCACCATTCAAAATATTTTAACCTTTTATTAAAAGACACAAAAAAGAAGGAAAAAAACAGTTAAATCATTAGGAGCTTAAATATTATGTAAGGCTTTTATTTTAACATTATTCCTCATATGTTTTAGCTATATAGATTCTTTTATAGGGAATCCCGTTTAACTGTTCAATTTCTAGAATTTTTCAGCTCATTATGCCAACCCATGACTTTACCAGGATCCTTGCAGATTTCTTGTTGCTGTTCTTTTAACTTAAATAGTTAAGAGAGCTGTGTGGTATTTGGCCACTTAACCCTCATTTTGTGACTAAAACTCAATGCAGCTCTTTGGCATGCATAAGCAATGAGATGCCTTTGTATAAGTCAATGGCATGCCCTCTTCTTGAATACTGCATTTTGTTATGGTGATCCTATTTTATAAAAGGATATAGCAGGAAAAAGGTGGTTCAGAGACTGACTTAAAATGACTAGAGGCATTCCATAATATCCATATGAAGAGAGATTTAGAAGTTGAGACTTAATTTTGAGCAGATGCATTGGAAAGAATATGATAAAGGTATACAAAATAAGGAATGGTACAGTGAAGATAGGATAAATAGAAGTACACTTTCTCATACCACAATAGCGAAATTGTATGAAAAAATATTAGAGGAAAAATGTTTAAAACATACACTCAAGTCATGCAGGATTGCTTGTATATGCAGCTACTCAGGAAATTGATCAAAACAATAATCATGTGATTTTAATCTATCAGAATTGAGAAACCCTAATCATGATCAATCCATATATTAAAAATAATATTTAAATAGATTTGAATAACATATAATGCTAAGGAATTCATGATCTGTTTGTTGATATTGGATCAGAAGAAAAAAAGGCTACACTTGTTAAATACAACTTTTATTATCTATTTGTTCAATTCTATGTTTTTCAGCATTAAAGGTGTAGCTTGAATTACAGTATTTATTAAAGCGCTGCCTAAAAATGAATTAAACAAAAAAATAGCCACTATCTTCCAAATGTTAAAATCAACTATTTTCCACATATCTTCCCAAGGATGTTGCATATCATATAATTTTCTACAAATTTTGCCTAAGTCACTAGCTCCAATCCTCAGCTGGCAGATAGGACAGCTACAAAACACCAAGACTTAATGGAAAAATAAAAGGCTGACACTGAAGTCAGAGGCTCGAAGGGATAGCTTATCAGGTCCCTCAAAACTATCAGAAGGTCCCATGCTTCCAAGTGTAGTTCTGGACTCCTTGTTCCCTCTTGGTTGTTTAAATATACAAACATAGTTGTGTTGTATTATGTGATTGAAACAAGACATACCTTACAGTAGCCTAGAATCTTCTCAGAGATAACTTAACTACTCTCAGCTCTAGGTGGTTTATGCAGTGAGCTTTCTTCTCCTTGCTCCAGAGTCCCTGGGCTTTTTTTATCACCAAGTAAACTCCCCAGTCCTCCAGGCTAGAGTTGGTTGTGAGGGTTCTGGAAGACAGCTAGGAATGCAGCCTCTACATCTACTGAAGTCACAAGTCCCCGTGGGACAGGAATGACACCATAGAGGCCAGGGACACCATCTGAAACTTTGTTTTCTTCATCCACTTGTTGAGCATTTTGGGGTTGAGAATGGCTCTGATACCTCCCCATTGTGCTTCTGTATAATAAAGATAGGTTCTCTACGTTCTACTCTTTCTACTGAGGGAACACTCTCTATCACACCCATACCCAGAATGAGAGATATTTTCATTTTTTAGATCAGATTATGTTTTATGCGGTCATTGGAGCTGGATGACTGGATGAAGAATGGATGGGGTGGAGCCCTCAGGTCTAGGGAGTATCCCTGGCTCACTATTTCCCTGAAGCACTTGTCTGTGGTTGATGAAAACCATTTCTCTAGGACATGGGAAATCCTATCCCCTATCTTCAGCTCTGAGCAGAGGCCTATCCAATTTTTACATAAAATAGATTCTGACAGGAGAGGGACATCAGGCTGGGAGCTTCATTGCATCCATTGAGGCATCAGCTACAAATGCTGTTGGCTAGGTAGACCCTCTTCAAAGTGGAGCCAAACTCAGGGTTATATCTGTCCCTAAGGACTTGGAGATCCTCCAGTTAGGAAAAAGATGCTCCTGCAAAGCATAGCAAAGGAAGCTGCCAGGACACTCTGAGCGTGACAGAAAAGGCTTCAAATCCCTCTCTGAGAGCGTTCTCCATCTTTCTATCCATGGGTTCCTCAGGATGAAACTCTTCTTCTGAGGAAATAACCGTATCTCTGGTGAGGGACGCTATAGTGGCATCAACCTTTAGCTATAATGGCATCAACTCTATAGTGGCATTAACCTCAGCAATAGAGCCTTTTGGTTCTTGAATGTTACAGAGCCTGAGGTCACTCTGGTTAATATGTGTAGCTTTATCAGGCTTGTTCCATTCATCCCTAATCACACCCTCGATGGAGGAGTGAAGATGTATTGCAGCCTCAGGGGAGGCTTTTGAGGGAAGAAATTTACGTTGAGGTTTACTCACAGGAACCTGCTCAGGTTACAGAGCTAGACAGCTCACTTTCCTGAGTGGAGGAGGGAAAGGAAGAGTCATATCTCTTGGATTTTTTCTGCTTCTTCCCCCCCCTCCCTCTTTTTAGATTTCTTATCATTTTTAATACAGTTTGCGAGTGTGGAAGCTTTGCTGAAATTTTGGCAAGGCATGTTGTGGTTTGCCTTCCTTAGGGCCTGTAGCCCTCTCTTGAGGTTGGTCTCAGAATCCTGCCCCACTGGCTCCCATTCTCCCTGTGAGGGGATGGTGGAGAACTCATTACAGCCCTCTTGTTTGGTTTGGGAGGGAAGGGGGGCTGGACAGAAGCCCTACTTCTTTCCCCAGGATGCTCAGGACCTACTTTAAAATGGGGAGGGGGGACTTGTGACCTCACAAGCCTCCCCTCTTTCTCTCAGGGATCCCCTGGGATTTACCCCTAAATCAAGTGATCAGGGTCCTCCTCACTTTTGGAGCCTCTCCCTGCTCTAGATTGGGGTTTCTGGTCCATTTTCTCCCCGTTGGCGTCACGGCTGCCTTGGTGGGCTGGGAACCCTACACGCCTGTCTCACTTGTGGCCCTGGGATCTCATGGACTTAGGGATGGAAGGCTGGGTGCAGGCTGGGCACAACTTGCTGTCTGCCAAGCTTGGAAAGGCTACCTCACATATACAGCACCACTTGGATTTGAGTCTGTGCTTTCTTGGCTGCTCTTCCATGTCTGTATGGAACAGAGAAATTGGCAGGGAGACACTGAAGAGGAGGAGGCTCAGGGAGAGTTAAACCCATGAGAGATTAACTGACCCAGGGAGGGGGACGATCACCAAGGATGGAGAATACTGCTCCCACTCCCCCCAAAAATAGGAAGAAGAATTAAAATAGGAGTGATGGCAGGAGCAAAAGAAACCATCACTTTCTGCTGAGGCAGACAATTTGGCACCAGAGGGGTGTGTGGCCACCATGTGGAGCCAAACAATGATCTGCCTACCTAATCGGTAAAGAGAGGAGACCAGCTCAGATGTCCAGAACTGTGGGAGACACTGGGATGCAGAAACGACATACAGTACATAAAATGTAACACATTTAATTTGATAATGCAAAACCAAAGCTACTCGATCAATCAATACTGATGAATATCAGTGATAATTACAGCTCTGTGAAGTGACAAATTACCATTTTTCAGTTCAAGGTTTGACAAACTGGGTCTAAGATGAACTTTTTGCTGTTGCTGCCAGTGAACAGAGTTTTGAGCAGAAAAGTAATGACTTGATGTACAATGTGCAAATAATGAATTTGCCTTCTTCATTGCTTTCACATTTTTTTTCTTCCTTATAATGGTAAACAGAGCATTCTGTGGGGGAAGTTATAGGTTGTTGTATTTTTGGAGGTGGAGGGCGGTATTTTTATTTATAAGAGACCCAGTCATAGAAAGACTTCAGCATACTAAGTGCTGCACAAACACAGAACAAAAAAGAGGGTTCTTACCCCAATGAGTTTGCAATCTAAGTATAAGACAAGAGATAACAGGCAGATACAGACAAATGGGGAGCTCAAGATTCTTCTGTATTTAGCAAAATGCATATGGAGAGGTAGAAAATATTTTGCTGTTTTTATTAATCTCACAAAATTGAAAATTTTCCATAGATTCACCAATATGCATCTCTAACTATTCTGGTGGGGAAATGGTCTTATGATTAAGACACTGCACTATAACACAGTATATCCAAAACTTTTTCATAACTCTGTCACCCACTTCCTGTGTGAACTTGGCTAAGTCATTCATTAATCTGTCTGTGTGGACTGACACATAAAACCAGTGCTGAATTTCACCTTGTGTGCCTCATTTCTCCATCTATTAAATTAATATTACTTCTCCCCTTCACAGGAGAGTTTTGAATATACATTTGTTAATACCTGTGAGGGTCTGAGACAGGATGGTGATGAATGCCATAGGAAAGCCAATACATTGTAGAGAACAGGGTTGTTGTATCAAAATCATTGAAAAGGTTGGCTGTCAAAAAACAACTATTCATAATGCCTGTGTAGGTTGTGAAGCACCAACAACATGCTTTGTGATGGAGAAAACACATCTAATGAAATGTTTAATTCCTCCACCTTTGCAGGATATTAACAAAAAACCTCAACTTTCTCCACGTCAGTGTAGCATTATAAATAGTAACAATACTTAAGAAAAAAATGGCCAGTAGAGTTGGGCATACAAAGATTGACCCATCCTTTTCCCTCCCTAGTCTTCAGAGCACAAACCACACTTCAAAGCGCTATCAACACAGCTATTTTTAAGAGTGCTAGCGTGAGACCCACTAACCCCAGCCTAATGACCCAGGCTGGGAGGCTTGCTTGTGAGAGCTCCAAAATGCTGTGTAGACCTATCCTTTGCAAACAGATTCCCAACCAGATCTAATGACCAGGCACCTGTCAGCCAGGAACTTACAACTCAAGACTCCAGTCCTGAAACTACTTATGCATGTAAGTAATTTTATTTTCATGAATTAGGTAACTTGTGTGCATAAGTGTTCACAGAATTGAGCCCTGTCTCAGACAAAATCGGCTTCTGTACCCAATGACTGGAAGATAGCTAATGTAACACCAATATTTAAAAAGGCTCTAGAGGTGATCCCGGCAATTACAGACCAATAAGTCTAACATCCGTACCAGGCAAATTAGTTGAAACAATAGTAAAGAATAAAATGTTCAGGCACATAGAAGAACATAATTTGTTGGGCAAAAGTCAATATGATTTTGGTAAAGGGAAATCATACCTTACTAATCCATTGGAGTTCTTTGAAGGGGTCAACAAACATGTGGACAAGGGCGATCCAGTAGACATAGTGTACTTAGATTTCCAGAAAGCCTTTGACAAGGTCCCTCACCAAAGGCTCTTACGTAAATTAAGTTGCCATGGGATAAGAAGGAAGATCCTTTCATGGATTGAGAACTGGTTAAAAGACAGGGAACAAAGGGTAGGAATAAATGGTAAATTTTCACAATGGAGAGGGGTAACTAGTGGTGTTCCCCAAGGGTCAGTCCTAGGACCAATCCTATTCAACGTATTCATAAACGATTTTAAAGAAGGGGTAAACTACAAAAAGATCTCACAAAACTAAATGATTGGGCAATAAAATGGAAAATGAAATTTAATGTGGATAAATGTAAAGTAATGCACATTGGAAAAAATAACTCCAACTATACATACAATATGATGGGGGCTAATTTAGCTACAACTAATCAGGAAAAAGATCTTGGAGTCATCGTGGATAGTTCTCTGAAGACATCCATGCAGTGTGCAGTGGCAGTGAAAAAAGAAAACAGGATGTTAGGAATCATTAAAAAAGGGACAGAGAATAAGATGTAGAATATCTTATTGCCCTTATACAAATCCACAGTGCACCCACACTGCGTACAACTGTGGTCTCCTCATCTCAAAAAGGATATACTGGCATTAGAAAAGGTTCAGAGAAGGGCAACTAAAATGATTAGGGGTCTGGAACGGGTCCCATATGAGGAGAGATTAAAGAGGCTAGGACTTTTTAGCTTGGAAAGAGGAAACTAAGGGGGGATATGATAGAGGTATATAAAATTTAAAGTGGTGTGGAGGAAGTGAATAAGGAAAAGTTATTTACTTGTTCTCATAGTAGAAGAACTAGGGGCCACCCAATGAAATTAGTGGGCAGCAGGTTTAAAACTAATAAAAGGAAGTTCTTCTTCACACAGCGCACAGTTAACCTGTGGAACTCCTTGCCTGAGGAGGCTGTGAAGGCTAGGACTATAACAGGGTTTAAAAGAGAACTGGATAAATTCATGGAGGTTAAGTCCATTAATGGCTATTAGCCAGGATGGGTAAGGAATGGTGTCCTTAGCCTCTGTTTGTCAAAGGGGGGTGATGGATGGCAGGAGAGAGATCATTTGATCATTACCTGTTAGGTCCACTCACTCCAGGTCACCTGGCATTGGCCACTGTCAGTGGACGGGATACTGGGCTGGATGGACCTTTGGTCTGACCCAGTATGGCCTTTCTTATGTTCTTATGTAAAATACTGGGACCTGATCTTACATTAAACTAAATTACTTTAGTGGGTGCAGAATAAGACCCCAATTAAAGAGCTGACGAATGGGATAAGATGAGATAACACGTATTCATGGTTTAAAACTTTTGTTTCCTCATTGCAAACTATTTTTTTCATAAGGAAACTGAAGTGTTTATGGGTATTTTCTTACTTCAAAGGATAAAGACTGTTTAATTTTAAGCATGGGGTTTTCCAAAATGCTCAGCATGGGCCTAACTCAACGTACATTGAAGTCAATGTTGCAGCTCCCAATGACTTCACTGGGAGCAAAGTTTGACCAATGACAAAAAAAATTTGAAAATTCCATCCCAAATTCATCTTGCATCTTCAGCTGGTTTCATTCTGCTTTTGAGAGTTGAAGTGCCTCCTTCATATTAAATTACTAAATTTGAACATTCAATATTCCCATTGTATGAGAAATTCCAGTTTTCTTTCTTGTTGTCATCTATCCAGCACACATTATGTTCTTTTGCAGGATTCTTACTTTTATCTACTGACACTGGTGTAGCCCACCCAAAAATATATACAACGTATTTAAAATTAACAAACTGTTACCTTGATAAGAGCTATGCCTTAACACTTGATGATTGCACAGCTGTTTACTTCCCCCCCCCTTGCTTCTGAAAGTTACTGTTTTGCAACCTCTGCTGAATAAATATGTGAGAATTTAGTATTTTGCTAGTTTGGAATTCTCAGTTCCCAGCTGATCTTAAGCAATCATTATAGAAAATAGGAAAGGTTGACTATCATACTCCCATGGAAGTCAATACTGTAGAATCAAGCCCTAGGCCTCTTAGAACTATGTATTTGCAGGTGCTAGATTGTCCCTTACGATATAATTTCTAGTACTCATTATAAGCTTTCTTTTTAAAAAGTGTGCTGAGCACTGCAGTTTCCTAATAGTGCCATTCCCCTCCCCCAACTCTTCCTACCTATTCTTAATAGTTATTAATGGCCTTAAAATATTTATAGACAAATATCAGAGCCTTCCTGAATGATCACTTACTTACATTGGACCTATTTCTTTTAGTCTTTTCTTCATAACTCAGTCCTTCCAGTCATCGAAGGACTATTTGATGCCCTTTCCTGTACTCCCTCCATTTTCTTTACATCTTTCTGGTAATCTCGTACTCATGAAATAAACACAGTATTCCATGAATAGTTTTGCCAGAATCACAAAAGGTGAAATTCTCTTCTGTCCAGAGGGCCAATACAACACCAGTTTCTCTCTTTAGCACTTAAGTCCGATTGTAAGAACAAAAGAATGTACTTGTGATTAAGCAAATCCAGATAGATTTTTGCACCAAGACAGTCATACTCTGTCAGAGTCTGATGACAGGAAAAATCCAGTCTCTAATTGTAACAAAAGAAAAAAAAATCCCTTGACAAGGAAATAATAAATAAAGTTGTTCCTTGAGAAAGAGAAGTTGTCAATACTTTACTGCTTAGGGAGCAACATCTCTGCTGAATGGTTCTGCTTCCACCGAGACAAAGGATACAATAGCACTCAACCAGTCACTGCATGCAAGGCCATCTTACAAATCATGCCCTCTGTGGTCAAAGATTTTAAAAGTCATTTTAGATAATCACACAGCTCTGAGAGTCCGCATTCTCTTGGCTTTGTGTACAGTTATTATTTATTGTTTGCATTAGAATAGCAGTGGAGAATTTGGCCCTGCATGACTTACTTAAGGTCATGCAATAAGGCTACGGCAGAGTCAGGAATTGAGACTCAGCTCTTCTGAGTCCCAGTGCAGCATCTTTTTTTATTACTCGTGTTGCAGTGCTGCCAAGGCTGAGACCCCATTGTGTGAGTTGTTGTACAAACACAGAATGAGAGACAAGCTCAGGCACATAAAAGCTTACAATATAAACAGACGAGACAGACAGCATGTGAAAGGAAGAAAAGGCACAAAGGTGAGGGGATTTGCCCAAAGTCATATAACAAATCAGTGGCAGAGGTCGGAATAGCACCGGAGGCTCCTGACTCCCTGTCAAGTGCCCTGTCCATTAGACTCCACTACCCCTGTCTGATATTTGACATACATACAGAATACTTTTTCTTATGTATTTTGCTATGGCAGCCTATGAAAATCTCCAGCAAGGAGAACGAGATGTCAACCTAGTAAATTTAATAACAGGGCTGGGGGAGGGAAATCAGTAAAACTGTCTGTGAAACTTGTTCAACATATTTTCAGTTCTTTTTTCTTAAATGCTCTTCCTGTCAATCTGCTCAGGGGTAAGGAACACTATTTAATTCATAGCTTGTGGGTGGAGATGGAGCAGGT